>JALAZF010000361.1:882500-3282500 GCA_022829125.1 Lathyrus tuberosus
TTTCTCATGGTGATATCATTTGCACCTGAGACATTCAAGAAGATCTATACAAGTTTCGTCAAGGCATTCTCGATGTCTCTAACTATTTTACTCAGTTGAAGTTTATGTTGGACGAGCTTGAAAACTATTGTCCAATTCCTGTATGCTCGTGTGCTATTCCTTGTTCTTGTGGTGCCATTGCCTCAGTTCAGAGGTATAAGGAGAAAGATTATGTGCTACGGTTTCTCAAGGGATTGAATGAAAAAATTCACACATTCAAAAACTCAGATTATGATGATGAACCCACTTCCTAATATTGGCAAGGAATTTTCTCTTGTTATTCAACAAGAAAGGGAGCTGAATAGCTCAGTCTCCAATATCATTCCTACTGTTAGCAACAATAAAGAGGTGACAGCTTTGCAAGTTCAAACTCATCAGAGTAACTTCAATGGTAAGCATGGTAATAGCAACACCTTAAAGGGTAAGTCTCAAGGATATAATGGTCCTCGAGGTCATGCTAGGGTCTGCACTCATTGTGGTAAGTCAAACCACACTATTGAGACTTGTTTTCTTAAACATGGATTTCCACCAAGTTACAAGTGCAGAGGAAAGGATCAGAGTGCTATGGCAAATTTCCAATCAGTTGGAATTGTTAATAATGAATCAGAGATTCATTCCACAGGCTCAAGTGCATCCTCTTTTGGTTTTATTCAAGATTAGTATAATAATATCCTAGAATTGCTTCAACAGTCCAAGCTTAATTCCCAAGCACATTCCATTTCTACCTCTCCTTTTGTCCTGAATTCCCACTCTACTAATACTAGTGGTAAAAATCCTACTCTTTGGATCCTTGATACTGGTGCAACTGGCCATATTACCTTTAACATCTCCTTATTTATTGAATACAAGAATATAATGCATATCCCTGGTAGTTTACTTAATGGGTCTCAAGTAGTTGTCTCCATTTTTTATACTATTTCCATATCCTTTTCATCAACATTGTATAATATCCTTTATATTCCTATTTTTCATGTAAACCTACTCTTTATTGCCAAGCTTGTTGATATCAATGATTGTTTTGTATAATTTAATGCTAATTCATGTCACATTCTGCAAAATTATTTCAAGGCAATGCTTGGTATCACTAGTCTGCAAAGAGGACTTTATATTCTCAACTCTACAGGCCATGATTCATCCTTTTCTTCTGCTACTAATAACTCTTGCATTACATGACACTTAAGACCTGGTCATGTATCTCATTTAGGTTTACATGTAATTTCCAAATTATTTCCTTTCATTACTTGTAATAATAAATGTGATCCTTGTGATTCTTGTCACTTTGCTAAGCAAAGAAAGCTTCCCTTTCTTAATAGCACTATTTTTTCTTATGCTCATTTTAACATTTTACATGCCGATTTATTGGGGCATTTCTCCACTATTTCCACTCTAGGACACAAATATTTCTTGACCTTAGTTGATGATTACACTAGGTATACTTGGGTCATATTTCTCAAAAATAAAGATCAAACAAAATCTAGCCTTATTTAGTTTATATCCTACATAGAAAACCAGTTCCATACCACCCTTAAGTATCTTAGATCTGATAATGACACAAAGTTCATTGCCCTAACTGATTTTCTTCTTTTTAAAGGGATTATTCATCAAAAGTCTTGTGTTGAGACACCCCAACAAAATGGGATGGTGGAAAGGAAATATTGACATATTCTTAATGTTGCTAGATCTCTATATTTTCATTCCAATGTTCCTTTCTCTTTAGAGAATTTTTGTGTGCAGCATGCCATACATATAATATATATACTTCCCACTCCCTTGCTAAAATCCAAATCTCCCTATGAAGTTCTTTTTGACAGACCCCCATTCACTTGTCCATTTGAAAGTTTTTGGCTGTTTATGTTATGCCTTCACTTTACATGCACATGGGACAAAATTTGATCCCAGAGCTATGAAGGTTGTATTTCTTAGTTTTAGGGAGGTGTCTTACCTCTAAAAATACGATCTTTCGTGATTGTCGTGGAAAATAGTTTGAACAGAGTCACCATTGAACTTTATTTATTCCAATGAAAGAAAGGGAGAATATTGATAAAACCCTTAAAAGAAAGAAGATGGTCGTCACAACCATATTCGGGTTCGAGAGTCGATTATGTAAGGGGAAGATATTAGCACCCCTCACGTCCGTTGTACTCAATGGAAACCTCGTAGTTAAATTCGCGATTGAATGTTAGCTATTGTTATTTGCTTTCTTCGAATGAATAAGATCTAAAAAGAAAAGAAAATAGACCACAAAAAGTTTTTATTAGGGTGCTTGAAGAGATTACAGGTATCGTTCGTATGTATCCCCAGGTGCAATACGGAACTCAAAGCTTCATAGTTTGGGGGAAGGCTATTGTTTGTATGTTTGTTTTATTGAACAAGTGTTTAGATCGCACTCTAACAGTTAAATATTGGCTTATTGCTCGTGGTGGAGACTTAAGCGCTAGTTTGTATTCGCATTAGAATGACCTCAACAATGTTCTTTTGCAAAAGTTGTTTGATCGCACGGGGGCGAGTAATTAGGTTGTTGTATTTGAGTATGTTTTAATCTTGAAATATGAACATTCATGACTTGCAAGCAATTATTACTTAGGTCTAATGTTCAAGACTATGATTGGACCTTTCATCCAAGTAGTATTTTTCTTTCACTTTGTTTGCAAAAGTGTTTCAATAGTTATAAGTATTTTGAGAGAAAGACAAACACTTGAGCTTGTAAGTAATTACTACTTAGGCTTAGTGTTCGGGACTATGACTGAACCTTTCACCTAGGTAGTCTTTTTTTCTTTCAATTTTATTATAAAATTGTGATGTTCTTGTGTTTTTTTAGAGAAAGATGAAGTATTTATGTCTTGCAAGCAATTACTATTTGGGCCTAATACATCGGGGCTTTAACTGGACCTTTCACTCAGGTAGCCTTTTTCCTTCGATTATTGAAAAGGTCAAAGTATAGATTAATCATATTGAATTTGATTAAGAAAACAACTTGATCTTGGGTCAGATTATGAAAAATGGTTTGAAGTGTATTGAAGTTTAGGAAAGTGAAGATTATGAAAGAAAGGTTTGAAATGAACGAATGATCAATGGTTTGAAGTAAGAAAATGGGATCCACTTAACCTTGGACCAAGAGTTTTGCTTATTGAAAATGTTCATTTTAAGTCAACTTATTACCTAATTACAAACTAATTAAAATTAATCAATTAAATTTAAGAATTGATTTTGATTAAAAAATGACTTATTGATTAATTCGACATAATATAAAAATATGCTAAAAGTTGGTTTGTACGTAATGACAACATGAATAAAATGTCATAAGCAATGATCATAACGCGACAAAAATACCAAATCAATGTATAGAAGTTTTAGCGGCATAACGATATGAAATTACCAAATCCACATATTAGAAATCCAATTCACACACGCAATGAAATAGAAAAGGATTATATTTACAAAGTTACAAGTTTTAGGAGGAACAATAGTTTTTTTTTCTAAAGGCAATTGATATTAATAACGAATACAAGGGGTATTCGAACCCGTACAAACAAAGCTAAAAAAAAACAACAAAAGAAATTCACCACCAAACTCAAATTACCTTAAGCAACTAATAGGATCAGAACAAAAGGCTAAAAAATTTGAGTTGGGATAGAGAATTTCCCCATTGCAGGACCAAAACCAAACAACATATTTAATGTTCCAAACAATATCGTTAACGCTACATCTCCCGTTTTTGAAAATGATTTCGTTTCTACTCCTCCAAAGAATCCAAATAACCGCCAACCAAATCGTTCCAAAATTCAACCTTCTCACGAAAGCACCGCCCCTCCCACACCAGTTCACAAAGAACTCCCATAAACACCCATTAAACATCACATTAGCACCACACCAATTGGAAATGTTCTTCCACACCAAGGCAGCAATAGGACAAGCAAACAGAAGGTGATCAATATCCTCTAAATTTTGATCGCACAACACACATTTATTATCAATATTTTTTTTTTTTTTTGGAAAGCAAATGAAATTCATTCACCAAAAAGGAAAACCAGAAGTGTTCCTATGAATACAACAGCACCTGCTGAATGCAGGAAAATTCCAACAAAAACTCCAACCTAAGCATTACATCCAAGAGGGAACAAATGGAAAGCATAAAAATTAAAGTTGGGAGAGGAATTCACCCTTAAGGAGGCCCATTTCCAAACCAAAAACTTAATATCCCAACAGATATTGTTAAAAGGGTTAAATATACAATACTCCCCTGCAATGTTAGCGATTTCTCATTTTAGCCCCTGGTAAAGTATTTTTTTTAAAAACTCCCTCGTAATATCCAGATTCCCTCACTTAGGCCCCTGGCTGCCACATGGCAGCAAAGATTCCTCTCTCTTTGCTTGCGTGGCAGCCACGTGACATTTTTTATATTATTTTATTATTTTATTATTTATTTTTTTTTATTTTTTTTTATTTTTTTTTATTTTTATTATTTTTTTATTTTTTTGTACTTTTTTTTTATTTTTTTTTATTTTTTTTTATTTTTTTTAAATTTTTTTTTACTTTTTTGTTTTATTTTGTTTTATTTGTTTTATTTGTTTTTATTATAATTTTTATAATTTTTTTTTCTTTTTTTTTATTTCTTTTTCGTTTTTATTTATATATATATATATTTTTATTTTTTTTTATTTTTCGTTTTTGGACCTAATTTTTATTTTTAATTCTATTTTAAACAAATTTTTATTTTAAAAATTACACTAGTGCAGAAAAGACTTTTTATATCGGGCGAAAAACACATTTTACATCGGTTCTGGGTCCGATGTAAAGTCAAGCGATGTAGTAAATCAAAGACATTTTACATCGGGCCATAGTCCGATGTGAAAAATACATCTACTACATCGGTTGACTATTAAGTCTGATGTGAAATACATCTACTACATCGGTTGACTATTAAGTCTGATGTGAAATACATCTACTACATCGGTTGACTATTAAGTCCGATGTAAAATGTATGTTTTTACATCGGTTGTCTTTCTGACCCGATGTAAAATGTATGTTTTTACATCGGTTGCCTTTCTGGCCCGATGTAAAATGTTTTTTTTTTTACATCGGTTTTCTTTCTGGCCCGATGTAAAATGTATGCTATCTTTCTTAAAATGTATGTTTTTACATCGGTTGCAAGGCGAAAATGAAATTAAAAAAAAAGAAAAAAAATTATAAAAAAAACAAATAAAACAAAAAATAAAACAAAATTAAAAAAATTAAAAATAAAAATTAAAAATAAAAAAATAAATAAAAAATAAAAAAATAAAAAAAAAATAAAAAAAAAATAAAAAAAAATAAAAAAAAATAAAAAAAAATTTTAAAAAAATATAAAAAAAAATATAAAAAAAAAATAATAATAAAAAAAAAAAAATAAAAAAAAAAATAAAATAATATTAAAAATGCCACCTTGTTGCCACGCAAGCAAAGAGAAAGGAATCTTTGCTGCCATGTGGCAGCCAGGGGGCTAAGTGAGGGAATCTGGATATTACGAGGGGGTGTTTAAAAAAAAAAATTTTACAGGGGCTAAAATGAGAAATCGCTAACATTGCAGGGGGATTTTGTATATTTAACCCTTGTTAAAATTAATAGGTGTATTTCTAAAAATGAGAGAGTTTCTTGCCTTCCATAAACACCAGCTTGTCGTCAACCAACCACAACCTAACTGATTAGCCTTATTGGCGTTTGATCCCTGCCGACACCAAGATAAGAAAAAAGCCCGAAAACAGCCTTCGAATAGAGAATGACAGCCTAACCAATTTCCTATACTGTCCCAAACCTTAACAGCAAAGGAGCACGAGAAAAGAAGATGGATAGAACTTTCATACTCCACATTATCAATAGTTAATGGGCCGAATGTAAACAAGAAAAAGCCCCCTACTTAAACTAAATTCATTTTCTATAATAACAATGTAATGATAATCACAAAATTAAATAATATGTACATAAAACAAAATCAAAAGAATAAATAACAGACTGAGCTCCTTTCTCTTTCCACATCAAAACTGGCCAATGTCTAAGAGACACATGGCGCCTAATTCTAAACCAAATGAAAAGCCAAAAAATGCAGCTACGTAAATGATGAAACCAACTCCTCTTTACTTTCTTCTAAATTCTATTTTTCAAACCTCAAATTTAAGCAATGATAGTCCATTCAAACTCAATCAAATCTAAACAATCCAATCGATTCACACTCTAATAGAAGAAGAGAAGAAGAAGATTCACACAATGCAAAAAATATGAACAGTATCGAATCGCAATTCACACAAGCACCGCGTAAACGAATCACAATTGCTAACTGAACTAAACACAAATAAACCACATAAATGACACAAATAGTTACTAAAGTCTTAGCTTAACAGAAACATTTGTCAATTTTGGAATGAAAATTAGTAAAATTGAAATCAATATAATAAAAAAACTGCAACCTATATATTAAAAAGTGACTAGAATGAAACGTAATAACCAACTGGTAAAACAAATCAGTTGAAATCAAAAACTCAGGAGATAAAATAAGCAACAAGCCAACAAAATCCTGACAGAAAACTACTCAAAGAAATGCAACGATATCCCCGAACCGAAATATTACCAAATCTAAAGAGTTGTCGTTGTTGCTGCGAATCGAGTTGTGTTGCTGTTGAACTTGCGGCAAATTTGAAGGTTGTTGGTGAGTTTGGTGGTCGTGGAGATTGGAAGGCAGTGGAAGGAACGATAAGTTGTGGAGACTTCTCATCGGAAAAAAGGAATACGGCGGCAAGGTGAAAGGCTTGCAGATCTGAAGCGTGAAGATGGTTGTTAGGTTGGATTCATGGTGATGAGGGAGGTTATGGAAGAATTTGATGGAGGTTGAGGGGTTTTCGCTGCGGTGAATAGATGATTTTAGTATTAACAGAAGGAATGGGGTGGTATGTTGGACGGATAGGTGAGGCAAGGTGAAGGAGATAGCAGGTTCAGAGAAAAAAATCAAGAAGTTTGTTTCTTGTTTTCAGATTTAGTGTGTGAGAAAAAGTATTCACCTTTTTTTCCGTTCCTGAGTTCTTGCTCCTTTTCAAATTAATTGATGTGGACAACTTTCTTACCCATCATCAAAAGGTAGATAATGTACCTTCAATCAATCAGATAATATCATCTAAGTTTAACATATTTAATTATTTATTAAATAGTAGAATTGTTTGTTATTTTCGAAGCATTTTATATTGAAGGTAACCTTATCCAACTTTTTGAGTTGGGTAGATAAAAATTCACTTTAATTGATTTTTCTTTCAATTTTGCCAACCCATAGAATCCACATGGCATACCGTGATTGGAAGGAGTGGTGTAAATTTCTACAACAAGCCAATGAGAGATAAGCAATGTGGGGGCGTGTGTCACTAGAAATGGGAGAAGATATTTCTATTTTCTGATTTAATTATTTTACTATTAAAATAAATCTTAATTTTGATTGGATGAATGAAAAAATGTAGAAAATGTAATGTAGGCTCTTGATTAATTTGGCTCTTGGGTTGGTGTTGGTGGTGGGGTTGGTCTGTTGTATATTGGCAGTTACTGGATGACACTATGGAGTTGAGTAGCATATTCTATTGTTTGGAGTAGATCTTGGATTGATTGGGTAGTTTCAGTATCGGTTGGTTGGAGTAGAGGTGTTGGTCGAGAACCTTCAGAAGGAGTATTCTATCTGTGTTAATTCTCTTCGGTTCGATTTCAGTGATTTTGTCGTTGTTGCGTTAGGTGTGAGTCAAGGATGTCTCATCTGCATTTGCATCAGGGTGTAGTATCAAGTTTGTATGCATCTCTAATTGGTAATTGATTTATCACCTTGGGCAAGTTGGCTGGGTTTTAAGTGGAGTTTGCAGGGACTATCTCGGCCGTAGCAAGTGCTGTCGCTGAGTCCTTATCTGATTCGCAACTGCTGAATTATTGTATGTTCGGTGTCGTCGTTGATCATCAATGGCAGTGGTGTAGAAGCATTGATAGGCTTCAGGAAAGTGTAAATATTGGATCACCTTATCATCAGTGTCCTAATAGGAGGGCAATCAGTTTTTAGCAGTGGGGAGGATTAACTTATCCTGCTTTGGAGTGAATCGGGAGTTAGCTGGGTTTAGAGTTTGCAGGAGAATTCTCTTGCTGTGGTGTCTGTTTTTCGGGCCTCGTTGAGCTTGAGGTCAATTGTATCTCTATAATAGAATTCATCAAATCGGCTGGATTTGGATTGGCAGAATGAATGAATATAAGGTGTTGTTCTAAGTTCTGCTTGGTCTGGAACCAGTATTTGTCATAGCATTCCTTGGCCTTGGATTTTTGGAGTCTCGGTCCTTAGCAAGGAGTAGAATAAGGAGTATTTAAGTTTTTAACGGTCATCATCTTTGGGAGTTCTTATTAAGGCCTTAGAGTCCATTTGATAGGTGGCATGGCCCAATTTTCAGTTTCATACTGATAATTATTGGCTGTGAGGTCTTTGATCGTTGGAGGTGGACTTCGCGGTACAGTGTTTGTATGGTGTTGTGCAGATTACAGTGAATTCGTCATGCCTGCTCATTGTAGGACCATAGAAGAATGGTTTTTGGCTTTGGATAGTCTGTTACTCTTGGCTATTATGTTTGATCAAGTTGGAGATGTTGTGCTGTGGTTTGATTCGATCTAGTTGGAGTTCTTTTTCAGGTGTCTAGTCATGTCGGCATTCAGGATTTATTTGCTGCTGGTTTAATGCCTCAATGAAGTAGGCCAATTTGTGTTTGGTTTTATTAATTTTCAAGTCTATGTCAGCTTTTGAGAGGGTGATAGCAGTAGCGGCGGTGGACCTGCTTTTTGGCATCTGGCTCATTCAATCTTCTGTAGCTTTTTCTTAAGCTTTGTTGCTGGTAGTTTTGGCTGGGTGTGAAATAGTTTTAGTGATGATCCTAGTTGCTGTTATATTGATTATCTTTATGATCTGAACTTTGTAATGTTAGCACTCCTTGTGCAATTTTAATTCAATTTGGCTTTTTCAAAAAAAAAAATTGAATCAAAGGTCCAAATTAAAATAAAGAAACACACATAATTTAAAAGTCCAAAGTTTCCCTCTTCTAGAAACTTTAATTAATTTAAATGAGATTAAATCAATTAAAACAACTAAAATTCACAACTTCTTAAATAAATATGATAAAAATAAAATTAAGACATGGAAAATTCTATTTAATTATTTTGAATATTTTGGCAAAAGAATAAAAATAAAATGACTGAATATGAATAAAAGTCGGGAGCAAAAGTGCTCGAAAATTTAAAATGAATACACTAAAATCATCAGCACGGAATAAACTTCTCGAAAACATACATGTATTGACTAAATTTTGAAATAAAAAATGACCGGTTAAAAGGTTCAAGCTGATCAAAATGAGACTGAAAAAGTATTCGAAATAAAATGAGCACGCCAGGTTAAATTCCGCGAACCGTAGATTAATAAAATTAAAGTTTGTCCGCCAGGTTAAACCCCGCTAATTTTACGTACATTTGAAAATTAGTTTGACCGATCTATTTGTGATCCTAAAAATTATTTTGGCCAACATTTTAGGCATTATGCATGATGAAAGGCATATTATGCTATTTAGATGATGCAAAGTACAAATAAAGTCAGATGAATGAAAGTTTTGAAAATGCTCGGACAAAATTGGGGTATAACACGAAGGTACCAAGTGATACATTGCTTATGAGATTCAAATTCATGACATTTTTGTGTCAAGAAATGTCATTTTTTATGAACATGTTTTTCCTTACAAGCTTAATTCTTCTTCCTCTAGCACACTCCTACCTGAACATCACCCACTTGATGATACTCCCAATGTGTCTCACCAATCTATTACCACTGAACACACTAGTACTATTGATGTGTCTGTCTCATCTGATATGCTTACATCAAATAGTGATAGTAGCATTGTCCTCTCTTCTATATCTCTTGGCATGCCTGCTAATTGTCCTTCTCCTTTGCCCTATAATAATGCATCTAATGACCTTACACCTAATACCAGTTCATCTAGTACATCTAATGTACCTTCTTTCACTGAGTTGTCTTTACCTCATAATATTTGTTAGTTCTTGTGATTGGCTGAAATTTTGGTAAAACAAGGTTAATGTCATGGTTGATGTTTCAGCATGAGCTTCTAACATTATTGTTATGTTTGTTTAACATTTTGGTGTGTAAGGGTTGCAGTTGTGTGCTAATGTTAAACCCGATGTCGTGACATCAGTTGTGAACATCAGTCTGAGATGATGTATTAGGGCTGCACGTGGTTCTGGTTTGAATGAGATATTCTGCTGAAGAGAATCAGAGATTGCAGGCGAATATCATGGGGAAGATATATTCTGTTGCAATCAGTTATGAAGAAGATTAGTTTGTTGCTAATTTAATGCAAAAAGATATGATGAATAATTAGAGTTAATTATGAAGAGCTGATTGAAGATTTAATTGAAGATCTATTTTGTAGCAGAATCTTTTGCAGATTTGTAGCAGAAGATTTGCTGTGATTTGAAGGCCCAAATCCAATTGGAATAAAGTTATAAATAGAATGCTTGTAACCTAGAAAAGGTACGGGTCCAAGATGTAGATCATTAGGGCTTAGTCTAAGTGAACCACTCGGGTTGTGAGATGGTCTCTGTGTTCTTACTCAGAAACCTGTAGGTAATGAGTTTTGTATTGTTCTTGGAGGAAGCTTTAAAGCAACTCCAAGGTGTGTCATGGAAGTGTGACTTCTATGTGTTTGGAGAGTTGTTGGAAATCAAGCTATTGATGCAGTGGCGGAGATGTTGACTGCTAGACATCATTGCGATTATTGGGAGTGAGATGGAGTCTCTTACCTAGGGAGGACTTAGGTAGAATGGTCATTGGGTAGTGATGGAATTAGGTAGATTGTCAACTGGTCTGTTGAGTCTGTAATTTGATACTACTAATAGTGGACTTCTTTCCTGGCTTGGTATGCCCTCAGATGTAGGTTGTTAGACCGAACTGGGTGAACAATCCTTGTGTGCTTTTCTGTTGTTTTACATTGCAGAGTGTGTTGTTGTAACATCACACTGTCGTACCTCGAAAAATACGATCCTCACGATGGACGCGGAAAAAACTGTTCGAAATAGAGTCGCCACCGAACTTTATTCATTCCAAGGAAGGAATAGGAAAATATCGATAAAACTTTTAAAGGGATAAGAAAATGGTCATCGCAACCAAATTCGGGTTCGGGAGTCGGTTATGCAAGAGGGAAGGTATTAGCACCCTCTACGTCCGTTGTACTCAACGGGAACCTCTTGATTCGATTCGAGAGAAAATGTTAGCTTGGTTTGTTTGTTTATCTTCTAAGGTAAAAGGGTTCGTTTTTAAAAGGGAAAATGGGGTGGGTTTTTTTATTAGTGTGCTCAGCAAGGATTAGAACCCTTGGGCCTACGTATTCCCTCGTGCAATGGGAAAGTCATAGCATTCGTAGTTCGTGGGACTACGATTATTTGGTTTGTGTTTTTTAAACGAACGATTGTTTAATTCGCATTCTAACTGCTAAACGTTGGCTTGTCGGCTCGTCATGGGAGGCTGAAGCACTAGTTCATATGCGCGGAAGAATGGACTAAACAATGTTCTTTTTGTGAAAAGTTGTTTGGTTTAGATTAAGTGTGTTAAAGATTTGATTGAGAAAAGAGTTTGATTTCGACGTGTTTTAGGTGAACGAGAGTTTAGGTTGCATTCTAACTGCTAAACGTTGGCTTGTCGACTCGCTAGGGGAGGCTGAAGCACGAGTTCATATGCGCGAAAGAATGACTTAAACAATGTTCTTTAGGAAAGGTGTTTTAGGATTTCGGTCGCACGGAGGCGAGGAAAGGATAATTTTGATTGTATTGGATGTTTTAGACGCAACAATTACTCACACATGAGTAAGAGAACTCGCACCCAAGCAATAGGTGACAATTACTCACACACGAGTAAGAGAACTCGCACACAAGCAATCAACGAATTAGGACTGTGTATGTACTACTCTGTTGTGGTTGTGTTGTCTCTGCTGCATTTTGTCTTTTTCCGGTTTGATGTTAAGGTTGTTGTACCGTGAATTTCTGCTGTTGCTTTTGTTCTTCCGTTTTTGCTATGTGTGGTCCCCATATGCTGCGTGAAAATATCCTTTCTGCTGTGAAATCTTAATCTTTGTCTTTTCTGCCTTCTAGAAAACTGACTTGTGTGTGTAACTTGGCCCTGCACCATGAATGGCATTAATTTTGAAACTGTGCACTTTGTCCTTGAAAACTCATGTACTCTCTCATGTGATGCTGATTGTGACTTGAATAGCTTCGTTTATCATGTTCCATTTGTTCTGTATGCACTAAGGTACTGACTCCTTATTGTGTTTTATCATGTATTTTATATTGGATATGAGGCAAGAAAGGTCAAGATGAAAAGCATCCTCAGAGGCCTTGGAACGGGGAATATTGCAAGCTGCTTGAACTGATCATGGGTTGGCTTGGTACAAAGATGAAAATGACATGGAGCACTCATGGGCAGAAACTCAAGCATGAAACTTGTGAAATGAAGCACTTTGGACATACTGTTAGGGAGCCTTCGCAATAGGATTGTATTACTTAGGCATTGTATAATTTAGGTATCGTCTTGGTCTTGTGGTTTGTAGGCCTCGTGAACTTGAATTCACATTGGTGAGATGCCTTAGTAAGAATCTTTGCGTCAAATGTCATTGGAATGTAGCCTTAAATGGTCTTTGATTTAGTCCCTCTTATGGACTTAAACTCCAAAAGTTTTGAATTTCCATTTATGAATTTTGCCATTTGGTATGTAGAAGTATGTCAGAATATTGATGAGAGGTCCAAGAGCTTGTTTGACGTGAGGGACTTGAGTGGATGAAATGCAAGTGTGCCTTGCAACATGTCTTTCACTTTTTGCTTTCACTCCAATTGTACACTGTAGTACCATCTATAAAACACTTCCTTCAATGATTCATTGTATGTAACACTTTATTCCAATTTCCTTTACGTATTTAAAAACATAAGTGGAAATGACACTTAGGTGCCATGCCCATTATGAACCAAAAGACGCGTATGAATTCATCATGCTAGTATAAGACCAAACCATCAAGATCCATTAATCTAAAATATGCCCATGACAATTCAAGAAAGAAAAACAAATGTAACATGTAGGATCATTGGACTCAGACGCATAAAGTCCCACAAACTTGGCACACCCATGGGCAAACTTGCTTCCAAAATATAGCCTTTGAATTGATTAAAAATGATTTTGAAGCAGACTTAAGAGCTTAATCGTGATCACTTGTAGTGTGCTTTTTATGCTTTCCTCATCATTCCATCATAACTTGAATACACTACTTGATCACGAGATGGTTGTGCCATGTACCTCTTGGATAAATTATCCATTAATCTTGTAAACTTGGATCAAAACAAACCAGACCCTTATGACCTGAGTCTTAGAGTAAACACGAAATCTTGGTGTAAGAAATATGCAATAGGTAGGACAAATTTGGGGTATGACAGATGCCCCTATCTAATTGTCTTGAACCCGAGAAAATGAATTGCTGCATGGCGTTCATTTTTAGGGTAGAAGTCAATTAGATATAAGAAGACCCCAAAATTTGTCCGACAAAAAGGTAAAGTGCTGTAGAGTGAGAGTTGACAGAATGAAGTAACAGGATTCAAACTGAACAAAATAACTTAAGATCCTTTGGGTGGTCGAAGCAGTCCCTTATCCACTAAGGTTCTCCGATGATACCAAAGTAGTATCTCTGTGGTAAATTTGCTGGGGGAATAGTTGAGCAAGATTCCTGTCGGAGGAAATGTGCTGGCTCTGCAGGGGGAGCTCATAAGAAACTTTCTAGGATATCCTCTGCTCGGGGAGCAAAAATAGTAACAGCTGTTGGGGATTGTCATTATCAATTGTCTGGCTGAAGAATGACTTGTTTGGGAATAAAATTCCTTGAGTACGTGTGGGGTATCAACTTCTCTTAGAAGGATACTGCCGACTTTGATGGATGACCGACCAAGACGCTTGCGAACTGATCTTGGATCCTGCTATGCTATGCTGGGGATGGATATGCCATGCGTATATGAATGCAAATGAACTTGTTTATGAGATGCATATGGGAATGCAACCGGGCAAGGCTTCACTTCTGGTTTCCAGAGAAGGATTAGTGGGGATTAGATGGAGCGAGGTGAAAAACTCACTGGGAATACTGGCATATCAACTCGGGGGTTGAGGAAAGGAAATACGATATCGACTCGGGGGTCAAGAAATAATAAGATAAACTGTTGTCAACTCGGGGGTTGAAAGAAAGGTAAAGGTAATATCGACTCGGGGGTTGAGGAAATAAAGACAATATCGACTCGGGGGTTGAGAAAATAAAGGCAAGGTAATCTATCAACTTAGGGGTTGAAGGAAATAACAAAATATCAACTCGGGGGTTGAAGGTAAAAGCAAATATCGACTCGGGGGTCGAGGGCAGAGATAAAGGCAATATTGACTCGGGGGTCGAGAACAAATCAATAAGATGTCAACTCGGGGGTTGAAGATGTAATAATGATATCGACTCGGGGGTCGAGAAACTAAGGCAATGTCATCAACTCGGGGGTTGAAAGAAAGGTAAATATCGACTCGGGGGCCGAAGAAAATAAAGACAAAATATCATCAACTCGGAGGTTGAAAGAAAGGTAAATATAGACTCGGGGGTCGAGGACGGAAGTAAAGGTAATATCGACTCGGGGGTCGAGAACAAAACAATATACATCAACGCGGGGGTTGAGGAAGGAAAATAGGTTATTATGTATGCATATGATGCTTGTATGTTGTATATGATGCATATGTGGATGCAAGCAAGTTATTGGTTTTATGAATGTGCCAGCAGGGTGGACTTTTAGTGGTTGCCAAGCAGGGTTGGACTTTTAGTGGTTGCCAAGCAGGGTTGGACTTTTGGTGGTTGGGAAGATTTGATTTCCCGACACTCGAAAATGGAAGATATTATGATCAGTAAGCCAATACTTCTCTTGGTTCCCCAAGTCTGATCCTTTGCAGGAATTGCGTGCTTGGTTCATGAGAGAACCTCACTTCCAGCTGATATGCCATGATGGCTTGCAAATGGTTGTATGAGTGCAGTGACTTATCTAATGCATGTTGATTGTGCATTTGCTCTGCCCCAATGCCTTTAATACTTGTTGAATTCAAGGGTCGCTTAACGCATGACATGGCCAGCTTGACTAACTTGAATGTATGAAGGGAATCTGCCCCTGTCTGGAGGGTAATGAGATTATCTGCCCCAGTGTCTGGATCAGTGGTCTGCCCCAGTCTTGGCTTTTGCAGTGGTCTGCCCCAGTCTTGGCTTTTGAAAGACTTGCCTCAGATTGACTAAGTATTGCTTTGAAGGACTTGCCCTAGATTCACAAGGTTATGAGATAGTCTCGATTCGAGTCAGTGCCAACGAATACTCAAGTTTCCCTCTGATTGCACATTGTTGGAATTTCTAAAATATCAAGTACTGATTTGCAGCTAAAATTGATCATTCAGAAATGGTAATTTTAATGCGAAGTTCATGCACGTTTTGAAAAATCACTTATTGGAATGGTGTGAAAGTGTGTGATGAGTGGACCGTTAGTCCAAACGCAGTGCTGATTTACTGGTGTGTGAAAGATATAGCAAAAATATGACACCAATACAGAAGATTAGCAAATTCGTAGGAGTCAGTTTACGCAACCTTACTGTAGTATGCTTTCAGAATAAACCCCGCCTCAATTAGGTCTTTTGAGGGTTGTAACGTGGTCTGGTTCACGGTTATAGAAACAAAAGATATAAGGCTCAAAATCTGTTTTGTACCCACCCTTTCTTCGTGATGATCTCCAGCCCTACGTTCAGTTAAATCGACACACGCTTAGATTTTGACGGTGTAAGAATGAAGATGAAGGTTCAAGATTCGCTTGAGATGGCAGTCATCTTATTTTGTTTTTTATGGGCGTCAGTGACCTTTTGATTTTGGATATGGTGGTCACTGAATCTTATTTTGCTTCGCTTGAGGATTTAAGGACCTTTTTTTGCTTTTGTCTTTTTCTTTTGATCCCTGATTTTGCGTGGACTAAATTTGTTTTGTTTTTTTTAAGTCCACCGGGATTGCCCTAATTTTTGCCTAAGTCTCCTTTTTGAGGTGTTTGACTTAGCGGGCTCTCTCTTTTTTTTCAGAGTAAAGCTTGTGACTGCCAAGTCATTGGTCATTAAAGAATAACCGTCATAACTTCTGGATTTTGCATGATTTCTTCGTCACCTCAGGACGTGTGCAAAGAATACGGAGTCAGATTAACTGAACACTACCCTGCCCCGGGTTGAGTGTAAGGGTTTGAATATCCGAAGGAAACTTCTACTTCTAGGCTCGAAGTGGTTAACTAGGGACTAACTCCTTATCTCTCCAGTGTTTGGGGATTTGAAACAATGCATGTACATCCTTTGCAGGATTTTATCCGAAAGCATACCATCAGCAATTATGGGTATCTCGTTTTCATCATCCTCCCTCCAATCTTTGCTAAACAATAATTTGGTTAAGAAAGTGAATGAAAGGTATATAGATGAATATTCTTTGTTTTTTTGATATAAGTGAAGAAAACTGAGCGAATGCGACGTGATTAATTCAAAAAGTGCATGATCACCTCATTAATATTACCATTAATAAACAACAATGTCTAAAAGCAAATAGTACATAACATAAAGAAACTACAAATGCAAATAATAAAAATGTCCAAGGATTGCCAGCTCTGAGGATGTTTTCCTATCTGAACCACTGGCTTGAGAAAATGCCTCTTGGAATCTTCAAACTCATTTGGGTGAGATGCTGATACGTACAACCAAATTCCCATCTTGAAAGGATATGCACTTCTTGTCAATCAAGTGTTGCACCTTGGCTTGGAAAGCTTTGCAATCTTCAGTTGAGTGCCCCATTGATCCAGCATGATAGCCACAATGCGCCTTGGGATTGTACCCAGGAGGATATGGTTCTGGCACCGGCTTGAGAGACTTGGGCTCCACTAGTGAGTTTCGGACTAGATGCGGCAAAAGTTGACTGTACGACATAGGAACTAGGTGAAGAGGAGCAGTCATTCTTTCCAAGTTATTGCGAGGCCTTATCTAATTCTGGCGTGGATTCTGACTTCCTCGGCCATAAGCTCGTTGATTTGCATTGGGAGCAGCCCAAGGTTTTTGGTATGATGCCCTAGGCACTGTTGATTTCCTTTTTGGGATCCAAAGGTTGATATCATCATCATCATCATTGTAATACCCCAAAATTTGCTCTCCCCTTTTGGCATCATAGCATGGCATTATCATTTATCATATCATATCCATCTCATTAACATTACATTGCATTTAACATAGAAAAATGAAGCATGGCATCCTTCTTACCATCAGGGCATGTGATCAGGTGGAAGGTGGAAAATCAAGGAATCATTCAAAGCACAAAAGGTCAATCAAGTGCCCTCAAGGCAAGCCAAGAGGTCTTTCATGTCTCATACCATCTCAATTGATCATCCACAACCTCAAGGATAAGAGATACAATGGGAGATTGAAGCATTACATCTTTCACTATGCAAGAGGTTCAAAAACTAAAGGAAAACCCTCAAAAGAGATAGCTCATTGATCCAAAATCATCCTCAAAAGGCATATATCATCATCCTTTAAGAAGGTACACAACATACTCTGAGGAATTTGAAATTGAAGACTGCACATTTTTCTCCTAGGAGGTGGGCACCAAAACTAGGGTTTCCCATTAAATCAGGGAATCTTTGATTTTTTGAACAAAACTTGATGTCATGGTATTCCATATGTCCTTAAGTGTATGTATGTGGAAGATTGCATCTCAATTGGTTTTAGAAGTGGTTCAATTGGAAGAAAGATCAAGAATCAGAGAAATTGGGGCAAAGTCAAATAATCAGAGGAAAAAGTCAACTCTTGACTTTTTGAGCCCAAAATCATGAAATTCATGTTACATATGTCCAATGTACAAAATTTGGTCAAGAAACTCCAAAGGAATCATAAAAAAATCAAGATGTGGAAAGTTGCCATTTTTGGGTGAAGTAGGGTTACTAAAAATAGTAAGTTTTGGCCATTTTGCATCAGAGTTTGAACCAAGGCCATTTAAAATTGAAGCACCAAATGAAAATTCCACTCGGCCACAACAAAAGATCTTGTTTTAAGCTTCAAATCCATGTGTGGAACATCTCCATTGGATAAGAATTGAGTGAGATATGATTGATCAAAGTTTGAGCAAAGTAGGTTCAAAACTAGGTCATGACCAAGATTTTCAGGGCACGCGCGCAGTCATTTTAACAAACAGTTGGTGGGCCAAATGTACACTCATTTTTCTCATGGTTAAAGGCCTCAAATGAAAAACTTTTCAACATCAATATTGTTCCTTGCAATGCCCTCTTCAATGTTCATGTTGGGCAAAATTTCATCTGATCAAGTTATGATGGAGAAATAGTGGCCTCAAGTCATGGTAATCATGCTGAAAATCCAGGTGCCAAGATGCCTTGTCAACCAACCAGTTGCCACACCCTTCTATCAGTTCCAAATGTGGGTGTTATAAGTCATTTTGCAACTTATTTCAACCCTCATTTCAATTCATTTTTCATACCAAACATGTTCTACTATGTGTCCTCTCTCCAATGACCCCAAGAACTCATCAAATCATCCATTAAGTAGGGAGAATTTCATTGGAAAAGTACCATAATTATCACTGATGCAGTAAATGATGTTAGTAGGCTGTGTACACGATTTGGTTCAGTCATCCTACAAACACTTCATGTACTTTATTTCCTCATTTGAACAAACATCCTTATGACCATACTTATGCATATCAGCCATCATACATTGTGAAGGAAGGTTTTCAAAGGAGAAACTTGTACCATAAGCAATGACATGACATGCTGCATAACATAACCTCATCATCCCAGCTTCACTCTCATCCTCACCACAACTGTCATAAGCTTAACCTCACCATAGCACAGCCATTGATAAATCGTCCCCTAACTAACTTGACTCAGTTAGTTAGGATGGACTCAGCCTAACCCACTCAACTCACTCTAACTCACTCATTTAACCATGAGTTAGCAGATTAAACTCAACATATAAGTTCCAACACTCTCCACAATTTGGAACTAACACTTCATTCTCACTCTTTCTCTCAAACACTCTCACATTCTCTCCATTATCTCTCTCTGATTCTGCACGATTTTTCTTCCTTTCTCAATCATCTTCATCCATTCTGAGCAAGAACATTCAAGAGAAAACTCCATTGTCCAAGCATAACATCATCACAGTTTGGAATTCTGTTTTTGTTCTCAAGATCTCCACATCAAGTAGCATTTATTTTGCTAAGGTTGAAGATCTAGAAGCTCAATACCTCAAGCGTTTCTCTGGTTTTCTCAACACATCAAGTTGCCACACTTTCAGGTTTTAATTCACTCAATCTTAATGCTTCATACCAGTATGATTTAAACTCGTTTTATGTGTTTAGAGCTTATTAGAAGCTATGCGTGAGTTCTGGCTAGTTGATAGGCTCTTTAGGAGTTTAGGTGTGATGTTAGGGCAAATTGTTTTGGCTCGGTTTGTGTTATACGTGCATGATCTATGAAAATTAATTGCATATTCATGATCTACATGAGCTCAGCTTCAGTTTGATGTATATTTTGTGGATTTCTGAAGAGATCAAAGTTGCAGACAGTGGTGGTGTGGCCGGAGAAGGTGACCGGAGGTCACTCTCCGGCCGGTGGACTTTGTGTTAGGGTTTAAGCTCAGTTTGAATCTGGTCCGTTGGATGAATGTGATCTAATGGCCACTATGCTGCCAACACATAAAAATTCATGTGCATGTCACGTGACTTTATTTCTGATTTCACTTAAACGCTATGTGGTGTGGTGCACGGTGGGAACCGTGGTCATTCATGTGTGCATGTTGATCTTGATTACCTTGACCTAGATTTGACCTTGACCTGATCTGATGGTGGTGAATGGTTTGACTTAGTTTGACTGATAATGATGGTAGTTAGTGTGTGCTACGCGTAATTGGACCTATGACAGATTGCTTTTCGCACCTCCTTTTTAAAAAGCCCAAACACTTTGAACTGTTGGTTTACTATATTTGCACCCCACTCTTGTTTTCTATTTCCTTTTATTTTCTTCATTTTATGCACGTTTACTTTTTAATTTTTAAAAATATCAAACATCATCATAAAATTCCACAAAAATTCATGAGCATCATTAAAACATTTAGGAAATTTTCCATGATTTTATTTCTTGATTTTATGACCTTTTTACCCCTGGTCCATAATTTTCTTTGAATTTCCATTTAGATGCATTCTAAGCATGATACATGAATTTGTTTAATTTTGTTCTTGCTCATTACCAACTGTTTTGACATGATTCTTTTTGCATTGATTCACTAATACATTGAAGCATGTTAGATGATTTTTGTTTGATTTTTTAGGTCACTTTATTACATGTTTTGATGCCTATATTTGCACCACTTTGCATGATGTTTCAATTTGACCTAATTGCTTTGTTTGAAGTCATTTTGCTCTGAATTTTTACATGCTATCTTGATGTATGATGCATTTGTGACCTAGGCATTCCAATAATATGCTGGCATAATTTTCATGAATCCATTTGGTCTTTGTTTGATGCATTACATTGGAAGTATAATCCATGGCATGTCATTACAACTTTAGTGCATGTTTACATGAATTCTTTTGTGCACATTTGTATGAGCATTTGCATATGTTATGAGCCATTCATATGATATTATAGGTCTTTGATACACATTATAGGCCATCTTTACATGTTCATTTCAATTTGAACTTTGTGCATCATTAACATGTATTGTTTGCACTTTCTTTTTGAACTTTCATTTCAATTCTTCTTATATTACTTCTTGAATGTCTTGAAGTTGATTCATAAATACTTTTGAGATGTTTATAAACCATTTTCCATTTAGTTTCAATTCTGGTTGTTGATTTACATGTTCCATTTATGCATGTCCTCTTCATTTCTTTCCATCTTTCATCTACCCCTTCTTCTTGTAACATGTTTAAATGCTAATGGGTGATGATTATTGCTTATTCACTTGCAATTGTATGATGATATTCACTTGTTGTCCATATGATGCCCATTCTGGTTGTGGCTCTAGGATTTGGTTTCTCATTTAATTCTTTTGAGTTTTATGATGCATTACATGTTCTTTTACTTCTTATACTTCTTATACATGTTTACTAACCATGTAGGGGCTTTGGCAAGTTTCAATTGAGTGTGGATAAGGAATCCACATTCAACTTCTATCCTTTCTCTTTTACAATTCCATTTTATGTTTTGTTAAGCACTTATGTGCTTTCTTTTAATAACTCATCACTTTCCCTTTGTGAATTACAATTCATCTTCTACTTTAGAAGTGAATTGTTTAATTCATTCTTTCTTTAGACTTTAGGTTGAAACCTCACAAACTTTAGGATCACTCCCTTAACTAATCAATTAGGATTGAGTCTTAGTCCATATAGATTTTTACCTTTACCCTCTCTTGAGTCTTTCATCTTCTCATCTCAAAGAAAATTCAAAACATATAATAAAGGTAGGCATTTATTGCATTTAGGCCTTTCATATAAAGAAAAGATTATAAGGGGTCTTCTCTTGTAATCTTAGAATGTGTAGCATATAGCCCATCTTGGGTCAATGTGTTAAACATTTGATCTTGTATGAGGGACTTAAATGCAATACTTGTTGAAGGTGCAAATAATAAAAAAATTTCTTCATTTTATAATCAACAAAAAACACTTAATAAATACAAGTACGCTAGTGTGTTTGAACCTTGACAATTGGAACTAAGTGTGAGGGTCTTCTTCACTCTTAGTGTGCTTTCTTACCCATTCCATCTTGGAATGTGAGAATGTACACATTCCAATGACTAAGATTCAGATACACTGTCATATGCAAATAAATGAAAAAAACTTCTAAAAGGCAAAAACAAACAATAACGTCTTTCCTTCGGGAATTCTTTTCTCATCTCATTCATTCTCAACGCACGAACGCGCTTCTACTCGTTCTCTTGCAAGACGGTAACGCACTCGGACCAGCGAGCCTGCAACACCTGAGCTAGAACGTAAGCCGTTCTCTAAAAAACACAAACAATCCATCCCTAGTGAGGGGAACTACGTCGCTCTGATTCTCATGCTCCCGATGAGATACGTAGGCAGTGGGGTAGGGCCCATGCGAGCACTTCTTTTATTTTCCCTACATTTGTTTCCCGTTCCTTTTCTTTTCTTTCTCCTTTCTTTCTTTCAGTTCCTTTTCCAGTATCCTTTCTTTACACCCTTTGATCGAAACAGCAAGCGTGGATCCCATCGGGTACGATGGACGCGTGGGGGTGCTAATACCTTCCCCGTGCGTAACCGACTCCCGAACCCAGTTCTCTTGGTCGTAAGACCATGCTTTTCCTTTCTCTCAGGTTTACGCGGTGTTTCCTTTCCCTCTCTTGGGATAAATACACATTGCTGGCGACTCTGTTTTGGTGCCACTTTCGCGTTTGTACTTGGATGAAAATCCCCGGGAGCGACAGCTGGCGACTCTGCTGGGGAATATTGACCTCCTGCTGGTCCGTCCCTAAGCGAGTCAATCCTAGCGCTTGTCTGTTTTTCTTTCATTGGGTGTTTACTGTTGTGCTGTATTTACTGTTTTATTGTATGGTTATTTACTGCTTTACTGTACATTACTGTATTTACCGCATTTTAGCATTTTCATTTCACATGATATATTATGCTATACTGGACTGTGTTGTTTTCTGTTTGGCGGGATGGGTGTTCTGAGAGATAAGCTCACTACCAAGGCTTGAGTACATACATAGGTATTAGAGTGGATAGTCATGACGCTTGCGTGGTGGTGACCACGTATTGTTGTTCATGAGACCCACAACCAGACGAGGTTCTATCAGGAGCTTTCTGCTACTGCATGTTATGCAGGCCAGTGGTTATTCTCTTGAGGAACTGTCGACTCTGGTGACCATTCCCGAGGACTCAGTTGAGGCACTCCTCCCGAGATGTGACAGTGGCAGACCACATTCCGTGGCAAACCCATTGCACATTCTCGATCCGAGGACCCAATGCTGGGAACTTGCTATAGGACATCCTTTTTTGAAAGAGAATCAGCGGGGGCACTCCTCGATTGGCGATAGTACTGTACCCTGAGGGATGAATGTACTATTGCTTCTCGACCTCAGTGCCGGAAGCTGAGGACCTTTTTGTTTTGGAGAATCAGTTGAGGCCTCCTCGATTGATGATGATGCCAAACCAGAAATGGTGAACGTATCATCATTTCTCGACCTGAGAGCCCGGGATACTGAACATCCTAGTACCCACATGTGAGAAGGGCAGGTTGTTTACAGGTTTGCAGGTAACCATGACCTCCTACATACCCGGTTTTCTATCATCATTGCACCGAAAGGAAGTTTCATCCTATTGTATTCAGATGGTTCTTATCTATGGTTCTATATTAGTCTCAGAGCTACACTGACACCGTTCACAGTTCAGCACAGACACCTGATTACCTGATCACATTGCCCTTTGCATTGCATTATCATATTTTAACATACATGTTTATTCATTTCCAGGTGCATATATTACCCTTGATTCCAGTCATCAGGTCCCTGCAAAGATGAACACTAAAGAGAGGAAGAATATCATCAGCTATAAGTTCCTTACGCCTACTTTAGGCCCTATTGTTATGCTGAAGGGAATGGCGAGTCCTGCAGTACGAGAAGCTTTTGAAGAGAAATATGGGTGGATTCTATCTATGGTCCGTAATGTCAGTGATTATGAAGCCAGAGGTCTCCATACGTTGATGCAGTTCTATGATCCGCCTCTGAGGTGTTTTGTATTTCCAGACTATGTGTTGGTTCCTACCCTGGAGGAGTATTCCAACATGTTGGGGATTGCTATCAAGGAGGAGCCCCCTTTCTTTGGATAAGTGGGGGATCTTGACTTTGGGAAGGTGGCTGGTGCTCTTTATTTGAGCAAATCAGAGTTAGGCGACAATGTCTCCAACAAAGGAAAGATTCGTGGTTACAAGTTGGAATATCTGATTAAGAAGGCCCAGGAAGCAGCTAAAGGCGAGAATTGGCTTGTTTTTAATGCTTTGCTAGCCCTTTGCATATACGGCATAGTGTTGTTTCCCAACGAGCCGGATTTCATTGATACGGACGCTATACGAATATTCCTGATGAAGAACCCGGTGCGAACGCTACTGGGAGATCTTCACTACTCGTTGTACAACCGAAACGAAAAGAAAAGAGGAGGGATAATTCGTTGTTGTGCACCTTTGTTCTATAAGTGGTTTGCAGGCCGTTTACCACAATCAGGGGCTTTTGTGGATTCCAAAGATTCTCTAGAGTGGAAACAGCGTTTAATGGGATTGGTGGCCAAGGACATCGTATGGGTAGATCATGGGCTGATTGGCAAGAATATTATCCACAGCTGTGGTAAGTTCCCTAACGTTCCACTGATAGGAAGACTGGGTGGGATTAACTACAATCCTTCTTTGGCCATTCGACAATTTGGGTATGCCCTGACAGGTCCGCCTATTAAGAGAGATGTGGAGGAGTCCCTCTATTTTCATACATCAGATGGGTGGGAAGCAGCACAGAAAGCTTCTGAAAGCTGGGGTAGCATACTGAAAAAGGGGAAAGTTACTCTAGGAAAGCCTAACAACCGGGTTTATCCAGCATATGAAGAGTGGGTGAAGAAAAAAGTTGAAGATTTTCTCTTGCCTTTTGGTAAGGCACCCCTTTTGTATCCGGAGAATGAGAAAGCAAGAAGCACTGCTACTGTGGAAGAAGTTGACAAGTTGCAAGCCTTGGTGAAAAAGCTCCAAGGAGAGAATTCCGAGTTGAGTAGCCATCTTCAGAATGCTCTACATGCCAACAAAGAGCTGGAGCGGAAAGCCCAAGATGCTGAACAAATCCTAACTGCAAAAGAAAAAGACTTTGCTGGAAGAGCCCAACATTTCTGGAAGATTAGTAAAGGTGCTGATGATGCTACTCAAGCCCACAAGCAAACCAAACAGGCGTTAGCACAGACCAAAGAAAAGTTAACAAAGTTTCAGCACGCTTGGGACGAAGTTAGGATAGAGAATGTTGAATTACAGGAACAGTTGCAGATTAAGGACGAAGAGCTTGAAAAGGCGCATGAGCAGAGGAGAAAGTATCGGGAAAGCCTCGGTAAGAGTCAAGAACAGCTAGAAGAAGCTAGAGGTGAGCTGAGGAATACCAAGAAAGAGCTTGAAGAAGTCATGATAGAAAGGGAGATACTCAAGACGCAAGCCGGCATAAAGAGACACAAAGGAGTGTGTGATGACGAGGCTCTGATGCTGCATATGGGTTCTTTAACTGAAGCTCTTGAGAAAAGGGATGTCTTGATCAAAGAAATGATTGAAAAGCCGAATCACCAGCGTACCCGTATACTTTTTGAGGAGATCAAATACTCAAGTGATAAGCTGAAGGGTGTGGAATTGTCAGACTGATGTTCTTTTCCTTATATTTTGTTGTTAATGGTTACCATCAGGCTTGTTGATGGATCCATTTTTCCTTGTATTGCATTTGCGGTTGAACCTTTCTTAAATGTACTTGAATACTTCGTTGAATGAGTATGAGCAGTTTTATTCAGAATTATTCCTTATCAGATAGCTGCACACAAGCACATGACCACGACACGTCTCTTTATATCACAATTTCTGGTCTTCAGATTTCTGTGGTTGGATTGGAATCAGGGTATAAAGCACCTCGAAAATGACAAACATGGCATTGCATGGCATTGCATATCATTTTGCATTTTTTGTTACTTGCTTTTCAGGTACTCGTTGCAGGGACTCTAACCTTTATTTGGTTTCAGGCAGTATAGCGGAGAGTCATATTCACCGATATTCGACGCGAAGGAATCAAGTAAGAATCATGGATCAAGTGCAAAGTGATTTGGAGGAAATGAGGGCGCGTATGGACCAGTTCATGACCCTCATGACTGGCATGGCGCAAAATCAGGAGAGATTGAGGCTTCTGGTAGAGCGTCCAGACAATGGGCCCGAAGGTGATCAGCATGACAATTCACAGGGACATGGCATTCCTCCTCCCGGTGGCAACCCTCCTCCTGGTGGTAACAATCGGGGTAATGGAAATGGTAGGCATGCTGGTGTTACTCTTGAAGATACTCTGGAAGACCAATTTACTCTGATGGATGCTGATGTGGGTAATCAAGGGGATCGAAGGTATGATGAGTTAGCAGAGAAGATCAGGGCCATAGAATGCAAGAACTCTATGGGTATTGATGTTACCAGCTTGGGGCTGGTCTCAGGAGTCAGAATTCCCCCTAAATTCAAGCCTCCCACTTTTGATAAGTATCACGGCAATGCGTGTCCCCAAACGCATCTTCAAGCTTACTTTGGGAAGATTTCAGCCCATACGGATGACGAGAAGCTATGGATGCACTATTTTCAGGACAGTCTGGCTGGGGCGTCCTTGACCTGGTATATGAAGTTGAATAGAGCTGCTGTGAAGAATTGGAAAGATCTGGCAGAAGCGTTCCTGAAGCAATACCAGTATAATATTGACATGGCGCCCAACCGCACTCAATTGCAGGGGTTGTCACAAAATGCCAAGGAGAGTTTCAAAGAATATGCACAGAGGTGGAGGGAAATGGCTGCCCAGGTTCAACCTCCCTTGTCAGACAGAGAAATGGCAGATATGTTCATGGGCACCTTGCAAGGGGCCTATCTTGATAGATTAGCTGCTTGTCCGTCAACTGGATTTGCTGATATTGTGATTGCGGGAGAAAGAATAGAAAGTCTGTTAAAGCTTGGAAAGATCCAGGATGTGAGTGGGGCTGGCTCTTCGGGGACGAAGAAACCGTTTGCTAGTAACCAGAAAAGAAGAGAAGGTGATACGAATGCTGTGTTTAGAGGATGAGGCAGAGGGCGTTCTCAAGCTTATTATCAGGTAGATGCTGTAACAATCCCCACACCGTCTGTTCAGAAACAACAATCCCAACAACAAGTTCAACAGCAACAACCTTTTTTCCAGCAAAGGTCTAGACAGAGGGATCGTAAGATGGATCCTCTCCCTATGACTTATGCCGCGCTGTTGCCCCGGCTACTCGAGTTAAAGTTGGTAGAACTCCGTACTATGAAAGCTCCGGTTGCTGGAAACCTGCCACCTAACTTCGATGCTAATGCTCGTTGTGAGTTCCACTCAGGTGCTCAGGGACACTCCATTGAAAAATGCTGGGCTTTCCATCATAAAGTACAAGATTTGATTGATGCTAAAGCCATCAATTTCTCTCCCGCTCCTAATATTACTCAGCATCCCATGCCTGATCATAGTGCAGCAAATGTGTACGCTATTGAAGATGGGAGGAGATTGAATTTGGTGTTAGACGTTCATCAAGTGAAAACTTCTTTGTTGGTTGTAAAAGATCGTTTATTGAAGGGACAGGTGTTCCCGGGCTGTAATCAAGATTGCTCTGAGTGTATGAATCAGGAGAACGGCTGTGATAAGTTGAAGATGGGTTTACAGAATCTGATCGATGAAGGATGTCTACAGTTTGACAGAGTCGTGAAAGACACTGATGAGATATCAACCGTGACCATCTATTACACTCCCGCTGAGATTCAAATGCCGGTCAATGCAGTTCCCGTGGCGAGTGTTGCGCCAGAAGGGCCCAGTCCTGTCACTATCACGGTGCCAGGACCAATTCCGTTCACATCTACGAAAGCTATCCCATGGCACTATGGGGCAGATGTATATTACGAAGGTAAAAAGCAGGAAGTTGAGTCATCAGTCAGCCCAAAGATTGATAACGTAGGGGGTGTAGGGGGCTTTACAAGGAGTGGAAGGTTGTTCGCTCCCCAAACCTTGAGAAGTGATAAGGAGGTAGAAGCTGCAGCAAAGGCTAAGGGTAAACAGGTGGTTGAAAGTGCGCCTACACCTGAAGCAGAGACAAAGATTACTTTTGATAAGGAAATGGAAGAATTTATGAAGATAATCAAGAAAAGCGATTATAAGATTGTGGACCAACTGAATCAGACCCCTTCAAAGATTTCAATCTTGTCACTATTGATGTGCTCTGATGCGCACCGGTAGGCGTTGTTGAAAGTGTTGAAGAGTGCATACGTGCCACAAGAAATTACTGTTAATCAGCTCGAGGGCGTAATCTCCAATGTTAATGTTAGCCATGGCTTGGGCTTTACAAGTAGAGATTTGACTGTTGAAGGAAGAAACCATAATAAGGCTTTGCATATCACGATGGAGTGTAAGGGCGCAGTGTTATCTCATGTACTGGTAGACACTGGTTCATCACTCAATGTCTTGCCCAAGAAGGCATTAATGAAGCTGGAAGTTGACGGTTTGATCTTAAGGCCTAGTGAATTGGTGGTCAGAGCATTCGATGGAACTAGACGATCTGTGTTTGGTGAGGTGGAATTGCCCGTACAAATTGGACCACAGGTATTCAAATCCACGTTCCATGTAATGGACATATAACCTGCATATAGCTGCCTATTGGGACGCCCTTGGATTCACGGAGCCGGGGCTGTTACTTCTACTCTACATCAAAAGCTGAAGTATGAGTTTGAAGGGCAGGTTGTGACAGTGTGTGGGGAAGAAGACATCTTTGTGAGTCACTTGTCTACGTTCAAGTACATTGAAATGGATGGGGAAATTCATGAGATGCTGTGCCAATCATTTGAAGCAGTCAATATTGACGATGCACCTGAGTCTTCTTCTGTACCAGTTGGGGCTGGTACCTCCATTTCATCTTACAAACAAGCTGTCGAAGTCGTCAGGGCAGGCAACGCCCAAGGTTGGGGCAGGTTGATAGAGACCCCAATGAAGGAAGACAAATTTGGTATTGGTTATCATCCCTCTACAACTTCAGATGCGGGGAGCAGGGGACCCATTACTTTCAATAGTGGGGGAATTATCTACACGGACCAGTCTTGTGCAGCCACAGAGGATAGTGTTGACAGTGATTGTGACCTGGACAACTGGGTACGCCCTCATGTTCCGGGACAACAAGTGCAGAACTGGTTCGTTGAAGAAGTCATCCGGGTTACTCTTCAGACAGAGTAATTTTTCTTTGTTTTTTCTAACCATAATGCATGTCAAAATCTTGCGCTCTGCCCAAGGCGTATAGATTCATTTGTAGGGCCACCATGGTTGCATTTGTAATGTTTAATCATTAATAAAGGACGTTTTGCAATCAAATTTTGTTCTCTGTCTTTCAGTTTTTATTTTTGCACAAAAAAAAATAATAAAATGGCAATGTTTCATTTTCTTTTGTTTTGCTTAAAAATAAATTCTAAAATAAGGCATGAACCCGTTCATGCAGACTTGATCCTCCGGATACCACTGATAACGATTTTGATATGGCCATGTATGACTTTGACAATCCGATTTATCAAGCCGAAGAAGGGGATGAGAAAGATTGTGAACTTTCTGAAGAACTGGCCAGATTGTTGAAACAAGAGGAAAGGGTCATCCAGCCTCATCAGGAGACTGTAGAAATCATCAATATTGGTACCAAGGACGCCAAGAAAGAGATCAGGATTGGTGCCAGCTTGCAAGCAGATGTGAAGCAAACTTTGACGGAAATGTTGCGCGAGTATGTTGACATCTTCGCCTGGTCGTATCAAGACATGCCGGGGTTGGATACGGATATTGTCGTGCACAGGCTGCCATTAAGAGAAGAATGTCCGCCAGTCAAGCAGAAACTTCGTCGGACTCACCCCGACATGGCTTTAAAGATTAAGGAGGAAGTCCAGAAGCAGTGGGATGCTGGTTTTCTTGCCGTGACAAAATATCCTCCGTGGGTAGCCAATATCGTGCCAGTACCGAAGAAAGATGGAAAAGTGAGAATGTGTGTGGATTATCGAGATCTTAATAAAGCTAGCCCGAAAGATGATTTTCCACTACCTCATATTGATGTGCTGGTCGATAATACAGCTCAGTTTTCAGTGTTCTCATTTATGGACGGTTTCTCCGGGTACAACCAGATCAAGATGGCACCTGAAGACATGGAGAAGACCACGTTCATTACTCCGTGGGGTACATATTGTTATAAAGTAATGCCTTTTGGGTTGAAAAACGCAGGGGCAACGTACCAGCGGGCGATGGTGACATTGTTTCATGACTTGATTCATAAGGAGATCGAATGTTATGTAGATGATATGATTGCCAAGTCGAGAACAGAAGGAGAACATCTGGTTAACCTGAAAAAGCTGTTTGAAAGGTTGAGAAAGTTCTGTCTGAGATTAAATCCAAACAAGTGCACGTTTGGGGTGCGTTCTGGAAAGTTGTTAGGTTTCATTGTGAGCGAAAGAGGAATCGAGGTTGATCCTGCCAAGGTGAAAGCAATACAAGAAATGCCTGAACCGAGAACAGAAAAAGAGGTTCGTGGTTTCTTGGGTAGATTGAACTACATTGCAAGGTTCATATCTCACCTAACAGCCACGTGTGAGCCAATATTTAAATTGTTAAGGAAAGATCAAACGGTCAGGTGGAATGACGATTGCCAATTGGCATTCGATAAGATAAAAGAATACTTGCAGGAACCTCCGATTCTAATGCCTCCAGTTGAAGGGAGACCGCTGATAATGTATCTGACAGTGCTTGAAGGTTCCATGGGTTGTGTTCTCGGTCAACATGACGAGACAGGTAGGAAGGAGCATGCTATTTACTACCTGAGCAAAAAGTTCAATGATTGTGAGTCCCGATACTCAATGCTTGAAAAGACATGCTGTGCGCTTGCATGGGCCGCTAAGCGATTGAGGCAATATATGGTTAGGCACATGACCTTGTTGATTTCAAAAATGGATCCTATCAAGTACATTTTCGAGAAACCAGCATTGACAGGCAGAGTTGCACGGTGGCAAATGGTCTTGACAGAGTATGACATTCAGTACACTTCACAAAAGGCCATCAAAGGAAGTATCTTGTCTGACTATCTTGCGCAACAGCCGATTGATGATTACCAACCCATGAAATTTGACTTCCCTGATGAGGACATCATGTTTCTCAAAGCTAAAGACTGTGAGGAACCACTCCCGGAGGAGGGGCCAGACCCTGAATCCAAATGGAGTCTGATGTTTGATGGGGCTGTCAATATGAATGGGTGCGGAGTTGGAGCAGTTCTTATCACGCCGGAAGGTGTTCATGTGCCTTTCACTTCCCGAATAACTTTCGGATGCACCAATAATGAAGCAGAGTACGAAGCTTGTATAATGGGGATCGAGGAGGCGATTAATCTACGGATTAAGACCCTTGATATATTTGGTGATTCAGCTTTGGTAATCAATCAAGTGAAGGGGAGTTGGTACACGCACCAAACAAATCTAGTGCCGTATAGAGATTATACAAGGAGATTGCTGACGTTTTTCACAACAGTGAAACTGTACCACATTCCTCGAGATGAGAATAGGTTCGCTGATGCCTTGGCCACTTTGTCTTCCATGATCAAAGTGCAAGGATGGAACCATGTACCTAAGATTGAGGTATCCCGCCTTGACAGACCAGCATTTGTGTTTGCGGTCGATGCAACGTCTGATGACAAGCCATGGTTTCATGACATTAAGTGTTTCTTGAAAAGTCAAGAGTACCCGTTCGGGGCATCGTCCAAAGACAGGAAGACGTTGAGAAGGTTAGCTGGTAGTTTCTTCTTGAATAAAGATGGTGTGCTGTATAAAAGAAATTTTGACACGGTCCTGCTTAGATGTGTGGATAGACATGAAGCAGACTTGTTGATGATTGAAGTGCACGAAGGCTCTTTCGGTACCCATGCCGGAGGGCAGGCAATGGCTAAAAAGTTGTTAAGGTCGGGATATTATTGGTTGACTATGGAGTCAGATTGTTGCAAATATGCCCGCAAATGCCATAAATGCCAGATCTATGCAGACAAGGTGCATGTGCCTCCAAATCCGTTGAGTATCATGTCGTCGCCTTGGCCGTTTGCCATGTGGGGCATTGATATGATCGGAAAGATTGAGCCTACAGCTTCCAATGGTCATCGTTTCATCTTGGTGGCAATTGATTACTTCACCAAATGGGTTGAAGCCGCATCCTATGCCAATGTTACAAAACAAGTGGTCGCTCGTTTCTTAAAACGGGATATCATTTGCAGATATGGAGTTCCCGAAAGAATCATTACTGATAATGGTTCTAATTTGAACAATAAGATGATGGCTGAGTTATGCCGGGACTTCAAAATCGAACATCACAATTCTTCTCCGTACCGCCCAAAGATGAATGGCGCGGTCGAAGCGGCCAACAAAAATATCAAGAAGATTGTGCAGAAGATGGTTGTCACGTACAAAGATTGGCATGAGATGTTACCATTTGCTTTGCATGGGTATCGAACGTCGGTACGCACGTCCACTGGGGCAACCCCATTCTCACTTGTATATGGTATGGAGGCAGTGCTACCGGTTGAAGTAGAGATTCCGTCCCTCAGAGTTATGATGGATGTTAAGCTAGATGAAGCTGAATGGGTACGAGCCAGATTTGATCAGCTGAGCCTTATTGAGGAAAAGCGATTGGCGGCTGTATGTCATGGGCAACTATATCAGCGCAGAATGAAACAGGCATTTGACCAGAAGGTGCGTCCTCGGGTTTATAAAGTCGGAGATGTGGTACTCAAAAGGATCCTTCCTCCCAATACAGATCACAGGGGCAAATGGACTCCTAATTATGAAGGTCCATTCGTGGTTAAAAAGGTCTTTTCGGGCGGAGCTTTATTGCTTACAACCATGGATGGCGAAGACTTTTCATCCCCTGTCAACTCGGACGTAGTCAAAAAATACTTCGCATGAATAGACCCGCTGGATAATAAAAATAAAAAAATCCAGGCAAAAAAGGGCATCCCGGCGAACCAAAAACAGAATAAGGTTCGGGCAAAAATTAGGGATATAATTGAAAAAAGATTTGTACACCCGGTAAGTTGAAAACCCGAAAGGGCAACTTAGGCAAAAAAGGGTATCCTGGTGGATCGAAAACCTGAAAGGGCGGTCCACACAAAAGAGGGATTTAAGCGAATGACTATGGTCTGAGTTATCTATCCCCCATTACCGTTTGAACAACTGACGTTCTGAAGGATATGAATCGGTCTGATCATTCCTCAGAAGGCAAGGTCGGGGAGTTTTGAAGACATACTGGTCATAACAGAATGGAAACTCAGTGGAATTCCGTTTTCACATTGCCATTAGGATAGTTTCTTTTCTCAATTTTCAGCGATCACCTCTTTCCAGGGATTGCTTCCAGATGTAATTGCCTATTCTGGGCTCTCAGTCAATAAATTGAATTTCAATAAAAAGCTTTCTATTTTTGTTTTATTGCTTTGTTTGCAAAAACGTCCTAATTTTTGATAAAACATTGCATTTGAAAACATGGCAGCCTTGCAATAACATGCGCAGAAAAAACATTTGAAATTACTTCGAATGTTGAATACTCCCGGATGGTGGATTCTAGCCACGCAATATTCGGGGCATGTGGGCATATTCTTTTGTTGCAGGTAGCAGGTGCATATGATTTTAAGCACAAGACCAGCAATAAATCACCCCACGCAAAAGACTGGGGCAATTATGGGTAAGGAGATCGGCGTTCATCGTTCGGTCGACGATTGTTCATAACGGGTCGATATCAGTGAATTAAGTTCAACTGGGTACCGTTGCATCTTATTAAGTCGATTCTCTTATTCAGTCCTTCCAACAGCTACAAGCTTTTCTATGTCGATAACGGTCACAGGTTCCCCAAAAGAGTGGTCTCGTCGACACCGAAACTGATGGTCATTATCCCCAGCGAAGTCACAAGAGTTTGAAGAGGCTAGATCTTCTGTAAAATCCTCTTATGACATCCTCTTTGGGGACGAATTGTTGTTTTGTCCAAGCATGGGGCATGTTTGTTTCCCCAGCATGAAGTGTTGATCATCCCCAGTAGAGTTTGAGGACAGTTGGTCTTCTGTAAAATCCTCTCAAAAGGCATTCCCCAGCACGAGACGTTTTAAAGCAGTTTCCGCCAGCAGAGTTTGTTATAAACTCGTCATCCCTAACGGAATTGTCTAAAGGGAAGCTCGCCTAACATGGGGCATTGTGGTACTTATCCTAAGCTTGACAGTCATATTCTTCAGCAGAATACTGTGGATTTGCTTTGGGTTTCCCCAACAGATCTCTAAGGACTCTTTCCTAGCAAGTTGCAGTGGAATGTTCTAACCAGGATTTGCATATCCCTGGCAGAGTAGCCCTGATACCCAGCAAGATCGTATCTCTGGTCATGGTATCCCCACAGAGGTCAGCATCGAATCTTGTCAGCAACTCCCAGCTGAGTTGTTGTTCTTCCCGCAGAGGTTTATCAGATCGACAGAATCTATTCCTCAACAAGGATGGTACAGCCTTTCCCCAGCCGGGTCAGAAGGTGGATAACCCCTACAAAGGGTCTTGGTTTGGACAGATCCCCAAGCAGAGTTTTTATGACTTCTCTCCCCTAGAAAGACGCCATACAAAGAAATTCTCATCCCCAGCGGAATCGCTGTGACCAGAATTCATTCCCCCAACAGATGAAGTGATTCCTGGCAGATTTATTATTCTTCAAGTCCAATTTATTTTTGGCAAGCTTGACAATTCGAAGCAGACGGATTGTTCATTCATTCTCCAGTGGAGAGGTTATCCTTTCAGGAGTCTCCAAAGTCAAATCATTGGTCTTTGTTCCTCAGCAAAGTCGGCAGAGATGTCTGACACGGATGCAGAGTGTAATCCAGTATTGGAATTTTGCGAAAGTCCACCCGTAGTGTGGCAAGCCAGTAGTCGTCTGGCATTGTTAAAAGACGTTAGCAAAGTCCAACAGTGGATTGGCAAAAGTCCGTCTTCGGGTGGCAAAAGTCCAACAGTGGATTGGCGAAAGGTCCATCTAAGGGTGGCATATTCCAAAAGTCCAACAGTGGATTGGCAAAAGTCCGTCTTCGGGTGGCAAAAGTCCAACAGTGGATTGGCGAAAAGTCCATCTAAGGGTGGCATATTCTAAAAGTCCAACAGTGGATTGGCAAAAGTCCGTCTTCGGGTGGCAAAAGTCCAACAGTGGATTGGCAAAAGTCCGTCTTCGGGTGGCAAAAGTCCAACAGTGGATTGGCGAAAGGTCCATCTAAGGGTGGCATATTCCAAAAGTCCAACAGTGGATTGGCAAAAGTCCGTCTTCGGGTGGCACGAAGCTGCAAAGTCCACCAGTAGTGTGGCAGGCCAGTAGTCATCTGGAGTTGCATAAAAGACATTATTAAAGTCCACCAGCAGTGTGGCAGGCCAGTAGTCGTCTGGAGTTGCATAAAAGACATTATTAAAGTCCACCAGTAGCGTGGCAAGCCAGTAGTCGTCTGGCGTCGTTCAAAAGACGTTGTCAAAGTCCACCAGTAGTGTGGCAGGCCAGTAGTCGTCTGGAGTTGCATAAAAGACATTATTAAAGTCCACCAGCAGCGTGGCAAGCCAGTAGCCGTCTGGCGTCGTTCAAAAGACAGATCTCTCCGACGTTTCATCGAAGATTCAATCCAGCAGTCTCGTTGGGTTTATATCCCTTTTATTCTTCATCATCCAGAGCAAATTTTTGGTTATATTTGGTATTCAATCACTATATACCTTGAAAGTCCGAAAGCAATTGCTTTCAGGCATTTAGGTCTACAGCGCTTGAATAGGGGCAGCTGTAATACCCCAAAATTTGCTCTCCCCTTTTGGCATCATAGCATGGCATTATCATTTATCATATCATATCCATCTCATTAACATTACATTGCATTTAACATAGAAAAATGAAGCATGGCATCCTTCTTACCATCAGGGCATGTGATCAGGTGGAAGGTGGAAAATCAAGGAATCATTCAAAGCACAAAAGGTCAATCAAGTGCCCTCAAGGCAAGCCAAGAGGTCTTTCATGTCTCATACCATCTCAATTGATCATCCACAACCTCAAGGATAAGAGATACAATGGGAGATTGAAGCATTACATCTTTCACTATGCAAGAGGTTCAAAAACTGAAGGAAAACCCTCAAAAGAGATAGCTCATTGATCCAAAATCATCCTCAAAAGGCATATATCATCATCCTTTAAGAAGGTACACAACATACTCTGAGGAATTTGAAATTGAAGACTGCACATTTTTCTCCTAGGAGGTGGGCACCAATACTAGGGTTTCCCATTAAATCAAGGAATCTTTGATTTTTTGAACAAAACTTGATGTCATGGTATTCCATATGTCCTTAAGTGTATGTATGTGGAAGATTGCATCTCAATTGGTTTTAGAAGTGGTTCAATTGGAAGAAAGATCAAGAATCAGAGAAATTGGGGCAAAGTCAAATAATCAGAGGAAAAAGTCAACTCTTGACTTTTTGAGCCCAAAATCATGAAATTCATGTTACATATGTCCAATGTACAAAATTTGGTCAAGAAACTCCAAAGGAATCATAAAAAAATCAAGATGTGGAAAGTTGCCATTTTTGGGTGAAGTAGGGTTACTAAAAATAGTAAGTTTTGGCCATTTTGCATCAGAGTTTGAACCAAGGCCATTTAAAATTGAAGCACCAAATGAAAATTCCACTCGGCCACAACAAAAGATCTTGTTTTAAGCTTCAAATCCATGTGTGGAACATCTCCATTGGATAAGAATTGAGTGAGATATGATTGATCAAAGTTTGAGCAAAGTAGGTTCAAAACTAGGTCATGACCAAGATTTTCAGGGCACGCGCGCAGTCATTTTAACAAACAGTTGGTGGGCCAAATGTACACTCATTTTTCTCATGGTTAAAGGCCTCAAATGAAAAACTTTTCAACATCAATATTGTTCCTTGCAATGCCCTCTTCAATGTTCATGTTGGGCAAAATTTCATCTGATCAAGTTATGATGGAGAAATAGTGGCCTCAAGTCATGGTAATCATGCTGAAAATCCAGGTGCCAAGATGCCTTGTCAACCAACCAGTTGCCACGCCCTTCTATCAGTTCCAAATGTGGGTGTTATAAGTCATTTTGTAACTTATTTCAACCCTCATTTCAATTCATTTTTCATACCAAACATGTTCTACTATGTGTCCTCTCTCCAATGACCCCAAGAACTCATCAAATCATCCATTAAGTAGGGAGAATTTCATTGGAAAAGTACCATAATTATCACTGATGCAGTAAATGATGTTAGTAGGCTGTGTACACGATTTGGTTCAGTCATCCTACAAACACTTCATGTACTTTATTTCCTCATTTGAACAAACATCCTTATGACCATACTTATGCATATCAGCCATCATACATTGTGAAGGAAGGTTTTCAAAGGAGAAACTTGTACCATAAGCAATGACATGACATGCTGCATAACATAACCTCATCATCCCAGCTTCACTCTCATCCTCACCACAACTGTCATAAGCTTAACCTCACCATAGCACAGCCATTGATAAATCGTCCCCTAACTAACTTGACTCAGTTAGTTAGGATGGACTCAGCCTAACCCACTCAACTCACTCTAACTCACTCATTTAACCATGAGTTAGCAGATTAAACTCAACATATAAGTTCCAACACTCTCCACAATTTGGAACTAACACTTCATTCTCACTCTTTCTCTCAAACACTCTCACATTCTCTCCATTATCTCTCTCTGATTCTGCACGATTTTTCTTCCTTTCTCAATCATCTTCATCCATTCTGAGCAAGAACATTCAAGAGAAAACTCCATTGTCCAAGCATAACATCATCACAGTTTGGAATTCTGTTTTTGTTCTCAAGATCTCCACATCAAGTAGCATTTATTTTGCTAAGGTTGAAGATCTAGAAGCTCAATACCTCAAGCGTTTCTCTGGTTTTCTCAACACATCAAGTTGCCACACTTTCAGGTTTTAATTCACTCAATCTTAATGCTTCATACCAGTATGATTTAAACTCGTTTTATGTGTTTAGAGCTTATTAGAAGCTATGCGTGAGTTCTGGCTAGTTGATAGGCTCTTTAGGAGTTTAGGTGTGATGTTAGGGCAAATTGTTTTGGCTCGGTTTGTGTTATGCGTGCATGATCTATGAAAATTAATTGCATATTCATGATCTACATGAGCTCAGCTTCAGTTTGATGTATATTTTGTGGATTTCTGAAGAGATCAAAGTTGCAGACAGTGGTGGTGTGGCCGGAGAAGGTGACCGGAGGTCACTCTCCGGCCGGTGGACTTTGTGTTAGGGTTTAAGCTCAGTTTGAATCTGGTCCGTTGGATGAATGTGATCTAATGGCCACTATGCTGCCAACACATAAAAATTCATGTGCATGTCACGTGACTTTATTTCTGATTTCACTTAAACGCTATGTGGTGTGGTGCACGGTGGGAACCGTGGTCATTCATGTGTGCATGTTGATCTTGATTACCTTGACCTAGATTTGACCTTGACCTGATCTGATGGTGGTGAATGGTTTGACTTAGTTTGACTGATAATGCATGGTAGTTAGTGTGTGCTACGCGTAATTGGACCTATGACAGATTGCTTTTCGCACCTCCTTTTTAAAAAGCCCAAACACTTTGAACTGTTGGTTTACTATATTTGCACCCCACTCTTGTTTTCTATTTCCTTTTATTTTCTTCATTTTATGCACGTTTACTTTTTAATTTTTAAAAATATCAAACATCATCATAAAATTCCACAAAAATTCATGAGCATCATTAAAACATTTAGGAAATTTTCCATGATTTTATTTCTTGATTTTATGACCTTTTTACCCCTGGTCCATAATTTTCTTTGAATTTCCATTTAGATGCATTCTAAGCATGATACATGATTTTTGTTTAATTTTGTTCTTGCTCATTACCAACTGTTTTGACATGATTCTTTTTGTATTGATTCACTAATACATTGAAGCATGTTAGATGATTTTTGTTTGATTTTTTAGGTCACTTTATTACATGTTTTGATGCCTATATTTGCACCACTTTGCATGATGTTTCAATTTGACCTAATTGCTTTGTTTGAAGTCATTTTGCTCTGAATTTTTACATGCTATCTTGATGTATGATGCATTTCTGACCTAGGAATTCCAATAATATGCTGGCATAATTTTCATGAATCCATTTGGTCTTTGTTTGATGCATTACATTGGAAGTATAATCCATGGCATGTCATTACAACTTTAGTGCATGTTTACATGAATTCTTTTGTGCACATTTGTATGAGCATTTGCATATGTTATGAGCCATTCATATGATATTATAGGTCTTTGATACACATTATAGGTCATCTTTACATGTTCATTTCAATTTGAACTTTGTGCATCATTAACATGTATTGTTTGCACTTTCTTTTTGAACTTTCATTTCAATTCTTCTTATATTACTTCTTGAATGTCTTGAAGTTGATTCATAAATACTTTTGAGATGTTTATAAACCATTTTCCATTTAGTTTCAATTCTGGTTGTTGATTTACATGTTCCATTTATGCATGTCCTCTTCATTTCTTTCCATCTTTCATCTACCCCTTCTTCTTGTAACATGTTTAAATGCTAATGGGTGATGATTATTGCTTATTCACTTGCAATTGTATGATGATATTCACTTGTTGTCCATATGATGCCCATTCTGGTTGTGGCTCTAGGATTTGGTTTCTCATTTAATTCTTTTGAGTTTTATGATGCATTACATGTTCTTTTACTTCTTATACTTCTTATACATGTTTACTAACCATGTAGGGGCTTTGGCAAGTTTCAATTGAGTGTGGATAAGGAATCCACATTCAACTTCTATCCTTTCTCTTTTACAATTCCATTTTATGTTTTGTTAAGCACTTATGTGCTTTCTTTTAATAACTCATCACTTTCCCTTTGTGAATTACAATTCATCTTCTACTTTAGAAGTGAATTGTTTAATTCATTCTTTCTTTAGACTTTAGGTTGAAACCTCACAAACTTTAGGATCACTCCCTTAACTAATCAATTAGGATTGAGTCTTAATCCATATAGATTTTTACCTTTACCCTCTCTTGAGTCTTTCATCTTCTCATCTCAAAGAAAATTCAAAACATATAATAAAGGTAGGCATTTATTGCATTTAGGCCTTTCATATAAAGAAAAGATTATAAGGGGTCTTCTCTTGTAATCTTAGAATGTGTAGCATATAGCCCATCTTGGGTCAATGTGTTAAACATTTGATCTTGTATGAGGTACTTAAATGCAATACTTGTTGAAGGTGCAAATAATAAAAAAACTTCTTCATTTTATAATCAACAAAAAACACTTAATAAATACAAGTACGCTAGTGTGTTTGAACCTTGACAATTGGAACTAAGTGTGAGGGTCTTCTTCACTCTTAGTGTGCTTTCTTACCCATTCCATCTTGGAATGTGAGAATGTACACATTCCAATGACTAAGATTCAGATACACTGTCATATGCAAATAAATGAAAAAAACTTCTAAAAGGCAAAAACAAACAGTAACGTCTTTCCTTCGGGAATTCTTTTCTCATCTCATTCATTCTCAACGCACGAACGCGCTTCTACTCGTTCTCTTGCAAGACGGTAACGCACTCGGACCAGCGAGCCTGCAACACCTGAGCTAGAACGTAAGCCGTTCTCTAAAAAACACAAACAATCCATCCCTAGTGAGGGGAACTACGTCGCTCTGATTCTCATGCTCCCGATGAGATACGTAGGCAGTGGGGTAGGGCCCATGCGAGCACTTCTTTTATTTTCCCTACATTTGTTTCCCGTTCCTTTTCTTTTCTTTCTCCTTTCTTTCTTTCAGTTCCTTTTCCAGTATCCTTTCTTTACACCCTTTGATCGAAACAGCAAGCGTGGATCCCATCGGGTACGATGGACGCGTGGGGGTGCTAATACCTTCCCCGTGCGTAACCGACTCCCGAACCCAGTTCTCTTGGTCGTAAGACCATGCTTTTCCTTTCTCTCAGGTTTACGCGGTGTTTCCTTTCCCTCTCTTGGGATAAATACACATTGCTGGCGACTCTGTTTTGGTGCCACTTTCGCGTTTGTACTTGGATGAAAATCCCAGGGAGCGACAATCATCAATATCAATGGGATGCTTTCCAAAGTCCTTTTTCGGAGCCTCGTCAGAAAATGCAGCCTTTTCGGACTTCTCTACCAGCTCTCCTCTTGTGGAGGTGTTATCCAAGACCATGGTTTCAACGTGATTATCAGAGAATAAAGATGTTTCATCTTCCACAAACTCGACCTTTTCCTTGTGGTATAGGATTCTGAGTGGTCCATGAAACTCTTGTATTTTCTCTTTGCCAGATCTTTGGGTTAAACCATTCACGCTAGGGTCTTCCCTTCTGGTTAGTTTCTGCAATTTGTTTCGAAAGCTTTCACATTCTTTGACAGCATGCCCTATGGTTCCAGTGTGGTACTCACACTCTACCTCTGAGTTGCCTTCTTTAAAGACTAGACGTTTCTTGTTAACAAGTTCTTAAACCTTGTTCTTGAATGACCAACAGCCCTCGATAAAGTGCCCCCTTGCCCCTTTATGGTATTCACACTGTGCATTATGATTATATCCAGGTGGAGGAGGGTTACGAGCCTGTCCAAGGGAGGTGGGTGCCACCATTGAACTCTGTATCAGGTATGATAGCAGTTGTCCACAGGGTATAGGAATAGGGTCAAGGATAGGGCGCAACTTAGACTTCTTATGGCCTCTCTGGTTTAGATTCTCATGCCTCTGGGACAGAATGGGTGCTGACCACTGATTCTGAGGTTGTGAAAGAATTGGTCAGGGACAAAACCCAGGAGGAACAACACACAATGGGTTATTCACTGCAGCTTGTGGAGTAGAAGGAACTGTGGGAGTAACACTCCTAGATGTTGTGCCTTCTTGAAGCTCTTTCTTTCTTTTCCCCATAGATGTTAAAGCTTCTGGCATCTGCTCCATCTTGCCTTTCATGCTGTTCATGCCTTTTCTCCACTCAACTTAATTCTGCTTCAAGTGTTCCATGGTTCTCCCAGAGCTACCTCAAGTCCAATATGTGCGTCGGGAAATCAACTGCGGGTTATGGACAAAGGATGGATGAGTTTGTGGTTTTGGAAGATGATATGCAAACATGCTAATGTCATGAGTATGCAATGCTTAAGCACGGTTCCAGGATCAAAGCAGCATCTGATTCTGAGGAAGGAGTTAGACACAGGATATCTCTGATCATAAGACCCCCCATATGTAGGCTCTAATCGGGTAGGTGCCTAGAGTTATGGATATCTTTCAAAGACATTATAGCCATGACGAAGAAACATCAGACGATAATATTTTTGAAAGGATCTCGTCTAGGTGAGGTCTTCGTTTCTTCCCCACGAGAAAGACTCCTCGGAGGCGCCCACTACACAACCATCGATACACGGGTTTAGGGTTCTCAGAATCCTAGATCGAGGTCGAAAATATTACTGTCAGGAAGTAATACGTTCGAGGGGTCTCATTTGATTGGGGCGTTCGCATTAACTCACATAGAATTAACACTACTAACCACCATGGGTAATTAGGTTTTGGTCCTTGGGATCAACGATTCAGGCTCGAAAATATTACCGCCATGGCAAAGTTTTACCACAGCAATAATATATCCAAGGGAACCTACTCCAAGCGGGGTTTTCGCTTCAACTCACGCGGAAGAGACCACGCAAGCCTACACTACACAACCACCATTCTAAGCCTAGGGTTATACTCGAACTCAGGTGTAGATCCATCTCACAAAGCACCAATGATCAGAGAATCCCAACAGTGTGTCATAAGAGATAGGATAAAATAAGCAAGCAAGAAGATAACAGATAATCAGACAAGCAAGCAAACAAGCAAGAAAAGATAAACAAACAAGCGGATCTAACACTCACGAATCGAGTCAAGTTAGGCTTGACTCTCTCTAGCATAGGGCAAAGCTATCCCCAGCAGAGTCGCCATCTGTCGTACCTCGAAAAATACGATCCTCGCGATGGACGCGAAAAAAACTGTTCGAAACAGAGTCGCCACCGAACTTTATTCATTCCAAGGAAGGAATAGGAAAATATCGATAAAACCTTTAAAGGGATAAGAAAATGGTCATCGCAACCAAATTCGGGTTCAGGAGTCGGTTACGCAAGAGGGAAGGTATTAGCATTCTCTACGTCCGTTGTACTCAACGGGAACCTCTTGATTCGATTCGAGAGAAAATGTTAGCTTGGTTTGTTTGTTTATCTTCTAAGGTAAAAGGGTTCATTTTTAAAAGGGAAAATGGGGTGGGTTTTTTTATTATTGTGCTCGGCAAGGATTAGAACCCTTGGGCCTACGTATTCCCTCGTACAATGGGAAAGTCAGAGCATCCGTAGTTCGTGGGACTACGGTTGTTTGGTTTGTGTTTTTTAAATGAACGATTGTTTAATTCGCATTCTAACTGCTAAACGTTGGCTTGTCGGCTCGTCATGGGAGGCTGAAGCACTAGTTCATATGCGCGGAAGAATGGACTAAACAATGTTCTCTTTGTGAAAAGTTGTTTGATTTAGATTAAGTGTGTTAAAGATTTGATTGAGAAAAGAGTTTGATTTCGACGTGTTTTAGGTGAACGAGAGTTTAGGTTGCATTCTAACTGCTAAACGTTGGCTTGTCGGCTCGCTAGGGGAGACTGAAGCACGAGTTCATATGCGCGAAAGAATGACTTAAACAATGTTCTTTGGGAAAGGTGTTTTAGGGTTTCGGTCGCACGGAGGCGAGGAAAGGATAATTTTGATCGTATTGGATGTTTTAGAGGCAACAATTGCTCACACATGAGTAAGAGAACTCGTACCCAAGCAATAGGTGACAATTACTCACACACGAGTAAGAGAACTCGCACACAAGCAATCGACGAATTAGGGTTTATGCTTTTTAGAAGTGTCAATTGTTCACACACGAGTAAGAGAACTCGCACCCAAACAATTAATGAGAAAGACCAAAGACTTGATCCCCCTCAATTCACCTTTAGTAAAAATGTTTAAGTATATGATTAGGTGTTTTGATAACTTGATTTTGAAAAGATTTGAATGTTTGTCGAGTTCGTGTGTTTTAAGGGCGTCAATTGTCCACACACGAGTAAGAGAACTCGCACCCAAACAATTGAGGAGAAAGACCAAAGACTTGACCCCCCCTCCTTTTCACCTTTATGAAAATGTGTTTGAATAGAGATTAAATGTATTAATGATTGATTAAGAAAAGGAGTTTGAGTGTTATCGGATTATATGTATTTTAAAGGCGTCAATTGCCCACACACGAGTAAGGAAACTCGCACCCAAGCAATTGAAGAGAAAGACCAAAGACTTAGTCCCCCTCTTTTCACCTTTATGAAAATGTTTAAGTATTATTACGTATGTTGGTTTGATTTGAGAAAAGGACTCGACGTTGGATCGAGGTTTTAGTTTACGTATGAGGAGATTAAGAAATAAGGATGTCTTATGGTTTAAAGTGAAGGTGGGAGATACTTGATATATGGATTAAGTAAAATGCTTGAGATCGAGTTAATTAAGTTTATTTGGAAAATACCTGACGTTGGATCAAATTTGCTTTTGTTCTTATAAAAAGGGGTGATTTTAATCTTATGGAATTAATTAAGCCATGATTAAACATAAACCAATCGCATACATGTATACAAATCAAAATAAAATGGGTAATCGTTGCATAAGGCCCAAAAGGAGGCAAAGGGTAGGTCGGTTGCGATCGTGAAAACGATCGACTTATCATGTATGAAAATGATTGATACAAAGTCCAAATATTAGTTGAAAAATATTTTTAGTTTGGACAAGTAATATATGAATAGCATACATAATCAAGGCATGAAATAAATCCACAAGAGAAAATCATACACCTCACATAAAGATCATAAAATGGGGGAGGAAATAATCAAGCATATTATTTAGGTTAGTAACCTACTTCTAAAGTTAATTCTAGGGAGGGAAGTTCTAAACTAAGAATTAAGTTCTAGATTTTTAGATTAAAGCTCCAATAATTAATTAGACTAAATCAAAATATTTAATAAAATTAATTATCAAAAATTAATTAATATTAAATAAAATAATTTAATAAAATTAATTAAATCGGAAGTGAGGACTAATCAAATAAAAGTATTTTGGATTTTTTGAGTTAAAACCAAATTAATAATTAATCAAATTAAAATTCAATATTTAATAAAATTAATCATAAGTAGATTAATTAATATTAAATGAAATTTTTTAATAAAATTAACTAAATAAAAGTTTGGTTTTTAAAAGGAAATAAAATGCCTTTTTTATTATTAAGTACTATTAAAAAATAAGTTTTAAAATTAAAACTAAAAAAAAAAACAGAAAATAAAAAAACAAAAATGGGCCAGATAACGTGAAATTGGGGGGGGGTGCGAAAAAGAAATAAACCCAGGCCCATAAACTTGGATGCCCACGCAAGGAAGGTGCACCATGCACCCAAGGTCAACTCTCTAGATCTGAGGCGTTGATCCAGTTAGAGAGTCAACTTGACTCTAATCTGACCGTTGGGACATTAGGGTGTACGGTAAGGCCTGCAGAGGCGCATGCACACAGGATCCAGGGAAGTGTCACTCATTCGGTGACAAGTGTCCAAGGTGGAGACACTTGTCACCACCGTATCAAGCCACCACAAAAAGAGGGTTTAAACAAAGGAAAAGAGGTGGATCGGTCCTCATTCCCCTAACTTCTTTCAGACTTTCTCTCGCTCTCGTTGCTTTCTCTCTCACCTGCAAAACTCTCTCGCCGAAAACCTACACCGCGACCAGAGAAGCGGCGGCGCGCGACGGCCGCCACCGTCTTCTCCGGCGACACCACCACCAAACCACAAACGAACAACACAAACCCTACATTATTTTCCACCCTCTACTCAAATCTGGAATCGATTTCTCACAAAACCTCTTCAAACTCTCAAATCGAAACTCCCTAAATAAAAACCCTAAATCACGAAATAAGGCGGAAACAAGCAGATTGAAGCAATGGAGAGCAAATACACTTCTCGGAAGTCCACACAAAATGGAAAATGGAGTTTAAAGTGAATAAGAACAATACCCAAGAAGATTACAGGTTAAATAACTCATTTGGAGAATCTCTGCACGCACCAAGGTATTCCCAGATCCACTTCTCTCTTTCTGAGTTTAATCTTCTTCTTTCTTTTCCGAATCTTCTTCTTGCTTCTGAGAGTGCTGCTGCGTTGTTTGTTGTAAACTATTGATGAGGTTAAGCTCTGACCTCAAATTACGGCTTCGATTTAAAGCTTTAACAGTCACTGAAAATGAGCTATGAGTGAGGTTAGGAATTTCTTTCTATGAGTGCTTTTAGGGTTTTTTCTGTGTAGAATTTTTAGGGTTTTGATCTCTCCTCCAAACTTAGGTGAATAGTTCCCTTATATACTGGCTTGATTAGGGTTTCAGAACAAGAATTTGTGAAGAAATTTGAACTGTGTATGTACTGCTCTGTTGTGGTTGTGTTGTCTCTACTGCATTTTGTCTTTTTCCGTTTTGATGTTAAGGTTGTTGTACCGTGAATTTCTGCTGTTACTTTTGTTCTTCCGTTTTTGCTATGTGTGGTCCCCATATGCTGCGTGAAAATATCCTTTCTGCTGTGAAATCTTAATCTTTGTCTTTTCTGCCTTCTAGAAAACTGACTTGTGTGTGTAACTTGGCCCTGCACCATGAATGGCATTAATTTTGAAACTGTGCACTTTGTCCTTGAAAACTCATGTACTCTCTCATGTGATGCTGATTGTGACTTGAATAGCTTCGTTTATCATGTTCCATTTGTTCTGTATGCACTAAGGTACTGACTCCTTGTTGTGTTTTATCATGTATTTTGTATTGGATATGAGGCAAGAAAGGTCAAGATGAAGAGCATCCTCAGAGGCCTTGGAACGGGGAATATTGCAAGCTGCTTGAACTGATCATGGGTTGGCTTGGTACAAAGATGAAAATGACATGGAGCACTCATGGGCAGAAACTCAAGCATGAAACTTGTGAAATGAAGCACTTTGGACATACTGTTAGGGAGCCTTCGCAATAGGATTGTATTACTTAGGCATTGTATAATTTAGGTATCGTCTTGGTCTTGTGGTTTGTAGGCCTCGTGAACTTGAATTCACATTGGTGAGATGCCTTAGTAAGAATCTTTGCGTCAAATGTCATTGGAATGTAGCCTTAAATGGTCTTTGATTTAGTCCCTCTTATGGACTTAAACTCCAAAAGTTTTGAATTTCCATTTATGAATTTTGCCATTTGGTATGTAGAAGTATGTCAGAATATTGATGAGAGGTCCAAGAGCTTGTTTGACGTGAGGGACTTGAGTGGATGAAATGCAAGTGTGCCTTGCAACATGTCTTTCAATTTTTGCTTTCACTCCAATTGTACACTGTAGTACCATCTATAAAACACTTCCTTCAATGATTCATTGTATGTAACACTTTATTCCAATTTCCTTTACGTATTTAAAAACATAAGTGGAAATGACACTTAGGTGCCATGCCCATTATGAACCAAAAGACGCGTATGAATTCATCATGCTAGTATAAGACCAAACCATCAAGATCCATTAATCTAAAATATGCCCATGACAATTCAAGAAAGAAAAACAAATGTAACATGTAGGATCATTGGACTCAGACGCATAAAGTCCCACAAACTTGGCACACCCATGGGCAAACTTGCTTCCAAAATATAGCCTTTGAATTGATTAAAAATGATTTTGAAGCAGACTTAAGAGCTTAATCGTGATCACTTGTAGTGTGCTTTTTATGCTTTCCTCATCATTCCATCATAACTTGAATACACTACTTGATCACGAGATGGTTATGCCATGTACCTCTTGGATAAATTATCCATTAATCTTGTAAACTTGGATCAAAATAAACCAGACCCTTATGACCTGAGTCTTAGAGTAAACACGAAATCTTGGTGTAAGAAATATGCAATAGGTAGGACAAATTTGGGGTATGACACACACATAACATCACAGACTTTTAGTGTCTTGTTCATACAACAGATATTGATGTTGTGACATCGCACTTAACATCACATGTCTGAGACCAGAATTTCAATTGGTATCAGAGCAGGCATCTTGTCTGTTTCTGGATGAGATCTAGGGAAGATACTTTCTGGTTCATGAGCAAGAAAGATAGTTTTGCTGAGTTATGAACTTGGTCAGTTCATATAGTTGTTTGTTTGATCCCTTGAAGTGAAGGATGGTCTATTCATGACAAGGTATGTATTGGACCTGTCTGTTGTTATCAGGAGAACTGCTGTTGTGAGTTTGATTTGTTGGCACTTGGTGATGGTGTGCAAGGATTATTGAGTAGTGGCTGAAGGTCGTTGAGGAGTTGTTGTGTGTTCCGCTGCATAGTATCTGATGTAACCCTGGTTGGTTCTTGTATCTCTGGTGGTGAGATTCTAGGAAGGTATTCTCTTGGAAAGACATTAGGGTTTGGTCTCCTCAGCAGAATATTCTATGATTTGTAGACAGCTTCAACCGATTGGTTAGAGATGCCAAAGTTACTTGAGGATTATCTCATATCCTTGTTTGGGAGAGAAGTTTTCATAAGGTGAATGGATCTTCTAAAGACTGTTTGACATGGAAGGATCAGAAGAAGAATATATTTCAAGTCAGACATTGAAGACCAATCTGTGATTCCTTCTTAATCATCTTTCTTGATGGTGAAAGAAGAGGGTAGAGCCAAATTAAAAGAGTATCACTGTCAAGCCCTTCATGCGGGAGTGAAGATCTTGATAAGTTATCTCTTGAGCCTAGTTGTGGTGACCTAATGAGGAGGAAGTTTCATCAAGAAAGAAGCTGAGCTTAATATGTCTCGACATCGCGCTACACATCAGCAGTCTATGGTAAATGTTGAGTCAAAGTTCTATTAGATTGTAGCTATTTTGAAGGATCACTGAAGCTGTGAAGTTGAACAATGGTTGAGATGATGTTTATAATGTCATAGCATCTCAGATGTGCTGGCTGTAGAAAAGGTAGTAATCTTGATAGCAGAAGAGAAGGAGATGATCCCTGTTTAGGCTAAAATGTCTGAGGACAATTTTATAGGGAAAATTCATCCAAGAGGTGTGTGCAGTAGCAGGGTAAATCAGCCAGTGGTCAATTGGTGCTTGCATGAGATCTTTCAGGATTCAAAGTAGCAGATTGTCTATGGTATGTTTATGCAGAGGTCTGAACCTTGTGCTTATAAGAAGAAGCTTCTGGAAGAGTGTGTTATGCAAGTTAATATAGTTGTGTTGGTGATATGTTCTCATGTGTACCCTACAAGAGATATGATTGTAGTCTCCAAATCAATAGGAGTTGTTTAATGTGATTTAGACTAATGTCAGAACTGATGTTGAAACATCATTTCAGTTCTTTGCTCAGGGTGGAGTAAAAGATCAAGACACTGACCTAACTTGGAAGGCATGTGTGGTTGTCATAATGGTCTATCATGGAGAAGATTCAGAAGATGCTGGAATCTGAAGAAGGGTTAAACCACAAGGATCAATTGCTTTTCACAAGTATTATCCTTGAAAGACAAGATTAAGGATGTTCTGTCTATTGTTTTAACATCTTTTCATCAGAGGTTTGGAGAATCACGGGAGGGGTTCTACATTCGCTCATAAGTCGCCTAGGTGTTAACCTGGGATTATTGCTTAGCATCTGTTCCTAGTAAGAATTGTGAATGACTTGTCCAGACGGTGGTGTTGTTGAAGATGAAGATGGAAGGCTATGAAGACGTCATAATCTTGGTGGTGACAGCTTGGATCAATTTATTTCTGATCTAAGTGGGTTGGAGCATGGTGTTTGCTCTGGTTGTGAAGTTTGAGGATAAGTGGCAGTTATCTCTGGCTTTCTATTGACGACTCTACTAAGGGAAGTGGCATTCTTTGGTATAGCTATGGGGTAGTCTTGAACTACCTATTTTCTGAAGATTCAAATAGGTTTGAAGTCTTTGGATTTTCTGAGCAGGATGGAGGTTGTCTACTCAAACTTGAGTGTTGAATCAAGTCTATGAGAGCATGGAAATCTGTTTCTGCAAAGGAAGGAGGTTCTTTTGAGTGGCAGAAGGGAGAGCTGAATTCAACAGTTAGATGTCATAATGTTCTGACATCTAGCTTAACATCATGAGTCTCAGCTGGTGATATGGCACATCAGCTAAAGATAGCGTGATCTACAGTAATGGAAGTTATGGATGCTTCAAAAAGATCTATCTCATACAGTTTGCGGGAGCTGTGGGTTGAGAAGATGTTACATGACCATGGCTTAGGGAGTCTAAGTGTGTTTGCTGTTGAGCAAGTGGAATATGTGACTTGAAGATCAAGTTCCCTTGGTGGATCAAGATATCTTTATTCTCTATTTCTTTGGATTACTATGCTACAGTAATTCCAGTAGGTGGATCATATCAAGAATCTTGGTGATGATGTCTTGGTGTGTGGCAGATGTTCTAACTTGTGTTGGGACATCATCTGGTTGGATATCCTTGGTGAAGGATGATTGTGCTATGGTTCAGAAGAGTAATGCCTACATTATGCCTAAGGAGCGTCTACATAGTCATACGGGAGAATAATGAAGTAGAAGGTCTGCCTTGGATGAAGAATGTAGAGAAGACTGAAGTAGATCAGGAAGTCTGAAGATGAAGAGTATGATAGGGAATGCCTACCTTTGGAAAAAGGGACATTGGTACCAATATGCATGTGCTCAACAAGTGTGCTCAAATGTTCATCTTCATCTAGAGCATTGATTAACCATGACAGGGGGAGTACTTGTCTATGGATTCTGCAGCAAAGGTGCATATATTGTGAAGCTTGCATGATGATCAAGCTTGTGGAGATTGGTTGCCTCTTATGAGGATCTAATGTCAGATAACATGTTATGACATTAGGCTATTGGTTGGCATTGGTTGTTAAGACTATTGGTTCTAGTCATGTGAATCATGTGTGCACATGCTTCTGAGAAGAAGTCTGAAGACAAGTTTATTTGTTTTTATGGAAGTCTTGGATTGATAATGTTGTGAGCAAGCAGACATTGTGTGATAAGATGTCAGAACATGGTACAGGACATGTTTTTCTTGAGCCAAATAAGGATTTATTTTGGATGGTAGACATTGAATTTAGATGGAGTTTTAGTTCCTAAAATAGCGTTTCTATGACCAAGAACTTTGACTATTCAAGGCTCGTTATAGAGGTTGTTCTTTGCTCCTTCAGCCAGTGAGTGTTCTTGTTTCATAAGTCTTATGGCATTTGTTCGTTTTTGGGTGAGCACTACTTGGGTCTGGTTCTGTGAGGGCTTTCTTTGCCAATTTGTGGCTAAAAAGGGGGAGAAAGGAAAGGGTTTTGCTAAATGGGTTGCGCAGATGCTTTGTCTGGAGTCTGCAGTTTCAGATGTGGTTCAGAGATGTCAAAGAGGTTGTCCTAACCTTAGGTTGGTGTTGAGTCTTTGTGACTTGTGTCCTGAGTTATGAACACAGTTCTGACTTGTGTTCTGAGTTACCTGGGTTGGCAGAATGGCACTTCTTAAGTTTCATCTTATGCCACAGATTAAATCCAGTGTCTGATCAATGAAGGTGTGCAGTATTCTCTTATGCCACCATTGGTCTTTTATGTATAAAGAAACATTTCTTTTCTGGAGGAGTCTTCTACATTTGTTCTGGGTCTGTCCTGGAAGGAAAAAGAAATGTGTTGTGTTGAGGGGGAGTGTCAGATATCTTCTTCCTCATGTGCACCAAATGACTTCAGGACTGCCTACTACTTAGGTCCTGATGTGCTGCCTGGAGTTGCTGTGCTATGGTGATGTTATACATGATGTCCTAACATCGTTCAAAATTAGCCAAGAAGATGATTCTCCATGGTTGCTGTACACAGTAGCTACTGATGATTACTGTTAGGATCAGATGACTTCTAACAGTAGTATAGGGTTGTAATTGCTGATGTAATTTGAGCTGTAATGTTTATATATTTGTTTTAGCCAAAATTAGCCAAAGGGGGAGATTGTTAGTTCTTGTGATTGGCTGAAATTTTGGTAAAACAAGGTTAATGTCATGGTTGATGTTTCAACATGAGCTTCTAACATTATTGTTACGTTTGTTTAACATTCTGGTGTGTAAGGGCTGCAGTTGTGTGCTAATGTTAAACCCGATGTCGTGACATCAGTTGTGAACATCAGTCTGAGATGATGTATTAGGGCTGCACGCGGTTCTGGTTTGAATGAGATATTCTGCTGAAGAGAATCAGAGATTGCAGGCGAATATCATGGGGAAGATATATTATGTTGCAATCAGTTATGAAGAAGATTAGTTTGTTGCTAATTTAATGCAAAAAGATATGATGAATAATTAGAGTTAATTATGAAGAGCTGATTGAAGATTTAATTGAAGATCTATTTTGTAGCAGAATCTTTTGCAGATTTGTAGCAGAAGATCTGCTGTGATTTGAAGGCCCAAATCCAGTTGGAATAAAGTTATAAATAGAATGCTTGTAACCTATAAAAGGTACGGGTCCAAGATGTAGATCATTAGGGCTTAGTCTAAGTGAACCACTCGGGTTGTGAGATGGTCACTGTGTTCTTACTAAGAAACCTGTAGGTAATGAGTTTTGTATTGTTCTTGGAGGAAGCTTTGAAGCAACTCCAAGGTGTGTCATGGAAGTGTGACTTCTATGTGTTTGGAGAGTTGTTGGAAATCAAGTTGTTGATGTAGTGGCGGAGATGTTGACTGCTAGACATCATTACGATGATTGGGAGTGAGATGGAGTCTCTTACCTAGGGAGGACTTAGGTAGAAGGGTCATTGGGTAGTGATGGAATTAGGTAGATTGTCAACTGGTCTGTTGAGTCTGTAATTTAATACTACTAATAGACTTCCTTCCTGGCTTGGTATGCCCCCAGATGTAGGTTGTTAGACCGAACTGGGTGAACAATCCTTATGTGCTTTTCTGTTGTTTTACATTGCAGAGTGTGTTGTTGTAACATCACACATAACATCACAGACTTTTAGTGTCTTGTTCATACAACAGATATTGATGTTGTGACATCGCACTTAACATCACATGTCTGAGACCAGAATTTCAATATTCAACCTTTATCCAACAGTCCTCCCTATGACAACTAGGCCCCTCTATCACACAGTCCTAGCCATGTGCCCACAAATATTATTGTACCTTCTTCACAAACTAAGGGTACATCTTCTTTTCCCTTGAGACACTTCACTAGATCATCACATCCCCTAGTTATCTAGCAAACTACCAGTTAGGGGTGGAAATAGGTCAGACCGATAATAGGGGCCTACAGGCTAGCCTACACAGGCTCAGGCCAGGCCAAGATTTTTTTTAAATAGAAAAGGCCCAGGCTTTTTTGTAAGTCTATTTAGTTAAAAAGGCTATGTCTCAGGCCATAAAAAAAGCATTTTAAGCCTAACAAACCGACCTATTTAAATAAGTATGAATAATTTTTTATTATCATTATGTTATGTTTTGTACTTTGAGTTAAAATACATAAATAAAAATTGGTTATCTTGGAGAACTTGTGAAAATAAAATGAAAAAGCCCCTTATGAACAATGTTATAAGTTATTTTCATAAGTTATCTTAAACAAATAGTCTCACAAAACTTATGCTAATAGGTAAGTTAAAATAAGTCAATGCGAATAAATTTTTAGTCTCATTGATTTTTTAGTTTGTTAATCTATTTAAATATTATTTTAATTGCTTATTTACATATGTCTAAAATAATAGGCTTTTATGTAGGCTAACAGGCTAAACAGACCTTAGAAAATGCCAGGCTCAGGTCTAAAAATAAGTCTATGACAGGCTACAGGCCAGACTAAGGCTTAAGTTTTTTTGGCAGACCAGACTTAGGCTTGGCAAAGCCTAGCTCGGCCCAGCCTATTTCCACCCCTACTATCAGTGCTACTCTACTTTTTCAAAGAGCCATCCTATTGCATCTTATCCTTTATCTTTAATTCTATCATATATCCAATGTTATCCTTCATATAGACATTTTTCTACTACATTACAACTAATACTGAACCAAAAACATACACCTACGCCATTAAACTTGATTGTTGGAAACATGCTATGGATCTTGAACTACAGGCTCTTGCACAAAATCAAACTTGGACTGTAGTTGAGTTGCCACCTGGGAAGGTTCTTATTGGTTGTAGGTGGGTTTACAATATTCAGTATAAGGCTAATGATTCCATTAAGAGGTATAAAGCTAGGCTGGTCGCAAAGGGTATACTCAGTTGGAAGGGGTTGATTACTTTTACACATTTTCTCCAGTTGCCAAAATGACTACAGTTAGAGTATTATTATCCATAGAAACTATTAAGGGTTTGCATTTGGAGCAATTAAATGTCAATAATGCTTTCCTTCACGGTGACTTGACTGAAGAAGTATACATGTCCATTCCTCCTAGTCTTTTTGTTTCAAATTCTTCCCACGTGTGCAGAGTTCAAAAATATCTTTATAGTTTAAAGCAGACAAGTAGGAAATGGTACTCCAAATTGTCTTCTTTTTTGGTTTCTTTGGGATAATCTCAATCATAAGCAGATCATTCCCTATATACCAAGGCAAATAAGGACAGTTTCACTGCATTGCTTGTATATGTGGATGACATAGTTTTAGCTGGGAAATCCATTCAAGAAATTCAGTTTATTAAAGGTATCCTTGATTAGAAATTCAAATTAAGGACCTTGGTTAACTGAGATTATTTTTAGGCTTTTAAATTGCCAGGTCTAGCAAAGGTATTTTTTTAATCAAAGGAAATACACCTTTGAGTTGTTGGAAGAAACATGTTTTCTTGCTTGCAAACCTTCTTCTGTGCCTTTTGATCCTACCTTGAAATTGTCCCCTACAGATGGACAAGAATTGCAGGATCCATCTTCCTATCAAAATCTAATTGGGAAGTTGATCTATTTAACCAACACTAGACATGATATTTCATATGTTGTGCAACATTTGAGTCAATATGTGTCTCATCCTTTACTTCCACATTACCAGGCAGCCACCAAAGTTCTAAGGTGTCTCAAGTTTTTCCAAGCTAAAGGCATCTTGTTTTCCTCTTCTAGTGCTCTAAAGCTCTATGGTTTTTCTGATTCTGAATGGGCACAATGTCCTAATACTAGGAAATCCATAACTGGTTTTTGTGTCATCCTTAGTTCATCCCTTCTTTGTTGGAAATCCAAGAAACAGAACACAAAACATAGATAGATCTTCTACTAAAGTTGAATACAAGACTTTTGCATCTTTAACTCATGAACTTTAATGGCTGGAATACCTGTTCAAAGATCTCACAATCACCTTCTCTCAACCAACCTTTGTATACTATGATAGCAAGTCAGCTATCTATTTGGCTCACAACCCTGTTTTTCATGAGCGGAGTAAACACATTGAGTTGGACTATCATGTGATTCATGAAGAGATTCAATCTAAAAACATTCATCTTCTTCCTATATCTACCACTGCCTAACTTGTAGACATGTTTACTAAGTCATTGCATTATTGGCACTAAATTTTATTTTGGTCAAGTTAAGACTTTGTAGCATCCATAGACCAACTTGAGGGGGGATATTAGTTTAATATATTAGTTCAATTAGTTTATTTAATATTTTCTCACTAAACTTAAGCTAATATAGTTGGTTAGATGTGTTAGTTTTAGATCTAATGGCTAATGGTTCTCCTTTCCGTGTGTGTGTGTGTGTGTGTGTGTGTGTGTGTGTGTGTGTGTGTGTGTGTGTGTGTATATATATATATATATATATATATATATATTGTTGGGTTATCCCTCCTATTTGGAGAGGCCCAAATTGATGTGGCTTAGTGGCCCCTTTGTTTCTATGCCTTTGTTATTATCCAACAAAGAGAATTAGGTTAATTTTATCCATTGTTTGAGAAAAACAACAAGAAAAGTAGAGAGAAGAGTGAAATCCTGCAACCCTATTTCAGCACAGAGCAGTTCCACTAAATCTGAGATTAGGCAAAATCCAACGGTCGGATCGTCCTAAAATTTTGACACAATGTTCATGACTCATAGGAGCACATTCTGAGCGATTTTCATTGGATTCGAAGCTTTCTAAGTCGATCTGTTGAGTCCATCTTTGAGTTCTGAATTTCTTGGTGTTTTTGGGTTGTTTTTGTCTCTCTTGATTATTGTTGTATTCCAAGATTGATTACAAATCTTGATGATGTTTATGTATGTCTCTAACTAGTGTTAGAGAGAACCTTGCTTATACCCATTGATTGATAATAGTGGAGGATTTAATTGTCCTACGGGTCCCGTGGTTTTTACTCCTAGTTAACGGAGGTTTTTCCACGCTAAAATCTTGTTGTGTTGTTTTATGTGTTTTGTTGATTGTCGTTGTATTTGGTATTTGGGAGAGATTGTCTTGTTGGTTTATTCCGTTGCGTTTGTGGATTTCCTCCCAACAAGTGGTATCAGAGCCGTAGTTTAATTTGTGTAACAATGGAGACGAACACATCTAGGATGGTGAGTTTGAATGGTTCCAATTATAATGTTTGGAAAGGAAAAATGGAAGATTTGCTTTATGTGAAAGGTTTTCACTTACCGGTTTTCTCTAATGAAAAACCCGATGGAAAGAGCGATGAAGAATGGACTTTGTTGCATAGACAAGTTTGTGGTTATATTTGTCAATGGGTGGATGATAATGTTTTGAATCATGTGAGCTCGGTGACTCATGCTCGCTCTCTTTGGACCAAACTTGAGGAGTTGTATGCAAGAAATACGGGAAACAATAAGTTGTTCTTATTCAAGCAATTAATTTCATTGAGGTATAGTGATGGTTCACCAATAACTGATCACTTGAACATTTTCCAAGGGATTCTAAATCAATTGTCGGAGATGAATCTTACTTTTGATGATGAAATTCAAGGTTTATGGCTTCTTGGTACTTTGCCTAATTCTTGGGAGACTTTTAGGACATCCTTGTCTAACTCCGCTCCGAATGGTATCATCTCAATGGACTTGGCTAAAAATAGTGTGTTGAATGAGGAGTTGATGCGTAAGTCACAAGGTTCTTCTTTACATTCCGAGGTGTTGATTACCGAATCAAGGGGGAGAAATCAAAGTAGAGGTTCAAGTAATCATGGAACTTCACGTGGTAAATCACAAGGAGGCTCTAATAGATTCTCTCATATTGAGTGTCATCATTGTGGAGAAAAAGGACACATAAAGAGGTATTACCGTAAGTTGAAAAGGGAAAACAAGAAGAAGACCTACAACAACGATAAAAAGTAAGGTAACAATAATGAAGATGTTGCTATTATTGATGATTTCTTTATTGTTTGTGATAGTTGTATTGAGAATGTCAATCTATCATGTGCTGAGATGGATTGGGTGGTTGATAGTGGTGCTTCTACTCATGCAACCTCAAGACGTGATCTTTTTTCAACTTATGAGACCAGTGACTTTGGGGTTGTTCGTATAGGAAATAATGGGCAAGCTAATGTCATCGGAATGGGAGATACTTGTGTCGAAACTAGCAATGGGACAACTCTAGTTCTCAAAGGTGTGAAACACATTCTGGAACTCCGATTCAATCTTGTAGCGGTAAAAATTGTGAGTGTAAGCTATTGATTAACTTAACTCATAAAGCAAGAGTCGCCGCCGCACTTTTATTTTATTCAAAAGAAAAGGAAAAAGAGCGAACAAAACCTAAACAAGTTCTAAAACAAGAACAAACAGAGAATGGGTAAGGGGGTTGGTTACGTGATGGGAAGGTGTTAGCACCTAAAACGTCTATAGTACTCTATAGGAACCCTTTGAAATATCTATGTTTTTTGGTTTGAAAAGGTTTGTTTGAAAAAAGATTGGGGAGGTGAGAAGAGAAATATTTTTTAATATTTTTTTGTTTAGAGAGACTTATCGCCTCATGCCTACATACCCACAAAGTGCAATATAGGATCAAAACCTCATAGTTCGTGGTACGAATAACAAAAATTATTGGTTATGATTCATTTTATCTTGCAAAGACAACCCGTCATTCTCAAGAAAGAATACTCAACTAATTGCCCAAAGGTATTGGAAAGAGGCGTTTACATCACATTGAGATGGAGGATTTGCTTGGATTAAAATCAACAAGACTATCACTTCAACATCTAAGTGGAAAATGACCATACTTTACACAAAATACCATGGTTAGGAGCTTTACATCTCATCAAATAAGATGACTCATGTCTAATCTTTTTGAAAAGTTTAAAAGAAAAAAGGTGCATAAAAGCACAAAAACTTTGAATGAGTTTTGTATTTTTTATGTCTTTTTTGAAATGGTCAAAATATGATTAACATTGATTGATATTTAATAAAGAAAACAAAGTTTGAAAATCACTTGACGAAAGTCAAGGTCTTATTATGAACGTGGTTTTAAGTTTGAAAAACAAGAAGGTTTTGAAAAAGAGAGAAGATTTTGAAAATTTAAGAAGGGGTGGAGAAGAAGTGACTATCCTATTGCATAAAATAAAAGCTAAGGTAAGAAAGATCTAACCACATGGAGGCACTCTGTCGCGGTGAGAGTCGCATATCAAGCTATTAATTAACTTGAATCGCAAATCATGAAGTTCACCACCGAACTTTGATTTATCCAAAGGAAAGGGTAAAGATCGAAGAAAATCCTAAGTAAACTGCAAAGCAAAAAGCAAGGCCTAAAGCTAAGCAAAGAGAGATCTAAGGTTCGGGGGTTGGTTATACCTAGGGAAGGTGCTAGCATCCTAAGTATCTGTGGTACTCTACAGGAACCTCTTGTTAGTATTTTTGTTATGTTATTGTTTGCTTGCTAAGGAAAATGTGCTAAGGGAAAGACCTAGGGGTTTATTTACTAAGTATGTTCGCCAAGACATCACATCTCGTGCCTACGTATCCTTTCGGGAATGGAACTAGAGCATTCGTAGTTCGTGCTACGGGTGAAAAAACTTGAAAGCAAAGCTTGTGAGGATTGATTGTAAAGGTGAAGAGATTAATGACTATCTCTTATGAAAGGATTTGAATGAAGATTTAAAGGTTGTAAAGGGATAAGAGATTAATGGCTATCTCTATGACAAGGTTAATTGTAAATGTAAAGCCAAAGGGGGCAAATGGAGAAGAGATTAATAGCTATCTCTATGGAGAGTTAAAGGAAGGGTTAAAGGTTACAAGAGATTAATGGCTATCTCTTGGGAAGGCTAATGGTTTGTAGATGAAAGTGGTTTAAAAGTCCTAAGGTTGAATTAGTGTTTAGGTAATGGGAGAGTAAGGAATGCGACAGGTTATGTACAAATGCATATGAATGACTAACAAGTCAACAATGAATCTTTTCCCTTGGATTATGTACAATGAAACAAGATGGGCATGGATTCACAAATATATACATGATGAACAGATGAGATTAAAGGAACGATAAGATCATTAATATGTGAGTAGACAAGAAATGAACACAATGAAAGGTGTATCAATTAATTAATCAAAGTGTTTTTTTTTTATGAAAAAATGAAACCAAAGGTACATTTAAATAAATGAAGTAGAAACTCTAATAAATAAATATAGAGTACAAATATTTTTAGTTTTTTTTTTTTTAAATATGAGAATGCAATAAATAGCAAGAAAGAATAAAATGTTCATTTTGATTTTTAAGGTTTAAATTAAAAATAAACAAAGAAAAATATTTAATACAAAAATAATAAATATTTTTTGGGATTTTTTTTATAGTTGAAAGACAAATAAGAAGAAAATAAAGAAAAATGTTTTATTTTTGTTTTTAAGGTTTAAATAAAATGAAATCAAACATGATTAACCAATACCCATTTTCATGGGGTTTTCACTCAACATTTCAAAACAAACACAATGGTAACTTGAATGGGTGAAAATGATACCTTAAGGAAGGAGTTCAAAAAAAATCAAAATAGTTTACCTATTGGAGTGTGTCCAATGCACCTTCTAGAGTACTTCCAGATGAGATGTGATGATGTCTACAACTTTACTGAGCCCCCAGAAGTGTGTTGAAATGTTTGGTTCCAGTGCCTTGGATGTGTTATATTTGATATAAGGGAAGTGGAAAAAATCGGGAGATTCGAGTTTTTGACTCTTATGTGACAATGGATTTTAGTGAGAATATGATGTTTGGAAGAATTTCATGACAATTTCCCTTGAATTTTTCTTGAATGAATCCTCAATCAATCCCAAAAAAATCTCCCCTAATGAAGAAAACAAAAGGGCTATATATAGGATTCTTGATGCTCCCCATGCTTAAGTACCAGGTCTGTCCTGAGTATCAGCTTTTAATTACAAGTTTGCTACCAGTAATTACAAAACTGCCATTAGTAGTGTAAATGAGAAGATCATTATTTACAAAATTGCCATTAAGCGATGCTGATCCTCATGTGGATCCTCACGTTGATCCTCACGCTGATCCTTAACTTCTTTTTGATAATTACAAATTTGCCATTGCTTGGTGCCCAAGTATGATATATTCCTTCCTTGATCCCTAAGCATGTACACATATTACCATTTTGCCATTGAGTGACGTTGATCCTCAACTACTTTTTGATAATTACAAAAATGTCACTGCCTTCCCTCTTGATCCTCTTTGTGTTTCTTTCAAACATATGATTTTCTTTCTTCGATTATCTCGACTTAACTTGACCAAACTCAATTAAGTCCCACACTTTCTCGATTATTGACTCGGAAAGTCTGTAGTTGACCAAAAAAATGTCAAAAGTCAAACTTTGACTTTGAGAATCTGTTGACATTTTAGCAATTGAACCAAATTCTTCAACTATCAATAGATCAAACTTCTTGAGCCATTTAAATCATGTGAATGGGCCATAAAGATGCATTTGAAACCTTTGAATCACATTCTAAGGCATGAGATCCTGGTGAACGTGAATTGATGCACACTTAAACTTGATTATGGATAGAGGGAAACTCTTGATCACCATGAATGAGTGGAGGTTCTTGAGAAGTGGAGAGTCACATAAATCCTTGATTGATTATTTGCTTGAACTTCTTGAAGTAAAACCCTAGCTTGTAAGCAAAGCAAGTAAAACACATATTTTTTGTATTTTCAAATGGGGTTAGCGAAAATATAATAACACACACAAAAGGTGTTTGATGTTATTCAAATGATGAAAATGAAAGTGGAATCTTAGGGTTAAAAATTAGGGTATGACAGATGCCCCTATTTAAGTTTCTTCTATCTGGAGATATGAAGATCGAAATCTTCGTCTCGACAAGATCGAAGAGACTTAAATATAGACATGCGCAATTTTTGGCCCTAAGACACCCAAAGATGCTTATGACATGATATGAATGCAAGACTCTGAGCTCTGTGGGGAATGAAACCACAGAAGACAAACTACTGCAAGAAGAGAACAACAGGAAAACAAGATATTATGGAAATCCGTGAAGGCGCCAAAGAGTATCCAGTAATACTTGGAAAGAGAGGGACATACCCTAAACATAGACACAAACATCCAGAAAAGCATCAGATGCTGAAAGGTAACACAATCTAAAAAATATCAGAAACATCTAGAAAAACATTAGATGTGGACGAGACCAAATCTGAAGATACAACCCAAACATTTAGAAAATCATTAAATGTACGGGAAAGGATTTTGGAGACATATCTGGAAGAACATTATTTGGGAGAACATCAGATAAACCAGGTCCTATCTGGAAGAATGTTAGATAGACACAAAGGGGTTCTGGGAGAGCATCAGAACAAAAGACTAAATCTGGGAAAACATCAAAGAAATAAACATATGAGACATCCAAGAATGGCATTGGATGAAAGGACACCAGACATCCAATAATGGCTTTGAATGAAAGGTATAATCACAATATCTAATAATGACTTTAGATAACTGTGAACAAGGTAGGGATCCAAGAATGGCATTGGATGAAAATGAGATAAAAAAAAAGGTAATCCAAGAAGGTATTGGACAGAAAGACACCCGACATCCAATAATGGCTTTGAATGAAAGGCAAACTCACAATACCTGAGAAGGCATCAGAAGAGAATGAGATAAAAAGGGTAATCCAAGAAAGCATTGGACAGACAGACACCAGACATCCAATAATGACTTTGAATGAAAGGCAAACTCGCAATATCTGAGAAGGCATCAGAAGAGAATGAGATAAAAAGGGTAATCCAAGAAAGCATTGGACAAACAAACACCAGACATCCAATAATGGCTTTGAATGAAAGGAAAACTCATAATATCTGAGAAGGCATCAGATGTAAATGAAGTAAAAAGGGTAATCCAAGAAAGCATTGGACAGAAAGACACCAGACATCCAATAATGGCTTTGAATGAAAGGCAAACTCATAATATCTGAGAAGGCATCAGATGTAAATGAGGTAAAAAGGGTAATCCAAGAAAGCATTGGATAGACAGACACCAGACATCCAATAGTGGCTTTGAATGATAGGCAAACTCATAATATCTGAGAAGGCATCAGATGTAAATAAGAGAAAATGTGATATCCAAGAAGGCATTGGATGTAAAGGAATCACAGTATCCAAGAAAGCATTGGATGAATGTGAACAAGGTGATACCCAAGAAGGCATTGGATACAAAGGAATCACAACATCCAAAAAAGCATTGGATGAATGTGAACAAGGAGATACCCAAGAAAGCATTGGATAAAAGGAATCATAGTATCCAAGAAAACATTGGATAAAAGGAATCATAGTATCCAAGAAAGCATTGGATGAATGTGAACAAGGAGATACCCAAGAAAGCATTGGGTAAAAGGAATCACAATATCCAAGAAAGCATTGGATGACACGATAATATCTATTGGGTAGGTGCCAAGTAAGTAGGACTTCGACCACAAGGTAAAACGTTGACAACAACACAACTTATGGAGAATGCAGATGAGGATGAAACACTCATGCTATGCATATGCATATGAATTATGCATATGATATATGATCAAATGCAAGTGCAATGCAGATGTCAACGACATGGCTCGACTCTTTTTGGGGAGAAGACAAGACTGGAAAACTGATTCCTCAACACGAAGATCATTGCCACTAAGATTTAGGGACTAAAGATGTTGTTGTTGAACATGCTTTTGCCACATTGGTAAGTTGTATCAAGTTGAAAATCCTTGGAGGAAGGATGGAGAGCTGCTTGGGGACTCTTTTAGTAAAATGCCCCAAATTGGCTGACTGTGTACATGAACTGATCATTACTTTAGCTTGTCTGATGCTGTAAATGACTACTTTACTGTGCACTTGGAAAGCTTGCCCCAGTCTGAGTCTTAAAATATCTTCAGTATAAACCAGTTCTGAGAAGGACTTGCCCCTGAACAACAAATCTTAAACTGATTCTTCAACATGATTTGGAAAGAACTTGCCCCTGATAGGATCACCGACCAAGTTTCTTAATTGTTTGAAAATTCCTTGAAAGGAAAGCCAGTTTGCGAACAAAAGTATTTGTACAATCATTGTAATTTTAAAGCAAAGTCATGCAACTTTTGAAGTCAAAACTATTTTGGAAGATGCAAAGCAAAAGAGTCATTAGTCAGAACACGGCGGGTCGAGACATTTAAAAATGAAAGGTAAAGCACAAGGTGCGATGCAAAAACAAATGATCTACAAAGATCTTTTGGAGTCAGTTTAGGTAACCTTGCTGTAATATGCTTTCAAAATAACCTTGCTTCAGTTAGGTCTTTTGATGGTTGTAACGTGGTCTAGTTCATAGTTTAAGAAACAAAGGATAAAGGCTCAAAGTTTATTAGTACCCACCTAATCTTCGTGATGAACTTCCAATCCTATGCTCAGTTAACTCAGACTATACGCTCAGGTTCCCACAGGTTAGGAACTGCACTGATGATAGTAATGATGATGGTTTAGAAGTCAAAGGACTTTTGAAATGACGGTCACTACTTCCTTAACAAACTGTTTGCCATTGAGGACTTTCATGGTGAAGGATTTAAATATTTTCTCTTTTGGTTGTCATACAAACCTTTTTGTGTAACGCAAAGTCATGAGCTTCCCATCTTTCTTAGCTTTTGCCTTGAAAAGGACTTGGCTCATTCTTTGGGGTAAGGAAAATGGCTAGCCAGCTTAATGATTACAGTGAACCATCATCAGCTATTTGACTTGAAGGACATCTTCGACACTTGCTTGCTGTGTACGAAGGAAAATTCGTGAGTGCAACCTTTATATGAAAGGTGTCTTGCATGGATGTACAACCAAGCTAACTGAGAACTACCCACCCCAAGGTTAAGATTACAGGTTTTTGTTGTAAAGAAAGAAACTTCTGCTTCTAGGCTCGAAGGGTTTGACAAGGGAATAACTTCCTTATTTCTCCAGCGTTTAGGGAATGTGAAATAATGACTTACATCGTCTGCAAAGTTTATTTGAAAGCATACCAGCAATTATGAGTATATTATTTTCGTCACCCTCCCTCAAATCATTGCATAATCAAAAGTTTGATAAAAAAAGTGAACAAGATATGTATTTTGAAAGAGAAAGCATAAATATGCAAATAACAGATGAATTGAATCAAAATATTGCAATGCTCATTTCATTAAAATTAACATTCAAAATAAACAAGTTTGAAAGCAAACAAACATAATACAAACAAGGAAATTGCAAATGGAAAGAAACATGGCCTAGTGACTAATCAGCAACAAGGATGAGTTGTCATGTATGAAACACTAGCTTTAGGAGGATAGTTGCCTAAAGTTGGCTGGAGCTTCACTTGGCGCGCCTTGGAAGAGGGTTGTTCTGGACATTAGGATTAGAGTCCCGAAAGGAGAGGATTTTATTTCTAATCAGCTCTTGTACTCTAGCCTTCAACGCATAACAACCTTCCAAGTTATGGCCTGCACCACCTTGATGGTATTCACAATGAAGATCAACCCTATAGCCGGCTGGAAGAGGATTTGGAGGATGAGGCATAATCCTTGTGGTAATCAAACCTTTCTGAACCAAACCAGGATATAATTTGGTGTACGTCATGGGAATATGATCGAATTGATTCCTATTACGGTACTGGTTTTGTCCTACAGCCAGACATTGAGGAGCTTGAGTTGGGCGAGGAGCAGAACCACATGAGTAACAACAACAATGGTAGGGTGATTAGCATACTGAGGTCTAGGGCGAGGCCTTCTTATTTCAAACATGACAGCATTAGTCTGATCTTCCCTCTTCTTCTGAAAGTTCCCACAAGATTTCGCTGCACCATTAGAGGCTTCAGTGACCTTAGATACCTTTCCATTCTTGAGACCTTCTTCCAACCTTTGGCCAATAGTCACCAGGTCTGTGAAGTTGGAAGAGACACTGCTAATCATCTTTACCCAGTAGAATGGAGACAAGGCGTCCATAAACATTTCAGTGAGTTCCTTTTCAGCCAAATGAGGTTTAACTTGGGAATCTAGCTCTCTCCATTGCTGAGCATACTCCTTAAAATATTTCTTCTCATGTTGAGTCATGTTTTGAAGCTGGCGTCGATCAGGAGCCATGTCGAGGTTATACTTATACTACTTCATGAAGGCATTTGCAAGATATTGGAAGCAGTGAATGGAATTTTGCTCGAGACCATTTGAGTGGGGCTCCACTCAAGATGTCTTGAAAACAATGAATAAGCAGTTTTTGATTGTTGGTATAAGAAGTCATCTTGCAAAAATACATGACCAGATGAGCCCTTGGAAAAGAGTGCCCCTTATATTTCACAAACTCTAGAACTTTGAATTTATAAGGCATAACAAGGTCAGAAACCAGGCACATGTTGTCTGCATCCACATTAAAAAAGTCATTGCCCTCCACAGTTTTAAGTCTTTTGTCGATGGTCTGAAACTGCTCTCGGACAACTTCAGGTTCAACAAAGTCTTCACGGTCTTCACCCTGAGCACTAGCAGCATTGTACTCATAGAGGGGATTCTCAAAGGGAGCTCGAATAGTCTGTGGAACAGCATGGACCACAGGTCTAGGCTCAGCGAAAATAGGAGCTTGAAAAACTGGCATAGTAGTCTGACCAACCATAGCAGTAGATGCAATCGGTGGACAGTAGTTGCGGGAAAACCAAACTTGGGCCAAGTTGAAGGTGGCATTTGAAATGATGGAGGATCAGCACTTGAAACTTCTTGGATGACTGTCCTTTGGGATGGCTCTCCCCTAGCAATCAGAACTTGAAGCATCTCAGTGATTTTAGTCATGCTTGACTTAAGGTCGTCAATCTCCATTTGGATCTCAGCATTGTGTACCTCTTGCTCTGACATTTTGCATTTGTAATTAGCTCTAGTCTGGTATCAGTGTCGAGGAATCAGCTTTGACGACTCACAGGTGACACTATTGGAAGATAGAGACAGCTGGAAATGAGTAACTGGACAGACAGACGCATGGAATGAATTATGCAAAGATGCAAATGATATGCAATGCAATGCGACAGGATGCAAAACACAGACAACAGGATCAAAGGTTCGAGATCACAACATGGAGTCAGGGTAAAGAACCAACCACAGGGTGTGTACTAGGGTTCTTGTATCCGTAGAACAGGGTTCTAAAAACTTCCCAGAGTCATCGATAAATCTTTCGAATATTATTGGTATACACGACTACTCGTACGGGTTAATAATATTCTCAAGATAAATTCGTCTGAGTGTAGTATCGCATGACAACCATCACAGGTCTACACCTGGATAATCACTGCACTACGTCCTAAAAAGGCCAAGTGGGGTGAAGGGTAACTAAAGGTCCTCAGTATCACGAACTCCCAGGTCGGAAAAAGTGATATCAATATGACTACTCGCATCAGACATTAGTAATCCCAATGGGGCCTCCACTGAGCATGGTCATCATATGCTAGACCTGTTAGGACTACTCCCAATAGCTAACTATTGATTACACCACAATCCTATCATATGTGTGTTCTCAAGTCCGGGTTAGGACTTATCTCACCACTCAAAGTAACAACCCTACACACAGAAAAAACCAAGCACAACAGGTATATGTATATACAGATATAAATATGTACAGATATACAAGCAAGCAAACATGTAAAATAACACAAATACAAACAAGGTGGGCTTAACCCTCTTAGGGAAACATTCCCCAGTGAAGTCGCCATTTTTTGTCGCGGTGAGAATCAGATATCAAGCTATTAATAAACTTGAATCGCAAATCATGAAGTTCACCACCGAGCTTTGATTTATCCAAAGGAAAGGGTAAAGATCGAAGAAAATCCTAAGTAAACTGCAAAGCAAAAAGCAAGGCCTAAAGCTAAGCAAAGAGAGATCTAAGGTTTGGGGGTTGGTTATACCTAGGGAAGGTACTAGCATCCTAAGTATCTGTAGTACTCTACGGGAACCTCTTGTTAGTATTTGTGTTATGTTATTGTTTGCTTGCTAAGGAAAATGTGCTAAGGGAAAGACCTAGGGGTTTATTTACTAAGTATGCTCGCCAAGACATCGCATCTCGTGCCTACGTATCCCGGCGGGAATGGAATCAGAGCATTCGCAGTTCGTGCTATGGGTGAAAAAGCTTGAAAGCAAAGCTTGTGAGGATTGATTGTAAAGGTGAAGAGATTAATGGATATCTCTTATGAAAGGATTTGAATGAAGAGTTAAAGGTTGTAAAGGGATAAGATATTATTGGCTATCTCTATGACAAGGTTAAATGTAAATGTAAAGCCAAAGGGGGCAAATGGAGAAGAGATTAATAGCTATCTCTATGGAGAGTTAAAGGTTACAAGAGATTAATGGCTATCTCTTGGGAATGCTAATGGTTTGTAGATGAAAGTGGTTTAAAAGTCCTAAGGTTGAATTAGTGTTTAGGTAATAGGAGAGTAAGGAATGCGACAACTTATGCACAAATGCATATGAATGACTAACAAGTCAACAATGAATCTTTTCCCTTGGATTATGTACAATGGAACAAGATGGGCATGGATTCACAAATATATACATGATGAACATATGAGATTAAAGGAATGATAAGATCGTTAATATGTGAGTAGACAAGGAATGAACACAATGAAAGGTGTATCAATTAATTAATCAAAGTGTTTTTTTTATGAAAAAAATGGAACCAAAGGTACATTTAAAATAAATGAAGTAGGAACTCTAATAAATAAATAAAGAGTACAAATATTTTTAGTTTTTTTTAATATGGGAATGCAATAAATAGCAAGAAAGAATAAAATGTTCTTTTTGATTTTTAAGGTTTAAATTAAAAATAAACAAAGAAAAATATTTAATACAGAAATAATAAATATTTTTTGGGATTTTTTTTAATATGAAAGATAAAATAAGAAGAAAATAAAGGAAAATGTTTTATTTTTGTTTTTTAAGGTTTAAATAAAATGAAATCAAACATGATTAACCAATACCCATTTTCATGGGGTTTTCACTCAACATTTCAAAACAAACACAATGGTAACTTGAATGGGTGAAAATGATACCTTAAGGAAGGAGTTCAAAAAAATCAAGAAAGTTTACCTATTGGAGTGTGTCCAATGCACCTTCTAGAGTACTTCCAGATGAGATGTGATGATGTCTACAACTTTACTGAGCCCCCAGAAATGTGTTGAAATGTTTGGTTATAATGCCTTGGATGAGTTATATTTGATATAAGGGAAGTGGAAAAAATCGGGAGATTCGAGTTTTCGACTCTCATGTGACAATGGATTTTAGTGAGAATATGATGATTGGAAGAATTTCATGACAATTTCCCTTAAATTTTTCTTGAATGAATCCTCAATCAATCCCAAAAAAATCTCCCCTAATGAAGAAAACAAAAGGGCTATATATATGATTCTTGATCCTCCCCATTCTTGAGTACCAGGTATGCCCTGAGTATCAGTATCTAATTACAAGTTTGTCACCAGTAATTACAAAAGTGTCATTAGTAGTGTAAATGAGAAGATCATTATTTACAAAATTGCCATTAAGCGATGCTGATCCTCATGTTAATCCTCACGCTGATCCTCAACTGCTTTTTGATAATTACAACTTTGCCATTGCTTGGTGCCCAAGTATGGTATATTTCTTCCTTGATCCCCAAGCATGTACAAATATTACCATTTTGCCATTGAGTGACGCTGATCCTCACTGCTTTTTGATAATTACAAAAATGCCATTGCCTTCCCTCTAGATCCTCTTTGTGTTTCTTTCAAACATATGATTTTCTTTCTTCGATTATCTCGACTTAACTTGACCAAACTCAATTAAGTTTCACACTTTCTCAATTATTGACTCGGAAAGGCCGTAGTTGACCAAAAAAATGCGAAAAGTCAAACTTTGACTTTGAGAATCTGTTGATCTTTTAGCAATTGAACCAAATTCTTCAACTATCAATAGATCAAACTTCTTGAGCCATTTAAATCATATGAATGGGCCATAAAGATGCATTTGAAACCTTTGAATCACGTTCTAAGGCATGAGATCCTGGTGAAAGTGAATTGATGCACACTCAAACTTGATTATGGATGGAGGGAAACTCTTGATCACCATGAATGAGTGGAGGTTCTTGAGAAGTGGAGAGTCACACAAATCCTTGATTGATTATTTGCTTGAACTTGAAGTAAAACCCTAGCTTGTAAGCAAATCAAGTAAAACACATATTTTTTGTATTTTCAAATGGGGTTAGCGAAAATATAATAACACAAAAAAAAGGTGTTTGATGCTATGCAAATGATGCAAATGAAAGTGGAATTTTAGGGTTAAAAATTAGGGTATGACACACTCTTCAAAGCATAATAAGAAAAGAATTCCATCCTCTTGAGCCAATAAGCAAGCCAAATAAAAGCTAGAATACTAAACTCCATAATGATCCAAAGCATAAGGGAGAGAATCCTAATTCTAAGTCCATAAGCCCATAATAAAGCCAAGAAGTCTAAGAGTAGAGATCCTCCAATGCGAGGGATAGTGGCCATGGTCCAACAATTAAGAGCACAAGTCTTTTAGTGGTTTAAGCCTTTATTAATATTTTTTGAGTCCAAATGGACAAAAGAAAAACAAAAACACAAGATAATATGGTCCAAGTGGACAAAAGAAAAATGACATAAACATAAATGTGATATAATATAATGAGCAATGAGCAATAAAAAATAAAGAGAGATAGGGAACAAGAAGGAATCATAAAAAATATAGTAATATAATATAATAGTATATACATAATAGTAGCACAACAACCCTAGTTGAAGGTGTGAAAAACACAAGAAAAGGGGGTTTGAATTGGTTTTTCAAAATAAAATTGTTTCTTTTATGAAAACTTGCTTTTTATAAAACCTTTTCTTTTATCAATAAAAACCCTTTTTGAATCACAACAAGATAACACGTTATGTTTATACTAGTTCACTTGAGCAACACTCAAGTTAGTCTAGTCCACCCGCCAAGGTGATTTTGCCTCTCTCAACGAGGTATTAATCCACTATTCAATCAAATCAGTATAATGCACTAGCCAAAATACTGGTGACTAACACAACCTCTAAAACTCTCAAGTTTTAGACTTCTCAAGTAATACAACCTCACAGGTCTTACTCAAGGAACAACCTCTAAGACTACACGTCCTAGACTTCTCAAGAAATACAACCACATGGTATTTCTCAAGGAACACAAACCTAAGTTTAAATAAATTTCGTTTACAGACAAGTGCTTTTATACAAGCTGATAATGTAAACATGTTTTGACCAGAATGACTTAAGAAAGATTTCAGTTAGAAAGAGTATTGTCGTAGCGTTCGTGTGTATCTTTCTTCAAGTCTTTTGCTTCCTTTTATAGACATGTAGAAAGTGCCCTTGAAGTGTAATCATGATAGCTTAACTAGGCTGACGGCTAGAAGCGTGAGGAGAGATAAAAACTTTTGCGTGCTGCGCGTCCTGTTTTTGTCAGAATATCTTTGATGATACCCTTGCACTATTACCAAGATATTTTCTCTTTGTATTGAGGTACAACTGTACTATGTATCTTTGTCTTCTTGTCTTCTCAACTTCAGAGGCTTTTTACGAGCATGAGCAAGAAGGGAAAACATCGTTTGGTTCTTGAGATTTTCAAGTCTTCGAATCTTCAGAGCAGTGTCTTCAGAGTCTTCAGCACTTGGTCTTCAGAACCTTGTTCGCATGGTGCGTTGTCTTCATATCTTCAGAGGCTTCTGATAGTATTTGGTTGAAGCATGAGTAGAGACTTGATTTAGGTCTTCAAAACCTTGATCTGATAGCTTAAGTCTTCAGAATCTGGACTTCGTTCAATCAGAACCTATGTTTTCAGATCTTCAGAACTCGCTCTCTTTTTCCTTTTGTATCAGAGTCTTGTGATTCTCATATTATCTTGAAATGAGTTCCGCTTTTCAAGAGTGTAGACGAAGTATTTTCCTTTAAGCATTGTGTTTAATTTATAGAAGCATAACCTGTTTGTTAAGTTCTCACAAATAACAAACATTAGTTGTACATAATTGTTCATACAGAAATACACATTTGATATCATCAAAACTTAGAGATAATATTGCAGAACCAAATCTTGTTCTCACAATCTCCCCCTTTTTTATGATGACAAAACTATGTATTTTGATGACACAATTTTGATATATATAATGCAGGGAAAAAAATAGATTCTAAGGATAGCTTATCCTTCATATGAAGAACCCCCCCTGAGTCTTAGACTTGATGAATTTCTTTGCTTGGGTTCCCCCTGACTTTAATTGGTCCTGAGCTCTTAGTCTTGATTCTCTTTTCAGCAGAGTTCTGATTTTCTTAATGAATCTTGATTTTGATCAGAATTCCTGAAAAAGAAAAACACTCTAAAAGAAATAACAGTTTATCTGTTAGCATGTAAACAACGTTGTTTTTCAGAGATTGACTATGGAATCAAAATATCACATTCATACTACTTCTCCCCCTTTTTGTCATTGATCAAAAAGATTAGTGGTGAAAGGGTGAAATACAAGGATCTAAAGTCTTAATGACAACAAAGACATAAGAATTAGGTGCTTCCAGAGGACATTTTGTCCCATATTTTCTGAAGCATGCCCTGAAGATTAGCATTGACGGTCTTTTGTTCCTCAAGGTTTTCTCTGAACTTCTGTTGTTCTTCTATGATTTCTCCAATTGCATTTTCCAAACGCTTTATAATAGGATCAGATGTAGAAACAACTGCAGCGTCTTGCTTGGCCTTTTCCATGGCTTCAGCTTCTTGTGCTATTCTGGCTTCTTCAGCAGCCTTTTCTGCAAGAAGTCTTGCTTCCTTAGCAGCCTTTTCTTCAACTTCTTTCTGCTTTACAGCCAAGAACTTAAGTATCCTGATCCGCTCTTCAGCTTCTGCTCTCTTCTTTGCCCGTTGAATTCCATCAATGATGGTTGCATCTGAGAAGCTTACAATTCTTGCAAGTTCACTATCCAACCATTTCTGGAAGTTTTGACAATAGCTTTCAAGCTCCAAGGGCTTGGCACTTACGTTGAGATATTTTCTTAGGTTAGCAAACTTGTTTAATGCCTTTCCACTGAATTGACCTATGCATTCTTCAAAAGATTTTGGAGGTGGTATGTGATAGATAACCAAAGCAAGGTCAGGTTTGGCAGAATTTGTTTTAGGCAGTGTTTGCTGAGATGAAACGATCTCAATAGAAGAATGTTGATTGGTTGGTTTCTCAGCAGGAGATGATACTTCTATAGTGTCTGAAACCATGAGAGGTTCAGAATACGGGGATGAAGGATCAGAGTGTTGAATCGAGGATTCAACAACAATGGTCTGATAAAAAGTGTAAGACATTGGTGAGACAGGCATGTATGATTGGATGATTGAGGTGGTTGTTGGTGGAGAGTATGTAGGAATTGCTATGGATTGGATAAATGTACTGATTGATGGAAGGGAGATTTGTGGAATAGAAATCGTTTCATTTACACAGATTGGTGATGGTGGTATTGACGAAGATGGAGGTTCGAAACTGACTTGTGGATGTGAAGTGGAAATGGAGATAGTTTTTTGTGAAGATGGGTTGGAAACTGATTAAAATCTAGAAATAGATGGAGTAGAAACAGACTTACTGGTTTTCTTTAATGTAGAGGTTAGAGTAGTAGTTTTGAAGATTTTTTATTTATCATTCTTCTTCCTTTTCTGGGGCTCAGAAATAACAATAGCTTGCTTCCTTTTTCTTCTGAAAGATTCTGCAAGAGTTAGTTCAGGAGCAGAATCATCTGCCTCTTTAGTTTGCTCTTCCTCTTCTTTGTCAAGTTCAACTTCTTCATCCTTGACTTCAGATACGTCATATCCTCGTGCTTTCAGTGCATATATAGATGCAACAATTTCTTCAATGAGGTCGCTTCTATAATAGGCAGGATAATCTGGTACTGCGATTCTGCATTTGAATAAGTCCTCAGAGATAGAAAAAGGTTCCACTCTTACTTTAATAATTATTCTCATATGCTTGAGTGTTATGGCGTTGACTGACTCTCTAAGTGTTGCAGTCAGATCTTCTGTGTGTTGAACTTTTGTAACTAGAGTGTCCACTATACCGCTTTCATATAAAATGTCTGAAAGCATTCTTCCAAAAGGAATGTACTTAGGTGTATCACCTTTTGGTTTACTTGTTGTTCTTGTTTTCTTCACCATATCTCTCAAATGGTAAAATAAGATGGAGGGTAAACACATCCTTTCCTTGGTGAACAAGTAATATAGCATATACTTCTGATTTGCATTGAAGTAATCTGCAGCATATGATGAAGGTCTTGGATTGATGCAACCAAGAATGATTTTGTGCCAGATTTTCAGATTTACATGCAGATCTTCTCTCTTGTACTCTGTTTTATTTGGTTGATGGTTGGTGAAAATAGTTGGGTTGATTACCTTTTTCACAAACGGAGATCTATTTACCCTTCCATAGACTCTCTTGTTCTTTAGAAAATCCAGTTTGTAAAGTTCAACAATTGATTTCTCGGTGATGACAATTTTTCTTCCCAAGACATAAGAGACGACATGGAGTTTATCACAAACAGCTTGTCTCCAAAAATCTCTTACGAGTGCTTCAAAAACTGGACCTTTAAACCTATCAAAGAAATTATTCCAGCCTTGAGCTTCCACATCATTGATCAGATTAAATCCATTTTCAGCAAGGTTTTTGAAATCTACATGTAGTTCCTTGAGTACAAGTAGATTCTCAAGAGTACAGATAACTGTGGCTTCTCTTTGAGTTACATGATCTTTATCTATCTTAGAAGACTGTGAAGAAGAGGGGGTAACTGTCGCAGTGGCTGTAGACATTGTTGAAGTAGTAAACAACACTACTGACGAGGATGATGACCCTTTCGAGGTATTCAAAGATGCTTCTGTTTCTTTGAAGAAATTGACAGTTTCTTGTTGAATGTGATTCATCAGATGATAGTTAAGATTGAAGAGGATGAGAACAGGGATTTAGTTTGTTCGAGAGAGAGAGAGAGAGAGAGAGAGAGAGAGAGAGAAGGAAAAGCGATTAGGATTTTTAGGGTTTCCGTTTGAGTGAGAGTGGGAATAGGAATAGTTTTTGAAAATTTAAAGAGATAGACACCGTACAGGGGATAAGTGAATGAATGTAATAAAGTTTTGAGTCAATCCCAAGAAAATTACCGTTCGTTTGATTTGAATAGATATAGTGAGTTAGATATAATCTAATCACATGCAAAAATTATTTTCTAATGACACATCACTACTAACTAGAAAAATTTATCAGAGCTAAGACACGTCTCGCAAAGGTGGTTCTGATGATTTTAAAAATATTTGTTTCCTCTGACTAAACACATTAAGTTCTGAAATAATCTCATTTCAAACAGTACTCCATTTTCAGATGTTTTAAAATAATTTGAAATCTATCTTCAGCTAAGGGCTTTGTAAAAATATCAGCCCATTGATGGTCTGTATCAATAAATTTTAAGCATAAGGTTCCCTTCTGAGCATAGTCTCTGATAAAATGGTGTTTTATTTCAATATGTTTAGCCCTAGAATGTAGAATTGGATTTTTACTTAAACAAATAACAACAGTATTATCACAAAAGATAGGGATGTTACTTTCATATATCTGATAATCTTCCAGCTGATTTTTCATCCAAAGCAATTGTGTACTGCATAGAGAGGCGGAGATGTATTTAGCTTCTGCTATAGAGAGAGCAACTGTAGATTGCCTCTTACTTGACCATGAGATTAGATTGTTCCCTAGGAACTGACAGTTTCCAGATGTGCTCTTTCTTTCCAATCTGTCTCCAGCATAGTCTGCATCGCAGTAACCAAAAAGAGTGTACTCTGATTTTTTCTCATACATCAAGCCAAGGTTAGTTGTTCCTTTCATATATCTTAGAATTCGTTTAACAACAGTTAAATGAGATTCTCTTGGATCTGATTGGAATCTAGCACATAAATGTACACTGAATAATATATCAGGTCTGGAAGCAGTTAGATATAAGAGAGAGCCTATCATACCACGATAAAGCTTCTGGCAAACCTTAACTCCTGTTTCTTCTTTTCTCATGACACATGTTGGATGCATTGGTGTTTTAGCGGTATTACAATCCATCATGTTGAATTTCTTCAGAAGTTCTTTTGTGTACTTAGTTTGATGAATGTAAGTGGCCTCTGGTTTCTAATCTATTTGAATTCCCAGAAAGAACTTTAACTCACCCATCAGACTCATTTCGAATTCTACTTGCATTAACTTAGAAAATTATTTGCACAAAGAAGAGTTAGCAGAACCAAAACTAATATCATCAACATAGATTTGAACTATAAGAATATCATTCTTATATGTCTTACAAAAGAGAGTTGTGTCAACCTTTCCTCTGGTGAAATTATTTTCTAAAAGGAATTTGCTCAATCTATCGTACCAAGCTCTGGGAGCTTGCTTTAAGGCACAAAGTGAATTTTTTAGTTTAAAAACAAAATCTAATTTTTCTGAATTTTCAAAACCAGGAGGTTGTTTGACATAGACTTCTTCTGATATATAACCATTTAAGAATGCACTCTTAACATCCATCTGATATAGGGTGATGTTATGATTTACTAAAAAGGAAATTAATAATCGTATTGCTTCAAGCCTGGTAACCAGAGCAAAGGTTTCGTTGTAATCAATTCCTTCTTGTTGATTGTATCCCTGAGCAACAAGTCGTGCCTTGTTTCTGACAACTTCTCCCTTCTCATTTAGCTTGTTCCTGAATACCCACTTGGTTCCAATTACATGAACATTCTTAGGTTTTGGAACTAAATCTCAAACGTCATTCGTTGAGAATTGATTTAGTTCTTCTTCCATAGCCAGAGCCCATTCCTTGTCCATAAGAGCTTCTTCAACTGTAGCCGGTTCGATTAATGATACTAATCCCAAGAGTGTTTCTTTTGATGGTCTGAAGGCTGATCTGGTTCTGATTGGAGCGTCCTTGCTACCCAGAATTGGTTCCTCAGGATGAGAAGTAGACATTCTTCTTTTCTTTTGATGCGGAGTATTCTGAGTTACATCGGTGGTATCCGGCGTAGGATCTTGCCGGTCTTCCATAATTCGTGATTCTGTGTTATAATCTCTGTAGCCTTTTGAGCGTTCAGAGTATCGTAACAGCATACACTTCTGTGCTTTGGAATCAAACTTGCCAAGATTCTCTTTAGTATTTAGTATAAAACAGGTACATCCAAACGAATGAAAGCAAGAAATATTGGGAATCTTATTCTTCCACAATTCATAGGGAGTTTTATTCAAGATAGGTCTAATAGAGATTCTATTTTGAATATAACGTGTTGTGTTAATTGCTTCTGCCCAAAAGTGCTTAGCCATGTCAGTTTCTTGGATCATGGTGCGAGCCATTTCTTATAAAGTTCTGTTCTTTCTTTCTACAACTCCATTTTGTTGTGGAGTTCTAGGACAAGAAAAATCATGGGATATCCCATGTGAATCAAAAAGGTTTTTAAAGTCTTTGTTTTCAAATTCTCCACCATGATCACTTCTGACTTTGATGATTTTGCAATTTTTCTCATTTTGTACTTGAGTGCAGAAGGAAGCAAACATAGAATGTCACTCATCCTTGTGTTTTAAGAATTTCACCCATGTCCAACGACTGTAATCGTCAATGATGACTAGTCCGTATTTCTTACCATTGATTGAGCCAGTTTTCACTGGTCCAAAAAGATCAATGTGAAGAAGTTCTAGCGGTCTGGAGGTGGAAACAATATTCTTTGCCTTAAAAGAGGTTTTTGAAAACTTGCCTTTTTGACATGCTTCACCAAAAGCATCTGAAGAGTACTTCAGATTTGGCAAGCCTCTGACAAGTCCAAGCTTGTTCAGCTGAGAAATTCTTCTCAAGCTAACATGACCAAGACGTTTGTGCCAGACCCATTGCTCTTCATTTACAGAAAGAAAACATTTTACATTTTGATGTTTTAAATCTGATAATTTAATTTTGTACGTATTGTTCTTCCTCTTTCCGTTGAACAGGACAGATCCATCCTTTTGACTTACAGCTTTACAGGATGTTTGATTAAAAATAACGTCGTAACCATTTTCACTAAGTTGACTAATTGAAAATAGATTATGCATTAGACCTTCAACTAACAGAACATTATTAATAGAAGGAAGCTTACCATTTCCAATAGTTCTAGAACCAATAATTCTTCCTTTCTGATTTCCTCCGAAACCGATGACACCTCCGGGGTTAAGTTTCAGATCTTGGAACATATTCCTTTCTCCCGTCATGTGTCACGAGCATCCAATGTCCAGGTACCATGACTGGTGTTTCAATGGTGCCATTAAGGATGTCTGTAACATAAATTATCTTATTCTTAGGTACCCATTTTGTGGGTCCTTTCACATTAGTTTTTCTAGAGGTTCTGACACCTTTGGACTTTCTTATATTAGGATAATGGTGTGGAACTTGTGCATAGTGTTTAAGTTTAGGAGTTTTCTTCAGTGTCTGTGTTTGTGTAGTGATCGATTTTGAACCTTTTTGTTCAGAACATTTTAAGATAGTGCCAGAGGGCACAAAATGTTTGGACAGAGGTATTATCTTGATACTCTTGGTCTCATCATATGGTTGTGATGGTCCTGAGTATCCCAGACCTCTATTGCCATTTCTGCTGACTCCATAGATCATTGAAGCCATTTTGCTTTTGTCTATGCTTTTAGCGAGAAAACGTTGGAAAGCTCTATCATACTTGACTACTTCATTAGTATTGGTTATGTTAGAGGTGATTTCTTCTTCTAACCTAGAGACTATACTTTTTAATGTAGTATTTGAGTTTTCTAAAGAAAGTAGTTTTTCATTTAATTCAAGGATGATTTGTTTTCTTTTAGCAAGATCTTCTGAAGGAACCACAAGAGTCTTTTTCAGAGTTTTGTGTTTTCTTCGAAGAGTTTGATATCTTTCCATAAGTTCATATAATCCTAATTCAAGTTCAGAGTGAGATAGGGAAGAAAGTAACTCTCTTTCGTCGTCGGAGTCTGAAGGTTCCCCTTCTGATAGAACGTCATTGGTCTTGGCCATGAATGCTACGTTAGCACATTCTCCATCAGAATCATCTTCGGACTCTGAATCATCCCAAGTTGCCATAAGACCCTTTTTAGCTTTCTTAGGTCTTTCATCTTTCTTAACCTTCAGGCAGTCATTTTTTATATGTCCAGGTTCCTTGCATTCAAAACACGAAACATCTCTTTCATAAGTTCTCCTTTGACCATATGTAGACTCAGATCTTCTTCTTGGTCCTCTGAACTTATTTCTTTTGTATTTCCATAGTTGACTAATTTTTCTTGATATGAGAGATATGTTATCTTCGTCTGATTCTTCTTCAGATTCTTCCACTTCCTCCTCTGCTTGATACGCCTTTTTCTTTTCAGATTTAGATTTTAGAGCAATGGATTTGCTTTTCTTTTAGGGTTCATCTTCTTGGAGCTCTATTTCATGACTTCTTAAAGAACTGATTAGTTCCTTAAGACTTATACTATTCAGATCCTTTGTTAGTTTCAAGGCAGTCACCATTGGTCTCCATTTGACAGGTAGACTTCTGATAATTTTCTTAACATGATCAATAGTAGAATAGCCTTTGTCCAGAACTCTGAGTCCCACAACAAGCATCTGAAATCTTGAGAACATGGTTTCCACAGATTCATCATCTTCCATCTTGAAGACCACATATTTTTGAACTAGTGCAAGAGCCTTCGCCTCCTTGACTTGAGCATTGCCTTCGTGAGTCATACGAAGAGAGTCAAAGATGGACTTTGCAGTTTCTTTGTTTGTAATTTTCTCATATTCCGTATAAGAAATTGCGTTTAACAGAATCGTTCTTGCTCTGTGATGATTTTTGTAAGTTTTCTTCTGTGCATCTGTAAATGCACTTCTATCAATCTTTTTGCCTGCAGAATCTACAGGGTGACTGTAGCCATCAACTACCAGATCCCATAGATCTAAGTCAAACGACAAAAAATAACTTTCAATTCTATCTTTCCAATAGTCAAATTTTTCTCCATCAAAGATAGGAGGTTTTTCACTATAAGAATCTCTTTCATTTACAATAACACTTGTCTCAGCATTTGGTATAGACATTGTTTTTCACACTTGGATCAGTACTGAACACTGTTAAGTGCTTGATAAAAATTTAACCCTTTTTATCACCTCAGAACCGGAGCTCTGATGCCAATTGAAGGTGTGAAAAACACAAGAAAGTGGGGTTTGAATTGGTTTTTCAAAATAAAGTTGTTTCTTTTATGAAAACTTGTTTTTTATAAAATCTTTTTTTTATCAATAAAAACCCTTTTTGAATCACAACAAGATAACACGTTATGTTTATACTAGTTCACTTGAGCAACACTCAAGTTAGTCTAGTCCACCCGCCAAGGTGATTTTGCCTCTCTCAACGAGGTCTTAATCCACTATTCAATCAAATCAGTACAATGCACTAGCCAAAATGCTGGTGACTAACACAACCTCTAAAACTCTTAAGTTTTAGACTTCTCAAGTAACACAACCTCACAGGTCTTACTCAAGGAACAACCTCTAAGACTACACGTCCTAGACTTCTCAAGAAATACAACCACACGGTCATTCTCAAGGAACACAAACCTAAGTTTGAATAAATTTCGTTTACAAACAAGTGCTTCTATACAAGCTGATAATGTAAACATGTTTTAACCAGAATGACTTAAGAAAGATTTCAGTTAGAAAGAGTATTGCCGTAGCGTTTGTGTATATCTTTCTTCAAGTCTTTTGCTTCCTTTTATAGCCGTGTAGAAAGGGCCATTGAAGTGTAATCATGATAGCTTAACTAGGCTGACGGCTAGAAGCGTGAGGACAAATAAAAACTTTTGCATGCTGCGTGTCCTGTTTTTGTCAGAATATCTTTGATTGTACCGTTGCACTGTTACCAAGATATTTTCGCTTTCTATTGAGGTACAGTTGTACTATGTAGCTTTGTCTTCTTGGCTTCTCAACTTCAGAGGATTTTTACGAGCATGAGCAAGAAGGGAAAACATCGCTTGGTTCTTGAGATTTTCAAGTCTTCGAATCTTCAGAGCAGCGTCTTCAGAGTCTTCAGCACTTGGTCTTCAGAACCTTGTTTGCTTGGTGCGTTGTCTTCATATCTTCAGAGGCTTCTGATAGTATTTGGTTGAAGCATGAGTAGAGACTTGATTTAGGTCTTCAGAACCTTGATCAGAGAGCTTAAGTCTTCAGAATCTGGACTTCGTTCAATCAGAACCTATGTCTTCAGATCTTCAGAACTCATTCTCTTTTTCCTTTTGTATCAGAGTCTTGTGATTCTCATATTATCTTGAAATGAGTTCCGCTTTTCAAGAGTGTAGGCGGAGTATTTTCCTTTAAGCATTGTGTTCGTAACAATTTACGGAAGCATAACCTATTTGTTAAGTTCTCACAAATAACAAACATTAGTTGTACAAAATTGTTCATACAGAAATACACATTTGATATCATCAAAACTTAGAGATAATATTGTTGAACCAAATCTTGTTCTCACACTAGTGTCATAAGCCTTCAAAAGGTAACACCGATTATTCCGCCTCGCGTCATGATTTATAATGAATGAACAATGTACTTAGGCTAAGTTTACTGAAGACTTGTTAGAAGATTGATAGAATCAAAGCCTCTACAATAACAAGCTTCATAGATTTTGAACCTAATACAAAAGGTCAGCCATCCTTGGGCTTACAATCATAAGTTTGAGCCACGAAAGTTCATGTTTCGATTTGGAGAGGGACAAATGTAGCGCTATGTTAAGCAATCGCCAAGTGGCTTATAAAGAAGTCACCCTACTTGAGGTCGGTCAATAGTGATCTTTGTGCTAATGCATGCTAGATGAACGATATGTAAATCATCATCCGAAAGCAATACCGCACGAAAAGAAAATAGGTAGCGATCTAGTATTGATCAAGAATTCAATAAGGAAATTCTAAGATCCATAATACTTTCATCGATCAAAATAAAAAGAAATAAAGGGAGAGATGAAGAGAAAAACCGAATTGAATTACACTTTCAAGATCCTTTCATCTTCAAGTTCAATCACCTTTAATTGATAGGTTTAAGTGTGAAAACATATCACAAATTCAAAGCACCTCAAATGAATTCAACAATTCATTTAAAGATAGATTAGAACTAATGAATGTTTAATTACTTTAACCATATCCAAAGTCCATTGAAATTGAAGAGAAATTAATCTCAACAATGCACTTCAAGGCCAAAACAACAAGAAAGGGGAAGAAAAAGGAGGAAAAACCAAAACAGTCCCAAAATTAGGCCAAAAACACTATTTTGTCTCAGAGTATTCGATTACTCTGATTATACATAAAACAGAGTAACCGATTACTCTGCACGCAGAGTGAAAAAATAGTGCAAAATTCAACATGATCATCTTTCAAAACTTTTTTCAAGCACCTTATGATCATGGAATTGAAATTGCACAAAATTTTAAGTAAAATAATAGCAAAAACCAGTAATCAAACACAATTACAAGATCCAAAGGATCAAGTAACAAGAATCCATCAAGGATCTATATTATGGAAGATGAAATTGAAGCTTCAACAATGGTGAGAGATGAATTACCAATCCAAAATCTGAAAATTCCTTCAAATTGCTCCAAGATCCAAACACCAAGGCCTTGATCTACAAGAATTGATGAAGAAAACAAGTTTGGATGAAGGTTTAGCTCAAAGTTGAACAAGATTCAATGTGAATTCTTGTTAACTTTAAAGAGAAGAAAAGTGAGCTTTGTGTGAATTTTGTGGTTGGGGAGAGAAATTGCAAGAGGTTTTTTGGCTATCAAAAGCTTCAAGAGAAATTTTAGCAAGGTGAATTTGGCTATCAAAAGCTTGTGAAATGAATGAAATGAGGCCTCTATTTATAGGATTTTGGCTTGGAAATTTTGGTGGTTTGGAATTTGGTTTGGAAACAAAATTAGGATTGGAATTTGAATTTTGGAGGTAAAATTAAAATCAAGTGGTAATTAATGAGGGTGTATGGTGGGAATTAATTATGATGAGGTAGGGGAATTAAAATGAGGTGATCTAGAATATTCTCATGATGCAAAATTGGTGCCAAATGCTGCTGAATTTGAATTTGGCACATTTTTCAAAAAATGCACAGAGTAATCGATTACCCTAAAGCTGGTAATCAATTACCTTAGTGAAAATTGTGAAAATTGGCCTTTTTCATGTGATGTCTTGGCTCTGGCTCGATTCTTCTTGTTGTCAAAGAAGGCATGGAAATAAACACATGAACCTTGGAGTCTCTTGAATAATAATCAATTAAATCTTGGAAACTCTTGATCAGATGATTTTGAATTATTTGTAGATCAACTTTGACTTTGTTCAGATGAATTTCATTCGAGCTGAGGGACTGATTTTGAATCCAAATTCTTCCTGCAAAAAGTTAATAAAGGAAAAACAAACATTTTTTTAGATTTTCAAATAATGGTTAGTAAACATAAAAAAAAGCAAACAACAAACAAACAAAAGAACAGGGGTGTTTGGCGATCTCACTCAAGAACAAACCTTCAAATGAGGGCAAGAGAACCAAAGCTTGCGATCTTGTTTGTGGTAGGAGATGCAAGACATGTGGGATCTTAGGGAAAAAATTAGGGTATTACAGCTGGCCTTATTTAAGATTCTTCTATCCAGAGATGCGAAGATGGGCATCTTTGTCTCAATGAGATAGAAGAGACTTAAATATAATAATAACCCAATTTTTGGCCCTAAGAGACCACAAAATGATATGATCATGCAAATGATATGCAGACACAAGACCTCTGTGGGGAGAAAACACCACAGGAGACAAACAAAAGTCGGGGAGCAAAGAGAAAAGACTTCACAGGGGAAAACAAAAGAGGGAGAACACATCCCAACAGGGAAGGAAACAATCTCCACTGGGGAAGAATAATGAGTAAGATTCCACTGATGGAAAATTACCAACACCATAAATAAAAGAGGGATAACTCATCCCAACAAGGAGGGAAAAATATCTACTGGGGAAGAAAGCGTCTACTACCAGACATCCGGTAATAGCATGATCAAAAAGGAAAAATTGCCAACTACCAACCAAGTGGCAGCTACAACAAAGAAATCAACCTAAAGGATATGAGAAATATTACCTACTACCAACAAAAGACAGGACGACAAAGGTAATAATCTTAAAAGGGGATACAAGAAATATCACCTACTATCAACTAAAGGGCAGGACGACAAAGGTAATAGTCTCGACCAGGTGAGAGATTACCAACTACCAACCAATTGATAGTTACAACAAGGTAACCAAACCCGACTATATTACCTACTACCAAATAAAGGGCATGACGACAAAGGTAATAAGCCAGCTATATCACCTACTACCAACTAAATGGGCAGGACGACAAAGGTGATAAGCTTAAAAAAGGGGATTACCAAATATCAACCAAGTGATAGCTACAACGATGTAATCAACCAAAAGGATATGAGAAATATTACCTACTACCAACGAAGGGCAGGACGACAAAGGTGATAAGCTCAAAAAAGGGGATTACCAACTATCAACCAAGTGATAGCTACAATGATGTTATCAACCAAAAGGATATGAGAAATATTACCTACTACCAACGAAGGGCAGGACGACAAAGGTAACAATCTTAAAAAGGAAAGATTTGAACGAAATCTTCTAATAAATTCCACTTGGAGAACCTACTGCCGAGGTTTGCTGTGGGAATTTCAGAAGATCTCAACTGGAGGAGTCTACTGCCGAGACTTAGGACCTCATTTGGGAATACCTTTTGCCAAGGTTTTATTGAAAAATGTGTCAACCATCAAAATTTAATGGGGAATCTGCTGCCGAGATTAACCAGAGAATTTACAAATGAAACACCTACTGCCGAGGTTTTTTTTCTTTTGCTAGAAAATCATCTGCCGAGATTTAACCAAGGATTCTACTGCCGAGATCCTGAAGATAAAATACCTTCTGTCGAGATTTTCCAGAAAATGAAAGGAAACACTTTCTACTGAAGTTTGCTGTAATCCTTTTGTTTTTTGAAATTATCCGAGAAATCTATTGTCGAGATTCTTGGAAAGAAAATATCATCTGCCGAGGTTTACTGGAGAGAAAATCCATTTGATGGGATAAATTGACAGAGTCGCAACATGCTTCTCAAATAAAGAGGTGCCACTTGAAGTCACGCAATAGATTCCAAGAGAGTGTTGCAACAACACTGTTGCGGAAACAAAATCCTCATCTTCTTATGGTAATTATAAACAAATCATCTACCAAAGAATACTAAATCCCAAGGGTGCAAAATAAATGCACTCTCAATCATCTAGGTTGCATAGCCTAGAGAGTTTCAAAGTAGTCACTGTCGAGGACCAAAGTTCAATCCAACAATAAACTGGAGAGAAACGGTCAAACAAGACTCATCCCGAGGAGGAAATATTTCAACTGGGGATTAATTCCATACATACAAATGAACTGGGGACGAAAACTAAAACAAATATCTTCCACGAGGCGTAAACTCAGTGGGGAATTAACAAAGATAGGTATTTTTCTACTTACGGGTCGACACTCTAATGGAGAGAGGACGCACATGCTCTGTGGGGATAACAACGCCAGAGAGCAAAGAAGCACCAACACAAATGCAAGATGCACAATGCAACAACAAGATGCTATGCACAACAAATGATTGTGCATGCCATGTGTATGAGTATGAATATGATGAAAAAATAGACATAAAGATAAACAGAGGGTGAATAAACATCACAACACCGTTGAACACCCGACTAATCTCAATAAAATGGAGATATCATTAGCATCTCTGCTAGGGATTTAACTGAATAAATCCTGCAAGAGATAAACAAAAGCCATCAAAGGAAAATAAATCCTACTACAAGGCTCGAATCTTGCTAGAGAAAGGAAGATACTCCTTGAGGAGAAACCCAAATATCAATCTTCTAACGTCAATGATCTACAAAAGGATAACAACACAAACTTTGTTTTGAGGATAGAAGGGAAGTTGTTGGGGAATCATAATAACCCAAATCCTTCTGACTCTTCCTGGGGATTATAAAGAATTCACATGAACCTTCATTTCAAAAGGATGAAGAGATCTACTGCGGAAAAATGATGAATCAGTTAGGAATTGAAATTCTGGTATCAGACGTGTGATGTTAAGGTGTGATGTCACAACAACACACTCTACACAATGGACAGCAATAACAGTAAAATAACACCAAGAATTGTTGACCCAGTTCGGTTACAACCAACCTACTCTGGGGGCTACCAAGCCAGGGATGGAATTCACTACTTGTAGATATAATTTACAGACTCAACGACCCGTTGACAATCTCCTAAACTTATACTCTACTAATGACTTCCTACCTAAGAAACCACTTAGGTATGAGAACACCACTCAATCCCTTACAAACACTCAAAGAAACCACTTTGAGTACCCTTGATCTTACTTCACAGCTTCGATCAAATCACACAACTCTCTTTGCTTCACAGCTTTAGAGAGGACAGAAACTCAACACCTATTCAAACCCTAGAATAGTGTAAATACAAGCACTTTAAACAAACTCTAGACACTAAGCCTTCTGCTCTTGATCTTCTGAATGTTTTCTGTACTTTTTCCTTTGGTCTTGTGCGCTTTATATAGCTCCTGAATTGGGCTTGGACTTGTCACAATATTTGATCAGATTTGTTAATTAAAACTGAATCTTCAAAACAGATTTTATCCCCAAAATCTTTTTAAATCTTCAACCTTTTAATTCTCCAACAGACCTGCAATCAAATCTCCCATGTAATAGAAAATATCTATCCCAAGATATTCTCATCCAATGAGTCAACCACTCTCCACAATTCCAGCTAATACGCGTGCCCTAATAACATGTCCTGTTGTTGTTAATTCTGCAGGTCTGATGTTACAACATCACCTGTGTGACATCAGACATCCAACTTCAGCACTTAACTACTTAACACAGCCCAGTGTTAAGACTTCAGTGTTACAACATCAGCACCTTGACATCAACATTGAATATCCTTTGTTTTACCAAAATTCCAGCCAATCCAGGAACTATCAATCTCCCCCTTTGGCTAATTTTAGCTAAAACAATCTCTGCACTCTGCAAACAACTTCTGCACTCTGCACCTTCAGAGATTTTAGCAGCGGAATAATCTTCAGAAATTTTTAAACTCATTAGCAGCAGTTTGACACTTTGCATAGTCTTCATCACTTGATCTGCTGCAGCACCATCTTCATTATTGACAACAGCCAATTGGTGCTCCCCCTTGAAAACATGAACCAGCATCACAGCTGTTCAGTAGCTCACAATGTGCAGCAATTTACTCCCCCTAGATGTCTGCTTGGCTGCACTATTCAAATGTCATGATATCTTCACTAGCTCAGTCAAAACTCCCCCTTAATGCAGCATTACCACTTTTCAACTAACCACCTTTTTAGCTATCTTGGCTATGTTCTCCCCCTTTTTAGCCATAATTAGACAAACTTTAGTTGGCAGTTGACTACACATTTTCAGAACCACCCCAACTGCCACAACCCCTCTAGCAGATTCAGTCTTCATAAATGCAGATTCCCAATTTGCTTCTTAACCTTTCAAATTGGTTTGCATCCAAGGCTTTAGTGAATATGTCAGTCAGCTGGTTCTCTGTGGCTACATGTTCCAAGGTAACAACTTTTTCTTCTACCAGATCCCTTATGAAATGATGCCTTATGTCTATGTGCTTTGTCCTACTGTGCTGTATAGGATTTTTAGATATATTAATTGCACTCAGATTATCGCAGTACAAAGTCATAACATCTTGTTTAACATTGTATTCACTCAACATCTGCTTCATCCATACCAGCTGAGAGCAACTACTTCCTGCTGCTATATACTCCGCTTCAGCAGTTGAGAGAGATACACAATTCTGCTTCTTGCTGAACCAGGAAATCAAATTGTTCCCTAGAAAGAAACACCCTCCTGAAGTGCTTTTTCTATCATCTGCACTTCCAGCCCAATCAGCATCACAGTATCCTTTTAAAACTGTCCCAGAATCACGGCTATATAGCATTCTATAGTCACTTGTGCCATTTATATATTTTAGAATCCTCTTCACTTGATTCAAGTGACTTACCTTAGGATCAGACTGATATCTAGCACACACTCCAACAACAAAGGAAATATCAGGTCTGCTTGCTGTGAGATATAGTAAACTCCCAATCATACTTTTGTACAAGCTGTGATCCACACTTACTCCATTCTCATCCTTGGATAGCTTCAAATGGGTGGGAGCAGGTGTCCTTTTGTGATTGGCTTTATCTAGGCCAAACTTCTTTACTATGCTCTTAGCATATTTGCTTTGAGAAATAAAGATAGAATCCTCCATTTGTCTGACTTGCAACCCAAGGAAGTAGCTAAGTTCTCCAACCAAACTCATTTCAAATTTTGATTGCATTTGTTGGACAAACTGTTTTACCATGGCATCTGACATTCCCCCAAATACAATGTCATCCACATAAATTTGGGCTACCATTAATTTTCCTCCTTCTTCCTTGACAAACATGGTTTTGTCAATGCCTCCTTTTCTATACCCATTTGCTACTAAGAATTCTGTCAACCGCTCATACCAGGCCCTTGGAGCTTGTTTTAAGCCATACAGTGCCTTCCTCAGTTTGAACACATGATTGGGGAAGTTTGAGTCAGTGAATCCTTTAGGTTGATCTACATAGACTTCTTCATTCAGATAGCCATTTAGAAAGGCACTCTTCACATCCATTTGGAACAACTTGAATCTTAGGTTACAAGCCATACCCAAAAGTAGTCTGATGGATTCTAGTCTCGCCACTGGAGCAAACGTCTCATCAAAGTCGATTCCCTCCACTTGAGTATAGCCTTGTGCAACAAGTTTCGCTTTGTTTCTTGTAACCACTCCAAGCTCGTCTGACTTGTTTTTGTAGATCCACTTTGTTCCAATAACATTCACCCCTTCTGGTCTTGGCACAAGATCCCAGACTTCATTTCTCTTGAACTGCTCCAGTTCTTCTTGCATAGCATTTATCCAAAATTCATCTGTCAGAGCTTCCTTGACATTTTTTGGCTCAATTTTGGATACGAAGCACGAGCTAGCTATGATATCTCTGGACCTAGTTCTTACTCCAGAATTTGGATCACCTATGATTAGCTCCTTAGGATGATCCTTCTGAATCCTGATAGAAGGATCCTTATGAGGTTGCTCAGGCTCAGTGTCAGCAGTACTTGGGGATGGATTTCTTTCTTCAACTTCAACAGCTACCTCATCAGTTAATGTTCCAACATCTTCTATGACATCCTCAACTTCATGCTTTTCTTCATCATCAATCACAACATTGATTGACTCCATCATCACTTTGGCCCTGGAGTTGAAGACTCGATAAGCTCTGCTGTTGATGGAGTACCCCAAAAATATCCCTTCATCGCTTTTGGAGTCTAATTTCCTTCTCTGCTCTCTATCAGCTAGAATGTAACATTTACTACCAAACACATGGAAGTACTTAACATTAGGTTTTCTTCCCTTCCATAGTTCATATAGAGTGGATGAAGTGCCTCTTCTTAGGGTAACTCTGTTGTGAATGTATCAGGCAGTGTTCATGGCTTCATCCCAGAAGTGATAAGGTAGTTTCTTGGCATGAATCATTGCTCTAGCCGACTCTTGTATAGTTCTGTTCTTCCTCTCTACAACTCCATTTTGCTGAGGGGTGATAGGAGATGAAAACTCATGACTTATACCTTCAGACGAGCAAAATTCTTCAAACTTACTATTTTCAAACTCTCTTCCATGATCACTTCTAATTCTGATGACCTTACTCTCCTTTTCTCTTTGGAGTTTATGACAGAGCTCTTTAAAGACATCAAACACCTCAGATTTGTCTTTGATGAAATTCACCAAGGTGTATCTTGAGTAGTCATCCACAACTACATAAGCATATTTCTTTCCACCCAGACTCTCGACCTGCATAGGTCCCATCAAATCCATATGAAGGAGTTCCAATACTTTGGAGGTGGTGTCATGTTGAAGCTTCGGATGAGACATCTTTGTCTGTTTTCCTTTTTGACAGTCTCCACACACCTTTCCTTCCTCAATACTGAGTTTGGGGATCCCTCTGACTGCTTTTGAGGAGATAATTCTCTTCATTCCCTTTAGGTGAAGATGTCCCAGCTTCTGATGCCAGATTTTGACATCATCTTCTTTAGCAAACACACACATGGAGGAATTTGAATTTTGCGGCACCCAAAGATAACAATTGTCCTTAGATCTGGCTCCCTTCATAATGACTTCTCCTTTGTCATCTTTCACATTACATTCAGACTTTGTGAAGTCTACTTTGAATCCTTGATCACAAAGTTGACTAATACTAATCAAATTAGCTGCTAGTCCTTTAACAAGAAGAACATTCTCCAGCTTGGGAGTACTGTCACAGTTCAGTCTTCCAATTCCCTTTATCTCTCCTTTGATCCCATCACCAAATGTAACATAGCCAGAAGACTGAGGTTTTACATCAACAAGCAGATTCTTTACTCCAGTCATGTGTCTTGAACACCCACTGTCAAAATACCAATCATCTTTGGTAGAAAACCTCAAGGACGTGTGAGCTATCAAGCTGGTAACTTTAGGTATCCATTTCTTCATCACCTTAGGCCTAACCTCTTGCTGTTTGGGTTGATGAGCAGAATTAGGATATCCGTGAAGCTTGAAGCACGAGGACTGCATATGACCAATCCTGCCACAATAGAAGCATCTAACTCTGCCGTTTCTAAAGTGGTTAAATCTTCTCCCACTTTGATAATTCTGTGGCTGCCACTCATACTATTGTCTCCTTATTCCATAGTTGAATTGTCTTCTGCTGTATAGATAATGCTGTCTCTTAGGCTGTCTTCTATGGTGATGAGGTTTCCTTCTTCCATAAGTCACAGCATTGTTGTAAGCATAACCATACCATTTTTCCTGATGTTGATACCTCTGCTGAGACATGTTCTGCTTGAACTTGACAGCTTGCATATTCTGGTGATATTGGGGAGGCATATACTGACTAGCTCCTTGGGGCTGTATCTTCCTCTGATGAGGGCCATTCTTCTTCTCAGCATTCTGGGGCTGAACAACCTTCGTAGGTTGATGTTGAGACAACGGTTGAGACATCTCCCTTTTTGTTCCTGAAGTGCTAGCCACATATCCTATGCCTGATTTATCTCCAGCAGATTTCTCTAACTGAAGAATTTTATCAAGATCAGCCGTACCACTGTTCATCATCATAATGAATTTAGTCATCTGATCCAGTTGGGACTTAATTAGCACAACTTCGTCTTCCCGCTCAGCTTTTTCATTTTCAAGCTGAGCAATCTGTTGCTTATGATACTTGTTTTCTTGACAAATCTCAGCACTTTTCAAACACAACTCTCGATAAGTAGAAGCTAGCTCCTCATAAGTTATTTCTTCATCACTACCATCATTAGACACAACAATTCCTGTTAAGGCTCTAGCATGCTTTGCTGACTCACCATCACTTTCACTATCAGATTTAGACCAGGAAATTGACATGCCCTTCTTCTGCTTCTTCAAGAATGTGGGACATTCTTTCTTGACATGTACATACCCTTCACATTCAAAGCACTGAACACCTCTATCCTGAGCAGTCTTCTCTTCATCTTTCTCTTTTGGATTGGTGGTGTCAGAGGAACTGTTCCTGACACTAGGCTTGTAGTTATTGTTCCATCTTTTTAACACTTTGTTGAACTGCCTTCCCAACATTGCAATGGCTTGTGACAAATCTTCCTGAGAATCTTTGACTACCTTATCTTCTGCAGGAGTGGAGACCAAAGCAATCCCCTTGGGTTTCTTTTCTAGTTCTTCTTGATTTAAACCAAGTTCAAAAGTCTAAAGAGATCCAATGAGCTCATCAACTCTCATCTTGCTGATGTCTTGAGCTTCTTCAATGGCAATCACTTTCATCTTGTACCTCTTAGGTAAGGACCTAAGGATCTTCCTTACGAGCTTTTCCTCTGACATCTTCTCACCAAGAGCACTGGATGCATTAGCCAGTTCTAGAACATTCATGTGGAAGTCATGAATGGTCTCATCATCCTTCATCTTCAGGATTTCAAATTTTGATGTTAAAATCTGAAGTCGTGACATCTTGACTCTAGATCTTCCTTCATGAGTAGCCTGCAAGATATCCCACGTTTCTTTAGCAACTTCACAGGTATTGATTAACCTGAAGATGTTCTTATCCACTCCATTGAAAATAGCATTCAGAGATTTGGAATTTCCAAGGGCAAGCTCATCTTCCTCCATGGTCCACTCTTCTTCAGGCTTTAGCTTAGAGGTGCCTTCTTTATCTTTGCCAGCATCATCCTTCTCACACACGACAGGTGCTTTCCACGCTTTAATAACAGCCTTTCAAGCCCTACTGTCCAAGGATTTTAAGAATGTGGTCATCCTTGGCTTCCAATAGTCATAATTGGATCCATCCAAAATAGGGGGTCTGTTGACGAATCCTCCAACTTCTTTGTTCATCTTTTCACCAGAAAGTAACATCCCTAGATCTCACCCAGAGACAGACAGGATGCCTGCTCTGATACCAATTGAAATTCTGGTATCAGACGTGTGATGTTAAGGTGTGATGTCACAACAACACACTCTGCATAATGGACAGCAATAACAGTAAAATAACACCAAGAATTGTTGACCCAGTTCGGTTACAACCAACCTACTCTGGGGGCTACCAAGCCAGGGATGGAATTCACTACTTGTAGATATAATTTACAGACTCAACGACCCGTTGACAATCTCCTAAACTTATACTCTACTAATGACTTCCTACCTAAGAAACCACTTAGGTATGAGAACACCACTCAATCCCTTACAAACACTCAAAGAAACTACTTTGAGTACCCTTGATCTTACTTCACAGCTTCGATCAAATCACACAACTCTCTTTGCTTCACAGCTTTAGAGAGGACAGAAACTCAACACCTATTCAAACCCTAGAATAGTGTAAATACAAGCACTTTAAACAAACTCTAGACACTAAGCCTTCTGCTCTTGATCTTCTGAATGTTTTCTGTACTTTTTCCTTTGGTCTTGTGCGCTTTATATAGCTCCTGAATTGGGCTTGGACTTGTCACAATATTTGATCAGATTTGTTAATTAAAACTGAATCTTCAAAACAGATTTTATCCCCAAAATATTTTTAAATCTTCAACCTTTTAATTCTCCAACAGACCTGCAATCAAATCTCCCATGTAACAGAAAATATCTATCCCAAGATATTCTCATCCAATGAGTCAACCACTCTCCACAATTCCAGCTAATACGCGTGCCCTAATAACATGTCCTGCTGTTGTTAATTCTGCAGGTCTGATGTTACAACATCACCTGTGTGACATTAGACATCCAACTTCAGCACTTAACTACTTAACACAGCCCAGTGTTAAGACTTCAATGTTACAACATCAGCACCTTGACATCAACATTGAATATCCTTTGTTTTACCAAAATTCCAGCCAATCCAGGAACTATCAGGAATTGTAGACATATAAACATCTATGCAAAATCCACTGGGAAAACAAGGCAGATCTGCTGGAGATACGAGAACACTCTCAGGGGATTAACCAATCTTGAGCAAAGCATCCTGGACTTGCTGGGGAAAATAACAAAAGGTCAAACTGTGGGGGATTTTAGATCAATACTTATCATATATGAGAGAAAACCCGACAGTTGACTAATATATCAATACTTCTTAAATAGGAGCGTTATCAGCGACTTCACTGGGGAATAGCTGCAATAGTGATGCACAAGCTTCATTGGGAGGAATCTCTGAATAAAATAATCTGGAGAGAAGTACATCCTGGACTTGTTGGGGAAAATAAGAAATTAACATTACTTCTCTATGTTTGGGAAACATTTGAAACAATAATACACTGCCTCCTTTGGGGAATCAACAAGGATATATCTCTGAGTAGGACAACCTGGAGAGAAATACATCTACAAGGCAAGATAAAATCCGACAAGCGATCACTATGTCAATGCTTCTTAGAGGAAAATAACATTGCTCTCTATTTGGAAACATCCAAAGCAACAACAACACGTCTAGAGGATATAACTCTGAGTGAGGATTCTTCACATCACTTTTGCTGGGGATGGCAAAAGATTGAATCTCTGCGTGGGTATTAACACCAATGAGAGGTGGTTCTCAAAACTGCTCAACTGCCTGACCATAACATAATTAGCTGGAGAAGATCTGGATCGATACATAGCTGGGGAAAAACCGAACAACACTCGTCTGGAGAAAACTCAAATCGGTATTCAACTTGTCAGCAACTGGTTATATGAACAAACTCTGCTGAGGAAATATCAACAAACTCTACTGGAGAGATCATCAACAGACTTTACCGGGGAGATTATTAATAGACTCTGCCGGGGAGAACATCCACAAACTCCGCTTGGAAGAAATTCAAGTTCTGTTGTGTAAAACCAGTCGTATAATAATTAACTTTTGCCCCAAAATGCGTCGTATACAAGAAATTTTCCTCAAGAAACTTTGTACCATAAGGACTTGAAATAATCTGCCCCAGTGTTTTCGAAATCAGAGAGATTTGTCAAATCTCGATGTAACTGCCCCAGATTAACTGAACTTGGCACATTCTTTGATCAATGGAGTATTCAAGCTTTGCCCCAGTGAAAACATCAACTAGGAAAACAAACTTGCTCATGCTTGGCAAAATCTTCAGGAAACATGCTCCTAAATATGGTCATTTTTTGAAATGATTTGCCAATTACTCATCAGAGTTTCAGGCCTCAAAATATTAAGTTCATCATTGATGCTCATATGTAAGCTTCTATGATGTCAACAAATGTATGCAAGCAGAAAATGTCAATTATGAGAATGATAATTCTAATGCAATTACACATGTTAGTCTTGAAGTTTTTACTAAAAAGATGTCGCCAAACTTTGTGAACGAATCACTAGTTAGGATGTGACATTGATTTTTGAATGCATATACAATACCAACAAAGATCTTTTAGCACAACTCATGGGAGTCAGGAATTCTATCTTGTTAAAGTATGCTTTCAAAATAAACCCAACTTCAATTAGGTCTTTTGAGGGCTGTAACGTGGTCTGGTTCGCGGTTTTCAGGAAAAAGGAAATTTTAGGCTCAAAATTTATTTGTACCCACCCATTCTCCGTGATGTTCTTTAGGCCTATATTAAGATAATTTGACCTAAATGTACATCTCTCAAAGGATTTTGTGATGGTTGAGGAACCAATGAAAATGATGTTTTAAGAACCAATGAGGTTTTTTAGGGAATAACAGTTATCCATTTGTCTGTAGTCACACATATTTGTTCAGTATTTTTCTTTGTAATCCTTTCTTTTCGCTTTTCGCGCTTTTCATTCTTTTGTTTTCCCCTAAATTTTGCCTGGACTAATTCTTTTGAAAATTTTGATGTCCAGCGGGATGCCCTAATTTTTGCCTAACTCACTTGTTTTCATTTTTTTTCGACTTAGTGGGCTTTTTATTTTTCTTTTGATTTCTTTCTCTTTTTTTTTTGAACAAATCATGTGATATTGGCTTATCTGACTTGCTAAAAAGGTTGTGGCTGCCTCTTCCCTTTATGAATGAGGAATGGCCATTGTGGTTTCTTTAGATGCACACTTCTTTCGAAATTTGAACACTTGGTCAAATTAACTGAAGACTACCCTGCCCTAGGTTAAATGTAAGGGTTTTTTTCATTTAGAAAAGAAACTCCTACTACAAGGCCCAAAGGGGTTAACAAGGGATTATCTCTTTATATCTCCGGTGTTTGGGAATTTGAAACAATGCCTTACATCATCAGCAGGGTCTTATTCAAAAGCATATAACCAGAAATTTTGCGTTTTCACTTCATCATCCTCCCTCCAAGAATTTAAACAAGAAGTTGGTATTACAAATGCAGGAAAACAATTTATGAGCGAATGCGAATGAATTACTTCAAGATAAACATACCCATTGCATTATGATTAATATTCAAAACAAACAAGTTTCTACATGCAAACAAAGCATTAACAATTACGAAGGATTACAAATAAAATTGCAGTAATAAACTAAAGACTTGAAGAGATTGTATCAGTCTGAGCTTGAAAGAACATCCTCAACTTTCTTGGGAAACACAGAAGCAAATGCACGACCGCTGAGGGTCAATCATCGGAAATAGGAACTTCCTTGAGTGTTCATATTTATCAGCATAAAGGCATTCCATTCACAAATGGGCTTCCTCCCTTGAAGGTCAACATCTCATTGTCGATAATCTCTTGAACCTTTTCCTGGAAAACCTTGCACTCCTCAATCAGATGCCCCACTACTCTATCATGAAACTCACAACTGGTATTTGGATTATACCAATGAGGACGAGATTTCATGACTCTGGTCGTTCTGGGTGTCATTACCGAGTTTCGGGCAAAACAAGACCATAATTGGTTGTACTTCATTGGGATTGAATCAAACTGGCGAGTCTCTCCTTTTGGATTATTCTGAGGTCTATGCTGATTTTGGCACTGATTTTGATATTGATGATAAGGCACCGGAACTGGAGCTTGCAAAATCTGTGGAGAATCCTGAATTACATTAACTTCAATATTTTCTTCCACTTGGGAATAATTAGCAGATTTTTCTTTACTAGCTTGGTCGTTTGAACCATCTTGGATTCTCCCACTTTTGAATGCATTCTCGATGTTTACTCCGACTTCCACAATTTTGGAGAAATCTAGAGGCACAACGTCTACCATCATGACATAATAAGAGTCTGACAGCGTTCTTAGAAGCATTTTAGCCAGTTCTTTCTCTAAGAGTGGTGGATGAACTTGGGCTGCCAATTCTTTCCACCGTTGTGCATACTCTTTGAAGGATTCGCTGTCCTTCTGACTTATACTCATCAATTGATCGCTTTCTGGAGCCATGTCCAAATTTTAATTGTAATGTTTCACAAAAGCGTCAGCTAGGTCTTCCCAAGACTGAATATGGTTCCTTTATAGCTTCATATACCACATCAAGGATCCCCCATATTAACTTTCTTGAAAGCAGTGAATCATCAGCTTATCATTGTCGACATGAGCGATCATCTTTCGACAGAACATTGTCAAATGGTGCCTTGGACAGCTAACACTCTTGTATATTTCAAAAACAGGCATTTTGAACTTCGGGGGAATAACCACGTTCGAAACCAGACACAAGTCATGAGCCTTAAGACCAGATGCATTGCATCCTTTCATCATCTTCAATTGTTCCTTGAGATCATGAACTCCTTCCTCGATTTCCACAACTCTAGGATCATTCATCTTCGTCAAAGGGTGGATATTCTGAGGATTTGACATATACCTCAAAAATCTGGAATCTATTTCATCAGCTTGAATAGCCAGGTTATTTTGCACATGTCGAGATTGAGTAGGAACATCCACTTATGGAGCATTGTCATCTGGAGGAAAATCATACATCGGATTGGTCGTCACTATAAAGCCTAACATGGGATCAACATTCTCTGTTCTATCCATTACCCTTCAATAACTATTTCGAATTTAGTATGAATGCCAGGAAATCAGCTAATTCATCTTTTTTATCTGATTAGTCCGAGTATTATATCGGTGATATAGCTTGTCTGAACGAAGACCAAGAAAAGGAAGCAAATAAGACACCTGGGAAAGGAAAGATCCAATGCAGAATGATGTTTGATATGCAAATACAAATGCAAGTTTTCAAGGAACTATAAAGCAGTTTGCAAAAATTACATTAAGATAGCACACTAGATATACCAAAATTCTCATTTCATTAATATTGAAAGAATTACAGCTTTGAAGTACAGTTTCATCAATCTTACAACACAAGAGAAAATGAAATCTAGTTCTAAGGAATCGTGTCTGAAAATGACCCAACTCTGAGCTGAAACTTCTTGCGAAGCCTCTTGATTTATCTTACATAGTCGATCTTCAAGGTGTCTTTCTCTTTCACGAGTCGATTCATAATACCCTTCCAAGAACCGGAAGTAGAAAGATGAGCAGATGATGAAGTGCTAGAGGAAAATAAATCCTCTGGCTCCCTTGATCTCTTCAAGACATGTCTCTCAAGAAACTCAATAAAGATTGGCACACCCATAAGATAGGCATACTCATCTAAGGTTGGCAATAGCTGATAATCTGGGAAATTAATCAACAATGCAACAAATCATAGAACTGGACCAAGGTATTAAGTATCCCCTCTTCAACATCAGTCCTCAGAATAAACAAGAGTTTCCCAAACAACCATTGAAATCCACAGGACTAGATACCAAAGATCCAAGCTTTCTCAACTCTTGTAAGTCAAGACTCGTGAAAGTGTACTTCTTAGTGTTCCTCATTTCAATATCCATGATTCTAAAAAAATTTACGATATTTGCAAAAAGAATCTCTAAGTTCCTTGAAAACTGAGGAAAAAATGCCCATGAAAATGCAATGAACGCATGTATGCAACAACCACAAACAAGATCACACAAAGCACACAGGTTCAAAGGTTCGAGTCACGAGCATGGAGTCAAGGGACCAAAACCAACCCCCAATGGTGTGTACTAAGGTTTTATCAGCACTTGTAGAACAAGGTTCTAAAAATTTCCCAGAGTCCTCAATCCTCTTTCGGATATTACTAGCACGCCGATTACTCGGGAATCAATAATATTCTTAACAGAACCTCGTCTGAGTGTAGTATCGCATATCAACTATTTCAGGTTTACACCCTCATAGTCACCACACTACGTCCTAATTGGCCAAGATGGGTTAAACGAAAACTAAGGTCCACAGCTTCTCTGGTTTCCAGGTCAAAAATAGCAATATTTTCACGATTACTCGATCGACACGTACCATCCTCAAAGGGGGCTCCACTGAGTGGTGGGTTTTCAAGTTCACTTGTTGGGATTACTTGTCGCTCTCGGGATTTTCATCCAGGTACAAACGCGAAAGTGGCGCGGAAGGAAGAAAGAGAGTCGCCAGCCAGGCATTTTTATCCCAAAGAAAGGGAAGGGTAATGCTGCATAAACCCGGGAGGAAGGAAAGAACGCCGTCTCGCGAACTAAAGAGAACGGGTAAGGGAGTCGGTTACGTGAAGGGAAGGTTATCGCACCCCTTCACGTCCGTCGTACTCGACGGGATCCACGCTTGAAGTACTGCTCATAGGGTGATAAACGAAAAGGAACTGAGAGAGAACGAGAAACAAATGTAGGGAAAATAAAAGAAGTGCTCGAATGGGCCCTACCCCACTGCCTACGTATCTCATTGGGACCATGAGAATCAGAGCGACGTGGTTCCCCTCAGCTAAGGGAAAACTGTTTGTGTTTTTTAGGGAACGGCTAATGTTCTAGCTCAGGTGTTGCAGGCTCGCTGAATCGAGTGTGTTACCGTATTGCAAGAGAACAGGGAGAAGCACGTTCGTACATTGAGAGTGAATGAGATGAGAAGAGAATTCCCGAAGGAAAGACGTTATTGTTTGTTTGAAGTGTTTTAGAAGTTTTTTTTTTATATTTGAAGTGTTTTGCATAGGAGAGTGTACCTAAGTCTTTTTCAATGGAATGTGCATCTCATGCATCATTCCAAAATGAAATGATGATAAAGTACACTAAGTATAAGGAAGATCCTCAAACTTACTTCCAAAGTTAAAGGCTTAAGCACACTAGCCTATTCCCTTTATTAAATGTTTTTGTTGTTTTTAGATGAAGAAGTGTTTTTGGTTTTGTTTGTGAAATCACTTCATGTTAAAGACTTGTACATCATGTTAGAAAACCTACAACACGTTCCAAGATGGAATGTATGCAAGCCCCCCCATGGAATAAGGCTCATGACACATGAAGATGTTTCAATCTTTATTAGGTGTTTTGAAGTTGTTTTGAGATGAGAGAAGAGAGACTCAAAAGAAATAAAGGTAAAGACTAAAGGGGACTAAGACTCACCCTAATGTTGAAGTTCCTAATGGTTTAGTGTGGTTTGAGAAACCTAAGTCTAAAAGAAGAGAGAAGAAGAACAAGTTCTAACTTACTTCAAAAATGGAAGTTAAGTTAAGAACTCAAAGGGATGAAAGAAGTTGAAAAAGGAAAGCATTGAAATGCTTATCACAGTCACAAGAGAGAAAGTATTAAAATATGAGGGAAGAAGGTGTGTGTGGAAGCATATCCACACACTCAACTTACCATTAGCCCCTACAAACAAAAGTTAGTTCAATAATGGAATAAGAAAGCATAATTGAAAAAATGTAAGCAAATAAATCCTAGTGTTCTAAAGGAAACTCTAGGAAGCTTCTCAAGGGCTAAACCTAAAAAGAATGGATCACTAAAGGGTGGTACTGGTCTAGGGCAGTAGCAAAGCTTATTTACATCTACCAATGGTTACAAAGGCTTATAAAGTCAATCTACCAAACATCAAAGGAATGCAATGATATGCACTAAAGATGCATCATGAACATTTAAGAGATGTAAAACATGCAATGATGCAATATGAAACACCACAAACAGTAGGAAACCACTTCATAAATTCCATTAAGAATCCATGAAATATCATCCTTAATATGAGAATAAAACTCAAGTAGACGAAGTGGGAAGAAGTAGAACAATGTCACACAAGAATTCACAATATTGTTTACTTACAAAACAAGTCACAAAGGAAAGGGAAATGCAATTATGAATGCAAATGGAAATGTATCAGTAGCATACATGTTATAAGATGACATGAGAATGCACAAATGAACAATTTTGGTTCATACACAAATCACATTAGAGATTAAGAAGAAGAGAACACAAGTTGAAGTTATGAATTAAAGGTGAATCATAAATGTGTATGATATACAAAAATGGATAAATGCATAAAGAAATGTCAAAGACCAGAGGTGAATGGAATATTATAATGCATATGAATATGGATGAATAATCATACAAGGCATGAATGCAAGGATCTAAGAAGATAAAGACAAGATGAAAAGAAGTTCAAACAATGTTCAAGTTCAAAAGATGGCATACTTGTAATGCAAGTTATGAAAGAAGGATGAAACAAGAACATGAATAAGAATGGATGTAAGTCAGTAATATATGATATGCTTGATCATATTAGCATGCAATAATGAGGTCACAAAGATGCACACAAAACAAGTTGAGACATGTAGGAGAAGATGCACTCAAACTAGGTCAAAGTAGTTCACATAAGTAACAAACATTTATGAATCAAAACCAAAATGACAAATGACCTATAATCTAACATGGATGACCTATAATGTTTATGAAGTGACCTATAAAATGATCACACAAGTTCTAATGTCATGGCACAAGTGCCTCCTAATCAAACAAGATTTAGAAATCAAACAAAAGCACATAAATGTGACTTATAACAATCAACAAGGAAAAAATAGAAATGAACTTGGAAAAATTATGAAATTTAAGAGAAAAGCATCTAATTCAGTAGCAAAACAAGTATCAAAATATCATGGAAAAATTCACAAAGAAACTAGGTCAAACAAGTCATCAAAGCCACATTAGGTCAACAATGAATAATGCACAAAGATATGGTTCAAATGCTATGAAAAATTACTTTAAAAATATAAGAAAAATATTTTTAGATGCCTTAAGATGTTGTTTAGACATGAAAAAAATAATGAGTGCAAAAGCATTTTAGAACTATGCAAAAATAAATGGATGAATTTCATGTGTCAAGAAAGAATCACTTTGAAAAAGAAATAAAAGGAAATTCACACAATATGCTCAAATATTCACAAAATCAGGAATAAAAATGATATAAAATTAGTTAAATGTCAAAACATGCTTCAGGAATTTTCATGGGATTTTTAGATGCATTTTAGTATTTTTAATAAAAGAAAATCAAACAATATAAAAAGAAATTAAAAAAAAAAAGAATGAAAAGTTGCAGGGGGTGCAGACATAGTAAAAATCACGTTGAAAATGGTTTGGGCCCAATGCCTGGGAGTGTGAAAAGAAAATACGTTCAGGTCCAATATGACGCATGTGTGTGTGGTTAAGGTCTACATTCAGTCAACCATTTGATTCATTTACAACCACATGATCAATCAGTCAAGAAAAGTAACACAATCCAACGAATCACAAGGCATGCACATCACAATTATCACGCACTCACACTCATACAAGCAAGTCATGGTCAACAATTCAGAGAGAGAGAGTCACGTGAGGGGAGGGTGGTTCGTTAATGTGTTGTCACGCTGTGAACCATTAGATGAAGTAAATCAAAAGGCTGTGATATGTTCTGGTGATTAAACCCTAGTAAACCCTCACCGACCGGAGAAGGACCTCCGGTCATCTTCTCCGGCCATCTCCGGCCACTGTAATCATCACATGTTTCCAGAAATTTATGAAATGTACATCAAATGAAAGAGGAAGTCATGTAGAATCCAAATCTAACCTTAAAAACATCATACAATGCACACACAGCAAGAATCAATCACAAACATTTTGCCCTAAAATTTGAATCTACGCACTTAAGGTGCCTATCACTAGCCAGATCACTCACACTGCTTCTATTAAGCTATAATCAACATAAAACAACTTAAACACAAGAAAATGAAGCAAGTTCAGTTGAGGAATTTCAAACCTGGCACTATGAAGAACTTGAATCTACAAGAAAACCAGAGGTGTAGGCTTGTTCTTGAGCTTCCAAGGAGCAAAATAAATGCTCTAATACTTGAGATCTTGAAGAGAATAGAGAGAAATTCAAATTGCAGTGAAGCTACACTTGAGGAGAATGATCTTGTTCAACTTGTTCTTGATCAATGATGCACTATTGATGATGATGATGAAATATGGATGAAGATGATGATGAAATCGTGCAGAGAGAGAGAGAACTCAGAGAGAAACTTGAGAGTGGGAGTTTGTGAAATGTGTGAAATGAAGTGAAGCTCCTTCAAAATCTGTTAGAATTTAGCTTTATATCTCTAGTTAACTTGTTAACCATTGTAGTTAACATTTAGAAGTTGAGTTAGTGGAGCTGGTTAACTGAGTTGGTGAGTGAAGTTGGTTATTGGCACGAGTTAGAAAGGTTTGGTCAGAGTGTGGAGTGATCCTTGGAGTTATGGTGAGGTTTAGTGAAATGAGAGGTAGTGATGTGGTTATGTGTATGCTGATGCTGTAGCAAGCTTGTTGGACAAGTTTGTTTCATTTTCCTCTTTGATGCATGGTGTAGCATGAATACATGAATGTATAAGAACCATGTATGGCCAAATGAAGTAATGTGTGATGAGTATGTGTGTGAATGACTGAACCAAAGCAAAAACAATGCCATACCATTCCATTTTGGCAACCAAACATTCAGTGGAAATGTGGAAGTTTAAGGAGGAATTTCTTTATGTATGGTGGATGGAATGAGGAGTTTTTGGTGTCATTAGAAAGAGGAGACATAATGGAACATGTTTGGTGTTGAAATCCAATTTAATGGAAGCTTGGAAGATGATGAAAAATAGCTTAGAAATCAAGTGTGCAAAACTGACTTTGGTGGGAAAGAGAAAGCGCCATGGGGGCAAGCATTCTTGGGTAATTTTTTAGTTGTGAGCATCCCTCTCTGAACCCTCATATGACCCTTATAACTTGTTCAAATGAAAAAATGCCCAACATCAAAGTTAAAGAGGACATGGAGATGAACAACTTTGATGTTTAACAATTTTTCATTTGAAGCCTTCTTGATGGAAAAAATTGGCTTGACATTTGGCACACCAAGTGTTTGATGAAATTATGGCCTGGAGGCCTGAATCTGCCCTGCCATGACTTGAGATTTGCCTTGATTTTACCAAACTTTGATTGATCATAACTCCCTCAATTTTGATCCAATGGAAGAGTTCTTGGTATGGATTTGAAGCTTGGAATATGATCTTTAATTGGTTTAACTTGGGCCTGAAGTTTGAAGCTTTTATCATGGAGAAATAATGCTTTGAAGTAGAGTGCAAAATGATCCACACTTGCCATTTTTGGAAACCCTAAGTTTCTAAAAATGGAAACTTTGTACATATCTTGATTTTTGATGATTCCTCCATCATTTCTTGATCAAATCTTGTCCAATGAACATATGTGACTTGAATTTCATGAATTTGACCTTAAAAAGTCAGGAGTTGACTTTTTCCTTTGCATAGTTGATTTTACCCCAAATTTCTTGATTCTCAAGCAACTGACCAATTGAACCTCTTCTGAAATGAACCAATGAGCAATCCTCCATCCTTAGATATTTGACATCATGTAGAAAACATTGAGATCAAGTTTGGACCAAAATTTCATCAGGAGACTGCTTGAATCCAAAACCCTAATTTTGACTGCTTTTGATAGGAGATAATGAACTATCCAATCTTCTTGATGAACTCCCATCTTCCAATGACTTGTGGGATCAAAATGAGATAATATATGATGTAAGAGACCCTTGAGGCTTGTTGGGAGACCCTTGGCTCTTACTCTCTTGCTTTGGATGATCAATACTCTGAAAACCACTGATCACATGCCCTATGTTGAATGCAAAGATGAATGCTTTATTTTTCTATGACTTGAATGTAATGCAATGAAATGAAAGCACATGCTAAATGATATGGAAAATGAGAGGGCAAATTTTGGGGTATTACAGCTGCCCCTATTCAATCACTGTAGACATGAATGGATGATAGCGATTGCTTTCAGACTTTCAAGGTATGGAGGGATTGAATACTGGAGAATAACCAGAAAAATTGCACTCTGTGGAGAAGAAGAAAAGGGATATAAACCCAACCAAATGAACTCGTCTCGGATAAAACTCTGATGATATGAATAGCACTGGAGAGATGTCTTTTGAACGACGCTAGACGACTACTGGCTTACCATACTGCGGATGGACTCTGAGAATGTCTTTTGAACGACGCCCGACGACTACTGGCTTGCCACACTGCGGGTGGTCTTTAGGAATGTCTTTTGTACGACGCCAGACGACTACTGGCTTGCCACACTGCGGGTGGACTTTAACAATGTCTTTTGTACGACGCCAGACGACTACTGGCTTGCCATACTGCAGATGGACTTTAACAATGTCTTTTGGAACGACGCCAGACCACTACTGGCTTGCCACACTGCGGGTGGTCTTTAGGAATGTCTTTTGTACGACGCCAGATGACTACTGGCTTGCCACACTGCGGGTAGACTTTAGGAACGTCTTTTGTACAACGCCAGACGACTACTGACTTGCCACACTGCGGGTGGACTTTAAGAATGTCTTTTGTATGACGCCAGATGACTACTGGCTTGCCACACTGCGGGTGGACTTTAGGAACGTCTTTTGTACGATGCCAGACGACTACTGGCTTGCCACACTGCGGGTGGACTTTAAGAATGTCTTTTTTACGACGCCAGACGACTACTGGCTTGCCACATTGCGGGTGGACTTTAGGAACGTCTTTTGTACGACGCCAGATGACTACTGCCTTGCCACACTGCGGGTGGACTTTACTGATTTGCCACCCTAAGATGGACTTTTGCCAATATGCGGTTGGACTTTGCTGATTTGCCACCCTAAGATGGACTTTTGCCAATCTGCGGTTGGACTTTGCTGATTTGCCACCCTAAGATGGACTTTTGCCAATCTGCAGTTGGACTTTGCTGATTTTCCACCCTAAGATGGACTTTTGCCAATCTGCGCTTGGACTTTGCTGATTTGCCACCCTAAGATGGACTTTTGCCAATGTGCGGTTGGACTTTTGCAAAAATTCAACACTGGATTACACTCTGCATACACATCAGATATCCCTGCTGACTCTGTTGAGGAACAATGATCAATGATTTGATCTCAGAAGCTCCTGAAAGGATAATATCTCTGCCAGAGAATGACTGAACAATCCGTCTACTCCAAATTGACACGCTTGCCAAAAATAAATTGGACTTTGAGATATAGGGAAGTGATGACTCTGCTAGGAATTATTTCATCTGCCTGGGGATGAATTTTGATCATAGCAACTCCGCTGGAAGAATGACAACTTTTCGACTTGGCTGGGGAAAGAATGTACTAACACTCTGCTGAGGAAAAGATTCTGTTGATCTGATAAACCTCTTCGGGGAGAAAAAAACAACTCAGCTGGGGAGTATTGCTGACAAGATTCCATGTTGAACTCTGTGGGGATACAACTGTCGGAAATACAATCTTGTTGAGGATCGGAACTACTCCGTCGGGGATACGCAAATCCTGGTTAGAAGACATTCTGTTGCAACATGCTGAGAAAGAGTCCCTAGAGATCTGCTGGGAAAACACAAAGCAAATCCACGGTAATCTGTTGAGGAACAAAACTGTCGAGCTTAGGATAAGTGCCACAATGCCCCATGTTAGGAAAACTTTCTGTTTGACGACTCCACTGGGGATAATGAGTTTACAACAAACTCTGCTGGGGAAAACTGCTTCAAAGCGTCTCGTGCTGGGGAATGTCTCTTAAGAGGATTTTATAGAAGACCGAGCATCTTCAAACTCTTAAGCAAATGCCGAGACTTAAGCTAAGAATACAATAATTGAGAGGTCACTCTACTAGAGATAATAGATCTGGAACACATCCTGCTAGAGGGATTTCAAGATGCCCCATGCTTGGGAGGGATCACAAACTTCCTTTTTCCCCAGATTACGTGGCTGCTCTGAAGAAATCGTCCCAAGAGAATTTTAGAGAAGATTTGGCATCTTCAAACTCCTGGAGACTCACTGAGTCTTGAACATTAACTGTGAGGTCTGCGAAGTAACTCTACTGGTGAATTTACAACCATTATAGACACAGAAAAGCTTGTAACTGTTGGAAGTATTGAGTGAGAATTGACTTAATAAGATCCAACGATCCCTTATTAGCTTAGCTTCGTTGATCTCGTCTTGCTGAATATGGTTGCCCCAGCATTTTGACTTAAGGGTAAGTGATCACTTGTTTGGAAGAAAATGGCTCCCACCTTCGAAATCACTTGTACTTGTTACCTGTAACAAAAGAATACACACACATGCCCCAGGATATTGCGTGGTTTGAGTCCACCATCCAGGATTACTCAACATTCAAAGTGATTTTAAATGTTTTTCTGCGCATGTTATTGTAAGGCCACAATGTTTTCAAATGCAATGTTTTATCAAAAATTCGGACGTTTTTGCAAACAAAGCAGTAAAAACAAAATAAGAAGCTTTTGACTGAAATTCAATTTATTGAAAAATGCCTGAAATCGGCAAATACATTTGGAAGCAAACCCTGGAAAGAGGAGATTATTGTAAATTGAGAAAAGAAACTATCCTAATGGCAATGTGAAAACGGCATTCTACTGAGTTTCGATTCTGCTATAGCCAGTATATCTTCAAAACTCCCCGACCTTGCCTTCAGAGGAGTGATTGGACCGATTCCTATCCTTTGGAATGTCAGTTGCTGAAATGGTGATGGAGTACAAATAACTCAGACCACAATCGTTCGCTTAAATCCCTCTTTTGCGTGGACTGCCCTGTCAGGTTTTCAATCCACCGGGATACCCCTTTTTGCCTAAGTTGCCCTTTCGGGTTTTCAACTTACCGGGTGTACAATTTTTCCATTTATATCCCTAATTTTTGCCCGAACCTTTTTATTCTGTTTCTATGGTTCGCCGGGATGCCCTTTTTTGCCTGGACTCTCTCTTCTTTTTTTTTATCCAGCGGGTCTATTTATCCGAAGTATTTTTTGACTGTGTCTGAGTTAACAAGGGATGGAAAGTCTTCGCCATCCATGGTTGTAAGCAATAAGGCTCCGCTCGAGAAGACCTTTTTAACCACGAATGGACCTTCATAGTTGGGAGTCCATTTGCCCCTGTGATCTGTACTAGGAGGAAGGATCCTTTTGAGTACTACATCTCCGACTTTGTAAACCCGAGGACGCACCTTCTGATCAAACGCCCGCTTCATCCTTCGTTGGTATAACTGCCCGTGACACACAGCCGCCAGACGTTTCTCTTCAATAAGGCTCAACTAATTAAATCTGGCGGGAACCCATTCAACTTCGTCTAATTTGACATCCATCATGACTCTGAGGGATGGAATCTCAACTTCAACCGGTAGGACTGCCTCCATACCGTACACAAGTGAGAATGGTGTTGCCCCAGTAGACGTGCGTACTGACGTTTGGTACCCATGCAAGGCGAATGATAGCATCTCATGCCAATCTTTATATGTGACAACCATTTTCTGCACAATCTTCTTAATATTCTTATTGGTCGCCTCAACAGCGCCATTCATCTTCGGGCGATACGGCGAAGAATTGTGATGTTCAATTTTGAAGTCCCGGCACAACTCAACCATCATTTTGTTGTTCAAATTAGAACCATTATCAGTAATAATTCTCTCGGGCACTCCATATCGACAAATGATATCCCGTTTCAGGAAACGAGCTACCACCTGCTTAGTGACATTGGCATAAGATGTTGCTTCAACCTACTTCGTGAAATAATTAATGGCGACCAAGATGAAACAATGGCCATTTGAAGCAGTAGGCTCAAATTTTCGGATCATATCAATGCCCCACATTGCAAAGGGCCAAGGAGAGGACATGCCACTCAACGGATTCAGAGGCACATGCACTTTGTCTGCATAAATCTGGCACTTGTGACATTTGCGGGCGTACTTGCAACAATCTGTCTCCATTGTCAACCAATAATACCCCGACCTCAATAGTTTCTTCGCCATTGCATGTCCTCCGGCATGGGTACCGAAAGAGCCTTCATGCACTTCCTGCATTAATAGGTCTGCTTCGTGTCTATCCATGCATCTGAGCAGAACCATGTCAAAATTCCGTTTGTACAGCACGTCATCTTGGTTCAGGAAGAAACTACCAGCCAATCTCCTCAAAGTCTTCTTATCTTTGGTAGATGCCCCAGACGGGTACTCCTGACTTTTCAAAAAACACTTGATGTCATGAAACCATGGCTTGTCATCGGACGTTGCATCAACAGCAAACACAAATGCAGGTCTATCAAGACGAGATACATCAATCTTGGGTACGTGGTTCCACCTTTTCACTTTGATCATAGAAGACAATGTGGCCAAGGCATCAGCAAACTTATTCTCATCTCGAGGAATATGGTACAGCTTTACTGTTGTGAAAAACGTCAACAGTCTTCTCGTATAATCCCTATACGGAATTAAATGCGTCTGGTGCGTGTACCAATTCCCATTCACTTGATTGATTACCAAAGCTGAATCACCGAAGATATCGAGAGTCTTAATTCGTAAATTAATCGCCTCCTCGATCCCCATTATACAAGCTTCATATTCTGCTTCATTGTTGGTGCATCCGAAAGTTACTCGGGCAGTGAAGGGCATATTAACACCCTCTGGTGTGATAAGAACTGCTCCAACTCCGCATCCATTCATGTTGACGACCCCATCAAACATCAAACTCCATTTGGATTCAGGGTCTGGCCCCTCCTCCGGGAGTGGTTTCTCGCAGTCTTTAACTTTGAGAAACATGATGTCCTCATTAGGGAAATCAAATTTCATGGGTTGGTAATCATCAATCGGCTGTTGTGCAAGATAGTTTGACAGGATACTTCCTTTGATGGCTTTCTGAGAAGTATACTGGATATTATATTCTGTTAAAACCATTTGCCACCGTGTAACTCTGCCTGTAAGTGCTGGTTTCTCGCAAATGTACTTGACTGGATCCATTTTGGAAATCAACAAAGTTGTGTGCGTGAGCATATACTGCCTCAGTCGCTTAGCAGCCCATGCCAGTGCACAACATGTCTTCTCAAGCATTGAGTATCGGGACTCGCAGTTAGTGAATTTTTTGCTCAGGTAGTAGATAGCATGCTCCTTCCTACCTGTCTCGTCGTGTTGACCGAGAACGCAACCCATAGACTCTTCAAGCACTGTCAAGTACATTATCAAAGGTCTCCCTGGAACCGGAGGTATTAGAATTGGAGGTTCCTGCAAATATCTTTTTATTTTATCGAATGCCACTTGGCAATCGTCATTCCACCTGACCGTTTGATCTTTTCTTAGCAGTTTGAATATTGGTTCACACGTGGCTGTTAGGTGAGATATGAACCTTGCAATGTAGTTCAATCTACCCAAGAAACCACGAACCTCTTTTTCTGTTTTCGGCTCAGGCATGTCTTGTATTGCTTTCACTTTGGCAGGATCGACCTCAATCCCTTTTTCACTTACAATGAAAACCAGCAGCTTTCCAGAACGCACCCCAAAAGTGCACTTGTTCAGATTCAACCTCAAACGGAACTTTCTTAACCTCCTAAACAACTTTTTCAAGTTAATTAGGTGTTCTTCTTCTGTTCGCGACTTGGCAATCATATCATCCACATAGCATTCAATCTCTTTGTGAATCAAATCGTGAAATAATGTTACCATTGCCCGCTGATGCGTTGCCCATGCGTTTTTCAACCCAAAAGGCATCACTTTATAACAGAATGTACCCCATGGGGTAATGAACGTGGTCTTCTCCATATCCTCAGGTGCCATCTTGATCTGATTGTACCCGGAGAAACCGTCCATGAATGAGAACACTGAAAACTGAGCTGTATTATCAACCAGCACGTCAATATGAGGTAAAGGAAAGTCATCCTTTGAACTTGCTCTATTTAGATTCCAGTAATCAACGCACATTCTGACTTTACCATCTTTCTTCGGCACATGAACAATATTTGTAACCCATGGTGGGTAATTGGTGACGGCCAGAAATCCCGCATCTAACTGTTTTTGTACCTCCTCTTTGATTTTGAGAGCCATTTCTGGTTTAGTTCTCCGGAGCTTCTGTCTGACAGGAGGACAACCCTCTTTCAATGGTAACCTGTGCACAACCATGTCTGTATCTAACCCCGGCATATCTTGATATGACCAAGCAAAGATGTCGACATATTCCCGCATCATACTGATCAGCTCTTTCTTTACCTCGGCCTGCAGACTGGCTCCAATCTTAATTTCTTTCCTTGTGTCCTCGGAACCAATGTTGATAACCTCAATTGTCTCTTGGTGAGGTTGAATGACCCTCTCCTCTTGCTTCAGCAATCTAGCCAACTCTTCAGGAAGTTCACAGTCTTCTTCATCCCCTTCTTCGGCTTGATAAATCGGTTTGTCAAAGTCATACATGGCCATAGCAGAACCGTTATCAGTGGAATCCGGAGGATCAAGTCTGTACGAGGGGGTTCATGCTTTATTTTAGAATTTATTTTTGAAAAACAAAAAGAAAACAAGACATTGCCATTTTTAATGTTTTTGTGCAAAAATAAAAGATGAAAGACAGGGAACGAAATTTGAATGCAAAATGTCCTTTATTAATGATTAAAAATTGCAAATGAAAATGTGTGGCCCTACAAATGAATCTGTACGCCTTGGGCAGAGCGCAAGATTTTAACATGCATTATGGTTAGAGAAAAACAAAGAAAATTACTCTGTTTGAAAAGTAACTGGAATGATTTCTTCAACAGACCAGTTTTGCAATTGTTGTCCCGAACCACGTGGGCGTACCCAATTGTCCAAGTCACAATCACTGTCTATGCCATCCTCTGCATTCGCGCAAGATTGATCTGTATATATGATTCCACCACTGCTGAAAGTGATGGGTTCCGTGTACCTTGCAGCCGAATCTAGAGATGGTTGGTAGCCAATACCAAACTTGTCCTCTTTCACTAGTGTCTCGATCAGCTTGCCCCAACCTTGGGCATTACCTGCTCTAACAACCTCGACGGCCTGCTTATAAGACGAAATTGATGTGCTGGCTCCAGCTGGAGTAGGAGAAGATTCATGCACTTTATCAATATTCACTGCCTCGAACGACTAGCAAAGCGTTTCATGGATTTCCCCATCCATCTCAACATACTTGAATGTGGATAAGTGACTGACAAAAATGTCCTCTTCACCACACATAGTTGCTACTTGTCCTTCACACACGTATTTCAGCTTCTGATGTAATGTAGAGGTAACAGCCCCGGCCGCATGAATCCATGGGCAATCTAATAAACAGCTATAAGCAGGTTGTATATCCATCACGTGGAATGTAGACTTGAACACTTGAGGTCCAATTTGCACAGGTAATTCCACTTCACCGAATACAGATCGTTTTGACCCATCAAACGCTCTGAAAACCAGGTCACTTGGCCTCAAAATCAATCCATCAACCTCCAACATCATCAGCGCCTTCTTAGGCAAGACATTAAGTGAAGAACCAGTGTCTACCAGCACGTGGGACAATACCGCGCCCTTACACTCCATTGTAATATGCAGAGCCTTGTTGTGGTTTCTACCTTCAGCAGTCAAATCTCGGCTCGTGAAACCTAACCCATGGCTGACATTGACATTAGAAATCACACTCTCGAGCTGATTGACAGTAATTCCCTGTGGAACATATGTCATCTTTAACACTTTCAACAAAGCCTCTCGGTGTGCATCAGAGCACATCAGTAATGACAAAATTGAGATCTTTGAGGGCGTCTGGTTCAATTGATCAATGATTTTGTAATCACTTTTCTTTATTATTCTCATAAACTCCTCTACCTCGCAGTCAAAGGTAATTTTGGGATCTGTTTCAGGCATTGGCACACTCTCAGCCACTTGTTTTCCTTTAGCTCTCACCGCAGCCTCGACAATCTAAGGTATGAGGAGTATTGCCTTTCATTGTTTTCAATATAGGGATTCGATGTGTTTAAAGCAGATTTTTGGGGGTTTATGAGGGTTTGTGGGTTTATGAGTAAATTGGTGATTTAGGCGTTGTTTTTGTGGATTGATGATGAATATGAAGGATGGAATTAATTCGGATAAAAGTAGGCCTTCAAGGCTAAACCTTCAGTTGATGATATGTGGGATCTTGTATGGGGAAGGGATTTATGAGGTTTATGAGAATCTTGAGAGTTTGTGAAGGTTTAGGTGATTTTGAGTTAGGATAGTGAAATTATTTGACCTAATAGTCGTAGGTTTTATGCCTTTGATTTCCATGATGCCTTATGAAGGTTTTGGGGATGTTTTGGGGTGAATTGAGGTTGAACCCGTAAGAATTTGATGGTCTGAAGTGCTACTGATGCATAGTTGCGAGTGCAGGAAATCGCACGTTCGGACAGCAAACGAATCCTTCGCAAGGCAAACCTTCGCCCCAGATTCACTGGGCAAATAGCCCAGCAAATGCGCGATACTTTTGTTATGTGATACTGAGATGAAATTGAGAATGACCTTGGAGTTTGCAAAGCGAACTTTCAAGCGAGTAGATCGCTAGGCGAATGAGAATGGCGAGGTGAGAAAGAAGGGGGAATTCTATGGTTTTTTGTATGTGATTCTGGGATTCGCTGGAAGCTCGCAAAGCGAACATCCCAGACAAAACTAGTTCGCACACCGAACTTTGTAGCGAACGGCTGTTGTTCGCGAACTTTGTTTTATGTTTCTTGTGTCGTCTTGACGTTTGAGCTGTGATTATTCTGATGAATTACCATGATGTTATTGATGATTATGATATGATAATGTCGTGATGTTTTGATGAATAATTGATGATCTGAATTACTATGAGTTTATTGATGATTATGAATCGTTTATACATGATGTTTGATGATTAAATGATGATATGAATTACCATGAGTATATTGATGATTATGAGATGTTTATACATGATGTTTGATGATTAGGTGATAATATGATTTACCATGATTATATTGATGATTATGAGATGATGAAATGCGATGCTTTGATGAATATATAATGACATGATTAATATGAGACTTTGATGAATGATGATGCACGTATGACTTTTATTGATGATGATGACTATGACGTTGTGTATCATGCATTCATAGCATTTCAGTGATGTTAGACTCCGGTCTATTGTGGCTTCCATCCCATTGTGTGGATGTGAAGTGGTTTTGACGTGCTCCGGTTCTTGTGTGGAACCGATCCTAATGACGGGGATCTTTGGAGGGTGATAGCCTAAGTGTCCATCGACTGTGACGATTGGTACCACATGCATGAGTCTTGTTGTACATTGCATTTATGTAGAATATTGATGTGATTTTATGATGTTGTGACTGTTGATCCTTTTGATGACTCTGATGATGTTGTATATTATGATGACGCCATTTTATGCATATCTTGTTTTTATATTGATTATAATGAATTGTGATTACTCACCCTGCCTGTTTGAATATTGCCTCTACGTGGGTAACATGCAAGTGATCAGGATTAGTCATGGATGCCTTTGAGGACTTTTGGAGTTTATTTTGCTTTTGGTCGATGTAGAGGGTCTTGCTCTGATAGTGTAACATTGGGTTGGGTCGTTGAGTCGAACCATTGTTGAGTTTTTATTTTGTTGTCATTTGATTACTATGGTTTTGTTTTAAAACCTTTTGATTTTGGGATTATTTGTGGTAATGGTGGTTCTGCTGCTATTTGATAGCTTTTTTATTATTATGAGGAAAACCCTGTTATTTACGGAGCAAATGTTTTATTTTGAGTTTATTGAGAAATATGCACCCTTCTGAGGTGATTTTTACGCTGATATCATGATTAATCTGCTGCAATATTTGTGGGGTAGAAAAAGGGTGTTACATTAGTGGTATCAGAGCAGGTCGGTCCATCCGGCCAGGTTGTCTAATGTTGTCTATTCCCTAGTGTGCGACATGTGTGTGAAAACACTGTCGATGCTTATTTTGTTTTCTATTTTCAGGTTGGGAATGAAACAAGTGGGGGAGAAGATGGCGTTTCTCCAAGATGCTTCGAGGGTGGAGCAATGGCTAAGTGTGGTGTTGGATGCTATAATAGTTTGGTAAGATAGTTTGTACCGCCTCATGATAGTCGGTTGTTATTGATAAATTGAGGAACTAATCACCCTTAATATCTTGTTGATAATAGACGGGATCATGTTGGATGGGATAGATGTGTCTTGCGAGCTTAAGTGGTGTGCGCAGTGAATTGTTTGAAGTTAAGCCAAGTGCCTACAGATGGTTTTGATGAGTCGATGCAGGATGGTGCTTAGATGTTTATGTTGAGGGTAATTTTGACTATTAGTGAAGGTGGAGAAGTTGGTGTTTTGCCTTTTGTTTGTGAAATTTCGGAAGTGTTTCCTGATGGCGTAAGTGATTGGCCTCTAGAGAGCGAGGTAGAGGTTGTGATGGATTAGATACCAGGTATGAGTCCGGTGTCAATGGCTCCTTACCAGATGTCTGCATCTGAGTTGGGAGAATTAAAGAAACAATTGGAAGAGTTGCTTGGGATAAAGTTTGTTCGACCGAGTGTTTCTCTGTGGGGGTGCCCCTGTGTTGTTGGTGAAGAAGAAAGATGATACTATGAGATTGTGTGTGGATTATAGCCAGTTGAATAAAGTAACGATTAAGAACAAGTATCCACTTCCAAGAATAGATGATTTGATGGATCAATTGGTGGGTGCTTGTGTTTTAGCAAGATTGATTTGAGGCCTGGTTATCATCAGATTCGTGTTAAGCCTGATGATATTCTGAAGACAGCTTTCAGGACGAGGTATGGTGACTATGAGTATTTTTCATGAGTATTTGGATAAGTTTGTGGCGGGTTTTATTAACGATGTTCTGATATGCTCAAAACCTGAAGAAGAGCATGCTGAGCATTTAAGGTCTGTGTTGCAAGTGTTGAAAGAGAAGGAGTTGTATTTGAAACTGTCGAAGGGTGAGTTTTGGTTGAAGGAAGTGGGTTTCCTTGGCCATGTGATTTCAAGTGGCGGGATTGCTGTTGATCTTTCTAAAATTGATGCCGAGTTAAAGTGGGAGACTCCGAAGTCTGCTACTGAGATACAAAGTTTTCTGGGATTAGCAGGTTATTGCCGCAAGTTTATCGAGTGATTTTCTAAATTGGCATTACCTTTGACTCAGTTGACTCGAAAGGGTTAAGCTTTTGTCTGGGATGTAGCTTGCGAAGAGAGTTTTGTGAAATTGAAGAAGAGATTGTCGACTGCTCCAGTGTTGATTTTGCCTAATCCGAGTGAATCTTTTGTGGTGTATTGTGATGCGTCGAAGATGGGTCTTGGTGGAGTGTTGATGCAGAATGGATAAATTATTGCCTATGCCTCGAGACAATTGCGATATTTGAGTTTAGTATGTGAAGAGACTCCTGACAGTGTGAAGTTGGGGATGTTGAAGTTGACTAGTGGTATTCTGGAAGAAATCAGAGTGGGACAACAATCTGACTTGAAGTTAGTTGACTAGTTGACTTTGATTAACCAAGGTAACGGGGGAGAATTCTGGATTGACAAGTATGGTGTGATGAGGTTTCAGGATAGGGTATGTGTTCCAGATGTTCCAGAAATTAAGAAGAGCATTCTTGAGGAAGGACATCGAAGCAGATTGAGTATTAATCCCGGTGCTACGAAGATGTACCAGGATTTGAAGAAGCTGTTTTGGTGGCCAGGTATGAAGAAGGATATTGCAGAGTTTGTTTATGCGTGCTTGACGTGTTAGAAGTTGAAGTTTGAGCATCAGAAGCCATTGGGTATGATGCAACCGTTGAATATTCTAGAATGGAAATGGGATAGTATTTCCATGGATTTTTGTGTCGAGATTGCCTAAGACTGAAAAAGGGAACGATTCTATTTGGGTGATTGAGGATAGATTAACTAAATTGGCTCATTTATTACCGATGAAGATTAATCATTTTATGTAGAAGTTAGCTGAGATGTATGTTGAGGAAATTGTGAAGTTGCATGAGATACCATCGAGTATTGTGTCGGATAGAGACTCGAGATTTACATCGAGGTTTTGGAAGAGTTTGCAAGATGCTTTGGGGCACTAAGTTAAGGTTGAGTTCTGCCTATCATCCGCAGACGAACGGTCAGATAGAAAAGACTATCCAATCCTTAGAGGATTTGCTGAGGACTTGTGTGTTGGATCACGGAGGATCTTGGGATAACCATTTACCGTTGATTGAGTTCACGTACAATAATAGTTTTCATGCTAGTATTGGAATGACGCCCTATGAAGCTTTGTATGGGAGAAGACGTAGGACTCCTTTATGTTGGTATGAATCAGGCGAGAGTGTTGTACTCGGACTTGAGATTGTGAAAGAGACGACCAAGAAGATTAAGATGATCCAAAAAAGGATGAGAGTGTCGCGGAGTCTTCAGAAGAGCTACCATGATAAGAGAAGGAAGACACTTGAATTCCAAGAGGGAGATCACGTGTTTTTAAGGGTGACGCTAGTGACTGATGTGGGTCGAGCTTTGAAGTCAAAGAAGCTCACTCCATGTTTGTTGGTCCATATCAAATCTCGCAGAGGATAGAAGAAGTAGCCTATCGAATTGCGTTGCCGCCGTCACTTGCAAATTTTCATGACGTGTTCCATGTGTCTTAGTTGAGGAAGTACATTCTGGATCTGTCGCATGTGATTCAGATGGATGATGTACAAGTGAGGGATAACCTGACAGTGGAAGCTTTACTTGTGCGGATTGACAGTCAAAAGATGAAGCAACTACGGGGTAAAGACATAGCTTTGGTGAAAGTGTTGTGGGGTGGACCGGCTGGTGAAATTTGGACTTGGGAGCGTGAAAAACAGATGAGGGAGTCGTATCCGACTCTATTTCCTTGAGGTAATTTTCGAGGGCGGAAATTCTTTAAATGGGGGAGAGTTGTAACACCCCAAATTTATTAGAATATTTATTTAATTTATTTAAATATAATGTTTGTGAATTTTCGGTGAATTTTGGTGGTTTGTGTTGACGTTGGCATTTTGTGGAATTTTGGTTATTTAATTAAATAATAATATATAATATGGAATATATTAGTATTATTATTAATTTAAATAATACTAGAGGAATTAAGGGTAAGGTGGACTTTTGAGGAGGATTAGTGAGGGTATTATGGGGAAAGCCCATTTTAGAAGCCCAAGAGTTAGGTTTAACAAAAAGGAGAATTTGAGAATATGATTCATTTTTGTTAGACCGTGGAAAAGAAGGAAAAGGCGAGAGCTCTAAGGAAAAAGGGAAGAGGCTAGGATTCGAGAAGGTTTCCAAAGACTCAAGAGAGAAAGCTCGGAATCGACAATCTAAGGTATGTGGAGTATTACCTTTCATTGTTTTCAATATAGGGATTCGATGTGTTTAAAGATTTTTGGGGGTTTATGAGGGTTTGTGGGTTTATGAGTAAATTAGTGATTTAGGCGTTGTTTTTGTGGATTGATGATGAATATGAAGGATGGAATTGATTCGGATAAAAGTAGGCCTTCAAGGCTAAACCTTATGTTGATGATATGTGGGATCTTGTATGGGGAAGGGATTTATGAGGTTTAAGAGAATTTTGAGAGTTTGTGAAGGTTTAGGTGATTTTGAGTTAGGATAGTGAAATTATTCGACCTAATAATCATAAGTTTTATGCCTTTGATTTCCATGATGCCTTAGGAAGGTTTTGGGGATGTTTTGGGGTGAATTGAGGTTGAACCCGTAAGAATTTGGTGGTCTGAAGTGCTACTGATGCGTAGTTGCGAGTGCAGGAAATTTCACGTTTGCACAGCGAACGAATACTTCGCAAGGCGAACCTTTGCCCCAGATTCGCTGGGCGAATAGCACAGCGAATGCACGATACTTTTGTTCCGTGATACTCAGATGAAATTGAGAATGACCTTTGAGTTTGCAAAGCGAACTTTCCAGCAAGTAGCTCGCTAGGCGAATGAGGGTGGCGAGGTGAGAAAGAAGGGGGAATTCTATGGTTTTTTGTATGTGATTCTGGGATTCGCTGGAAGCTCGCAAAGCGAACATCCCAGACAAAACTAGTTCGCACACCGAACTTTGTTTTATGTTTCTTGTGTCGTCTTGACGTTTGAGCTATAATCATTCTGATGAATTACCATAATGTTATTGATGATTATGAGATGATGATGTCGTGATGTTTTGATGAATAATTGATGATCTGAATTACTGAGTTTATTGATGATTATGAACCGTTTATACATAATGTTTAATGATTAAATGATGATATGAATTACCATGAGTATATTGATGATTATGAGATGTTTATACATGATGTTTAATGATTGGGTGATGATATAATTTACCATGATTATATTGATGATTATGAGATGATGATTTTTGATGCGTTGATGAATATATGATGACATGATTAATATGAGACTTTGATGAATGATGATGCATGTATGACTTTTATTGATGATGATGACAATGACGTTGTGTATCATGCATTCATAGCATTTCAGTGATGTTAGACTCTAGTCTATTGTGGCTTCCATCCCATTGTGTGGATGTGAAGTGGTTTTGATGTGCTCCGGTTCTTGTGTGGAACCGATCCTAATGACGGGGATCTTTGGAGGGTGATGGCCTAAGTATCCATCGACTGTGACGATTGGTACCACATGCGTGAGTCTTGTTGTACATTGCATTTATGTGGCATATTGATGTGATTTTATGATGTTGTGACTGTTGATCCTTTTGATGACTCTGATGATGTTGTATATGATGATGACGCCATTTTATGCATATTTTGTTTTTATATTGATTATAAAGAATTGTGATTACTCACCCTACCTATTTGAATGTTGCCTCTACGTGGGTATCGTGCAGGTGATCAGGATTAGCTGTGGATGCCTTTGAGGGCTTTTGGAGTTTATTTTGCTTTTGGTCGATGGTCTTACTCTGATAGTGTAACATCGGGTTGGGTCGTTGAGTCGAACCATTGTTGAGTTGTTATTTTGTTGTCATTTGATTACTATGGTTTTATTTTAAAACCTTTTGATTTTTGGGATTATTTGTGGTTATGGTGGTTCCGCTGCTATTTGATAGCTTTTTGATTATTTTGAGGAAAAACCCGTTGTTTACGGAGCAAATGTTTTATTTTGAGTTTATTGAGAAATGTGCACCCTTCTGAGGTGATTTTTACGCTGATATTATGATTAATCTGCTGCAATATTTGTGGGGTAGAAAAAGGGTGTTACACACTTCAATACTTGCTAGTGCACCTTCCCAGGATTGACCATACACTTGTTTACAAGGTTCACTCTGTAGGTTATGTCTAGCCTCGTACAGACCATAAAATACATCAAAGAACCCACTATACTAAGATATGGAATGCTATTCATATAGACTTTTTCGACTTCAGTACTAGGACTATGAGTCATACTCATCTTGTATTGAGGATTAGTTGGTGTTAGAATAGGCTTTGAATTCGACATACTAAACTTGTCAAGAATCTTATTCAGGTGTGAGTTTTGAGATAAGCATAATCTCGATTGCTTTCTATCTCTCTGAATGTCAATCTCAAGAATCTTGGATGTAACACCTAGATCCTTCATGTCAAACTCCTTACCGAGTTCAACCTTCACCTTCATAACATCCTCGACATTGTTGCTTGCTATGAGGATGTTATCCACATAAAAAAACAAAATAACAAGTACATTTCTAAGTCGAAATCTGAAGTAAACACAATGGTCAAGCCGACTCCTAGTGAAACCTATGTGTGCCATGAACTTGTCGAATCTCCTAGTCCATTGTCGAGGAGATTGTTTCAGGCCATATAGCGACCTATTCAGCTTGCACACATAATCTTTCTTTCCTTTTTCTATGTACCCTTTAGGTTGCCTCATCATGATTGTGTCATCTCGATCACTATACAGGAAGGTTGTCTTCACATCCATCTCTTCAAGTTCTAGGTCAAACTTTGCCACCATAGCAAGTAGCATTCAAATGGATCTATGCTTTACAATATGTGAGAACACATCATTAAAGTCGACACCTTCTTTATGAGTGAACCCCCTAGCAACAACCTTGCCTTAAATCTCTTCGACATCACTCCTTCAATTCCTTCCTTGACCTTGAAAATCCACTTACTACTGACTAACCTGGCTCTAACAGATTTCTTAATCAGCTCCCAAGTGTTATTATCATGAAGAGATTTCATCTCATCATCCATGGCCTTCAGCCATTCAGTCTTGTTTCAACTCCCCACAACTTCCTTGTAGTCTCTAGGTTCTTCATAAAGAACCTCACTTACAGAGATTAAGGTGAACGCTATGAGATCTACATAACCAAGTCTTTAAGGTGGCTTGATGACTCTTCTTGACCTGTCTCTTTCCAGTAGGTAGTCACTATCAGTTTCCTCATCTTCATCAGCAACTTGTGTTTGTTCTTCAACTTCATCTGGTTTATGCAATTCAACATCACTATGCTCTACCTCAACATGAATATCTTCTTGTTCTAGCTCTTCTCCAAAGATCTTGGTACTTCAACCAAAGTCATCAGTTTTCTTGAAAGACACCTCAACTTCATTGAAAACTACATCTCGACTTGTGATACACCTCCTGTGACCTGGCTTTAGGCACCACAACCTATAAGCTTTGACTTCTTCAGGGTATCCAAGGAACATACATCTCAGAGCTCTAAGTTCGACTTTGGTTGGCCTAATGTGAGCATAGGCTAAACAACCAAATACTCTAAGTCTATCGAGATTAGGTGGATGTCCCGACCAGACTTCTTCAGATGTCTTCATTCCCAAGGTTGTCGAAGGACACATATTTATCAAGTATGTTGCAATCACAGTAGCTTCTTCCTAAAACACCTTCTTCAATCCTGCACTAACCAACTAGCACCTCACTCTTTCTAGAATGGATTGATTAAACCTTTCAGCCAAACCATTTTGTTGGGGGAGTACCTACAATAGTTTTGTGCCTTGTAATACCATACGCAACACAATAGTTGTTGAAAGCCTAATTGCAAAATTTAAGACCATTGTCGGTCCCTAACCTCTTAACCTTCTTGCCAGTTTGGTTTTCGACCAAAGTCTTCCAACTTTTGAAATTCTCAAAAGTTTCATCGTTAGTCTTCTGGAGGAATACCCATAACTTTCTAGAATAATCATCAACTATGTATTAGAAATAATCTGCACCTGAGTGTGAAGGATTCCTTGCAGACCGTCAAAGATTAGCATGAATGTAATCAAGGGATCCATGTGTTCTTTGTTTACCTTTGTTGAACTTCACCCTACAAAATTTACCAAATACACAAGGTTCACAAAACCTCAGCTTTTCGACTTTGTCACCACACAACAAATTTTATTTCAAAAATTCGACCAAGCCTTTTTCATTGACATTGCCAAGTCTATTGTGTCATAGCTCAGTCTTCAACACATATTTTATGGATGCCTCATCTGCTAAACCACTTACAACCTCAACCTCAAGGGTATATAAGCCTTGTTTCTTCACGCCTTTTAAGACTTTCTTCGACCCCTTCATTACCCTTAGGATACTTTGCTCTCCTTTGAAAACATATCCTTTCTTGTCGAATTCACCAAGAGAAATCAAATTCCTCTTAAGATCAGGTACATACCTGACATCAGTCAATAGCCTTATTTACACATCATGGATCTTGAATCTAACAAATCCAATTCCTGCAATCTTGCAGGCTTTATTGTTTCCCAACATCACTGATCCACCATCTTGATCACATAGTTCCTCAAACACGTCTTTGTTTGGAGTCATGTTCCTCAAACACTTCTTATTCTCAAATCTACCTAATTGCAAGAGTATTACCATCATGAGAATTCTATAGAACCTTACCCTTCTTATTCTCAAATCTACAATCTTTCTTCAAGAATTTTCCTTTGACGAACAATCCTTTACCAACAGAAGATAGTTTATGCTTCTTTCTTTCATTCAAATCCTTAGGGTATAAGGATGATTGAACTTCTTCAAAGGTCAACGAATCTCTTCCATACAAGAGAGTTTCTTTTAAATAAGCATTAGACTTAGGTAAAACACACAACAGTAACAATGCTTGATCTTCATCATCAATCTCGACCTAGATATTTTCAAAATAAAGAATCAACTTGTTGAACATATCCAACTACTCAGCCAAGACTTTGTCTTCACTAATCTTGAACGAATACAAAGCTTGTTTCAGGTAGAGACGATTGGCTATCGATTTTGTCATGTACAAACCTTCGAGTTTCACCCACATACCTGCTGCAGTTTTCTTCTTTGAAACATATTGGAGAACCTTATCACCAAGGCTTAATATGATGGCACTATGGTTTTTTTTATCATCATCGTCTTCTCCTTCTCCATTAGGGCAACATCCATCTACTCCGATCCTTTCAATGCTTCTAACAAACCCTACTTAACCAGTAAGGCTTGCATCTTCAAGCGCCGCAAATCGAAATCATTCACACTAGTGAATTCTTCAATCTCATACTTTGTTGACGACATCTTCTCCTCCACGGTCACCGCACTAGTTTATTGTGAATCGATATTGTTAATAACAAATCAAAATATGAGAAAGATTAGGTTTCTTAAACAAACACAAGAACCCCTATTAGGTTTTATGAAAGAGAGAAGAAGGAAGAATAAGAATTAAGATTAGTTATAACTATTTTACTATTCACTTTCTCTATTAGGATTCAAAGATTACAAGTGAATATCAACAACCAATACTCTCTCAACTAGGGGTGTCAAAACGGGCCGCCCGCCCCGCCCTGCCAAAAGCTCGCCAAAAAAAAAAGAGCGGGGCGGGCATGCCCGCCAGGTAAAATGGTCATGAAATTCAAGTCCGCCCCGCCAAGGTGGCGGGTTGGCTGGCGGTGGGGCGGCCCGCCTTGTTTTTTTAATAATTTTTTCCCATTTTTTTAAATAAATTAAAATGCTTTGTTTTTTTACATTTCAAAGGTTAATACACCAACTCTCCGTACATGTTACCAAATTAGATTAATATAGCAAATTAACAAATAATGATAAACTAGCAAATTAGATTAATATAGCAAATTAGAAATATAGCAGTAACTAACATTAATATTCACTCTAACCACATAATTCAACACTAATTTCATTATCCTGCTATGAGTATACATGGTACCTTTTCAAAAATGTAGTAGAATAATTGGACTTGTTCCAAAGATAAACACACCAACTCTCCATACATGTTACCAAATTATATTAAAACAATTAAAACTAATATAATAATATCATCACAAGCTAAACTAAAACTAATATAATATAAAAATTTAAACTAAAACTAAAGACTTTCATAAATAATAATAGTTTAAAACAAATATTGGGCCATATATTTTTTTTTCTTTCCAAATGGGCTATGGACATTTTCTAATCTATGTAGTTATTTTTTATTTTTTTTAACGGGCTGACAGGCTAACCTCCGCCCCATTATGTATTCCGCCCGCGGGATTTTTTGTTTTGGCGGGGCGAGCAAAATGGGTAGGCAAGCCCAAAATCCATGCCCAGCTCGCCATTTTTTGGCGGGTGGCGGGCCTCGGTCTGTTTTGCCACCCCTACTCTCAACAACCTGGAAGAAGCAATCTATTTATAGACTACTAAGCTAACTTAACCAACAAGCTAATTTAAACAATTAAGCTAACAAACTGACCCAATTCAACATGCTAGAACAATCTTTAACTACAACCTGCACACCATTGATACCTGCATGCTTGAACATATTTTGACTACAAACATGCACAACTCCACCGAACCATAAAGCTATCACCGTCGAGATTAGAGTTCGACCCAAATACCACAACAAGTAAATAAAAATAGTTGAAAGATATTATATATTAAATACTTCTGAGATTTTGATTAGTGCAAGCTTTACGACATTGGTTACACCCGACTTGGTGTAAATAAATCACAATTTATTTTTTATCATAAAAATAGTAAAAATATTAATATTTGTGCCTTTAAGATAATGCTTTGTCACAGACGTTTTCGCATTAACGAACCACATTATAAAAGTTTGTCACTGATCACGATAAACATGATACTATGCCTATAATTTCTTTGACATGAAAGACAAAATACAACCAGATACTAGCTTTATATTCTGATAGATAAGTAAGAGTTCTAGTTCCAATAAATAATTACATTGGAAAAAACAACGACAGAAGGTTTCTAAAGATTAAAAAAACCTGAAGAGTCAATTAACTATAACTATATTTAAAAAAATAGCATAATACCCCAAATATAATAGAAAATACAATAAAAGAAGCTTCCTCATTAAAAATATGTTGAAGCCGCTTTGCAAAACCATCCCCATGTAATCTAAAAATCCTAAAAATTCCATTTCAAATTAGAGAAAAGATTTTTTTTCCTTTTTTATTTTCATTCCCAGCCGGGGAACTTGTCCCTTTCTTTTCAATTTCCTCAACTGCTTTATCATCCAACCTTATTCCCTTTTGTTTATTAAAAAAAAAAAATCGAACATGATGCAATCATACACAAAAATACACGATATGATGCAATCACTAATTCAGGAATGAATTAATGGGTTCAATTACTAATTCCGTGAATAATTGTTTCAACTATTACTAACATGTAACATGATAAATGTTAAAATTCTCTGAATCCTTAAATTAAATAATAAGAAAAGATTAATAAATTTGGAAGAGAAAAACAATGAAGAAATGGAGAAAATAGATGTGAATTGAATTTCTATGAAAATGCAAGAAAATAAAGAAGAAGAAAAATAGAAATAAAGACTAATTTTTTTCCTTTTACCAATTGACATACGAACCTAATAACATCAATCACTCTCCTTATTATTGAATAAGATTGCAGGATACAAGATCACCCATCCCTAACATTCATTTTAGGAATTCAATTGAATAAGATTAGGAAAGAAGAAAAAAATTAGAGATTGTAATATATATATATATATATATATATATATTGAAAAAAGAGGAATCTATTTGGTTTGAAGAGCTAAAGTGTTTGAGTGGTGTGGTGTGAAAATTTCTCTCATCTACTATAAAGCAATTACAAATAAGTGCAATGACTTTCCAATTGTGCCCTTTCCATTCAAATTATTTAGACTACACAAAGGGCATTATTGTAACTATAGAATTCATCACCCTTACTAACTTATTTCTCACATTTTTTGCCATTTGTTGGACTGTCATTGGTCCACATTTTCAAAATACCAATTCCATTCAAACAAACCCTAACCCACACAAATCTCAACATTTCTATCTCTCTCTCTCCCGCCACCAAACCCTAACCCACGCCCTTCTCGGCCGCCACCCTCTTTCTCCACACAACCGATCGCCACTCTCTTTCTCTACAGAATCGCACGCCGCCCTGTTTCCTCTGCCATTTTCTCTCTGGTTGATATCATTTTCTGTTTCTTTTCATCATTATCGAAGGGTCTTTTAAGGGTATGTTGATGATATTGCTGCGATCCCTGAGAAATTGGTATGCAATGCATGCTCTGGAAGATGATGATTTGGAAATTCTCTACAGAATCCCACGGGTCCCTGTTTCCTCTGCCTTTTTCTCTCCGGTTGATATCATTTTATGTTTCTTCTCATCATTATCGAAGGGGCTTTTAAGTGTATGTTGATGATAATCATGCGAACCCTGAGAAATTAGTATTCAACGCATGCTCCGGATGATGATGATTTGGAAACTCTGGTAAGGCTCTGTTAACTATTATAGGCTTGACCATCAAAATTTCATGACTGGCATTGGCTTTTGAAGATTGGATGGTATTTTCTCTGTAATCTCTACAGTTCATTTTGATTTTGTGTATTTAGTTTACTGATTATAGTTATTGACATTCTAATTTTAGCTAATGACTTGGTATTTAAGTGTATGTTGATGATATTCATGCGAACCCTGAGAAATTAGTATTCAACGCATGCTCCGGAAGATGAAGATTTGGAAACTCTGGTAAGGCTCTGTTAACTATTATAGGCTTGACCATCAAAATTTCATGACTGACATTGGCTTTTGAAGATTGGATGATATTTTCTCTGTAATCTCTATAGTTCATTTTGATTTTGTGTATTTGGTTTACTGATTATAGTTATTGACATTCTAATTTTAGCTAATGACTTGGTATCAATATGATAAATAATTTATATGTTATCTTCTGTACATGATTATCAGTCTTGTGAAAAAATCCGGTTGCATGTTGCATTGAATTAGGCTCACAATTAAGCAGGTTTGTCTTTTTAATTACTGTGCTTTTAAAAAGTTTTAAAATCCAATGCAAATCATTACTGTGACCTTTAGGTTTCAATGACAATTTAATAACACGTCATTAATAGGTTTCAATGCCAAATTATTACTGACATTGCCTTTTCAATTAACCAAACAATTAATGACCCAACTCCACTAAATAGTTGTAGATTACCGATGTAATGAGAATAACAACAGTCAAATTACACATTATAAAGTCCTGCTATGTATTTGTTGTATCACACAACCATCACCATAGGATAGGGAAAAAACAATGAATTCAAATAACGTTGTCCTGCATGAATCTGAGGCATATGAACAACAACCTCAAGACGTCCAACAAGTTCCCCAGGTAATACCTGTGGTTGACGAGGTCCAACAAATACAACATGTTCAAGAAGAAGTACTCTTCCAGGCCGAGGAAGCTGAGGAGGCACAAGAAGCTGCTGCACTGCGTAGAAGACAAGCCAGGAGACGATTAAGAAGGGCAAGAAGAAAGGCGTTGCGAAGAAGACAGGCCAGGATGCGTTTTTTAGATTCAGATGATGAGGATGAGGCACCTTTTACCTGGAGTAACTTTATGAGGGCTAGGGGTTTTAGATTTGATCTTTAATATTTTACATTTTCATCTAGGCCTGTAATGAAATTAGGATAAACTATTTAATTATTGTCAGGATCGACTTCACGTTATGTGTTTTTTGGAACCATTTTGCTACATTTTATGCATTTTGTTATTTTGATTGAATTTAGCATTTTAATATGACTTGTATGTTATAGTTCATGTGGGGTCTTAATCTTTAAAAAAGTCGAAAACTCACTTCTTCACAGGTACTGTTATTTATTATCATACATGTGTTGTTAGAATGTTGTTCTATATAATGTTCTGTTGCTGTTTTCTATTATTATTTAATATATTTATGGCTCTGTTCCTTTTTGCAGGTTTTAGCAACATTTAAATTGGCTTTGGTACATACATTAGGGAACCTTGTCACTAATATGAACCTTGCTATGATGCCATCAATTTTATGATGCTGCAGATGTTAATTGTTGGTTGGCTGTGACGAAAAAAATTCTTCTGAGCCCTTAATGTTGCTGCGAATTTTGTCTCATTCCTGTTGTTCCTTCTGATATAGTGTCCCTTTTACATCTCATTGGCATTGAATTGGGACAAACGTCTCGATCTGCCATTTATTGGTGGTTGATGATGAGTTGGAATAAATTCCAGTCTGAAACCTAATATCCTGAACTCTTAGTATCTTGCCGCTTAATTGTTGTTTAATGCCGTTGAATTGATATGCATTTTGCTAATAACAACTTGGTTTAATTTAACCTAACCATTTGTTATAGCAGAAACAGAGTTTGTTGTCGTTGTTGCACGGCCCACTTTCAGTATTTGGTGGTTGGCTGTGACGAAAAAAAATCTTCTGAGCCCTGAATGTTGCTGCGAATTTCCTCTCATTCCTGTTCTTCCTTCTGATATAGTGTCCCTTTTACAACTCATGGCATTGAATTGGGACAAACGTCTCGATCTTCCATTTGTTTGTGGTTGATGATGAGTTGGAATAAATTCCAGTCTGAAACCTAATATCCTAAACTCTTAGCATCTTGCCGCTTATTTGTTGGTTACTGCCGTTGAATTGATATGCATTTTGCTAATAACAACTTGGTTTGATTTTACGTAACCATTTCTTATAGTAGAAACAGAGTTTGTTGTCGTTGTTACACGGGCCACTTTCAGTATTTGGTGGTTGGTTGTGACGACAAAAATTCTTCTGAGCCCTGAATGTTGCTGTGAATTTCCTCTCATTCCTGTTCTTCCTTCTGATATAGTGTCCCTTTTACATCTCATGGCATTGAATTGGGACAAACGTCTCGATCTGCCATTTATTTGTGGTTGATGATGAGTTGGAATAAATTCTAGTCAGAAACCTAATATCCTGAACACTTAGGATCTTGCCGCTTATTTGTTGTTTAATGCCGTTGAATTGATATGCATTTTGCTAATAACAACTTGGTTTGATTTGACCTAACCATTTGTTATAGCAGAAACAGAGTTTGTTGTCGTTGTTGCACGGGACAGTTTCACTAATCTCAACATTTCTATCTCTCCCTCTCTCCCGCCACCAAACCCTAACCCACGCCCTTCTCGGCCGCCACCCTCTTTCTCCACACAATCGATCGCCACCCTCTTTCTCTACAGATTCGCACGCCGCCCTGTTTCCTCTGCCTTTTTCTCTCCGGTTGATATCATTTTCTGTTTCTTTTCATCATTATCGAAGGGGCTTTTAAATGTATGTTGATGATATTCATGGGAACCCTGAGAAATTAGTATTCAATTCATGCTCCGGAAGATGATGATTTGGAAACTCTGGTAAGGCTCTGTTAACTTTTATAGGCTTCACCATCAAAATTTCATGACTGACATTGGCTTTTGAAGATTAGATGGTATTTTCTTTGTAATCTCTATAGTCCATATTCATTTTGTGTAGTTGGTTTACTGATTATAGTTATTGACATTCTAATTTTAGCAAATTACTTGGTATCAATATGATCAATAATTTATATGTTATCTTCTGTACATGATCACCAGTCTTGTGAAAAAATCAGGTTGCAGGTTGCATTAAATTAGGCTCACAATTATGCAGGTTTGTCTTTTTAATTACTGTGCATTTAAAAAGTTTTAAATTCCAATGTAAATCAGAGTTTGTTGTCGTTGTTATACGGGACAGTTTCACTATTTGTTGGTTGGCTGTGGCGAAAGAAATTCTTCTGAGCCCTGAATGCTGCTGCGAAATTCCTCTCATTCCTATTGTTCCTTCTGATATAGTGTCCCTTTTACATCTCATGGCATTGAATTGGGACAAACGTCTCGATCTTCCATTTGTTGGTGGTTGATTATGAGTTGGAATAAATTCCAGTTTGAAACCTAATTTCCTGAACTCTTAGCATCTTGCCGCTTATTTGTTGTTTAACGCCGTTGAATTGATATGCATTTTGCTAATAACAACTTGGTTTGACTTTACCTAACCATTAGTTATAGCAGGAACAGAGTTTGTTGTCATTGTTGCACGGGACAGTTTCAGTATTTGTTGGTTGCCTGTGACGAAAAACAATCTTCTGACCCTTTAATGTTGCTGCGATATTCTTCTCATTCGTGTTGTTCCTTTTGATATAGTGTCCCTTTTACATCTCATGGCATGGAATTGGGACAAACGTCTTGATCTGCCATTTGTTGGTGGTTGATGATGAGTAGGAATAATTTCCAGTCTGAAACCTAATATCCTGAACTGTTAGCATCTTGCCGCTTATTTGTTGTTTAATGTCGTTGAATTGATATGCATTTTGCTAATAACAACTTGGTTTGACTTGACCTAACCATTTGTTATAGCAGGAACAAAATTTGTTGTCATTGTTGCACCGGACAGATTCACTATTTCTTGGTTGGCTGTGACGAAAAAATTTCTTCTGAGCCTTGAATGTTGCTGCGAAATTCCTCTCATTCCTGTTGTTCCTTCTGATATAGTGTCCCTTTTACATCTCATGGCATTGAATTGGGACAAACGTCTCGATCTGCCATTTGTTGGTGGTTGATGATGAGTAGGAATAAATTCCAGTCTGAAACCTAATATCCTGAACTCTTAGCATCTTGCCGCTTATTTGTTGTTTAATGCCGTTGAATTGATATGTATTTTGCTAATAACAACTTGGTTTGATTTTCAGTCCTATGACAGGTGAGACACTAAAAAAAATAGATTTTATGCTTTGAATTTCATTTTCAGTCCTCATCCTGCTGCTGTTAAGAAAGTCATTTTGTCTGAAATCATTGGACAACATCAGGTAACTAGAATTATTTTTCATTTAAGTTTGCTTGCATTTGTATTTTCCTATCCATTACTTATCTTTTACACGTCTGTAAACAAGGACTGCTTCTGCACAACCATTGGAACTACCATGAGGTTCAACTTGGTATCCTGAACTCTTAGCATCTTGCCGCTTATTTGTTGTTTAATGCCGTTGAATTGATATGCATTTTGCTAATAACAACTTGGTTAAACTTTACCTAACCATTTGTTATAGCAGGAACAGAGTTTGTTGTCGTTGTTGCACGGGACTGTTTCACTATTTGTTGGTTGGCTGTGACGAAAAAATTTCTTCTGAGCCTTGAATGTTGCTGCGAAATTCCTCTCATTCCTGTTGTTCCTTCTGATATAGTGTCCCTTTTACATCTCATGACATTGAATTGGGACAAACGTCTCGATCTGCCATTTGTTGGTGGTTGATGATGAGTAGGAATAAATTCCAGTCTGAAACCTAATATCCTGAACTCTTAGCATCTTGCCGCTTATTTGTTGTTTAATGCGGTTGAATTGATATGCATTTTGCTAATAACAACTTGGTTTGATTTTCAGTCCTATGACAGGTGAGACACTAAAAAAATTAGATTTTCTGCTTTGAATTTCATTTTCAGTCCTCATCCTACTGCTGTTAAGAAAGTCATTTTGTCTGAAATCATTGGACAACATCAGGTAACTAGAATTCTTTTTCATTTTAGTTTGCTTGCATTTGTATTTTCCTATCCATTACATATCTTTTACACGTCTGTAAACAAGGACTGCTTCTGCACAACCATTGGAACAACCATGAGGTTCAAATCCACACCTTCTCACTGATACTATAATTGCTTCTCAGGATGTAATCGTGCAAACATAAATCATGATTTTCCTTTTCAATGAAACTGTGATGGTCATAGTGTCGTCGAAGTCACCAAGTAAGTCCTCATGTCTTAGTTTATGACTATGGTCTCAACTTCATTTGCTTCATACTAATTTTCACTATTGATTATTGCAGATATAAAATTGATATTGATGTTGAACACGACAATTATGTTTGTATATTCATGTGTTTGGGACAAAGACTCTGTCCCAGTTGTTGGAATGACTGCTGCCAAGTTGAGAGATATCATGAAAGAAGTAAGTTACTTATGTCTTATGAAGAAAGTTTTGCCTTTTCAAATATACTGTCTAAAGTCATTGATCATACTTATTGACATGATCACCCACAAATCTATCCTATATATCTTGATAGTCTTTTGAAGAAAGAGTTTCCTTTTTGTGTCAACCATTCCACCTTGCAAGTAAAGGTAGTTTGTGAGCATATTATTCTACATGTTTGCACATTATCCTCATTATTTAACCTTGCAGTTTGTAATCAATGCCCAGGAAAAGTAGTCAATATGCAGTTCAAGAAAAACCAATAGAAGCGGAAGAAAATTTCACTGTAGTCATAGGAAGAAGAAAAATCATTGTAACTTAGATGAACTGTTTATTAATGTATTAGATTACTTGAGTTAGGTTTTTCTAATTTTATTCTACTGAAATTTATGGATGTATAGCTACATTTATAATTTTATTTTGCAGAAGCTTCCCAATAATATCCCTTTTACCTAAATTATTTTTCTTGTGATTAAAAATCATTGTATTGGACCATAATATTTTATTATAATCAGGTGCTAGAAAGCACCAAGGCAATTGATGATGATTCTGTTATACTTCTTCCCATAGAAAAGTGAGCACTTCTATTTTTTTTACAACAATTTTTTTTATATAATAAGAAAAAGCATTTGCTATGAAAAAAGATGTAGTTAAGTAAAAACAAAATGGAATGATGTGGAGAGTAAAAACTTAGACTGTAAGCAATTATGTTTGACCTTATCTCAAATTAAATTAATTATGACTAAAATTTAGTTTTTAATTTTAGTTTCTAATTTCATGAACTCTTAACATGTTGCTGCTGATTTGTTGTTTAATGCCGTTGAGTTGATATGGATTCTGCTAATCACAACTTGGTTTGATTTTACATAACCATTTTTAATAGCAGAAACAGAGTTTGTTGTCGTTGATTCACGAGACACTTTCGTTGTATGCCATGTGCTGCAAATTGCATTCGTATTGAAGAATTTTTTTCTTGCAAATTTTGTATAACCATATTACAAATTTATAGTTGAAAAATTTTCATATCAAAATTATTCATTACACATTTTCCATTTAGAATAAATGAGTTTTTTTACAATTGTATCTCAATATATTATTTCTACAATACCCGCACGTGTGTTTTACTAGTTAGGTAAAGAAGTGAGGTTCAATACAAAAGAGAAAGAGACAGTGAGAAAGACGACACATCAGATTTTTGCCAATGTGGCAATATATTATTGATTTAGATATATAATTTGTGGGTTTGTTATGCTAGATACTACTATTTTTAACTTAGATAATTCAAACTCAATTTAAATTACGACAAGTTAGACTTCGAAGGAAACAATTGACGATAAATAAAAATTGACCCTTCCTTCTCTATCAAAAATATAATTTATTATTTCATTCTAAAAATTGGATTCAAAATAAAATGAAAAATGTTATGATCTTGAATCCTAAGTGTTAGTTGGTGATACATGATTGAATAGTTTCTTTGATACATGATAAACTACCTTTACAATGATTGAAGACTCTCTTTGATCCTTGGTGTGGTTAAAATTATTGCATATTTTAGACAATATTTCATACAATTTGGGGGTAAACCATAAGTAGATCTTCAAAGGAATTGACTTTTATGCATGACTTTGCCAACATTTGTTTGCATTATGTTAATTGAAAAAAAAAATCTCAAGTCTGTTTTAAAAGTCATGTCGTGTTATGTTTTTATTTTTTTTGTTGATTCATGATATATTGTATGTTGCAATCTATATTCTTATTTTGCATAAATAAATTTTCTATTGCATTTCTTACCATATGACTTTTTTAGTGCTAATATATTCTTATTGGCAATTTCTTATTTCATCACCCAACCTTCTTAGGTACCATGCGCGCTGACAAAAATACCCCTGCGATTCGGATGTGCAAATTCAGACGCACCATTTTTTTTTTTTTTTTCAATTTTTTTCGGATGTGCACATCCGGAAGAATTCCTGATCTGCAAATCCGGAAAAAATCAAAAGAATTCCATAAAATCATTTACTTCTAAATATAATTAAATCCAATAAAATTAAAATCCAATATAATTAAAATTAATATCATTTTTTCAATATAATTAAATCCAATATAATTAAATCCAATATAATTAAAATTAATATGATTTTTTCAATATAATTAAATCCAATATAATTAAATTAATTTTAGAAGTAAATACCATATAATTTTAATTATAATTTAGAAGTAAATACCATATAATTTAGAAGTAAATACCATATAATTTTAAATACCAATATAATTAAATCCAATTTTAGAAGTAAATACCATATAATTTAAAATCCAATATAATTAAATTAATTTTTTCAATATAAAAAAAATAATTTAGAAGTAAATACCATATTAATCATTTGGAAAAAAATCATATTAATTTTAATTATATTAGATTTTGTTATTTCTTTGATTTTGTGGTTGGCATTTATTTTACTAAAACTATTCTAGCAGCAAGATGTTGAAACAAGATGTTCTAATACTCTGCATTTAACATGTCGGATAAAGATGTCCCACCCTGGATCATAGGACATCGCGTCTGATTTTGGTTTAAAAGGAAGATTCTGTTGTTGGTATTTGTTACTGAATATTCTGTGAATATTTAGTTATCCTATGTGGCATCCAAAGTATTTTGGGTTGAGTTTGTGTGTTGGTTTTCGGATTTTTAACATTTTCTAAATATGGAGACATATTAGGAAACTTTAGATTAAAGACCTATTTTCTTGGAGCTTATTTTGCAGAATTGTGTGCAGTCTCTTTGCTGCGTTTTGAAGCCCAATCCAGTCCAGATTTAATGCTATATATTAACTGGTGTAAACCTAGTTTAGGCGTGGAACTTACGTATGTTTTGTTAGGGTTTTTTAGTGTTATTTGTGAGCCTAACTGGTATCATTCTGATAACAGTACAAGGACTGGTTTTTGTGTTGTAAGTTCTGTCAGTTACTCATAAGCTTTTAAGTATTGAGTTTCTTGTGTGTCAATTCTCATAAGCTTTGAAGTATTGAGAATTGTGTGTTTTGAAAGTGTGGCTTTCGTTTCGTTACTTATGTTGAAAGGAACCAGTCACGGTTTAGTGATTGAAGAGGGATTTGAGGAGGGCCTCATACCTAGGTGAGTCTTAGGTAGAAGTCATAGGAAGGGTAGTGATTAAGTGAGCGGATTGTAACCGAGTGTGGTTGCTGTATGATCTGTAAATTGATACTATCGTATATTGATTTCGTCCCTGGCTTGGTAGCCCCCAGAGTAGGATTGTTGATCCGAACTGGGTAAACATATCACCGTGTTCTTTACTTTCTGCACTGTTATTATTATTGTTAACTTGTTTATTGTGTTGGATATCAGTGTCTCAACATCTGTGTAGGACATCTGATATCTGTGCCATAATTTAAATTGGCATCAAGAGCTTGCACCCGTGTTTAGTTCTGGGTGAGATTCAGGGAAGGTACTTTCTGGTAAAATGGACAAGGATAAAGGATTTTTGAACAAACCACCTCTGCTTGATGGTTCCAACTATGACTACTAGAAACCAAGGATGGTAGCATTCATCAAATCCATGGATGATCAAGCATGGAAAGCTGTTATCAAAGGATAGGAACCCCCAAAGGTTAGAGATGCAAAGGGTAATCCTACTGATGTGGTGAAGGAAGAGGAAGACTGGGATGATGCAGACTACAAAGGGTCCTTGGGAAATTCCAAAGCCATGAATGCATTGTTTAATGGTGTTAACAAAAATATCTTCAGGTTAATTGAACATTGCACCATTGCAAAAGAGGCGTGGGAGGTCTTGAAAGTTGCTCATGAAGGGACTTCAAAGGTGAAGATGTCAAAACTTCAGCTTCTCACTACCAAGTTTGAGAATTTGAAGATGAAGAAAGATGAGAGCATTCATGATTTTCACATGAACATTATTGCGATAACTAATGCTTCAAGTGCCCTAGGTGAAAAGATGTCTGATAGTAAACTGGTTAGAAAAATCCTCAGATCTCTACCTAAGATATTTGACATAAAAGTGACTGCTATAGAGGAAGCTCAGGACATAGATAAGATGAAAGTGGATGAACTTGTGGGATCACTTCAAACATTTGAATTGGGGATCAGTGAAAAGTCTGAAAAGAAGAAGAGTATAGCTTTTATGTCAAATGCTGGTGATTCAGACGATGAAGGTAACTTGGTCAGAGATGAAGGGGTGTCTAAAGATCTGGTATTGCTTGGAAAATAATTTAACAAAGTGTTGAAGAGGATGGACTGGAAGTCAAAAGCAAATGTTCAGAACAAGCCACTCGGCATCAGTAAAAACCAGGACGGAGGCAGAAGGTCCAGAACTGAAGAAGACTCCAATCAAGGGAAGAGAGTTCAGTGTTTTGAATGTGAGGGATTTGGGCACATAAAAACTGAGTGTCCCACGTATCTCAAAAGGCAGAAGAAGGGCTTATCTGTGTCTTGGTCAGAAGGAGAGTCTGAGAGTGATCTTGAAGAAGAATCAGCAAAATTGGTGACAGCCTTGACTGGAATCTGTAAATCTGATGGAGAAACAACTTGTGAGTCTGATTCTGACAAAGAATCTTATATTGGAGAACTCACTAAGCAGGAAGTTATCACTGGGTTCTCAGAGTTGTGTATCAAGAATGAAGAGAGGTGCCAGATAATATTAGAACAGAAGGTTCTGATAGCTCAACTAGAAGCTGAGAAGGAAGAACATCTGTCAATCATTGCTGATCTTCAAGAGGAGGTTGTATGGCAAAAGTTAAAACTTGACAATATGACCAAATCTATAAGAATGCTGAACAATGGTTCCACGCAATTGGATGAGATTCTTCAGACTGGGAAAAATGCTGGAAATGTACAAGGTCTTGGTTTTAACAATCAAGCAGAGAACTACGAGAAGCCTGTATTAAAGTTTGTTCCTCAGAAAATAAAGCAAGAGGAGGAGATGTCAAATCACATGTTTCGACATCAGATGAAGCATCGGAAAATAATATGTAGTTCAAAGTATAAACCATGGAGATGTCATTACTGTGGAAAGATTGGTCACTTAAAGTCCTTTTGCTACAAGTTGCATGGTTATCCCAAAACTGCTCATCAACAAAATAAAGGACAGAATTGGGCTAAAGTAAAGAAAAGATGGACTCCTAGAAATATGATGGTTGGGTTCATAGCACATACCTCTCTCAGAGCATCTGCAAGGGAAGATTGGTACTTTGACAGTGGTTGCTCAAGACACATGACTGGTGTGAAGAAATTTTTGTCAGATATTAAGCCTCACTCTACCAATTATGTCACTTTTGGGGTTGGATCAAAAGGTGAGATAAAAGGTGTTGGAAAACTGGACTACACAGGACAACCAAATCTGGATCGTGTTCTATTTGTCAAAGGGCTGACTGCAAATTTGATCAGTATAAGCCAACTATGTGATCTAGGGCTCAAAGTAAATTTCACAAAATTTGAATGCCTAGTAACCAATGAAGAAAATGAAGTTGTCATGAAGGGAACCATGTCTAAGGATAACTGCTATCTGTGGAATCCGCAAGAATCAGAAAGTTTGTCTACCTGTTTGATGTCAAAGGAAGATGAAACCAAACTGTGGCATCAGAAATTGGGTCACTTACATTTGAAAGGGATGAAGAAAGTTCTGTCAAGTGAGGCTGTTAGAGGTATTCCCAAGCTGAAGATTGATGAGGATAGAATATGTGGTGAATGTCAAGTTGGGAAGCAAACAAGGATGTCACACAAAAAGCTTCAACATCTTACCACAATTTCTAGAGTTCTGGAGCTGCTTCACATGGACTTAATGGGACCTATGCAGGTTGAAAGTCTTGGTGGAAAGAAGTATGCCTATGTTGTCGTTGATGATTACTCCAGATTCACTTGGATAAGCTTTTATCAGAAAGAAGTCTGAAGTATTTGCTGCTTTCAAAGAATTGTGTCAAAGGATTCAACGAGAAAAGGATTGTGGTGTTGTATGAATCAGAAGTGACCATGGGAAAGAATTTGAAAATAACAGGTTTGAAGAGTTTTGTTTATCTGAAGGAATCACTCATGAATTCTCATCACCAATCACTCCTCAGAAAAATGGTGTGGTGGAACGCAAGAATAGGATCATTCAAGAGTGTGCAAGGGTCATGATTCATGCCAAAAAGCTTCCATATCATTTTTGGGTTGAAGCCATGAATACAGCTTGCTATATACACAATAGGGTGACTATCAGATCAGGTATTTCTGTTACTCTTTATGAACTATGGAAAGGTAGAAAGCCAAATGTGAAATATTTTCATGTTTTTGGGAGTAAGTGCTATATCTTGGTGGATCGTTGGCACTACTCGAAAAATAGTCGACCGAAGGCGAAAAGAGGAAGAAACAGGAGAGTCACCATCGAACTTTATTTATCCCATGAGGGGAAGGGAAAACATCGAGAAAACCCAAAGAAGGAAAAGATAAGATGGTCTCGCAACCAAATTACGGGTTCGGAAGCCGGTTATGCGAGGGGAAGGTATTAACACCCCTCACATCCATCGTACTCGATGGGAACCATTTGCTTGTCTATGTGTAAGGATGTTTGCTAAAAGTAATTGCTTTCTAAGAGTGTTCTAAAGAGGGAAAGAAGGGTGAGAACCAAAGAATGTGAAAGAAAAAGATAAAGGAAAAGGTGGGGAAAAGAAAAAGGAGAAAAGAAAAGGGGACTCGATAGGACGTCGCTGTCCTATGCCTACGTATTCCCTCGTGCAATAGGAAAGTCAGAGTCAACGTAGTTCGGAGGACTACGGGTAAAGAAAATGGAAGGGGGGGAAACGGAAGATGGATAGAAGGTGGCTCGCCAAGATCATCACAATCTTGTGCCTACGTATCTTACATTCGGACGAGAATGAAGAATCAGAGCAATCGTAGTTCGACCGACTACGGTTTGTTGGTGTTTTTATGGACGATGCTAACGTGCGGGTTCTAGCAGTTAGGTGTTTTGCGGCTCGCTCGTGGAGTCTTATGCGTTACCTGTTTGCGGTAGAACGGACGTAACATGTCCTTTTTGAAAAGGTTGATTTTCGCCATCAAGGCAAGATGTCACATTTGATTTGTTGAGGTTGATTTTAAGGGGCGAAATAAGTCCTCGGATAGGAACCCCTTCGGGTAGTACCCAATTCTTTATCTCAAAAGGTTTGTTATGAAAATGGTGTGGCGAATATAGTCACGTCTTCGTATTGAAAGACGAGTATCGAGACCACACACTCTAAAGTGAGCATCCTAATACTCGAAGAGGAAGAGGCCTTCACCTAATCCTATCTCTTTAATACAAAGAGAACATATTCTCTTATTAAGGAAGTGTTTTCGGTTTTAGATGGTAAGTGCTTTACGACAGTGAACCCTAAAGGTAATGTCAAGCACTCGGGATAGGAGAAGGCCTTCGCCTAACCACTCCATGACCATCTAAGTTTATTAAGAAAAAGTTTGAAAATGCACTTGGTACAAGACCAAGGTTTTTAGGCACAAGGAGATGAAATAAATAGAGCAAAAGGTTTTTGAAAGAAAGGGGTGGTAAATATAGTCACATCTTCGTATTGAAAGACGAGTATCGAGATCACACACTCTAAAGTGAGCATCTTAATACTCGAAGAGGAATAGGTCTTCACCCAATCCTCTCTCTTTAGTTCAATACAAAAAGAAGTTTTGAAAATGAGCACTTGGTACCAGACCAAGGTTTTTTGACTTTGGAAGAGAATGAAAATGAGAAATGAAATAGAAACCGAAATGAAATCGAAATAAGATAAAATGGCCTCATATTGATCAAGATTTTGAATCGATTGAAGGAAATCAAGTAATCATGACTTTTGTTATATCATTGGCCAAAGATAAACTCGAAAAGAAAATCAAAGATGTAAATCACAGTAGAAATGAGAAGTGAAGATAAATCAAGAAGATCTAGACAATATGACAACCAAAATATAATTGAAAAAAAGTTTGAGGATACAAAATAACATTTACGAAAATATTAAATAAAATATAATTTACAAAATATCTAATAAATTATTTATAAAATGACTAATAGAAATTGTTAACAAAAAATCTAAATAGTCCAAAATAAATACTAAAAGAAAATGAAAGAATTAATTTCTTAAATCATTAAAAGAAAAATGAAATGTTAAAAATATTCTAAAGAAAATTTGAAATGACTCAAGTCATTAAAAAATACTAATTGTATTAAAAGAAAATTAATTACCTAAAAAAACTAAATAAGAAAGAAAACAATCTAACCTAATATTAAACCTAAGATTAAAATTAACTAAACCTAATATTAATCCTAAAATTAAATTACTAAATCTAAAATTTAAATTGTGAGATCTAAAAAAACAAGTTAAGAGAAATGGTAACACAATGGGCCAGCAGAGAAATGAAACCCATGCCTTAACAAGACAACCTGGGCCGGTTTCTGGGTCTCCTGACCCGGTTCGGTTAGGAATGAAAGGGTTAATGAAACCCTAAAAATGAAAGCAGCCGCAGCTTCTCTTCTAATCCCAACAATACGTTACCAAAAGAAAAAGAAGCAGCATGCTAATGCAAATTGGATTCCCCTCCAACAAAACCTCTCCTCACGATTTCTTCGACCATCGCCATTCGCTTCTCGGCAGCCGCAGCCATAAGTTCCCGTCTCCAAGTCTTAGATTCCGGCGAATCCTCCGGCAACCCCGAAACAACACCCGCGACTTCGTCCCTAGGCTTATTGCGCTTCGGCTCTGGCGTCATGCTCATCCGAATCGCCATTTCCAGATCCTCATCTTCTCCTCGATCCGCCATTCCGGAAAAAAAATCAGAACTTCCAATTCCCGAAAGACGCCGAAACCTTAGTGGAATGATTTTTAGGGCTCCATTTCAATGCGATCGAAAATCGAAGCTTCTAGATTGAAATTAAACAACGGTTGGTGAGAATTGGAATTTGAAGGGATTGTGTTCGTCGGGTTTGTTGTTTGGATGCTCGGAGGAAAGTGTTGATGGCTGTGTTTTGTGGTTTGAGAATTTGGGGGATGAAGTTGGAAAGGAGTTTTGGATTTGGGGTTTTTTTTTTGGGTGAGTATTGTTGAAGTTTTTTATTTGAGAAAGTTTGAAAGGAAATTTTTTTTGAAGTTTATTGTTGTGATTTGGATTGGAAATGGAGAAGAGACCAGCTTGGGTGTTAAAGGATGCGGTTATTGTTTGGGAGAAGATTGAAGTTTTGATGGTTGGCTGAAGGTTTTTGGAGGTGGTAATTGGAACAAAATTGAAAGTGGAAGAAGGGTGGTACCGATTGTGATGAAGATCCTCTGTGAGTTTTTTCTTCTGTCTTTTTATTCTCGTTTTTTGTTGTGGTGAATTCTGTTGCTCCGTTGTGGACAGGCTGTATTTCATATTGTGTGGGGTGTTGGTGGTACGAGTTGCAGGTTTGCTTGGGACGTGCTGAAGTGTTGCAGCGTTATGGTCTGCTTGTATTGTCGCTGTACTGCTGCGGTTCTTGGGTTGTCGCAGTAGCAGGTTGTGTGTGACATGGAGTGTTGAAGCAGTGCAGTGTTTCATGCTTTTGGAAAAGTCCAATTCTACGTAGCAGCTGTCTTGGACAGCATTTCCCTTTTTTCATTCTTTTTGTTTGAATTCAAATATTATGAATTGGTAGTAATGGGCTTAAGAAGGATTGAAATTGTGATTGGGCTTTTGAATGTAAATCAAACCCCTTTTTGTATCAATTGAAATGGACTTTCTGGAAATATTTGGATGGACAATGATATTTTATAAATGTGGATTTTTGAAATATAGAAATAGGATTTGGAGAAAAAAAATGGATTCAAGAACATGGATAAAAAGAAAAAGGTTATTGAATATTTGGATGATTGGATTAGATAAAAATGTTTATGGATGAAAGTGGATATGGATATGAACATATGGATTCAGAAGTGGATATTGGAAGGAATAAATGAATTGGGTAATTGGATATATAAAAAAAATGGACTTTAAAATGAAATAGTGAATTGGTTTAGAAAAGGAAAAAATAAATATTATATATGAAACATGAATAAAAAAAGAATGGAACTTTGGATTTTTAATGAATTTTGAGAAAATGGAATGAATGGATTGGTTATTGAAATGAATTAAAACTTGGAGACCAAAATTGAAGCGGAATTGAATAGAAATAGAAATGGAACTCGAATTAGATAGAAACTGGATAGAATCGGCCACGAGTCAATCTCTGCATCAATCCTCTAAACTTGCCACTTGCATTACTGATTGAAAAGAACAACTTATATATGATTCTCCACCATGCACCACCTGAACACGACCTGATGACTGTATTCGCCTACAGACAACCTGCATTGAGACTTCAGACACAACCACTTGAACCAATCACACCCTGGCCTTGATCTTGAAACAAAACTTGTCTGACCGAGATTAGGCCAGACCTACTAAACTTCAATCAACATTGCACACACCACTGCCCCGATAGTCTTGAATGAACCTGAGATGTTGACAATCCACAAAACCCTAGTTCCTCAGTTCCACTAGAACCATGATGACACCTTAATCACTTGATGCCTCTTGAGAAATCCTGAAGCAGATAAACTTGACACCTAATGAATCCTGGCAGAGGAAAGCCTTGTAGCTGGATGAACTTTGATACAAAGATACTCACAATGCTGTGAGATCAAACACTTGCTTCAAACTTGTATGAAAGAACCTCAAAACAAACAAGAACCTTGATTTAAAGGACCTCCTGATCCCATGTCTTAGAAGACCAATGCAACGTATGATTATGAGTTAAGACCTAATGGAGATGCAGAGATGATATGATATGCAAGGCTAGGGTTAGGGTGAAAATGAGGGCGTGACAATCGTGAGCAGAGGCGAATGATGGATCCTAAGAGTGAGGAAGGGATATTTTTGGGATACTCTACAAACAGTAAAGCATATAGGGTATTTAATTCCAGAACTAAGGTAATGATGGAATCCATAAATGTGGTGGTTGATGACTCTGGCAAAGACGAAGATGTCCCAGATGATGTTGGAACATGTTTTCCCATGAACAATGAAATCTCACAAGACACTGAGTCCGTAGAAGATAATGCTCAAGAGACCAACACTAGACCTGAGAATGAAGAGGTAGAGGATGCTAACAAGGGACCCTCTATAAGGGTTCAGAAGGATCGCCCTAAGGAGTTGGTTAATGGAAATCTGAATGAAGGTGTAAGAACCAGATCGAGGGAGGCTGTGTCAAATGCCTGTTTTGTTTCAAAGCTTGAACCAAAGAATGTTAAAGAGGCATTGACAGATGAGTTCTGGATAAGTGCTATGCAGGATGAGCTTTGTCAATTCAAGAGGAATGAAGTGTGGGAACTGGTACCACGACCAGCAGGAACAAATGTGATTGGAACAAAGTGGGTGTATAAGAATAAGTCTGATGAACAAGGAGTTGTTACCAGAAACAAAGCCAGACTAGTTGCTCAAGGATACACACAGATTGAAGGAGTAGATTTCGATGAAACTTTTGCTCCTATGGCTCGATTGGAATCCATCATATTGTTGCTAGGAGTGGCATGTTTTTTGAAATTCAAATTGTTTCAAATGGATGTCAAGAGTGCTTTTCTAAATGGATATCTTAATGAGGAAGTTTACGTAGAGCAGCCTAAAGGGTTTGTGGATCCAAATTTTCCTGATCATGTCTACAAGCTAAAGAAGGCTTTGTATGGTTTGAAACAAGCTCCAAGAGCTTGGTATGAAAGGCTGACTGAGTTCTTAGTCAAACATGGATACAGGAAATATGATATTGATAAAACTCTCTTTGTCAAGGAGAAGGATGGGAAACTAATGATTGCTCAGATTTATGTAGATGATATTGTGTTTGGTGGGATGTCGGATGAAATGGTCCAACATTTTGTCAACCAAATGCAATCTGAATTTGAAATGAGCTTGGTAGGTGAATTTACTTACTTCCTTGGATTGCAAGTCAAGCAGATGGAAGATTCCATTTTTATTTGTCAGAGAAAATATGCAAGGAATATTGTGAAGAAGTTTGGATTGGATAATGCCAAGCACAAGAGAACTCCTGCTCCTACTCACTTGAAGTTATCCAAAGATGAAAAGGGAGTGAATGTTGAACAGAGTTTATACAGAAGCATGATTGGCAGTCTGCTGTATCTCACAGCAAGTAGGCCAGACATAACCTTTGCAGTTGGTGTATGTGCAAGATACCAAGCAGAACCCAAGGTTAGTCACATCAATCAAGTTAAGAGAATTCTTAAGTATGTGAATGGTACATGTGATTATGGGTTGTTGTACTCCCATGACTCAAGTTCCATCTTAGTAGGATACTGTGATGCGGATTGGGCTGGAAGTGTTGATGATAGGAAAAGTACCTCTGGAGGTTGTTTCTTTTTGGGAAATAATCTTATTTCATGGTTTAGTAAGAAGCAGAATTCTGTCTCTTTTTCTACTGCTGAAGTTGAGTACATATCAGCTGGAAGTAGTTGTGCTCAACTGGTGTGGATGAAGCAAATGCTATCTGAGTATAATGTCACACAAGATGTCATGACATTATTTTGTGACAACCTGAGTGCTATTAATATTTCTAAGAATCCTATTCAACATAGCAGGACTAAGCACATTGATATCAGGCATCACTTCATCAGAGAACTTGTGGAGGACAAAGTCATAACTCTTGAGCATGTTAGCACAGAAAATCAGCTTGCTGACATATTTACCAAGGCTCTGGATGCAGTTCAGTTTGAGAATCTGAGGAGTAGACTTGGGGTTTGTATTCATGAAGAACTATAGCAATTAATGTTCTTTCTAGCTGCCAGACTAAAAAGAATTAAGGTAATTCTGGTAGTGCAGCTTGTGCAGGTGTTTATGAAGGGAAAGATGCTGAAGTTTGTGCATGACATTTGGTCATGTGATGTTGTGTACGGTCTGATGCTGTTTATTCTGGTTTATGACTTGACCATTTCTCAAAATTAATAATTGTTCTACTTGCCTTTGTCATATTTATGACTAAAAAGGGGGAGTAGTGTGCTTGTGGTGTGCTTGTGCAGTTGCTGCAGTTGAGGGGGAGTTTTTTTGGGTGTGAATCTTTTTGCTGCTATGGTTTGTGTTGGTGTTACAGTGTGTTTTTTTTCGCTGCTGTCTCTGATATTGTTGTGCTGCTTGTGTTATCTTTGCAAGATTGTTTGGTGTGTAGTTTTAGCCAAAATAAGCCAAAGGGGGAGATTGTTATTTCTTTGATTTTGTGGTTGGCATTTATTTTGCTAAAACTATTCTAGCAGCAAGATGTTGAAACAAGATGTTCTAATACTCTGCATTTAACATGTCGGATAAAGATGTCCTACCCTAGATCATAGGACATCGCGTCTGATTTTGGTTTAAAAGGAAGATTCTATTGTTGGTATTTGTTACTGAATATTCTGTGAATATTTAGTTATCCTATGTGGCATCCAAAGTATTTTGGGTTGAGTTTGTGTGTTAGTTTTCGGATTTTCAACATTTTCTAAATATGGAGACATATTAGAAAACTTTAGATTGAAGACCTATTTTCTTGGAGTTTATTTTGCAGAATTGTGTGCAGTCTCTTTGCTGCGTTTTGAAGCCCAATCCAGTCCAGATTTAATGATATATATTGACTGGTGTAAACCTAGTTTAGGCGTGGAACTTACGTGTGTTTTGTTAGGGTTTTTGAGTGTTATTTGTGAGCCTAACTGGTATCATTCTAATAACAGTACAAGGACTGGTTTTTGTGTTGTAAGTTCTGTCAGTTACTCATAAGCTTTTAAGTATTGAGTTTCTTGTGTGTCAATTCTCATAAGCTTTGAAGTATTGAGAATTGTGTGTTTTGAAAGTGTGGCTTTTGTTTCGTTACTTGTGTTGAAAGGAACCAGTCACAGTTTAGTGATTGAAGAGGGATTTGAGGAGGGCCTCATACCTAGGTGAGTCTTAGGTAGAAGTCATAGGAAGGGTAGTGATTAAGTGAGCGGATTGTAACCGGGTGTGGTTGCTGTATGATCCGTGAATTGATACTATCATATATTGATTTCGTCCCTGGCTTGGTAGCCCCTAGAGTAGGATTGTTGATCCGAACTGGGTAAACATATCACTGTGTTCTTTACTTTCTGCACTGTTATTATTATTGTTAACTTGTTCATTGTGTTGGATATCAGTGTCTCAACATCTGTGTAGGACATCTGATATATGTGCCAGAATTTCAGATTTAATTAAATTGGATTTAATTATATTGAGAAAATCATATTAATTTTAATTATGTTGGATTTTAATTATATTGAAATTAATTAAATTTAGAAGTAAATGATTTTATGGAATTCTTTTGATTTTTTCCAGATTTGCAGATCAAGAATTCTTCCGGATGTGCACATCCGAAAAAAACTGGAAAATTTTAAAAAAATGGTGCGTCCGGATTTGTACATCCAGAAATTGAGGGCAAAAATGAAATTTCACGTAGTGTCTAAGAAACATGGGTGGTGTATTAAAAAACCCTCTTCTTATTTTGATTTGATTTGTAACCAAACATAGTTGAAGGAGTTGACCAAGAACGCTTGCAAACTCTTGCCCAATATCAATGTATTGGGTTGAAAAGAAAACAATTTCTTCATAGAAAAATGACCTTTGGCTTTGTTGGAAGTACATGTATGTGCAAAAGGTTTTTCATTTTGTATACACAATTTTATCAATCTTAGCAACCAGATTAGTGGAACTTTTTATTTTGTACATTGAGTTCATGTTCATGTAGAACATTCTATTTCAAAATCATATCAACACGTTCAATTTTGAGGTTGGTGTTTGTGAATTATTAGATTAAAAATTAGTTGGAGTTTGAGTATTCGGTGTAGGGGTGTCATAAGAGTAGGAAGGAAGGAATGGTGTGGAGTCATTATTTAAAAATATATAGTCAATCATATTAAGAGCATTTAAGGCAGAAAAGGGAAACATATTTTATTCAAATATGATATACCGAGAAATAAAGATCTTATGACTGGACAACTCATAACACTTATATCATCTATGATTAGGTGAATAGCCTAAAAATACACACGGTGTTGACCGAGGTTGTAATTTATTTATAGAGGTTGAGAAAATTAGAGAATGGCATAGACACCCAAAGACTCGAAGATGTGAATAGGAAAGATCTTTTTGGTAGAGTATCATAGTGGATGAAATGAGGGAAAGCTTTTTGGTTGGGAGGATGCTATGTAAGTATGTTTCCATTTGCAAGGCATTATGACAAAATGATGGTGGGATAGAGGCATGGTCTAGAAGGATGCAGACAATGTTATTTATAGTACAAATTTTTCTTTCATCTTTTCTATTTTTATGGGAAGTATGAGAACATCAAAACCTAAATGACATGCCATTGAGTTCACCAAATTTTTGAAAGAGAGCATTATCATATTCTTTTCTTACATTGAAAACATTTGATTTCTACTTCAAAATGGGTTTTAATGTGAGCGTGAAATTGAAAAAACATAGAATGATCTTAACATTTATTTTGCAGTGGAAAAGTCCACTGAGAATTCGTGAAATCATTTAAAATATAACACATAATAATGGTGTCCTCCTAAATTAAGAACAAGTGATGTCCAAACATCACTATGGATAATATCAAAAGGTATTAAATTATAATACAAAGAACTAGAGAAAGACAATTTTATTTGTTTCCTAAGTGGACGAGAAAGACAAAAGAAATTGTTCCGAAACTTATTTCATATAAGAAAATTGTTTTGATAAAGGGAAATTAAGACATGTGCTCTAGGTTCCCTAAATGATTGTGCCATATTTCAAATTCAATGAAAACATCATTATCAATGGTAAATTTTCTAACAGAGACAATATTTTTTATTAGTTTAGGGGCATGTAATACATTGTGTAAATTGAAAGAGTATGAAAGGGTAAGTAATAAGGCGCGCCCATAGCCAATAACCGGAATATTATGACTACTACCAAAAATAATATTGTTGCTCGTATTGAAATAAGACATAAGATTACCTCCATTCGCCGTCATATGTGAAGTAGCCCCGATGTAATACCTCGTACTTTAGTTTGCTATGGATAATATTAGTTTTGATCAACTGGGTTCCAGTGAACTCTGAGAAATTATCTGCAAATATAATTTGAGCAACCGATGAGCTCAGATTAGATCAAATTAATATTATCTGACTCTGAGGTGTTAGCTTTTGGTGCTATAGAGATGTTTGGACATTTAGTAGTGTTACTAGCTAATTGATATTGAAATTCTGGTATAACAGATCCCAGATGTCCTACATGATGTCGAGACATCTGGTCTGACATAAACAGCAAGGCAATTATAGACAATTAAATAAGTTGCTGAAAAGAAAAGTGCACACAGAATTTGTTCACCCAGTTCGGTCTAACAACCTACATCTGGGGGCATACCAAGCCAGGAAGGAAGTCCACTATTAGCAGTATTAAATAACAGACTCAACAATACCAATTGACAATCTACTCACTTAATCCCTACCCAATGACCCTTCTACCTAAGTTCTCCCTAGGTAAGAGACTCCATCTCATTTCCAATCATCGCAATGATGTCTAGCAGTCAACATCTCAGTCACTGCATCAACAAATTGATTTCCAAAAACTCTCCAAAACACATAGAAGACACACTCCTATAACAATACCTAGATATGACCCTCATGACTAAGAACAATGCTTAGAGTTGCTTAACAGCTTCCTCTAAGACCAATACATCTCTTACCTACAGGCTTCGAGATAAACACGATGACCATCCCACAAACCGGGTGGTTCATCGACCAACACAACCTTTATAATTTACATGATGGCTGGCTTACTAAAACTAGGTTACAATACTTCTATTTATAACCTATTTCCCAACTGGATTTGGGCCTTCAAATCACAACAAATCAGCTGCTACAAATCTGCAAAAGATTATGCTACTAAATAGATCTTCAATCAAATCTTCAATTAAATCTAATTATTCTCCATATCTTTTTGCATGAAAATAGTAACAATATCTGCTCAATATAAGATTGCAACAGAATATATTTGTCCCATGATATTCGCCTACAATCTCTCCACCAGATCTTCTCAAAACACACTTAAACAAATGCAGCCCTAACAAAACACATCAGACTGATGTTCTGATGTTCTGTCAACTGATGTCAAGACATCAGGTTTAACATCAGCATACAAAACTGCAACCCTTCTGAACTTAACATCAACTCAATGTTACGAACTCATGTTAAGACATCAGACATATGACATCATTAACAACACCATTATTTTACCAAAATTCCAGCCAATACAAGAACTAACAATCTCCCCCTTTGGCTAATTTTGGCTAAAACAATCTCTGCCAACATCAGAGATACCTGCAGCGGAAAAATACCATACAAACTAACATCAGCACACAACTAGCAGCAGCAACTCCCCCTCAAAACTGCAACCAGCAAAACAGCTGCACACCCTCAAGCCTAGAACCACAACAGACAACTAGGCAACCACTAGGCTAACTCTCCCCCTTTTTATCCATAATTGGACAAACTCTGAACATAGCAGGAAGCACAAAAAATTCCAAAGGCAAACTCTGAATCATCCAACCTACATACTTAGAACAAAATCCAGACTCAGCAGCTACTACTGTACATTCTCTCCCCCTTTTTGGCCAAAAATTAACAAACATTGGTGTAAATGTATACTTCTGATTCAATCCATTGACACACAAATCTATAGAACCAGGTCTAAACTGTCAAGTACACCATGAACTTCACCAGTAACACAATGTCATGACATCTTGTCTGACATTACAATCTGGATAAACAACTTCTTCAACAAAAGATCAACTCTTCCTATATAAGATAATCAGTGCTCCTTTGCAAGAAGAACACCTTAAATGAATGGAAAACATAAGACTCATCTTCATGTCTTCAAAATCGCACCCTCTGTTCAATACACCTGCTGAACGCATTCACAAAATGCTTAATCCTCAAACAATCCTCAAAAGTAGTAGTCATGCTTTGCCAGAATAAACTACTAAAAACAAGACCAGAATCTCCAGATTCTAATTCACATAGTCAGAAACATCTCTTCTGACACAAATGCTTGAGCATCCAACTCCACACGCACACTCTCAATCATCTTCCAATTATAACCATCAGTAATCATGATGTTACAACATCACCATTCAACAACATCTTTTGAGGACATCAGCTTCTCATTACCATTCAGAGGACTTATTTCGTATAGAAGTCCTTCAAGAAGCTCCCAATAAAACACAGTCAGAGCAGCTTTTTCAGGTTAACATACACACCTGAATACCATGAGCTCGCACACCCTCTCTGAAGCAAAAAGTTTAGACTGCAAATTATTATACTCACATGATTCCCTCTTGGTTTGTTATCTTCACATGCTCCAAAACTCCACATCTTGCCAGGCTGATCAACTACTCTCTAGCATGACTTGACAATAGGGCTATGTCCCCTTCACGTGCTTTTCTTCTGCCTTTAGCGATACACATCCAATCATCTATTTTTGACATTTGGATCAATTGATGAATATCTATATTCAGACTTTCAAGCAATCAATACCTGATCTACTTCAGTCTTCTCTACATTCTCCTTCCAAAGCAGACCTTCTACTTCATCATTCTCCCGTATGATTAGGTAGATTCTCTTTAGATACAATGTAGGTAATCATCCCAGATAATGTCCTATCACAAGTTAGAACATCTTTCACACACCAAAACATCAACACCATGATTCTTGATATGCTCCAACAACTGGACTTACTCTAGCATAGTAATCCAAAGAACCAGAGGAATAAACTCTCATCCACCTTCAAGAAAAATAATCTCCTTGAGTCTTCAACTCATCACCCTTCTGCCCAAGACAATCCTCAATACTCTGATTATCTTGATTCTTCAAATTCACTTCTGAGATCAACCAAATGCCACAGTTTGATCACCTCAAGCATGAATCCTCATATGAAAACAGCCAAATGCCACATATTGACCTTTTTCATGTTTGTCAGGACTCTCACAAAGATATCCTGATCCACCAAGGAAACTTGATCTTTAAGTCACATGTTCTAATTGCTCAATAGCAAGCACACTTAGACTCCCTAAGCCATGGTCATGTAACATCTTCTCCTTCCTACAGCTCCCGCAAACTACCATGAGAACGATCTTTTTGAACCATCCTATTGTTCATTCCTGTAGATCACCCTATCATAAGCTGATGTGCCACATCACCAGCTGAGACTTCTGATGTTAAGGTAGATGTCAGAACATTATGACATCTAACTGTTGAATTAAGCTCTTCCTTCTGCCACTCAGAAGAACCTCCTCCCTTGGCAGAAACAGATTTCCATGCTCTCATAGACTTGATTCAATAATCAAGTTTGAGTAGACAACCTCCATCCTGCTTAGAAACTCCAAAGACTTCAAACCTACCACATCTGAATCTTCAGAAAATAAGTAGTTCAAGACTACCCCATAGCAATACTAAAGAAACTCACTTCCCTTAGTAGAGCCGTTAGTAGAAAGCCAGAGATAACTGCCACTTATCCTCGACCTTCACAACCAGAGCAAACACCATGCTCCAAACCACTTAGATAAAAAATAAACTGATCCAAGCTGTAACCAACAAGATTATGATGTCTACATAGTCTTCCGTCTTCATCTTCAACAGCACCACCATCTGGGCAAGTCATTCACAATACTTTCTAGGAACAGATGCTAAGCAATAATCCCAGGTCAACACTTAGGCGACTTGTGAGCGAATATAGAACCCCTCCCATGATTCTCCAAACCTCTGATGAAAAGATGTTAAAACAATTGACAGAACATCCTTAATCTTGTCTTTCAAGGATAATCAATTAAATACTTGTGAATATCACAAATAGCAATTGATCTTAAATCCCTGTGGTTTAACCCTTCTTCAGATTCTAGCATCTTCTGAATCTTCTTCATGACAACCATTATGACAACCATTCATACCACAAAAGCCTTCCAGGTTAGGTCAGTGTCTTGATCTTTCACTCCACCCTGAGCAGAGAACTGAAGTGATGTTTCAACATCAGATCCGACATCGGTCTAAATCACATTAAACATCTACTAGGATTTAGAGACTACAACCATAGTAATCCACACATATCTCTTGCAGCGAACACACGAGAACATATCAATATCTGATCAACTTCCAAGATCAGACCAACAACGCTGCAGTAACTTGCATAACACACTCTTCCAAAAGCTTCTTCTTATAAGCACAAGGTTCAGACCTCTTGTCTAACTTAAGAGTGATAACATACCATAGACAATCTGCTACTTCCAATCCTTCAAGCCACAAAATTGAAAGAGCTCATGCATACACCAATTGACCACAGGATGATTTACACTGCTACTGCATACAAACTCTTGGATGCATTTTCCCTATAAAATTCTCCTCAGACATTCTAGCTTAAACAGGGATCATCTCCTTCTCTTCTGCTATCAATATTACTACCTTTTCTTCAACCAGCTCCAGCTGAGATGCTATGACATTATGAACAGCATCTCAAAAATTGTTCAACTTCACAGCTTCAGTGATCCTTCAAAACAGCTACAATCTAATAGGACTTTGACTCAACATTTACCATAAACTGCTGATGTGTAGCGCGATGCCGAGATATTAGGATTGACATGTCAAGCTCAGCTTCTTTCTTGATGAAACTTCCTCCAGTTCATGATTTTGAAAGTCAGAAACATGTATCTTCACAAGAGAATTCATCTTCAGATATACCAGAACTACATTTGACATCATAACCAGGAAGAGCCTCCTAATTAGGTCACCACAAATAATCTTAAGAGATAACTTATCAAGATCTTCACTCCTGCATGAAAGATTTGACAGTGATACTCTTTTGCTTTGGCTCCACCCTCTTCTTTCACCATCAAGAAAATTGATAAAGAAGGAATCAATGTTCTGGATAGATTGGTCTTCAATGCCTGATTTGAAATATATTCTTCTTCAAAAAAAACTGAAACTTCCATGTCATACAGTCTTTAATAAGATCCATTCACCTTTTGATCACTTCTTTCCCAAAACAAAGATATGAGATAATCCTCAAGTATCTTTGGCATCTCTAACCAAACGGTTGAAGCTGTCTTGCATAAACTACAACATCATAGAATATCCTGCTGAGGAGACCAAACCCTAATGTCTTTCCAAGAGAATACCTTCCTAGAATCTCACCACCAGAGACACAAGAACCAACCAGGGTTACATCAAACTCACAACAGCATTTCTCCTGATAACAACAGACAGGTCCAATACATACCCTGTCATGAATAGTCCATCCTTCACTTCAAGGGATCATACAAACAACTATATGAACTGACCAAGTCCATAACTCAGCAAAACTATCTTCCTTAGTCATGAACCAGAAAGTATCTTCCCTAGACCTCATCCAGAAATAGACAGGATGCCTGCTCTGATACCAATTGAAATTCTGGAATAACAAATCCCAGATGTCCTACATGATGTCGAGACATCTGGTCTGACATAAACAGCAAGGCAATTATAGACAATTAAATAAGTTACTGAAAAGAAAAGTGCACACAGAATTTGTTCACCCAGTTCGGTCTAACAACCTACATCTGGGGGCATACCAAACCAGGAAGGAAGTCCACTATTAGCAGTATTAAATAACAGACTCAACAATACCAGTTGACAATCTACTCACTTAATCCCTACCCAATGACCCTTCTACCTAAGTTCTCCCTAGGTAAGAGACTCCATCTCACTTTCAATCATCGCAATGATGTCTAACAGTCAACATCTTAGTCACTGCATCAACAACTTGATTTCCAAAAACTCTTCAAAACACATAGAAGACACACTCCTATAACAATACCTAGACATGACCCTCATGACTAAGAATAATGCTTAGAGTTGTTTAACAGCTTCCTCTAAGACCAATATATCTCTTACCTACATGCTTCGAGATAAACACGATGACCATCCCACAAATCGGGTGGTTCATCGACCAACACAGCCATTATAATTTACATGATGGCTGGCTTACTAAAACTAGGTTACAATGCTTCTATTTATAACCTATTTCCCAACTGGATTTGGGCCTTCAAATAACAACAAATCAGCTGGTACAAATCTGCAAAAGATTCTGCTACTAAATAGATCTTCAATCAAATCTTCAATTAAATCTAATTATTCTCCATATCTTTTTGCATGAAAATAGTAACAATATCTGCTCAATATAAGATTGCAACAGGATATATTTGTCCCATGATATTCGCCTGCAATCTCTCCACCAGATCTTCTCAAAACACACTTAAACAAATGCAGCCCTAACAAAACACATCAGACTGATGTTCTGATGTTCTGTCAACTGATGTCAAGACATCAGGTTTAACATCAGCATACAAAACTGCAACCCTTCTGAACTTAACATCAACTCAATGTTAAGAACTCATGTTAAGACATCAGACATATGACATCATTAACAACACCATTGTTTTACCAAAATTCCAGCCAATACAAGAACTAACAGATATTCTCTATATCCTTCCATTCCCTCACTTGTGCCAAAAATAGAAACAAAGTTGGAAAAAGATAGAGAGAAGGAAGAGAAAAAGGAGAAACCTAGAAGAAGAGCAAAGAGCTTGTATCATCATCTCTTCTTCATCAAATCATCCCAACATCTTCTTCATCTTCTCTATCTTGATCTTAGGTGAGTTCTAGTTAGAACCCTAAGTGTAGAAACTTAGGTTAGAACTTTGAATAAAAATGGTGGATTTGGATTAATTGTGTTAAATGTTGTTTCTATGGTTAAAACATGAAATAGAATGCATAACATGATTGGGTTGTGTGATAAATTGCTGAATAATACTTGTTATGGTGATGGATCATGTTTTGAATGGGTTTGGTTTGAATTTACACCATTAAAAATAGGTTTTTGAGCTTCTGGTTCGGTGGTAACCGGTTACTCATTCTGAGGTAACTGGTTACATGCAGGAAAAATTGAGGTCCTGCGTGAAAAATGAACGAAGTAACCGGTTACTCATTTTGAGGTAACCGGTAACCAAAATGTGTCTCTAACTCTCATTTTGATTCTGTTTTGAACAGTGCAGCTTGAGTAACTGGTTACTCATTTTGAGGTAACCGGTTACCACTGTTGTCAATTGTGAAAAAATGTTTAAAAATTGGTATCTTTTGGATAGTAATTCTGATCGAGGCATAGTGATAGCCGTTGGAAAGCTATGAAAATATCCTACGAGATAAAAGTGAAAAATATTGATTTCGATACCCAATTAAATAAATCGGAGGGAACCCAAGAGTTATGTTAACTTTATGATTGAATTATTACATATAATTCTATTACAAAATTGTATTATGCTTTGTCTAATCAATTGTTGTTAACTATGATTGAGAGAGTAATCATGTTTAAAATATGGAATATGAAGAGTGAGGAAACTTCACCATAAATCTATATTAGAACCTAGTAATGTGGCTAGGAAATTGATAAATAACCTAAATGACGACGCTCGCGCATGCAAAGCCGAGGCGTGTGTCCAAGTGCCGAATGGTATAGAAAAGAATAAGACACTAGTATGGAACATGTGTAAACCATGGTAATTATTGAGAAAAGGCAAAAGAGGCCTAAAGGCAAATGTGGCCTTAAATTGTTGAATACAATTATGGTTGTATGTGAAATCACGAAATTGTAACCATTATCCTATTATGTGCCATTTCATGAGTAACGAGCTCCTCTGGAATGAATGCACGATTACTTGGTAGGTTTGATTCCCGATTATAGTACGAATGGAACCTATATGGTAAAGAGACTTGTGACGGTGTACGGATCGTGTGAAGTGACGAATTAAGGCGATAATGTGTCCCTTAGTTCTGAATCCATCTCATATGCCAAGTAATCTACAAGGGTTCATGACTCATTCTGACTTCTAGACGTAGAAGAGGGAGGGAGAAAGGGGATGCCTTGAAGAGGTTATCGATAAGTGATAATTTTGAGTTAACGGACTCATTAACATGTTTTAATATAGTGTGAGATTGTGAACTCAAGGTCACTTCCCTTCCCTTTGACTTGGGTTAGGATGATAGAACCTTGTAAAGCCGAGAGAATCAATAAGATAGGGAACTCACTGAGATTTAATATCTCACCCCATGTTGTTGATTATATTACAGGTACTTCAGGTTCCGCGAAGGGTAAGGATAAAGTCGTTTGATTATCATTATGTATCTTGGCTTTTGGGATGGCATAACTTCCGTTGTGGAGTTTTATTTTGAGATCATCTTATTGATCTAGTGCTTAGTACATTGGAACATCTTGTATATATTATGCCATAGTTTTTTTTTGTATTTTGTATTTTGGGCATGTAATGTATACAACGTGTTAACTAGGAACTTATGGTATTTCAATACCAAAACTTGGATTAATGTATAATATATATGCTTTGATGTATGTTGTTATATGTGGGTGTTACACCCGATGTCCATATACCATTGATCATTTGAAGAAGAAATAGAGAATGTATACATAGTAGCCTGAATACCTGTTGGAGCATACTCAGAGGATCCATGGTGACTGACCTAGTACGGTGTCACAGTCTCTACATGAGCCTGATGATTTGGATTTTGCCCAAGAATATTAACGTGCTTGTTAGATTTTATAGTTGTTGGGTACGAACATGGCGGAGTGGATCAAGGTTGCTTCCATGGTGGAAAATTCCACTGCTAATTCTGGTTGGGATATGATGGATAAGTCCAATGCTTTTGCTGATGTGGGTAGGACGGTAAAGTCCATTGTGGATGTTAAGAGCAACCGCCATAATTTCCATTGTTGTGTCCTCTACCATGGTAGCTGCGACCATTACCTCTTCTGCCACGATTGATATTACCTCCGTTGCAGTTGGAAGGAGTAAGAACCGATGCATCAGTGTGTGAGGCTATGAAGGTATCGCTGTCAGTGGTACTGACTTCATTTTTTTCTTTGGCTATTTCTTCTAAGATGATCATGGAGCGTGCTTTATAAAAGGACGGAAGAGAATCACTATGAAGAATTTGTGAGTCTACAGTAGCATAAGCATTAGTTAGGTCTGAGATGAGTTGAAGAACTAGACATTCACTAGAGACAGGAGCCCCGACCTTAGATAGTTGGTCGGAGAGGGATTTGAGATGTTGATAGTACTAGGGTGTATCAGAGAATTGGTCCATATAAGCAAGTGAAAACTCTTGCTCTAGGTAAAAAGCCCTAAATTTTTTGTTGTCATAAAATATATCAAACAACCTACTCCAAGCAAGTTATTTAGTAGAGTCATGTTCAATGATGGCATGGAGACGATCATTGGAAATCATGCATTAATCCACTATAACACGACGACATTAAGGTGAAACCAAAGTTTATAATTAGTGTCTTTGAGTGAGGGAGCTGCAAGTGTTATAAAGGGGAAAGGTTGAATTACATGATCAAACACTTGATAGACAGATGCATGAATTTTGAATAATTCATATCATGCATTGTACTGTCCCTTTTCAATACTCAGTGGGATTTTGATTAAGTTTGTGATATTGGATAAGATTAAAGAATGATGAATAGGAGTAGGCATGAGAGAAGTGTGAAGCTAAGATTGAGTCGTTGAATTATTGTTACTGGAGTGGGTGGGAGAATCATTGTTACTGTCGTCGGCCATGGGAGAAGGGATGGGAAAAAGATGCGATTGAGAAGGGGAGAGGAGAGGCTGTTTAGAGATTATGGTTAGGGGGTAACATTAGGTTTAATGGGAAAGATCAGTACCGAAGCTTACTAGTACCGTAATAGAAAGATTAATATTGGTTGTGCCTTCTCATTGATATGGCCTTAATAATCCTCAACAAACTGTAACCTTAATAATCCTTCCATATTGAGTAATTACTTACAATAAAATCTAATAATATCTTTTTTATATTTATTCAGTCTAACAAATTTCAATAAGCAAGGTGTAAAAGGAAGAATTTATTGCATTTGGAAAGAAATACACGTTCATCGTTTGGTAGGGGTGAGAATAGGCTGGGCCGAGCTAGGCTTTGCCAAGCCTGAGCCTGACCTGCTAAAAAATTCAAAGTCTAAGCCTGGCTTGCAGCCTATCATAGGCTTTATTTTAGGCCTGAGCTCGGCATTTTCGAAGGCCTGATTGACCTAATAGCCTATTTAAAAGCCTACTGCATTTGAACATTTGTAAATAAGAAATTCATCTAATGTTAAATATACTAACAAATAAAAATATCAATGAGATTAAAGGTTTGCTTTCATTGTATCATTCAAGTTTACCTATTAGCATAAGTTTGGTGATACTATTTGTTGGAGAGAACTTATAAAAAAACTTATAACAACAACTTATGAAATTGCTTATAATGTTTTTTCAACTTATTTTCATAAGTTCTTCAAGATAATTAAGTTTTATTTTTGTATTTTAATTCAAAGTACAACATAGAATATAATAATAATAAATTTATCGAGTTTTTCTTAAATAGCCAGCCTGATAGGCTTAAAATGTTTTTCTTACGGCCTGTGGCCTAGCCTCTTTAGTTAAATAGGCTTACAAACAAGCCTAGGCCTTTTCTTTTTAAGAAAAAGCCTGACCTGGCTTGAGCCTATGTAGGCTAAGTCGTAGGCCCATGTTAATTGACCTGGCCTATTCCCACCCCTATCGTTTGGGAAAGGTTCGTTACTCAAACATTATACAAATATTCCTATTCCATTTCTCTTAAATTATTCAACTATAGATAATCTTTTTAATTTACTTCAAATTTTTGGTTGTTTTATGATCCCCGCTATACAAACTTCGCAAAATACATTTTTTACATCAATAGTTTCCAATGACAATCATTATCAAGGATGTCATTTTTAATATGTTTTAACATTATTTTAACAAAAGAAAAACAAGATTATTGTTGGGAGGAATAAGACTTTGAGCAGGGTAGTTGGAAGCCACCGAGGACATATTGGGTAAGTCTCAACACTGATGGTGCTTGTGTAGAAGGTAGAGAATCAGGGTGCGAAGGTATAATAAGAACCACAAACAATGAGTGCATAGAAGGGTTTTCCAAACATCTTGGCAATTGTAGTGTGGTGAGGGTGGAACTTTAGGGAGTGTAAGAAGGGATTAAGCTTGTTTTGGAAATGGGAGTGACAAAAGCAGTCCTTCAAGTGGATTCCAACACTGTATTAGATTTAATAAAATCAGGTAATAATTTGGGCATGGATAGTTTCTCATTAAATTGTATCCGGTGGATGTTAAAAAGGACTGGAGAGGTTAAAATATTTCACATATATAGGGAAGAAAATCATTGTGCGTATACTTTAGCTAAGTATGGAAATATTAGTGGTGAAGATTTAAGATTTATTAAAAATTATCTAAAATTTATTAAAATTTATTAGTCATTTAATTCTTTCTAATATTATGTGATCCTCTATTTCGAAATTAATTTTATTGTAGTTTTTTCTTTGTTTTAGGTTTCAGTCCTCCCTTTAAAAAAATTACTATGTTTATTGATATTTGATTTCCATTAATTTATATGTATTCTATTTTTTCTAAAAAGTACTATGTTTATTGATATTTGATTTCCATTAATTTATATGTATTCTATTTTTTCTGTTGATTTTTAATTGTAATATTTCTTATAATTTGGAATTTTACTTTTTGAACTAGTTGTGTACACCGTTGAATTAAAAAAAAAAGGACTTCCTCATGCTCATATATTAGTATTCTTGCACACCTAATATAAAATTCTAACATCATCTAAAATGGATGAGACCATATCTGCAGAAATTATAAATAAAGAAGTTGATCCCCTTGCTTTTAGTGTTGTTGAGAAATTTATGATGCATGGACCATCTGGTATTCTAAACAAGAAATCACCATGTATAGTTAATGAAAAATGTGGAACGCATTATCCTAAGAGGTTTTGATAAAAAAACCAACGAATGATAATGACTTCACTATATATATGTGAAAAAATTAGTGTCACGATATTTAGAAGAATGCCATCAAACTGGATAGTCGTTATGTGGTCTCATACAATAGATATCTTCTATGAAGCATGTATTTCGCCACGGACACCGGAACACGACACGACACAGACACTCTGACATCGATAATGTTAAAACATAAAACACCGACACCGCTATACATAAGAGAGTATTTACGCTTTATTTAACCATTTATAATTAAAAAAATAAAAATATTCTAATCAAAATTAATGTTTTTAATTTTTTATTGATAACATAGCTTAAAAACACGTCAAATCATTTTAAATTTGTGTGAGATTTGTCCAAAATATGTATAAAGGTGTGTTGAAGCAAAGAAAAAAACAAATTTTTGTTTGAAACACTTGTCTGAATTGTCTAACATATGTGTTATGAGTGTCATACGAGTGTCAACCATTGATTCAAAGAGTGTCGAAACAAATAAAAAACAATTTTTAGTGGGACATTTGTCTGACTTTTCCGACACTTCTTTGACTTTTTCGACACGTGTCGTACGGATGTCATACAAGTGTCGGACACCGACACGTGTCGGACACCGCGACACGCCTATTCCTAGAGGTGTCTGTGCTTCATAGGATACCTTCTAATAAAATATGATACACATATTAATGTTGAGCTTTGCAATTGTTCCAGATCAATTAAGTATCTATTCAAATATATCAATAACGGTCCTGATCGAGTTACAACAATCATCACGAATATTAGCCTTTCTTGACCTACAATTGTGAGATGAACAACTTAAAAGCTATGAACTTTCAAAGATTTAAAAAACCCTTCAACAGGTCAGGAAGTCTTTAGAAGACTATGAAGGAATGCCTATTAATAGCTAGGCATGCTCAAATAAATCGGTTATTTAAATAATCCATTTTCATATCCAAATCCGGTTATTAAAAACCGGTTCATTATTAGTATGATTTTAACCAAATCCATATTTTGGATATATTTTTAATATGGTTTTAACCAAATCCATAATGTGGACATCCATATCCAAAATAAAAACCAAATTAGTCAATTTTTTTTTATAAAAAAAAAACTTTAAAAATTTGTTTCAAAAATTTTTTTTTTTAAATATTTTAAATTTTTTTTTCAGTAAATAATTTATTTTTTCAAAAAATTTAAAAAAATGATTTTTTTAAAATAAAAAAAATATTTTTTATTTTTGAACATAAATATTTTTTCTTAAAAAAATATTATTTTTTTGAAAAGAAAATCTTACAAAAATTGATTTTAAAATAAAATTAAATCAAAACTAAGTATAAAATTGGTTATGGATATAACCGGTTTATAACCATTTTAAAAAATAAAAACCGGTTATGACAATTGGTTTTAATAACCGGTTATAACATATGAATTATTTATGGTTATGAATTAGTTATGCAAATTAACCGTCCATGAACATCCCTATTAATAACAACCTAATGGTGGATAATAACAGACGTCTTATTAGTGAGTAGTGAGGAACCGAATTATGATATGTTTAAAATGCATCAGGAATACACTACATTTGTTATAAGGTCTTAATTTTGATCAACAAAAAATTCATGATGTTGTAATTCAATGAATTAACTTAGGCTTGGGAAAATTATTCTTTGTGTATGGTTCTGGTGAAATAGGAAAAACATATTTTTGGAAAATGCTCCTTGCAAAATTAAGATCAGAAGGTTTTTTTTATAAGCACCAAATTATATTACTATAGCATACTAAGAGTACATCAATCCTTATAAAAATATCCCACCAAAACACTAATCAAATACATGGTGGATCAATAAAAACAAAAAACTCCTACTATAAGAAATCAATTGGGGCCTTGAGCCAATTATAAAAACTAACTTTATGTTCAGATTTATACCTAAAACCAAGACCATGAAGTATGAATCACCCTCATTACGATATCTTCGTGTTTCTCAATCAAATCATTGAATATGATCTGATTCCTGGTCCACCAAATCACCCAACATATCGACAACCAGATTACACAAGTTGTAGCCTTGGATGTTTTCTTCACCATTTTCAAAAACCAATCAAACAAATGGTCGCACACATCTCCTTCTTTCACCATCAGAATGTTCACCCAATTTGCAATCCTCCTACACACAAATGTAATACACGGGCAAACGCAGAAGATATGGTTTAGATCCTCCACGGCAAGATCAAAAGGTAACATTGCTCTTACTGTTGAAACTTCAAGCATCGTCGCTCTCTTACTACCAAATGATCAAACAACAAATTCTAGGTTTCCAATACCATTGAAGCTGATAGAAACGTCAACATGTTCAATCACTAAAGATTTCCAACTTGGAGCATTAATTATGTAGATATCTCTAATTATTTGGGATGAGGCGCCTATGGCCAACAAAAATTGCTTTTAATCAGTGGAGATTTCCAATACTTTATGCTTTCCAAATCACATGATGATATTCAAACTATTGTTCAAGCTTCCATTTGGTACTTAATATAAGAAAAAGCTTACTTTTTATATTCATCGAAAAATTAATATATCTGAATTATATGTAGTTCAGATACATTGTTCTTTCAATAAATCTAAAAAATAAACTTTTTCTTATATTAAAAACCTAAGGTAGTATTTATCAAAATTTAGAAAAGCACATTGACAATTAACTTATATTGTGCAACAAGCTACCTTGACTCCTATAAATGAAATTATTGATGACATTAATCACCTTATTTTGAATAACTTTCTAGGAGAAGAAAATACATATTTATCTTTAGATTCAATTTGTAAATTAGATTTCTGATAACTCACCATTTGTGAGTTATAATAAATCTTAATACTTAAAAATTAGATAAGAGAGTGAGTTGAACAAGGTGGAGATATTCTCCTTTTCATCATTTCAAGTGTGAGCTACCATTATCTGGCGTGACATAGGTCATCTCTTGGTGATTAACAATTGCAAGAAGGAGAAGATGTTACTATTAGATTTGCATTTCTTTTTTTCATTATGTGTTTAAGAATTCTTAGCGTAGGAACCAATATTGATGTATGTACTAAGCTCATCATTTATGTGTTTAAGAATTCTTAGCGTAGGAACCAATATTGATGTATGTACTAAGCTCATCATGAGCTAAACCCTTTTATGTTGATCAATAAGAAGTTAATATGAATTAGTCGTTTATGTTAAATGAGATGTTGTTAGTGCTTTGTTTTATCATGTGTTAAATTGTTATAAATATGTTTCTTTGAATGATCAACTTAGGAAAAGATACAGGATTATTGTTGTGAGAGATCCAACAACAAGTGGATTTCATGATAAATGTTATTTTGTGTCGGCGAAAGACCTGGGATCCACTGCTCCACGTCGGCCAGAGGCCCAATAGCACAAGGCCTATTATCTAGCCTACTCCACCAGACCCAAGGTATAAATACATTCGTAAAGGGGTTCCCCGGCTACAAAAAACAATTCCCCACAACACCTTATGTACCTTTAGAAGTCAGGGGTGTTGTCAGATACGCTTCGAGCATCCGACTACAATAAACAATTCCCCACAGTGCCTCGTACACCTTTAGAAGTCAGGGTGTTGTCAATTACGCTTAGAGCATCCGACTATAGCAATCAATTCCCATACAGCGCCTCGTACACCTTCAGAATCCATAGGAGTTGTCGGAGACGCTTTGCAAGTCTATATGTTTTGCACGTCCGAATTCAAAATTCAAATACCCATGTCAAAGAAATACACACTTTCACGCGTAGCTGGCGCACCCCTATAGATCTAGCCAATCTAAGGGAGAACCTGGTGAAGCTTAGAGACGTTCACCTCGATCCGAGTTATAGCCTAGGAGGCACGCATGAGGATCCTCTACCTCTGGCTATTTAATATCATTTATGACACGGAGCGCAATTCAAAACATGATCGTATCAACCAGGTTTCATGTCCCTCATCTGTCAGAATAATTCGAAACACCGCCACGATTAACCGGACTTATACCTTATCCATATAAGCGTGACTAAGGCATAATCGCGTCTAGCTGGTCTTGCATGAAATAATTACAGGTATAACGGGGAGTGTAAACGCTCAGAGCCTAAATCATGTTGCACTAGTTTCAATCCGACATATGGACAATTCAAACCACAAAAACGCTTCCTCTGTGCAAGCATAATATGAGTACAGCCACACATTATTACCTTAACATTCTATCAAGATATTGCGTGTGAAGTCAAGCTTCTCTAACATTGTGTTTTGATGAAGACAAGTATATTTTCTCAAGTTCATGTACATTATCAAAGGATGAGAAAAAGCTCCATTATTGAAGCTATGGTATCAAGACTTGTACCTCAAGCGACATTGCCAAGATGATCTTAGACTTCAGGAGATTTATCACTTCATTAAAGGTACTAGTTACAATTGATCATGTGTTTTACCATAGTTCTCAGAAATTTCATATTAAATTCATCTTGATGCATAAAACTCTTTTTGATAACTTATGTTTATGCACCATAACATTTCTTAAAGTATTTTTCAAAGTTTCTTCAGGTGTAACCAATTATACATTTCTGTTTACCGGTTACCAAAAAGACTTTTTGACTTTTTTTCAAAAATGCATCAGGTGTAACGGGTTAACCAATTTCTCTTAGTCGGTTACATGTTAACCGGTTAACCAAATCCTATAACAAGTTACACCTTCTAAATTTTCAAATTTTGCTAACACGCTTCAACTGTAACCGGTTACGATTATGTGTTAGTCGGTTACCACTGAAACAGTGACACTTTTAGGCATAAAATTTGATTCCAACGAATTCTAAATTTCATTTACCAATAAAGGCATTGATTCATGGTATTATACTCATTCCTATATGTATGATTCATGTATAAATACCTAAGGTTTCAGATTTTGAAAACACACCTCTTTCATTTCAATTCAAACTCAATCTTTCATTTTTAAAATAAGTGCCTTGTGTCTTAAGCATTTGAGTGAAAATTTCTGCATTCATTTTCATTGTATCAATAAAAAAATTTCATCATTTTTCATCTGAGCAATTGAGTAATATACTCGTGAATTGTATACTTGAAAGGGAAGATCAATTCAAGCGATTGATAAACATCTTACAACTTCAAACTTCTTGTAAAAATCAGATTTGTGTGTAAACCTTGTTGTCCAGGATTGTTGGAAACAAGAGAGTGAAAAAGAGAGGATTGTCTTCTTTTTCTACTTTGTAAATCATAAGTAGTGTTCCTTATTGATTAAGTTAGCAACTTGTGTATAGAGACTAGAATTAGGCTTGTACAAGGTTCTAACAATATTGAAATCTCTTATTGCGTAAGAGGACTGGAGTACTCTCGAATTGTGAGGGGAACCAGGATATATTGCCAATGTTCTTTATTTTTCCGCTTTCTAAATATTATCAAACCAAAAAGTTAAAAGTAACATTTCACTATACCAAAAATCGATCAAAGTACCTAATTCACCCTCTTCCTCTTAGGTGCACTCTACACTTACATTGCGTACATCTTGACGCAACACACTCCAAGCATAACAACCATATACGGCTCCGCAAAATACTTGAGGTCATTTACACTTTAAGAAACTATTATTTATTGCTTTCTAAAGCAAACAAATTATGCTAATTGCATGATTCCAAAGCAATCCTTAGCTATCCTCAGACCCTAGTTCTTCTCAAATCCCAACCGGAGAATGACAACGATTGAAAACAGAGCAATATCATACCAAAAATCACAAGCATGCAAAGGTAATAATTGAAATACAAATATTAAAATATTGTTTACAAACCGAGGGCACAAAGGCCTTGTCAAATATTATAAGAACAAATAAAAAGAAAAAGAACGGGACGATGCTCAGACGTTAACACTCGACTCCTCAAATCCAGGTATGCCTCTGATATCCTTCTCTTTATCTATCATTTCAACATGAGCACTAGGGTTAGCAGGTTCTTTACCACTAGCACAATCATTTTATTCCTCCTCTTGTTTATCAATCATCTTAACATTTGCACTAGGGTTAGCAAGTTTTTTACCACTAGCATGGTCTTTTCCAAAAACACGAGCAAGCTTATAAAAAAGTGCGATTGGAGTATTCCTATAAATTTTGCACGCAGATTTCTCAACACAGTAATAGAAAACCAAACACATTTTAAATAATCATGAATATAAATTAAATCAAAACAAACTAATCATAGAAAAATAAATAATTAGCACTAACCTTTACACACTCTTTCCACACTTCATCACTGTCAACCTTAATCATTTTTTTCTCGTCTTCCCAACCAAACCCATTTTGGTTTATCATATCATAAACTATTCCATAAACTATTATTAACCTCCCCATTACCCATTCAATGTATGCTTTTAACTTAGGTTTAAGATCACGAAATTTTCCTTCAAATCTTCCTCCATTTTTTCCAGAGTCCATTTCAAAATATATGATTTGAATTGCTTATGTCTGATAGAAAAAACTTTAGGGTAATTTTTCTAGGCAAGCCAAACGGTCTAATTTTGACGCCAACCCAACCTCACGCCCACTCTAACTAACGAACATGTGTACCATTGTTAGGGAGATCCGCGATAAAGTAAGGAGTCTCGCCATCTCTACTGTTGGCATCCATCCAACAGTCCCCGCGCTTGGCACCGTGTTCTCTAGAGATAGTTCTAACCGCCAATTTTATATAATTGTGACTTTATGTCACACCAAGGTACGATTCACTACACACTTGTAAGTTTTATCTCTCTGACTTTACTAACTTGGGCATTTACTACTACAAATATTACATTTTATGACAAAACTGTCCCTCCACCCAACAAAATACAAAGTTAAAATTCCCTGACCCGCTATGTTATTTTTTTTCCAGGAAATTATCATTTATTCCCTCGGTTTTATTCTAAAACCGAGGGATAAACTAATTAAGGGTACATGTTTTAAGCCCCAACAACTGTAGCTTTTGTTTTTTTCTATAAAAGTGATGCCTTTCTTATTATTTAAGATTTTATTTTATTATTAAATATTCTATTCCCTCGGTTTCTCAAATAACCGAGGGGTATGATACTCATATTTTACTATAAAAGGATTCTTTCACTAAGTCTTACTCTAAACCTAAATCACAAGTTAATTCGCTCCATACTCTTAAACATCATTATGTCGGATGGATTGCGAGACAGAAAAAAATTTGGTTATGTGTTGTTGTTCTTCTTACACCAACCTTTAACAAATCATTTTTCTGTTCTTGCATTCTATCTCACGTAATGGTGTTGTTATTGTTGTTCACGTCAATGTTTAATGGAATAACTTTCTGATGTTATTAATCAAAGAAAATTTTCTATAATATATATATATATATATATATATATATATATATATATATATATATATATATATATATATATATATATATATATATATTCTTCGGTTGACAACATTGAAAAATTTATTCTTAATCATATTGCAACACACAAAGATATTGGTGAATGATAAAAAAGTTAAAAAAAAAAATAATAATACATGTTACTTCAATTTTTTTCCATTCGCCATTCTTTTTGCAATAAAAGTCGTCTATTACCTCGGTTCTTTTAGAAGTCGATGTTAAAAGTACCAAATTTATTGTAATTTTTATTTATAAAGAAAAACTTTTTATCTCGGGTTTAAGTAATAACTGAATGGAAAAATAAGTGTTTTCATTGAGTTTTTTCGCAGTCCTTAAACAAATATTTATCGTCCATTTAGTGAGTATCAATGCTCAAGACACTGTCGTTCGTGATCTGTGTGAAACCTAAAAGACATTAATTCAGAAGACTCATGCCACATTATATAAGCATTTTGAATATCAAAAATTGATCATGAAATTATTTGTCATAAAAACATTGAAACTTATTTGTTTTATATCATAAACCTTGAAACATTGCACTGATGAAGATTAATCAGATTCAAAATTTGTTATATATTTTTACTTTAATATTATGTTTAAACAATGTAATTTGTAAACAATTTAATTTAATATTATGTGTAAACAATGTAATTTGTATTTAAAAAAAATTATTTTTCCTCTCAGTTTTGGTCATAAACTAAGAGGTATGTGGCACTAGTTTTGGAAATATAAGAATGTAGTTGTTGAGGATCGAACCAATAACTATTTCAACTATCAATGACAAAGTAGTGAGTTTTTATGATGTCTGTCCTTACCATGCTTGTATCACCAAGATAAAATTTTCTTCACGTCTGAGATAAAATGTGTTTTTTTAGCAGTGACTAGTGTTGGAGAAATTTCCAAAATATTAAATTGATAAATAATAATGGTTAATTTACCAAAATAAATGGCCAAAAGTTGCAACTCTCTAGAATTGAACCAAAGACCTTATTGTGATAAGGTGCGTGGTCAAAAGGTGCAACCACCAGATCAACACAACTTTTCATGAAAAAGTTTGTTGTGATTGATTACAATGGTTCGTGAATGGTCATGTTGGAATCAAATGAAACATTGTTTCTCCACACCAATCGGCACAAGTTTTCTTATAAATAGATATACTTGGCAGCCATAAAATAGACACAAAAATTATTTGTTTCAAGTGCCAAAAATTATATCTAAGTCATCCTTTCACCATGGTTATGAATAAGAGAGCATGGATCTATTTCTCCATCAAAGTTACAACCATAAATTAATCACAAAAAATCATAATCAAACCTAAAGATTGTTGGAAATTGTATTGGGGGGTCTGCTACAAAATATGAACCAGAAGAAGATGATGAAGACGGTACGATTACATTAATATTATATTTTAACTTTAACTAAAATTTATTTCTTAAACTGTAAGAATAAGGATGATCAAAAATCGTAATCATTCAGATTCAAACCGAAAACACTTACACCAAGGGGTGTGTATGAACATGAGCACTGCCATTGAAACAATATGATGTTTTGACACTCGTCGCTGCATAATCGAGTTTTCGTCGGTCTTGCGCTAATTCGATAAATGATGAATTATCCTGGGTATTCTTGCGTTCCAACTCTAAGACATATGTGAGAGTGCTTGAAATACTTTTAAGGAAAGTGATTTCGTTCAGGATTCTAGCCTCGATCCATTCGGTTTATATTAATTTTCCAACAATCTTAAAAGTATTTCAAGCAATGGCAATCGAGACTTTCGTATTAAGAATCGTCATCATAGATCCGGTATGTTCTTATTATTTTTAACTGGAATTATAGCAACGTGAAAATAATAATATATATGATTCTCTAAATCATTTATATATGCAATGTTTGAAAATGATTTATTATGTGATTCGTTGAACCACGAAAACTTGTGCTATACTGTTTCAAACATACATTAGATTATATCCTGCAATTTACATGTAATTTTTAATACCGTACAAAATAAATTATTTATGTGAATGAAAATTGAAGTACGTAATATAATTATTGGTACTGTACAATATACTAAACTTCATATCATTTCAAATCAATTTTATCCTTTAATATACATATTATATCAAATAGTTGTATGTAAGATATGGTTTAAGATTTTGGTATAAATGGATATAATATTCACTTTGCTTTCTTAAGATTATGTATGTATGCATCTTAATTGCACATGAATCATGACTTGGTGTTAGTTTGTCTAACGTCATTAAAAGAATGAATAATTTGTATTTGTATACGTGTCTTGTTTTGTCTTCTTATGAAATGGAAACTCATAGCATTATGCTAGAAGATTCAGTATTACAAGTATGTGTCACGATCACAAATTTCTCATACGAAGACTTGAAATCAAATTTGTATGATCATGGTTGTCAAAATGGTTAATGTATTAAATATATTTTAGATATATTTAAGTGAAAGTAAAACTTCAAAATAAAAAAGGTGGTAAATGAATATTGACATAAAAATCTGTGTATATGACAAAATGAATGACAAAAGTGTCATGATGATAGTTTATGAAAACTATCAAGAATATATAATATATGTTGTATATGGAAATTGTACAAATATGAAAAAAGTGTCATAATTTGATGATAGTTGGTAAATACTATCAAGAGTACATAAAGTAATCATATGCATGATTATTTAAAAAATTGAATATTCGAACATTATTAAAGTATGGAAAAATATTGCAATTCTTCGACGAAGGAATTGACAAAGATATGATGTCTTTGGATATAATTGAAGACAGTGAAGACATCATTAGGGATTTAGAACAAGCCCATATCTAATTAATCATCAATAGTGGAAACTCAACTCACACTTCATTAACATTAAGTCTTGAGTTCAACGGTGAAAGTACACTATTAGAGTGATTGAAGTACTTAATGATAGATACATCACAAGGGGTAAAAGTACTTGGACCATAAGAATAAGTGTGGTAGGATGAGGTTTTCCTCTTAATAGACATATAGCATATGTTTGCTGGAATGCATAATTATGGGTGTGTTTCTGATATAGTCTACTTATATGAGAATGAAGTGGTGCCGCTTCATAGAGTTCAAGGGCTTGACTCTTATGTTCTCATGAAAAGGATATGAGACACAGGGCCTTATCAAATGTATCATATTAATAACTCGATCAATGGTACCGAGATTTCATGTGTGAGTTATGCACGCTTGTTCTAATGAATAATTTGTTCATAGCTTGTCTACCGATCTATTCGGGGATGAGTGAAAACTTAACTTACTAAGTATTGATTCAAATCATAAGATACCTTTATCTGAAATCATGAAATTTCCTGAATAATGGATTTAGATATATTTTGAAAATGGCGGGGGATTGTTGGAGAAATTTCCAAAATATTAAATTGATAAATAATAATGGTTAATTTACCAAAATAAATGGCCAAAAGTTGCAACTCTCTAGAATTGAACCAAAGACCTTATTGTGATAAGGTGCGTGGTCAAAAGGTGCAACCACCAGATCAACACAACTTTTCATGAAAAAGTTTGTTGTGATTGATTACAATGGTTCGTGAATGGTCATATTGGAATCAAATGAAACATTGTTTCTCCACACCAATCGGCACAAGTTTTTTTATAAATAGATATACTTGTCAGCGATAAAATAGACACATAAATTATTTGTTTCAAGTGCAAAAAATTATATCTAAGTCATCATTTTATTTTTCTAGTGCACAAGAATAAATAATGGAACTTTATTATGTAAAATATCGTTGATCGATATGCTTAATGTGAAAATGCGATTCATGTTAAGGTTTGCAAAGTATCCTGAAGGGGATTCGCCGCTTAACCCTTTTGCTTCCAATTTGCATAAATTGGTGGGAGCGAATCGAACCTAAAGCTTAGTGTAAACACACGCTTTGGAATTATTTTGTGCAACTTCATCGCACCGTCTTCATCATCTTCTTCTGGTTCATATTTTGCAGCAGGCGCCCAATACAATTTCCAACAATTAGAATGTTAAACTTCCATGTACTCCCCCTTTTCCGGTCATTGAAAACATCCACCGCCGCTCCGGAGACCTCCCACAATAGGTTTCGCCATTTACTTCCCATTTTCTCTTATGAGACAAAATAGTAACCAAATAGATTCCAAAATACAATTTGATCCGAGTGGAACTCGGTTCAAATTCCTTAAGCAAAGTATCATATTTGAGTCTTATCTTGTACAATGTATGAAAAAAAAAATGGTTGGAAGAGAGATCCTTCTCAAGGTGGCTAACAAAATTCTCTAACATAGATTAGTCATCAATAAAATTAGTGAGTACTTCACACCAATAATATAATTAAAATAAAGATAAAAAATGATGATTACTATCATTATTATTTTGAATGTTCTTAAGCAATTGCTACAAAGAATTGATATGTGAACTTGTGAAGTATATCATATATGAATTATGATCATACCTATTCAACATTTAGTTGATGCCACAGCTCTAGCCCAAAACTTGATATGCTTTTTCATATCATCAGCAGACATATTATCCCCCCAATTCGGAACAGGAGGAGTTGCACAACTTTGCACCAACCATGCCTCTGATAAATAAGGTCCTCTTGCTGCTTTATCTTCCTCACTTTCATCTCTATTTTTCTCTTGCAAACCAGGAATTATGTTAGCTAAACTTGGACTTAATGCTTCTTTCTCAAATGAAAATCCTAAATCCTTGAACCCTTGAACTTCTTCATACTCAAGATCACTTAAGCTTCTCCTTATTGTTTTTTGATTTAGTACCTTTCTCCTCATTTCCATAACACCCTCTTTGTTTAAGCTTTCAACTTCAATGTTTTTAGATGGTCTACATCTTGGTATGCTACAACTCTATCAATAGAACAACAAAACATATACAATGAGTTCGGTTCGAAAAACATTCAAGTCTATGTCTGGTTCTGCGGTGACGAAAATTGATTCTTCTTAAAAATGAACTGACTAGAATTTGATTCATTAAATCATAAAAGAGTATAGATGATAAATATAGTAAGTACCTTAGAGGTTAACCTTGGAGGCAACTTTTCACTATTGGTAGGTGTTGATGGTTGTTTTTTGGATCTTCCATTTCTAGGATAAGTTTCTTGAGACTTTTCCTCTCTCCCTATTGATGGAGGCAAAGATGGTGTTCTCAACAATTTGCTTTTCCTTCTATTACAATCACTTCTATGATGAAGTCCTTTCATCTTTGCACAATGATGTTGTTTACTAGGATCCAATGGTTGATGCACCAATTTGCTTCCTATTTTATCATCCTCTTCATCTTCTTCTTTCACTCTAATTGGGGGCATAGATGGTGTCCTTTGAAACTTGTTAGAACAAACAAAAGCACTTTCGTCCTTGACCAAAAAATCTGAGTCTATAAGCCTAGTGGAAGGGTAAGGATCAGAGTGAGACCTTAACATCTTTGGTTTTATATTCAACAAGTTATCAAAGAACCAACACTCCTCAAGAAGATTCATTGCTTCCACTTTTTCATCTTTACAAAAAGAAGATTCACAAGAGCTATTATCATTTGGATCCATGAGTGTTTCAACTTTTCTCTAACTTTTTCAACTCTTGATGTATGTATTATGAGTTTATTTATATGAGGTCTTTTTGCATCTTGTGACTGAACTTTTGGTTAAATTAATTGTATGTAGGTAGTACAATTGTTATTAATTTTTTGACTATATTAAAGAATGATGATTGAAAGTATGCTTTCTAGAAAAGCCATGTGAGATATGTCACCATGTGCTTTATATTGTCCTTATACAATTTTTCTATTTGGGCATAATGAACTTAATGGTCCAAAAAATAAGTTTTGTATGATAGAGAAATGTATTTATCTATAGCATTCAATGTTCTCTAGTAGGGCTATTCTAGAGCTATAGGGTAGCCGAATTTGAACTACAATACATGTGTTGTCAAGTGTTATCATATAATCAGAGTCGTCTCAAATTTTTTAATGTTAAATTATATAAAATACATGTTTTATTGTAAAAAAGTAGTATTTTTTAACGTCTTATTTAATAATTATTAAATTATAAAATATGTGCGATAGACCATCTTACACGCTTTAAGAGTTATCTGATAGAGAGATGGATGAGTAGAAAGATGGCAAGTGGGGTTATGTAGCACTGAATGTCCACAACTACAAAATAATTGGTGGGGGCAATATCTCTGGAAGTGGCTCTATCATGCCAGCACATCCCCATGTGATGCAGTTTTTGTTTATACAGCGACTTGACATCACAGAACAAGTTAAATTCATTATTGTGTTTGGTAGTAGATTACAACAAATAATACAATAATTATTATTATTATATTTGTGATAGGTGAAGGGTATTGGAGGGGCATGATGCAAATATGAAAGAGGTGATAGATATCTTAATCTTAGCATGTAATTGAGGAAGACCTTTATTCCTTCTTTTTTATTCCTTCCAATACGTTTATGACTTTGGCTTTTTTTTTTTTTTCATTCTCACAAGTCACGACGACAATGTTCTTAGCTGTCCAAATATTATGAGTTCTAAGAGGAATAAAAAATGTATAAAAGAGATGCTTATTAAGGTGTTTGATTGATGTTGGAAAAATCATGTGACACTAGAGTAAAATAAGTTGTTACGTAAGAAAGTGAGTATTCAAATTTAATAAGCAAAATGAGATCTATATATTTTTTTATAAGATTTAATTTACATTCAAGATCAATGTAATTTTCTCGATAAAGTTAATTTAACGAATATATTATAGATCATAAATATTATAGATAAACATTTTAACAAAAAGAAAAAGTTAAAATTAGAGATCTTCATAAATCTGAATAAGGAATCAAACCAAATTGATTAACGTATCAAACACCTAGAACTTTTTAATTTTTTCATTATAATAATTGTTAAAATGAGTTAGCATTATAATTGTTTAAGCAATAAATAAACAGGAATCTAATCAAGTCGTTTACACCCTAAGTTTAGTTTGGGCGAGGAATGAGTCGGATGATCCTTTTAGAGAATTTTTTATTCATAATGCGAAATTTTAAAAATATTTTTAATTTTTGAAGATATATTTTTAAAAGTATTTTAATATACACTTTTTATTTGTTTTTGAGATATACTGCAATTTTACAAATAAAATTATTTCAAAAATATATTTTCGAAAATTTTTCAAAAATACCTTTCCAAAATTAAAAAAAAAAAACATCTGAAAAGTATACTTTCAAACAAGTACATATATTTACTTGTGACTCTGGGTGTTAGATTCCATCTTCCATGAAAGAATTACAACCCTTTAGGCAGTGCCTTAGATCAAAGTTGAATTACAAATGTTAATTAAATTAGGTTTTTTTAATGAGTATAGGTATATGAATTAAATACGTTTTATTAGGGATTGTAATTTGACCCATCTCCATCTCTAGTAAGGTATCCAAAAAATTACCCATAATAGATAGGGTAAAAATCCACAAAAATGGATACGGGTATGGACTCGGGTAATTATTCACTTAAATAAACGGATATGAGTGCGGGGATGAACACCTTAGTACCCAGCCCGCCTTATACCCGCACAATATATATTTATGTATTTTAATTTATATTATTATATAAAAATAAATATTTAAAAAATTAAAAAAAAAACATCAATTTTAAACTACTACATATTTAATATACGTGATCATTTATTTCATAATTCAACAATAATTTTTTTTTAAACTTTTTAATATTTTTAAAAACTTAAAATATTATGATATTTTATACTTATTTATTTTTATTAGAAATGCGGATAACAGATAAGGGTACGGACACTTATATACCCATAGGATACGGAGACGGATGTCAATTTTGATACTCAAACGGGTATAGACTCGAGTACGGAGATTTTTTTCAACTGCGGGTATAGGGACGGGTACTATAGTACCTTACCCATACCCTGTCCATTATCATCCCTACGTTTTATCTGGTTTTTTAGTTCGAAATGTATTTTTGGAAATTTTTCAAAGATTTATTTCTAGAATAATTTTATTTATAAAATTGAGATATATTTCAAAAACAAATTAAATATGTGTATTGGAGAGATTCTCCAAAAATTTTAGATATTTTTAAAATTTCGCGTCATGCCTAAAAAACATATAGGATGCAATAAGAAATTCTCTATTTTTATATGTTGTGTATTTATTTTTATCATTGGATTGATTTTTTTTTGTCATTTTCCTTCGTGGTTTTTGTTTAAAATAAATAAATAAATAAACTTTAATATAATACACATCCTACTTGTATAAAATAAATGTTTTCTTGGATTTAAAAATTGGTTTTGAAAATATGTCATTGAAGAAATTATGAATTGAATCACGGACTAGGTTGCTATTTCATTACAGTTAACCGATCGAGAATTACACCCTTTATAGTGCAAAGATTACCTGAATTTGGTATGAATATCAATTGTATATGGCACATTGCGGCCACTAAAAAAAAAAACAATTATTTATATAAAGGAGAGCAGAGAGAAAAAGGAGAGATTTCAATTTTACTGAAATTTAGAGTGAAATAATGAGATGTGTAGACCTCTATTTGTAGCTAAAGTCCGAAATTGAAAAAGGAAAGAAAAATGTGGAGCAAATTTGATCAGTTTTCCCATAATCAAATTAATCAATTTCAAAAATTCTAAGATATGGATTGACTCAGCTGAAGCAGATATACCTTGACTCAACATAAGAAATTCGTTGAAGGCTTGGTCAGAAGCATAGAAAACATGTGCCTAATTAATAAAATGGATGAGAACAACGTTAAAATTATGTTTGATTAGAGACAAGATGTCACACACAATGTGGAAATAATGTGTGATACAAGATGGTATGAATTAAACGATGAACAATAAAATAGAGTAATAAATAAAAAAACTCAAAGAATTGTTAGTCCAGTTTGGTGCAATTGTCACCTATGTTTGGAGGACAGTAGCTCAGCTGAAAGAAATTTTACTAATAATAAGTAGTCAATTGTACACAACTGTCTTATCTGGACTCTCCCCAATTCATAGCCTTTTTTCTAATATTTCATGTGAATTTCAAATCAGTCTCCTCCTGAATTTGAGATTTCCTCACTTCCACTCAAACACTCTCCCAAATGTTTGTAAGTCTTTAGTATCAAAAGTGTGGTAAACTTCATGAATGAAAACCATATCATTGTTTCATAATGAATGGTAGAAAATAGTACAAAGATGAGCACAAGCAAAATACAATGTGTTTCTTAATCATTAAAGCATCCACTACAAGTCCTCCTCATGAGCGTATGCTTCCTCTCTTTATATAGATTTAATTCAGTTGGCTAGCTCATTAGGTTTTCACAAACAAATCCATAACATATCCAATCTTGAACACAAAAAACATTTTCAAACAAAATATTTTCAAAATAAATCATGGAGACGAACAAAATAAATCATGATATAATCCATTCCCAAAAGACCACATAAAATCCGGAATCAAATGAAATATTTCCAAAAATGACGTACTCATGGATAACTGAACCAAGATGTCTCAATAACTTATATGACATCTTACTTAATATTTTCTCGATAAACATAAGTACATTCCTATAGAATAACAAACTCTCTGTTTGACTATTTTTACGCAAAACAAGAATTTGAGTATTTCTAGCACATCAATAAAAAAGGAAGACTAACAACAAGATAAATTAACCAATATGCAATTCATGCAATCAAATAATAGAACCAAACAAAAAAAAATCACAACCAAAAGTGAACAGAAGTGCCTCTTCTCCCCCTATTAGCCTCAAAATGGCCAAAGGAAACAAGTAACAAGCCGTCAAAATAGATATAGGGTACAAAATCAACAAATCATCGAGCAAGTATTCAAACAACCCTCTATAGAAAATCAACAATCATAAAATCCAAACAAACTAAATTAGAGCAACAACGTAGGAGAGTCGTTGTTAAAGACCTCTTCAAAAACAACATCATCATCTTTTCCACCGTAGTGACGAGTGAGCATCTTGATAATTCCTTCACCCAAAATCTTCCTAACAGAGGATGTAATGATGATATCTTGTAAGGCCTTTTCCTTGTGAATCAAAGCGTTTTCTTTCATGTCCCAAAATATGAGCAACTTCTATCATTTATTCATCAATACTCGAAATTAGGAAACATAATATTTGTAACATGTTTCCTAACAAAGAGCTTGTAACTAAAATGGAGAACTCTAAGAACAACACCAACCTCATCATCACACATCATCAGGCTTTAGTGATTCACCACCTTCTTAGTTGTTATAGGTTTGTTAGTATAGGAATTTGGGTGTAGTATCTTGACAATAAAGGTGTGATATAAAGATATGAGAATGCTAAGTATAAAATAACCTAGGTATAGTTTTGACATTTTGATAACTTCAACTGAAGGGGTGAGTTCGACTCGCTTATCAAATGTTTTGGGACTTAGTATATCTTTTTAGCTCAAGGTTAAGATAACCTAAAAACCTGTCAAGCCTGGTTTGGAAGATTCTCAGGAACAAATTACAAGATTATGATGACTCTCTCTTCAAAACATGTTCAGAATCTCGAAAAGTTTTATGGTGATTTGGCATGTTTGATAGAAATAGAGATGAGATAAATTCACAGGATAAGTACGAGTAGCTAAATCATTTCGACGTTATTCTCTAAGGTTCGAGAGAGGAAACTTTCGATATAAGCAATTAGGAGATTTAAAAGACAGTTTGATAGAACAAGAGAAGTTCAAAACAATTCAAATGTCGAAGAGACTTGGAAGGAGGCTAGAAGGCTGAAGCCCGCGTAAGGGAGTACATGTTGATTTTTGGGAAGATAATTGTTATTGACAATTAACATTGTAATAGTATATAAGAATAGTTAAGTCATGTAAACAAGGGTCGCAAAATCCATTGAGTATTCTCTATAGAACTTAAGTATCCAAGTCATATAGAGAAAATAGTCTATGAGAAGATGTATGAATATGTGTTCTTTCTTTTAATTCTTTAAATTCAAAGTATTTACATGAATGGTTTTTATGTTATTTTTTATTCCTTATTTTCAAATTAATCCTGCATTATCCTAGTTTAGAGCTTACATCTAAATTCTCGACATTCAAACATTAAGATTTAAAGCACAAATGCATTTTCTCAAATCTTTTGCACAATATTTCCTAGTTTTTTTTTCAAGTTTAATCATGTAAGTGAATGCAAACTTGTGATCTGATTTATCAAAAACAACGGTAAACAAATTGGCACGCCCAGTGGCACTCTTTTGTGAAATAAATATAAAATTTTGTAAAAAAAAATTGTGCATTTGTATGTTAATTTTGTTCTTCATACATGAAATACTTTCAATGTCCGAGTGTTTATTTATCTAGGAAGTGGTAAATTTTTAGTTAAGATGGCACATCAAAAAAACACTTCCCTTCCTCAGAATAACGCTCCAGACAACTGAATCGACGGTTGGTGGTGCAGGTACTTCAACAACCATTGGAGTAACAGTTCCTTTTGTAAATCAGATGTCGATTTCGAAGACATTACCAGAGGTGGTGGTTCTACCACCACAAGTAATGAGTATTCCGACTACTCCTAAGGCCACACAAGCAATTATAGGAGAGCCTAGGCCTTCTTTTCTCCCAAGTTTCACGCTATCCCCTAATGGTAGAGAATATCCATATGGAATGCCAACTGTAATGATGGCAGACCTACAAACCAATGCATCTACATATGCAGATAATGCAATGACTGTTGCATCCCTTCTCAATCCATATTTAACCTCAGTATCTGCTATAAGCAATCCTAGTCGAATGGGACGACCACAAGGAGGGTTGGGATATATCCCTCGAGGTATGCAACCTTAACCACTAGTTCCCTCATGTTTGTGAGCCAAAAAAATGAACGAAAGCAACCATGATATGGTGAATATGCTTACCCGGAAAATTGGTACTGTGTTTAATCCTTTGATCAAAAACACAAACCATACTTATCAATAATTGGTGCATCAAATAGGTCAAACTGTTAATTTCTTTTGCGCTCCTCAAGCCCAAGCAGTCGGGGAATTCAAAACTCATGACTCACTGATAATCAAGGGCAATAACAGGTGGTGCCTCACCCAATCGAACATCCTTTACCCAAGGTAGTTGAACTAGGTATAGGTCAAAATGGCCTAGAGGTGGTATTGGTCAATAGAAATTAGGATTCAGACCAAGTGATTAGGAGAGTCCAACAAAATAATTTTGGGGGGAAAATAACATAGCAAATGTGGTTGAACAAATATTAACTCAGAATGGCCTTATTATGGGCCTTCATAGACCAAACTTTGTTTTCGCGTTGTCTGAGTATGAGTTGCAGACTAAACTCCCAATGGATTGGAAAATCCCCAAGTTCACCAAGTTTGCAAGTGATACTAATGAGTCTATGGTTGAGCACATTGATCTATGTCAGACGGGAGCAGGGGATTTGAACAATAAAGAAAATTTGACGATGAAGTACTTCCCTAATTCTTTGACAAAGAATTCACGTGGTTCACCGCCTTACCCTCATAATTCTATATGTAATTGGAATCATTTGGAAAGGGTGTTACATGAGAAGTTTCACATGGGTCAGATGAAGATAAGCCTGAAAGAATTAGCCATTGTGAGGCAAAAAATTGGCTGAGTCAATAGAAGATTATTTCAATAGGTTCAGGATCACGAAGTCAAGATGCTTCACTCAAGTGTTTGAACATGAGTTAGTGAAAATGGATGCTGGAGGCTTAGACTAATCTATTAGGAAGAAGTTAGATACCTAATACCAAAGAGATATGGCTCATTTGGCAGATAGGGTTAGGAAAGTCGAAAGTTTGAAAGATGAAAAGTCTAGGTCGAATAAATATCATAAAAAAGAAAAAAATTCTTATGTGGAAATAGTTTTAAATGATCAAGAATCTGACATACTTTATGAATATGTTGAAGGAAATGATATTAACTTGGAAGAGTTGCAGTCAGGACCTCCATATGTTTGCAAAGTCCTAAGACCCTCTAATGGGAAAAAAATCTTGTAGAACCTAGTAAAAATGAAAATTTTATTACAAAAAACTTATACATTTGATGTAACTAAATGTGATGAAATTTTGATATTTTGGTTGTTGATGGTCAAATCATAGTGCCAGAAGGTCTAAAAACACCACCATTGGAACAAAGAAAGAAAAGAGGTTTTTGTAAATATCATAGTTTTCTTGGTCATAAAACCTCTCAATGTGTTCATTTCAACGATCTTGTATAGAACGCTTAGAAGGACAGAAGGTTGAAATTTGGAGACAAACCCAAGCATCCAATGTTGATTGATGTTGACCCCCTCAAAGTCCATGAAGCACACCTAGCAGAACCTGACGAGATTTTGATGGTTAAAACTCCCATGGATATCAACTAGAAGGTCAAAAAGGTAAATGTGTTGGATGGTGTTGAGAAGATTAAGGTGGTGCATCCCAAGGAGGAAGAAGGATTGATCGACTTCCTATGTTATTGCAAGATAAAAGGTTCAAAAGTTATGTTATGTCCCTGTTTGTAGTGTTCTTTGATAAGGAGGTCTTCAGGGACCTCGAGAGTGTAAGGCATCAACAACCAAATAAAAATAATTGGAGTGACAGAAGGCCATAATTTGCTTTTGATAAGAGAGGGGTCCCATAAAAAAATACCAGGGGCTTGAAAGCCAGTGAAGAACTAAATGGAAAACTTATGTCCCATTTTCTGTTATTCCCCCTGGTGAATGGATTTGACCAGCGATCAAACTAAACTCTGATCAACAAAAGTGGAGTGTAGTCGAAGTTGGCACTGATTCTTCCTATCAAGACAATTCTCAAGTATCGAAGAACTATTATTATAGTTCTATAAACTATTTGGGGGGAAACCATGACTATAGCTTAATGGCGAAGGAACCAAAAGAAGAAGAAGAAGAAGGCCATGGAGGCTGTAGAGTCCAACAATAGTGGAAAATCTCCAATACTAACTAAGAGTCGTTGGAAAAGAAGCCCGTGAAAGAGAGAATCTTTCCTCATTTTCTAGCCATAGTTAAACCAAATGGCAAGGATTTCTTGCCAAATGAAGATGACGAAATGCTAACAGACAATTTTGAATCTGGATCAGAGAATGATTTCGATGTCATTTATAATGTTGTTTTTGTTTTGCCCATTGAATACGATATAATCAGTGAGGTAACAAAAGAGGAAAGTGAGTTTGTTAAAGAGTCACCGAACCATAAGTCGTTGTGTTACTATGTAATGAATAGCGGTTGTGTGGATGAGGACATTGCCATTTTTGAAAGGTCTGATGTGGGAATGCAACAACACCTAAAGCCCTTTTTCATATGGGTTAAGGTTGAAAATGTAAGGGTTAATAAGGTCTTAGTAGATGGGGGAAACTATTAACCTAATGTCACACTCTTTGTTAAATAAGATCGGAAAATATGATACCTACTTAAAACCCTATAACATGACTATATCCAATTATGAAAGAAAAAATAATCACTCTTTAGGAGTGATACAAGTTAACATTGTTGTAGGGACCATTGTAAGACCCACATTATTTGTGGTCATTTCGACCAAGGCAAAGTATAACCTACTGCTTGGTCGGGAATGGATCCATGGGGCAGAAGAGGATCTCTATATGGAGATCTGGTGGAATTATGGAGAACATTGAGGCATATCAGAGTTATTTCCTAATTGAAGTTAACTGTAACACCCCGTTTTATTTTATATTATTTTTTGTAATTTAATTATGTGAATTTGTGTGTTTAGATGTGATTATGTGTGTTTGTTGTGATTGGGGTACCCTGCGGTAGGGGGTAGTGACCTTAATGTTGATGACCTTAAGGGTGAGGGTGTGAGGCTAATTTTGTAGAAATAAGTGATGTGGTGAGAATGATTAATAAGTATTATTAGTAATAATTGAGTAATATTATTAATTTAAATCATTAAGAGATAATGTTATTAATATTTAAGTTGTAACATTTATTAGTAATAATAATGTTGGAATTATAATAATATAAAAATATTAAGGTGAAAATAAGAATGAGGGCCCTAATTGGCAATTGGGAGAATATTGAGGACAAAATAGAGAGTTAGAGGAGTAATTGAGGGCATAAGAGGCAAACCATAGAAAGGTCCCTAGGGTTAAAGAAGTAAAACAAGGAAATAGTTTTCATTCTGTATGATCGTGACTTTTGAGAAGAATGGAAGAAAGGCTAGGTTTGAAGAAGAAGAGGGAACCACCATTTGTGAAGGTTTAAGAAGCTCAATTACAAAGTAAGGGTGGGGTTATGATCTTCTAAGGGTTAGTATGTTGAATAGTGGGTAAAAGTTAGATTCTTACCTCATGGGTTGTGGGTTGTTCTATGACATGATTGTTGTGAAGTAATTGATGATGAAATTATCTAATTGGTATGTGATGAATGATGATGTGTGGATTGGTATGTGATAAATTTCGTTACCTATATGTGTGGTGTTTCTGTTTTGTAATTGTTGAAAAGTTCCTCCATTATTGAGTTTTAAAGTTTCAAGTCGTAAGAATGAAATTGATGATATGATGTTAATCCATGAGTAAAACATGGTATGATTGAATTTTACGATGTTATTTTAGTATAAAATTGAGTCTATAATGATGGGTTTTCATAGCATATACTCTGGTATGAAAAACTGGTGTGAAATTTTTTTATTTTTAAAAAAGTGATTTTTGAGGTTCGGAACAGCATGCGTCGACCTCCAGGGTCTTCTAGGTCAACCTGATGCTTCCCGAATCAAATATTGTGAAAATTAGAACAGCAAGCGTCGACGCACAAGCCTTCACGTTGACCTATATACCCTACGCGTCGACCTATATACCTTGCGCGTCGACCCTTGCGTCGACACATAGGCAGAAAAATGCCAGGGTTTCGATCATAACTTTTTAACTGTTTATCCAAATGACGAACCGTTCGAAGCGTTGGAAAGCTAATGAGTAGAACTTTAACATGGTATAATTAGATGAGACATTTTTTCCAATATTTTTATGACTAATATGTTGAGGAATGTGACTATTAATTGTTGCGTATGTTAAGAAATCCTATTGTAAGTGACGAAACTTGAATGTTGTTATAAAGAGGTTGTTGTGGTATTATTAGTGGAATATGAGCATGTTTAATGATGTTGTTGTGATTGCATAATATATATATATATATATATATATATATATATATATATATATATATATATGTATGTATCACTACAAGAAAATTGGAAAATTACGACGGTTAATTTTGGCAGATTACGACGGTTACAACCCACGCAAATTACAAGTCACGACGGTTTTTCTTATGTCATAGAAACATGTGTCGCGAGGTTGTTTTACCACGGTTTGTAAAACTGTCGCTCCAACAGCCGTAACTTTCCACGACGGTGTTTCAAACCGTCTCCAATATATTATTACGACGGTTGTAACTGCCATAATTATATACTATATATTTCATTGTAAATAACGACAGTTTTAACCGCCATAATTACATACTATATATTTCATTTAAATAGTGACGGTTTAGAACCACCGTAATTTTATTTATTTTTAAAAAAAAAAAAAAATTGCTACATTACAATATTCAATTCAATCAATACAAAATACAATGAAAATTTATAATTTTATTAAACAAAAAAATTATCAATATCCACAATAAAGAATGAAGTAAAACTGAACCAAATCCTACACAATTTTTCTAACTAAAAACTCACAGTTAACCTCAAAAGCTTTTGAATGCACAAACTCTATATATCAAATCAAGAATAACAAAGAGACATAAAGACATTACAATCAAAATCAAAATTTATCAGAAAATAAACATGGCATTGTTTGTTGATTTTGTAACCATCTTCTGAACTGCTTCAGATGTCGCGGATACTGCTTTGTCGAAACCTTCTTTAATACTAATATGAGCTGAATCAAAAGTGCATCCTTCTTTAATACTAATTGCAATAACAACTTCTACCGAGCTTGTCATTTATGATGGTTTCAAACTTCAAAAGTATTTCTTTTCATAAGAAGCCAGCCCATGAATTCCTCCTTCAACCTGTGTTGCTCCGGTACGAACCTGGACAAAAGCAGATTAAGCATTATTCTGATAAACTAACGGAGTTTCAATACCTTGTGGTAGTTGAAAGGGCATAAGACATGCCAAAATGTTACAAAACTCATGCAAGAGATACCACATCCAACTCATATCAGAGATGACCATATCCTATACCCCAAACATGACAGAACAGCAAACAGAAAATTTTTGCTACAAGACAGTACAGCAGAAATGGAATTTCATCTACCAGGCACTACAATACAAGGCTTTTTTTTAATTCTAGAGTTACCTAATCCTATTACTAGTTTCCTACCATTTCCACAAGTATCACCATGGAAACAAAAGCTAATGAAAAAAACTATGTTAGTTCAATAAAATATTGGCAGTCAGTTAACAAACAACATTAATTATTTTGATTGTGTAAATGAAGCAGCTACATTCACTGCTAAAGCTAATAACTAGAGCAATAAATAAATAAATAACAAGTCAACTCGGTCAAACGTACCTCTAGCCTTAACACCCTGGATCTTAGAAGGTCATGTGCAGACTGCAGAGAGTTGGCACCAATATCCTGAAACCCTTGCCTTACTGCTTGTGCAGTGTATGGAATGAACTTTAACACATAACCCTTATCATTAACAGCTCCAATAATCCCCTGGGCAATTTTAAGCTTTGCTGTATCACCAAGGTACCTTTGATCACTGCCTTGAGTCATAGCTTCAAGGGAACCCATTCCTCTATACTTCTTGACACTTTGGCCGTTCTGGTGTAGAAAAAAGTAGTTATGCATATTACAACTGTATATACACGTCAGGCGTAAATTATGTCACTCACTGGGTTTGCTTTCCTGCTTCAACTGGTGGAACAGCAGCAGGAGCTGCTGCTGGCTTCTCTACTCCTCCAGGACCCTAAACATTTTACAAAGAAACAAAATCTCCATTAAACACTTGTATAACACAGTAACAAAATCTCTATTAAATACTTGTTAAAACAATAACTATAATTATTCATAATTGCTCAAAAATGGTGCTATACTTTTTCCTGTATTATACTTGGTGTCCTAACAATTAAAACCTAAAAACCTAACAGATGCTTGAGTTAATTAATTAAGCAAACCAAAATAAATAAAAGAGAGAACACTAATAACCAGCACTAGGCATTAGATAGAAATTAGACATCCAGAAAAGATAGATTCAACAGCTAATCAACTAAAATATAAAGATTGTTTGGGTTTAACGATTCAACATCTTATTAATCACTTATCTAACAAACATCTTAAGATGATTTCATGGCTAACATTTTGATCAATAGTGACATTTTTTTCTAAAATATTTTTTGTTGAATAGTTGGTTGGCTAACATTTCTTTCAAGACACGTGTGTTATTGTTATATCATAAAACAGTAATAAACATTAATTTTCTACCTTATTGACCTATCTGAACATTGAAGCCAACCTATATCCTTCCTATATATTTGGGCATGTCTAAGTTCCACTTTTTTCTCCCTCACACTCATCAACCAGTCACGTGGCATCCCGGTTGTTGTAGTACAGCTATTAGGAGGAAAGTTTAATATTACATTATAAATATCAGAAGAAGCCTAACTAGCCACTTATTATTTTGGATAGCAAGATATAGATCCAATTAGTACGTCATCTAACAGCAGATCATGTATGCATGAAGCCATTACCAATAATTCTTTGTTTTCAATAATGGAGATCCTGCTACATGTAGTCAGCTTCATAGCAACCACCAACCGCTTAATCTGCCATTCAACAGGTAAGGATGATAGCAGTTCAAAGAAGTAGGTTGCATAGCCATATTCAGGGCATTCCAGCACTATCCTACATTGAAGTTTAATTCAAAATCAACATCATGGACTAAATAACACAAAGAAAACATGGACTCAAAGATTAACTTCAATGCATATCAACCACCTGTTATGCCTGTGAAAAACAAAAATAAATGATTGAAGATCTCGACACCAACCCCACTCAACAGGCCATTTTTGAAGCTTCAAACATCTTGCATGTAGCATAAATAAAACAGGAATACGTATAGTACCAAAACTTGTATAACAACAAATGAAGGTTAAATTTATTAATCCAAACACATTATAATTATTCATAATTGCTTCAAATTATTAAGCCTTTTATCATATAATTGTCTGAAACTTTTTATATGGAACACATGCTCAAGTTACCACCTTGAATTTGTTCCAAATTACAGACCAAGATCAAAAGAAATAAGAAATGTACTTGACACACTCATATTAGTGAATTGTTCATGTGTGAGGAAATCAACTATTATGCGCTACCTAATAAGAAGAGGAAAGATAATGGAACTTACTTGAAAATGCTAATATGAGGAAAGTTGTGACGAACAATGAGTGAAATCGAACAAAATTTGAAAAATCCTGAGACGAACAATCTGAAATTGAACCCAAAAATAGATAATTTTGCAACGGAAGATAGCTTTAGAAGTTCTTATTGGATGTTTGACAACTTTATTCATCTGGATGTTTAATAGCCATAACAAGACAAGATGAAAAATATTGAGATATAGTGTAAAATACAGGTGGTCAAAAACTCATCAGAAATTCAATGTTATGATGCCTATAAAAGGGGGAGAACAATTCAGATCTTACAAGAAACTCATCAGTAAATTTACAAACCACAGACAGAAATTCACGCATACATACAGTGCCAAAAAAAACTCATTTAACCAAATCAAAACAATCATGTATACACCAGAACCCACAACCTTTTACACCAGAAAAATGTCATAAACACCTAGGATCATTCAAATATTCACCAACACATACACATCTAAACAGAAGAGTTCACAATACACACCACAAATTCATACGTCAACAAGACATCAGAAGCAATAACTCCAAATCAATCACATACAGAGCTTCACAATAGAGAAATTTTACAAACCAAACACATATACACAACATTGCAGATACACAAAACCAGGAGAAGAAATTCGCAAAAAAAAAAAGAAGGGAAGATAAGACTCATCTTTAGAGGAGGTCCGGAGAAGATCGCATTTTCCCTCGCCGTTTTACTCTTTCTCTTTTTTTCTGTTCGTTCGCAAATCTCCCTGTAATTGTAACTCTATGAATATAATGAATTTGGGGCTAGGGATTTAGGGGTTAGGGTTCTGCTTTCTGGGTAGATTAGGCTCTTTTTTATTGTTGTTTGTTGCTGTGTTAAGACGGAGAGGGTTCGAAGAAGAGAGACGGAGAGTTGAAGAGCACTCAGAGAGTTGAATGGCGGAGAGGGTGGTGGCGATTTTGGTCGCTTAGGGTTTTTCTGAGAGTGAGAGAGATGAGCGGAACGAGAGGGAAGAGAGAGTGCGAAGGGTCTTTTCCTTTTCCTTTTGCTTCACTTCCGATTCGATCACGTACACACACACTCAACATCCTCACCATGTGCACTCCTCCAAAACCTCTGATTGAGTCAACCTTTTGACTCCTATCTAGTTAATGGTCGAGATCTGAGGGTCCATGATGGACCCTTTCTCCTGAGAACCAGCGTCCGTCCCCCTTCCGTTTTTTCTTTCTCTTTTAATTTTTTTCTTTAATATGTTAACTTTACCTTTTTTTTTTTTAATTTAGTAAAATATCATTTTTCTAAACTTCCATTTTTTTTTAATAAACATTTCCTTAGGTAGAAATATATCTTTTAATTTCTTTTTTTTAAAACAACTTTTTCCTTTTAAATTGGACTTTTGATAGAATATAACATTTCCTCTTATAAAAATAAAAACTCTTTTAATTAAAAAATAAAACCTCTTTTGTAAAGTATAAACTCGTTTTTAATAATATTAAATATAATCATTTAATAAAAATAAAACTATTTTTTTTTAAAACAAAAATCATAAAACTTTTTTTAATTAATAAAACATTTTTTTCTAAGTATAAAAATGCTTCCCTTAGAATATATATAGTTTTTTTATAAACTTTTTCTCTCACCTTAAGAAATTAAAATCTTTTAAGTAAACATTCTCCTTAACTAGGATAGAACCCTTTTCATTCTTTAAGTTTCTCCTAGCTTTCCTCTCAGGGGTTTGTGTTTGGGTTGGTGATTTCAGGTGATATTGGTTTATGCTCCGATTGTGTTCTAAACCCTTTCAAAATTGTAAAATTCTCGATCCAACGTCGAGCCATCTTCTACCCATGTAAGTCGATTGCTTTTAAGCATCGCTACCAATCTTCGGTGGTGAATAACGATTTGCGATTCAAGTTAATCAATAATAATTTGCGATTTGTGTATATGTGTTGGTGAAAATTTTTATAGTAATTTATTTATTTAAAATACATAAATTTATAGTCTCTACAAACAAATAATTTTAGATCTGTCACTGGTTATAGAATGTTGTAGTATAGATATTGTTATTATGTTGTAAATAAATAATTATAATAATTATTTATTAAAATTAATTAATAAAATTGAAAAGGTTGGAAAATAAAAAGGAAAGAAAAAAGTTGGAAATTAAAGGAATAAAAAAATAGTGATTATGATTGGCTAAAGTAATTGTGACAGTTTGCCTTAACTGTCGCGAGTGTGGAAAGAGGGCGGTTCTTTGGTAACTGTCGCAATTATTTTATACAACATGCCTAAAAAATCTGCGACGGTTGGCTCAAACCGTCGTGAGAACTGTCGTAGTCCAGGAATAAGGACGGTTTTTTGATAACTGTCGCAAAAAATCTACGACAGTTGGCCCTAACTGTCGTGACAACCGTCACAATCCAGAAATAATGACGGTTTTGTGATAACTGTCGCAACTCAAGTGTCGTAAATCTCCTTTTTTCTTGTAGTGTATATTCATACTATATGAAATATATTTTTATGCTTGTTGGCCAATTTGGGCGATGTACAATAACCATGGTGATGGGTTATTGTACACGATGATGTTGTTGTTGTTTTATGCATAAATAGTTGCATTGCATTGTGGACAAATGGTATGTTGTTGGTGAGCCTAAAATTCCATTGTGTGGATTGGGCCGGTAGCTGATTTGGAGGTGATGGATCATTGAGTGGTTCTGATCCTAGGAGGTGGGGATCAGAACGGTGAACCTGAGTGTTCATGAAAATTGGTACCATATGCATAAGCATTGAGTCATGTGTGAGTTTCATTGCATTATACATTATCCATGTTGTTATGTCGATAAATATGTGGTTGTTGCGGTGAAAATCGGATATCAAGCTATTAATTAACTTGAATCACACATCTTTGAAATTCACCACCGAGCTTTGATTTATCCAAAGGAAAGGGTAAAGATCGAAGAAAACCCTAAGAGGATCTAGGTTCAGAGGTTGGTTATAATAAGGGAAGGTATTAGCACCTTAAGTATATGTAGTACTCTACAAGAACCTCTTGTTGGTATTTGTGTTATGTTAGGTTTGCTTGTTAAGGGGATCTGCTAAGGGTAAAGGTAAAGACCTAAGGGTATGTACACTAAGTTTGCTCGCCAAGACATCGCATCTTGTGCCTACGTATCCTGACTAAAGAATCAGAGCAACCGTAGTTCACCTAACTAAGGGTGAGGAACCATTGACTGTGGCCAAAGTTCCAAGGGGAATGAGTATGAGCTCATATAGAGTTTAAGAAACTCTTTAAGTCTAAGTTGTGATGGGTGAAAGTGAATACTCAAGGTGATGAGTTCCACATAGAGTCCAAGAACTCTAACTTAACTCTAAGTTGTAAGATTGTGTGGCTATGAGGCCAAGGGTTAATGTTACCAATGACTATGAGGTCAAAGGTTGCCTATGACTATGAGGTCAAAGGTTAAAGATGGGATCCTATGACTATAAGGCCAAGGGAAGATGGTTATGACTATGAGGTCAAGGTTAAGAGATGGTTTGATGACTATGAGGTCAAGAGGGACTCCTATGACTACGAGGTCAAGGAGAGATAATGAGCTATCTATGACTTTGAGGTCAATAGAGAGACTTTCCTTTGGAAGGAGGGGGAGGCAACTTCTTGTGAACAAGAGTTAAAGTGGTATTGAAGTTAAATGAACAGTATGAGTGCAAGGTCTCAAGGGGATATACAATTAAGTGTAAATAACATCAAAGCATGATATATCCATCCATGTATGAGCATGGAAAGAGATAATGAAATATTTCAATACAAACATGAGTAAATGAACACAAGTATGGCAAAGTATTCAAGAACTATGAAGTTAAGAGTGAGGATAATCATATCAACACAAAGTCATCTTGCAAGAAAATTCTAAGAGGTGTCACAAGCCATGGAAAATAGTGATGAGGTGTTAACCAAAACTCAAACAAGACCTACTTCAAAAGTCTTCAACAACGTTGATGATTACACTCAAAATAAACTCTTGAAAATAATCTTGAAACAACTTAAAAATTTGTCCCAAAAGTGGTGAGAAAAATGAATTCAAAATTAGGATTGAAACAAAGTTCTAAAAGTCCATCAAAATAATAATATTAAAGTGGAAACTAAAATGAAATTGAACATCAAAATATTAATATGACATTTTTTTGGGAAGTTTTTGGGTTAAGGAAAATATTTAAATAATTGAAATTGAAGTGAAAACTAAAATAAAATAAAAAAATGTAAAAAAAATGAGACAGGGGGTGTATTAGAAATTAGAAATGAACTGAGTTATGTTTATTGTGCACATGGCCTGCAAACAGGGAGGTGGTGGTAGTAGAAAATGGCGAGGCCCAGGTCCAATGTGAAACAAAGGGAAAACAGCACAAAAAAACAATAAAAAGGGAGTCTGGGGCGAGGGGGATTCGAACCCCAGACCCCTTGGTGAAAGGCACGACTTCAATACCACTAGGGTGGCTATACATCCAATGTATAAGCCACCCCTACAAATATTTAATCTAACAAGCATTCAGAAATATGTTTATTCAAAACCACATGCAAAAAAAAGTTATAAAACGTATCATTAAACCAACCATCAATCGGTCATAAGAAACTTTAGTCACAAAAGGACAAAGTATTCGCTGGCCAATCAGAATGCTATCATACTCTCTCCCTTCATGCATCATGCAAACTAAACACAATCCCATCGTGAAAATATGCATGGCTTACCACTGCTACTTCCCAGCCATATTCCAGCCTCATTTCCTAACCATTTCCCCACTTGTAAAAGACAAAGATGATGGATTCTCTCCCAGGAATACAAACACACCGTTCCCTAGTCCCATATCTAACTGTAACTGACAAAACATGTATACAACAGTGCCATCACGATAATATGAACGTGTATCATAGTATGCATTTAATCAAATCATAACAAGTGAAATTCTGGTATCAGATATGTGATGTTAAGTGAGATGTCACAACATCAATATCTGCTATATGAACAAGACAATAAAAGAACAACACTTGAAATCAATAAATAAACACAGAGAATTGTTCACCCAGTTCGATCTAACAACCTACATCTGGGGGCTACCAAGCCAGGGAGGAAATTCACTATCAGTAGTATTAATTCATAGACTCTACAATCAACATACAAGTTGATAATTTATTCACTTAATCATTACCCAATGACACTTTTACCTAAGACACTCTTAGATATGAGACACCTCTCACTCCCCCTCAATCACAGCAGTGATGACAATAGAAAAATTACGAATATTAGAAGATCACACTTTAATGACAATACTTGATCTTGCTTAAAAGCTTCAATCAAGAACATGCACTCGTGCTTAAAAGCTTAAAGTGGACAAATTACAACACAACTAAATCAGTCCAATTCAAACATAAAAACAGACGAATGAATGGCTCACAATACACAGACGAAAACATAAACCCTAATACTTGACACTCAGTACACAATCTCTTGTCTTCGTGTCGTCCAAGTAGGGCTGAGACTTCTTTAAATAGAAATAGATTCTTGGGCTTGGGCTCTTTGAAAAAACACAGATTTGATGCGCAATGAAAACAGATTTTATCTTCAAATCTTTTCGCCCTAAATATAGAAACAAACGATTGCATCTGAATAAATCTTCTCCAAGAATTTCGCCTGCAATCTCACAAACAGAATCTCTCAAAACATAACAATTAACACGCAGCCCTAAACCACATATCAGTCTTGACATGATGTTCTGTCAACAGATGTTAAGACATCAAGCTTGACATCATGCACAAAAGCTGCAATACCAAACAACACACCACAAGCAGAATGTTAGAAGCACATGTTAAGACATCAGATATGACATCTTGTACAAACACATTGTTTTACCAAAACTGCTGCCAATAACAGAACTAACAATCTCCCCCTTTGGCTAATTTTGGCTAAAACACTATCAGCGCACAACAGAGATACCTGCAGCAGAAACACACCAAAACACATCTAATATTCAGCAGCTGCACACCAATCAAAACTCAAACTCCCCTCAAGCCAAGGGACCAGCAACAACACTATTTCAACCAACAACCACTATTTCAACCAACAACCAACAGCAAATCCACAACAGCAAAGCCAACTACTAAGCCACAACATCACAGCCAACACAGCCAACTACTCTCCCTCTTTTTAGCCACAATTGGCCAAAACATCAAGCCCAATGTTCTGACACCTAGTCAAACATGGTCAAGTACCAATAAAAATAGTTGTAACACAGCTTGGAAAGAGTGACACATTACTCAACAGAGAGAGAGAGAGAGGTGCACAGACACCAAACAACTTTGAATGACCAGGCGATACAAACAAGGGTTTCCATTTAAGTTATAAAGACTACACCAAACTGCTTCTTACTACAACCAACCTGAGAAGGAAACATGAGTCAGTCCTCCAAGACAGTTGATACACACAAGGGTCAGTTGAAACAAGACCAGAAGAACAAGAGCACAAAACCAAAGGAGGTGAAGTCCAAAGAAATAACAACATGTGGATCCTCTACAGGGGCAACAAGGACAGGAAGAAAAACAGAAACAAGGATGAAGACCATCAAGAAGGCTTAGGTTCAACTACATAATTCTGAGGATGAGGCAGATGAAGATTGGGTTAATTTCATTAACTCAGGTGGTTGGAATGAATAGCTGAATCCAAACATGAAAACTCTTTGCTTGTAGTTTCTGAAAAAAAAATTGTAAAATTGAGTACTTCCAGCAATAAAAATGTTCTTGTTTGTTTCCAAACATTCTTATTTTGACAATTTCACCAAAGAGATAAGCTCACACATATAAGACAGCAGCACCAAAATTCACCTTCCTGCACACCAAAAAAAATTCTACTAATCCTCATATATGCAGATCCCTAATTTGCTTCTTAAATTTTCAAATTGATTTGCATCTAAGGCCTTAGTAAAAATATCAGCTAATTGCATTTCCGTAGCAACATGTTCCAAAGCAACCACTTTATCTTCAACCAGATCTCTTATAAAATGATGACGTATGTCAATATGCTTAGTCCTGCTATGTTGAATTAGGTTCTTGGAGATATTGATTACACTCAGATTATCACAGTACAATGTCATGACATCTTGCTTGACATTGTATTCAGTTAACATTTGCTTCATCCAAACCAATTGTGAACAACTACTTCATGCTGCTATATACTCAGCCTCAGCAGTAGAAAGAGACACACAGTTCTGCTTTTTGCTAAACCACGAGATAAGATTGTTCCCTAAGAAGAAGCATCCTCCAGAAGTACTTTTTCTATCATCAGCACTCCCTGCCCAATCGACATCACAATATCCAGTCAGTTCAGTGCCTGGTCCATGACTGTATAGAATACCATAGTCACTAGTACCATTCACATATTTCAGAATTCTCTTCACTTTATTCATGTGGCTAACCTTAGGTTCAGATTGATATCTGGCACAAACTCCTACAGCAAAGGAGATATCAGGTCTGCTAGCTGTGAGATACAGTAGGCTTCCAATCATGCTTCTGTATAGGCTTTGATCCACACTCACTCCATGTTCATCCTTGGGTAGCTTCAGGTGAGTAAGAGCAGGTGTCCTCTTGTGATTAGCATTCTCCAGACCAAACTTCTTGACTATATTCTTTGCATACTTGCTCTGAGAGATAAATATGGAGTCTTCCATTTGCCTAACTTGCAGACCCAGAAAATAGCTGAGTTCACCAACAAGACTCATCTCAAACTCAGACTGCATCTGTTTCACAAAATGTTGAACCATTGCTTATGACATCCCACCAAACACTATGTCATCAACATATATTTGAGCTATCAGCAGTTTTCCTCCTTCCTTTTTGACAAACAATGTCTTGTCAATTCCTCCTTTTCTGTAACCATTCAGAGACAAGAATTCAGTAAGCCTGTTATACCAAGCTCTAGGTGCTTGCTTTAATCCATAAAGAGCTTTCCTTAGTTTGTAGACATGGTTAGGAAATGTTGGATCAATAAACCCCTTGGGTTGATCTACATAAACTTCTTTATTTAAGTACCCATTCAAGAAAGCACTCTTTACATCCATCTGGAATAACTTGAATTTGAGATTACAAGCCACACCTAAGAGTAACCTGATAGATTGCAGTCTGGCCACAGGAGCAAAAGTCTCATCAAAATCAATTCCTTCTATCTGAGTGTAACCTTGAGCAACCAGTCTAGCCTTATTTCTGGTGACCACTCCTTATTCATCAGATTTATTCTTGTAAACCCACTTGGTGCCAATCACATTTATTCCATCAGGTCTTGGTACAAGATCCCACACTTCATTCCTTTTGAATTGTCCCAGCTCTTCTTGCATGGCATTAATCCAAAATTCATCTTTCAAGGCTTCTTTAACATTTTTGGGCTCAATTTTGGATACAAAGCAAGAATTTGACACAACTTCTCTTGACCTAGTGGTAACCCTTGAGTTTGGATCACCTATGATAAGCTCTTTTGGGTGGTACTTTTGCACTCTGATGGATGGTCCCTTGTTAGGCTGCTCTGGTTCAGGTTCAGCAGCAAAAGGACTGGTATTTCCACTTCTGTCTTCAGCTTCTGTTGATACATCATCAACAAATGTTCCAACATCATCCAGGACATCAGCAACTTCCTTCATTCCATAGTCATCAACAACCACATTTATAGATTCCATCATGACTCTGGTTCTGGAGTTGAATACCCTATAAGCTCTGCTGTTTGTAGAGTATCCCAAAAAGATTCCCTTATCACTTTTAGGATCCATTTTCCTCCTGTGTTCACGATCTGACAGAATATAACATTTACTTCCAAAGACATGAAAGTACTTCTGTTGTACCCCAAAATTTGTCTGCCCTATTTTCTAACATTTAATTTATTTTTAACTTTGATTTTATAAGTTTTTTTTTGGTTCAATTTTACTAACATTTTAACAGTAATTTTTATTCAAAAATAGGTAACAGATTACTTTAAATTGTTTAAATAACAAATAGTTGTTTGACCTTCATATGCTTTCAAGTGCATTTTTGTTTCGAATAAATGAATTGGCACAATTGGAAAGGAGATAAGGCTTGCAAGTATGAGGTCGCGGGTTCGAATCTCACGTGTTACATTTTGGATTTGTTCCTGTTATTTGTTACTAACTTTCTTTCCATTTTAAATTATTTTCAAAAAATCACAAAAATTGTATTTTTTGTTTTCAATTTTAAGGCATTTTTGAAAAATAATTGTTTATTTGATTTTATGTACTTTTTACCAAAAAGGAGTGCAAAAATCATAATAGATACAAAAAATATTTCCTTTCTTGTGTACTCATTTCCTATTGGTCAGTTTATGTCATTGGTCATATACTATATGATTTTATTCAGATATTATTTGATCAATATGAATTAAGACTGATTATATTTTTCTTTTTAAACTTTTTAACCTAATTTTCTAGATCTATAAATACAGGTTGTTTTACACATAACAGGGGGCAGCTGTTCTTAAATTTTTCGTATCCCCATTTGCTTCAATCCATGTTATAATACTTAAATAATGGACACATAGCAACATATAAGAGTGGTACGGTAAGCCGCCATGGATTTTCGTTTTCGTGAAACATACAGCTTTTCTTGTTAATACATATTATAAGATTAAGTGATATGACTTTTAACATTACTATTCCACTGCATGTTAATATATATATTAACGTTAGTAACATTTTCTGTTAACATAATAATAATAATGTTATATTTTCTTATTAATATTTTTCTTTTAGCATTATTATATATATATATATATATATATATATATATATATATATATATATATATATATATATATATATATATATATTGTTGATATATTCTTTATTTATTTTATATTTTTCAGATCGAATTATGTCGATACGCTGGTCGCATATTTGTGTGCACGATGCGTGACATTTATTTTGATTCGATTTGGTTGCGATGATCCAATTTCCACGGTAGCAACACTGTTGTTTTTTTTTACACATTTTAAAAGTCCTTTTGCTTTTCTATTTTTATAAATTCAGATCCGCACAATTTGGATCCGGTTGCGATGATCGCATTTTTGCGTTAGCAACATTGTTTGTTTTTTTTAGCACGTTAAATTTACTTTTTCTATGAATTTTTTTTTTTTATATTTAGACTCACATGATTTGGATCCCGATTGCGATGATCACGTTAAGTGTAGCAAGCTGTTAATTAATTTTATCAGTTTCTTTGAAATTTTACTCTTTTAAATTGATTATCATTGCGTTTCGATTTTGTACACACGTACGATGGTTTGGTCTAGCGGTAATCTGTTTGTTGTTCACCAACCAATTCGTGTTTCGATTTGCAACTTTGTGCCTTAATTTAATTTTTTACTACATAGTGGCTTATTGATCCAATTTACGATGACTGCTTACGCGGTAGCAATTTGCTTTTTTATTTGTTAATTCTTTTTTTTATTAGATTTTTCGGATCGAATTGTGTCGATACGCTATATGTATATTTACGTACGTGATGCATGACATTCATGTGTAATTTGATCCGATAGCGATGATCGCATTTCTTGCGTTAGCAACATTATTGTTTAAGACGTTTAAAATTTTAATTTTTCTATGCATTTTTATTTTATAATTTTAGATCCGCGCACTCTTAATCCCTATTGCGATGATCGCATCTTTTGCGTTAGCGATATTCTCTTATTAATTCTCGAATAATTTTGATTTCATTTTTCTTAATTCTTGATGTGAATCTTGTTTCAATTTTAATCTTAATCTTGTATGAATTTAGATTTAAATATTGTTATCTTTTTTTTTATTATTAATCTGGTTATTACGTTTGGATTAAAACTTTTGCTAATTACTGTTGAATTATCGCGTGTTTGAATTGTATATTTATCGCCCATTTTATCCCCATTGGCAAAATGTATCCCAATTCCCATGATGTGTAAAATAATTTTGTTGCTTTCCTTTATTTCGCTCATATCTTGCTACAATATTAAAACCTCTTTTTTTCAAATATATCAAACAATTCTCGATTCAATAATCGAGCCTTTTTTTTAAACCCTGTAAGTCGACTGCTTTTTAGCATCGCCATCGACCTAATGCACACACATGCACCTCTAGGGTAACCTTTCTTTGTTTGCCTTACGAAATAATGGTCATGTCCCTCGAACGTAGGGATACTTTAGCAAAAGACGCTTACGAATAATATCATCATAGTTCCTTCGATATAAAGATCATAGTCCCTCGATGACCCTTCGAGTTGCCTACGAAAAGATGATCTTGTCCCTCGATGACCCTACGGAAAAATGATGATAGTCCCTTCGAATTGCTAAGGTATCCTTACATGTTGCCTTCTATGACCATTCGATGACCCTTCGTTGTCCCTTCACATCCAATAGATAGGACTACCTACCCATTAATGGTATGGATAGTACCATCTCTCAAAGAAAAGGATAAGTACAAGAAAGACCTTATAAATTAAGGGTAAGTAACTTTTAAATGCTTGCTCACAACTAAAAAAAAAACAAATACTTTTCACACCTCACACTTTCAAAAATATTTTCAAAAACAAACACTTTGTATACATTCTTACACGAATTATTACATAGTCAACTTTTACAAAATATTTTCTGAACACACACCACATTTCAAAAAAAGCAAGTTAAGGTGAGCAAGCAATTAAGAGCCCGTAGATAACTACGGATGAAAAGGGGTGCTAACACCTTCCCTTTTCATAACTTACCCCCCGAACTCAAAATCTTTTCAAAAAGGTCTTTCTTGTTCTTTTCACATTTCCTAAATAAATTGGATAAAAGAAAAGTCGGTGGCGACTCTTGCTAACCGCAACATGTTTTGCAAAAATAAAATTAACAAGTCAGTTCTCCACCGTATTACAACTTCACACTTGGTTTTCTTCCCTTCCACAGCTCATACAAGGTAGCTGAAGTACCCCTTCTCAAAGTAACTCTGTTGTGAATGTAGCAGGCAGTATTCGTAGCTTCAGCCCAGAAATGGTAAGGAAGCTTTTTCGCATAAATCATTGCTCTAGCATATTCTTGAATGGTTCTGTTCTTCCTTTCAACAACTCCATTTTGCTGAGGAGTAATAGGTGAAGAAAACTCATGACTGATGCCTTCAGTAGAACAATATTCAGTAAACTTGCTATTTTCAAACTCTCTTCCATGATCACTTCTTATTCTGATGACATTGCTCTCCTTTTCTCTTTGGAGTCTTTGACAGAGATCTTTAAACACATCAAACACTTCTGTTTTGTCTTTGATAAAATTCACCCAAGTGTACCTGGAATAATCATCCACAACTACATAAGCATATTTCTTCCCACCTAGACTTTCCACCTGCATAGGCCCCATTAAGTCCATATGAAGAAGTTCCAACACTTTAGAAGTAGTGGGGTGTTGAAGCTTTTGATGTGACATCTTGGTCTGCTTCCCTATCTGACAATCTCCACACACTATTCCTTCTTCAATTTTGAGCTCTGGGATTCCTCTTACTGCTTTTGTAGATATGATTCTCTTCATTCCCTTCAGATGTAGATGTCCCAACTTTTGATGCCATACTTTGACTTCATCTTCTTTTACAAGAACACATGTGGATGAACTTGAGTCTTGTGACACCCATAGGTAACAGTTGTCCTTAGACCTAGCACCCTTCGTGATAACTTCACCTTTCTCATTTGTGACAATGCACTCAGTTTTTGTAAAATTAACTATGAGTCCTTGATCACATAGTTGACTAATACTGATCAAATTTGCTGTCAACCCCTTGACTAGCAGTACATCATCAAGTCTAGGTGTACCTTCACAATTCAGCTTTCCCACACCCTTGATTTCTCCTTTGACACCATCACCAAAGGTCACATGGCCAGAAGAATGAAGTTTAACATCCACCAGCAAATTCTTCACTCCTGTCATGTGTCTTGAACAACCACTGTCAAAGTACCAGTCTTCTTTAGCAGAGACTCTAAGAGAAGTATGAGCTATCAAGCTGACAACATCAGTTTTGGAGACCCATTGCTTCTTTTGCTTGATGACTTAATTACCTTTATGAATGACCTGTCTGGGTGCACAATTAGAAGTACTCTTAGGATACCCATGCAACTTATAACAGAAAGCCTTTATGTGTCCAAAGCTCCCACAATGATGGCATCTCCAGCGCCTGAATTTCTTCCTAGAGGGAGTCCTATCAGGATGTTTCAACATCTGTTTCAACATCACTGGCTTGGAACTAGGAATAACATCATTTGAAGCAGATCCACTGTTGAATCCCAACCCACTTTTGTCTCCTGAAGTTCTTCCAACATCAAGAATCTTGTCTAGAACATCAGTTCCACTATTCAACATTCTGATAGACTTGGACATAGATTTAAGTTTAGATTTCAGCACAAATACTTCATCTTCCAGCTTGGCAATGGTTTCCAGATGCTCTGTCTTTTCAGCCTTAAGTTGAGCAATGATCTTCTTCTGCCTCTCCCCTTCTTGACAGGCTTCTTCACTGTTAATGCATAGCTCTCTATAAGAATCGGTAAGCTCGTCATATGTGCTCTCTTCATCCCTAGAATCATCATCAGATGTACACCTTCCAGTCAATACCCTAACCTGCTTGGCAGTCTCTTCATCTTCCTCAATTTCAGTATCAGACCAGGACACAGATAAGCCTTTTTTCTACTTCTTAAGATATGTAGGGCATTCAGCTCTGATATGACCATAACCCTCACATCCATGACATTGGATTCCTTTGTCATAATTAGGCTTCTCCGCAGTTCTTATTTTCTTCATCTGATCACCTGACATGTTGATGTCAGATGTGATGTTCTTGACATTAGGTTTATAGCTCCTGTCCATTCTTTTCAAAACCCTATTAAACTGTCTTCCCAGCAGAACAATGGCATTGGATAGCTCTTCCTGAGTTTCAGGACCACACTCTTTCTCATCATCTTCTGTACTAGACACCAAAGTTATGCTTTTGACCTTCTTTTCAGATCTATCATTCAACCCTAATTCAAATGTCTGAAGTGAACCAATCAATTCATCTTCCCTCATCTGGCTGATGTCTTGAGCTTCCTCTATAGCAGTCACCTTCATATCAAATCTCTTGGGAAGAGATCTGAGAATTTTTCTTACCAACTTCTCATCAGACATCCTCTCTCCTAGGGCACTAGAAGCATTTGACAGTTGAAGTATATTCATGTGAAAATCATGAATGGTCTCTTCATCTTTCATCCTTAAACTTTCAAACTTTGTTGTTAGCAGTTGAAGTCTTGTCATCTTGACCTTGGAAGTTCCTTCATGAGTTGTTTTCAGGATATCCCAAGCCTCCTTAGCCACTTCACATGTGTTGACCAGCCTGAAAATATTCTTGTAAATACCATTAAATAAAGCATTCAAGGCCTTAGAATTCCCAAGAGTGAGTTCATCTTCTTCCTTCGTCCACTCTTCCTCAGGTTTCAGCTTTGACACGCCATCTTTTCCCACAATGACAGGATGTTTCCATTCTGTCAGAACAGTCTTCCAAGCCCTGTTGTCTAAAGATTTCAGAAAGGCAACCATGCGAGGTTTCCAATAGTCATAATTTGATCCATCTAGAATAGGGGGTATATTCACAAATCCACCACACTCCTTGTCCATTGCACCAGAAAGTAACAGCCTTAGATCTCACCCAGATACAGAGCAGGATGACCTGCTCTGATACCAATTGAAATTCTGGTATCAGATATATGATGTTAAGTGAGATGTCACAACATCAATATCTGCTATATGAACAAGACAATAAAAGAACAGTACTTGAAAGCAATAAATAAACACAGAGAATTGTTCACCTAGTTCGGTCTAACAACCTACGTCTAGGGGCTACCAAGCCAGGGAGGAAATTCACTATTAGTAGTATTAATTCATAGACTCTAAAATCAGCATACAAGTTGACAATCTCTTCACTTAATCACTACCCAATGACACTTCTACCTAAGACACTCTTAGATATGAGACACCTCTCACTCCCCCTCAATCACAGCAGTGATGACAATAGAAAAATTACGAATATTAGAAGATCACACTTTAATGACAATACTTGATCTTGCTTAAAAGCTTCAATCAAGAACAAGCACTCGTGCTTAAAAGCTTAGAGTGGACAAATTACAGCACAACTAAATCAGTCCAATTCAAACATCAAAACAGATGAATGAATGGCTCACAATACACAGACGAAAACACAAACCCTAATACTTGACACTCAGTACACAATCTCTTGTCTTCGTGTCGTCCAAGTAGGGTTGAGACTTATTTAAATAGAAACAGATTCTTGGGCTTGGGCTCTTTGAAAAAACACAGATTTGATGCGCAATGAAAATAGATTTTATCTTCAAATCTTTTCGCCCTAAATATAGAAATAAATGATTGCATCTGAATAAATCTTCTCCAAGAATTTCACCTGTAATCTCACAAACAGAATCTCTCAAAACATAACAATTAACACGCAGCCCTAAACCACATATCAGTCTTGACATGATGTTCTGTCAATAGATGTTAAGACATCAGTCTTGACTTTATGCACAAAAGCTGCAATACCAAACAACACACCACAAGCAGAATGTTAGAAGCACATGTTAAGACATCAGATATGACATCTTGTACGAACACATTGTTTTACCAAAATTGTTGCCAATAACAGAACTAACAACAAGCACTGCATCAAACGGATTTAAACAACATATAGACTGCATCTGATCATGACTATGCAAAGTATTATGAGTTCAAAGTTTGGCTCTTACCTCTTGGAGAAGGTCCAAGGCCTCTTCAATGGTCTTTGCAAATGTGAAAGGGAACTCCTCCTAAGCTTATTGACACTTACAGAGTGAGTATATGACTGAACTATCTTTATATTTCCTCCAAGTTCGAAAATCGTGTGTTATGGTGAATAAAAGTATGAGATGGATGATGGTGTGTTTAAGGTTTGCACGAGGAAAGAATTCTTTTGAGTAGTGGTTTGCAAAGAGGTGTAATGGAAGAGTACTGAGGTTTCTTTGAGTGAAACTTGTTCTGAGCTGTGTGTTTCTTTGTGTGTTAATGCTCTGATTGTTGGTGATAAACAAAGGAGAACAATCCTCCTTTTATAACCAAAGTAGCTTGGTCCTTGTCTTGAAGGTGCAATGGACAAATGTTTTGTTCAAAGGAGAAACATGGTGGAGTCTCACCTATGCGTGTTGCTTTGTTGCTAAATTCTTGAGCCAAGTGCAAGAGTTGTAGTGGTTGCTTGTCTTAGAGCTCTTTGTCAGCAGAAAAAGTGGCAAATACCAAAGGAACTAAAGCTTTACACAATGGTTTAAACACTTGACTTTTGTGTGCTCTTTTGCAAAGTACAAGAGGTTGTACTTGGATAACCTTGCTTGCACGGTTTTGTGGGAAAGAGAAACATTGGGAAGTGATGGAAAAAGTCAGTAGGACTTGTACTTGGTGATGGTTCAGATTTTTTGATTCAAACAAGTGGAACAAAGTTGGTGTGGAAAGAACAAGACCAAAGTCTTCTAGTTGGCACACGAGAGTCTCTTACTCAAGGGACCACATGGCATATCTTTTGATCATGTAATGTAGCAAATTTCCATGTTGGTGGCAAGTTGAAATAAAGTTTACAACCTATGAAAAATCATGGCAAAATGTAGTGTAGCAAAGATGATTAAAGTCTGAATTTTTCTAAGTGTGAAACAATATGCCAACATGCCAACTTTAGCATGGCATAACTTGATAACCAATGCTCCAATTTGTGAGGTTTTTGAACCTTTGTAAAATAGGCAATTGATAGAAAAAGTTCCATGTGGAAAGATTCTTGAAATGAGGTTTGTAACATGGAGAAAAAACGCCAAGAAGTCATGCACATGGGCTGTCCAAAAAGAACTTAGAAAAATTTCTAAGTTATGGAAATTGCACAACTTGAAACACCCAAGTTTAGAACATCATAACTTGACATTGGTTTATCAAAATAAGGAGTTCTACACATGCTTGGAAAGCTTTATGAACAAGGAACAACTTTCATGTCCAAATATTTTTGATTTGAAGCTTGGAACAAGGTGAAAAATTGAGTCAAAGTTGGATGAAAATAAGGGTGAAAATGACCAAAATTTCACTAAGTCCTAAAGGTAACTTATCTTCCAAGTCTCATAACTTAAGAACCATGCATTTTTTGAAGAGAGGTCCTCTAATACACTTTGAAGTTCATGTAAAGAGCTTCCATTTGAGCTTTGAATTACTCAATTTGGATGTGTGGTTTGAAAGCTATGGTCTTCCCAATTTTGCACAAGAAGTGAATTTTCCACACTTAGAAAGTTTCAAGGACCAAACATTGCCCTCTTTGCAAGAAACCTCTCAAAACTTACCTTCTCATGCTCTAACTCAACAATTAGACATTCCATGATGGATTAAGGACTTGAATGCTTCAACTTGGATCAAAATCTCAAAAGTCAGAGCCTCAGTCAAAACCCTAATTTCCCTTAGGAATATAATTGGATGGTCTCTGATGATCTTGCTTCTTCAATCTATTTTAATGCTCATAGATGGCCTCTGGGAATGTCTATTACCACATGGAATCATGTCCCAGGGCTTGGGAACATATCTTGATCAACTTCAAAGGCAATGGCTAACTTGTCTTGACAAAACCCTATTTTGAGGTATGGTGAACTTGTGGCTCAAAGCACTTGTAATAGGAACCGAACACACTTGACTTCTTGTTGAATTGTGTTGGTTCTTGGATTGGCTAGAATTTTGGTAAAACAAAGTTGTTCAATGTTGATGTCACATGGGTGATGTCTTAACATTGAGTATTAACATTGGTTTATGTTAAGTGTTTAACTTGTTGGAGTTGTGAAGTCTGATGTCACATGCGATGTTGTGACATCAGGTCTGCAGAAGATTAATAACATCAGGTTTAGTGATGTTGTTAGGGTTTGCGTTTTAGCTGGAAGTTATGCGGATATCTTGGGAAAGATATTCTCTGTTGCATAGAGATTTGATGCAATTTGTAGGGAGGTTTAAAGACTGAGATTTAAAAATATTTTGGGGAAAAAATCTGTTTTGAAGATTCAGTTTTAAATAACAAATCAGGTCAGATATTGCAGGAGGTCCAAGCCCAATTCAGATGGCTATATAAAGCGCATCAACCAAAGGAAGAAGACAGAGAAAGTAGACAGAATAGAAAGAGCATAGACTGAGTTTCAATCATTGTATTTGTACGAGTATTGTGTTAACCATTCTAGTGTGAATTGGCGAGTGTAATCTGTCATCTCTAGAGCTGTGAAGCAAGAGAGTTTTGTAACTTGATCAAAGCTGTGAAGCAGGATCAAGGTGGTTCTCAAAGTGTTTGATCTTTGAGAGGTTTTAGGGATTGAGTAGTGTTCTCATACCTAAGTGGGCTCTTAGGTAGAAAGTTCATTAGTATGAATTAAGTTTAGGAGATTGTCAACTAGGTTGTTGAGTCTGTAAATTAATTCTACAAGTAGTGAATTTCATCCCTGGCTTGGTAGCCCCCAGATTAAGTTGTTGAACTGAACTGGGTAAACAATTCTGTGTGTTTCTGTTGTTATTGTCCATTGCAGAGTGTGTTGTTGGGACATCACACGTAACATCACAATTCTGGTACCAGAATTTCAATTGGTATCAGAGCAGGCATCCTGCTCTACATCTGGGTGAGATCTAGGGCTGATACTTTCTGGTAAAGATGGACAAGGAAGTTGGTGGATTTGTGAATAGACCCCTTATTTTGGATGGCTCGAATTATGATTATTGGAAGCCAAGGATGATCACCTTTTTGAAATCCTTGGACAGCAGGGCTTGGAAGGCTATCATTAAAGAATGGAAAACACCTGTTGTGTTTAAAAAAGATGATGCTGGGAAAGATAAAGAGGGCACCTCAAAGCCGAAGCCTGAAGAAGAATGGACCAAGGAAGAAGATGAGTTTGCCCTTGGTAATTCCAAAGCTTTAAATGTTATTTTCAATGGAGTAGATAAGAATATATTCAGGTTGATCAATACCTGTGAAGTTGCTAAGGAAGCTTGGGACATCTTGAAGACTACACATGAAGGATCATCTAGAGTTAAGATGTCAAGACTTCAGATTCTAACATCAAAGTTTGAAAGTCTGAAGATGAAGGAAGATGAGACTATCCATGACTTCCACATGAGTATCCTTGAGTTGTCCAATGCATCCAGTGCTCTTGGAGAAAAGATGTCAGAAGAAAAGCTTGTAAGGAAAATCCATAGGTCCCTTCCTAAGAGGTACAAGATGAAGGTGACTGCCATTGAAGAAGCACAAGACATCAGCCAGATGAGGGTTGATGAGCTCATTGGATCTCTTCAAACTTTTGAGCTTAGGTTGAATGAGGAAGAACCTGAAAAGAAGACAAAGAGTATAGTCTTGGTTTCAGATGCTCAAGAAGAGAAAGGGAATAGTACTGAATCCCAGGAGGATCTATCTCAGGCCATTGTTTTGTTGGGAAGGCAGTTCAACAAAGTGTTCAAAAGAATAAACAAGAATTTCAAGCCTAATGTCAAGAACATCGCTTCTGACAAGTCTAAGGAGAAGGATGAAGAGAAGACTGCTCAAGACAAGGGTGTTCAGTGATTTGAGTGTGAAGGTCATGGACATGTTAAGAAAGAATGTCCCACATTCCTGAAGAAGCAGAAGAAAGGAATGACAATTTCTTGGTCAGACTCTGAAAGTGAAAGTGAAGGAGAGTCAACCAAACATGTCAAAGCTTTAACTGGAACAGTTGTTTCTGATGGTGACTCAAGTGATGAGGAACTGGCTTTTGAGGAGTTAGCATCCACTTATCAAGAGCTTTGTCTAAAGAGTGCAGAAATCTGTCAGGAAAGTGAAAAATAGAAGAAACAGATTGTTCAGCTTGAGACTGCTAAAGCTGATTTGGAAAATGAAGTCTTATTAGTCAAAGCTCATCTTGATCATATGACCAAATTTGTTAGGATGCTGAACTGTGGTACAGACACACTTGATAAGATCCTTCAGACAGAAAAGGTTGCTGGTGATAATTCAGGCATAGGATTTGTGGTTGAGAAAAAGGTATCTGCTGAAGCAAGCACTTCAGGAACCAAGAAGGAGATGTCTCAACCAATGTCTCAACTTCAAACAAAGACACGGGATCATAAACCTAAGCAGGCTGCTCATCCTCAACCTCAAAATGTTGGGAAGAGGCATGCTCATGGTCCCCATCAAAGGAAGGCACATGTTTCTGGAGCTAGGTAGTATATGCCTCCACAATATCATAAGAGCATGTAGGCTTCTAGGTTTAAACAGAACATGTTCCATCAGATGTCTCAACATCAGGGAAACATGTATGGCTATGGATATAATAATGTTGTGCCTTATGGAAGAAGGAAGCCTCATCACCATAGAAGACAACCAAAAGGACAGCATCCTTACCATAGAAGAAAGTCAAACTATGGGAGAAGAAGACAACATTATGGGTGGCAGCCACAGTAATATCATCCTCAAGGTGGCAGAAGGTTCAACCACTTTAGAGAAGACAGTGTTAGGTGCTTTTACTGTGGTAGATTTGGACACATGTAGTTTTCTTGTTTCAAGCTACATGGTTATCCCAAGTCTAACCCTCAACCCAGACAGAAGGATAACAGGGCCAAGGTTGTTAAGCAGTGGGTTCCTAAAGAAGAGGTTAAGTGTCTATTGGCTCACTTTTTAGATAAACACTCTGCTAAGGATGGTTGGTACTTTGACAGTGGTTGTTCAAAGCACATGACTGGTTTCAAAAACCAATTGGTGGATGTCAATTCTTGATCCTCAATTGATGTTACTTTTGGAAATGGAGAGAAACGGGTAGTACATGGTGTTGGAAAAGTGAAGTTTCATGATGGACCTAATCTTGACAATGTGCTTCTTGTCAAAGGATTGAGTGCTAATTTAATTAGCATAAGTCAGCTGTGTGACGAAGGTTGTAAGGTCAACTACTCCAAAGATGAGTGTGTGGTGACAAATGAGCAAAATGAGGTAGTGATGAAGGGTATAAGATCCAGAGATAATTGCTATCAATGGGTACCTCAAGTGGATAGCTTATCTGGTGATGTTAAGGTTGATGTTGTAACATCAGATTGTGACAACAAGTGTGAAAGTCTGCTGAAAGGCTAATTAGGGTTAATTACTCTTAATGTGAATCCTTTTAAATTTTTAAAAGGAAAGGGTATTTGGAGGGAGAAGCTCATTGATTGATCTTTAAGGAATACACAAAATCAGGCACCATACCTTAGACCATCATTCCCTATTGTAGCAATATCACGTTTCATCAAAGCTCATATCTCCCGTCTGCTCGTCTCCTTCAACAAGAAGAATCATCTATCTCTGAACCTATACTGCTTCAAGGGAACCATGTCAAAACAGATGTCTTCTCCATCAAAGAAATCTGCTTCTCAAAGCTCTTCGCCGGAAAAAGTTAGGGTATCTTCAGACGAAAGTTCTGCAGCTGATGCTTTGAACATAGAGCCTATTTCCATGATGCTCCCAGAGTCAGGTAAATCTAGACCTTCTAAACTTGTTTCAAAAAGGTCTGGGACTATCTTTAGAGATAATGAAACAAAGAAGCTTATTACTAGTGTTCTATTTAGTGATAAAATAGCACCTAGGTCATCCACTTCTCAAACTGTTGAAGAAAGGGTAGATGTTGACAAAAGCTTAGGTCAGATTGTCGATAAGATCTTTGAGAAAGGGCTTCCTATAAATGGTATATCTAGACCATTGAGGCAAATGCCTGCTTAACATTCTAAAAGGGAAAAGAGTGACATGCAAAGTGCAGCTACAAATCTTCATAGACTTGCTATGTCTGTTATTGAAGATTCTGAAGTGGGAGTGGAAGAAGATGATGTGCATGAGGAAGCTAATGTTAAGGGGGAGGTTAGAATATCACCAGTTGAAACTACTCCTGGTGAAGAAAAGAATGAGGATGTGATCAATGTGGTTGATTTATCTGATGATGAAGTCATTGGTAAAGCTGTTCCAAGTATTGCTAAGAGACTGAAGACAAGGAAAGGAAAGACTGTTGAATCCTCTCCAAAGAAGTCTTCTGAAGGCAAGAAGAAAACTGTTGTTGTTGGTCCTACAAAACCTTGGAGCAAGGTTGCTACATCCTCCAAAAAGAGGAAGATCAGGGAAGATTCTGATTCTGACTTTGATGTTGAGGATGATGCTCATGACATCACACCTGTCAGAAGAACAATTTTGAAGAGAATCTCTGACAAAGTCCCTGAAGTACCAGTTGACAACATTTCCTTCCATTATGCCAGCAGTGCATCAATGTGGAAATTTGTATGTCAGAGAAGACTAGCCATAGAGAGGGAGCTTGGGAAAGAATCTTTAGAGATTAAGGATATTATGGAGCTGATTAATGAGGCTGGGTTGGTGAAGACTGTGACCAAATTTCCTAAGTGCTATGAGGGTCTTGTCAAAGAATTTGTTGTCAACATTTCTGGAAAAATTGCTGATAAAAGAGCATTGATTTCATGAAAGTCTATGTGAGAGGAAAGTGTATTAATTTCTCTCCTAGTACTATCAACAAGTATCTGGGAAAAGATGATGAAGAGTACAGTGAACTTGAGATGACTGATAATGAAATATGTAAAGAGATTACAGCTGGTGAGGTAAAGGTTTGGCCATTGAAAGGGAAGTTGAAGGCTTGTAAACTTAGCATCAAGTATGCCATTCTTCACAGAATTGGAGCAGCCAACTGGGTGCCAACAAACCACAAGACAACAATAGCTGTTGGATTGGGTAGGTTTATCTATGCTGTTGGGAAGAAGATCAAGTTTGACTATGGTAGCTACATCTTTGAGCAAGTGGTGAAACATGCTGAAACAAATGCTATCAAGTTACCTATAGCATTCCCATCTCTTATTTGTGGAATCATCTTGGAGCAACATCCTGAAACTTTAACAAGTTCAGATATAGCTTGCAAGAGGGAGTCAGCCTTGTCCTTGCATCCTAAGTTGTTTGCTGGACATCATGTTCCAGACATTGTTGTAACATCAAGTTCTGGTGCTAAAAAGGCCAGTACTAAAGCTGAGTTGATTGAAGAATTGAAGGCAACATGCAAGGATCTTGATGTGGTTATCAGTACTAGCACTGCTAGGAAGTTGAGAATTGAGCAGATGATCAAATCCTTGGAACAAGGTGATGATGATGTTGAAGAACCGGGTTCTGAAGAAGGTGGTCCTAGCACTGATGATGAAGATGGGGCCAGCTCTGATGAAGACTAGTTTCCCTGCTGCTTTTTCAAGATAGTAGTTTAGTTTTATTTTTTTGCTGTTTTTGATTCTGCACTTGATGTGCCTAATATGTAATTTGAATATTGTGCCTGTGTATGCACTATTTTTGTTTTTATGTTCTATGATTTGTCTTGTCTTGCATGCTAACTTTAGACTGACAATGAGAGCCTGTTTAGGACTAACTGTAGTGAGTAGGACTTACATGTTGAGGTTTGTCCAATTGTGGCTAAAAAGGGGGAGAGTTAGCCAAGAGTTAGTCAAGGTGTTGCAAGGCCAAGAAGAAGAATTTGTCATTGTGTGATGCGAAGGAGTGCAACTAGTGTGATGCTGAAATGCAGATATTGAGGGGGAGAGTTGTTGAACAGTTGCTGGTATGCTTGTTCTTGCCTTGAGGGGGAGCTTGCCCTATGCTGCTGATTAGTGTTTGAAGTCGGTGCAGCTGTTTGAAGAAATACTGCTACCAGTTAGTGCTGAAGTATGTAGCAGAGTATTGGAGTGTGCATTATGAAGCTGTGATGAAGAAATGCTGATGCGAAGGTTGGTAAAATATTCATGTTTATCCGCTGCTGAAGTCTCTGATGGTGCAGAGATTGTTTTAGCCAAAATTAGCCAAAGGGGGAGATTGTTGGTTCTTGGATTGGCTAGAATTTTGGTAAAACAAAGTTGTTCAATGTTGATGTCACATGGGTGATGTCTTAACATTGAGTATTAACATTGGTTTATGTTAAGTGTTTAACTTGTTGGAGTTGTGAAGTCTGATGTCACATGCGATGTTGTGACATCAGGTCTGCAGAAGATTAATAACATCAGGTTTAGTGATGTTGTTAGGGTTTGCGTTTTAGCTGGAAGTTGGGAGAGTTGTTAGTCTCATTGGATGCGGATATCTTGGGAAAGATATTATCTGTTGCATAGAGATTTGATGCAGATTTGTAGGGAGGTTTAAAGACTGAGATTTAAAAAGATTTTGGGGAAAAAATCTATTTTGAAGATTCAGTTTTAAATAACAAATCAGGTCAGATATTGCAAGAGGTCCAAGCCTAATTCAGATGGCTATATAAAGCGCATCAACCAAAGGAAGAAGACAGAGAAAGTAGACAGAAGAGAAAGAGCATAGACTGAGTGTCAATCATTGTATTTGTACGAGTATTGTGTTAACCATTCTAGTATGAATTGGCGAGTGTAATCTGTCCTCTCTAGAGCTGTGAAGCAAGAGAGTTTCGTAACTTGATCAAAGCTGTGAAGCAGGATCAAGGTGATTCTCAAAGTGTTTGATCTTTGAGAGGTTTTAGGGATTGAGTAGTGTTCTCATACCTAAGTGGGCTCTTAGGTAGAAATTTCATTAGTAGGAATTAAGTTTAAGAGATTGTCAACTAGGTTGTTGAGTCTGTAAATTAATTCTACAAGTAGTGAATTTCATCCCTGGTTTGGTAGCCCCCAGATTAAGTTGTTGAACTGAACTGGGTAAACAATTCTGTGTGTTTCTGTTGTTATTGTCCATTGCAGAGTGTGTTGTTGGGACATCACACGTAACATCACAATTCTAGTACCAGAATTTCAAATTGGACCTCTAGGATGTATGTTGTAACACCCCAAATTTATTAGAATATTTATTTAATTTATTTAAATATAATATTTGTGAATTTTCAGTGAATTTTGGGGGTTTTGTTGATGCCAGTATTTTGGTGGAGTTTTGGTTATTTTAATTAAATAATAATATATAATATGAATATATTGGTATTATTATTAATTTAAAATAATATTAGAGGAATTAAGGGCAAGATGGACTTTTGAGGAGGATTAGTGGGGGTAAATTAGGGAAAAGCCCATTTTGGAAGCCCAAGGGTTTAACAAAAAGGAATTTGGAGGAATAGGATTTATTTTTGTTAGGTCGTGAAAATAAGGAGAAAGTGCAGAGCTCTGAGGAAAAAAGAAAAAGCGAGGATTCGTGAAGATTTCCAAAGGCTCAATAGAGAAAAGCTCCGGATCGACAATCTAAGGTATGGGGAGTATTGTCTTTCATTGTTTTCAATATAGGAAGTGATGTGTTTAAAGTGGATTTTTGAGGTTTTTAGGGTTTTTGAAGGGGTTATGAGTTATTGATGATTTAGGGGTATTTCTGAGGATCGATGATGGATTATTGAGGGTTGAATTGATTTGGGTAAAAATAAGCCTTCGAGGCTAAACCTTTTGATGATATATGGGATCTTGTATGAGAAAGGGATTTATGGGGTTTATGGGAACCTTGAGAGTTTGTGAAGTTTTAGGTGATTTTGAATTAGGATAGTGGAATTAATCGACCTAAATGTCGTAGGTTTTATGCCTTTGAGTGCCATAATGCTTTAGGACTGTTTTGGTGATGTTTTGGGGAGAATTAAGGTTGAACCCATAGGGATTTGGTGGACTCAAGTCCTACTGATGCGTAGCAGCGATTGCAGAAATCGCTAGTTCGCAAGGAGAACAACTCATTCGCAAGGCGAATGTTCACCCAGGCTCGCAAAGCGAGCAGCACAGCGAATGCGCGATGAGTGTGTGATGGTACTGAGATGGTCCCAGCGAAGGGCTTCGCCTAGCGAATAGAGGCAGCGAGGAGAGGCAGAAGGGGGAACTCTCTGGTTTTTGTATGGGGATGGGGATTCGCTGGAAGCTTCGCAAAGCGAACGCCAAAGTGAATAGGTTCGCAAGGCGAACTCAGTAGCGAACCCTGCTGTTCGCGAAATTTTATTTATGATTTCTGTGATGTTCTGATGTTTCGGTGCTGTGATTTTTCTGATGATTTACCATGATGTGATTGATGTTAATGATGATTATGATGTGATGATTTCGTGATGTTTTGACGTATATTTAATGACATGATTAACATGATATTTTGATGAATGATGATGCACATAATGATTTTATTGACGTTGTGTATCATGCATTCATAGCATATTTTGATGATGATGTTAGGACTTCGGTCCAGTGATGATGAGGTTAGACTTCGGTCTATTGTGGCTTCCATCCCATTGTGTGGATGTGAAGTTGTTTATGACGTGCTCCGGTTCTTGTGTGGAACCGATCCTAATGACGGGGATCTTTGGAGGGTGATGGCCTAAGTGTCCATCGATTGTGACGATTGGTACCACATGCATGAGTCTTGTTGTGCATTGCATTTATGTGGAATTTGTTGATATTTATGAGGTTGTGTTTTGATGTTTGCCTTGTGATGACTCTGATGATGTTGTATATGATGATGACGCCATTTTATGCATATCTTGTTTTTATATTGATTATAATGAATCGTGATTACTCAACCTGCCTGTTTGAATGTTGCCTCCACGTGGGTAACTTGCAGATGATCAGGCTTAGCTGTGGATGCCTTCGAGGACTTTTGGAGTTTATTTGCTTTTGGTCGATGTAGAGGGTCTTGCTCAAATAGTGTAACATCGGGTTGGGTCGTTGAGTCGAACCATGTTGAACTCTTATTTTGTTGTTATTTTGATGATTATGGTTTTGTTTCAAAAACCCTTTGGTGGGATTTTGTCGTTATGGTGGATCTGCTGCCCTTTGAGGCATTTTTGAGTTATTTTGAGGAAAACCCGTTGTTTACGGAGCAACTTTTGTTGATTTGATTTTATTAAGAAATGTGCACCCTTTGAGGTGATGCTGATTTATTTAATGATTTTATGTTTAATACGTTGCGATATTTGTGGGGTAGAAAAGGGTGTTTCATTAGTGGTATCAGAGCAGGTCGGTCCGTCCAGCCAGGTTTTTACGTGATGTCAGACACCTATCGGTCGATAAGTGTGTGTACATTGTCAGTAATTTAGTTCTTCTAACCTTGTTGGTGGTGTGCAGGATGGCTGGAAGAAATGATCGTGTTATTGCTGATGCTTTGGAATCAGTTGCTAATGTGGTGGCGCAACTCAATCCGAATGGTCGAGTTCCAGATGAGTTTCGTGCTTTGGGGGAGTTCAAGAGGAACAATCCGCCAGAGTTTGAGGGTACTCACGATCCAGCAAGTGCACACAAGTGGTTGAAGGCGATCGAGAAGATCTTCCGAGGGATGGGATGTACTGACGCGCAGCAAGTTCAGTTTGGAACTCATATGTTGTCAGAAGAGGCTGAGGATTGGTGGGATAACACCCGTCAGAGACTAAAAGATGTTGGCACTGTAATAACCTGGGGTGTGTTCAAGCAGGAATTTCTGGGAAAGTATTATCCAGAGGATGCTCATGGTAAGAGAGAGAGGTGGAATTCCTTGAGCTGAAGCAAAGAGACATGACTGTTGCAGAGTATGCTGCGAAGTTCGAGAAGCTGGTGAAGTTTTGTCCTCACTACAACTGTGATGATGCTGAGATGTCCAAGTCCCTCAAGTTCGAGAATGGGCTGAGACCAGAGATTAAGCAGGGTATTGGGTATCAACAGATCCACAAGTATGCTGAGTTGGTGGACAAGAGTAGAATCTACGATGAGGATAGCTGAGCTCGATCTGCTCACTACAAGCAGTTGAGTGAGAAGAAAGGGCAGTATAGAGGGAAACCTTATACGACTTCAGCTGACAAAGGGAAGCAGAAGGCTTCAGATGGGAAAAAGACAAGTGGGGAGCAGCTCCCACTTCTGGGAAGTCTTATAGGTGTGGCGAGCAAGGTCACCGTGCTGATGTTTGTACTAATAGTGTGACAAGAAGGGTCATAGAGCTACTGATTGCAAGGATGATGGTCCAACTTGTTTCAATTGTGGTGAAAAGGGTCACATCAGTACCAAGTGTCAGAAACCGAAGAAGACGGCTACTGCTACTCAGACCAGTGGCAGAGTGTTTGCTTTGAGTGGTGCAGAAGTGCCAGAGAAGGACAACCTGATTCGAGGTACTTGTTTTATTAATGATGTTGAGTTGGTTCCTATTATTGATACTGGTGCTACTCATTCTTTTATTTCGCTTGAATGTACTAATAAGTTGGGTTTGAAGCTGTCTGATTTGAATGGTAGTATGCTAATTGAGACTTCTGCTAGTGGTTCTGTTACTACTACTTTTATGTGTTTGAGATGTCCTTTGGGAAGAGTTTTGTGATGGATTTGGTGTGTTTACCCTTGTACCAAATCGATGTAATCCTTGGAATGAGCTGGTTGGAGTTCAACCATGTTCATATCAATTGTTATACTAAGACAGTGGAGTTTCCTGAGTTTGGTGATAGTGGGGAGTTGATGTTCTTGTCGGCGAAGCAAGTAGACGAACTTGTGGAAGATGAAGCCTTGGTGTTTGTAATGTTTGCATCGTTGCAAATTGATGGTGAAGCTGCATGTGTCGACTTACCTGTTGTATGTGAATTTTCAGAGGTGTTGCCAGATGACATCAGTGATTTGCCTCCAGAACGTGAAGTAGAGTTTGCAGTGGACTTAATACCAGGTACGAGTCCAGTGTTGATGGCTCCTTATCGGATGTCAACTTCTGAGTTAAGTGAATTGAAGAAGAGATTAACGACCGCTCTAGTGTTGATTTTGCCTAACCCGAGTGAATCTTTTGTGGTGTATTGTGATGCGTAGAAGATGGGTCTTGGTGGAGTGCTGATGCAGAATGGTCAAGTTGTTGCCTATGCTTCGAGATAATTGCAAGTTCATGAGAGGAATTATCCTTCGTATGACTTGGAATTGGCCGCTGTGGTGTTTGTGCTGAAGATTTGGAGACATTATCTGTTTGGCTCTAAGTTTGAAGTGTTTAGTGATCATAAAAGTCTGAAGTACTTATTTGATCAGAAAGAATTGAATATGAGGCAGAGAAGGTGGTTAGAGTTGTTGAAGGATTTTGATTTTGATTTGAGTTATCATTCGGGCAAAGTAAATGTAGTGGTCGATGCATTGAGCAGAAAGTCATTGCATATGTCGATGCTTATGGTGAAAGAATTGGAGTTAATTGAGCAATTCCGAGATTTGAGTTTGGTGTGTGAAGAGACCCCTGACAGTGTAAAGTTGGGAATGTTGAAGTTAACTAGTGGTATTTTGGAAGAGATCAGAGTGCAACGATCTGACTTGAAATTAGTTGACCAGTTGACTTTGATCAACCAAGGTAACGGAGGGGAATTCTGAATTGACGAGAATGATGTGATGATGTTTAGAGACAGTGTGTGTGTTCCAGATGTCCCAGATATTAGGAAGAGCATTTTGGAGGAAGGACACCGAAGTAGGTTGAGTATTCATCCCGGTGCTACAAAGATGTACCAAGATTTGAAATAGTTGTTTTGGTGGCCGGGTATGAAGAAGGATGTTGCGGAGTTTGTTTATGAGTGTTTAACTTGTCAGAAGTCAAAGATTGAGCATCAGAATCCTTTAGGTATGATGCAGCTGTTGAGGATTCCAGAATGGAAATGGGATAGTATTTCCATGGATTTTGTGGTGGGATTGCCGAAGACTACTAAGGGAAATGATTCAATTTGGGTGATCATGGATAGATTAACTAAATCGACTCATTTCTTGCCGATGAAGATTAATCATTCTATGCAGAAGTTGGCCGAGATGTATATTGATGAGATTGTGAAGTTACATGGGATACCTTCGAGTACTGTGTCGGATAGAGATCTGAGATTCACATCGAGGTTCTGGAAGAGCTTGCAAGAGGCTTTGGGTACTAAGTTGAGGATGAGTTTTGCCTATCATCCCTAGACGGACGGACAGACAGAAAGGACTATCCAATCCTTAGAGGATTTGCTGAGAGCTTGTGTGTTGGATCATGGAGGATCTTGGGATAGCCATTTGACGTTGATTGAGTTCACGTACAATAATAGTTTTCATGCTAGTATTGGAATGACGCCCTATGAAGCTTTGTATAGGAGGAGGTGTAGGACTCCTTTGTGTTGGAATGAGTCGGGAGAGGGTGTTGTACTCGGACCTGAGATTGTGCAAGAGACGACCGAGCAGATTAAGATGATCCAAGCAACGATGAGAGCGTTGCAGAGTCACCAGAAGAGCTATCATGATAAGAGGAGGAAGACACTGGAATTCCAAGAAGGAGATCACGTGTTTTTTAGGGTGACGCCAGTGACTGGTGTGGGTCGAGCTTTGAAGTCTAGGAAGCTTACTCCATGTTTCGTTGGTCCATATCAAATCTCGCAGAGGATATGAGAGGTAGCCTATCAGATTGCTTTACCATCGTCACTTGCAAATTTGCATGACGTGTTCCATGTGTCTCAGTTGAGGAAGTACAATCCGGATCCGTCGTATGTGATTCATATGGATGATGTACAAGTGAGGGATAATCTGACAGTGGAAGTTTTACCTGTGCGGATTGACGGTCGAGAAATGAAGCAACTACGGGGTAAAGACATAACTTTGGTGAAGGTGTTGTGGGGCGGACCAGCTGGAGAAAGTTGGACTTGGGAACGCGAAGATCAGATGAGGGAGTCGTATCTGACTCTATTTCTTTGAGGTAATTTTCGAGGGCGAAAATTCTGTAAGTGGGAGAGAGTTGTAACACCCCAAATTTATTAGAATATTTATTTAATTTATTTAAATATAATATTTGTGAATTTTCGGTGAATTTTGGGGTTTTGTGTCGATGTCAGTATTTTGGTGGAGTTTTTGGTTATTTTAATTAAATAATAATATATAATATGAATATATTGGTATTATTATTAATTTAAAATAATATTAGAGGAATTAAGGGCAAGATGGACTTTTGAGGAGGATTAGTGAGGGTAAATTGGGAAAAAGCCCATTTTGGAAGCCCAAGGGTTTAACAAAAAGGAATTGGGAGGAATAGGATTCATATTTGTTAGGTCGTGAAAATAAGGAGAAAGTGCATAGCTCTGAGGAAAAAGGAAAAGGCGAGGATTCGTGAAGGTTTCCAAAGGCTCTATAGAGAAAAGCTCCGGATCGACAATCTAAGTATGGGAAGTATTGCCTTTAATTGTTTTCAATATAGGAAGTGATGTGTTTAAATTGGATTTTTGAGGTTTTTGGGGTTTTTTAAGGGTTTTTGAGTTATTGATGATTTAGGGGTATTTTTTAGGATAGATGATGGATTATTGAAGGCTGAATTGATTTGGGTAAAAATAAGCCTTCGAGGCTAAACCTTTTGATGATATATGGGATCTTGTATGAGAAAGGGATTTATGGGGTTTATGGGAACCTTGAGAGTTTGTGAAGGTTTAGGTGATTTTGAATTAGGATAGTGGAATTAATCGACCTAAATGTCGTAGGTTTTATGCCTTTGAGTGCCATGATGCTTTAGGACTGTTTTGGTGATGTTTTGGGGAGAATTGAGGTTGAACCCGTAGGGATTTGGTGGACTCAAGTGCTACTGATGTGTAGTAACGATTGCAGAAATCGCTAGTTCGTAAGGAGAATAACTCATTCGCAAGGCGAATGTTCGCCCAGGCTCGCAAAACGAGCAGCGCAACAAATGCGCGATGAGTGTGTGATGGTACTGAGATGGTACTGAGATGGTCCCAGCGAAGGGCTTCGCCTAGCGAATAGAGGCAGCGAGGAGAGGCAGAAGGGGGAACTCTCTGGTTTTTGTATGGGGATGGGGATTCGCTGGCAGCTTCGCAAAGCAAATGCCAAAGCGAATAGGTTCGCAAGGCGAACTCAGTAGCGAATCCTACTGTTCGCGAAATTTTATTTATGATTTCTGTGATGTTCTGATGTTTCGGTGTTGTGATTTTTCTGATGATTTACCATGATGTTATTGATGTTAATGATGATTATGACGTGATGATTTCGTGATGTTTTGACGTATATTTAATGACATGATTAACATGATATTTTGATGAATGATGATGCACATAATGATTTTATTGATGATGATGATTATTGATGTTGTGTATCATGCATTCATAGAATATTTTGATGATGATGTTAGGACTTCGGTCCAATGATGATGAGGTTAGACTTTGGTCTATTGTGGCTTCCATCCCATTGTGTGGTTGTGAAGTGGTTTATGACGTGCTCCGGTTCTTGTGTGGAACCGATCCTAATGACGGGGATCTTTGGAGGGTGAATGGCTAAGTGTCCATCGATTGTGACGATTGGTACCACATGCATGAGTCTTGTTGTGCATTGCATTTATGTGGCATTTATTGATATTTATGAGGTTTTTTTTTTATGTTTGCCTTGTGATGACTCTGATGATGTTGTATATGATGATGATGCCATTTTATGCATATCTTGTTTTTATATTGATTATAATGAATCGTGATTACTCACCCTGCCTGTTTGAATGTTGCCTCCACGTGGGTAACTTGCAGGTGATCAGGCTTAGTTGTGGATGCCTTCAAGGGCTTTTGGAGTTTATTTGCTTTTGGTTGATGTAGAGGGTCTTGCTCAGATAGTGTAACATCGGGTTGGGTCATTGAGTCGAACCATGTTGAACTGTTATTTTGTTGTTATTTTGATGATTATGGTTTTGTTTCAAAAACCCTTTGGTGGGATTTTGTGGTTATGGTGAATCTGCTTCCCTTTGAGGCATTTTTGAGTTATTTTGAGGAAAACCCGTTGTTTATGGAGCAACTTTTGTTGATTTGATTTTATTGAGAAATGTGCACCCTTTGATGTGATGCTGATTTATTTAATGATTTTATGTTTAATCCGCTGCGATATTTGTGGGGTAGAAAAGGGTGTTACATATGTGAGCTCAAATAGTTGTATTTGGAGCCTCAGTTGTCCTTCTTGAACAGATGACTTCACATACCATTCTCACTCAACCTGATGAACACTTGTGATGGTTGTATGGAATCAGAGAATGTCTTAGGAGGCCTTGAATCATGTGAGAGCGTGGCTTAGGAGACCTTTGTGCAAACCGTGTTTTTCACATAAAAGAACTGGAAATTCTGGTCTATGCAGACATCAGATGTCTTAACACAATTCAAGACATTGTGTTGTATAATCATTTAAACAAGAAAGGAACAGCACACAGTTGATAACGACAATAAACATGAAGCCACAACAGATGTTACAACATCTTCTAAGACATGTTTATCAAGAGTAGATACAGAGCATTAAAAACTGTAGAATGATAAACAACACACAGAATTTGTTCACCCAGTTCGGTCTAACAACCTACATCTGGGGGCATACCAAGCTAGGAAGGAAGTTCACTATCAGCAGTATCAATTTATAGACCCTACAATCAACACACCCGTTGATGATCTACTCACTTAATCACTACCCAATGACCCTTCTACCTAATTCCACCCTAGATAAGAGACTCCATCTCACTTCCAATCATCGCAATGATGTCTAGCAGTCAACACCTCAGCCACTGCATCAACAACTTGATTTCCAACAACTCTTCAATCACAGAAAAGTAGAAGACACACTTCAAAGAAACACAATCATCATTGCTTAAAAGCTCATAGATGATTGACAAATACAACTCAACTAAACAGTCCAACTCTAAGTACGAAACAGTACCAGAGTGGCTCACAATTTCACACAACCCTAATGATCTGCATTTTGGACCCGTGCTTATTCTAGGTTACAAGCATTCTATTTATAACTTTTCCCAACTGGATTTGGGCTTCTAATCACAGCATATCAGCTGCTACAAATCTGCAAAAGATTCTCCTACAAAATAGGTCTTCAATCAAATCCTTCCTAATTTATCTCCATAATTAGAAAGTCATTACTCTTCAATATTCTTCTTGATTCTGACTTGAATCTTCCAGACCTATAAATCAGCTCCACAAAGGATACATAATATTTCCAGGATCTTATGTATCTTTTAAATCTTCACTTTTTAATTCAGCTGCAAGATCTTCTCCATAAGAATAGGAACAAATCTCCAAATAATTTCCTAAAAAGTCTCCAATATCCTTTTTATGAAATCCAATTAAATCTGCACTTTGTTCCTAATTAATCTCCTTGACCAGTGTATAATGATGAGGTATATCCAAAAAGATCTCATCAGATCAAATCAAATCTGTCAAGAGATATACAATAGCAGCACCTGCTGTAACAGACAATGATGTTGTGACATCTCCTTTGACATTTTGATTAACCATCACAGAGCAGCAGTACCTGTTGTACCAGATCAAGATGTTCTGTCAAGACATTCCAAAGACATCCACGTCACATCACCTTAAACATTCAGGTTCAGTGAAGTGCTCATGACATCTCTGTCACACCATTACAGCCATGCACTCATACTAGGTAGGTGCAGCACAACATGTCAAGACATCACACTTGACATTTAACTAATATGACAGAACCCGAACATAACCAGTTAGTGCAGAACAACATGTCAAGACATCCTACTTGACATTTCACAACCTGCAACTAATCTGTTATGACAGATACACATACAGCATGTTAAAACACCTTCAGTGACATAAGAGCTAACATAAAGGCTTTAACAAAATTTAGCCAACATACATACTGCATAGCTGCAGAACTAACAAACTCCCCTTTTGGCAAATTTTGGATAAAACCAACAATCAGAGATACCAGCATCAGAAGACAGACACAAATTGTTAGCACAGTCACACACACATCAGCAACTTCACAACTTCAGATCATCACTCAACTACATCTGCACACAATCACAACCTCACACAGTTAGTGGCAGAGGTACACAAATAAATGTTAGAACATCATATGGGGCATCAGATATCAGCACATCATGTAATCACACAATCTCCCCCTTTTTAGCCATATTTGACAAAACAATAGCATACCAGAGCAATATCCATACAACCTTTGGATAACACAACCAGCTCCCCCTCAAGGAAACAACCAAGGAACTCTACTACTACTTACAACAATCTCCCCCTTTTTAGCCATAATATGCCAAACCAAGCAACTATGCATTTAAGGGAAATCAACCAGAATCAGGAAAATCAGCAGCATTACTCCCCCTGACATGGATAACCTGTGCTCCTTTGCAAGAAGAACACCCAAAATGAATGAAAAACATAAGACGCATCTTCATGTCTTCAAGAGCTCACTCCCAGTTCAGCCGCCGGCTGAAGCTCATTCATTTTGACACCTGATAAATAGGCAGTCACTCACACAAGAAGTTACATCATGCTATACGTGAGGAACATAAGGATCACCATCCTCCTTCAAACAAACTAAAGCCCCCCCTTAAGCCAAGGGACCAGAAACAACCAGAACAAAAACACATCATAACCCATCACATCACAGAAGATCACAAGAACACAAGAACAATACTCTCTCTCTCCAAGATTTTCAACTGGCCTTAGCAAGGCCCTCCATCGATAATCACCCAACTCTCCAAAGGCAGCCATTCCCTATCATTCTCCCGTATGATAAATTGGAATACTCCTGATCAGTTGATAAGTATCTTCACCTTCAGACTTCCAAGCAATCAATATCTGATCTGCTTCAGTCTTCTCTACATTCTCCATCCAAGGCAGACCTTCTACTTCATCATTCTCCCGTATGACTATGTAGACGCTCCTTAGGCATAATGTAGGCACCAAGCTCCTGAACCAGAGCATAATCATCCTTCACCAAGGATATCCAATCAGATAATGTCCCAACACAAGTTAGAACATCTGCCACACACCAAGACATCATCACCATGATTCTTGATTTGCTCCACCAACTGGACTTACTATAGCATAGTAATCAAAACTAAAGATCTTCACACAACACTGCGTCATCAGCTTGAACAAAGAGAGCTTTAGAAACCCAGAGAGAAATAAACTCTCATCCACCAAAAGAAGGTATACTTCCATCCTCAACCTAGAACTTCTTCCACAAGCTCCAAGAGAATTAGAACCTCCTTACGTTTTCAACTAAATACTCTTCTGCACAAGAGCAATCAGTTTCAAGCATCCTGCTTGAATGCACACAATGAAACCAACCAAAATCCGCCTTTTGATTGATCTCAATCTTCTTCTGAACTCCCACAAGATATCCTGATCCACCAATGAAACTGGATCTTCAAGTCACATGAACTACTTGCTCCATAGAAAGACATCTTGGATTCACCAAGCCTCTTAGTCATGTAACATCTTCTCAAACCACAGCTCCCGCAAACTGTATGAGACAGACCTTTTCGAAGCATCCATAACTTCCATTACTGTAGATCACCTCTATCTTAAGCTGATGTGCCACATCACCAGCTGAGACTTCTGATGTTAAGCTAGATGTCAAAACATTATGACATCCAACTGTTGAATTCAGCTCTTCCTTCTGCCACTTAGAAGAACCTCCTTCTTTTGCAGAAATAGATTTCCATGCTCTCATAGACTTGATTCAACAATCAAGTTTGAGTAGACAACCTCCATCTTGCTTTGAAACTCCAAAGACTTCAAACCTGCCACATCTGATTCTTCAGAAAATAAGTAGTCCAAGACTACCCCATAGCAATACTAAAGAATGTCACTTCCCTTAGTAGAGCCGTCAGTAGAAAGCCAGAGATAACTGTCACCTATCCTTGACCTTCACAACCAGAGCAAACACCATGCTCCAAACTACTTAGATCATAATTAAACAGATCCAAGATGTAATCATCAAGATTATGATGTCTTCATAGTTTTCCATCTTCAGCACCACCATCTGGACAGGTCATCCACAATACTTTCTAGGAACAGATACTAAGCTAATAATCCCAGGTTAACACCTAGGCGACTTGTGAGCGAATTTAGAATCCCTCCCATGATTCTCCAAACCTCTGATGAAAAGTTGTTAAAACATTTGACAGAACATCCTTAATCTTGTCTTTCAAGGATAATCAATTAAGTACTTGCAGATTTCACAAATAGCAATTGATCTTAAATCCCTGTGGTTTTAACCCTTCTTCAGAATCCAGCATCTTCTGAATCTTGTTCATGACAAACCATTATGACAACCATTCATACCGCAAAAACATTTCAGATTAGGTCAGTGTCTTGACCTTTCACTTCACCCTGAGCTAAACAAACTCCCTTGGCTGAAATAATGTTTCAACATCAGTTCCGACATCAGTCTAAATCACATTAAACATCTACTATGGCTTTTGAGACCACAGTAATCAACACACATCTCTTGTAAAGGACACACGAGGATCGACCATCAGTATCTGATCAACCTTTAAAACCAGACCATACACACAAGCAGGAACCTGCATACTCTACATCTCAAGAATCTTCTTCTCAAACTTCTAATGTTCAGACCCCCTGTCTGACTTTGAGATGTTGGATGCCATCCTTCTGCACCTAAAGAGGAGATTCCCTCTAACAGGTTTCTGGAGCATACAAAAAAAAACATTGACTGGTCATCACAAACAGATTGTTAAAAAAAATATGTTTCTCCCAACACTTCAACCTACAAGGATGATCTTCAATCCTTGCAAAAAATGTTCCATTATGTGAGGACACCACATAACTGAACTCCAGCTTAAGAAGAAACTTCTCATGCAAATACCAGGGAACCATAATCCTCTGGTCCCAAAAAAAACACCAACTCCTCCTTGCTCCAAACACAAATCTGAAATGCTCATCCTAGATGGTTTGGATGACATTCCAACAATAAAGACACCAGTCAACCAGTTAGGTTAATACACCTCCTCAATGCAAGCCAGGAGTAGGTTCCAAACAGATGTGATCAAAACACACTTACAATGCCAAATCTTTATCCACAAGATTCTGCACACTCTGCTGGTTTGATGTCACAATAACTGGTAGAACATCATTCAAGAACAACACCATGAGATCCTTCAATTTAGACCTGTGGATGGTCTTTCAGAGAAGAGAACAAAAATAAATTGCATCCTTCTGATCTCTCATCAACAAACTTATTGAAAATGCCTTTATGAGTGGACTTGGGTCAAACCTCAAGTATCCTTGGTCACTTTAATAAGTCATTCAATATTATCTTCAAGCATCACAACACCATGTGATAAACCTTCAGAGGAGAACAGAGTGTTGTGGCCTCAACACACAAAACCACCAGGAGTTTTCTGACAGATACATATGCAGCGGAACACAGATAAAGAAAACCCCTCAACAACTTTCAAGCAAAACTTAATAACCATTGCACCAACACCACACTCCAGGTGCAACAGGTCAGCATAGGTTGAAAATAAATCACCCTACAAAGTAGCTCACCACCAAAGCTACACACCTGACAACTTCAAACAGAGCCAATACACACCCTATCATGAATAGTCCATCCTCCACTTCAAGGGACCATTCAAACAACATATGAACTGACCAAGTCTATACAACTTCTCAGCAAAAATATTTTCCTTGCACATGAACCAGAAAGTATCTTCCCCAGGATCTCACCCAGAAAAACGAACAGGATGCCTGCTCTGATACCAATTGAAAATTCTGGTCTATGTAGATAGCAGATGTGTTAACAGAATTCAAGACATTGTGTTGCATAATCATTTAAACAAGAAAGGAACATCACACAGTTGATAGCGACAATCAACATGAAGCCACAACAGATGTTACAACATCTGCTAAGACATGTTTATCAAGAGTAGATACAGAACATTAAAAACTGCATAATGATAAACAACACACAGAATTTGTTCACCCAGTTCGGTCTAACAACCTACATCTGGGGGCATACCAAGCCAGGAAGGTAGTTCACTATCAGCAGTATCAATTCATAGACCCTTAATCAACACACCCGTTGATGATCTACTCACTTAATCACTACCCAATGACCCTTCTACCTAAGTCCACCCTAGATAAGAGACTCCATCTCACTTCCAATCATCGCAATGATGTCTAGCAGTCAACACCTCAGCCACTGCATCAACAACTTGATTTCCAACAACTCTTCAATCACAGAAAAGTAGAAGACACACTTCAAAGAAACACAATCATCATTGCTTAAAAGCTCATAGATGATTGACAAATACAACTCAACTAAACAGTCCAACTCTAAGTACGAAACAGTACCAGAGTGGCTCACAATTTCACACAACCCTAATGATCTACATTTTGGACCCGTGCTTATTCTAGGTTACAAGCATTCTATTTATAACTTTTTCCCAACTGGATTTGGGCTTCTAATCACAACATATCAGCTGCTACAAATCTGCAAAAGATTCTCCTACAAAATAGGTCTTCAATCAAATCCTTCTGGATTTATCTCGATAATTAGAAAGTCATTACTCTTCAATATTCTTCTTGATTCTGACTTGAATCTTCCAGACCTATAAATCAGCTCCACAAAGGATACATAATATTTCCAGGATCTTATGTATCTTTTAAATCTTCACTTTTTAATTCAGCTGCAAGATCTTCTCCATAAGAATAGGAACAAATCTCCAAATAGTTTCCTAAAAAGTCTCCAAGATCCTTTTTATGAAATCCATTTAAATCTGCACTTTGTTCCTAATTAATCTCCTTGACCTGTGTATAATGATGAGGTATATCCAAAAAGATCTCATCAGATCAAATTAAATCTATCAAGAGATATACAATAGCAGCACCTCCTGTAACAGACAATGATGTTGTGACATCTCCTTTGACATCTTGATTAACCATCATAGAGCAGCAGTACCTGTTGTACCAGATCAAGATGTTCGGTCATGACATTCCAAAGACAGCCACGTCACATCACCTTAAACATTCAGGTTCAGTGAAGTGCTTATGATATCTCTGTCACACCATTACAACCATGCACTCATACTAGGTAGGTGCAGCACAACATGTCAAGACATCACACTTGACATTTAACTAATATGACAGAACCTGAACATAACCAGTTAGTGCAGAACAACATGTCAAGACATCCTACTTAACATTTCACAACCTGCAACTAATCTGTTATGGCAGATACACATACAACATGTTAAAACACCTTCAGTGACATAAGAGCTAACATAAAGGTTTTAACAAAATTTAGCCAACATACATACTGCATAGTTGCAGAACTAACAAGAACAAACTAGCAAGATATGGTGGTTAGTTAACAATGCATAGATGATTGATCCCTACATGTAAGTGCAAGATGTTATGACATCTAAGGGGTAAAATTTGGGGTACAACAGTTGCCCCTATTTGAATAGCTTTACCGGATGGCACGAGGAAAGGAAATCCTCAGGACATCGAGGTGAAAGGTATTTAAATATAGCAAACAGAAAATTTTGCCCTTAGATGGAATGCGGATGCTAAAGACAGGCAACAGGCGTGCAAATGCTGACATGCCATGAACTTCTAGTATGATGATATGATGCCATGATAGTGCAAAAATGCAGACATGACACCAGAGAATAAAAAGCAGACGACGATAGGTAGACATCACTGGGGAAGGATGAAGGTTAGTATCCACAAGGAAGACTCACTGGGGATGCAGACTATCCAACAAAAGAGACTCAACTGGGGAGACTCCAAGGAAACACTGGGGATAAAAACTGAGGGGAAACCTCACAGATCCTCACTGGAGATAGGAGCTAGAGAGATGATCTCCACTGAGGAAGGATCCAGGGAGATGGACGACGGGTTCATATGTGACCGGACGACACTGGGGAAATAAGACACACTCTTTCTGGGCATGAAACCAGAAAGAAGACATGATCTCCACTGGGGATCAACTTGAAATAAAAGGATAAACATCCTACAAAAGATCTTCTGGGGGATTTCTTATACTGAAGAGTTCAAACGGGATCTTCAAGAAAAGCCACAAAAGACAGAGACAAACTTAGCGCGTGCCAAATGTTGAAAGATATTGATAATAACTGAACCTCTGCTGGGAATAAGGTTAAAGTGCCAACAAAGATTAGACTCAGAAATAGACACGCCAGTATACACTGGACCCACAGCATGGACATTTGAAATGACGTCGGTAAACACCAATTTGAGTTGGATAGGATACCAATTTGAGTTGGTTTGCCAGCAAAGACTGAACTTTGGACACCAATATGAGTTGGGCCAAGATACCAATATGAGTTAGTTTGCCAAAAAAGACTGAACTTTGGACACCAATATGAGTTGGGCCTGGATTGAGGTTCACAGTTGATCTGATGTTTAGGTTCATAGCTGACCAAAATTCACAGTGTCAAAAAGGGTTAACTGGAAGAAACCGAAACATATCCGAAGGTACGAAACCTGGGCTCCAAACACATAAACAAATCTGAATGTACGAAACCTGAGTTCGGAACACATCGTCAGCAAGGTTGACGGGAAGGAATCAAACATGTTCGAAGGTACATAACCTGAGCTCATAACACATCGTCAGCAAGGTTGACGTCAAGGAATCAACCATATCCGAAGGTACATAACCTGAGCTCGAAACACATTGTCAGCAAGGTTGACGGCAAGGAATCAAACATAAATAAAGGTACGAAACCTGAGCTCGGAACACATCATCAAAAAGTTTGACGGCAAGGAATCAAACATATCCGAGGGTACATAACCTGAGCTCGAAACACATCGTCAGCAAGGTTGATGGCAAGGAATCAAATATATCCGAAGGTACATAACCTGAGCTCGGAACACATCGTCAGCAAGGTTAACGGCAAGGAATCAAACATATCCGAAGGTACATAACCTGAGCTCGGAACACGTCATCAGAAATGTTGACAAGGAATCAAACATATCCGAAGGTACATAACCTGAGATCAGAACACATCGTTAGCAAGGTTGACGGCAAGGAATCAAACATATCCGAAGGTACATAACCTGAGCTCGGAACACATTGTCAGCAAGGTTGACGGCAAGGAATAAACATATTCGAAGGTACACAACCTTAGCTCGGAACTCATAATCAAAAAGTTTGACGGCAAGGAAGAAACATATCCGAAGGTACACAACCTGAGCTCGGAACACATCATCAAAAAATTTGACAGCAAGGAAGAAACATATCCGAAGGTACACAACCTGAGCTCGGAACACATCATCAAAAAGTTTGACGGTAAGCTAGAAACATATCCGAAGGTACACAACCTGAGCTCATAACACATCGTCGGCAAGGTTGACGGGAAGAAATTAAACATATCCGAAGGTACATAACCTGAGCTCGGAACACATCGTCAGCAAGGTTGAAGGTAAGGAATCAAACATATCCAAAGGTACAAAACCTGAGCTGGGAACACATTATCAACAAGGTTGACAGCAAAGAATCAAACATATCCGAAGGTACAAAACCTGAGCTTGGAACACATCATCAACAAGGTTGACGACAAGGAATCAAACATATCCAAAGGTACGAAACCTGAGCTCGGAACACATCATCAAAAAGTTTGACGGGAAGAAGCCAAAACATATCCGAAGGTACACAACCTGAGCTCGGAACACATCATCAAAAAGTTTGACGGCAAGGAAGAAACATATTCAAAGGTACACAACCTGAGCTCGAAACACATCATCAAAAAGTTTTACGGCAAGGAAGAAACATATCCGAAGGTACACAACCTGAGCTCGGAACACATCATCAAAAAGTTTGACGGCAAGCTAGAAACATATCTGAAGGTACACAACCTGAGCTCGGAACACATCATCAAAAAGTTTGATGGGAAGAACACCTCAAATAGGGATCACATCAAACAGGTTGATGGAAAGTGACTGATTGAAGGCAACACCATTGGTAACTGTAGAAGAATGAATAAAACCAAGGACGGATAAGCTTCTCAGGAGAGATTGTCACTTATCGCTTATAGAAGTAATGATGGTAAAACAAGCTTCTCAAGGAGATTGCCACTTGTTGTTGGGTATAAGTTCCAAATAGATGTTGATATTACAACACTGTTGGAGAATGAATTATGTCTTCAATGAGGATCTGTAAAAGATTCTTCCTGCGAGACATGGTGTAAAATAAATGCACGTTCAAAAATAGGTTCAAAAACCACACCTGCCAGGGACCAAAGTTCAATCTAGGAACAAGCTAGAAAGAAACGGTCAAACAAGACTCCAACCATTGAGGAATGAGCTCAAATGGGGATTTATCTTATCCATTTATGGAAAAGATAACTGAACCAACCATCATCCACGAGAATCGATCTCTGTGGGGATTTCAGAAAGGATGGGCACTTTATGCCTAGGGCTGAAAACTCTATTGGAGAGAATATACAAACCCAGTCACTTGGGGAGATAAACGCCTAAGTGAACAAAGACAAGTAAACACCAGAAGAGAAGCAGAAATGCTAAGATGTTATGCATATGAATGTTTATGCCATCATATGCTTATACTGACAAAACAGACAAGAAACGAAACTGGAGATGAAATAAACATCTCGACAAGGATACTCAGCCAATCTCAACAGATTGGACCATCACTGGGGGTGAATATGTAGAATCAGCAGCACTGCTTCAAGGTTACAAACTTCTCTGAGGGAAAAGAGTAATCCACTTGGTATAGCATCATGACTTCACTAGGAATGCCATCATGAACTGCTTTCCTTACTGGAGGGAAATCCATAGAGAATTGTCAAGATTAGCTGAAGTAACAGCTTATTAGGGGAGCTAGCAAAGGATGTCACAAGAACAATGTGATCATCTTCAAATCTTATCTGCCCCAGATTACATTGTCTGTCAGAATAAAAATACCAAGAAGATTTTACAGGAGAATTGGCATACAATATGCTTCAATATCTTCAAACTCTTAGAGAGATTCATGAATCTCGACATAACAGCCCTAGATTAACTGCATTTACACAACAAAGTCCTTGAACTTGTTTTTCAAACTGGATGATCTGTGAAGGAGATGTCCCAAACTAGTTGTCTTTTTAGAGATTTTCCGAATCTCGGCCTGATTGCTTGTGATTAACTGGTTTATGAGGATAAGTCATCAAAAGGATTTTACAGAAGAATTAGCATACAAAATGCTTCAATATCTTCAAACTTTTGAATAGATTCGTGAATATCGACGTAACTGCCCCAGTTCAACTGTATTTGCAATACAAAGTACTCAGACTATGGTAGAAACAACTGGGGAACAAACTTGCCCCTGTTGGTGGGTCATTGGAGTCCAAACTTGTCATAAGATGACCTCAAGAAGACTTGCCCCAATATTCTGAACTTGACGAATTCTGCCCCTGACTCAATAGCTCTCGGAACGGTTGATTGGAAAATCCTAACACTTAGTTGTCCCTAAATGAGCTCCCTTTATCAAGTCAAGTTCCCTAGCTGGCGGCATTTGTTGGGATTCCTTTGATATTGATTTGTCTTTGCAAACAAGTATTGTTCATTAAAAATTGGAAATTTCAATGCAAAATTTATGCAAGCTTTTGAAATCAAGTTTTATTGATGAAAAACACAAGGTGGGGTGATTAAAAACAAAGTGGATCTAGTCATTTATAGAATGATAGATGAAGTGATCAACACATACAATTAGCAAAGATCATTAGAAGTCAGGTTAATCAACCTTGTTGTAGTATGCTTTCAAAACAGCCTTGCCTCAATTAGGTCTTTTAAGGGTTGTAACGTGGTCTGGTTCACAGTTCAATGAAACAAAGGATAAAGGCTCAAAGTTTGTTTGTCCCCACCCAATCTTCGTGATGAACTCCAATCCTACTCTCAGTTAACTCAAGCTATACACTCAAGTTCCTATAGGCTAGGAATGAACTGATGATAGTTGATGATGATTCAGACACCTGGGATAGTCATTGCTCCCTTGTAACATTTAGTTATCCTTTATTGCTGAGGTTTTGAGACCTCTTCTTGTCTTGATTGAGGTTATGAGACCTCTTCTTATCTTTATTGAGGTTATGAGACCTCTTCTTGTCTTCATTGAGGTTTTGAGACCTCTTCTTGTCTTTGCTGAGGTTTTGAGACCTATTTTTGTCTTCATTGAGGTTATGAGACCTCTTCTTTGTCTTCATTAAGGTTATGAGACCTCTTCTTTGTCTTATGAGGTTATGAGACCTCTTCTTTGTCTTGGCTAAGGTTTTGAGACCTCGTCTTGTCTTCTGAGGTTATGAGACCTCTTCTTTTTTATTGTTATTTGATTTCAGAGAATTGATGGGTGTCTTGCAATGAAGCGCTTTGCATTCGAGTGCATAACCAAGTTAAACTGAGAACTACCCTGCCCCAAGGTTAAGATTACGGGTTTTTTGTAAGGAAAGAAAACTTCTACTTCTAGGCTCAAAGGGTTAACGAGGGATTATCTTCCTTATTTCTCCAGTGTCTGGGAATTGAAACAATGCCTTACATCATCGGCAGGGTTTAATCGAAAGCATACCACAACAATTATGGATATAACGTTTTCATCATCCTCCCCAGTCTTTGCTTAACAACAAACAGTTTGATGAAGTGGAACAGATAAATATTTTTTTTGTTTTTATGAACATAAAAGTAAATGAGTGAAACGAATGGACTTAATCAAAAGGTGCACAAACATTTCATTAATCTTGCCAATTTGAAAGTACAACAAAGCTTATACGCAACACTAATTCAAAGTGAAAAGGAAATACAATTGAAAATACTGAAATAAACAAAATGCAACTAGCCTTGGTGAATCGATTTCAGAAGATTTCAGTTTTCGGGCCCATACGGGGGAACACCTTCGCCACTGATCACTTGTTCCTTGTGATACAGAACCTTGCGAGGCCTTGCAAGTCTTTTTCCCTTTGCTTCAAAAGTTGAGACATTGGCATCTGACGTAACTTCCTGAGGTTTCAACATCCTTAGCAGACTTAGCAGTTTCGCTTCGAACTCTTTGTATTCTTCAATGGGATGCCCCATCGTCCTAGTGTGGAATTTGCATTCAATCTCTGGGCGGTCTTCTTCAAGGATCAGATCCCTATCATATATCAGCCTTTGCACAGTAGCTTCTAAGGCTCGACAACCATCCAAGTCATGCCCTTCACCTCCCTTGTGGAATTCACAAATTAGGTTTGCATTGTGCCAAGGTCCTGGCACAGGGTTGTGAAGTCTAGGAGTCACCAACTTATTCTGAATCAGCGGTGGGAAAAGTTTGCTTAGTGGCACTGGAATAGGCTTGCAATTAACCTGGCCTCTTTTGACAGAGCACTTCTTCTTGTTTTGGTTTTGGGAACCTCGAGGAGAAACAACTGTTGGAGGCTGAAACGCCCTTTTGGTAGATGCCTGACGACGATGATATTCTGGTGCGAGACCAAGACCAAATTTTGGCTGGTATGAAGTTTCCCCAAAGGCAGATCCTTGGTATGGGAGAACCACAGGAGACGAGGAATTGACAACTTCCTTGAGCGCCACAGGGTGAATGTGCCCTTCCCTTATCTTCAAGTTTTGCATGGTCTCCACGACCCAACTCATCTAGCTCTTGAGGATTCTGACTTCCTCTTTCAAAGTTTCCTGGTTCTTCAGAATTTCATTCATTATTTCCATTGTCTTGAATAGGTATGCTAGGTATCCTCTAGATATAGAAGAAGAGACTCAAGGTTGAGAAACGCGAATGAGATGGGAATGCACATGGAATGCAAATGCAAGCAAGTGGTTTCAAGGAACTCAAAGGCAAGTTGCAAGAAAACAAAATTTGGAAAATTGAAGAGGTTTTATTTTTTTTAAATCCAAGTTCTGTTGATTTTTGCAAAGGAACGAATATCTGAATTCCTTGAAACCAACAATGGATGCAATGAGATGTATGCAATGCACAAAACACACAAGCACACATGAACGTATGTACAAAGTACACAAGTCCTAGGTTTAGGGGTCTCATGATCGGAGTTATGGTCTACCCATCCCATAGGGTGTGTACTATAGGTTTATCAATTGTAGAATAGGGTTCTAAGAAGTTCCCAGAGTCGACAACCCATCTTTCGGATATTATCAATTTCCCGAATAACTCGGTAGTCAATAATATTCTCAAGAGAATCCCGTCTGAGTGTAGTATCATGTAGCAACCAATTCGGGAATAGACTCCCTCATAGTCCTTGCACTACATCCTAAAAGGCCAAGTGGGGTTAGAGATAACTACGGTTCTCAATATCAAGGGCACCTAGGTCGATAGTAGCACGTTTTCACGAATAGACTCGTTCAACAAGACTAGACTCTCAAGAGGGCCTCAACTGAGTGATGGTGTCTCAAGTTAACTTTTTTGGGAATCGAATCCCTCAAAGCCTCCTTGAATATACCATCGTCCTATCATAAGTGCACTCAAGTCCGGGTATAAGACTTATCTCACCACTCAATAGTAGCAACCCTACCAAACAGAAGAACCCAAACAGACAGATATACAGACATATACATATATACAAGCAAGCAAAAACATAAATAACATAAACACAACAAGGTGGGCTTAACCCTCAAATCTTTCCCCAGTGAAGTCGCCATTTCTGGTGCGGTGAGAATCGGATATCAAGCTATTAATTAGCTTGAATCACACATCTTTGAAATTCACCACCGAGCTTTGATTTATCCAAAGGAAAGGGTAAAGATCGAAGAAAACCCTAAGAGGATCTAGGTTCGGGGGTTGGTTATACTAAGGGAAGGTATTAGCACCCTAAGTATCTGTAGTACTCTACAGGAACCTCTTGTTGGTATTTGTGTTATGTTAGGTTTGCTTGCTAAGGGAATCTGCTAAGGGTAAAGGTAAAGACCTAAGGGTATGTACACTAAGTTTGCTCGCCAAGACATCGCATCTAGTGCCAACGTATCCTGACTAAAGAATCAGAGCAATCGTAGTTCACCTAACTAAGGGTGAGAAACCATTGACTATGGCCAAAGTTCCAAGGGGAATGAGTATGAGCTCATATAGAGTTTAAGAAACTCTCTAAGTCTAAGTTGTGATAGGTGAAAGTGAATACTCATGGTGATGAGTTCCACATAGAGTCCAAGAACTCTAACTTAATTCTAAGTTGTAAGATTGTGTGGCTATGAGGCCAAGGGTTGATGTTACCAATGACTATGAGGTCAAAGGTTGCCTATGACTATGAGGTCAAAGGTTAAAGATGGGATCCTATGACAATGAGGCCAATGGAAGATGGCTATGACTATGAGGTCAAAGCTTGCCTATGACTATGAGGTCAAGGTTAAGAGATGGCTCTATGACTATGAGGTCAAGGAGAGATTATGAGCTATCTATGACTTTGAGGTTAATAGAGAGACTTTCCTTTGGAAGGAGGGGGAGGCAACTTCTTGTGAACAACAATTGAAGTGGGATTGAAATTAAATGAACAGTATGATTGCAAGGTCTCAAGGGGATATACAATTAAGTGTAAATAACATCAAAGCATGATATATACATCCATGTATGAGCATGGCAAGAGATAATGAAATAGTTCAATACAAACATGAGTAAATGAACACAAGTATGGTAAAGTATTCAAGAACTATGAAGTTAAGAGTGAGGACAATCATATCAATACAAAGTCATCTTGCAAGAAAATTCTAAGAGGTGCCACAAGCCATGAACAATAGTGATGAGGTGTTAACCAAAACTCAAACAAGACCTACTTCAAAATTCTTCAACAACGTTGATGATTACACTCAAAATAAACTCTTGAAAATAATCTTGAAACAACTTAGAAAATTGTCCCAAAAGTGGTGAGAAAAATGAATTCAAAATTAGGATTGAAACAAAGTTCTAAAAGTCCATCAAAATAATAATATTAAAGTGGAAAATAAAATGAAATTGAACATCAAAATATTAATATGACATTTTTTTTGGAAGTTTTTGGGTTAAGGAAAATATTTAAATAATTGAAATTGAAGTGAAAATTAAAATAAATAAAAAATGTTAAACAAAATGAGATAGGGGGTGTATTAGAAATTAAAAATGAACTGAGTTATGTTTATTGTGCACATGGGCTGCAAACAGGGAGGTGGTGGTAGTAGAAAATGGCGAGGCCCAGGTCCAATGTGAAACAAAGGGAAAACAGCACAAAAAAACAATAAAAAGGGAGTCTGGGGCGAGGGGGATTCGAACCCTATACCCCTTGGTGAAAGGCACGGCTTCAATACCACTGGGGTGGCTATACATCCAATGTATAAGCCACGCCTACAAATATTTAATCTAACAAGCGTTCAGAAATATGTTTATTCAAAACCACATGCAAAAAAAAAGTTATAAAATGTATCATTAAACCAACCATCAATCGGTCAAAAGAAACTTTAGTCACAAAAGGACAAAGTATTCGCTGGCCAATCAGAATGCTACCATACTCTCTCCCTTCATGCATCATTCAAACTAAACACAATCCCATCGTGAAAATACGCATGGCTTACCACTGCTACTTCCCAGCCATATTCCAGCCTCATTTCTTAACCAATTCCCCACTTGTAAAAGACAAAGATGATGGATTCTCTCCCAGGAATACAAACACATCGTTCCCTAGTCCTATATCTAACTGTAACTGACAAAACTTGCACACAACAGTGCCATCACGATAATATGAACGTGTATCATAGTATGCATTTAATTAAATCATAACAAGCACTGCATCAAACAGATTTAAACAACATACAGACTGCATCTGATCATGACTATGTAAAGTATTATGAGTTCAAAGTTTAGCTCTTACCTCTTGGAGAAGGTCCAAGGCCTCTTCAATGGTCTTTGCAAATGTGAAAGTGAACTCCTCCTAAGCTTATTGACACTTGCAGAGTGAGTGTATGACTGAACTATCTTGATATTTCCTCCAAGTTCGAAAATCGTGTGTTATGGTGAATAAAAGTATGAGATGGATGGTGGTGTGTTTAAGGTTTGCACGAGGAAAGAATTCTTTTGAGTAGTGGTTTGCAAAGAGGTGTAATGGAAGAGTGATGGGGTTTCTTTGAGTGAAACTTGTTCTGAGCTGTGTGTTTCTTTGTGTGTTTATGCTCTGATTGTTGGTGATAAACAAAGGAGAACAATCCTTCTTTTATAACCAAAGTAGCTTGGTCCTTGTTGAAATTCTGGCCTATGCAGACAGTAGATGTCCTAACACATGTCAAGACATTGAGCTACATAATCATTTAAACTCAGAGGTGCAACAGCAGACTGATACCTTGAATATCAAAACTGCACAATCACAGATGTCACGACATCTGATCCAACATGTCAGTCAAGAACAATAACAAAACTGTAAATTGCATAATGTTAAATAAGACAGTAATTGTTAACCCAGTTCGGTGCAAATCACCTACATCTGGGGTATACCAATCTAGGATGAAGACTTCACTATATGTAGAACTGTTACAAAGTTAAACTCCCCCGTTTACAACTTTATACCTAACATCTACCCAATGAACATCTTTACCAAGGCTAAACTCAAACGTTTACAACCTTGATATGAGATACCTCACTCACATCCTAATCACAACCTGTGATATCTCTGTCTTCTGCCAATACAGAACCTGTCGCAGTTTCATGACCTCCAAGTTATCTTGGACTTGCTTCAAAGCTTCGTCCAAGAACAATACAACAACCATTACCTACAGGCTTCTGGTTGTGTATCTGTACCTATGCCTTCCACTCTGCATCCCATATTACAGAGTGGAGACTTACAACTCCTAAGAGAGCCAACGAATCTCAAACCCTAAACCCTTATCAACACAAGAAAACTAGGTTACAAAGTTATAAGTGATACAAAAGTATGGTATATTTAACCCTAGGTCTAAGTCTCCTTATATAGTCTTCTGTTGTCTTGGGCTTTCAATCTTTTCTCCTTTCTCCACTCTGCAAATTCGCACCAAATCTTTGACAGATTTGTTGAATAATTAAACCTGTTATATTTGTAAGATGTTAGGACATCTTCTTCAACATCTTTAATCTTGAGCAGATTTCTTCATCTTTATCATATTCATGTTTTACCAAAATTTCGTCAAACCACTGGAGCTTTCAATCTCCCCCTTTTGACAAATTTTGGCTAAAACATTCCCTTTTGTGCTGGATGAGCGAGATTGATAAAGGTCCATGATTCCCTTCATCTTGAGAGTTTCCTTTCTGATATCTTCTTCCTGAATTCCAGAAAGAGCATAAACTGACTTGACATGGAGTTCATAAAAATATGTAACTCAGATCACAAGTCACAACCTGTTTTTCAACTCAGGTCACAAGACACAAAAGAAAGAAAAGTTAAGATGTCAGAGCATCTTATCAAGCATTCTTGCAGAACAACTGCAGGAATGTACCCAGAAAGCAACAGAAAAATAGACTTCTTCTCCCCCTTTTTAGCCAAAACTTGGTAAAAATGACCAAGACAACTCCAAACCCAGACGTAACTCACCCAGAATTTGAAAAATGCCAACGATCACTAAAGGAATGATGAGACTAAGAAGAATCAATACAGTCTTATTTATAGCCAAGCAATTCCCTTTGGAATTAACGAACCACAGAAAATAACTCTGGTCAATTCAAAGATTCATTAACCAAAGAAAATCACTCCACTAAATGCTCACCGGCCAAGACTGTTGATTGTTTCTTCTTTTAAGAACACCGACCAACAAACCCATTACATCCAACATGTTCAACAACAATGTCTTGACATTGTGTTAGACATTATCTATTCTTCATAGGAATTTTTCTGATTTTGGACTTATAGAGATTTCTTCACAAATTTATGATCCCAGACTGCAGAGAAAAATAAATTCCCCCAGACTCAATCAATGATTCTTAAGCATCCAATAAGAACCATTTCACATGCACTGCCAAGTTTCCCCCAACTTACAACAATACAACAATGTCAAGACATCCTCCTTGACATCTCAACTTGCTTGACACACAAATGCAAACTAGAACTTCAACTGCATCCTCGCAGTAATTCATCTTAGATCAAGGGGCATCTCCCCCTATCTAAGGTAACTAGTGCTCCTCCACAGAACACCTAAGCTAATGAATGGAAAATATAAGACGCATCTTCATGTCTTCAAGAGCGCACGCTCAGTTCAACTTACCAGTTGAACACAATCAGCAACTCTCTTATTGCTTCCTCTGACAAGAAACAATAATCACTCACACATGATCACCATCATGCTACCCGTGAGGAAATGTATACCAACCATAACAAACTCTTGGCCTGAGATCAAAGTCTCATTGATCCCCCCATCCTGCAACCATCTACACACCACACGAACTCCTCTTGAATTCTCATGTATATACCTCCAGCTGCTTGAGGCATAAACCAATTGAATCAGAATGCTTCACATTCCTCAAAGAGACGCACAGGGCCCCTTAGTTTGTTATAATGATGTCAGCTATCGTATGCATGCTCCAGAACTTCACAGCTGCTAAACTGATCCACTACTAGCATGACTCGCAGCCAGGGGCAACATCCCCTTCGCAAGATTTTCCACTGACCTTACCCAGCCATCAACAGAGATAGGCACCCCACAATCCAAGACAGTCATTCCTTATCATTCTCCCATATGATAACCTAGAATACTTCTGATTTTCTGGTGAATATCCACTTCTGAACGCATCAGAAACCAGACCTTCATGCAATCTACACATGATCTACTTCAGTCTTCTCAAACACTTACATCAGACTTCCAAGATAGTTCTTCTACTCCATCATTCTCCCATATGACAGTGTAGATACTTCTTAGACACGATGCAAGTAACCAATTCCTCACAGAACCTGAAATCCTCCACCAAGGATAACCAACCCAAAGATGTTCTAACATCAGTTATGACATCTTCCACACATCACAGACACCACACACCATGGTTCTTGATATGCTCCACCACTGGACTTACTATCAGCATAGTAATCCACACTGAAGATCTTCACACAACACTACGCCACCAGCTTGAACAAAGAATACTTCAGAAACCCAGAGAGAAATAAACTCTCATCCACCAAAAGAAGGTATACTTTCATTCTCCACCCAGAACTTCTGCCACAAGCTCCTAGAGAACCAGAACCTCCTTACAATTTCAACTAACTACTCTTATGTACAAGAGCAATCAGTTTCAAGCATCCTGCTTAAATGCACACAATGAAACCAACCAAATGCCACTTTTTGATTGATCTCAATCTTCTTTAGAACTTCCACAAGATACACTGATCCACTAATGAAATAAGACCTTCAAGTCACATGAACTACTTGCCCCATAGCAAGACATCTTGGATCCACCAAGCCTCTTAGTCATGTAACATCTTCCCATTCACAACTCCCGCAAACTGCATGAGATAGACCTTTTTGAAGCATCCATAACTTCCATTCTCTTGTAGATCACCTTCTCTTAAGTTGATGTGCCACATCACCAGCTGAGACCTCTGATGTTGAGCTAGATGTCAAAACATTTTGATATGACATCCAACTGTTGAATTCAGCTCCTCCTTCTGCCACTTAGAAAAACCTCCTTCCTTCGCAGAACAAGAGTTTCATGCTCTCATAGACTTGATTCAACAAACAAGTTTGAGTAGACAACCTCCATCCTGATTTAAAACTCCAAAGACTTCAAACCTGCCACGTCTGAACCTTCAGAAAATAAGTAGTCCAAGACTACCCCGTAGCCATACCAAAGAATGCCACTTTCCTCAGTAGAGCCGTCAGTAGAAAGCCCGAGATAACTGCCACTTATCCTCGACCTTCACAAACAGAGCAAGATCCATGCTCCAAAGCACCTAGATCAGAAATAAACTAATCCAAGCAGTAACCATCAAGATTATGATGTCTTCATCTTCATCTTCAACAGCGTTAAATTCCAGACTAGTTTCTTGCCAGGAAACTCTCCAGAGAACACATGCTTCTGTCACACCCGACTGAAGCCACTTCTTAGGTCACCACCTAAGACTAAAACAGATGCTAAAGTGTATGCAGTACCCCTCCCATGATTCTGCACAAACTCTGATGATGAGATGTTCCAACATCTTGTTGAACATCAGCAATCTTGACTTTCAAGGATAATCAATTAAATATTTGTGGATTCCATAAATAGTAATTGATCTTAAATCCTTATCCAATAACCCTTCTTCACTGCTGTAGCTGAGCTCCACCAGATCATGTCATGAACACTTATAAAGTATTCAATCTTTTTGCAAGTATCTTCTTCAAAGGACAATGTTTAGATACCAAGGTTGCCACCCTTGACTCAAGTAACTAAGACTTTCTCTGAACAAATCTTATTTACCTCAACAATTCTTCAATCAGATTGGATCCACTCTTAGGGTCAAGAGAGATGAATCCTTCCTTGCTGTTTTTGGATGGTGAAAATAAATCACCTCTACTTTCTTCAGATTGTGTTTCAAGGAAACATCTTCTATTCAGAAGAGTAACTAGAAGACTCCAGATACACGACATAGATGCCTTTATGAGTGGACTTGAGAGAATTCTCAAGTATCTTTGACAATCTAGCCGACCAATAATTTATCAAACTCCTAGAGCAAGAACCTGATAAACTTAAACTCAACTCCTCTCCTCTTCAACTGACTTCAACTGCACCAGGAAACCAAGCTTCCAAGTACCAAGTAATCATACCAGATATCTAACCACAACTCCTTTCACTCCATCGCTCCCTACTTTGGAATAAAAGAATGCAGATATCTTCAAGTATAGAGGCCGACGATTGAGACCTTCCACCAACTGTCTTCAGTAACAACTCCCGAATCCCATAATTCTAGAGCTCTTCCATCAGAAAAACATGCAGCAGAACCACCAAGGAACAGATCCTGCTTGCCCTAATAAGATGTCACAACATCCTATAAGACACACCAACAAGAGAACTAGCCACTTCTCCTATAGTTGTTGTAGAATCTCCTCAGCAACATGAACAACCTCCGGGTTGCTCCCTTCGATCCAGAACATCCATCTCATCCATTAATACCCTTGAGTATGTCTGAGTTGATTGATCTGATCTTCAAAACTCCTCCTTGTTTAAACGCCAGAAAGTATCTCCCAAAGATCTCATCCAGACCAAAACAGGATGCCTGCTCTAATACCAATTGAAATTCTGGCCTATGCAGACAGCAGATGTCCTAACACATGTCAAAACATTGTGCTACATAATCATTTAAACTCAGAGGTGCAACAGCAGACTGATACCTTGAATATCAGAACTGCATAATCACATATGTCACGACATCTGATCCAACATGTCAGTCAAGAACAATAACAAAAATGTAAATTGCAGAATGTTAAATAAGATAGTAATTGTTAACCCAGTTTGGTGCAAATCACCTACATCTGGGGGATACCCAATCCAGGATGAAGACTTCACTATATGTAGAACTGTTACAAAGCTAAACTCTCCCGTTTACAACTTTATACCTAACGTCTACCCAATGAACATCTTTACCAAGGCTAAACTCAAATGTTTACAACCTTGATATGAGATACCCCACTCACATCCTAATCACAACCTGTGATATCTCTGTCTTCTGCCAATACAGAACCTGTCGCGATTTCTTGACCTCCAAGTTATCTTGGACTTGCTTCAAAGCTTCGTCCAAGAACAATACAACAACCATTTCCTACAGGCTTCTGGTTGTGTCCTTGTACCTATGCCTTCCACTCTGCATCCCATATTACAGAGTGGAGACTTACAACTCCTAAGAGAGCCAACGACTCTCAAACCCTAAACCCTTATTCAACACAAGAGAACTAGGTTACAAAGTTATAAGTGATACAAAAGTATGGTCTATTTAACCCTAGGTCTAAGTCTCCTTATATAGTCTTTTGTTGTCTTGGGCTTTCAATCTTTTCTCCTTTATCCACTCTGCAAATTCGCACCAAATCTTTGACAGATTTGTTGAATAATTAAAACAGCTATATTTGTAAGATGTTAGGGCATCTTCTTCAACATCTTTAATCTTGAGCAGATTTCTTCATCTTTATCATATTCATGTTTTACCAAAATTTCGTCAAACCACGGGAGCGTTCACTTGTCTTGAAGGTGCAATGGACAAATGTGTTGTTCAAAGGAGAAACATGGTGGAGTCTCACCTATGCGTGTTGCTTTGTTGCTAAGTTCTTGAGCCAAGTGCAAGAGTTGTAGTTGTTGCTTGTCTTAGAGCTCTTTGTCAATAGAAAAAGTGGCAAATACCAAAGGAACTAAAGCCTTACACAATGGTTTAAACACTTGACTTTTGTGTGCTCTTTTGCAAAGTACAAAAGGTTGTACTTGGACAACCTTGCTTGCACGGTTTTGTGGGAAAGAGAAACATTGGGAAGTGATGGAAAAAGTCAGTAGGACTTGTACTTGGTGATGGTTCAGATTTTTTGATTCAAACAAGTGGAACAAAGTTGGTGTGGAAAGAACAAGACCAAAGTCTTCTAGTTGGCACACGAGAGTCTCTTACTCAAGGGACCACATGGCATATCTTTTTATCATGTAATGTAGCAAATTTCCATGTTGGTGGCAAGTCGAAATAAAGTTTACAACCTATGAAAAATCATGGCAAAATGTAGTGTAGCAAAGATGATTAAAGTCTGAATTTTTCTAAGTGTGAAACAATATGCCAACATGCCAACTTTAGCATGGCATAACTTGATAACTAATGCTCCAATTTGTGAGGTTTTTGATCCTTTGCAAAATAGGCAATTGATAGAACAAGTTTCATGTGGAAAGATTCTTGAAATGAGGTTTGTAATATGGAGTAAAAACGCGAAGAAGTCAAGGACATGGGCTGTCCAAAAAGAACTTAGAAAAATTTCTATGTTATGGAAATTTCACAACTTGAAACACCCAACTTTAGATCATCATAACTTGAGATTGGTTTATAGAAATGAGGAGTTCTACACATGCTTGGAAATCTTGAAGAACAAGGAAAAACTTTCATGTCCAAAGATTTTTTATTTGAAGCTTGGAACAAGGTGAAAAATTGAGTCAACGTTGGATGAAAATAAGGGTGAAAATGACCAAAATTTCACTAAGTCCTAAAGGCAACTTATCTTCCAAGTCTCATAACTTAAGAACCATGCATTTTTTGGAGAGAGGTCCTCTAATACACTTTGAAGTTCATGGAAAGAGCTTCCATTTGAGTTTTGAATCACTCAATTTGGATGTGTGGTTTGAAAGTTATGGCCTTCCCAATTTTGCACAAGAAGTGAATTTTCCACACTTAGAAAGTTTCAAGGACCAAACATTGCCCTCTTTGCAAGAAACCTCTCAAAACTTGCCTTCTCATGCTCTAACTCAACAATTAGACATGCCATGATGGATTAAGGACTTGAATGCTTCATCTTGGATCAAAATCTCAAAAGTCAGAGCCTCAGTCAAAACCCTAATTTCCCTTAGGAATATAACTGGATGGTCTCTGATGATCTTGCTTCTTCAATCTATTTCAATGCTCATAGATGGCCTCTGGGGATGTCTATTACCACATGGAATCATGTCCCAAGGCTTGGGAACATATCTTGATCAACATTAAAGGCAATGGCTAACTTGTCTTGACAAAACCCTATTTTGAGGTATGGTGAACTTGTGGCTCAAGGCACTTGTAATAGGAACCAAACACACTTGACTTCTTGTTGAATTGGACCTCTAGGATGTATGTAAGCTCAAATAGTTGTATTTGGAGCCTCAGTTGTCCTTCTTGAACAGATGACTTCACATACCATTCTCAGTCAACCTGGTGAACACTTGTGATGGTTGTATGGAATCAGAGAATGTCTTAGGACGCCTTGAATCATGCGAGAGTGTGGCTTAGGAGACCTTTGTGTAAAAACCCTCTTTTTCACATAAAAGTACAAACTAGCAAGATATGGTGGTTAGTTAACAATGCATAGATGATTGATCCCTACATGTAAGTGCAAGATGTTATGACATCTAAGGGGTAAAATTTGGGGTACAACAGTGGTGTTGTATGATTAATCGATTTGTTATCGTGTGATTTCCTGTTGGTTGGTGAATAATTGGTGATGATATCATAGGGTAATTGATGTGAGATGTTTAGTTAAATTGTTGTTGTGTTAACTTAATGCATGTCGTTTAACATGTTTTCCTTTATAATATCATGATATCTCACCCCTTCTATTTGAATATTGCCTCCACGTGGGCAATGTGCAGATACTCCGCAGTAGCACTCAGATGTGAGTTGAAGATGGATTCTCCTTACCTTTTCTTTGTGTTGGCGTCTGCTCTGATTGTAACACTAGGGAATCGCGGGAACTCGTTTTTATAATTATATTTCTTTGAAATTTATGGACATCTCCCTTATTATGTTTACCTGTTGTTTGATGAATTACGTGATTCTAAGATAAATTATTTTTATTATTTCACTGCAATAAAAGTAACATTCAAACATGATCATGTTTTCGTGATTTTGCAAAATTATAAGTGTTACATAGTCAGTCTGATGAGCAGGCTTTGTATGTTGACCGTAACATCCTAAGTTGCGTGTGTTTGAATTAATTACTCTGATGTTTTATTTTAAAATATTACGGGGGAAAATTTAGGGTGTTACATTAACCACATAGATAGGAAAAAATTGATAAACAATTGGCAAATAATTTACCATGTATGCCTATTGGGACAGGATTTTCCCAGCAGGGAGACGTGTATTATTCTATGAAGTTACATCCCACATATGAGTTTATATGGGAATATGAGACCATCAGAGGTACTAGATGGTCTAAAATTGATGATAACAATGACTGAGTCGAGCACACTTGCTCGAATTTCAGCCTATATGGCTGAAAACAGAATAAAAGTGGCCTTATGTGTCGGTTCCCACCAAAAGGTGGTTGTGGAATCCAATATAGTTGAAACTCGTGAGATATAGAAGGATTTCAAGGACACGGTTTGAGATAGCCATAGGGTTTATTGCATCTATGATGATGAGCCTTTGGGATTTGAAAAATATCCATTAACTTCAAGTAAGAAGATGCAGGCTCAAGATCCACTAGAAGAGATTGATTTGGGAGATTGAGCAATCAAAAAGTCAACTTTCATCAATGCAAAGATTGATCCAAGGCTGAAGGTGCCGATTATCAAATTGGTTAAGGAGTATAAAGACTGTTTTGCATGGGATTATAACGAAATTTCAGGACTTAGTTGAGATCTGGTGGAGTTGAGACTGCCTATTCGAACTGTTCTGCATTTTTTATTTGCTGAATTTTGCAAAACAACAACATGGAGAAGTGTTCAAAGTGTCCAATATTAATCTAGCTTGCTTAAGTTGTATGTAGGTGCAGAAGGGACACATGTTAGTACGATATATGGGCCTTGCGCAACAGGTCATTGCTACTGCATTTTGGAAGACTTTCTAGTTAAAGATTAGATCAGATTTTATTGCTCATTGGTTTAGCAATATGATTAAGTGATTTGTTTAACAGTTGGATGCAGATTGATTTGGATTTAAATGAATATTTAAATTTGAATTTAAATTAAAACAAATCATATCTTGTTGGAGAGATTTATGGAACAGATAATATCCAATAGATTCTGCATTAATTCTGGATGAAATTAAAGATAATATCCAAAAAGAAAAGCCCGGAGTTATTATGATATATAAGGAGCTCAAACCTACATTAGAAAGCAAGCATTCACGTTGAATATTTTATAATGTTAGGGTTTACAAGAGTCCTTGTTATTTTATGTACACCACACTATGTTTCAGTAACTTGGCATAGTTGTAGATTTGTCTAGTTGAGTTGTAAATTCAACATTTTTATGTACACCACACTATGTTTCAGTAACTTAGCATAGTTGTAGGTTTGTCTAGTTGAGTTGTAAATTAACATCTTTATGTACACCTCTAAGTTTCAATAACTTGGCATAGAAGGTTTGTCTGGTTGAGTTTTAATATTTGACATTGATAATTGGGTTAAACACAAATTGTAACACCCTTTTCTACCCCACAGTTATCGCAGCGGAATAAACATAAAATCATAGTAAAATCATAATCACCTCAAAGGGTGCACATTTCTCAATAAAATCAAATCAACAAAATTACTCCGTAAACAACGGGTTTTCCTCAAAATAACTCAAAAATGCCTCAAAGGGCAGCAGAACCACCATAACCACAAAAATCCCACAAAAGGGTTTATTAACATAAACCATAGTCATCAAATAATCAATAAAATAACAGACAAATAAAACTCAACATGGTTCGACTCAATGACCCAACCCGATGTTACACTATCAGAGCAAGACCCTCTACATCGACCAAAATGCAAATCACTTCAAAACTTCTCAAAAGCATCCACGACTAATCCTGATCACCTGCACGTTACCCACGTGGAGGCAACATTCAAACAGGCAGGGCGAGTAAAACAATTCATTATAATCAATATAAAATAAGATATGCATAAAATGGCGTCATCATCATATACAACAACATCAGATTCATCACAAGCAAACATCAAAGCACGACATCATAAATCACAACATGTGCCACATAAATGCAATGCACGACAGGACTCATGCATGTGGTTCCAATCGTCACAATCGATGGACACTTAGGCCATCACCCTCCAAAGACACCCGTCAAATAGGATTGGTTCCACACAAGAACCGGAGCACGTCATAAACCACTTCACATCCACACAACTGGATGGAATCCACCAATAGACCAAAGTCTAACATCATCATCACTGGACCGAAGTCCTAACATCATCATAAAAATATGCTATGAATGAATGATGCACAACGTCACAATCATCATCACCAATAAAGTCATCACGTGCATCATCATTCATCAAAACCTCATATTCGTCATATCGTCATTTATTCATCAAAACATCATGCCTCGTCATCTTATCATCATCAACATAGCTCATGCTAATTCACATCAGTATTTAATCATCAAACATCAGGTATAAACAGCTCATAATCATCAATACACTCGTGGTAATTCATATCATCACTTAAATCATCAAACATCATATATAACAGCTCATAATCATCAATATACATCATGGTAATTTATATCATCAATTAATCATCAAACATCACGAAATCATCATGTCGTAATCATCATTAACATCAATAACATCATGGTAAATCATCATAAAAATCGCAGCCCCGAAACATCAGAACATCACAGAAATCATAAACAAAATCTCGCGAACAGCAGGGTTCGCTACTGAGTTCGATGTGTGAACCTTCTCACTGGGACCTTCGCTTTGCAAAGCTGGCAGCGAAGCCCTAATTCCATACAAAAACCAGAGAGTTCCACAGTCTGCCTCTCCTCGCTCCTCTATTCGCTGTGCGAAGCCCTTCGCTGGGACATTTGTTGTGCGAGCCCACAGAATCAATCTCAGAATTCATCCCAGTATCATCACACAATCCATCACGCATTTGCTGCGCTGCTCGCTTTGCGAACCTAGCCAAACATTCGCCTTGCGAATGATTTATTCGCTTTGCAAACTAGCGATTGCAGGCAATCGCTACTACACACCAGTAGCATAACAGACCCAAAATACCCTACGAATTCAACCTCAGTTCACCCAAAACATCCCCAAAATATTCCCCAGGCATCATGGCAGATCAAAGGCGTAAAACTTACGATATTTAGGTCGATTAATTCCACTATCCTAACTCAAAATCACCTAAACCTTCACAAATTCTCAGGATTCCCATAAACCCCATAAATCCCTTTCTCATACAAGATCCACATATCATCAAAGAAGGTTTTGCCTCGAAGACTTATTTTTACCTGAATCAATTCAACCCTTAATAAACCATCATCGATCCTCAGAAATACCTCTAAATCATCAATAACTCATAAACCCTTCAAAAACCCCAAAAACCTCAAAATCCACTTTAAACACATCACTTCCTATATTGAAAACAATGAAAGGTAATACTCCCCATACCTTAGATTGTCGATTCAGAGCTTTCTCTATCATTTCTTCGGAAACCTTCTCGAATCCTCGCCTTTTTCTTCTTTCCTCAGAGCTCTGCACTTTCTCCTTATTTTCACGATCTAACAAAAATAAATCTTATTTCTCCCAATTCCTTTTTGTTAAACCCTTGGGCTCTCACAATGGGCTTTCCCCAAATTACCCTCACTAATCCTCCTCAAAAGTCCACCTTGCCCTTAATTCCTCTAATATTATTTTTAATTAATAATAATACTAATATATTCATATTATATACTATTATTTAATTAAAATGACCAAAACTCCACCAAAATACCAACATCGACACTAACCATCAAAATTCACCGAAAATTCACAAATATTATATTTAAATAAATCAAATAAATATTCTAATAAATTTGGGGTGTTAAAACTCTCCCCCACTTACAGAATTTCCGCCCTCGAAAATTACCTCAAAGAAATAGAGTCGGATACGACTCCCTCATCTGATCTTCGCGTTCCCAAGCCCAACTTTCGCCGGCTGGTCCACCCCACAACACCTTCACCAAAGCTATGTCTTTACCCTGCAGTTGCTTCATCTCTCGACCATCAATCTGCACCGATAAAGCTTCCACTGTCAGGTTATCCCTCACTTGTACATCATCCATCTGAATCACATGCGACGGATCTGGAATGTACTTTCTCAACTGAGACAGATGGAACACGTCATGCAAATTCGCAAGTGACGGCGGTAAAGCAATCCGATAGGCCACCTTTCCTATCCTCTACGAGATTTGATATGGACCAACAAAACATGGAGTCAGCTTCCTAGACTTCAGAGCTCGACCCACACCAGTCACTGGCGTCACCCTCAAAAACACGTGATCTCCCTCATGGAATTCAAGTGTCTTCCTTCTCTTATCATGATAGCTTTTCTGGAGACTCTGCGATGCTCTCATCCTTTCTTGGATCATCTTAATCTTTTCGGTCGTCTCTTGCACAATCTCAGGTCCGAGTACAGCACTCTCGCCCGATTCATACCAATACAAGGGAGTCCTACACCTCATCCCATACAAAGCTTCATAGGGTGCCATTCCAATACTAGTATGAAAACTATTATTGTACGTGAACTCAATCAATGGCAAATGGCTATCCCAAGATCCTCCATGATCCAACACACAAGCTCTCAGCAAATCCTCTAAGGATTGGATAGTCCTTCCCGTCTGACCGTTCCTCTGCAGATGATAGGCAGAACTCATCCTCAACTTAGTACCCAACGCATCTTGCAAACTCTTCCAGAAACTAGATGTAAATCTCAGATCTCTATCCGACACAATACTCGAAGGTATCCCATACAACTTCACAATCTCCTCAATGTACATCTCGGTTAACTTCTGCATAGAATGATTAATCTTTATCGGCAAGAAATGAGCCGATTTAGTTAATCTATCCACAATCACCCAAATTGAATCATTTCCCTTAGCAGTCTTCGGCAATCCCGACACAAAATCCATGGAAATATTATCCAACTTCAACTCTGGAATCCTCAAGGGCTGCATCATATCTAAAGGCTTATGATGCTCAATCTTCGACTTCTGACAAGTCAAACACGCATAAACAAACTCCGCAACATCCTTCTTTATACCCGACCACTAAAACAACTTCTTCAAATCCTGGTACATCTTCGTAGCACCGGGATGAATACTCAACCTACTTCGCTGTCCTTCCTCAAGAATGCTCTTCTTAATATCTGGAACATCTGGAACACACACCTTATCTCGAAACCTCATCACACCATCCTCGTCGATCAGAAATTCTCCTCTGTTACCTTGGTTGATCAAAGTCAATTGGTCCACTAACTTCAAGTCAGATTGTTGTCCCACTCTGATCTCTTCTAGAATACCACTAGTCAACTTCAACATTCCTAACTTCACACTGTCAGGAGTCTCTTCACACACCAAACTCAAGCCTCAGAATTGCTCAAGTAATACCAACTCTTTCACCATAAGCATTGACATATGCGATGACTTTCTGCTCAATGCATCAGCCACTACATTTTCTTTGCCCAGATGATAACTCAAATCAAAATCGAAATCCTTCAACAGCTCTAACCACCTTCTCTGCCTCATATTCAATTCTTTCTGATCAAATAAGTACTTCAGACTTTTATGATCACTGAACACTTCAAACTTAGAGGCAAACAGATAATGTCTTCAAATCTTCAGCACAAACACCACAGCGGCAAATTCCAAGTCATGCGTAGGATAATTCCTCTCATGAACTCATAACTGTCTCGAAGCATAGGCAACAACCTATCCATTCTGCATCAATACTCCACCAAGACCCATCTTCGACGCATCACAATACACCACAAAAGATTCCCTTGGATTAGGCAAAATCAGCACTGGAGCGGTCGTTAATCTCTTCTTCAATTCCACAAAACTCTCTTCACAAGCAACATCCCACACAAAAGCTTGACCCTTTGGAGTCAACTGAGTCAAAGGTAATTCCAACTTAGAAAAGCCCTCGACAAACTTGCGGTAATAACCCGCCAATCCCAGAAAACTTTGTATCTCAGTAGCAGACTTCGTAGTCTCCCACTGCAACACAGCATCAATCTTCGAAGGATCTACAGCAATTCCACCACTCGAAATCACATGGCCAAGGAAACTCACTTCCTTCAACCAGAACTCACACTTCGACAGCTTTGCATACAACTTCTTTTCCTTCAATACTTGCAACATGGTTCTCAAATGCTCGGCATGCTCTTCTTCAGACTTAGAATATATCAGAATATCGTCAATAAAACCACCACAAACTTATCCAAATACTCATGAAAAATCTGATTCATATACTTCATGAACACCAGGTTCATTAGATACACCAAACGACATCACAGTATACTCATAGCCACCATACCTCGTCCTGAAAGCTGTCTTCGGAATATCATCAGGCTTAACATGAATCTGATGATAACCAGACCTCAAATCAATCTTGCTAAAACACAAGCGCCCACCAATCAATCCATCAAATCATTAATCCTCAGAAGTGGATACTTATTCTTGATCGTCACTTTATTCAACTATCTATAATCCACACACAATATCATAGTACCATCTTTCTTCTTCACCGATAACACATGAGCACCCCACAGAGAAACACTTAGTCGACAACTTCCTCCCAAGCAACTCTTCCAATTGCTTCTTCAATTCTCCCAACTTAGATGTAGACATCCGGTAAGGAGCCATTGACACCGGAATCATACCTGGTATCAAATCCACCATAACCTCTACCTCACGTTCTGGAGGCCAATCACTTACGTCATTAGGAAACACTTCCGAAATTTCACAAACAAAAGCAAAACACAAACTTCTCCACCTTCACCAATACTCAAGGTTGCTCTCAACTTAAACATCGGCACCATCCTGCATCGACTTATCAAAACCATCTGTAAGCACTTGGCTTAACTCCAAACGATTCACTGCGCACACCACTTAAGCTCGCAAGACACGTCTATCCCATCCAACATGATCCCGTCTATTAACAACAAGAGATTAAGGGTGATCAGTTCCTCAATTTGTCAATAACAGCCAACTATCATGAGGCAGTACAGCTATCTTCCAAACCATCGTAGCATCCAACACGGCACTTAGCATCGCTCCACACTTGAAGCATCTTGGAGAAGCACCATCTTCTCCCCCACTTGTTTCATTCCCAACCTGCAAATGAAAAACAAACAAGCATCGACAGTGTTTTCACGCACATGTCGCACACTAGGGAATAGACAACATTAGACAACCTGGTCGGACGGACCAACCTGCTCTGATACCACTAATGTAACACCCTTTTCTACCCCACAATTATTGCAGCGGAATAAACATAAAATCATAGTAAAATCAAAATCACCTCAAAGGGTGCACATTTCTCAATAAAATCAAATCAACAAAATTACTCCGTAAACAATGGGTTTTCCTCAAAATAACTCAAAAATGCCTCAAAGGGCTGCAGAACCACCATAACCACAAAAATCCTACAAAAGGGTTTATTAACATAAACCATAGTCATCAAATAATCAATAAAATAACAGCCAAATAAAACTCAACATGGTTCGACTCAACGACCCAGCCCGATGTTACACTATCAGAGCAAGACCCTCTACATCGACCAAAATGCAAATAACTTTAAAAGTCCTCAAAAGCATCCACGGCTAATCCTGATCACCTGCACGTTACCCACGTGGAGGCAACATTCAAACAGGCAGGGTGAGTAAAACAATTCATTATAATCAATATAAAATAAGATATGCATAAAAAGGCGTCATCATCATATACAACAACATCAGAGTCATCACAAGCAAACATCAAAGCACGACATCATAAATCACAACATATGCCACATAAATGCAATGCCTGACAGGACTCATGCATGTGGTACCAATCGTCACAATCGATGGACACTTAGGCCATCACCCTCCAAAGATCCCCGTCAAATAGGATCGGTTCCACACAAGAACCGGAGCACGTCACAAACCACTTCACATCCACACAATGGGATGGAAGCCACAAATAGACCAAAGTCTAACATCATCATCACTTGACCGAAGTCCTAACATCATCATCAAAATATGCTATGAATGCATGATGCACAACGTCGCAATCATCATCATCAATAAAGTCATCACGTGCATCATCATTCATCAAAACCTCATATTCGTCATATCGTCATTTATTCATCAAAACATCATGCCTCATCATCTTATCATCTTCAACACAGCTCGTGCTAATTCATATCAGTATTTAATCATCAAACATCAGGTATAAACAGCTCATAATCATCAATACACTCGTGGTAATTCATATCATCACTAAAATCATCAAACATCATATATAACAACTCATAATCATCAATATACATCATGGTAATTCACATCATCAATTAATCATCAAACATCACGAAATCATCACGTCGTAATCATCATTAACATCAATAACATCATGGTAAATCATCATAAAAATCACAGCCCCGAAACATCAGAACATCACAGAAATCATAAACAAAATCTCGTGAACAGCAGGGTTCGCTACTGAGTTCGTTGTGCGAACCTGCTCGCTGGGACCTTCACTTTGTAAAGCTGGCAGCGAAGCCCCAATCCCATACAAAAACCAGAGAGTTCCCCAGTCTGCCTCTACTCACTCCTCTATTCGCTGTGCGAAGCCCTTCGCTGGGACATTCGTTGTGCGAGCCCACAGAATCAATCTCAGAATTCATCCCAGTATCATCACACAATCTATCGCGCTTTCGCTTTGCTGCTCGCTTTGCGAGCCTAGTCGAACATTCGCCTTGCGAATGATATATTCGCTTTGCAAACTAGCGATTGCAGGCAATCGCTCCTACACACCAGTAGCATAACAGACCCAAAATACCCTACGAATTCAACCTCAGTTCACCCAAAACATCCCCAAAACATTCCCCAGGCATCATGGCAGATCAAAGGCGTAAAACTTACGACATTTAGGTCGATTAATTCCATTATCCTAACTCAAAATCACCTAAACCTTCACAAATTCTCAGGATTCCCATAAACCCCATAAATCCCTTTCTCATACAAGATCCACATATCATCAAAGAAGGTTTTGCCTCGAAGGCTTATTTTTACCCGAATCAATTCAACCCTTAATAATCCATCATCGATCCTCAAAAATACCTCTAAATCATCAATAACTCATAAACCCTTCAAAAACCCCAAAATCCTCAAAATCCACTTTAAACACATCACTTCCTATATTGAAAACAATGAAAGGCAATACTCCCCATACCTTAGATTTTCGATTCGAAGCTTTCTCTATCAATTCTTCGGAAACCTTCTCCAATCCTTGCCTTTTCCTTCTTTCCTCAGAGCTCTGCACTTTCTCCTTATTTTCACGATCTAACAAAAATGAATCCTATTTCTCCCAATTCCTTTTTGTTAAACCCTTAGTCTCTCACAATGGGCTTTCCCCAAATTACCCTCTCTAATCCTCCTCAAAAGTCCACATTGCCCTTAATTCCTCTAATATTATTTTAAATTAATAATAATACTAATATATTCGTATTATATACTATTATTTAATTAAAATGACCAAAACTCCACCAAAATACCGACATCGACACAAACCCCCAAAATTCACCGAAAATTCATAAATATTATATTTAAATAAATTAAATAAATATTCTAATATATTTGGGGTGTTACAATAATCACTAGGGTTTAGTGATTGAGAGAAAGTGAGAGGGTTTCTCGTATTTAGGGGAAGTCCTAAATAGAAAGTCATTATATAGTGTTAGGAAGAGACATTAAACCACATAGGGTCCGTTGTTGCTTATAAGACTAATTATAATAATCTACTAATAGTGAATTTCCTTTCTTGGATTGGAAGTCAACCCTCCAGACGTATGTTTGTTGCATCGAATTGTGTTACTAATTATTGTGTTCTTTATTACTTATTCTAAAGTACTAATGTAGTTGCAAAAAACAAGAATATCCCTCATTAAATCCTATAGAATTCCCATCACACCCTCCTTCTTATTCTAAATTATTAATGGACCATTGATATTAATTATTTATTGAGTAACTAATAAAATCACTTAAGTTTTTCTTACTATATAACTTGTCTTGAAATATTATGTAATCATTGTAAAATGACTAAAACACAACTTCACCATATTTGCCAATTTCTATAATTATCCTTACTTCGCATTAGACTTTCTAACTTGTCCCTAATAATGTAATTATATTTTTGTGAAATAACTATGATTCCATAAACTTCCATAAATCTTAAAGCGACTTGAATATCATATAACCATTGTAAACACCAAATTACGTTTTATGATTAAAAAAAGTCAAGTTTACCCCTTAATTTTACTATTCCATAGTCCACGATAGGGGTGGACAGATTTTGATGACCCACTCGAAATCCGAGAAAACCAAAAAATAATAGGTGTTGTGGGCGGTTCGGTTCGGGCCCCGGTTCAAAATATTTAAAAACAAAGGTTAATATAGGTTAACTTGGGCGGGCCCGGTTCAGAAAATTACACCCATCGGTGTTTGAACCCGCCCGAAATTAACTAGTATAATAGAAAAAAAATATTATACTCACGTGAAATTGCAGTCTAGTAGTACTACCATTTTACTTTACAGCTACACATACATCAACCTATTTCAAATGTCAAAAGATGTCAGTGCCTTATCAAGTCTACTATTTTAATTAAACTTGTCAACTTCATTATTTCCACTTTTCATCACATTACCCTACGCTCTCTTTCAGCAATATATATAAAATCTATATTTTTTAAAATATAAAAAATGTTTCTATGCTCTAATGAAGATAAAATGTCATCTTCTTTCTCATAAAAAATTATATAATAGATGCATTTGTTCTATTGTCCTCCACCCTTGATCACTATTCTTCTTCTTCTTCAATATTTCATCTACTGTAAGATGTTTATCTATACTTGATTACAAGCTTTTTTCTATTGTAAGATGTTTATCTATACTTGATTATAAGTTTTTTTTCTACACCGAATGTTCTTTCTCTTAGACTCCATGAACGGGCACCGCTGAACCTGCCTGTTGAAACCCGTTATCGTGAACCTGCTACCCGATCTATCCGACGCTTTTAATGGGCGAACATGGGTCAAACTTTTTTACCCGTCGGATTCATTTGGGTGAGCATTCTTCAACCGAAACCGCCCGAACCTGATCCGTGTCCACCCCTAGTCCACGATACATCCATGGTTTTCCGCACCCTCAATCCATAATAATAAGTCCCATATTAATATATAAAACATCTATTTATTAGAATAAGAGAATATGAGATGTTGTGCGCGCACGCGCACACACACAAGTATTTCAAAATTCTCATCATTTTATTAAAACTTCTTAAAACCAATTAAGACGAGTACTTAACAAATTAGGAAATAAAAAACATCTGCATAATCCATTAGACCTTAAATCTAATCTATCAAAGTAAAAGTAACGCCTTCTAATCAATTAGATAGGTTTATTAATCGATTAAATGTGGTCACATATTAGGGTTTCTTTTTTTGGGTTAACCTAATTTATTAGGTATGTATTCTATTCGATTAGGAGAAGACAAAGCCCATGAATTGTTGTCTTTTTATCCAATGCTTTTCTTATGTAAAGGAGGTATGTTTTCACTTGTCAACACAACAATTTTCTGAGTTATCGCCTCTTTTATCCTTCTTATTCTCATTATTTCATAAGTTTTTATTCATTGGCAATTGCTTTAGTGCTGAGAGAGAGTGAAAAGCTTCATTCGAGAGTTGTGGTGTCTTTATATTATGCTGAAATTGTTTATTCAAAAGTATAGTTCTCTTGTGATTTGTAATAGATTTGATGATTGCAATCTAAACATGTAAAAATCTTGGTTTAAGGTTGTTGAGTTGAACTTGTGTAAATGCTTAAGGTATTTGTGTAAGGTTGTTGGATTGATCATGTGCAAAAGTTCAAGTTGTTTAAGGTTGTTGGGTTGATCCTGTGTAAAAATTCAAGTATGTTTTAGTTGAAATCTAAAAAGGAAACTCTTAGGGACTATAATAGGTCGTATGGTATAATGTTGACTTGAGAATATCTATAGCGTGATCTCTCTTACGCTATCTTTCTATATTCCTGTCTTTTATTTTTTCCACTGCTTATTCTCTGTTAATCTCTGCTTCTAATATAAATTTTTTAAATCAACTATTTTTGTCAAAAATATTTTAAAATATGAATATCATAATTCACCCCCGTTTATCTTGTGTTTGGAGTCATTTGTACAACAAAATCAATTTTCGCTTGTGGAAAATTTAAGTCAAATATGTGTTTATACAATTAGGATTACACAAGACATTGAAAGGAAACGTTTTCAACATGGACAACGAGAAATGAAAGGACCTAGGTTGTATAGCTTCGAGTATAATCTGCATTTATTTGGCAAAGAATGTTCTTGGTACTTCGTCGGCCAAAGAGCTCTAAGAGAAACTTGAAAGGCTATATCAAGGAAAGGGTATTTCAAATCGATCGTTGTTGAAGGGGTAGTTTCATAACCTATGTATGGATGAAAATACAAAGTATATGATCATCTAAGTGTCCTGATGATATTGTTTTTGAATTAGAAACTATTGGAGTCGAGATTGATAATGAAGATAAATATTTGAGATTCATATGGTCTATTACATCTTCTTATGAGCATATTAAACATTTTTTTATATATGGTAAAGGTGTTGGTTAAGAATATGGAGTATAGAAACAGTCTAGAGGGGTGAATAGACCTTATTAAAAAATTGACTGATTTTTAAAATGAAAAATCAGAGTTTTTGTTGCAGAAGTCTTGTAGCGAAAAATAGATACTTTATGCTTGAATTGGTAATTAATCATTGATACAATTACAAAATTAATAAATATCTCAGATATACTAGAGACAATATCCAAAGAGTTACAAGTTACGATGAATTGACAATTCGTAAATTACACGGGATGTTTTCTTTACAAAGTTCAATTTCTATAGAATTCTAACACCATAATTTACATAATTTAATCAGCAATAAAACACAAATAGGTTTTGATTCTAACAAAATCTACAAAATCTAAACTTATGTAATAAATTCCAACCAACATGAATTAACGATAAAATACACTAAGAAACGATTTCCTAAACATGGAATAGTCTACAAAATTAAAATGCAAGAGAGAGAGAGAGAGAGAGAGAGAGAGAGAGAGAGAGAGAGAGTACGTGGATGTGTAGTGGTTTTCCTCTATCGTCCTCGCAGAAGCCTACTTCATTTTCCAATGGTTCCCCATTGAAATTAGATCTTCTAATATGTTTTAACAAATATTACACAAGTTCATACAATTACTAATCCACAACAATACTGAGAAAAAAATCCCCTATTTGGATCTTAACTTATATACGACTTTGATTTCGAACTCACTGCGAAATCTTTACTCGGTTCTCACTTATTGAATCTTCCAGCTTCGCCGATCTACTCCAAGTCTTCGTCTGTGGCAATCACCCTTGATCCCACTAATTTCTTGAGCGATGAACTTTCTGAAGATTTGATAAGAACTCTTACCTTGTTTGTAGGCTTCCACACATCACTACCAAGGTCAACCTGGAGAAAAAAACCTCATTCTTTTCACTAGAATTTGTCACAACAACCACAATCTTGCAAGCCTCCTGAAAATCTTTACCAAATTTTCAAAAAATGTTAGTTTCATGACACGTTTCCCTCAGCAATTACAAATATTCATAATCAATATTTGAATCTAAACTAGAGGTTAAAGATGAAAGAAAAATTTGTTTGCAAGAGATTTTGAGTTTTCAAAAATCGAGGGTTGTTTATTTCACACGTTCACAATGTTACACTTGGAATGTTATGTTTTCTACACTTAGTTATGAGATGACAAAAAGAATTTTTATGTGTTGGAGATTATGAACAAAAATAGGTGGAAAAAGGTTGTTAAAGTCGAGTCAAGAACATTTGATGATTTGTGTCAAATGAGCAAGTAAAGTGGAACAAGATCAACATAAAAGAAGTGACCCATTTCATGTGATTCGAATCATGTTATATCTCTGGTTCGAGTCATGAAAGGTCATGATTCGAGTCATGTACAAATACTGATTTGAATCAATCTGGACAGGGCTAAATAGGAAAAAGTGAAAAACTTTATGATTCTAGTCATGTAGAAAGTGTGATTCAAATCAAACTAGGCAGTGACTAACAGGACTTGTGTGATTTGAATCATATGCAACTTGTGATTCGAGTCACAGTGTTACATGATTCAAATCAAGTTTAAATAGTGATTCGAGTCACAGAGACTAGAGTTTTCTTGTTCCCCTCTGTTTGATTTGGTTCGAGTCTTAACTTGTGAGTGATTCAAGTCACACAAAAGAAATCTCAACTTTTCAAGTTTTTCAAAATAGTTTGAGATTTCACTTCCCACATAACTTGAACCAACATCAAATATGGTTCTTGTTCCATTAACTCAACCAATTGACTTAAAATACAATGATCATACTCAAATACAAACACTTGAATTATGCATGCTAAAACGAATGGATTCAAAACTTAATCCAAAGATATGCAATTGAAGAAGAAACTCAATAAACAATAATAAATGAAACGAAAGCTGAAGAGACAAGAAACAAAACCGTATTGGGCTTCTCCCCCCAAATATTATAGAGACATGCAAATTTAAAAGGAACATTGAGTTTTGAAGAAGTTGTTGGTAAAATTAGTTCTGAAGAAAAAAGATTGAATGTGAGAATAATACTTTATCAAAATTAGGGTTGGTTGCTAGAGGAAGGTCTTATGTGAAGAAAAACAATGAAATGGGTATGAGATATTGAAAATGTGGAAAGATTGGGCATGTAAAGAGTAAGTGCAATGATTGATCAGTGTCAGAAAAGGGCTCTGAGACAAATGCTAGCAATGTCTCCCTCGCTTTAGGAGATGATGATATTTTCTAAAAATGAGAAATATGTACTCGTGATATTTTCGTTGTTGTGGAAAAGGAAGAGTTATTGCTAGTGGATTAGCACACGAGCATTTGTTGACATCGATGTAAAGTGTGTTGTGAGAGTATGTCGATAGTTGAAGAGCTTTTTACCAACATGGAAGTTGCACCATAAGTTTTCAATCTAATTTTTTATATATGAAAATTCTTGGAGTGGTTTAACTTCAAGTAAAGTATACTCGTCTTCGGGTGGGGTATGATAGTTTTTGAACAATGATTGTCGGTAAAGACAATGTGAAAGCTCTTGGAAGCGTGTAGTTTCAAGTGACTGTACTTTTTATGTTGGAGTATGATAGTTCTTTTGAGATGGGATTGTCGATGAAGACAATGGAAGCTGATGTATTATTTTTAATCAATGTAGATATTGTGTGTTGAAGAAGTCTAGCTTAATTTTGTAAAGGAAGAGAGAGTCCAAGACTACATAATGGATTCAAGTTCTTAATTATAAAATTTATCAATGTATTAGAGTGTTGTGAAGAGTAGTTAAATATTTGTTTTGGAGAGTGTGAGTGTATTAGGGTCTTGGGGTGGTTGAGGGTAGTCTATGTGTTGTAATAATTTTTACATAGTGTTAGTCTCTTATTGTAATTGGACAACGACCATGGTTTTTCTCCAATTTTAAAGTTCCACATAAATTCTTGTGTTGTAATTGTGTTCCTCTTTTTCTTTATGCCTATTTATTTCCTAACAGTTGATATTAGAGTCTTGATTTGGTGAGTATAAACTTTGTTAGTATGCTTTGTGATTATAGCTTTGTCTGATTTTTTACATTAATATATATATATATATATATATATATATATATATATATATATATATATATATATATATATATATATATATTGATTGGGAAAAATTTTGGTTGTATTTATTTTTTACTATATAACACCCTAATTTCCCGACTCAATATTTAGAAAAGTAATTTAATTTTAACTCAACGCTTAGCGTGTCACGCATGATTCGCCAAACATAAAAACCAAAAAAATATAATCTTGTTAATTACACGGCAGAAATAATAAAGTTTGACATACATCGTCTCAACAACAAATGAATAACAAAATGGCTCAACAACTCAAAAAATGAATAAGACATGTAACAAACAAATATAGAACTGTCTGTCCCAGTGCTATATATCAGAGCGACTTGACTAAAGACCCGAACGATAAATAACTCAAGAGGCCTCAACATTGTCCTCTAACTCAAGCAGCTACTCGTCTACCTGATTGTTTGTACTCCATAGGGCCACAGACACCACAACAAACAAACAGGGGTAAGAATACTCTCAATTAAATTAATGGTGCAAAACATAGCAAGTGTAACATATTTATTACAATTATCAATCACACGCTTATTCACAACAATAAACCAATCATAATGATTACTCGATCACACATGCAGTTATATATGTAAATGTACTCACTACTCGACTCTACATGCATGTGGTGCCGATTTAGACATCAAAGATGTGTTATTAATTTTCGTCCATACTCGCTCTCAGTCCCCTCTTCTGAACTAGAGCCCACCATAATCGTCATTGATCTCTGCTACTGAATCAAAAATGCTTCACTGGTCCTATTACTGAAATCAGTTACTCGCTCTCTGCTCCCACTTCTGAACTAGAGCTTATTATCGAACCTAAGTTCATATACCATGATACATGAACTCAACAATAACATGCAAATATGATCATTCACAACCGACCCTGCTTCTGACTGTGTACATCGTTAATAAGTCCATCACCACAACACAATAAGTATGTTATGCAAATATATTTAACAATATATAATCATACAATTATATTTACATTTCAAATTTCAAATTTCATTCAATTCCTCATAATATTTTATCACAATAATTAAACTCGTCAAACACATCAAAATTGCAGCAAAACATCAGCCTCACACGAAAACAATGTTGAAAAACTAATATGACCGCTCATAATCGGTCACTGAAGGTCGTGACGGGCGACCTATTACCAGGGTGACGACCGTCACCTACCGTGTCACTCCCTTCCCTCACAAACCCGTCATTAGGTGACGATCGGCAGAGAAATCTTTCATAGGGACTGTCGTACCTCGAAAAATACGATCCTCGCGATGGACGCGGAAAAAACTGTTCGAAACAGAGTCGCCACCAAACTTTATTTATCCCAAAGGAGGGAAAGGAAAATATCAAGAAACCCTTTGAAAGGGATAAGAAAATGGTCATTCGCAACCAAATTCAGGTTTGGGAGTCGATTACGCAAAGGGAAGGTATTAGCACCCTCTACGTCCATTGTACCCAACGGGAACCTCTTGATTCGATTCGGGAGAAATGTTAGCTTGGTTTGTTTGTTTTCTTCTTAGGTAATATTGTTTTCTAAGGGGGAAATGGGTGGTTTTTTATTAGGGTGCTCGGCAAGGATTGAGAACCCTTGGGCCTACGTATTCCCTCGTGCAATAGGAAAGTCAGAGCATTCATAGTTCATGGGACTACGGTTGGTTTGTATTTTTTAAACGAACGAGTGTTTAATTCGCATTCTAACTGCTAAACGTTGGCTTCTCTGCTCGTCAAGGGAGGTTGAAGCACTAGTTCATATGCCGGAAGAATGGGATAAATAATGTTCTTTTTTTTGTGAAAAGTCGTTTGAATTAGATTAAGTGCGTTAAGGATTTGATTGAGAAAAAGGTTTGATTTGGACGTGTTTTAGGAGAACGAGAGTTTAAGTTGCATTCTAACTGCTAAACATTGGCTTGTCTGCTCGCTAGGAGAGGCTGAAGCACGAGTTCATATGCGCGAAAGAATGATTTAAACAATGTTCTTTGGGAAGGGTGTTTGAGTTGTGGATTAAGTGTATTAGGGTTTCGGTTGCGTGGGAAGTGTTTGATTTGTTAGGTATTTTGAGGGAGAATGACGATTATTCGATAAACGAGACGTCGGCCTCGCAACCAATTAATCGGGGCATGACTGAAACGCTAGATCTCAATAACACCTTTTTCATTCTATTAATTATGAAATTATGTTTGTTGGACAAATGGCTTATTCGTCCATGTAATTAGGGCGAGTGTTTTAGGAAGAAAGTTCGGAATGAACACAACCCAAAGCGTGCGCCTCAAGAGCGTTCATTCAAGGGCCCAAGAAGCGCTAGACCTCAAGAGTCCACTACTTTCGTAATTTGATTAGAAAAATGATTTTTGATTTGATTAGAGTATTTTAATTAGACGCGTTAATCGTTATTCGGGTTTGATTAAATTTTAAAGATGATTAAGTATTTTGATTGGGTTGTAAGTTTTAAAGTCTTGAAATGGAAGACCGAAACGAACACAACCCAAGGCGTGCGCCACAAGAGCGATCGTTCAAGGACCCAAGGAGTGCTAGACTCCAAAAGCCCATTACTTCCAATATTAATTAGGAAAATAGATTTTTAGAAGTATTAATTTAAACATTTTATTTAAGAAAATATTTTAAGTATTTCAAAGTTGATTATGATTTTTAAGAAAGTGTTTTTTAAAAAATTGAATGTTTTAGTTAGGTTGAAATATTTTAAGTATTTTAGGAATGGAAGACGGAACGATCACAACCCAAGGCGTGCGCCCCAAGAGCAATCGTTCAAGGACCCAAGGAGTGCTAGACTCCAAAAGCCCACTACTTCCATAATTAATTAAGAAAATAGTTTGTGTATTGACCTAAGTGGTTTATGACTTTAATTTGATTAAGAAAATATTTTTAAAAGTTAAGAAATTACTTGGATTATGAATTAAATAGAAAAGTAACTTTTGGATTTTTTAATTAAAGAAAATTGAATTGGTATAATTAATTAAATTAAAATTAAATATTTAATAAAACTAATCATTAAAATAATTAGTTAATATTAAGTAAATAACTTTAATAAAATTAATAAAATATATTTTAGTAGATTTCTAAGATTTTTTAAGAAAATAAGTAAAAGAAATTAATATCTTGTTCTTATATTGAAAAGCTAATACAAAAAGAAAATGGGCCAGAAAACTAATAGAAGCAGGGGGTGTGTTAAGGAAAAGAAGATGTAAGACCCCAAAAATGGACTAACTAAAGGCCCAGAATACTATCTTTATTGAACTCGGTTGGGCCAGAAAGTTAGTAAAAAATAGGTGTGTATACACGGAATCACACGAGGGAAAGCACTTGACCGGTGACAGGTGTCCCAGTGGAAATACGTGTCACCGGTACGGTGGCACCACGACAACAGCATAGCAATGGGAAAAATAAAACGAGGAAAAGGGTAATATCAGAAAACATAAGCAACATTTCCTTATCTCTCTTCAACGTTTCTCCACAAACCCTTTCTTTTTCTCTTCTCAGACCCAAGCGACCTTCCCATCTCTAACTCTCTCTCGCCTCCAAAACCCACGAGTTCTTCCCCAAATCCAACCTCTATTCCCTTTTGAATATCATCTCGAAATTGTTTCTCAAAAATAACCTGATTATCGCGAATGAAAACGAAGCAAAAGACGTAACCCTAAGCAAACAAACTCAGCATTTCCAAACTAAACCCTAGATTTTCAATATAAGATTAGACGATGATGGAGCATTACAACAAGCAATTAGTATGGGGGTTTTGATCAACACAACAAGGCGATTAACATACCAAAGAGGGGTCGAGTAAAAGGAGCAAGGACTTACACGATCGGAGCTAGTCCAATGAGAAACTCCGGCGAGGGTGGTATTTCGAGTAAGTAAATGTCGCTTTTGTTGCTTTCCACTCTTTCCTTTTCCCTCAGGTTGCTTCTTCTTCCTCTATCATGTGTTCTGATTATTCTGTTGGAAATGATACATTTCTAAGAGTGTGAGACTGTGGCTAATCTCACCTTGTTCAGAGTTCTAATGTGAGCTCTGAGAAGGTTTTGAGAGAAGAGCTTTAGAGAAGGTTAGGTGTTGATTTCAGCAGAGCTTTGCTAGGGTTTCTTTTCGTCCTCATGAGTGAATAGTGATACGTACTTATAGGCTCAGAAACGTGAAATGAGGTACGTGTGAGGTGAGATTTTGGTACGTGTGAGAGAATATTTCTGTTAGGGAATGGGGAGGATTGCCGATTTCGTGGGATTTGGGTGATAGTGAATCATTCTCTGATTTTGTCCATAGCATGAGCTGTAAAATCTTCTAGAATCATGTAACTTTTGTTTGATTTTTCACTGCGTGTAAATGTATGACTGTGAATTTTTTTACTGCTATGGAATGCTATTGATTTTTTTGCTGATGTGGCTTTGTTGACTCAAATTGACTCTTTGAATGATTTTGATATTTGAACATTGCTGATGCACTCTGAATTTTTTGTGAGCTCTGTTGCCAAAAAATGTGGATGCATCTTTGATAATTTGGACATGTTGTCATTTCCATTGTATTAACAACCTTATTTGATGTGGTATTTTTGACTTCGTGTTAATCCAAACTTAATCATAAATTGCCCTAATGTTTTTTGTCAGGTCCCTGAATGCTCTTTGTTTGTTCATCAATGTCCAAATTGGAGTTTTATCTTAGGATCAACATCTTCTTCCAAGCCGACATTCACCATGCCAACATAAGTTTTGATTGGGTCAATTTGCAGCCTCATCCATTCTACCTTTTGTATCAACACTTCTCCCTATTTAAATTACTTTTCTTTAAGCCGTGTCATTCTAACGATTTCATTCGTTTCGATTGAAGTGTCAGCCAAACTGAGATGTGGTGGATCATTATCACTGTTAAGTTTCATCAATGTTAACTCTTCAGCCATTACAGTAGCTTGGTAAGTTTCTTGACTATGCTTTCACAATACTATGCACAACTGTTATTGACATGTACTAGTGGTTTAGAGCAGTGGGTGGCAGCAGTTATGCGTGACTCGTTTGGCTTGGAAGAAAAAAAAAAGTGGCTTATTAATTCTGTCTATGTTTTCGCTTGGCAGGTTATGGTTGGAATTTGGTAAATGTCTTGACACCTGAATATGACTGTTCTGATGCGCATGAATGGTACATGAGGAACTGTATTATTGTAGACGATGAGCCATGAAGATTTGAGGACAGAACTTCATCTCTTAAAGAAAGAACCATGGAATTATTCTTAAGTATCTTGATAGAATCATATGGCAATGTTTGAAGCTTAGCTGAATTTAGGTGCCCGTTTTGTGATAAAATTTGTATGTGTTTGTAACCTGTACTGTCATAGCTTGTACTGAAGCTTAAGTTTTGTAAGGTGAAATGAACTTTGGAGTGGTGTAGTCTCTTATTAGCATTCTAAGCATTAGGTCTCTAACTTGGCATGTATGAGTAGTTTTTTTTTAATTCAAGTTTGTGTGCTTCACCGTCTTTGACTGATAATCTTGCTTAAAATCCTCTGCTTTGTATTTTAAGAATAATTTGTACATGATCCTAGCAGCAAGCATTTTTCTCATGGCTTGTATTTTCAAACAAGGTATGTGATGTTGTCTTTAGACATGGCCATATGGTTTAAGTCACGCCTGGAAATTAACTCAGCCTATACTGCTCAATTTGGCCTATATACTCTAATCATAATCACTCAATCAAGGATTTAAGATAAAAGGGATTGGATCATTATTTACAATAAAGACTCACATCTTACCATAACTTAAAAGGACATTTATTTAATCATATCCTCATGTCAAAGTAAAAACGGTTCTCATGCCTTGAAAGAAATCCAAACTTGCAGTAAGGTTTGAGTATAATCCTAGAGATTGCTCGAAACAAAGCGATTTGGCTAGCAATGACATCATAGCTTTAGTATCAACTTGCAAATTAAATCATGGCTTATGGACCCATTGAACCTGGCTTCAAACAACTTTGATTTTAACTTGGGATTTAAACAAATTCAAACATAGTTTGAGACACTTTACCAATTTTGACCATGACTTCCAATTGCATTTTGAAACATACTCCAATTTTGCAAAAATAACTCCGACATGGTTGCAAAATATTCCAAATACATGACTAAAGATAATTCCTACTTGAACACCACCCAAACTCGCACATCAATTTTGGCCATACCTTGATTATGCCAGGAGCCTCTTGAGACATGACATGTTCTCGAGTTACAATCGCTCATTTAACCTTGAAAACTAGTCCAAACTTGGATTAAAAGCAAACATGACCTAAAGATGAATCATCTTTTCCTTGAATCGAGGATGGCTTTTTCTTAGCTTGTTTTAACCATACAACCTCAGTGTCGCACTTGGAATATGGTTAAAAATCTTCTTGATTATAGCTTGAAATTAGTTTGAAGCCAATTGATCATGTCTTGACTGAATAATCATAAAAATGAGTGCTCAATCCTCCTTATCTCTTCTTGAAATCATAGCAAACCCAACACAAGCTAGTAAGCATTTCAAACATATGCCAAACCCTTATGACCTGAATTTTAGAGTCAATACGAAAATTTGGTGTAGAAAACATACGATAGGTAGGACAAATTTGGGGTATGACAGATGCCCCTATCTAATTGTCTTGAACCCGAGAGAATGGACTGCCGCATGGCGTTCATTTTTAGGGTTGAAGTCAATTAGATATAAGTAGATCCCAAAATTTGTCTGCCAAAAGGTAATGTACTATGGCGTAAGAACTGGTAGAATGAGGTAGCTGGGTCCAGAATGGACACAAATAACTCGAATTTCTTCGGAACATTGAAGCAGTACCTTATCCGTTAAGGTTCCTCAATGATACCAAAGCAGTATCTCGGAAGCAAAAGATTCTTTGGCACATTGAAGCAGTACCTTATGCGTTAAGGTTCCTCAACGATACCAAAGCAGTATCTTTGGAAGCAGAAGATTCTCTGGAACATTGAAGCAGTACCTTATCCGTTAAGGTTCCTCAACGATACCAAAGCAGTATCTCTGATGCAAATTTGTTGGAGAATAGTTGAGCAAGATTCCTGTCGAAGGAGGTGCATTGGCTTTGCAGGGGAAACTCACAAGAAGCTTTCTGGATATCCTCTGCTTGGGGAATACTGACAAAATTTGCTGGGGATTGTCATTATCAATTGCATGGTTGAAGAACTTGCTGGGGAATAAAATTCCTTGAGCACGTGCGGGGTATTAACTTCTCTTTTGAAGAATACTGCCGACTTTGATGGAAGACTGGCCAAGATACTTGCGAACTGATCCTGGATCCTGTCATACTATGTTGGGGATGGATATGCCATGCACTATATAATGCACTGAAACACATGCTAAGATGCAACTGCTAGGGAATCTAATGCACGTGTGAATGTACAAGATATGATAGTGCTAGATATGACTATGTGATGCTATGCTAGCATGTTATGCACATGACGATGCAAATGATCGGGCGCGCTGGGGATAAGTTTCCTTGTCGAGGGTATCACCGGGGATTGGAATCAGGAATTGCCAAGTGAAATTGGACTTTAGGTTATGCGCCAAATGAAATTGAACTTTAAGTTAAACTTCCAGACTAGAACTGGATTGGATGATAGATTACCATACGAGAACTGGTGTTTAAACTTTTATTTGTCAGACGAGAACTGACTTTTGGATAGTCTACCAGACGATAACTGGTGAGAAAAGGGTATTCGCCAGACGAGAACTGGACCTTGAATTGGTTTGCCAGACGAGAACTGGGCCTTGAAAGATTTGTCAGGCGGGAACTGGACCTTAAATTGGTTTACCAGACGAGAACTGGGCCTTAAAGTGATTTTCCAGACGAGAACTGGACCTTAAATGATTTGCCAGGCGGGAACTGGACCTTTAAAAGATTTGTCAGGCGGGAACTGGACCTTAAATGATTTGCCAGGCGGGAACTAGATCTTAAATGATTTGCCAGGCGGGAACTGGACCTTAAATGATTTGGAGGTGCCAACGAGTGTGGTCTTTTTGGGTACTTGCCAATAAAATTGGACTTTTGGTAGGTGCCAAGTGAAATTGGACTTTTGGATATGTGCCAAATGAAATTGGGCTTTAGGTTGCCAAGCTAAGTTGGACTTTGGATATGTGCCAAATGAAATTGGGCTTTAGGTTGCCAAGCTAAGTTGGACTCTGGATATGTGCCAAATGAAATTGGACTTTAGGTTGCCAAGCAAAGTTGGACTTTTGGATTGCCAAGCTAAGTTGGACTTTGGTGTCAAGTCTAACGATACCAGGCTTTGAGATGTCGAATCTTGTTAGAAGGTTAGGATAGAGGAATGATATGATATGCATGTTTATGCAATGAGCGAAGCGACATGACCAATGCATATGAGTGATGATATGAAAGTTTCCAAGGATGCCCCAGAAGAGGATAATGGATGGACTGGTTATTTGTATTTTCGCCAATACGGTGTTCTTTCTTTTTATCTGGGCAGAAGGTTTCTGGCGGGGAACAAGGATTAGGATGTTAGGACTGATGCTTTTTGATAGGTATGTGAGAGTATGGGATTTTGGTTTTTTGTTGATTGCGCTCGCTAAGATCTTTTCTTTCGATCTTATGCCTACGTATTCCCGTTTACCGAAACAGGGAAATCAGAGCGTTCGTAGTTCCTCCTAGTCTATGGGAGGAAATTTGTTTTTGGTGTCTTGTTCAAAGCCCAAGACATGAAACGAAAGGGTGGTTTGTATCTTGTTCAAAGCCCAAGATGTGAAGCTGAAAAGTCTATTTGTGTCTTGTTCAAAGCCCAAGACGTGAAGCTGAAGGACCTTGACTTTAGAGAGAATTTGTCATCTCTAAAGAAGGGTTTGTCTGTCACAACTATTGGGTGACTGGTTATAAAGGAGAATTACTTTAACCGGGATATGCGAATCTGGCAATGCCATAATTTCCTTTATAGGGGATTTTAACCTGGAGGAGAAGACTTTAACTCAGTGTAGAGCAATGATATCTTTCCTTAGGAATTTCTCAGGCTAAAAGAGGGACAGTGGCATGGATGTAGATGATCCAGAGGCTTGCCGCTTACAGCGATTAGATGAAGGGAAAGGAGTTGTTGATGTTTGTATACTGTGAACGAGGCACAACTTTAATGCTAAAAGGTTGATTGGATCAACCAGTGGTTTTCTTATACAAAATCTAAGAGGAGGCTAATATGTGTCTTGTACAAAGCCTGAGAGAGAGGCTAAAAGGGTTGACTCAACAGGAGAATCTTTTATGCTCAACAAGAAAGTGTTTTTTGTATCTCGTACGAAGCCCGAGATGGAGGCTAAAAGTTTGATTGGCTCAACAAGAGAGCCTTTGTATCTCGTACGAAGCCCGATATGGAGGCGAAAGGGGTGATTGACTCAACGAGGGAGTCTCTGGTATATCGTACGAAGCCCGAGATGGAGGCTAAACGTTGTTTGACTCCGCTGGGGAGAATCATTGTACAAAGCCCAAGAGGAGGCTGTTGTAACTGTTTCAGTTGAGTGACAGATCCAATATACTGATTTTAAAAGAGAAAATCAGTTCTTATATGAGTAACACTGTACTCAGGGATTTGATTTGAGGATCAGGGATATTTCCTTCTCTTTGAGGAAACGGGAAATCCAAAGGGTATTGAGGCTGTCCGAGTCTGCGGGTTTCCTTCCTATTTAACGAAGGGGTCACTTGAGAATGTCTTTGAGACTCAAGGAAGCTAGACTGTCCGTGTCTAGAGTTTTATCTTTGGTACTATGCTTTGAGAAACAGTAGTAGACTCTATGAAAGGACTGTTCTATGAGGATGACTAAGTTCTGTTCCTATACCTCTAGGAGGTCGTCGGGACAATTTGTACGAAGCCCAAGAGGAGGCTGGAATCTTTTAAGAAGCCGAAGGGTCCTTGTACTAAGCCCAAGAGGAGGCTAGCATTCCCGGAGGAAGAGATCAGCCTAAGAGGATGCTGTGAATACTTCTAAGAAGCCGTAGGGTCCTTGTACGAAGCCCAAGAGGAGGCGGGGTTGCTTTTAAGAAGCCCGTGGGTCCTTGTATAATGCCCAAGAGGAGGCCGATGCTTTTAGGAAGCCCGTGAGTCCCCAAACCCCGAGAAATTCAAGGCAAGCTATTTACAAGGAATAGATCAAGTCAGGAAAGTTCGAGAATTTGGAAGAAACTCAAAGATGTCATTCACGGAGAATACATTCATCTTTGGGAGTAGAGTTTCTTGACAATTCCTAATGAGGACAGCCGAAGAGAAGACTGTATCTGGTAATCCTATTGGGGATCTAGTTGTCTATTTCTATGAATAAAAGAAACGGCGTCACCTAGTTCTAGACGTAGTTTCCGGGGAAACTCGAAATATCTATACTATTATTACACAGTTGATATGAGTTTATGAAAGAAGACTTACAGCGAAACAGCCCCACAATACAGTTATATATATATGATTTTGTGAAAGGAGACTTACAGTGAAACAGCCCCACAATACAGTTATATACATATGAAAGCGGTAAATGAAAGCGGGTAAACACTTACTCGGTTGTAGAGCTTCCATGCTGTTTGGTTAGTTGTTCAACAAAGAAAGATTGAAAACAACAGTATATTCAAAATCAAAGCAGAAATTGCTTTGAAAAAGAAAGATTTGGGGCTTACAGCTCAAGGAGAGGCCCAGGGTTTTGTCAGTGAGCGCACTGTTGAATTTGTACAGAGGGACTTATACAAGTGACTGAGGCCCAAAAAGGTTTTCTGTACAAAGGGATGGGTTTTACACTCTCTCAAGAGGCCCAAGTGAGTTTTAAGAAAAGAAATGGGTCTTACTACTCGAGGGTAGGCCCAATGGTTAATTTTAAAAAGGGTGACGGTCGCGCCGAAGTTTTGTAAACACCGTGGGATTTATACAAGTGACTGAGGCCCAAAATTTTGGTATTTACAAAGGGGTTGGGTCTTACACTCTATTAGAGGCCCAAAGAGTTTAAAGAAAAGAAATGGGGCTTACAACACGAGGGGAGGCCCATAGTCTTTATTTTCAAGATGAATATTCACTTTTAAAATGCTTAAAAATAATTAAAAATAAATTTATTCACAAAAATACCAACTATATTAAATAAATAATATAAATTTGATTTTTTTGTAGAATAAAATATTTTACTATTTTTGTGATTTTTCAGAAAAAGAACCAATCAAAAATAATCAAAATTGAGGGAGTTATTAATTTTCCAAATCATTAAAAAAACAATATGAAAAATGAGAAAATATAAAAAAGAGGGGTTGGGTCTTACACTCTATTAGAGGCCCAAAGTGTATTTTTGTACAAAAGATGGGGCTTACAACTCAGGGAGAGACCCAAAATGTTTTCAGTTTGAAAATGGCGATCGCGCCGAGATTTTTAACGTATCGGGACTTATACAATAGCTGAGGCCCAAAATTGTTTCGTTAAAAAAAAGGGTTGGGTCTTACACTCTAATAGAGGCCCAAGTGTTAAAAAATGAAAAGAAATGGGACTTACAGCTCAAAGAGAAGCCCAGTTGATTTTCGTTTGAAAATGGCGATCGCGCCGAAGTTTTCTTTTAACGCATAGGGACTTATACAATAAGCGAGGCCCAAAATTGTTTTGGTTAAAAGGGGATTGGGTCTTACACTCTAATAGAGGCCCAAAGTGTTTGAAAAAGATTTGTTAGTGTGAAAATCAAAGAAAACCCCAATTTCATTTTTTAGGCATTTTTTCAAGAAAAATTAAGTAAAAAATTATAAAAATATCAAATAAAATCATTAAATAATGATTAAAGTTTATGAAAAAAAATATTTTATCAACATAAATATTTAAAATCATTTTGGTTTTAAAAATCAAGAAAAAAAAAAAGAAATCATTTTAAAAGCATTTAAAACAATATAAAACACTATTTTTAAATATATTAAAAATAATACTTTTTTTTTTATTTTTTGTGGATTAAAATATTATGGGGTATGAATTGGAAAATGATGATTTTTTGCTATATGAAAAAAATTGGTTGAGTTTTGAAAATAAAAAGTAAGAAAAAGAGGAAAGATATCAAAATATCATCTCTGACATTTCTTTTGGGGTAAAAACGAGTACCAAAACTTTAATTTTCAACACGTTTTTATCAAATTTCAAACACTCATAACTCTCTCAATTTTTATCGGAATTAAGATCCGGAAGAGCCTATCCTGACCGATTTTTCGCAAGGAATCCGATGGTATTACTCACGCACATGGAAAATCGACGTACAAAACGCAGAAAAAACTGCTATCGTTTTGAAAACATCATTCCGCGTCGAATTTCCAACACGCGTAACTCTCTCGATTTTTAACCGAATCAAGATCCGCAAGAGCCTATCCTGACCGATTTTTCGCAAGGAATCCAATGGTATTACTCACGCACACGGAAAATCGACACACAAAATGCAGAAATTAAAAAACAAAAACTGCTATCGTTTAAAAACATCGTTCCGCGCCAAACTTCCGTTGCGCATAACTCTCTCGATTTTTAACCGAATCAAGATCCGCAAGAGCCTATCCTGACCGATTTTTCGTAAGGAATCCAATGGTATCGCACATGCACGCTGAAACTCAACGTATAAAATGTAGCGATAAAAAAAACAGAGCTGCTACGTTGTAAAAACATCGTTACGCGTCGAATTTCCAAAACGCGTAACTCTCTCGATTTTTAACCGAATCAAGATCCGCAAGAGTCTATCTTGACTGATTTTTCACAAGGAACCCAATGGTATTACTCACGCGCACGGAAAATCAACACACAAAACACAGAAATAAAAAAAAACCAAAACTGCACGTGTTTTCGACGTCGTTTCGCGTAAAATTTCCAACGCGCGTAACTCTCTCAATTTTCATCGGAATTGAAATCCGTAAAAACCTATCTTGACCGATTTTTCGCAAGGAATCCAATGGTATTATTCACGTACTCGGAAACTCACTGTACAGAACACACAAAGCGAAAAAACCAGAACCACCATCGCTAATTCGACGGTGTTTCGCGTAAAATTTCCAACGCGCGTAACTCTCTCAATTTTCATCGGAATTGAAATCCGTAAAAACCTATCTTGACCGATTTTTCGCAAGGAATCCAATGGTGTTACTCATACAAACTAAAACTTAATGTATAGAACACACCAATGAAAAAAAATAGAACTGTACATGGTTTTGAAATAACCAAAATTCCACATAAAAACATGTCAAAATGCAAACAGTGGGAGGATCACAACATACATATTAAGGACTACATTTTTGCCTCAAGAATTGTTCAATATGATGCATGTATGTGGACAACAAAGGAAAGCATGATTCAAAGAATTCAAGTTGTGGATTTCACCTCTTTTTTGGAGATTTTGGGCAATCTACCAAGTGCTTTGTTCCAGAAATGATTTGATGCTTTGGACAACCTCAAATGACCTCTTAGAAGCTTTTAGGATGGTTGGAATCGGCTGGAAACCTCTGGAGCAAGTTTGTGCACTTTCTCGCGAAATGGTCAAAAACGGCCAAAATGCCAACTCTCTCAAATGGTGTTCCAGATGTGTGGCACCATTTGGGACAGTTCAAGGATGATATTTAGAGTGTGTTTGAGGTTTTATCTGGCTTGGAAAGTGACTGAATCAAGACATGGCTTGAAAAATGTAAAAAAGTGTCATTTTGAGGTTTTGAGAGGTGACTTTGTGATGTTGTGATTACAGGTCACTTTTGATGGTTTGCACAGCTTACATATGATATATATGAGGTGTGTGTGTGATTAGTTTGAGTGGAATTACTCTCTAGCTCAAAAACTCAGAATTTCCTTACTAAAGAAGGCATTTTGGAGTGAAAGAGAGAATTTGAGGAAAGCATCTGTTTGATGGCTTTGGTGTACTCAAACTGAACACAAATGAGCTCTATTTATAGTGGAGCAAGTTTGTTTTGGGATCCATAGTGAATGGTGGCTGCAGCAGAGGTTTGGCCAATGTTGGCCAATGAAAATGCAAGTCTCCTCTAGCCATTGACTAGAGGTTAGGGCACAGGGTTGTGGTTCCCTTGGTCTTGGATAAGTCTTGATTGATTTCAGATGAGAATGGCTCAGTACATGCCACCTCGAAGCATCCATTAAATGCTCCAAACCAAAATTGGAGTTTTGTCCCTCTTTTAGGGATTTCTAGGCTTTGGCATGCTTTTCTTTGTTCCTTGGACTTGGGAGGTTCATGGATCAGATCATCCCACTTGGATTTGATCCTTAGATGTGTCCAAACTGATGACAAGGCTTGAAAATTCGTGTGGCACACAAAATGTGCAAATCTGCCCCTGAAAAATTCAGCTTCAGCAAGCCCTTTTGTAATATCCATAACTCCCTGCTCGAGTATGCTACATGGACGTTCTAGGACTTTTCGGAAAGCTTAGATGACGTACTTCAACTTTGATGTTTGGCCCTAGACCTGGTTCAACTTGGATCATGGAGAAAAACAGCCTTGAAGTTGGGACATTGTGCTGAAATTACAAGGCAGATTTTTGGCTAAGTGCTGAAAAATGTCCATTTTAGGTTTTTAGCCATTTTGATCCAAGCATAACTCAAAATCCTTAATGAATTGGACTTACGTCTAGTTGAAGTTTTTGTAGAGGGTAATGAGGGCTACAAATCAAGCTTTGGATGGGGAAAATGGCTTTGTGGTTTAGGAGTTATGATCCTCCAAAGTTGGTACCCTTGCCACTTGTTTTCATAACTTAGAAAAATTTCTAAGTTTTTATGGTTACCCCTTTTACAAGTTATCCCACTTTCTTTGATTTTTCTTGATGAATGATGATTCCAATCACACATTAACATCATTTTAGGGTTAAAAAACCATTTTTATGAAAAATCTCAAAAAGTCAAAGTTTGACTTTTGTGCACAGTTGACTTTTTATCAGATGAATTCCAAACTGTGTGATCCTTTAGGAAATCATGTCCTTGACCTAAATCAAAATTGATGGACATGTTCCATGGGTGTTATAGGGTGTATTTAATCGTGTCCCACGGCTTGGGAGCATCTCCTGGTCAAAAGTCAAAGCTACAGTTGATTTTTCTCGCGAAACCCTAACTGTGGTTCAGATGAAATTGAAACTTGTTGCTCAAGCTTCTTGGGTCAATCCATTGTTGTAAATGGATCAACGTGGTATGTTGGAGACCCTCAAATCATGTCTTGAGGTCTTGGCTCATGATTTGTCCCAAAAGTCAACTTAGGGGTGAATTAGGTCAAGAAACCCTAATTCCTGATTTTTGATGTATGCATCCCCTGAGGCTAAATTGACTTGGTGATGGGGTTTATGATGTTCCATGGAGCATATTAGGTTATGCTTTGAAGCATTGGCTCATGCCCAGAGGAAAATTTCCATCTGGAGGCCCTAGTCGACCAAACCCTAATTTGGTGACACTGGCGATCTCGAGGCTTGATCCACCTAGAAGGGAGCAGCCTTGTGCTTAATCCTTGAAGTGGGAGTCCTCTTGATCCATTGCGGATATTTTAGAGACTATAAAAGTTGAAGATCATGTCATTACTTGATTGATCCTTTGTCTAAGAGCTCTGCGAGGGCTTGAAACCCTAAATCCTGTTTGTAGTGAATGCTCACCCACCTTTGGGGAGACTAATGAGGTATGATGGTCCATCTATATTGTGCTGATGATTTGCACAATGATGGGAAATCTTAGTGGTCAAATTTTGGGGTATGACATATGCCCCTATTTAATCTTCTTGGACCCGAAGGTGTGAATGACGAAGGTATTCGGGCATTCGGGGTGCAAGAGGATTAAATATCGGAATACCCAAAATTTTGATGGTGGTTATGAATGGTAGCTTACGCATTCATCTTCTTTAGCTAAGCGATGATGCTTAGAAAAGGTAAACTTCCCCTCGATCCTGGTCTTCAGCCAAGGAGCTAGTCTCAGTTTTCTTTTGAAATAAACTTCCCCTCGATCCTGGTTTCCTACCAAGGAACTGGTCTTAGTTTCTTTTGTAAACTTCCCCTCGATCCTGGTTTCCTACCAAGGATCTGGTCTCGGTTTCTGATATAAACTTCCCCTCGATCCTGGTTTCCTACCAAGGACCTGGTCTTAGTTGCTGAAATAAACTTCCCCTCGATCCTGGTTTCCTACCAAGGACTTGGTCTTAGTTGCTGAAATAAACTTCCCCTCGATCCTGGTTTCCTACCAAGGAACTGGTCTCAGTTTCTTTTGTCAATAAACTTTCTTGACAAGGAACGCTGTTAGTAGCGGTTTTCCTTCAAACTTCTCGCCGAATTTTTCTGGGGAGATGCCATTTGAGTGGAAAAAGATTTGATGTCAGACTTGCTGGGAACCCCAATCGTCTGAGCTGTAGAGGTGCACAAACTTCTCTGTTTTGGAGACGTCATTTTTCGATTCTACTGGGGAAAGCGAGTCTCTTGAGAGACGGTTTTCGTTTGGGGACTTACATCATACTTTTCTCGGGATCTTTTCGGAGAAATGCCATATGATGGAATCCAATTTTGAGGTGCCGATGACCTTTTCATCAGTGGTTTTTTTAGAGAAAAACTGTCGTACCGCCGAATCTCTGATTAAGAGGTTTTCTCTGGGGATTTTCCTTAATCCGGGAAAGCAAGGATATCATCTTCAATGGCGAAGAGTGACATTTGTTGAAAATTTTCTTGTTTCTCAGAGGTTCAAGTTATCAAAGTGGTCGAGGACCGTCCCTAATCCAGAGATAAACTGGAGGAGAGATTGCTTAGATGATTCACTTCCTAACGAGGAAAGGTCTGACAACTCGATTGAGAGGACTTTTATCACTAGGGGATAAGACCGACTAGAGTGATAGTGATGCAATATGAATGTGAATGCAAATCAATCATGCATGATGTATGTATGTATATGCGGACAAAACTGATGCAACATACAGACTAAAGGATGAACACGACTGGATACTCGGCCCCAGTGGGGCATGTAGAAATATCACTGGTTCAAGATAGCAATTCTGCCTTGCTTAGGAGAAACGGTCCCTGTTGGGGGCGACGCTGGTCGGGCTTAGGAGATGAGAACTCGGCCGAGGATGTCAGACGAAACATGGTCTCTGACATTGTTGATCCTTCATTCAGGCGTACTGTCTAGAAGGAGTACTTTGATTCTGCACTTTGAAGTTCAAGTGCCTTTGGAGACGCAATCGATGCTCTTTCGATGTTCAACAGTCAAAAGAAATTGCCATCTTTATTAAAAAGCAGAAAAAGTTTTAACAAGTAAATTCATTTTGTTTTATTTCAAGAATCGTTAATCATATTAAAATGTCGTTCTGTAAAGCTAAAACAAATAAGAATTACAAACAAAAGCACAAGGGCTCAAATTTTATTGATAAGATGGAAATCAGCCAAACGCGTGATTCCAAAGAGTATTTACAAAGTTTGAAAATGGTAATTTACAGGGAAAAGGGCTACGTTGAAACATAACGACCACTATCCTTCTACCAATTTTGAATTCGGGACATCCTGAGCTTCTGTCGAAGATGACCTTGACTGGAGTTTTCCTCCGATGGATGTTGTAACTGCTGCTGAGGGACTTGCCTCTGTTGAACATAGTTACTTGCCATATCCCTAATTTTTGCCTGGATTGTACTTTGATGTTTCCAATCCATCGGGATGATTTTTTTCATGTCTCTAACTTTTGCCTGGACCGCCCTTTCGGGTTTTCAATCCACCGAGACGTTTTTTTTTTTTTTTAGTTTTTTTTTTAGTTTAGGCGAAGTATTTCTTGACTACATCAACATTCGTGGGGTAGGAAAATTCCTCTCCGTCCATGGTTGCAAGTCTTAAGGCGCCGCTTGAGAAAGCTTTCGTGACCACATAGGGGCCATCATAATTTGGGGTCCATTTGCCCCGAGAATCAGTGAGAAATGATTGTATCTTCTTAAGCACGAGGTCTCCTTTTCTGAAGATACGAGGTCGGACCTTTTTGTCGAACGCCCTTTTCATTCTCTGTTGATACAACTGACCGTGGCATAGTGTCGTGATTCGCTTCTCTTCGATCAGATTCAGTTCGTCGTGTCGGCTTTGACACCATTCAGCTTCGGTGAGCTTAGCTTCCATCAATACCCAGATTGATGGGATCTCTACCTCTATGGGGAGCACTGCTTCCATGCCATACACTAGAGAGAAAGGGGTAGCCCCAATTCCGTTTCCGTAATGATTGACAGCTCCGTCAAAGATAAGTCCCCATTGGGAACCTGGTTCTGGCCCTTCGCTGGGTAGCGGTTCATCGCAGTCTTTCATCTTTAGATACATGACATCTTCGTCTGGGAAGTCAAACCCGATTGATTCTTGATTGTCAATCGGTTGATGAGCCAAATGATCGGCTAAAATACTTCCTTTAACAGCTTTTTGAGCGTGGTACTCTATGTCATATTCTGATAACAGCATCTGCCAACGGGCAATTCTTCCCGTGAGAGCAGGCTTTTCGAAAACGTACTTGATTGGATCCATTTCGGAGACCAACCAAGTAGTATGACAAATCATGTACTGGCGAAGACGTTTGGCTGCCCAAGCCAAAGCGCAACAAGTTTTCTCAAGCATTGTGTACCGAGTCTCGCAGTCGGTAAATTTCTTGCTTAGATAGTAAATGGCAGACTCTTTCCTTTTGGTTTCATCTTGTTGGCCAAGTACACATCCCATTGAGTCCTCCAGAACTGTGAGGTAAATGATCAGTGGTCTTCCTTCCACTAGAGGTGATAGAATCGGCGGATTCAACAGATATTCCTTAATACTGTCGAAGGCGGTTTGGCAATCTTCTGACCAAACGCAATCCTGGTTCTTTTTGAGTAACTTGAAGATCGGCGCACAAGTGGCGGTCATGAGGAATATGAATCTGGAGATGTAGTTCAAACGTCCCAGGAATCCTCTGACTTGTTTTTCAGTTTTCGGAGAAGGCATTTCTTGAATGGCCTTGACCTTGTCAGGATCAACCTCAATTCCTTTCTGGCTGACGATGAACCCTAAGAGTTTCCCTGAACGGACACCGAAGGTGCACTTGTTGGGATTCAAGCGGAGCTTGAATTTTCTTAAACGTTCGAACAATTTTGACAGATGTTCAACGTGTTCACTCTCTGTTTTTGATTTTGCAATCATATCATCGACATATACCTCGATTTCTTTGTGTATCATGTCATGAAACAGAGTAATCATGGCCCTTTGATAGGTTGCCCTGGCATTCTTCAAACTGAACGGCATTACCTTGTAACAAAAGGTACCCCATGGGGTAATGAATGAAGTTTTCTCCATGTCTCTCGGCGCCATTTTGATCTGGTTATAGCCCGAGAATCCATCCATGAAGGAGAAAACTTTGAACTTTGTTGTACTGTCAACCAGCATGTCAATGTGTGGTAAAGGAAAGTCGTCCTTTGGACTTGCCTTGTTTAGATCTCTGTAATCAACACACATTCTGACCTTTCCGTCCTTTTTGGGAACGGGTACGATGTTGGCTAACCATTGAGGATATTCAGATGTAGCGAGGAAACCCGCGTTAATCTGTTTCTGCACCTCCTCTTTGATTTTGATGGCCATGTCCGGGTGAGTGCGTCTCAACCTTTGCTTTACTGGCGGACATTCCGATCTTAATGGTAAGTGATGTTCCACGATGCCGGTATCCAACCCTGGCATATCCTGATAGGACCAAGCGAATACATCGGGGAATTCTTTGAGAAGCTTTATCAAACTTTCTTTGACAATTGGATTGAGCAGTGCCCCAATCCTGATTTCTTTTCTCTCTTGCTCTGAACCCAAGTTTACCGTTTCCAACGGTTCTTTATGAGGTTCAATGGACCTTTCCTCTTGTCTGAGTAGTCGGGAGATCTCTTCTGGAATTTCGTTGTCATTTTCTTCTTTAGCTTCGAATACCGGGAACTCAAAGTTGGGAGAAGGCATCGGATCGTATGTTTCAACGGGGTTTAAAACAAGCAATCTGCATGATGTGATGATTTGTGTTTAGAAGAGATAAAGAAGAATGCAAGAGTGTGTGCAGTGTATTTATTTTACTGCTTGTTTTTATTTTTGAATTGTTTTTTAGGATTACCATTTTCTGAAAAAGAAAATAGAGAAAACAACAATTAATGCGGAAATTACAGAACGACGTTATTTTATTTATGATCAGTCGATTCTTGAAACTACAGCCCTATAAAACAAAACTCTGTCGCTTTGGGCGAAGCGAAGAGGGATATTTACAGAAAGCGAGCCCTATCAAAACATCTGTTTCACCTGGGCAGGGTGAAAGGCTAAAGATGGCAATTACTTTGACTGATGAACGACCTTCGGAACCTCGACGGCAACCCATTGGCGGCGAACTCCTCGGTGAATCACAAAGTCTGGCACCTTCCTTGATTTGTCTTCAGAAATGACGCTGATTTCTGGTGGAGCAGGATCATTGGAATCTGTTTCCCAGGCAGAGTTGTCATAGGAGGATTCCTCTGTTGTATTTTGCATAGCATTGGTGCTCTCAGGTACATCTCCCCATCCAGTTGGCTGGATGTCTTCGAATCTGATACGAGAGCTTTCGGGAGCAGTGTACTTGACCATATAGTCAAATTTTCCACTCGGTTGTCCCAGGGTGTCCCATACTTCTTTGGAACTGGAGGAGTCATCTCTCTCGATGACGTTGACCTCAGGAAAAGCATAGTTGATGAATTCTAGTCCTACGAACGTTGCGAATTCATCTTCATGTTGAGTAGTTTCTGAATGACCTGAGTGTTGGTCCCATGACATGGTGGGGACACAGGTATTCTGTTCAATGATGGTCAGCTGATTTTCATTACTCGGCTGACTTTCTTGCCCCAAGTTTCCTGGATAAGGTTGCCACATTGGCAGACCATCTATTGGGCCATAGTAGTTATAGTCAAAATTGTCTTTCATCGGAGTGTCTTCCTCTAATGAATTTGGCGGAGCACGGCATCCTTTCGGATCACAATCCCCGTATATCATTTCGACATCTAACCGGGGTATAAATCTCGGAATTTCTGTAGGAAAGCAAAAAGGCATAGGCACCTCTTCCTGAGACATATAACCATCCTTGTTAAGGTAGGACTTCCATTCTTCATCTGTGTCAGAGGGATCTTCCTCATTAATAGCATGAACTGTCTGAGACACAGGGTGAAGAAAACCTCCACTGTGGAAGAAGTTTTGAATGGGATGAAGACTTTCATCGCTAGCAGTTGTCTGGGTACAGGTTGCAGAAAAACCAAGACCCTTCTTTGTTTTATTATCGGTGGGAATGACAAGCTGTCCCCATCCTGTCGTATCAGTACTCTCGACCACTTTGATAGCATCTTTGTATGAGGAAATCGAGGTTCCTCCTATGAAATGATTGTCCTTGCTCACCGATAGTGCTTGGAACTGAGTTCCAATAACCTCCTCAGGTTCTACACAAGCAGATGATGATAAGTTACTCACGAGCAAGGCTTGTTCCCCACAAACCGTGACAAGTTGGCCGTTCTTGACGAACTTTAGCTTTTGGTGGAGGGTTGAAGTAACCGCTCCAGCCTGATGTATCCAAGGTCTTCCTAATAAACAACTGTATGTTGCCCGGATGTCCATGACCTGGAAAGTGACTTGGAAAGTGTGAGGACCAATAGTTATGGGAAGATCAACTTCGCCGATAACCGTTTTTCGGGATCCGTCGAATACTTTGACGACGACCTCGCTGGTTCTTGTAACGCCCCAGTTTTGCCAGTTTTGTTTTATTGAGTCTTTTTGGATTATTTTATTATTATTTTATGGTATTTTCGACTTTTATGTGAAAATATGTTATTTTTCGTCGTGATTATATTTTATCGCGTTTTGGGAACATTTGCGAGATATTTGAGTGTGGGGGTATTTTGGACATTTCATAGATATTTTTACTAAGTTAGTAAGATAGAAAGAACAAGAAAATAGAAAGAAAAAGAGAAAGAAGAAAAGAGGAGAAGAGAGAAAAGAGAGAAATTGAAGAAAAGAGTGGAAAAATCATCAAGAGCAAGTTGTAGAGTCGATTAAATCGGGTAAGGGTGCGAAACTCGATTATTCTATGATTGTATACGATTATGTATGTGTTTTATTTTTTGTTTTTGGATTGATTTGGAGAATATTAGTAAAACCTAGATTGTGTAAAAATTGATTAGAAATGAATTTGATTGTGGTAAAAATCTTGTTGAATGCATTATTGATTGTTCATACATGTTTGTGGTATGTTATTACACTTCAAATTGATGTTTTTCTGAGATTTGGATGATGAATTGGAGGTTTTTGGGTAGAAAATCGTGGAACAAATTATGCAGGAATAATTCTGGTTTTTCCAGGTCATACGCGTATGGGGCATGTTCATACGCGTATGAACCTTGGCGTTACGCGTATGGTGGGCGAGCCATGAGGGCAATACGCGTATGGGCTGCTTGTTTTCTCGGCCATCTGCCCATTTGCGTATGATACGCGTAGCATTTTCGGGAAATACGCGTACGAGAGAGGGCATTACGCGTATGGGTTTTTACACGTGATCTTTGGGAAAATGAGCCTCTGCTCATACGCGTATGGCTCATGGTGGTACGCGTACGGGCAGAGCTTTTGCAAAATATGACTTTTCAAAATATCATTTTTCATTTTCGTCCGTAACTTTGGTTCCGATTATCCGATTTTTGAATTCTTGGTGTCGTTGGAAAGGTATCGAGTCGTACTTTATGATTATGAGGTTTTGAGAATTGTTAGCCGATTAAATTTTGTCGGGAAATGTGAATAGTGTCGAATCTCGACTTTTGTTGTTTTAAATGGTGCGTATTTGACGTGTATTATGTTATAAGTTGGTGAATTGGATGTGTATGCCTTATGTGCTGTTGTGGGGATGAATTGTGGCCGAAAGGCAAGAAAATGCTAAGTGATGTATTTGATAATATATGCATGATTATGAATATGTGCATGGATGCAATGTGAGTGTCATGAGTCATTGTATGCCAAGCATCATAATGTGCATTGTGGAAACGGCCTAAGTGACGGTTTGATTTCCGAGGGGAAAATGCTATAACATCGTGTGCCTCGAAAATATGAGGCGCTGCCTGAGGATCTAAAGCGGTGGTTATAGACGATTGTGGGCTCCTTTGGAGACTTAAAGCAATCCTTAACGTCGTGTGCCTCAAAAATATGAGGCGATGCCTGAGGACCTAAAGCGACGGGTGAACATCATAGGCCCGACGGGGAGTTACTTGAGATTCTCAGTAACGAGCGATGGTTCCAATAGTTCCTGAGTGAACTGATGATGAGACATGAGACATTGGAAGTCGGTACCGCATGGCATGTGCATAGAGTCGTTGTGTCGGTCTATGTGCATTGCATAAATTATGAATTAATTGTGTGTGAATTTGTGAATGTGATTGATGCTTGTATGGTATATGTGTGGTGTGTAAATGGTATTCGATGTTTGAGAATTGTGCGGTATTATGTTATATGTGGTTGTGGTGAGAACGTGTTACTTGTACATTTTTGTGTTGATATATATAATTTTATGCAATTATATTATGGTTGTTTTTCTCACCCTTCTGCTATTTTATAACACTCTATGAGGCGTTGCAGATTAGAGTTGCTGGAGGTATTCTTTTTGTGAAGCTTTGCGTCTTCATTCTTTTGTCGGTCGGCTCTGATATGTGACTCCGGGTAGCTAGGGTGGCCGTTTGCAATTATTTTGTATATCTGATGATATATTTTGGTTGTACATATGCTACCTGATGTATGACAAACTGTTTACATGTGTATATGTATATATGTTAATCAGATTTTAGATTTTCCACTTTAATTCTAATTTCTGAAAAGTGGGTGTAAGGAACTAAGTTTCCTCTGTTGATTGCTACCCCACAGTTGCATATCTTTATGGGCAGGTGTTACATGTTATGCTAAGTTTTGTTACAATTGATGTGATTCCTCCCTTTCTATGCCGCGATTTCAAATGTACTCTGACGAAATTTCGAATTTTCTTTTAGTGCTTTAATTGCCTGTTAATTGGGGGTATAGATTGGGGGCGTCACATTAAGTGGTATCAGAGCCAGTCCATGTCAGTTGTGTCTGTTGTGTCTGTTGTGTCTGGCATATTGGGCGAGTTGTGTTGGACGAGTTGTTGTTTAACCATAGTTTCTGTATTTGGACGAACAGAATATGGCTGGTCGTAATGATGCTGCTTTGGCTGCTGCGATGGAAGCGATGGCACGAGCTGTGCAGGGTGCACCGAATGCTGCAGGAAATGATGAGTTTAGAAAGAATAAGCCGTCGGTCTTTAAAGGGAAACATGATCCGGATGGTGCGCAGTTGTGGTTGAAAGAGATTGAGAGGATTTTCAGGGTGATGGATTGTGATGACGATGATGATAAGGTGAGGCTGGGCACTCATATGTTACATGAAGAGGCTGATGACTGGTGGGTCAGTACCCGTCAGGTGTTGGAGGCTGAGGAGGAGGAAGAAGAGATTACTTGGGAGGTGTTTAGCCGAGAGTTTCTAAGGAAGTATTTTCCCGAGGATGTCCGAGGAAAGAAGGAGATTGAGTTTTTAGAGCTAAAACAAGGTAATATGTCGGTTATTGACTATACTGCTAAGTTTGTGGAACTTGTGCAGTTTTATCCTCATTATGTGGAAGCGACAGCTGAATTTTCAAAGTGTGTGAAGTATGAAAGTGGCTTGCGTCCTGAGATAAAGCAGGCTATTGGTTATCAGAGGATCCGAAGGTTTGCTGATTTGGTGGAATGCTGTAGGATTTATGATGAAGATAGTAAGGCTCGTTCTGCTCACTATAAAAGTGTAAGTGACAGAAAAGGGAAACAACAGTTCCGTGGTAGTCTGTATGTGTCACCGGCTGATAAAGGTAAACAAAGGGGTAATTTTGATCGAAGGTCAAGTGGAGGAGGTATGTCTAATGCTCCTAGGTGTTTTAAATGTGGTGAATTGGGTCATCGCCAGATGGAATGTAGGAAGAAAGTGGATAAGTGTTCTAATTATGGTGGTATCGGACATGTTTTAGCTGATTGTAAAAGGAAGAATGTAGTGAAGTGTTATAACTGTGGGGAACCTGGTCACATTAGCTCGAAGTGTCCGAATCAGAAGAAAGCTCCGACTAGTGGGAAAGTGTTTTCATTGGCGGGAACTCGGACCTCAAGTGCAGATCGTCTGATAAGAGGTACTTGCTTTATTAATAATACGCCTTTAATTGCTATTATTGATACTAGAGCGACTCATTCGTTTATTTCGTTTGAGTGCGCGGAACGTTTGAATCTTGGGTTGTCTTCGATGGATGGTGAGATGGTTATTGATACTCCAGCGATGGGGTCAGTAACTACTTCTTTGGTGAGTTTGAGTTGTCCTTTGACCATTTATGGTAAAGACTTTGCGATGGATTTGGTGTGTTTACCGTTGGAAGGTTTAGATGTGGTGTTGGGAATGAATTGGTTGCAATTCAATCGGGTGCACATTGATTGTTATCATAAGCTTGTAAGGTTTCCTTCTCTTGAGGAAGACGAAGGCTTGAGTTTCTTGTCTACTAAAGAGTTGAAGAAACTTTTGGCGGATGAAGCTCAATTGTTTGGTTTGTTTGCATCTTTGACTGTGGATAGTCAAGTTTCATTGGAGGTGTTTCCTGTTGTGTGCGAATTTCCTGAGGTGTTTCCTGATGATATTTCAGATGTACCGCCAGAGAGAGAAGTTGAATTTTCTATAGATCTAGTTCCTGGTACTAGACCTGTTTCTATGGCACCTTATAGAATGTCGGCATCTGAATTGGTGGAGTTGAAAAAGCAGTTAAGTGACTTATTGGAGAAGAGGTTCGTGAGACCAAGTGTTTCTCCTTGTGGTGCTCCAGTTTTGCTAGTGAAAAAGAAAGATGGGAGTATGCGATTATGTATTGATTATCGCCAGTTGAACAAAGTGACAATTAAGAATAAGTATCTGCTTCCAAGGATTGATGATCTGATGGATCAGTTGGTTGGTGCTTGTGTATTTAGTAAGATCGATTTGAGATCGGGGGTACCATCAGATAAGAGTGAAAGAAGAGGATATTCAGAAGACGGCCTTTAGAACACGTTACGGTCATTATGAATATTCAGTGATGCCGTTCGGGGTTTCTAATGCGCCTGGTGTGTTTATGGAATACATGAATCGGATTTTCCACGAGCATTTGGATCGTTTTGTGGTGGTGTTTATTGATGATATTTTAATCTATTCTAAGTCTCGTGAGGAACATGCAGAGCATTTGCGTATTGTTTTGCAGGTTTTGAAGGAAAGGAAGCTTTTTGCCAAATTGTCCAAGTGTGAATTCTGGTTGTCTGAGGTGAGTTTTCTTGGGCACGTAATTTCAGGTAATGGTATTGTTGTGGATCCATCTAAAGTAGAAGCAGTTCTACAATGGGAGGCTCCTAGATCCGTTACCGAAATTCGAAGCTTTTTGGGTTTGGCTGGTTATTACCGGAGGTTCATTTAAGGTTTTTCTAAGCTAGCTCTTCCTTTAACGCAGTTGACTTGTAAGGGCAAAGCATTCATTTGGGATATTCAATGTGAAGAAAGTTTTTGTGAGCTGAAGAGAAGATTGACGACAGCTCCGATTCTTATTTTACCTGATCCTAATGAACCGTTTGTTGTGTACTGCGATGCTTCTTTAATTGGTTTGGGTGGTGTTCTGATGTAGGAAGGTAAAGTTGTAGCTTATGCTTCAAGACAGTTAAGAGTTCATGAGAAAAACTATCCTACTCATGATCTTGAGTTAGCAGCTGTAGTTTTTGTGTTGAAGATATGGAGGCACTATCTCTATGGTGCAAGGTTCGAGGTCTTTAGTGATCATAAAAGCTTGAAATATTTATTTGATCAGAAAGAGTTGAACATGAGGCAGCGGAGATGGTTGGAATTCTTGAAAGACTACGACTTTGGCTTGAATTACCATCCTGGTAAAGCTAATGTGGTAGCCGATGCATTGAGCCAGAAATCGTTGCATATGTCCGCATTGATGGTGAAAGAGTTGGAACTTTTGGAGTCGTTTAGAGACTTGAGTTTGGTATGTGAAGTGACATCGGTTAGTGTAAGGCTTGGAATGTTGAAAGTTACTAATGAATTTTTGTTGTCGGTAAGTGAGAAACAAAAGCTAGATTTGAAATTCGTTGATTTGATGAGGAATGAGAATGTGGATTTCAAGGTGGATAATTTTGGTGTTTTGAGGTTTCGTAGTCGTATTTGTATTCCTGATGATGCGGAGTTGAAAAGAATGATTTTGGAGGAAGGACACCGGAGTAATTTAAGTATTCATCCGGGTGCGAATAAGATGTACCAAGATTTGAAGAAGATTTTCTGGTGGTCTGGTTTGAAAAGAGATGTGGCTCAGTTTGTGTATGCTTGTTTGACTTGTCAGAAATCGAAAGTGGAACATTTGAGACCTAGTGGTTTGTTGCAATCGTTGGATATTCCTGAGTGGAAGTGGGATAGCATTTCGATGGATTTTGTGACGGGATTACCGAACACTCAGCGTGGGCATAATGCTATTTGGGTGATTGTTGACAGGCTGACTAAATCGGCGCATTTTATTCCGATTGACATCAGTTTTTCTTTGGAGAGGTTAGCTGAGATCTATATCAGTGTGGTTGTGAAATTGCATGGGATTCCATTGAGTATTGTTTCGGATCGAGATCCTAGGTTTACATCGAGATTTTGGGAAAGTTTACAGAAGGCTTTGGGTTCTAGATTGAGGTTGAGTTCGGCTTATCATCCGCAGACGGATGGTCAGACCGAAAGAACGATTCAGTCTTTGGAGGATTTGTTGAGAGCGTGTGTTTTGGAACAAGGTGGTGTGTGGGACGGTTATCTTGCTTTGGTTGAGTTCACGTATAATAATAGTTTCCATTCTAGTATTGGAATGGCACCTATTGAGGCCTTATATAGACGAAGATGTCGAACGCCGTTGTGTTGGCACGAAACAGGTGAAAGTTCGGTGGTTGGACCGGATTTGGTGCAACAAACGACAGAAAAGATAAAGTTTATTCGTGAGAAAATGAAGGCTTCTCAGGATAGACAAAAGAGTTATCATGATCGGAGACGGAAGGATCTTGAGTTTCAAGAGGGTGATCACGTATTTCTGAGAGTTACGCAGGTAACGGGCGTTGGTCGTGCTTTGAAATCTAAGAAGCTTACTTCTCGATTTATTGGTCCTTACCAGATATCTGCGAGAGTTGGTGCTGTGGCGTATCGTGTGGCGTTGCCGCCGAATCTGTCAAATTTGCATGATGTGTTTCATGTTTCACAGCTTCGGAAGTATGTTCCGGACCCTTCACATGTTATTCCAATGGACGAGGTTGAGGTAAGGGATAACCTTACGGTCGAGACTTTACCAGTTAGTATTTTGGATCGCGAGGTGAAGCGGTTGAGGGGTAAAGAGATTGCACTTGTGAAAGTGGCGTGGGGAGGCGCTGCTGATGGTAATCTGACGTGGGAGTTGGAAAGTAGGATGCGGGAGTCGTATCCAGAGTTGTTTGTATCAGGTAAGATTTTCGAGGACGAAAATTTCTAAGTGGGGGAGAATTGTAACGCCCCAGTTTTGCCAGTTTTGTTTTATTGAGTCTTTTTGGATTATTTTATTATTATTTTATGGTATTTTCGACTTTTATGTGAAAATATGTTATTTTTCGTCGTGATTATATTTTATCGCGTTTTGGGAACATTTGCGAGATATTTGAGTGTGGGGGTATTTTGGACATTTCATAGATATTTTTACTAAGTTAGTAAGATAGAAAGAAAAAGAAAATAGAAAGAAAAAGAGAAAGAAGAAAAGAGGAGAAGAGAGAAAAGAGAGAAATTGAAGAAAAGAGTGGAAAAATCATCAAGAGCAAGTTGTAGAGTCGATTAAATCGGGTAAGGGTGCGAAACTCGATTATTCTATGATTGTATACGATTATGTATGTGTTTTATTTTTTGTTTTTGGATTGATTTGGAGAATATTAGTAAAACCTAGATTGTGTAAAAATTGATTAGAAATGAATTTGATTGTGGTAAAAATCTTGTTGAATGCATTATTGATTGTTCATACATGTTTGTGGTATGTTATTACACTTTAAATTGCTGTTTTCTGAGATTTGGATGATGAATTGGAGGTTTTTGGGTGGAAAATCGTGGAACAAATTATGCAGGAATAATTCTGGTTTTTCCAGGTCATACGCGTATGGGGCATGTTCATACGCGTATGAACCTTGGCGTTACGCGTATGGTGGGCGAGCCATGAGGGCAATACGCGTATGGGCTGCTTGTTTTCTCGGCCATCTGCCCATTTGCGTATGATACGCGTAGCATTTCCGGGCAATACGCGTACGAGAGAGGGCATTACGCGTATGGGTTTTTACACGTGATCTTTGGGAAAATGAGCCTCTGCTCATACGCGTATGGCTCATGGTGGTACGCGTACGGGCAGAGCTTTTGCAAAATGTGACTTTTCAAAATATCATTTTTCGTTTTCGTCCGTAACTTTGGTTCCGATTATCCGATTTTTGAATTCTTGGTGTCGTTGAAAAGGTATCGAGTCGTACTTTATGATTATGAGGTTTTGAGAATTGTTAGCCGATTAAATTTTGTCAGGAAATGTGAATAATGTCGAATCTCGACTTTTGTTGTTTTAAATGGTGCGTATTTGACGTGTATTATGTTATAAGTTGGTGAATTGGATGTGTATGCCTTATGTGCTGTTGTGGGGATGAATTATGGCCGAAAGGCAAGAAAATGCTAAGTAATGTATTTGATAATATATGCATGATTATGAATATGTGCATGGATGCAATGTGAGTGTCATGAGTCATTGTATGCCAAGCATCATAATGTGCATTGTGGAAACGTCCTGAGTGACGGTTTGATTTCCGAGGGGAAAATGCTATAACATTGTGTGCCTCGAAAATATGAGGCGCTGCCTGAGGACCTAAAGCGGTGGTTATAGACGATTGTGGGCTCCTTTGGAGACTTAAAGCAATCCTTAACGTCGTGTGCCTCGAAAATATGAGGCAATGCCTGAGGACCTAAAGCGACGGGTGAACATCGTAGGCCCGACGGGGAGTTACTTGAGATTCTCAGTAACGAGCGATGGTTCCAATAGTTCCTGAGTGAACTGATGATGAGACATGAGACATTGGAAGTCGGTACCGCATGGCATGTGCATAGAGTCGTTGTGTCGGTCTATGTGCATTGCATAAATTATGAATTAATTGTGTGTGAATTTGTGAATGTGATTGATGCTTGTATGGTATATGTGTGGTATGTAAATGGTATTCGATGTTTGAGAATTGTGCGGTATTATGTTATATGTGGTTGTGGTGAGAACGTGTTACTTGTACATTTTTGTGTTGATATATATAATTTTATGCAATTATATTATGGTTGTTTTTCTCACCCTTCTGCTATTTTATAACGCTCTATGAGGCGTTGCAGATTAGAGTTGCTGGAGGTATTCTTTTTGTGAAGCTTTGGGTCTTCATTCTTTTGTCGGTCGGCTCTGATATGTGACTCCGGGTAGCTAGGGTGGCCGTTTGCGATTATTTTGTATATCTGATGATATATTTTGGTTGTACATATGCTACCTGATGTATGACAAACTGTTTACATGTGTATATGTATATATGTTAATCAGATTTTAGATTTTCCGCTTTAATTCTAATTTCTGAAAAGTGGGTGTAAGGAACTAAGTTTCCTCTGTTGATTACTACCCCACAGTTGCATATCTTTATGGGCAGGTGTTGCATGTTATGCTATGTTTTGTTACAATTGATGTGATTCCTCCCTTTCTATGCCGCGATTTCAAATGTACTCTGACGAAATTTCAAATTTTCTTTTAGTGCTTTAATTGCCTGTTAATTGGGGGTATAGATTGGGGGCGTCACAGTTCTCATCGGTGGGCCTTTGAATGATAATTGCATCAAAGTGGACTTCGGCATAACATTCAGGGCTGACCCTGTGTCTACCAGTACGCTGGCTAAAGCATCGTCCTGGCAGTTAACTGTAATATTGAGCGCCATGTTATGACGGCGACCCTCTTCGGGTAATTCCTCATCACTAAATCCCAAATTATTGCAGGAAGTGATGTTAGAGACAATGCTATCGAACTGTCTGATTGTTACATCCTGTTCCACAAAGGCTTGCTCCAAGATTTTCTGTAGAGCCTCTCTGTGTGCTTCTGAACTGAGTAACAGTGATAATACCGAGATCTTTGAAGGAGTTTGTAACAGTTGATCGACAATGTTGTATTCACTCCTTTGGATGAGCTTCAACATCTCATCATTGTTTTTTGAAAGGTCGGGATTACTGGATTGACCGACTGGTGGTTCGGGAGCTTCTGTCTGAAGTTCCTTTTCTTTGTTAACTTCCCCAACACCTCGGTTGAAGATTCTACCACTCCGTGTTACACGACTGATGTCTGCAATATTCACGACGGAGGGTAATGGAATTTCTTTTCCATTCTCAATTGTTGTTGCACCGTATTTGTAAGTGATAGCCTTAGTTGATTCATACGGTAGTGGTCCCTGTAGATAGATGACTATGGGAACCTTCTGATTTTTCTGACCATCATAAGTAATCTCGATCCGTTCTCGGTTGGGAACTTTAGATTCGTCAAGTAGAGGGATGATGGCAAAAACATCTCTGGTCCTGTGATGACCAGAAATTGTGACAACATCCTCGACTTGATCAGCAAGGTAGTTCGGCGTCCAGTTGATGGGTCCAGAACCTGGATATGGGAGAATCTCTCCACGATCGATCTGATCCTGAAGAGCTGCTCTCACAAGGTAACACCCTTGGTTATTTTCCGAACAGACGCTACAACGATCGTAATTGTGTGGTGGCACCTAGCCACGCCCACTTTGAATACAATGTAACCTCACTAGGTTAGCTTCCACAGATCGGACATCCTGACTTTGACGACGAGTAGGATTCCTGTTACTGATACTAATCTGCTGAGTATCTTCATCCATGTAGATTGGCATCCATCAGTGATTTAACAAGTGCTGAAGTGCCTCCAGGACAAGGGTACAACCTCGATCGTTTTCGCAACCTGCTTTACAGTTTTGATAATCATGTGATATTAAGAATCCGAGTCGGACCTGCTCAGCATGTAACTCTACCAGGCTGGTATTCATCAGACGAATATCAAAGATTTGAATCATATTGATCTGATAAGGGTTCCTATCATGGTAGTCTTGGATCCATCCAAGATCCATCTGACGCTGGAGGGCCTCTTGTATGAAAGAGCATCCCTGTTTGTTTACCGAGCAAGTCAGACAGGAACCGTAATCATGTCGCGGCAGATTATGATACTGGCTTTACCTTGAGTGCATTTCCACCAAGTTGACATTCATTGCACGGATGTCGTGGTTCTGAATGACGTTAGAATTCGTGTAAACCATGTTAACTCCACGAACTCGGTGCTCTTGGATCCATCCGAGATCCATCTATTCCTGTAGAGCTGATTGCACTACCGAACATCCTTGGTTATCTTTAGAGCAGATATCACACTGGTGACAGTTATGAGGTGGCACATGGCCATATCCACTCTGTCTACAATGCATCTTGACCAGATTGGTCTTTAACAAGAGTACATCGTGAATTTGATAGAAATTGTTAGTTTCTTTCTCAATCAGATTGACTGCAGCTTTCTCATGTTGAGGCAGCGGGTTCATGAGAACATTGGGATTCGTATCTTTGAAAGATAAGAGCCCGCTCCTAACAAGCTTTTGCACGTCGGAATTGAAATTGATGCAAGTCTCTATGTTATGCCCTGATCCTCCTTGATGATAAGGGCATGTCTGATCCACCTTAAACCAAAAAGGCAGATTTTCCGGTACGGTAAGAGGAGACTTAGTCTGGATGTGCCCCTTAGCCAGTAATAACAGAAATAATTCTGCGTACAACATGGGTATAGGATCAAACCCTGATGGTCGTGTTGTACGGTTGTTGTTGTATTGGGGACGAGCCTGCTAAAGAGGTTGTTGTGTCCTTTGATGATCAGGTTGGCTCTGCGCAACCTGAGGTTGATACGTAGGAATAGGCGCAGGGCTGGTAGCAGGAGTCACAGCTGCTACCGGCTGATAATGTCGCCTTTGCTTTCCGAGAGAGATATTCCCAATATCTTGCTCTTTTTTCTTAGGGAGAGCACTACCGTATTTTTTAGTACCGCTCGTCGATCCAGTGTCTTTTACCAAACGTCCTTCTCGGACGGCTTCCTCAAGACGTACGCCCATGCCGACCATCTCGGTGAAATCACTGGGCGCACTGGCAACCATTCGGTCATAGCAAAATGAGCTTAAGGTTTTTAAGAAGATCTTTGTCATCTCTTTTTCCTCAAGAGGTGGACAAATTTGAGCGGCAATTTCACGCCACCTTTGAGCATACTCCTTAAAGGTTTCCTTTTCCTTTTGCGACATTGATCTGAGTTGATCTCTGTCGGGTGCCATGTCCAAATTGTATTTGTATTGTTGGACGAAGGCAGTACCAAGATCTCTGAATGTACTGATCGTAGTACGGTTTAAACCCATGTATCATTTGAGTGCGGCACCGGTTAAACTATCCTGGAAGTAGTGAATCAGTAGATCCTGATTCTCCGTCTGAGCTGACATCCGCCGAGCGCACATCATCAGATGGCTCTGAGGGCAAGAGTTACCCTTGTATTTTTCAAAGTCGGGCACTTGGAACTTGTGCGGAACTTTCACATTGGGGACCAAGCAGAGGTCCGCGGCGTACTTTTCGAATAGATCCTGACCGCAAATGGCTTGCAGCTCCTTCTGCATTTCCAGGAACTGCTCCTGAAATTCATCCATTCGGTCAAACATAGTTTCCTTTTTACCAGCAGGTATTGGTGGAATATGTCCTTCCGGGACAGTGTGCACCACAGGGGGTGGTACCGTGACTACGGCAGTGAGTCTTGGCGTCTCCCGAAGTTTGTAACCTTCAGGAGCCTTCAGTATGCCCCTGGCATCTTCGCTTTCCCAAAGTTTGTAACCTTTAGGACTAGCGACTTCTGTTGTGATTCCCTGATCCTCAGTGATCGGCGGAACATATCCTCCCGGGATATAGTTGACAGACATGCCCCAGGGACGGTCTTTCGGCATCTGATACCTAGGATCATTCTTCTCCACTATGGGCATTGAGGTGATCTCTGAGATCACAGTTCTTTGTAGTTGAGCTTCTGCCATGGCTTGCATGTCGTTACGAAGCTTTCTCATATCCTCTCTTAGAGCGTCGATCTCTTCTTTCAACTCTCTGTTTTCTTCCTCAAGATCATCCATCTTTTTCTGACGATTGGCCCGAGTATTGTACGAATGAGACAGTTTGACTCTAGAACCGAGACACAAACGTGAGATTCGTAGGTAAGAAGAATGCGTTACGTGAGAATGATGAATGCAATGATTATATTAATTGTTTTTTTGGTTTAATCAAAATAAACTTTGACAATTAGATTGCAAATATCAAACGGTGGGGAAACCCCTTTTTATTGAAATTCAAAGGATTACAGAAATGGAAATACAGTAGATTACAAGGTGCGGAAACAGAAACCTAAACTAATGGGTCCCGAGTCCTCTCTGAAGAGAAGGCGGTGCTGATTCTGATATCTTCCTTTTCTTTGACCGGGGCTCTTGGGCCGTTGTCGGGTTGTCATTCCTTTGCCAAGTGAAAGGAGTGAGCAAATTCCTTTGGTCGTCTTGATTCTCTACAGCATGTTGCTCCAAAATTTCAATCAGAGCGTCCTTATCTTTCAGCAGTTGCTGTATTTTGATGCACTCTACGTCGAGGGTGCGGTACTTGTTCTTCCAAGACCTTCTTTCCCGTTGAACTTTGTTGAGAGTAACCTGAAGCTTTTCAGTTTCCGTCATGAAGTACATGACAGACTCCTTTGGTGGAAGGATTCCGTAACGAGGATAAGGCATTTTCAGCTTGAGAGCTCTAGTTTGTACCCAATGGAGATAAGGCTCCACCGAGACACAGTCCGGTTTTCCTAGAGACTCTCGTCCTTTCTTGTGAACATGTTTCCAAGCGTGCACTATTTCCATCTTTAGTGCTCTGTCGTTTTCTCCTTCCTTGAAGAAAAGACCTTCCAGATGAACACCCAGTGGGATGTGTCTCATCGGGTATCCAAATTGACGACGAACCAATACCGGATGGTAGTTGATTCCTCCTTTAGTTCCTATGAGGGGTACGTTGGGGAAGTTTCCACAACGATCAATGATCCTGATTCCCTCATAAATCCTATTACACCAGTCTATATCAGAGTTGGTAAGAGACATGATCTTCTGTGACCAACGTAAGGCACTCTTACAATCCCAAAAAGCAGCAGACTTGGGCAAGTGCGAGATAAACCATTTGTAAAGCAGAGGTACACAGCATGTGATCTCCCCTCCACTGTACAAATTTCCCAAGTGTACAGAATGATACGCATCTGCAAGCAAAGTCGGCACAGGGTTTTCAATGAGAAAAACCTTAATGGAACTAATATCGACGAAGTTATTAATGTTGGGAAACAAAAATAACCCGTAGGTGAGCAAGACAAAGATGCTTTCAAAAGCAGTCACGTTCCCTATACTGGCAAAATACAGGGCCTTCTTCGTCAAGAACTGGGCTGGCAAACCTTGGATGCCACCCTTAGCGGTCATATGAGTCCTGACCTCAGACTCGTCCAAATGAATTGCTCTTGCAATGGTCTGATTCTTTGGAATTTCTTCTAGTCCAGAGAATGGAGCTCGATCTGTAATGTGTAGATCAATCAGATGAGAATACTCCTCCAGCGTTGGTGGTAGCTGGTAATCCGGGAATGTGAAACAGTGACAAACTGGATCGTAAAACTGAATGAGCGCATCCATGATTCCCTCAATCACATGGACTCTTAACAGTGGTAACAGACCTCCGTGCTTGGCTCTAAAAGCCTCAGGGCTAGTGATCATCCTTGCTAACCTTCTCAAATCCTCTAGCTTTGGAACCTTGAAGGTGTACGTATGAATTCTCCTTCTACCGAAATCCATTAGGGTAATCCTCTTCTCTGATATTTGCAATCACAGTCTTAGTTTAATTTGGAAAACAGAGAGACTAGAAGAGAAGTTTTTTGAATGTTTTAATGTTTTTTTTTAAATGAATGCATGAATGCAGCACACAAAAACATAGAAAAAACATGGGGTCAAAGGGTCGTTGTCATGAAGTCAAGGCTCTACCCATCCCCAAAGGTTTATACTAGGGTGATTTTTGTACCTGTACTCATTATCATCAGCTCCTCCCAGGAAAGCAAAACAACAAGCGGATCGCCAGCGAGTTGTAAAGCAATCTTAGAGTAAGTGCCATTCACCAAGAATAGATCACCAGCCTCAAATGAGGGTAGTATCGTGTAACAACTATTTCCGATAGTTTCCGCACTACGAAAGGGTTTGGCTCCTCATCTTCTCAGACTTAATAACCGGCCCATTGGCTAAGAGAGTGAATGGGTTGCGTTGGTCAGCCTCCACTGAGGTTGATGGTCGACCCCGTCGCCATCACTTATCTTAAGTGTATACTCAATCTTACCACATGCGGCATCACACGCATTCCCAGTAGCAGAAAAATAAACACATATTCAATTAGGAAAAGCAGTATATATATTTGTCCTAAACATCCTAGACCTTTAAAGCTATGAATCCTAAGTTCCTGACAGAAAATGGGTTCCCCGGCGGAAGCCCCAATCTGTGGTATCAACCAAAGAGGTGAAAAAGAGGAAAAAGGAAAGAAGCTGAAGAGATAGGCACCACGGTGGGCGCCATTTTTCTGTTGGCGGCCACCGCCATGAAAATGACTTACCCAAGGTTTAAATTGTAAGAATGAAAGAACCGGCCCCACGGTGGGCGCCATTTTTCTGTAGCGAGCGATTTTGGACGTGGTTCTTAAGCGTTGGTCACTCTCTGTGGTTTGAGCTTAAACTACAGGTCGATTCATTTTTTATCCTATTGTGAGCTGAATAAGGAAGGGAAATAAATGTCTCCAATTAACTCTGCTTTGCATACTGAGTTTAAACAGCGGTCTGTTAGGTTACCGATGCTATCAATGTGGGGGGGCCTTTGTACTGGTTATTTGTATTTTCGCCAATACGGTGTTCTTTCTTTTTATCTGGGCGAAGGTTTCTGGCGGGGAACAATGATTAGGATGTTAGGACTGATGCTTTTTGATAGGTATGTGAGAGTATGGGATTTTGGTTTTTTGTTGATTGCGCTCGCTAAGATCTTTTCTTTCGATCTTATGCCTACGTATTCCCGTTTATCGAAACAGGGAAATCAGAGCGTTCGTAGTTCCTCCTAGTCTATGGGAGGAAATTGGTTTTTGGTGTCTTGTTCAAATCCCAAGACGTGAAGCGAAAGGGTGGTTTGTATCTTGTTCAAAGCCCAAGATGTGAAGCTGAAAAGTCTATTTGTGTCTTGTTCAAAGCCCAAGACGTGAAGCTGAAGGACCTTGACTTTAGAGAGAATTTGTCATCTCTAAAGAAGGGTTTGTCTGTCACAACTATTGGGTGACTGGTTATAAAGGAGAATTACTTTAACCGGGATATGCGAATCCGGCAATGCCATAATTTCCTTTATAGGGGATTTTAACCTGAAGGAGAAGACTTTAACTCAGTGTAGAGCAATGTTATCTTTCCTTAGGAATTTCTCATGCTAAAAGAGGGACAGTGGCATGGATGTAGATGATCCAGAGGGTTGCCGCTTACAGCGATTAGATGAAGGGAAAGGAGTTGTTGATGTTTGTATACTGTGAACGAGGCACAGCTTTGATGCTAAAAGGTTGATTGGATCAACCAGTGGTTTTCTTATACAAAACCTAAGAGGAGGCTAATATGTGTCTCGTACAAAGCCTGAAAGAGAGGCTAAAAGGGTTGACTCAACAGGAGAATCTTTTATGCTCAACAAGAGAGTGTTTTTTGTATCTCGTACGAAGCCCGAGATGGAGGCTAAAAGTTTGATTGGCTCAACAAGAGAGCCTTTGTATCTCGTACGAAGCCCGAGATGGAGGCGAAAGGGGTGATTGACTCAACGAGGGAGTCTCTGGTATCTCGTACGAAGCCCGAGATGGAGGCTAAACGTTGTTTGACTCCGCTGGGGAGAATCATTGTACAAAGCCCAAGAGGAGGCTGTTGTAACTGTTTCAGTTGAGTGACAGATCCAATATACTGATTTTAAAAGAGAAAATCAATTCTTATATGAGTAACACTGTACTCAGGGATTTGATTTGAGGATCAGGGATATTTCCTTCTCTTTGAGGAAACAGGAAATCCAAAGGGTATTGAGACTGTCCGAGTCTGCGGGTTTCCTTCCTATTTAACGAAGGGGTCACTTGAGAATGTCTTTGAGACTCAAGGAAGCTAGATTGTCCGTGTCTAGAGTTTTATCTTTGGTACTATGCTTTGAGAAACAGTAGTAGACTCTATGAAAGGACTGCTCTATGAGGATGACTAAGTTCTGTTCCTATACCTCTAGGAGGTCGTCGGGACAATTTGTACGAAGCCCAAGAGGAGGCTGGAATCTTTTAAGAAGCCGACGGGTCCTTGTACTAAGCCCAAGAGGAGGCTAGCATTCCCGGAGGAAGATCAGCCTAAGAGGAGGTTGTGAATACTTCTAAGAAGCCGTAGGGTCCTTGTACGAAGCCCAAGAGGAGGCGGGGTTGCTTTTAAGAAGCTCGTGGGTCCTTGTATAATGCCCAAGAGGAGGCCGATGCTTTTAGGAAGCCCGTGAGTCCCCAAACCCCGAGAAATTCAAGGCAAGCTATTCACAAGGAATAGATCAAGTCAGGAAAGTTCGAGAATTTGGAAGAAACTCAAAGATGCCATTCACGGAGAATACATTCATCTTTGGGAGTAGAGTTTCTTGACAATTCCTAATGAGGACAGCCGAAGAGAAGACTGTATCTGGTAATCCTATTGGGGATCTAGTTGTCTATTTCTATGAATAAACGAAACGGCGTCACCTAGTTCTAGACGTAGTTGCCGGGGAAACTCGAAATATATATACTATTATTACACAGTTGATATGAGTTTATGAAAGAAGACTTACAGCAAAACAGCCCCACAATACAGTTATATATATATATGATTTTGTGAAAGGAGACTTACAGTGAAACAGCCCCACAATACAGTTATATACATATGAAAGCGGTAAATGAAAGCGGGTAAACACTTACTCGGTTGTAGAGCTTCCATGCTGTTTGGTTAGTTGTTCAACAAAGAAAGATTGAAAACAACAGTATATTCAAAATCAAAGGAGAAAGTGCTTTGAAAAAGAAAGATTTGGGGCTTACAGCTCAAGGAGAGGCCCAGGGTTTTGTCAGTGAGCGCACTGTTGAATTTGTACAGAGGGACTTATACAAGTGACTGAGGTCCAAAAAGGTTTTCTGTACAAAGGGATGGGTCTTACACTCTCTCAAGAGGCCCAAGTGAGTTTTAAGAAAAGAAATGGGTCTTACTACTCGAGGGTAGGCCCAATGGTTAATTTTAAAAAGGGCGACGGTCGCGCCGAGGTTTTGTAAACACCGTGGGACTTATACAAGTGACTGAGGCCCAAAATTTTGGTATTTACAAAGGGGTTGGGTCTTACACTCTATTAGAGGCCCAAAGAGTTTAAAGAAAAGAAATGGGGCTTACAACACGAGGGGAGGCCCATAGTCTTTATTTTCAAGATGAATATTCACTTTTAAAATGCTTAAAAACAATTAAAAATGAATTTATTCACAAAAATACCAACTATATTAAATAAATAATATAAATTTGATTTTTTTGTAGAATAAAATATTTTACTATTTTTGTGATTTTTCAGAAAAAGAACCAATCAAAAATAATCAAAATTGAGAGAGTTATTAATTTTCCAAATCATTAAAAAAACAATATGAAAAATGAGAAAATATAAAAAAGAGGGGTTGGGTCTTACACTCTATTAGAGGCCCAAAGTGTATTTTTTTACAAAAAATGGGGCTTACAACTCAGGGAGAGGCCCAAAATATTTTCAGTTTGAAAATGGCGATCGCACCGAGATTTTTAACGTATCGGGACTTATACAATAGCTGAGGCCCAAAATTGTTTCGTTAAAAAAAAGGGTTAGGTCTTACACTCTAATAGAGGCCCAAGTGTTAAAAAATGAAAAGAAATGGGACTTACAGCTCAAAGAGAAGCCCAGTTGATTTTCGTTTGAAAATGGCGATCGCGCCGAAGTTTTCTTTTAACGCATAGGGACTTATACAATAAGTGAGGCCCAAAATTGTTTTGGTTAAAAGGGGATTGGGTCTTACACTCTAATAGAGGCCCAAAGTGTTTGAAAAAGATTTGTTAGTGTGAAAATCAAAGAAAACCCCAATTTCATTTTTTAGGCATTTTTTCAAGAAAAATTAAGTAAAAAATGATAAAAATATCAAATAAAATCATTAAATAATGATTAAAGTTTATGAAAAAAAATATTTTATCAACATAAATATTTAAAATCATTTTGGTTTTAAAAATCAAGAAAAAAAAAAGAAATCATTTTAAAAGCATTTAAAACAATATAAAACACTATTTTTAAATATATTAAAAATAATATTTTTTTTTTATTTTTTGTGGATTAAAATATTATGGGGTATGAATTGGAAAATGATGATTTTTTGCTATGTGAAAAAAATTGGTTGAGTTTTGAAAATAAAAAGTAAGAAAAAGAGGAAAGATATCAAAATATCATCTCCGACATTTCTTTTGGGATAAAAACGAGTACCAAAACTTTAATTTTCAACACGTTTTTATCAAATTTCAAACACTCATAACTCTCTCAATTTTTATCGTAATTAAGATCCGGAAGAGCCTATCCTGACCGATTTTTCGCAAGGAATCCGATGGTATTACTCACGCACACGGAAAATCGACGTACAAAATGCAGAAAAAACTGCTATCGTTTTGAAAACATCGTTCCGCTTCGAATTTCCAACACGCGTAACTCTCTCGATTTTTAACCGAATCAAGATCCGCAAGAGCCTATCCTGGCCGATTTTTCGCAAGGAATCCAATGGTATTACTCACGCACACGGAAAATCGACATACAAAACGTAGAAATTAAAAAACAAAAACTGCTATCGTTTAAAAACATCGTTCCGCGCCAAACTTCCGCCGCGCGTAACTGTCTCGATTTTTAACCGAATCAAGATTCACAAGAGCCTATCCTGACCGATTTTTCGCAAGGAATCCAATGGTATCACACATGCACGCTGAAACTCAATGTATAAAACGCAGCGATAAAAAAACCAGAGCTGCTACGTTGTAAAAACATCGTTCCGCGTCGAATTTCCAAAACGCGTAACTCTCTCAATTTTTAACCGAATCAAGATCCTCAAGAGTCTATCTTGACCGATTTTTTGCAAGGAATCCAATGGTATTACTCACGCGCACGGAAAATCAACACACAAAATGCAGAAATAACAAAACCAAAACTGCACGTGTTTTCGACGTCGTTTCGCGTAAAATTTCCAATGCGCGTAACTCTCTCAATTTTCATCGGAATTGAAATCCGTAAAAACCTATCTTGACCGATTTTTCGCAAGGAATCCAATGGTATTATTCACGTACTTGGAAACTCACTGTACAAAACACACAAAGCGAAAAAACCAGAACCGTCAACGCTAATTCGACGGCGTTTCGCGTAAAATTTCCAACGCGCGTAACTCTCTCAATTTTCATCGGAATTGAAATCCGTAAAAACCTATCTTGACCGATTTTTTGCAAGGAATCCAATGGTGTTACTCATGCAAACTAAAACTTAATGTATAGAACACACCAATGAAAAAAAAACATAACTGTACATGGTTTTGAAATAACCAAAATTCCACATAAAAACATGTCAAAATGCAAACAGTGGGAGGATCACAACATACACATTAAGGACTACATTTTTGCCTCAAGAATTGTTCAATATGATGCATGTATGTGGACAACAAAGGAAAGCATGATTCAAAGAATTCAAGTTGTGGATTTTACCTCTTTTTTGGAGATTTTGGGCAACCTACCAAGTGCTTTGTTCCAGAAATGATTTGATGCTTTGGACAACCTCAAATGACCTCTTAGAAGCTTTTAGGATGGTTGGAATCGGCTGGAAACCTCTGGAGCAAGTTTGTGCACTTTCTCGCGAAATGGTCAAAAACGGCCAAAATGCCACTCTCTCAAATGGTGTTCCAGATGTGTGGCACCATTTGGGACAGTTCAAAGATGATATTTAGAGTGTGTTTGAGGTTTTATCTGGCTTGGAAAGTGACTGAATCAAGACATGGCTTGAAAAATGCAAAAAAGTGTCATTTTGAGGTTTTGAGAGGTGACTTTGTGATGTTGTGATTACAGGTCACTTTTGATGGTTTGCACAGCTTACATATGATATATATGAGGTGTGTGTGTGATTAGTTTGAGTGGAATTGCTCTCTAGCTCAAAAACTCAGAATTTCCTTACTAAAGAAGGCATTTTGGAGTGAAAGAGAGAATTTGAGGAAAGCATCTGTTTGATGGCTTTGGTGTACTCAAACTGAACACAAATGAGCTCTATTTATAGTGGAGCAAGTTTGTTTTGGGATCCACAGTGAATGGTGGCTGCAGCAGAGGTTTGGCCAATGTTGGGCAATGAAAATGCAAGTCTCCTCTAGCCATTGACAAGAGGTTAGGGCACAGGGTTGTGGTTCCCTTGGTCTTGGATAAGTCTTGACTGATTTCAGATGAGAATGGCTCAGTACATGCTACCTCTAAGCATCCATTAAATGCTCCAAACCAAAATTAGAGTTGTGTCCCTCTTTTAGGGATTTCTAGGCTTTGGCATGCTTTTCTTTGTTCCTTGGACTTGGGAGGTTCATGGATCAGATCATCCCACTTGGATTTGATCCTTAGATGTGTCCAAACTGATGACAAGGCTTGAAAATTCGTGTGGCACACAAAATGTGCAAATCTGCCCCTAAAAAATTCAGCTTCAGCAAGCCCTTTTGTAAGATCCATAACTCCCTGCTCGAGTATGCTACATGGACGTTCTAGGACTTTTCGGAAAGCTTAGATGACGTACTTCAACTTTGATGTTTGGCCCTAGACCTGTTTCAACTTAGATCATGGAGAAAAACAGCCTTGAAGTTGGGACATTGTGCTGAAATTACAAGGCAGATTTTTGGCTAAGTGCTGAAAAATGTCAATTTTAGGTTTTTAGCCATTTTGATCCAAGCATAACTCAAAGTCCTTAATGAATTGGACTTAGGTCTAGTTGAAGTTTTTGTAGAGGGTAATGAGGGCTACAAATCAACCTTTGGATGGGGAAAAATGGCTTTGTGGTTTAGGAGTTATGATCCTCCAAAGTTGGTACCCTTGCCACTTTTTTTCATAACTTAGAAAAATTTCTAAGTTTTTATGGTTACCCATTTTACAAGTTATCCCACTTTCTTTGATTTTTCTTGATGAATGATGATTCCAATCACACATTAACATCATTTTAGGATTAAAAAACCATTTTTATGAAAAATCTCAAAAAGTCAAAGTTTGACTTTTGTGCACAGTTGCCTTTTTATCAGATGAATTCCAAACTGTGCGATCCTTTTGGAAATCATGTCCTTGACCTAAATCAAAATTGATGGAAATGTTCTATGGGTGTTATAGGGTGTATTTAATCGTGTCCCACGGCTTGGGAGCATGTCCTGGTCAAAAGTCAAAGCTACAGTTGACTTTTCTCGCGAAACCCTAACTGTGGTTCAGATGAAATTGAAACTTGTTGCTCAAGCTTCTTGGGTCAATCCATTGCTGCAAATGGATCAACGTGGTATGTTGGAGACCCTCAAATCATGTCTTGAGGTCTTGGCTCATGATTTGTCCCAAAAGTCAACTTAGGGGTGAATTAGGTCAAGAAACCCTAATTCCTGATTTTTGATGTATGCATCCCCTGAGGCTAAATTGACTTGGTGATGGGGTTTATGATGTTCCATAGAGCATATTAGGTTATGCTTTGAAGCATTGGCTCATGCCCAGAGGAAAATTTCCATCTGGAGGCCCTAGTCGACCAAACCCTAATTTGGTGACACTGGCGATCCCGAGGCTTGATCCACCTAGAAGGGAGCAGCCTTGTGCTTAATCCTTGAAGTGGGAGTCCTCTTGATCCATTGCGGATATTTGAGAGGCTAGACAATTTGAAGATCATGTCATTACTTGATTGATCCTTTGTCTAAGAGCTCTGCGAGGGCTTGAAACCCTAAATCCTGTTTGTAGTGAATGCTCACCCACCTTTGGGGAGACTAATGAGGTATGATGGTCCATCTATATTGTGCTGATGATTTGCACAATGATGGGAAATCTTAGTGGTCAAAATTTGGGGTATGACACCCGACACTCATCTTGAACTCAAAGGTCACTTGACGATGCTCGCTTGAGCAGATTGAAAGCAACGGAGAGATTTGCCCCTGTGTAGCTCATCTTGCCCCAGTCTGGGCCTATGAAGAAATTCTCCTTGACAGGAAATTGGAAACAACTGTACCATGAGATGATCTCGATATGGCTTGCCCCAAAATTCCAAGTCATGAAAGGATTTGTCCTTGAAAGGAAGTTGGAAGCAGTTGTACCATGAGATGAACTCGAGATAGCTTGCCCCAGAATTCTAAGTTGTGAAAAGGATTCTTTCTTGATTGACTGGCTCTTGGAGTATTTGGTTTTGAAGTACCCTTGAGGTAGCTTGCCCCAGAATGAGCGTTGGAGCGACTTAACTTGTGCTGATTGAACATTCGGAGGATTTTTCCTTTAATCAAAAGAACCTCTGAGTGGTATGCCCCTGGTTGGTGGATTCTTGAGATGATTTACCCTGATCAACCTATTCTTGAATGATTTGCCCCATTATCAACTAATGCTTCGGGGACTTACTTTAAACTGACTGATTCCATAATCATTGGATGTCAATGCCCCTGTTTCATAGGGTTATGAGGTGTTGTCAATTCCTGCCAACATTGTTGAATGACCCAGCTCCCTTTGATTGCTCCTTGTTGGAATTTCCTTGATGTCAAACACTGACTTGTAGTCAAAATTGTTCGTTCACAAATGGTAATTTTAATGCGATGTTCATGCAAGTTTTGAAATAATCATCATTATTAGAATGATACGATAGTGTATGACGAATGGACCATTAGCCCAAACACAATGCTTATTTAGCTGAGGTGAAAGATAAAGCAAGAATATGACACCAATTCAAGTTATTAGCAAATTTGTAGGAGTCAGTTTACGCAACCTTGCAGTAGTATGCTTTCAGAATAAACCCCGCCTCAATTAGGTCTTTTGAGGGTTGTAACATGGTCTGGTTCACGGTTATTTGGAACAAAGGGTATAAGGCTCAAAATTTGTTTGCACCCACCCCTTCTTCGTGATAATCTCCAATCCTACGTTCAGTTAAATTGACACACAAATTCATCTCCTAAGAGAGCTTGGCGGTATAATAGTGAAGATGAGGATTCAAGGTCTTCTTGAAATGGCAGTCACTTTATTTGTTTTTGGTGGATGTCAGTGACCTTTTGATTTTTAATATGATGGTCACTGAATTATATTTTGCTTGAGGATTTGAGGACCTCTTTTGTTTTTTTTTTTTGAATTTTTTATCCCTAATTTTTGCATGGACTGATTTTGTTTTTCGAGTCCATCGGGATTGCCTTGATTTTTGCCTAAGTCTCCTTTTGAAGTATTCGACTTAGCAGGCTTTTTGTTTTTTTCTTTTGAGTAAGGCTTGTGACTGCCAAGTCATTGGTCATTGAAGGATAACCGTCATAGCTTTTGCATGATTTGAGTGTGTAATCAGGTTGACTGAATACTACCCTGCCCCAGGTTAAGCATAAGGGTTTTTAAGTCTGAAGGAAACTTCTACTTCTAGGCTCAAAGTGGTTTACTAGGGATTAACACCTTGTCTCTCCAGTGTTTGGGGATTTGAAACAATGCTTGTACTTCTTGTCGATCAACTGTTGCACCTTGGAAGGATATGTACTTCTTGTCGATCAACTGTTGCACCTTGGCTTGAAAAGCTTTGCAATCTTCAATCGAATGTCCCATTGATCCAGCATGATATCCACAATGCGCATTGGGGTCATACCCGGACGGGTATGGTTCTGGCAAAGGCTTGATAGCTTTGGGCTCTACCAGTGAGTTTTGGACCAGATACGGCAAAAGTTGACTGTACGACATAGGAACTGGGTGAAGAGGAGCAGTCCTTCTTTCCAGGTTGTTTCGAGGCCTATGCTGATTCTGATGACGATTCTGATATCCTCGACCACGGGCTCGTTGATTTGCACGAGGAGAAATCATGGGTTTCTGGTATGACGCCCTAGGATTGACAGGTCGCCCATAAGGATGATATGGCGCTGACAATGGTGACTTCCTAGAAGCTGAGGGATCATAAAGTTTTGCTGGTGCACCTTGAGAATACTCAGCATTTGCTATGATTGCATCAATTGCATTATCCTCTTCCTCTTGGGAATTGCTGAAGGATTCAGTCTCGCCATCTTGATTACTCGAGACGTCTTGGACTTGTTTAGATTTAAGGTAACTCTCGATGCGTTCTCCTACTATTATAAGGTTAGAGAAGCTTGAGAACGAACTGCCAGTCATCTTTTCAAGATAGGTGTCACGCAGACTATCCAAGAACATGTCAATCAATTCTTTGTCCAAGAGTGGTGGTTGCACCCTGGCTGCCAACTCTCTCCACCGTTGTGCATAGGTCTTAATGGATTCACCGCTCTTCTGAGATAGGCTTTGCAACTGTGTGCGACTGGGAGTCGTGTCCAAATTATACTCATATTGCTTTAGGAAAGCATTGGACAAGTCTTTCCATGATTGGATACAACTTCTTTCTAAATCCATGTACCAATTCAAAGATGCACCACTTAAACTGTCTTGAAAACAGTAAATCATCAACTTGTCATCGCGAACATGAGAGGTCATCTTTCGGCAGAACATCACCAAATGACGCTTTGGACAACTGATACCAGCGTACTTCTCGAAGTTGGGTATTTCGAATTTCGGAGGAATTACCAAGTCTGGCACTAGGCACATATCAACAGCATCGAGCCCAGAAGTATCGCGTGCTTTCATAGCTTGAACTTTCTCTTCAAGGGCACAAAACCTCTTCTCCATGGAATCAGACATCGACATCATCTGAGAGTGAGCAGGGATGTTCAAATGTGGAGGATGATCACCAGGTAGACGATCATACAGGGGGTTAGTCGACACAGTAAAACCTAATGGGGGGTCAAAATCCTTCACTCCAACATATTGAAAGCTATCCTCTGACATAGCCCTTTTTATCTCTACTTGAACTTGCTTCAAATGCTTTGCGGCTACCACAGGTTCAATATGAGCGTCAGGAAATCAGCTGGCAGGAAATGGACAGAGGATCAGACGAGTTTTGGTTGGAAGGGTATGTCGTGCAAATGAGATGTGAATGCAATGGTATGCAAACAAATGCAATGCAGGAAGATCCACGATCCAGGATACCACAAGTAACTTTCCATCCCTCCTAACAGGTAGGCTTTATAAGGATAGTTCTAGATTCTTTACCCATAAACCCACTCACGGGATAGCTCTTATGTTGATGGATATGGTTCCCAGGATTACGGACACTAATCGCATCAACACCATGCAACAGGCTAGCTGCATTACGACGAGGATACGAAAAGGTATATCCTGAGTGTAGTCTTCATGCTAGGCCCACTAAAAGCGAGTCTTCGGAGACTAACACTAACGACCACCAAGATGAAAACTGGTGCTAAGAGTGGGTCCCAGAGTCACGGACCCTTCATGAATCAAGTCGTGCGACAGGCTAGCTGCGTTACAACAAGATCTACGAAAAGATCTACTCTAGGGGAAGCTTTCATGCTAGGCACACAAGGAGCGGGTCCTTGGGGACTAACACTAATTACTTCCATAATCTAAACTATGTGTTCTCTCTTCTTTTTCCAAGACTCGGGTATAGAGCCTTACTTGTGATATCATCCCAAGATCCAACAGGAAAATATGATAAATAACATATGATAAAGAGAAAGCAATAAAAGCAAATAGATAAGTAATAATTAAGGAGAAGACAACCAAGCGAAGTTAACACTCTCGAATCGAGTCAAGTTAGCCTTGACTCTCTCTAGCATAGGGCAATGCCAATCCCCAGCAGAGTCGCCATCTGTCGTACCTCGAAAAATACGATCCTCGCGATGGACGCGGAAAAAACTGTTCGAAACAGAGTCGCCACCGAACTTTATTTATCCCAAAGGAGGAAAAGGAAAATATTGAGAAAACCTTTGAAAGGGATAAGAAAATGGTCATTCGCAACCAAATTCAGGTTCGTGAGTCGATTACGCAAAGGGAAGGTATTAGCACCCTCTACCTCCGTTGTACCCAACGGGAACCTCTTGATTCAACTCGGGAGAAATGTTAGCTTGGTTTGTTTGTTTTCTTCTTAGGTAATATTGTTTTCTAAGGGGGAAATGGGTGGTTTTTTATTAGGGTGCTCGGCAAGGATTGAGAACCCTTGGGCCTACGTATTCCCTCGTGCAATGGGAAAGTCAGAGCATTCGTAGTTCATGGGACTACGGTTGGTTTGTATTTTTTAAATGAACGAGTGTTTAATTCGCATTCTAACTGCTAAACGTTGGCTTGTCTGCTCGTCAAGGGAGGCTGAAGCACTAGTTCATATGCGCGGAAGAATGGGCTAAACAATGTTCTTTTTTTGTGAAAAGTTGTTTGAATTAGATTAAGTGCGTTAAGGATTTGATTGAGAAAAAGGTTTGATTTGGACGTGTTTTAGGCGAACGAGAGTTTAAGTTGCATTCTAACTGCTAAACGTTGGCTTGTCTGCTCGCTAGGAGAGGCTGAAGCACGAGTTCATATGCGCGAAAGAATGACTTAAACAATGTTCTTTGGGAAGGGTGTTTGAGTTGTGGATTAAGTGTATTAGGGTTTCGGTTGCGTGGGAAGTGTTTGATTTGTTAGGTATTTTGAGGGAGAATGACGATTATTCGATAAACGAGACGTCGGCCTCGCAACCAATTAATCGGGGCATGACTGAAATGTTAGATCTCAATAACACCTTTTTCATTCTATTAATTATGAAATTATGTTTGTTGGACAAATGGCTTATTCGTCCATGTAATTAGGGCGAGTGTTTTAGGAAGAAAGTTCGGAATGAACACAACCCAAAGCGTGCGCCTCAAGAGCGTTCATTCAAGGGCCCAAGAAGCGCTAGACCTCAAGAGTCCACTACTTTCGTAATTTGATTAGAAAAATGATTTTTGATTTGATTAGAGTATTTTAATTAGACGCGTTAATCGTTATTAGGGTTTGATTAAATTTTAAAGATGATTAAGTATTTTGATTGGGTTGTAAGTTTTTAAGTCTTGAAATGGAAGACCGAAACGAACACAACCCAAGGCGTGCGCCCCAAGAGCGATCGTTCAAGGACCCAATGAGTGCTAGACTCCAAAAGCCCACTACTTCCAATATTAATTAGGAAAATAGATTTTTAGAAGTATTAATTTAAACATTTTATTTAAGAAAATATTTTAAGTATTTCAAAGTTGATTATGATTTTTAAGAAAGTGTTTTTTAAAAAATTGAATGTTTTAGTTAGGTTGAAATATTTTAAGTATTTTAGGAATGGAAGACGGAACGATCACAACCCAAGGCGTGCGCCCCAAGAGCAATCGTTCAAGGACCCAAGGAGTGCTAGACTCCAAAAGCCCACTACTTCCATAATTAATTAAGAAAATAGTTTGTGTATTGACCTAAGTGGTTTATGACTTTAATTTGATTAAGAAAAGATTTTTAAAAGTTAAGAAATTACTTGGATTATGAATTAAATAGAAAAGTAACTTTTGGATTTTTTAATTAAAGAAAATTGAATTGGTATAATTAATTAAATTAAAATTAAATATTTAATAAAACTAATCATTAAAATAATTAGTTAATATTAAGTAAATAACTTTAATAAAATATATTTTAGTAGATTTCTAAGATTTTTTAAGAAAATAAGTAAAAGAAATTAATATCTTGTTCTTATATTGAAAAGCTAATACAAAAAAAAAATGGGCCAGAAAACTAATAGAAACAGGGGGTGTGTTAAGGAAAAGAAGATGTAAGACCCCAAAAACGGACCAACTAAAGGCCCAGAATACTATCTTTATTGAACTCGGTTGGGCCAGAAAGTTAGTAAAAAATAGGGGTGTATACACGGAATCACACGAGGGAAAGCACTTGACCGGTGACAGGTGTCCCAGTGGACATACGTGTCACCAGTACGGTGGCACCACGACAACAGCATAGCAACGGGAAAAATAAAACGAGGAAAAAGGTAATATCAGAAAACATAAGCAACATTTCCTTATCTCTCTTCAACGTTTCTCCACAAACCCTTTCTTTTTCTCTTCTCAGACCCAAGCGACCTTCCCATCTCTAACTCTCTCTCGCCTCCAAAACCCACGAGTTCTTCCCCAAATCCAACCTCTATTCCCTTTTGAATCTCATATGGAAATTGTTTCTCAAAAATAACCTGATTATCGCGAATGAAAATGAAGCAAAAGACGTAACCCTAAGCAAACAAACTCAAAACAAACTCAGCATTTCCAAACTAAACCCTAGATTTTCAATATAAGATTAGACGATGATGGAGCATTACAACAAGCAATTAGGATGGGGGTTTTGATCAACACAACAAGGCGATTAACATACCAAAGAGGGGGCGAGTAAAAGGAGCAAGGACTTACACGATCGGAGCTAGTCCGATGAGAAACTCCGGCGAGGGTGGTATTTCGAGTAAGTAAATGTCGCTTTTGTTGCTTTCCACTCTTTCCTATTCCCTCATCTTGCTTCTTCTTCCTCTATTGTGTGTTCTGATTATTTTGTTGGAAATGATACGTTTCTGAGAGTGTGAGACTGTGGCTAAGCTCACCTTGTTCAGAGTTCTAATGTGAGCTCTGAGAAGGTTTTGAGAGAAGAGCTTTAGAGAAGGTTAGGTGTTGATTTCAGCAGAGCTTTGCTAGGGTTTCTTTTCGTCCTCATGAGTGAATAGTGATACGTACTTATAGGCTCAGAAACGTGAAATGAGGCACGTGTGAGGTGAGATTTTGGTACGTGTGAGAGAATATTTCCATTAGGGAATGGGGAGGATTGCCGATTTCGTGGGATTTGGGTGATAGTGAATCATTCTCTGATTTTGTCCGTAGCATGAGCTGTAAAATCTTCTAGAATCATGTAACTTTTGTTTGATTTTTCACTGCGTGTAAATGTATGACTGTGAATTTTTTTACTGCTACGGACTGCTATTGATTTTTTTGGTGATGTGGCTTTGTTGACTCAAATTGACTCTTTGAATGATTTTGATCTTTGAACATTGCTGATGCACTCTGAATTTGTTGTGAGCTCTGTTGCCAAAAAATGTGGATGCATATTTGATAATTTGGACATGTTGTCATTTCCATTGTATTAACAACCTTATTTAATGTGGTATTTTTTACTTCGTGTTAATCCAAACTTAATCATAAATTGCCCTAATGTTTTTTGTCAGGTCCCTGAATGCTCTTTGTTTGTTCATCAATGTCCAAATTAGAGTTTTATCTTAGGATCAACATCTTCTTCCAAGCCGACATTCACCATGCCAACATAAGTTTTGATTGGGTCAATTTGCAGCCTCATCCATTCTACCTTTTGTATCAACACTTCTCCCTATTTAAATTACTTTTCTTTAAGCCGTGTCATTCTAACGATTTCATTCGTTTCGATTGAAGGGTCAGCCAAACTGAGATGTGGTGGATCATTATCACCGTTAAGTTTCATCAATGTCAACTCTTCAGCCATTGCAGTAGCTTGGTAAGTTTCTTGACTATGCTTTCACAATACTATGCATAACTGTTATTGACATGTACTAGTGGTTTAGAGCAGTGGGTGGCAGCAGTTATGCGTGACTCGTTTGGCTTGGAAGAAAAAAAAAGTGGCTTATTAATTCTGTCTATGTTTTCGCTTGGCAGGTTATGGTTGGAATTTGGTAAATGTCTTGACACCTGAATATGACTGTTCTGATGCGCATGAATGGTACATGAGGAACTGTATTATTGTAGACGATGAGCCATGAAGATTTGAGGACAAAACTTCATCTCTTAAAGAAAGAACCATGGAATTATTCTTAAGTAGCTTGATAGAATCATATGGCAATGTTTGAAGCTTAGCTGAATTTAGGTGCCCGTTTTGTGATAAAATTTGTATGTGTTTGTAACCTGTACTGTCATAGCTTGTACTGAAGCTTAAGTTTTGTAAGGTGAAATGAACTTTGGAGTGGTGTAGTCTCTTATTAGCATTCTACGCATTAGGTCCCTAACTTGGCATGTATGAGTAGTTTTTTTTGAATTCAAGTTTGTGTGCTTCACCGTCTTTGACTGATAATCTTGCTTAAAATCCCCTGCTTTGTATTTTAAGAATAATTTGTACATGATCCTAGCAGCAAGCATTTTTCTCATGGCTTGTATTTTCAAACAACGTATGTGATGTTGTCTTTAGACATGGCCACATGGTTTAAGTCACGCCTGGAAATTAACTCAACCTATACTGCTCAATTTGGCCTATATACTCTAATCATAATCACTCAATCAAGGATTTAAGATAAAAGGGATTGGATCATTATTTACAATAAAGACTCACATCTTACCATAACTTAAAAGGACATTTATTTAATCATATCCTCATGTCAAAGTAAAAACGGTTCTCATGCCTTGAAAGAAATCCAAACTTGCAGTAAGGTTTGAGTATAATCCTGGAGATTGCTCGAAACAAAGCGATTTGGCTAGCAATGACATCATAGCTTTAGTACCAACTTGCAAATTAAATCATGGCTTATGGACCCATTGAACCTGGCTTCAAACAACTTTGATTTTAACTTGGGATTTAAACAAATTTAAACATAGTTTGAGACACTTTGCCAATTTTGACCATGACTTCCAATTGCATTTTGAAACATACTCCAATTTTGCAAACATAACTCCGACATGGTTGCAAAATATTCCACAGACACGACTAAAGATAATTCCTACTTGAACACCACCCAAACACGCACATGAATTTTGGTCATACCTTGATTATGCCAGGAGCCTCTTGAGACATGACATGTTCTCGAGTTACAATCGCTCATTTAACCTTGAAAACTAGTCCAAACTTGGATTAAAAGCAAACATGACCTAAAGATGAATCATCTTTTCCTTGAATCGAGGATGGCTTTTTCTTAGCTTGTTTTAACCATACAGCCTCAATGTCGCACTTGGAATATGGTTAAAAATCTTCTTGATTATAGCTTGAAATTAGTTTGAAGCCAATTGATCATGTCTTGACTGAATAATCATAAAAATGAGTGCTCAATCCTCCTTATCTCTTCTTGAAATCATAGCAAACCCAACACAAGCTAGTAAGCATTTCAAACATATGTCAAACCCTTATGACCTGAATTTTAGAGTCAATACGAAAATTTGGTGTAGAAAACATACGATAGGTAGGACAAATTTGGGGTATGACAGGGACCATGACGGTCAGCTCGTCACCCAGTTGATGACTGTCAGCTCTTACAGATGCATGACAGGCATCCTGTCACGCCGATGGCGCGCATCACTGCTATGCAGAAACCAGAAAAATGTGACTTCACCATCGGAACTCATTCGAAGTTCCGATTTCAACCCTCAATCACCCAATTCGCACAAAAAACATTTCATATAATTTATGCAAGGTTAATAACAACAATTAATCACTGATTCATCGTCTAAATCATCAATATAACATAGATTTCACAACTTTTCATCATGTTATTTCATATAGACATGAACATTCATTAACCAAACTTGCACACACAAAGATACACTAAAATTAGCAATAAACAGTGCACGAATTTCATATCAATTACATCAAATATGACAGATTTCACACAATCTCATTCAAAACTCATAAAACACCAACAATGAAGGAAAACATGAGAAAAACCTAGAGGATGGTGAGAATCTCTCTCTACTCTTCATGCAATTGATACCTATATTCAAGTAATCCTCCCTACTTTAATTTCTCGCAAGAGCAAGTTTTGGTTATGGCTTCTTCCTTTCTCTCAAACTCTTGTTTTGTTTCTTCTCACAATTTGTTTTTTATCCTAATTTCTCCAATTTCACGTACCGGTAATTCAAAGGCTCCACTAATCCTTCTTATTAGGATTAACCTAATTTCATATTTCTAAATATTTCACCTTGTCCCCAACTTACCTTACTTCTCACCACTTTACCCCATATTTTTCATTATTGCTAGTTTCCACCCAAATCTCATGAACCCACTATTTTCTTATTATTTTAATTATTTAAAAGAATTTAATTGAAATACAGCGAAAGTGTAAAAGGATTTTACACCGTCAGTTAATCAGAGACGTTAGCTGTTAAAAAGAATTTGACTTTTATTTTAATCACCTATAAAGTAATACAAACAGATGATGAGGATGAATTGACATTGTATAACTTTTTACACAGACAGTGCATAATAATTAATCTTTATTTAAAATTAATTAAAATTTTAAATAATTCTCACAATTTTTCATAAATTCCACAAAAATATCCAAGGATATCAATAATTAAATAAAATTAATTTTAACAATTAAAAACAGAAAAAAAAAATACAAAAATTGAGTCAAATTATAAATGTAAGAACAATTTTAAATTTTGAATAAAAATTTTCTCCAACATTCAAGATGAATCCGGACGAGTTTATATTAAAACTCGGGATTCCAACTAAAACAACAAGGACATTTCTTAATTGTATAAACAGGTTTACTATCTTGACCCCCCATTTTACACTGTTCATGTACGAACAGACACTGTTCAGGTACGGACAAATACTATTCATGTACGAAAATATGCTACTGTTCATATACGGACGGCACTATTTATCGTACGGGCATACACTATTCATGTACGGACTGCACTATTCACAGTCCTAATTAAGATCAATCGATTCAACATTTATGAAATTAAAACATTCAAAGAAGCTGCAAGAGAATTTCCTGTGGTCAAAAAACTATATCTTAATCTAATAAAAATTTACTTACAACTGCCACACAGGCACCAAAATTTTGCTAAGCATTCAAAGCTTTATAACTTAATCTAAAGGGCTCTTAGTTTTCACTATCAACTCTATCAGAGAACAAAGACACAATTTCTCAAATTTACAGTGAAGAGGGGCATCCTTTCCAGGGTCCATAGGAACTAGCACACCATCTCTGAAAACAAATTTCAAATCAAGCTTCACCGGTTCATTTGTTGCTGTGCCTTCACTCACACTTGCATCTTGACTTGCTGAGTGAGAAACACATTCAGCCGGCACAACACCTTTGCCTCGATTTTCGGTATTACAGGTTGTCAGGTTTGCATATTCAACGGATGTTTTGTTATTGGATAAATCAGTGAAAGCTCTTTCTTCTGCCGTGTAACATTTTCTAACTGCTGAAATAAGATCCACGGATAATGTAGAAACAGCATCATGGACATCTTCTATTGTCCAATGGCTTCTGTTTGATCCCCATTCGCGAACAAGTATTTTGTGCGACAAATGATAGAGGCTTCTAAGACAATGACGGCAACATTGATAAAAGCAAAGAACCCCAGATTCAGCTGGACCACTGTCCTTACTTGAACATGCGTTGATATTTATAGTATTCTCATGTTTATCAGATTCAACATCACTTGGTTTAGAGTTGCCAGTCTCAATATTCTCCTGTTCACATGTGTGAAATCCATTTTCAGAAACGACTGTAGGACTAATGCATATTGATTTAGTCAAGTCTTTCGACATTCCAAGTTCTCCACCTGCAGCTTCGTGATTTTCAGCAATTATCAGTTCAGACACTCCAGATAACACCCCATTCTCCTGATTCAGGGATGGATGAAGAGGATGGTTATGTGGAGATCCTTCAGAATGTGCTTTTTGACCTTCACAATCAGTATCACCTAAATTATCATTTATTTCATTCAAGGAAACTCCATTAGGACTTTTCTCCAGTGTCTCCAAATCATCACCACCAGCAGGAACAGCCAAATGGCAATCCTCACCTTCGGCTATGTGGGGCTCTTCACATGCGAGATGACTGTTTAAAGACCCGGCAGCTTCTGGTATGGCCTTTGCTGCAAGTTCTGGGGAAGCCTGGTCTAGACTGAAATGGAAGAAATAACTGTTAAAAGACATAGCCATACAGAAAACAAAAAAACAAAAAAAACATGTATGTGGAGTCCTATTTGGATTAACAGTTTAATTAAGTGCTTATAGCATGATGAGCATTTATATATAATTTATTTTTATAACAAAAGATAAAATACAGTTATACTTTCTTTATATAAAGCTACAAGTCATTTCCAAAAATTCTCCTAGAGAACTAATAAATATGTCATAATTTGTTTCCATAAAGTCTCTAGGTAAAATAGAAATACCTCAACAATGCATAAGCCCAGTTGTTGACCATATCTTCCAAATAAGCCACTTGGGATGAAATACGCAGATATTGATATCTGTTTCTCCCAGCTCGAATTTTCATGTTAATTGTCTCAGTTAAGATCTCAAGTACTTTCCTTACCTCAAGGGAAACTTCCCTAACTGATTTATAAACACCTCTGTATGCTGATAAACCAACAGCAACCAAGCCTCTAACTAAACCAGCACTTTCTTTGCTTTTAGTGCCGCCAGAGCTACTGGATATTACCACCTTGTCTTGTGAATTGGTAGGACGAATTATACACGAATTGAAAGGCCATCCCTTCCAAGGCCCACTCACATCAGAACAAGGACCTTCTTTGAGTTTCGAAGTGACCCAACAAAGTTCAGCAAAATGAGGGTATACAAGAATTTGATGGCCAAATGTGGATATTGCCATTAAAACATTCGACTTTCCTTTTAATGACCTACTGTTGTTGGGTTGTGGAGCTTTGGCCAAGGATTCAGGAAATTGGACTTCGCCCTTCTTCTCATGGCCTGGTTCGTTTTCTTTTCTCTGAGTGACCTTATCTTTACAAACTTCAATTGATTCATAGGCTCTGTCAAGCTTCTGGACACCAATGTGAGCATGAGATCTCTGATGAATCAATTGAATCCGCTGCTCAATTACATTTCTTAAAAGCTCTATTGCAGATAGATTGATCGCCAAGTCGTGATCAAAATTCTCGTCAATCTGGAGAGAAAATTGAGGAACAGTTTGCACTATAGGAGTTGATTGTCTATCCTTTGATTGATAGCTCTTGAAGAATCCTCTTATCTTGTGTGGAAGTTCAGTATAGGGAACTTCTGAAGTAGCCTGTTACAAATGAAAAATATAACAAACTTTTTAAATTCATGGACCTATTTAAATTTTCAAGTAGTTTAGAAATCTTCAGAGTAATTAAACCTAAATTATTTTAACTGTAAAAAAAATTCAACATAGCAGCTATCCCACTATCCGATACCTCACTAGCGTTGCTCAATATGAATATCATTGTATTAAACATTTAATTGAAAATAAAGGCGCAAAAATTATAGAAACCGGTTGTCAAAAACTTTTTACTTATTATAAGCAAGATAAAGTTTTCATACCAGAATCATCAAGGATGTTGATAAACCAACGGACTCCACCTGCTCAATAAATGTCATCCAGGCATATGAAGCCTTTTTGTCGGATTGACATTCGATCATCTCTGCCGGGAGTTTCCCAGTATTGATCCCATTTTCCTTCTCAATGATTTGGCTTGGTGTGAAACAGGACTTGTCCATCTCAGATGATAGTTGATCCATTGAGCAGGAATCGGTCTTCTCGGCAATTTTGACATCCTCCTCCACAGCCCACAAATCAATTCTTGGCATGAATATTACGCAAGATTTCGTGCTAGCACATTTCACTGCCACATAGAAACTAATAAGTATTGGATCTTGAAGTTACTACAATTATAAAGCATTTGAGCATCCATGTTTTTGGATAGAGCAATAAAGTTTATTAACTATCACACTTGACATCTTTTAAGGGCTAGAGAAAAAAAGGCACTTTTTGTAAGCCTTAGTCAAAAGTCATAGCCTCAACAACAGTAAACAAATGACAAATAGCTTATTAGATCCCAGAGTTTTGTTAATTATCATACTAAGGTTCTGTTTGGTCTGACTATTTTTCATTAAAAGCTATACTTCAAAATTAAATGTAGAATTAAGAACTTAACAAATAAAGGTAAAGTTGTTTGATAACTATTGTTAGATTTTTTTTTTATAGAATGATAGAATTTGAGTTAAATGATGAAACAACAACAACAATCAAACCCTTATTCCACTAAGTGGGGTCGGCTGCATCGATCAAATGACGTCGTATTATAAAATTGGGGTTAAATGATGAAAAATAGATAAAATTGTCGAAGGTCCTACTTGATTTGAAAAACTTTTCTCAACTACTTGAAAAGTTAGCTTTTATACATAAAAGATAAACGCATTTTTAATTAAGATCTTTTTAAAAATACTGTTTCGCCTAGCTGCTTCTTTTAAGGAGAAAATAAATAAACCGTAAATCAGGTCAAACATAGTCTTAGTCAACAATTAACTCCAAACAGATAGTAACCAAAATTGCATGGGTAAAAACTAGGAAAAAGAAACATACTTAATATTTGTGCAATCCCTTGCACAATATCTCCATGCCCTTCTTGTGAAATAGTTGCCATATCAATCTTTTGTACTTCAATATTTCCAATAAAGCAGTAAAGAAGGCATGAAGCAAGATGTCTCTGGCCAGATCGGGGATTTCCATAAATCAATATTCGAAAACCTGATTTGTTGGTCATTCCAAATGGCATGTCTGGTAATCTACCATTACACAGGTTAACATGGTTTTTATTGGAGGGTTTATAATCGGCATGATCCATAATATCGCAAGAACCAGAAAAACCATGGTCTGCAGATAAAATGCCAGAACAACTAAGGCACTTACTTACCTCATAAGCAACATTTGTTTCTTGAATAAAATCATCAAGGTGCAACCACCAATGATCAATAGGCATTTTCTTTTTGTCTAGAACAGAAATTATTACATTCTTAATCGATGTCATGGCTTTGGATATAGGAAGTGGCAACCACAGCCGTTCATCGAGATAAAGAGATACAAGAATAGTGCATAATGGACGCAATAAACAAGGAATAAGTTGGACAGGAAGAGGGGAACATACTACACCATTTGCAGCATTTCCAGCTTCTCTCTGGGAACACGGTAATGGCGAAGACGAAAAAGCCTCTACCCAATCCCTCTCCTCCACAGTAAATGATGGAAGAGGAGTGTTCTTACAACCAGAAGAATTTCTTTTTTCAGCTACAGATAGAACCTTTTGCAAAGGGAAATTCCTCTTCAGCGCATTCATAGCCGCTTGGGTACAAAGAGCCTGAAGATCGGCACCTGCAAAGCCAGAAGTTTTCTTTGCAATCCACCCGAGCAAGGATCCACTTATTGGTTTAGGCCACTTCTGTGTGTGAAGTGAAAGAATGGAAGCTCTGTCTTCAGTTGATGGCAACGGAAAGTAAATTTCCCGATCAAATCTTCCAGGGCGCCTAAGTGCTGGATCAACAGCGTCAGGACGGTTTGTTGCACCTATGACCACAACTGATCCCCTAGATTTTAAACCATCCATAAGAGCAAGCAATGTTGATACGACAGAACTATGCGTCTGGTCTTGCTGTGGAGTTCGGCAGGGTGCCAGTCCATCAATCTCATCAAAGAATATTATAGAAGGTTGACATTTCTCAGCAACCTGAAATAACAGTCTAAGTTGACGCTCAGCATCACCCACATATTTCCCCAAGCAATCTGCACCTTTACGGGCAAAATATGCAATCCGTCTATCTCCACGAGCACACGCACCTATCAATGACCGGACCACTAATGTTTTCCCTGTTCCGGGATACCCGTGCAAAAGAACACCTCTTGGAGGTGTAAGCCCTAAATTATCGAAGAAATCAGGATATAGCAGAGGAATAATAACAACTTCTTTCATACAACGGATGACATCTTTAAGCCCAGCAACAGATTCCCATCCCTGAAATGAATTTTCACTACCAGCAGAGTCTGGACCACCAATATACATTGGGGCTATTCTCAATAAATCACGATGAAGCCTCTTGTTCTCGCGTTTCAAAAATTCTTCATCCTCCCCACAATTTTCCAACCATCTCTCTTCTGCGTCAATATCCTTTCTCGAAGCATCATTTGAACGCTTCCTCGTCTCCCACATCATTTTCCTAGCCCTCAACTTCTTTATCCGGACTAAATATTTATTACCACAAGGTTGGAAAAGATGCAGATGATCTGTGCAAGCTATAAGAAATTTCCGATGATCAAAGATGCAACCATTTGCTCTTGCACAAGCCTGCAAAAGATAGAAAGTGTTAGTTTTGGTTGAGATAGGTGAAAAAAACATGTTTTCCTAGTTTGTAGAATATTTGAATTTCATTTCGAAAGAAAGAATATGGAGCCAACCAAATGATAAGTTTTAGGACAACGGTCAACACGACAACCAATGGTTGCTCCTCGTCTCCCACAACGTGTGCACTTCAATGCTCTTCCTCGACAAAGTGCAGCCCTCACATTTTTTAAGCATCCCAAGCCAGCAAAATAAACCTGCAAGAGTTTGTCAAAATGAATATTTACTTGGACATAAAAGGTGTGACTAAGCTTCAAATAGGAAGATTATTAGCCTGTGACGAGTCTAAGCAACAAAACTATTAAGCTGTGATTGTTTTGATAAAGAATGAGAAGAACATTCCGCTTCACAAGCTGACAATACCTGCTTATCTCTATAGGCAATATTAATTATGCAGCATCCATATTGTATTAAAAAGATTTAAATAATTGAAATGATACACAAATGATTAAATAAAAGAAGTCTTTAAAGAGTTCAAAGAAACGCCACGGCATCAAAATTATAAAGCATCTAGGTTCACCTGAAGTCTAGCATTTTATCTATACATCTGTTGAAACTTAGAATAAAGGGAAGTTGTTAGGATTGGAGTTAAGAACTTAATAGAAATTAGTCAGCAAGTTGATAAGTTTGTTAGGTGGTTGATAAAATTGTTATTTTGATTTTTCTTAGAAAGTCTTTAAATATCCCTCAAGGGTAGAGGGGAAAGATAGTTTTTGAATAATTAAGTTTAGTACCAAGAGAAATGCTCTGGTGTAAAAGGAGAGTGCTCCTTTGAGGTAGCTTTGTGTGCAAAGTTATAATTTTCATTGTTTACTGTTTGTATGTTCTCTTCCAATCTCACTACATCAATAAGAAATTCTTCATTTGTTTGCAAGCTTTATTTATTTGAATCTGTTTTTATACCATTATTTTAGGAACTATTTCTTGCTCAAAAAAACGAACCTAACAGCCTCCTAGACCAAGTTCTTTAAAAGTAAACAGTTGACTTATATTTATGCCATGACTAGGAAGCTTGAGATGTATGTGCTACAGCACACAAGCTACCGTTTTAACAATTACCTTTAGCAATACACTTACTAGTTACTCAAAACAGACACGGAGCATTAGCGTATTCAGCACGATCATTTTCTCAAGTCCTAGACTGACGGTCAACCTCAGATATGCAGAATCTAATGCTTAAAATCAAGATTCAAGAAAATGTGTTTAATTTACTGATGCAAACCAAGATTGAAGAAACTATTAGATTAAAGTCACACCTCTGGACTCCATACAGCACAATTCTGATGCACCCATATTCCAGCAATACCATAACGATCATTAATAGGGCCCAAAAGACGCCCAAGCCAGCCAGGTCCATCGTCAAAACCATCCCAAGTATCATAAGTAGGCTGCTCTGAAGCTGATGAGCCGCTATAAGCTTCATTCTCACTTTCACCATTATCCTGAGTTAACCTTTTTGGAGGCTTACCATCGCTCCCTCTTCCACACAAACCACACCGTCTTCCCTCTTTGATACATCGGTACCCAGACTTGTCTTTTGATACTTGTTTCAACTCATCCTTCCTCAAAATATTCTCATCTTTCGAGACATTTTCCTCAATGTGAACCTCCTTATCGACAGAACCTTCATTATCTACCTGTTTAGTTGAAACTCCAGCAATTTCAACCACATCACTTGCATCTTTTTCTTCCTTCTCACTCTCTACTTGATCACCCTGTTCATCAACAGCTTCTACATGTTCCACAGGAGACGGTTCAACATCACCACTACATTCCTCTGCTTGCAAATTGTCAGTTTCAATTCTCTCCTCATTCCCCATCTCAGAAGCAGCATTCTCATCCTTCAAATCTATTGGATTTTCATCAGCCAATTCGGTCTCCGGAACCGAAGCACTCCCCTCGCCTTGGTTCAATACAACTACAAGCTCCACTTCTTGACGCTCATTTTCCTCATGCCCTTTTACATACTTTGTCGCTTCAAATTTCCCCGTTCTCTTCAACCTGGACCTTTTTCGTGTATACCCTTTCAACTCCACTTTCTTATCAACCTCCAATTCCTCCTTCTTATCACCCTCTAAATCATCCTTCCTATCACCCTCTAAATCCTCCTTCCTATCACACTCCACAACCTCCACTTCCTCATTCTTATCAACATCTACAACCTCCAACTCCTCATCCTTATCAACCTCTACAACCTTCAACTCCTCATCAAACAGCTTCCTTTTCCTACGGGGCAATTGTCTCTCCTCCTCCACTTCAAAATTCACATTCTTACCCCTTGACCTCGACCTCAAACTCCATCTCAAACCACTCGAACCCCCACTTTCTCTCCCTAAATTCTTATCACCTTCCACACTCTTCAGCATTACATCTTTCCCTAACTTCTGCCGTTTCTTCTTGGGCGAGGGAGACACATCAAGTACAACCGGAACACGCCGAACCCTAGAGCTTCTGCGAACCCCTGAATCAGAATTCAAATTATCACCCTCGTTCAACTCACCATGGTTTCGATTATACTCTTCCTCACATATTGCATCCAACTTCTTATGTTTCTTCCTAACCCTCGAACCCGAATCACCGTTGCCCCTACCCGACGATGAAGATAATGATCGCATGACAACAATGCAAAACAAAATATATATAAAACTTCACCAAGCAGTAAGATAAATAAAACTTAAAAAAAAGGAAAACAAAAACTTTTCTCGCTCGGTAGAGAACTAGCAAATGGGTATTCGATAATTGTTTTCTTCAACCAATTGGGTGTTCAGATTCACTCAAATTGAGAAGAAAACTAACACGGCGCCTTCAGTTGAAGGTGAGTTTGATGGTAAAAGGTAGAAATTTTCTGGGGAAATGAAACCCTAGAAATCGAATGAGAAAATAACATTATCGTGATTTTGGGTTGGATTTAATGGAAGCTATGCGTTTTGGTTTTGTTGGGTGAATATTGGGTTTCTGGGTTTTGCTGCTCTATGAAGCTTTTTTGAGAATTTTCTTTGGTGAAGTTTTTTTTTTCTCAGTGTTGTGGTTACACACAAACGAAAATTGAAGAGGATTTTGGGGGTGGGGATATATATATATATATATATATATATATATATATGCTCATGAAGAAGCGCAAGTGGGGAGCGTGATTTCACGCGATAGTTTTGGAGATTTTATATTTTTTCTTGTTCCCTCCTAAAGATGTAGTATTAGGTAGTACGAGTCATTCGAGGAGTATTAATTTATTACTCTATCAATAAAAATGTATTAATTTATTACTCTATCAATGAAAAATATTTTTATATCAATAAATTATTTTAAATTGATAATAAATGACCTTTAATCTCTTATTTGTGTATAAATTCTAACTCTATTAACTCAATTGTTAAAATTTGATATTATTACATTAGATATTATTTCGAACTATAAGTTGCCCCAATTATGTATATTATATATTATACTCCCTCCGTCTCATAATAGGTGTCTTCTTTAAGATTTTCACACTTTTTAAGATAATGATTAATTGTGTTGATTTTAATTATAAAACGAGTGTCATTTACTAAAATAACCTTATTAATAATAGATAGTGGAGTAGTTAAATGAATTAAAATACAATAAATAAGGGTAAGTTAATGGAAAGAAATAATAAATATTACATTGGTATTCTAAAGGGACAAATAATTTGAGACAAATAAAAAAATGAAAGAGGACACATATTGTGAGACAGAGGGAGTAGTTCTTAGGAGTGTTTTGGTCTGTTGGAATTAACTCAAAACTTTTTGAGAATTCCTAATCAATCTTGATGAACAAGATTTAATCAGGTTAATCGAAACTCGTGTTCTTTACTCTTCACTTGAGTGAAACAATCACACATTGATTACAAGAAAGATTATTTGCAACAATCATCAATGGAAGAAGAAATAAGGAAGATTAAACAAGAAAGATGATTAGGGCAAGACGAAAATAAGAGAAGAGAATTTTCTGCAGAGCTTCTCTTTGCTTTCAAACTGGAAATTTCTTATTCACTTTGCAACTGCAAAAACTGTGAATTCAAATTATTACAAAATAGGGGTTACTTCCTCTATTTATAGTTGAGAAAGCCCAAAAATTACTATTTTTGGTCTAAGCAACCTGCTTCGACGCTTCAACATCTAAGCAACTCGACACACACACATATTAGGCTAATTCGATTAATCCTTGTTTTTATCGATCTACACTACTTCGGCACAAGGAATTACAATTTCAACACACCACCTAATTCATTGTGATTAATCTATCTACATTCATCATAGATCTTATCTTCTTGAATACTTCAACTTGCACTCATTTCGTCATGATATCTACAATATGATTCTCAGTTCTGCAGTGTTTCAAGTTCATTTTCCCTTCTGTTACCTGCTCTCGAAGATAATGGAACTTCATTTCGATGTGTTTGCTTCGTCCATGTGATGTTGGGTTCTTCGCCAGATTGATAGCTGACATGTTGTCAATCTTCATGGTAATTGCTCAATGACTCTTCGATGTAATCTCTTCGACCAGGTTCACCATCCACTTTGCTTGACATGTACAAAGAGAAATAGTTATGTATTCTGCTTCGCATGACGACAATGTCACTACTGGCTCCTTTCTCAAACTCCAAGCAACTGGTGCACCACCTAGCATAAATGCATAGCCAGCTGTGGATTTTATATTTTCAGCATCACTACACCAACTTGAGTCGGTGTATCCCACTAACTTGGATTATTTTCCTTCATCAGGTGCAGGAAACAAAATGTCGTAGTCGAGAGTTCCTTTCAGATACCTTAGTATCCTCTTCGTCGCTGCTAGGTGTGATACATTTGGCTTCTGCAGGAAACAAAATGTCGTTGTCAAGAGTTCCTTTCAGATATCTTAGTATCCTCTTCGTCGCTGTTAGGTGTGATACCTTTGGTTTCTGCATGAATCTACTTACCATACCCATATTGTATGTTAAGTTAGGCCTTGTGTGACAAAGGTATCTAAGTGACCCAATAAGTCTTCTATATTGGGTTGGGTCGACATCATCTTCATCTGAATCTTTCGATAGTTGCATTATGGGCTCAGCTGGAGTCGAATTTGAGTTGCGATCTTGCATCTCAAATTTCTTGAGTATTTCGCCTGGATATCTTCTTTGGTGCATCATCAAACCTCTACTAGTTTTTGTAGAATTCGATACCAGGGAAATATGAGAGATTTCCCAAGTCTGACATTTCAAACTCCTCACTTAGGTCATGTTTAAAATATTCGATCTCCTTCTTGTAACTTCCTATTATTAATAGGTCATCGACATAGAGACATAGTATAAGCAATTCACTATTGTTTCTCTTATATATACTTCATGCTCAGTCGTGCACTTCGGAAATTATTTCTCCCTTAAAAAGTTATCGATCTTCTTATACCAAGCTCTTGGAGCTTGCTTAAGTCCATACAGAGCTTTATGCAGCATGTACACCTTTCTTTCTTCACCTTGTTTTACAAACCCAGCTGGTTGTGCAACATAAACTTTTTCGTCGAATGGGCCATTTATAAATGTACATTTCACATCCATCTGATATGTGTGCCAATTTTTCATGTTTGCTAGACCAACAACCAACCTGATTGTTTTGATCCTAGCAACGGGTGTAAAAATTCCGTCGAAGACGATTCCTTCATTCTGAAGAAATCCCCTCCCCATAAGTCTTGCCTTGTGTCAAGTTACTTCTCCTTTAGGATTCAACTTCACCTTGTATACCTACTTCACATCGGTTGCCTTCTTGCCTTGAGGCAATTCGACAAGTGAACAAGTGTTGTTGACTTCGATGGACTCTAGTTCCTCATTCATTGCTTTCACACACTTCAAATCTTTCAATGCCTCGGCTGCATTGACTGGTTTAATATCTGCATAGAAAGCATAATGTACCAGCCCACCTTCTTCATTGACCACGTCATCTGATGTAATCACACATTCTTGCAATCTTGCAGGCATATGTCTTGTTCACTGAGGTCTGCTTGGGCCTGCTTCACCCCTAACTTCTTCTTGTCAAACTTTTCTTTCGACTTCACTAGCTGGTTCTTCACATAAGATTCTCACTGAATCCTTTTTAACATTTTCAGTTCAATATCATTCCTTAAGCTCATATATGATCATGTCTCTGCTGATCGCTACTTGCTTGTTCACTGGGTCGAACAACTTGTATCCTCTAGTCGAATGATATCCTATCAGGATCATTTGACTCGACTTGTCATCAAGTTTTCATCTCAACTAATTTGGCATATGTCTATGTGATATAGATCTAAACACCTTCAAATGACTTAGGCTAGGCTTGACACCAAACCAACATTCTTCTAACGTGATTCCTTCTAGCTTCTTCGTCGGACATCTATTCAGGATGTATGTTACTGTCGACATAACTTTTCCCCATAATTCTTTGCGTAAATGCTTGCCTTTCAACATACTTCTCACCATATTCATGATGGTTCTATTATTCCTTTCTACAGTTCCATTCTATTGTGGAGTGTAAGGGGGCACCACCTCATGCACAATCTCTTTTTTCTCACATAATGCATCACTCAGCTCACATTGGTGTCGAGCAGAGACTTCATGACACGAGGAGAGGTCACGACTCTCCTCCCCACATTCTCCACGTGCTCCCCCCGCGGGGACACATCATCAGGTAACTACCCACTTCCGAAAGAGTCGGCCTGCCCACTTTCCAGAGATCCCGGGACATTTACTCCAGGGCGAAGACCACGTGCTGGTATTCCCTACGCCACGTAAGCCCTGGTAGTTATCTGCATTGGGCCTGGCAACCCAACCCATTGCAGACGACCGTTGGGCCAGCGCTGGGGGAACAATATAAATACCCTCTCGTACTCTCACTTTCTGTACTTGCTTACTCCCTTCCTGACTTTAGCATCGGAGTACCTTGCAGGTACACCCCCCACCGTCTCATCACCACCGGAGTAGCGGAGCTCACGGTGTTTGCTGGTCACTAATCTTCTTTCTGATCAGGTACGATCAGTGGCGCCGTCTGTGGGAACCCTTTGCTTCCCCGTTTTCTCCTCGTAAAACCAAAGCAACTTCCATTTTCTGACAACCATGGCCAGCACCCAACCTGAGGCCAAGACTCCGGACACCGCCTTCGCGCAGTTCAACAACGGAGACGACCACAAGGACAATATGGTTGTTAACGTCAAAGAAGGCGATGAGAGGGATAGGCGTACTGCCTCCCCCTTCTCCGACGACGTGGCATACAACGTCGCCCAACATGACAGCACCCCAGCTGTCTACCAGCCTGTCCCTGCGCCACCAAATGATGACCCAGACACGGTGGCCCTGTTTGCACTGGTCAATCAGACCAACATATTGATCTCCCAACAGAACTTGCGGATTGAAGCGCTCGAAAGGGGGCAACAACGACGCTCTTCCCCGCAGAGACATCGTTGCCCCACCTTTCACAGTCTTTCCCCTCCCCCGCGGAAGACAGGACAAGACAACTCTCGGAACCCTTCCCCCCAACCTACGGGACACCGCCCGCGCCTGGAACGACCCCAGCCTGTGGTTGCCCAAAAGCGCAATCGCTCCCCTCCTCGGAAGGAACAACGACGCTTCCCTGTCCAAAAGAGGAGCAAAGCTGACGGCGAAAAGCCGAAGAGTCATCCAAGAAGTCCCGCCCGACGACACAGACGTGGCGATCACTCCCCTTCGCAGTCACCAGTTAGGAGTGACGAAGACGACCAGCGTACCCCCTTGTCCAAAGAGATTATGGATACGCCCATACCCGTCGGGATGGAGAAGCCTCCACCTCTGGGAATATACGACGATACTGCTTACCCGGACGACCACGTCGAGAGCTTCGAGGCTATGCTCGACTACAGGAATGTTCGGGGAGCTATAAAGTGCAAGCTCTTCCCGACCACCCTTCGAAAAGGTGCCAAAACGTGCTACAAAAGCCTGCACCGGAGTCCATCACTGCTTGGAAGTAACTGAAGAGGCAGTTCTCCTGGCATTTTATCGCATCTCGACGTCACCCGAAGATGGTGGCCTCCCTGGAAGCCATCCTTCAAGGGAGAGCCGAATCTCTCCGAGATTACATCGAGAGATTCAACCGGGAAGCTGTCGAGGTAGCCACTACCGACGACATGAAGAAGTTCTTGATCGAGCGAGGATTACGACCTCGCACAGAGTTTGCCAAGGCTGTGGGCATCCAGAAGCCCCGCAACCTGGAAGTGCTCCTCTACAAGGCCCAAGCGTACATTCAGTACGAGGAGACTGAGGCTACGCACTGTGCCCGCGACTCGCGTCACCAAGAAGGCCCTCGAAGCTCCAGGCAAGAAGACTCTACCGCTCCCCGACGAGGAGGTGATAGAAGAAGAGAAGACCGTCCCATGGACTCTCGCAAATTAAGAGGTCCAGCTGGCCGGTTCACGGAGTACACACCACTCACTGCTCCCTGCGAGCGAATTCTGGCCGAGTGCGCCAACTCGGAATTTCAGAAAGGAGGTGTCCTCTTTCCGAAGTCGACGCCCCCAAAGGCAACGTTGACAAGTCCAAATACTGCAGGTTCCATATGAGCCATGGCCATGTCACCAAGGACTGCATCCACCTCAAGGATGCAATAAAAATCCTGATCAAAGAGGGGCACCTCAAGCAATATACAAGGAGGAATGACCCCCCTAGACAGGATGCCCGGGAAACACAAAGGGTCAAGGAGACGGCCCCTTCCACCAGAGAGAGACGGACTGCAGGTTGGCCTGAGCATCACCAGACGGGAGGACTTCTACGTCCCCGACGAAACTGAGATCCCTGCGATCACCCCTAGCCCGTGGGAGAGTCTTCCCCCCGAGGACCCTGTGATCGCTCGTAACCCGTGGGAAAGTTTCCCCACGACAATGGTTATATCCGGTAGGGGCTTCAACAAGGTCTCCGTCGGGTCAATCAAGCGGAAGTTCGATGAGCTAGAGTCCGCGAGCTCGACACAGACTGCCACCTTTAAGAAGGTGCAGGGGAAGTCGAATCCCATCACCTTCTACCTCGAGGAGCTGCTAGGTGGCGCGCCAACTCCACCATCCCTCTCCTGATCCGGGCGCAGATGGCGAACTTTGATGTTCGCAGAATCCTGGTCGACCAAGGGAGTTCGGTGGACATCATGTACGCCACCTCTTCGAGACCCTCCAGCTCGATGAAAGGCATCTAACCCCCTACGTAGACTCAGATATCCAGGGTTTCAACAGCACGACCACCAGGCCATGGGGTTATGTCGAGTTGATGGTCACCTTCGGGAGTGAGGACACTGCCCGACAAGTCAAGACCCGCTTACTGGTAGTGGATTGTCCTTCCCTATACCAGTGCATCTTTGGGAGGATAACTCTGGCCGAGCTCACAGCGGTACCATCAATAGTACATCTGAAGATGAAGTACTATACCACCCGAGGTCGGGTCATCACCATTCACGGGGATATCGAAACTGCAAAGAGGTGCTTCGAAGCTATAACCAAGGGCCTAAGCTCAATTAATGTCAAGCTCAAGACCGAAGATAAGTCAATCTCATACGTGGTGCAAAAGCCACTTCCGCGCGTCAACCTGGTGGACCTCGATAATTGTTTCCCCGGCGAGCAAGAAGAAGAAGCGGCGGACAATGACCTCCCAGCCGAAGGCAACGGGCAGCCTCTCCACCCAACGTGCCCCATCTTAGATAGAGACTTTGAGCTCGTCGAACTCGGAGACGATCCAGATCAGAGCGTGAAGATTGGTATCGGGCTCCCCGACCTGGCGAAGAAGCAGTTGAAGGCATGTCTCCAGGAGAACGCAGATTTGTTCGCGTGGAGTGCGTCCGAGATGCCCGGCCTTGACCCAGAGGTGGACTGTCACTAGCTTGCTGTAGATCCAGCCGCTAAGGCTATAATGCAATGTAGGCGTAGGCAGTCTCCTGAGAAAGCGGAGGCTGTTGAAAAAGTTGTAAAAGACCTCTTACAGGCAAATTTCATTTCGGAGGTCAGGTATATAACCTGGTTGTCCAACGTTGTACTTGTCAAGAAAAATAATGGAAAATAGAGGATGTGCGTTGACTATACTTATCTTAATCGGGCGTGCCCGAAAGATTCTTATCCATTGCCTAACATCGACCAATTGGTCAACAATTCTGCAGGTTTCAAACTATTGTCCTTCATGGACGCATACTCAGGGTACAATCAAATCCCCATGGCCAAGGCCGACAAGCAGCACACCGCCTTCATGACCGAGTCGAGTAATTACTACTACAATATGATGCCCTTCGGCCTGAAGAACGCCGGCGCGACCTACCAGCGGATGATGAACAAAGTCTTCTAGGGAGAGATCGGCGACATGCTCGAGGTCTACATGGATGACATAATCGTTAAATCTGCAGAAGAAGTCAACCATGCTGCCCATCTCAAAAAGGTCCTTGACACGGCGAGGAAATGCAGGATGAGGTTCAACCCAGACAAATGCACCTTTGGCGTCCGAGCGGGCAATTTTCTCGGTTTCTACCTCACAGAGCGAGGGATCGAGGCAAACCCCGACAAATGTAGGGCATTCTCCGAGATCCCAACACCAAACTCGAAGAAGTCGATACAATCGCTGAACGGGATGCTGACCTCGCTTTCCCGCTTCGTGGCCAAGTCCGCACAGTACGCACTCTAATTTTTCAAGCTTCACGCCAGAAAGCCACGTTCGAATGGACCGAGGAATGTGAGCAGGCGCTTTGCCACCTCAAACAAGTCCTTTCGCAACCCCCGGTTCTCTCGCGACCAGAGGGCGGGGAAACATAATTTCTATACCTCGTCATCACAAGCGAAGTAGTCAGTACGGTCCTAATCCGGGAAACCCCCGACGGGCAGAAGCGGGTTTACTTCACCAGCAAAGCCCTCCAAGGTCCGGAACTTAGGTACCAGCAGATCGAAAAGGTAGCTCTGGCCCTCGTCACCGCGGCCAGCAGACTGCGACATTACTTCTTGGCCCACACAATCGTGGGGAGGATCGAGCAACCCGTGAGACAACTCCTCAGCCGGCCTGACATGGCAGGAAGGATGCTTAAATGTTCGCTCGAACTCTCCAAGTTTGACATCCAGTATGAGGGGAGAAAGGCCATGAAAGCTCAGGTGTTGGCCGACTTCGTGTCAGAAATGACCCTCTCAGAGCCTTTGACCAGCAGAGCCAAAAAGTGGATGATCTACGTCGACGAGGCATCCAGCTCGACAGGCAGCGGAGTGGGCATCATCCTTGAAAATGGGGGAAGGTATCTTGATCGAAGTCTCCCTCACGTTGTCTTTCCTGACATCGAGCAATCAGGCCGAATACGAGGCTTTGCTCGCCGGGTTACGCTTAGCTGAGGACCTCGGCGCCAAAGAGGTCAAAATATTCACCGACTCTCAGCTCGTGGCCTCCCAGATACGGGGAGAGTACCAGGCCAAGAACGACAACCTCATCGAATATTTGGCCCTGGTGAAAGAAACAATGAAAAATTTCTCCTCGGCAGAAGTGAATCACGTCCCGCGCGAACACAATACTCGAGCATACATTTTATCGAAGCTCGCAAACACGAAGAAGAAAGGCAGGAACAAATCCGTCATTCAAGAGGTGCTCTCGCGTCCGAGCATCAAGAAAACCGTCCCCGCGCCTGATGTGAACGCCATTGGAGACGACCATAGCTGGATGACCCCGGTGTACGAGTACCTCAGCACGGGCAAGCTACCGACAACCCCAAAGACGCCAAAGTTGTTAGGAGACGTGCCTACTCCTATATAATTGTCGAGGACAAATTATATTGGCATGACTTCTCAATCCCTCTTCTCAGGTGCGTCGAAAAGTCCAAGGTTCCCAACATACTCCAGGAGATCCATGAGGGGATCAACACACAACAACTCGGCGGACGATCACTCACCCGCAAAGCGTTACGAGCAGTGTACTACTGGCCCACCATGCAGTAGGACACCAAGGAACACGTCAAGAAGCGCGATAGATGCCAACGACATGGGGACATGCACCTGGCCCCTCCCAGTGAGCTTAAAACACTCTCGTCTCTATGGCCATTTAAGTACCTGATCGTCGGCGTTGATTACTTCACAAAGTGGATCGAAGCTGAAGCCCTGGCCAAAATCACGGCCCACAACATACTACATTTCTACAAGAGGAACGTACTTGTCCGGTTCGGCGTGCCCCAGGCGATTGTCACCGAAAACGGGACACAATTCACTGACAAGAACTTTCAGGACTTCGTCGCAAAGCTGGGAAGGAAGCAACACTTCACCTCGGTCGAGCACCCACAAACAAACGGTCAAGCTGAGGCCACGAACAGAGTGATCTTGCGAGGTCTGAAATGGAGATTGGGCGACGCCAAGAAAAGGTAGGTCGAGGAACTACACAGCGTCCTCGTGGCCTAGAAAATAACCTCGCACTCCACTACCGGGGAGACCCCCTTCCGATTGACCTACGGAACTGAGGCGGTGATCCCTGTGGAAATAAGGGAACCGTCGAGAAGAATGGAGTTTCCCCTCGATGATGAGACGAACGATGAGGCCCTCTGGGAAGAGCTCGACTTCGTCGAAGAGATAAGGTCGGACGCGTCCCTCCGTGAGGCCTCACTTAAACAGAAGATAACTTTACGCTATAACAACAAAGTTATTAAACGTGATTTTCAGGTAGGCACCCTCGTCCTACGAAGGAACCTGAAAGATTCGCAAGAAGGCAAGCTCGCTGCGAACTGGGAGGGACCCAACCGCGTCCGCGCGAAAACATGGACAGGAGCCTATTACCTCGAAAATCTACACTGGGAGGAACTTGCTCGACCATGGAATGCTGAAAAGCTTAAACATTACTACAGTTAAACACTGCCTGCGACCCATCCACGTCATGACTACCGGGACGCACTAAGATACAAGTGCGACTCCCCTCGAGACAAAAAGACAAGGGCCCGCGTTGTGTGTGCGCGAGGACCCTTGATCCGACGGGGACACCTCAACTGAGCTCTATCGTTGTCGTACCAATTTGGCAGGGCACCCATCTCGCGATGGGAAGCCCACGCCATGAAGCTAAGACCTCGATCGAGGTCTCAGCCTCGTCGAAGGTCGAAATACAGCTCCGATCACTCGACCAGTTGTCGCTCCCGGGATTCTCATTCAGGTACAAACGCGAAAGTGGCGCGGAAGAAAGAAAGAGAGTCGCCAGCCGGGCATTTTTATCCCAGAGAAAGGGAAAGGTAATGCTGCACAAACCCGGGAGAATGGAAAGAACAAGGTCTCGCGAACCAAAAAGAAAGGGTAAGGGAGTCGGTTACGTGAAGGGAAGGTTATCGCACCCCTTCACGTCCGCCGTACTCGACGGGATCCACGCTTGCTGTTCGATCAAAGGGTGATAAAAAAGGATACTGGAAAAAGAATGGAAAGAGAACGAGAAACAAATGTAGGGAAAATAAAAGAAGTGCTCGAATGGGTCCTACCCCACTGCCTACGTATCTCATCGGGAACATGAGAATCAGAGCGACGTAGTTCCCCTTAACAAGGGTTACTTTGTTTGTGTTTTAATGGAAACGTCAGAGTGCGCGTCCCAACAGTTAGGTGTTGCAGCTCGCTGTATGAAGACTTAGGCGTTACCTGTTTGCGGTAGAACGGACATGACGAGTCCTTAAGGAATAGAATGAAGGAGATGAAAAGATAATAGTTTGTTTGTTTTCGTATCTTTTAAGACGAAGTGTTTTGATTATTAGTGTGTTTACAACGCATATTGTATTTAAGTCTTTCACGTAGGATCGAATGCCTCGCATATCGACCCAAGACGGGATGTATGCTAAACATTCTAAGAAAGTGAGAGAAGACCCCTCACTATCTTATTCTCACATGAAAGGCTCAAATACAATATATGTTATGTCTTTATTAAGTGTTTTTGCCTTTTTTGTTTTAAGATGAGAAGAAGAGAGACTCAAAGGCTAAGAAAGGTAAAATCTAATGAGGGAGACTAAGACTCAAACCCTAAAGTTATCATACATAGATGTTCCTAATGGTTAAGTGTGGTTTAGAAACCTAACTCTAAAAGAAAAGAGAAGAAGAATGAGTTCTAACTTACTTCCAAGATAGAAGTTAAGTCAAGAACTCAAAGGGGATGAAAGAGATTGAACAAAGAAAGCATTGAAATGCTTTGCACTAACACAAATTGAAAGCTTAAAAAAAATAAAAAAAAAGGTTGTATGTGGGAGCACACCCACACACTTGAATTACCAATAGCCCCTGAAAATGATAGCAAAACAACTTACAAGTAAAGAAATAAAGAGAGAAGAACAAGTAATGATCAACCAAGTTAAGGACTAAAGAAGAAAGGTCCTAAAGGTGTGAAGAAAATTCTACACAAAACAACACATCATGCTATCTAAATAAGAAAATAAAATGGAAGGAAACAATGAAAACAACAACAATTACAGCTCATAAATGCAAGGCAGCAGTAAAATCTATCATCATGTACCAAACAGCAATTAACAGCACATGTTCAGCCTACAAAATGGGTGTAAAAAGCAAATAGCAGCACATACAATAGCATATATGTGTATAGACATCAATGAAAAATTAGGGGCAACATGCACTCACAAATGATTCATTCATAAAAGAACAAACATGCTTCAAGCCTTGCACATTATTCAATCAAACATGATCACAATCACACCATAAATCATGGTAAACAATTCTTGAAATCACCATGGAATAATGCATATTGTAAGAGAATACACATTATTAAGCATGTGAACAAATTAAAACAAATGTGCACCTCTTGAAATAGAAAGTAAATGAACATGCACATAAAAATTCCAGCAACACAAGCATCAATTAACAATTAACAAGCTCAATGTGTGTGCATTATGTGATCCTTGTATCAATTAATCAACAACGCAAACATAAACATTCATCGATCAACAATCAAGAACCGCGTGTTGAAAAATCATGATCATGCAATAGTGTGAAGTGAAACAGCTCAAAAATAGTCCACTAATCATCAATGTATCAATCCATGAAGTTTAGACATGCAAGAGATCTCAAACAAGCAAGAAAATACAGGAAAAACACAATCTGCTTCAGTGGTAATCGGTTAGCAGTTATGCTGTAACTGGTTACACAGTTCAAAACGGCCAGAAACTACGCAAAAAACAACTTGTTAACCGGTTACAGCATAACTGCTAACCGGTTACACAACAACAGAATTAAAAAAAAAAGTTCCAAAAGCACTTTTCAGCAGCAAATGACTTATTCAAACAACTCCAATGATCATGTAATCACTTATGCACGAAAATTACGTTCAAACACAGTATTCAAACATCATTTAGATCCAATAATCATCAACATTAAGAATCAAAATCAAGCACATGGATCAAAATCAAAAATACCAAAGATCTACATCGAATAAGTTGCAAATAAGCTAAATCCAGTATAAATTTGAGGAAAACCAACCTACAAAGCGGAGATTTGCTTTGGTAATTGTTGCAAAGCGATCTTGGTGCAGAAAATTAAAGAAAACCAGAGATTCCTTGATTAGTAGTCGAAACGCGTCGAAACCGAGCAAAATCGCGAAAAATCACCGAGATCGAACTTGCACCAAAATAAATGGTGTAAAACCCTTGGATTGAAGTAGAATAATCTGAACTTCCAGAAATCCAACCAAAGAAAGCCAAATGATGGAGTCTGAGCTCAAGAATTAATCACTTTTCAATGTGAAAAGTGATTATCCTTCAAGAAATGAGAGCTTTTTGTGAGGGTTTGGAAGAGAGAATTGAGATGAAGATGTGAGAAACTTGGTGAAAAATGGTGAATAATGGTGAATCCCTTAAAAATGAGTGAAGGATTTCTTATATAGACTTTAGGTTTGGAATGTGGGAGGTTTGGGATTAGCTTTGGACTTAGCTTTGGGTTTGGAGCTAGGGTCAGAGTTAGTTAGACTCAACTCACCGAGTCAAGGTGGTTAACTCGGTTAGTTAGAACTAACTCGGTAACAATCCCGAGGTGAACTTCAACATCCAAATGTGGAGATGCTTGGAGAACAAGGAATCACAATTGGTGTATGGGTGTGTTACTTGGGCTGCAAGCAGGGCCTTGGTGCCTATGGAATTTCAGTGCGAGACCACCATGTTTGAGCCCTTGTATGATCTCTATAACTTGTTCAAATGAAAAAATACCCAACATCAAAGTTAAAGAGGACATGGAGATGAACAACTTTGATGTTCAACAATTTTCCATTTGAAGCCTTATTGATGGAGAAAACCAACTTGACATTTGGCACGCCAAGTGTTCGATGAAATTATGGCCTGGAGGCCTGAACTTGCCTTGCCATGACTTGAAATTTGCCTTGATTTTGCTCCACTTTGATTGATCATAACTCTCTCGATTTTGATCCAATGGAAGAGTTCTTTATATGGATTTTAAGCTTATAATGTGATCTTTAATTGGCTTAACTTGGGCCTGAAGTTTGAAGCTTTTATCTTGGAGAAAGAATGCCTTGAAGTGTGGTGCGAAATGGTTCAAACTTGCCATTTTTAGAAACCTTAAAGTTTCTATTTTGGGCAGTTTTGTACAATTCTTGAATTTTGATGATTCCTCCATCATTTCTTGATCAAATCTTGTCCAATGAACATATGTGACTCGAATTTCATGAATTTGACCTTAAAAGTCAGGAGTTGACTTTTTCCACTGCACAGTTGACTTTTCCCCCAATTTCTTGATTCTCAAGCAACTGGCCAATTGAACCTCTTCTAAAATGAACCAATGGGCAATCTTCCATCCTTAGATACTTGACATCATGTAGAAAACATGGAGATCAAGTTTGAACCAAAATTCCATCAGGAGACTGCTTGAATCACAAACCCTAATTTGGACTGTTTTTTATTGGAGATGATGCACTGTCCAATCTTCTTGATGAATTCCCATCTTTCAATGACTTGTGAGATTAACTGAGATGATATATGATATGAGAGACCCTTGAGGCTTATTTGAAGACCCTTGGCTTTTGTTCTCTTGCTTAGGATGATCAATATTCTAAAAATCACTGATCACATGCCCTATGCTGAATGCAAAGATGAATGCTTTATTTTTCTATGACTTGAATGCAATGTAATGCAATGAAAGCACTTGTTAAATGATATGCAAAATGATAGGGCAAATTTTGGGGTATTACAGCTGCCCCTATTCAATCACTGTAGACCTGAATGGATGATAGCGATTGCTTTCAGACTTTCAAGGTATGGAGGGATTGAATACCGAAAAATAACCAGAAAATTTGCACTCTGTGGAGAAGAAGAAAAGGGATATAAACCCAACCAAATGAACCCTGCTTGAATAGAACTATGATGATAATAAAAGCACTGGAGAAATGTCTTTTGAACGATGTCATATGACTACTGGCTTGCCACGCTGCCGGTGGGCTTGGAAAATGTCTTTTGTACGACGCCAGACGACTACTAGCTTGCCACGCTGTCGGTGGGCTTTAACAATGTCTTTTAAACGACGCCAGATGACTACTGGCTTGCCACGCTGCTGGTGGGCTTGGAAAACGTCTTTTGCATGACGCCAGACGACTACTGGCTTACCACGCTGCCGGTGGGCTTGGAACACGTCTTTTGTACGACACCAGACGACTACTGGCTTGCCACGCTGCCGGTGGGCTTGGAACACGTCTTTTGTATGACGCCAGATGACTATTGGCTTGCCACGCTGCCGGTGGGCTTGGAAAATGTCTTTTGTACGACGCCAGACGACTACTGGCTTGCCACGCTGTCGGTGGGCTTTAACTGGATTACGCTCTGCATACATATCAGACATCTCTGCTGACTCTGCTGAGGAACAATGGTCAATGATGTGACCTCAGAGACTCCTGAAAGGATGATATCTCTGCTGGAGAATGAATGAACAATCCGTCTGCTTCGAATTATCACGCTTACCAAAAATAAATTGGACTTTGAGATACGGGGAAGTGATGACTCCGCCAGGAATTATCTCTTTTATCTGGGGATGAATTCTGATCATAGCAACTCCGCTGGGGATGAGAATTTTTTAATGACGTTCTGCTGAGGAACACTGTCATTAAAACTCTGCTTGGGGATCTGTCAAACCCGAGATCCTTTGCGGGGATCATCAGCCTTCTGACTTGGCTGGGGAAAGAATATACTAACATTCTACTGAGGAAGAGATTCAGTTGATCTGATAAACCTCCGCGAGGAGAAAAAACAACTCGGCTGGGGAGTATTGCTGACAAGATTCAATGCTGAACTCTGTGGGAATACAACTGTCGGAAGTACGATCTTGCTGAGGATCGAAACTACTCCGTCGAGGGTACGCAAATCCTGGTCGGAAGACATTCTGTTGCAACATGCTGAGAAAGAGTCCCTAGAGATCTGCTGGGAAACCCAAAGCAAATCCACGGTAGTCTGTTGAGGAACAAAACTGTCGAGCTTAGGATAAGTGTCACAATGCCCCATGTTAGGCAAACCTTTCGCTTGACGACTCCACTGGGGATAATGAGTTTACAACAAACTCTGTTGGGGAAAACCGCTTCAAAGCGTCTCGTGCTGGGGAATGTCCCTTAAGAGGATTTTATAGAATACCGAGCATCTTCAAATTCTTAAGCAAATGTCGAGACTTGTGCTAGACGTATTAAACGGGGTGTCACTCTACTGGAGACAATAGATATGGAACACATCCTACCGGAGGGATTTCGAGACGTCCCATGCTTGGGAAGGATCACAAACTTGCTTTTGCCCCAGATTACGATGCTGATCTGAAGAAAATGTCCCAAGAGGATTTTACAGAAGATTTGGCATCTTCAAACTCCTGGACACTCATTGAGTTTTGAACATTAACTGCGAGGTCTGCAAAGCAACTCTAATGGGGAATTTGCAACCGTTATCGACACAGAAAAGCTTGTAGCTGTTGGAAGTATTGAATGGGAGAATCGACTTAATAAGATCCAACGATCCCTAGTGCCCATTAACTTGTCGATATCAAATCGTCGTGAGCGACCGTCAGCCGAATGATAGACTCAATCAGTAAATGTTGTGACAAAAGGGTGACATGTGAACCCCTTCCTAAACATAATTGCCCCGGTGTTCTGCAAGCAAAAGGATATACTCATATACCCCGTGCTGAGGAAATCCGACTCTAAACCATCACTTATTAGGGAGAGTACCCAACAAAGCTTGGCGCTGAAAATGACGTCATGTTAGGCTTCTGAATGTAAACCTGCAACAAGAGAAATGCACACATATATCCCGGAGGCTGCGTGGTTTGAATCCACCGTCCGGGGTTAATCAACATTCAAAGCAATTTTAAATGTTTTCCCTGCGCATGTTATCATAAAGCCTCAATGTTTTCAACGATGCAATGTTTTTATCAAAAATTCTGACGTTTTTGCAAACAAAACAGTAAAATGAAAACAAATAAGAAGCTTTTTGACTGAATAATTAACTTTATTGATTGAAAGGCCCAGAATAGGCAAGTACATCAGGAAGCAATCCCTGGAAAGAGGTGATCACTAAAAATTGAGAAAAGAAACTATCCTAATGGCAATGTGAAACAGCGTTTCACTGAGTTTCAATTCTGCTATAACCAGTATGTCTTCAAGACTTTCCGATTATCTTCACTTTCTGAGGAGAATGATTGGACCGATTCCTACCCTTTGGAGATTGCCAGTTTGAGTGAAATGATGATGCAGTACAGATGACTCAGGTCGCAGTTTTCGCTTAATCCCTCTTTTGCGTGGATCGCCCTTTTCGGGTTTTCAATCCACTGGGATACCCTTTCTTGCCTGAGTTGTCCTTGCGGATTTTCAACTCACCAGGTGTACAAATTTTTATTTTTATATCCCTAATTTTTTCCCGAACCTTTTTATTCTGTTTTTATGGTTCGCCGGGATGCCCTTTTTTTGCCTGGACTTTTCTTTTTTTCTGTCCAGCGGATCTCTTTATGCGAAGTATTTTTTGACTGCGTCTGAGTTGACAGGGGATGGAAAATCTTCACCATCCATGGTTGTAAGCATTAAGGCTCCGCCAGAGAAAACCTTTTTAACCACGAATGAACCATCATAGCTCGGTGTCCATTTTCCCCTGTGATCTGTGTTTGGAGGATGAATCTTTCTAAGTACCAATTCACCAACTTGATACTCCCGAGGTCGCACTTTCTGATCAAATGCTTGCTTCATTCTTCTCTGATATAATTGACCATGACAAATAGCCGCTAGTCTCTTTTCCTCAACTAGGCTCAGCTCATTGAATTGGGTGCGAACCCATTCTGCCTCATCCAGTTTGACATCCATCATAACTCTCGGCGAGGGAATCTCAACTTCAACTGGTAGGACTGCCTCCATACCATACACAAGTGAGAACGGTGTTTCCCCAGTAGATGTCCTTACTGATGTTCGGTACCCATGCAAGGTAAACGGTAACATCTCATGCCAATCTTTGTAGGTCACCACCATCTTTTGCACAATCTTCTTGATATTCTTGTTGGCCGCTTCAACAACGCCAATCATTTTTGGACGGTACGGCGAAGAATTGTGATGCTTAATTTTGAAGTCCCGACATAATTCAGCCATCATTTTGTTGTTGAGATTAGAACCATTATCAGTAATGATTCTTTCGAGCACTCCATAGTGACAGATGATATCTCTCTTCAGAAATCTAGTTATCACCTGCTTGGTAACATTAGCATAAGATGCTGCTTCCACCCCCTTGGTAAAGTAATCAATAGCGACCAAGATGAAACGATGGTCGTTGGAAGCAGTTGGCTTAATCTTTCCAATCATGTCAATGCCCCACATTGCAAAGGGCCAAGGAGAAGACATGACATTCAACGGATTCAGAGGTACATGCACTTTATCTGCATAAATCTGACATTTGTGGCATTTGCAGGTGTATGAACAATAATCTGCATCCATATTCAACCAATAATACCCCGACCTCAATAATTTCTTTGCCATTGCATGTCCTCCGGCATGGGTGCCGAAAAAGCCTTTGTGTACTTCTTGCATCAACATGTTTGCTTCGTGTCTATCCACGCATCTGAGCAAAACCATGTCAAAGTTTCGTTTGTACAGCACGTCATCTTGGTTCAAGAAGAAACTACCAGCCAATCTCCTCAAAGTCTTCTTATCTTTGGTAGATGCCCCAGGCGGGTACTCTTGACTCTTCAAGAAGCATTTGATATCATGAAACCACGACTTGTCATCAGACACTGCGTCAACAGCAAATACGTGTGCAGGCCTGTCAAGACGAGACACATTAATCTTGGGTACATGGTTCCACCTTTGCACTTTGATCATAGAAGACAATGTGGCCAGGGCATCAATAAACTTATTCTCATCTCGAGGAATGTGGTACAGCTTTACCGTCGTGAAAAACGTCAGCAGTCTTCTCGTATAATCTCTATACGGAATCAGATGTGTTTGGTGCGTGTACCAGTTCCCATTCACTTGATTGATTACCAAAGCTGAATCACCGAAGATATCGAGGGTCCTAATTCGCAAATTAATCGCCTCCTCGATCCCCATTATACAAGCTTCATATTCTGCTTCATTGTTGGTGCATGTGAAAGTTACTCGGGCAGTGAAGGGCATATGAACACCTTCTGGCGTGATAAGAACTGCTCCAACTCCGCATCCATTCATGTTGACAGCCCCATCAAACATCAAACTCCATTTGGATTCAGGATCCGGCCCCTCCTTCGGGAGTGGTTCCTCGCAGTCTTTAACTTTGAGAAACATGATGTCCTCATCAGGGAAATCAAATTTCATGGGTTGGTAATCATCAATAGGCTGTTGTGCAAGATAGTCTGACAGGATACTTCCTTTTATGGATTTCTGAGAAGTATACTGGATATCATATTCAGTCAGCACCATCTGCCAACGTGCAACCCGTCCGGTCAATGCTGGTTTCTCAAATATGTACTTGACAGGGTCCATCTTTGAAATTAACAAGGTTGTATGAGTGAGCATATATTGCCTTAATCGCTTAGCAGCTCATGCAAGTGCACAACATGTCCTCTCAAGCATTGAGTATCGGGATTCACAATCATTGAATTTCTTGCTTAAGTAATAGATGGTGTGCTCCTTCTTACCCATCTCGTCATGTTGACCGAGAACACAACGCATAGATCCTTCAAGCACAGTCAAATACATGATCAATGGTCTCCCTGGAACTAGAGGCATGAGAATTGGAGGTTCCTGCAAATATTCTTTTATTTTCTCGAAAGCCCTTTGGCAATCATCATTCCACCTGACCGCTTGTTCTTTTCTTAACAGCTTAAATAGTGGTTCACAAGTGGCTGTGAGGTGAGATATGAACCGTGCAATGTAGTTCAATCTACCCAGGAAACCACGTACTTCTTTTTCTGTTCTTGGTACAGGCATTTCTTGTATCGCTTTAATTTTGGCGGGATCAACCTCAATTCCTTTTTCGCTTACGATGAAACCCAGCAATTTACCGGACCGCACTCCGAAAGTGTACTTGTTCGGATTCAGCCTTAGTCGAAACTTTCTCAACCCCTCAAACAGTTTCTTCAAGTTGACCACATGCTCTTCTTCTGTTCGAGACTTGGCAATCATATCATCTACATAACACTCAATCTCCTTATGAATCAAGTCATGGAAGAGTGTTACCATAACTCGCTGATACGTTGCCCCGGCGTTCTTCAACCCAAAAGGTATCACCTTGTAACAGAAGGTACCCCATGGGGTAATGAACGTTGTCTTTTCCATGTCTTCCGGTGCCATCTTGATTTGGTTGTACCCGGAGAAGCCATCCATGAAAGAGAATACCGAGAACTGAGTGGTGTTGTCAACCAGTACACCAATATGAGGTAAAGGAAAGCCATCTTTTGGACTTGCTTTATTTAGATCCCAGTAATCAACGCACATTCTGACCTTACCATCCTTCTTCGGCACAAGAACGATATTTGCAACCCATTGTGGGTAATTGGTGACGGCAAAAAATCCCGCATCTAACTGTTTTTGTACCTCCTCCTTGATTTTGAGAGCCATTTCTGGTTTAGTTCTCCAGAACTTTTGTTTGACAGGAGGACAACCCTCTTTCAATGGCAACCTGTGCACAACAATGTCTGTATCTAACCCCGGCATATCTTGATACGACTAGGCAAAGATGTCAACATATTCCCGCAGCATACTGATCAGCTCTTTCTTCACCTCGGCCTGCAGACTGGCTCCAATCTTAATCTCTTTCTTGGCTTCTTCGGAACCAATGTTGATAACCTCAATTGTCTCTTGGTGAGGTTGAATGACCTTCTCCTCCTGCTTCAACAATCTGGCCCATTCCTCGGGAACTTCACAGTCTTCTTCATCCCCCTCTTCGACTTGATAGATTGGATTATCAAAGTCATACTTGGCCATAACAGAATTGTTATCAATGAAATCCGGGTGATTAAGTCTGCATGATTGGGGGTCATGCTTTATTTTAGAATGAGACTTTTTGAAAAAAAGAAACAAAACAAAAACAAAAATAAAACATTGCCATTTTATTGTTTTTCTGCAAAAATAAAAATGACAGACAAGGAACACAAAATTTGAATGCAAAACATCCTTTATTAATGATAAAAAAACCTTACAAATGCAATTATGAGGCCCTATAAATGGATCTACATGCCTTGGGCAGAGCGCGAGATTTTAACATGCAACAAAGAAGAACAAAGAAAATTACTCTGTTTGAAGAGTAACTTGAACAATTTCTTCAACAAACCAATTGCACAGCTCTTTACCCGGTACACACGGGTGCACCCAATTGTCGAGATCACAATCACTGTCGATACCATCTTCACTTGCAGCGCACATCTGATTTGGATTAATGATTCCCTCGCTGTAGAAAGTAATTGGCCCCTTGCGCTCTGCTGCAGCAGCTTGATACGAGTTATAGCCTATACCGAACTTATCTTCCTTTGCAGAGACTTCAATCAATTTGCCCCAGCCTTGGGCATTACCAGCTTTGACTACTTCCACTGCCTGTCTGTAAGAAGCAATAGAAGTACCCACCTGCTCTTCGCCCTGAGAAGATACCGCCTGTGAAGACGAATCACCAATATTGACTACCTCAAATGCTTGACTCAACATCTCATGGATTTCTCCATCCATTTCCACGTACTTAAAAGTAGACAGCTGACTTACGAAGATGTCTTCCTCTCCACATATAGTCACCACTTGACCATCAACCACGTATTTCAACTTTTGATGCAACGTAGATGTCACTGCCCCAGCGGCATGAATCCACGGTCTGCCTAACAAGCAACTATATGCGGGCAAAATGTCCATCACGTAGAACACACACCTAAACACTTGAGGACCGATCTTTACTGGGAGCTCTACCTCTCCGAATACAGAATGTTTCGAACCATCGAAAGCCCTCACTACCAAATCACTTGGTCTTAGAATAATTCCGTCAGCGTCTAACTTCATTAAGGCCTTCTTTGGTAACACGTTCAGGGAAGACCCCGTGTCCACCAACACATGAGATAATACTGCCCCTTTACACTCCAGGGTGATGTGTAATGCCCTGTTGTGATTACGAGCCTCAGTAGTCAAATCAAAATCTGTAAAACCTAACCCATGGCTAGCATTGACATTAGAAACAACCGACTCTAATTGATTCACAGTAATCTCTTGAGGTACATAGGCCATGTTCAAGACCTTCAAAAGTGCCTCTCGATGAGCTGTAGAACACATAAGTAACGACAAGATAGAAATTTTTGATGGTGTTTGGTTCAACTGATCGACCACTTTATAATCACTCTTTTTGATAAGTCTCATGAACTCCTCGACTTCTTTCTCAAAAGTACCTTTCTGCACAGATTCAGGAATAACAACCTCCTCTGTAGCCACCTATTTACCTTTGGCTTTGGCTGCTGCCTCCGTTTCAGCATTAGTTCTCAAAGTCTGTGGAGCGAACAAGCGTCCACTTCTAGTGAAGCCATCAAGACCTCCAACATTATCAATACTGGAACTACCCCTAGCTGGAGTTTCCACCTCTTGTTTTTCCCCTTGGTAGTAAACATCTGCACCGTAGTGCCATGGGATAGCCCGCTCACTAGTATAAGGAACTGGTCCTGGTACCGTGATAGTAACAGGACTCACTACGTCAGGCACAATGATGGCAGCAGGCGAGGGCACTTGAATTTCAGCTGGCGTAAAATAAATGGTAACAGCTGACACATCATCGTCCTTTTTGTCCCCCTGATCGAACTGTAGACAACCCTTATCAATCAAATTTTGAATACCGGCTTTCAGTTTATCACAACCATTATTCTGATTCTTGCAATCAACACAACCTTCTTCACAGCCAGGGAACACTTACCCTTTCAACAACCGATCCTTCACAAAACTCAGGGGAGTCTTCACCCTGTTCACTTCAGTTACCAAATTCAAAATCTTCCCATCTTCAACGGCGTTTGATACGTCCGCAAGTGCACGGAAATATCGAAGTAATATAAAAGATTGTCGAACCCACAGAGACCAATGTCAACCCACCGTAATCTATCGTTACTTTGTAAAGCTAAGGCTAATGATAATTGATAAAAGGGAAACTAAGACTATAACTAAAATAAAACTAAGAAAATTTGATAATAAAGAGAGGTCGGAATATGGATTCCGCGTTCCTAAAGGACTTTGTAGAATTTGGGTACTAATTACGACTATAACTTAGTTCTGTAGAATATACCAACTTAAAGACTTCGCCTCACGCTCTCGCGGTATTAACTAAAGCCATGTTCCCTAATCCCAAGATTTTGCTCTCGCTCGCCCGGTAACTAGGAAATATATTTTGAAAGCCAATAATATCCTAAACGTATCTAAAGCGCTCTCGCTGTATTTAGATATGTTGCCTAATTTCCACTATCCGGCTCGACCCCCACGCTCTCGCAGTGCCGGCTCTAACCTTAATTAATTTCTAACTCTTGTGACAAAATCATGTTAAATAACCTCTCACTCTCGTGACAAAGCTACTTAAATTAGACTTGGAAATTAAAACCAAAACAGAATTTTAATCATAAGTTCGCACCTATTATTTTCTACCGAGTCCCGCCGGTAACGACGGTCCTCATACGTCGGACTCTAAACTATTTATCCAAACATGGAATTAATTAAAAACGCATAAATCATTACGGTTACGATAAAGAACGGCATAATAATTAAATTTGGCAAATAAAGCAATTATAATAAATAATGCGATAAAAAGAAACCTGTAAAGAAACTGGAATTAACTTTGAAAATGGCGGCAAGCTTTGATCCAAGCGTTACAAGTTATAGGCCTAAATACTAATGGTGTAGTAGTTCCTCGATGTGAGAGAACTACAACTTTTACAATGGTAATTTCTGCCTAAATCTATTAACAGCGCTTTCGCGCACAAAACTTCGGTCCCTTGAAACTAAATGATAGGTCCTATATATAGTGATAACAGGTTGGAAGTTACTTAAGAATTCATGTGAAAAATAGTGGAGATAATGGGAAGTTGGAGAAGTAGTGGAGAGAATGGGAAGTTGGAGAAGCTGTGTTTGAGATAATGTAGGAGAAAATGCTGATCGTGCGTGTGCATTGGTCTTCTTTGTCCACGTCTACGTTTCTGAACATAATAACCACTTTGTGCGTGTGACGGTCGTGGTGAGTGGGTGACGGGCGTGGCAGCCTTTGGAAGCATGACGGTCGTGGTGGTTGTGTGACGGCCGTCACACACACCACTTTCCATTTTCTGTTTTTTTTCTTAGTCATTTCTTCCTGTTTTCTTCTCATTTCTTCATGTTTTTCTACTTTGCTCCTTTTTAGCTTGGACAATGAAATACCTGCGAAAACACTAGAATACTCGCGGAATAATCAGAACTTAAGCTGAAATAACGTAATTATTAGTCGTAAATCAAGGCAAATATATGATACATTTTCGTGTTATCAGTGTTGACCTTTGGCACATTATGATCCGGCATGGGATTCTGAAGCACATTTGGTGGAGGCGAGAAATTAATTGCCTTGGCATCAATCAAATCCTGTACTTTATGCTGAAATGTATGACATTATTCAATACTATAACCTAGAGCCCAAGAATGATACTCACAACGGGCATTAACATCGTAACCCTTTGGTAATACTGCAGGAGTCGGGCCCATCGTACGAAGCTCCGCCATATTAAGCTTCAACAATTGGGGTAGCAAAGCTGCGTAAGTCAAAGGCAAAGGGTCCATACGCCTGTCAGCTCGTCTCTGCTGATATGATCTCCATGGATGTTGATTATTTTGTGACTGAATATTCTGCTGATGTGGCTGTGATTGAACTTGCGGACTAGGAATGGTTACAGCAGCAACCTGATTATAGGAATCTTGATAGCCTCTTCCTCTTCCTCTGTTCTTATAAACATCGCTGGCCTCCCCATCTCTCTTTCTGGTAGATCCAGTAAATGGCTTCCTCACTCCTGAAGAGCTAATACCACTGACATCTTGTATTTTTCCGAGCTTCAACAAACTTTCAATCCTTTCCCCAGCGATTACAATGTCCGCAAACCCAGTTGAAGGACAGGCAGCTAACCTATCCAGGTAAGTTCCCTGAAGAGTACACATAAACATGTCGGTCATCTCTCGATCCTGCAGTGGAGGTTGAACCATGGCAGCCAATTGACGCCATCTTTGAGCATACTCCTTAAAACTCTCCTTCGCATTCTGAGCCATACTATGTAGCTGAGTACAGTTTGGAGCCATATCCATATTATATTGATACTGTTTGACGAAAGCATGAGCTAACTCCTTCCAGTTCCTCACAGAAGTCCTGCTCAACTTCATATACCATTCTTGAGATGCCCCAGTAAGGCTGTCCTGGAAATAATACATCCATAATTTCTCATCATCAGTATGAGCGGCTATCCTCCCCACATAGGATTGGAGATAAGTTTTAGGACAAGTAGTGCCATTGTACTTGTCAAATGTTGGTGGCTTGAACTTGTGTGGAATTCTTACTCCAGGTACCAATCCCAAGTCAGAAACATCAAAACCAAGAGTGTTTTGGGATTCAATGGATCTGATTTTTTCAGCGAGCTCGTCGAATCTGCGAGTGTTCTCATCTTCAGCATCTAACAGTGTGAACTGATCCTCTTGGTTATCTTCTGCAACCTGACGAACCCCAGTATTTCTAGGAGGGTCACCGCCTGCATTAACGCCAGCCTGATTACCATTGCCATTCTGCACCTCTACCTGTGGCCGCTCGACCATTGCCCTGAGTCTTTCCTGATTTTGAGCCATACCAGTCATTAAAGTCATGAACTGGTTCATCCTGTTCCTCAGCTCAGCCAATTCAGTTTGCATCTGATCCATGATCTTAGCTTTGTTTCTGCGAGTTGCGTACCGATGAACGTGGTTATCAGCTACAGTGCCTGAAACCAAATAAAGGTTAGAGGACCTGCAACGAGTACCTGAAAAGCAAGTAACAAAATGTAAAATGATATGCAATGCAATGCAAATGCCATGTTTATCATTTCCGAGGTGCCCTACACCCTGATTCCAAGCTTAACCACAGAAATTTGAAGATCAGAAATCGCGATATGAAGGGACGTGCCGTGACTATGTGCTTGTGTACAGATAACAGCCAAAGGAACATTTCTGAATAAACTGCTTGTTTCAATTAAAAAGAAAACAGACATACGCCCAGCGTTCAACAACGAGTTCAAACAACATACATCAAAATAGGGGATTCATCAACAGGCCTGATGATATCCATTAACAAAATTAAATTATGAGAAAGAGAGAAAAACTGTCAATCTGATAACTCTAAATCCTTCAACTTTTCACTTGAATACTTGACCTCCTCGAAGAGTATGCGAATGCGTTGGTGATTTGGTCTTTCGATTAACTCCTTAATCAGAACATCTCTCTTCGTGAGAGCTTCGGTCAGCGAACCCATATGCATCAAGAGAGCTTCATCGTCACAGACCCCTTTATCCCTTTTCACGCCGGCTTGCATCTTGAGTTTCCCCATATCTGCCATAGCCTCTTCAAGCTCCTTCTTGGAAGTCTTTAGCTCCTCTCTGGCGCTTTCCAATTGCTCTTGACTTTTGCCAAGGTTCTCCCGATATTTTCTCCGTTGTTCGTGCGCCCTTTTAAGCTCGTCATCCTTGATCTTTAGTTGTTCCTGTAACTCCGCGTTTTCGATCCTAACCTCATCCCAGGCTTGCTGAAACTTGGCTAGCGTGTCCTTGGTCTGGGCTAAAGTCTGTTTGGTCTTCTTATGAGCTTGAGTGGAAGCATCAACACCCTTACTAATTTTCTGGAAATGTTGAGCTCTTTCGGCGAAATCCTTTTCTTTTGCAGCTAATATTTTTTCGGCGTCTTGGGCTTTATGCTCCAACTCTTTGTTGACATGCAGAGCGTTTTGAAGAAGACTACTCAGATCGGAATTCTCCACCCGAAGCTCCTTCACCAACTTCTGCAGTTTGTCAAACTCCTCGATGACTACCGTGGTAGGCTGCTCTGACATTACAGGATATAGAGGGGGTTCCCTTGAAAAAGGCAAGAGTAATTCGTTTACCTTCATTTCAATCTATCTTTTGTAATCAAGATAAGATCTGCAATCCATTTTCCCCAAAACTATTTTTCCTATTTTACGCGGGTGCCCCCAAGCATTCATAACTTCTCGCAGCATTTCCTCTTTTTCAGTCCCTGTAAAGAACAAAAATTTCTCAACATCCCGATCTGTGGGAGGATACCTGGAAGCGTATCCAAACTGTCTAATGGTCAGGATCGGGTTATAATTGATTCCCCATTTCCTGCTAATTAGAGGCACATTAGGAAAGTTCCCACAACTGGTGATAATCTCTATTCCCAGCAACTTACGATCAAACCAGACAATGTTATTAGCAGTCAATCCCATTATCCACTTGGACCATTTTAAAGAATCTTTTGTGTCTACAAAAGCACCTGTCTGAGGTAAATGCTTCAAAAACCAATGAGATAAAAGTGGAGTGCAACAACTGACAGATCCTCCCCTTCTTTTTTCATTCTTGAAGTGCACCGAGTAGTAAAAATCTCCTAACAAAGTGGGAACCGGATTCTTGAGAACAAAAACTCTTATAGCCTGCATATCCACAAAATCCCGTTGATTAGGGAAAAGAACAATGCCACATATGCACAAAGCTAGGATGGAATTTTAAACCGCCCAATCCTTTGCTTCAGCAGCCTCTTGTGCTTGACCGGTAAGAAAGGCTAAGTGAAAACCTTTGACCCCATTTTTGATAGTCACATTTCCTTTTAGCACTGAATCTTTCACCTGTACCGCAGCTGCAATCTCCTCTATGTTAGGATGACTACCAGAAAAGAATGGTACTGCTGATTCGACCGAAATTCCCAAAATAAATGAGAACTCTTCCAACGTCAGCATCAAAACGTAGTCTGGAAAAAGAAAGCATCTCAATGAAGGCTCATAAAACTGTAGCAACGTGTGAAGAGCATCATGTTCATACTGTGTGATTCTGCGGACCATCTCAACCAATTTCCCATATTTCTTCTGGAAGTTGACCAGAACCCCCGGGTCAGCCATGACTATCATCTTATGCAGTAAATCCAAAGTAGGTTCTGGGAACTTGTATGCAACATTGCTCTTTCTCTTGAGAACTGTCTCTGTCGAGCCCATTGATTGGAATCAGAAGTGTAATAAGCACCTGTAAATGACAAACATGAATGTTATGACATGATAATGCAATGCAAAAGGGCATGGTATCAGCGTTCTCTGTATCTGTGTTGGACTGTGTGCACGGTGTCTATATAAATCTGGGAATATTACTATAGATATAAACCCACTGACTGTAATAGGTTACATTATCTGTCTGTGAAAATACAGGAGTATCAGGGTATGTGGGAGGCATGGTCATCTGCAAACCTGTAAACACCCGGCCATACTCACATGTGGGTACTATAACAGCGGTTCCTCAGTTTCGGATTCTCTATTTTGAGAAGCAATAGTAAATTCATCCCTCGGGGTACAGTACTATCGCCAAACAAAGAGAACGTTCATTGATTCCCCAAAAATAAAGGTTATCATATGCAAGTTCCAAAGTCGGCCCTCGGGTGCGAATGGATTTGCCACAGAATGTGGTCTGCCACTGCCACCACTAAAGAGGGATGTTTCCACTAAGGTCCTCAATGACCAGTCACCAGAGTCGACAACTTTCTAGGTTAACACTCCGAAATGCACAAGACGCGCAAATCAGAACATCTCCCAAGAAAACCTTGTCTGTTTGTGAATTTCGTGTAAACCATATGTACCAAGACGCTACGTAGGCCACACTACTTTCCACTCTAATCCTATGTATGTACTAAAGCCTGTGTAATGGGCTTATCTCTCAGAATACGCATCCCTCCAAACAGAAAACCAACACAGCACAGTCCAGTATAATAAGGATATGTAATGTAATAAATGCGATAAATACAATAATACAGTAAATAGCAATACAGTAAAAACAACAAATACAACATCAAAGTAACCACCCAATAAAAGAAAAGCAGATAAGCGCTAGGACTGACTCGCTTAAGGAACCAGAGATTCTGGGTCTCCTAAATTTCCCCAGCAGAGTCGCCAGCTGTCGCTCCCAGGATTTTCATCCAGGTACAAACGCGAAAGTGGCGCGGAAGAAAGAAAGAGAGTCGCCAGCCAGGCATTTTTATCCCAGAGAAAGGGAAAGGTAATGCTGCACAAACCCGGGAGAACGGAAAGAACAAGGTCTCACGAACCAAAGAGAAAGGGTAAGGGAGTCGGTTATGTGAAGGGAAGGTTATCGCACCCCTTCACGTCCGTCGTACTCGACGGGATCCACGCTTGTTGTTCGATCAAAGGGTGATAAAAAAGGATACTGGAAAAAGAATGGAAAGAGAACGAGAAACAAATGTAGGGAAAATAAAAGAAGTGCTCGAATGGGCCCTACCCCACATCCTACGTATCTCATCGAGAACATGAGAATCAGAGCGACGTAGTTCCCCTTAACAAGGGTTGCTTTGTTTGTGTTTTAATGGAAACATCAGAGTGCGCGTCCCAGCAGTTAGGTGTTGCAGCTCACTGTATGGAGACTTAGGCGTTACCTGTTTGCGGTAGAACGGACATGACGAGTCCTTAAGGAATAGAATGAAGGAGATGAAAAGAGAATTGTTTGTTTGTTTTCGTATCTTTTAAGATGAAGTGTTTTGATTATTGGTGTGTTTACAACACATATTGTATTTAAGTCTTTCATGTAGGATCGAATGCCTCGAATATCGACCCTAGACGGGACGTATGCTAAACATTCTAAGAAAGTGAGAGAAGACCCCTCACTATCTTATTCTCACATGAAAGGCTCAAATACAATATATGTTATGCCTTTATTAAGTGTTTTTGCCTTTTTTGTTTTGAGATGAGAAGAAGAGAGACTCAAAGGTTAAGAAAGGTAAAATCTAATGAGGGAGACTAAGACTCAAACCCTAAAGTTATCATACATAGATGTTCTTAATGGTTAAGTGTGGTTTAGAAACCTAACTCTAAAAGAAAAGAGAAGAAGAATGAGTTCTAACTTACTTCCAAGATGGAAGTTAAGTCAAGAACTCAAAGAGGATGAAAGAGATTGAATAAAGAAAGCATTGAAATGCTTTGCACCAACACAAATTGAAAGCTTAAAAAAAAAGGTTGTATGTGGGAGCACACCCACACACTTGACTTACCATTAGCCCCTGAAAATGTTAGCAAAATAACTTACAAGTAAAGAAATAAAGAGAGAAGAACAAGTAATGATCAACCAAGTTAAGGACTAAAGAAGAAATGTCCTAAAGGTGTGAAGAAAATTCTACACAAAACAACACATCATGCTATCCAAATAAAAAAATAAAATGGAAGGAAACAATGAAAACAACAACAATTACAACTCATAAATGCAAGGCAGCAGTAAAATCTATCATCATGTACCAAACAACAATTAACAACACATGTTCAGCCTACAAAATGGGTGTAAAAAGCAAATAGCAGCACATACAACAACATATATGTGTATAGCAGCACATGGAATAATGCACATTGTAAGAGAATACACATTATTAAGCATGTGAACAAATTAAAACAAATGTGCACCTCTTGCAATAGAAAGCAAATGAACATGCACATAACAATTCCAGCAACACAAGCATCAAATTAACAATTAACAAGCTCAATGTGTGTGCATTATGTGATCCTTGTATCAATTAATCAATAACGCAAACGTAAACATTCATCGATCAATAATCAAGAACCGCGTGTCGAAAAATCATGCTCATGCAATAGTGTGAAGTGAAACAGCTCAAGAATAGTCCATTAATCATCAATGTATCAATCCATGAAGTTTAAACATGCAAGAGATCTCAAACAAGCCAGAAAATGTAAGAAAAACACAATCTGCTTCAGTGGTAACCGATTAGCAGTTATGCTGTAACCGGTTACACAGTTCAAAACGGCCAGAAACTACGCAAAAAACAACATGTTAACCGGTTACAGCATAACTGCTAACCAGTTGCACAACAACAAAATTTAAAAAAAAACAGTTCCAAAAGCACTTTTCAGCAGCAAATAACTTATTCAAACAACTCCAATGATCATGTAATCACTTATGCACAAAAATTACGTTCAAACACAGTATTCAAACTTCATTTAGATCCAATAATCATCAACATTAAGAATCAAAATCAAGCACATGGATCAAAATAAAAAATCACCAAAGATCTACATCGAATAAGTTGCAAATAAGCTAAATCCAGTATAAATTTGAGGAAAACCAACCTACAAAGCGGAGATTTGCTTTGGTAATTATTGCAAAGTGGTCTTGGTGCAGAAAATTAAAGAAAACCAGAGATTCCTTGATTAGTAGTCGAAACGCGTCGAAACCGAGCAAAATCGCGAAAAATCACTGAGATCGAACTTGCACCAAAATAAATGGTGTGAAACCCTTGGATTTAAGTAGAATAATCTGAAATTCCAGAAATCCAACCAAAGAAAGCCAAATGATGGAGTTTGAGCTCAAGAATTAATCACTTTTCAATGTGAAAAGTGATTATCCTTCAAGAAATAATAGCTTTTTGTGAGGGTTTGGAAGAGAGAATTGAGATGAAGATGTGAGAAAATTGGTGAAAAATGGTGAATAATGGTGAATCCCCTAAAAATGAGTGAAGGATTTCTTATATAGACTTTAGGTTTGGAATGTGGGAGGTTTGGGATTAGCTTTGGACTTAGCTTTGGGTTTGGAGCTAGGGTCGGAGTTAGTTAGACTCAACTCACCGAGTCAAGGTGGTTAACTCGGCTAGTTAGAACCAACTCGGTAACAATCCCGAGGTGAACTTCAACATCCAAAGGTGGAGATGCTTGGAGAACAAGGAATCATAATTGGTGTATGGGTGTGTGACTTGGGCTGCAAGCAAGGCCTTGGTGCCTATGAAATTTCAGTGCGAGACCACCATGTTTGAGCCCTCGTATGATCTCTATAACTTGTTCAAATGAAAAAATGCCCAACATGAAAGTTAAAGAGGACATGGAGATGAACAACTTTGATGTTCAACAATTTTCCATTTGAAGCCTTCTTGATGTAGAAAACCAGCTTGACATTTGGCACGCCAAGTGTTCGATGAAATTATGGCCTGGAGGCCTAAACTTGCCTTGCCATGACTTGAAATTTGCCTTGATTTTGCTCCACTTTGATTGATCATAACTCTCTCGATTTTGATCCAATGGAAGATTTCTTTATATGGATTTGAAGCTTATAATATGATCTTTAATTGGCTTAACTTGGGCCTGAAGTTTGAAGCTTTTATCTTGGAGAAAGAATGCCTTGAAGTGTGGTGCAAAATGGTTCAAACTTGCCATTTTTAGAAACCTTAAAGTTTCTATTTTAGGCAGTTTTGTACAATACTTGATTTTTGATGATTCCTCCATCATTTCTTGATCAAATATTGTCCAATGAACATATGTGACCTTAAAAGTCAGGAGTTGACTTTTTCCACTGCACAATTGACTTTTTCCCCAATTTCTTAATTCTCAAGCAACTGGACAATTGAACCTCTTATGAAATGAACCAATGGGCAATCTTCCATCCTTAGATACTTGACATCATGTAGAAAACATGGAGATCAAGTTTGAACCAAAATTCCATCAGGAGACTGCTTGAATCACAAACACTAATTTGGACTGTTTTTTATAAGAGATGATACACTGTCCAATCTTCTTGATGAATTCCCATCTTCCAATGACTTGTGAGATCAACTGAGATGATATATGATATGAGAGACCCTTGAGCCTTATTTGAAGAGCCTTGGATTTTGTTCTCTTGCTTAGGATGATCAATATTCTGAAAACCACTGATCACATGCCCTATGCTGAATGCAAAGATGAATGCTTTATTTTTCTATGACTTGAATGCAATGAAAGCACATGCTAAATGATATGCAAAATGAGAGGGTAAATTTTGGGGTATTACACCAGTTCCCTGCACTGTCGAGGATCAACAAAGTCGAGCGAAACCCCCAATTACTTAGACAAAAACGAAACGAAACAAATATATCATCAAATATACAAACATCACACATAAGATAATAAAAGACAATGCATTAAAATCGGGCAGAAGCCCATTGTTCAAAGTACATTCAAAAAGGTTATAAGCCCCTGGTACGCAGGACGGGCAGAAATTGATTCAAAATCATGGCACGCAGGCCGAGCTAAACGAAGTTAAAAGAAAACGGAACGCAGGCCGAGCAAACAAAAGAAATTAAATAACAATCTCCTCCTCGATCCAAGCGTCCGTCTCTCCATCACCATCTTCGTTCTCCCCTGGTACGACCACCTTGCCATCGACCACGTGGTAGAACGGGTTGACTCTGTCAAGGGCAAGCTGGACCTTCGGATTTTCAGCCTCGATCTGAGCTACATCACTCTTAAAACCCACCTCGAGGCCCTTCAAATAATCTTGCTCGAGCTCATGAATCTTGGCGATTAAAGCACCGCGGCTGACTAGGCGCCTCTCGGCATCTGTCTCATCTTTCACTGGATTAGCAGCAGCCTCCAGCTCGGCAATTTTGTTTCAGAGACGGTCCCGCTCCTCTTGAGTCCTCTTCAACTCAGCATTCGTCTCATTCAGCTCATAGAGCATGCGCACGTGGTTCTCACACCTCGTCCGGGCCTCCTGCAGGTCACTCTAAGCTTTGTCCTTCTCCTTCTCAAGGGCGTTGTACTCGTCCCGTAGCTTTTGCAGTTCGAAAGCGGGGCTTGTCTCGTCGTTCAGAACCAGGGCGGTCTCAAAAATTCGCACCATGGCCGCCATATCTTCAGCAAGCATTTTCCTCCTGGTCGTTCTTTCAATTCCCAGGATCTCCTTCACTTCAGCCTCGGCAACAGCATGAGGACTCCCTCCGAAGAAATCCCATTGGAGGTGACATGCGAGCTGCATGAATTTCTCGGTTGGGACGGGACCCTCGAGGTCCACGAGGATAGGTCCCTCGGCGCACGGCCTCTTGGCAGGGTTCCTCTCCTGGGGGGAGACTGGCTGTGTTGGGGAGAAGAAGAGCCATTTCCTTCCTCGACCGACACCGCTGTCTGTATGACTTCTTTGACCCAACCCTTACTTCTCTTTACACCTCGGGTGGCGGCCAGCTTCAAGATACGCTCAGTTGCATTTGATATTTGGCCTACGACAGAAAACAAAACACAAGTCAACACAAGAAAAAGAAATAGGGTGTATGCCCGAGCGAAGCAGTTGGCTGCTACCTAGGAACCTCATGGCTTCCTCTTTAGACTTACATTCAAGGAGGGCCTTAGTGTTGATGAAATGGGGCTCAGTCACAACCTGTCCTCGGGCGTCGAGGACGAAACTCCCGTCCCTGGTTATACATTTGTCCCGAGTAAAGCCGACGACATACTCGACCAGCTTCGTGAATGCCTTTTTGTCCTCGATACCCAATTCACTGGGCTTCACAATATATGCCTCCGTGCCACTCTTGAAGTGCGCCTCCTCCTACTCCAGGGGGCACTTAGACGCGAACCTTTCCTCCCCCATGTCATCGGTCACGATAGTGTAGAGTGACCCCACAGCTTCGTGTGTGGCGGGCATGACATAGTAAAACCTGTCCTTGAAACACCGGACTAAATCTAGGTACGCCTTGAACAACTTCTTCGGCTGCTTCAGGGACACCCAGTTGTGTCGCCCGTTGTCAGTTGACCGTTGTAGATGGAAAATATGGAAGAACAGAGGAAGAGTGACCCTGATGCCAAGGTAGTCGCACACGAGCTCGAACGCCCGCATGAAGGCCATCGCGTTGGGGTAGAGCTGAGAGGGTGCCAGACGCAGCCAGTCAAACACCCCCCGTTGGAAATCGTTGAAAGGGAGACAGATACCGGCCTCCTTGAATGCGAACTCATACATAGGAAACCTTAACCCCCGGTAGCTCGAGCATATGCGGTGATGCTCTCTGGGCTTAAACACCGTCCAGTTTGCTTGTTCACCCACTGCGATGTCCTCAACAATTGCGAAGGCACCAGTGTTATCGTGGGCAAACCGCAACCTAATTCTTAATGGCTCTTCTCCTGCCCAATCCGCGGGCGTTCGAATTGGCTCCTCCCCGGGTTGCTGGACGGGCTCGGGCAGGTCAGGTTCGGTGTCTATCTGAATAATGCTCGCGATCCTCATAGCCATTTTTACCTGAAAAGTAGAGGAGCACGATGAATTCAACTTCCGAAATTAAATCCACCCTTCCACCGCAAGTCAAGTGAAAGGGCGTGGAGGGCGTCGAGCAACTCAGGTGACTCTCCCCGACAACAAGGAAGGAACTGCCCAACTGGCGCGATCCTACGGGCACGGGGCCTCTCGACGAGGCATTCACTGGCTACTCGGGGCAGCCATGAGCTCCCCAAGATATTCATCGGATCCCCGGGACGTTCATCAGCTCCCCGAGACATTCAATACATGTCCCTGAGGCATTCATCACAAAACTTCAATGAGCTAGCAGAGTCCCCCAAAAAACTCACATACTCGTCGGAAAACTCACGAAAGTCGCCGGAATATCTAAACGCTACCCTAAGATCTACGTCCCTTCCCATAAAATGAACGGTAAAATCAAATTGTAACAGAGAGGACGAGGAAACTTACTTGATGGTTTAGAGTGAGGCTGTCGGGGAGCAGTTAGCAGCGACGGCAATGACGGCGGTGATGTCGAGCACATGAAGGAACATGAAGGAGACAAATCAGTGGAGTGAAAGCGTTCAAATGACACGAACTCGCTACCTATTTATAATCCTAACACGGGACTCGAGGCGTCTCTAGGCACTTGAGTACCCCTACTAATAGCCGCCCTAGGCATTGATGACTCGTGCCAAGTGGTACCATGGGTTCCCGCGCACGCCCCTTCAGCCCCCTACGTGCTCGCGACCTCAACACGTCCACTTCTTTCCATCTCCCCGGGAACATCGACGTCCACCACCAACCCGCTCATTCGAGCACGAACTTTTCTTGCTATACCCTCAACGAACGGGCCGACCCTTAAGTCATTACTCCAACACTTCGTAACAACGACATGGGGGGCTCCTATTCTGGACTGGGCCAGCGCTTGCCCATCAGTCGGGCAGGCCCAACCAAATACTAAACGACCCATTAGGCTCAATCCTCTCTTGTCGAGCACACTCAGCTCACATTGGTGTCGAGCAGAGACTTCATGACACGAGGAGAGGTCACAACTCTCCTCCCCACATTCTCCACGTGGTCCTCCCGCGAGGATACGTCATCAGGTAACTACCCGCTTCCGAAAGAGTCGGTCTGACCACTTTCTAGAGATCTCAGGACAATTACTCCAGGGCGAATATCACGTGCTGGTCTTCCCTACGTCACGTAAGCCCTGACAGTTATCTGCATTGGGCCTGGCAACCCAACCCAGCGCAGACGACCGTTGGCCCAGTGCTGGGGGCACGATATAAATACCCTCTCTCACGAGAGGGTCATATATTCTATCTTATTCTCTCACTCTCACTTTCTGTACTTGCTTACTCCCTTCCCAACTTTGGCATCGGAGTACCTTACAGGTACAACCCCCCCCCCCCCCCACCGTCTCATCACTACCGGAGTAGTGGAGCTCATGGCGTTTGCTGGCCACTAATCTCCTTTCTGATCAGGTACGATCAAAATCCATAAGTTTCAATCGACATCAAGATTTGAAGAAATTTTGGGTTCATTTCCAAATCTGAAATTTTTCTTTCTATCTTTCTGGGTTCTACCGATCAATTACCTACCATTTGTTTTTCAAAATCTAACATTTTTATAAGAAAATGTCTCAGCTGAAGCAAATGTTGCACGCAGACAACAATGCTCTGTCGACGGCAAGAAAGTTCAAGATGGAGAAAGCTTCTTACTTTTATCGTGTACGGTGGCACACTTCTTCGGCGAAGCTTGATCTTTTGACCTTTGTGTTTCTCAGCTGCAATCTTGATCTTTTTTTTTCCGATCCCCAATGACATCTTCTCTGGGGGAAGAGGAGAAAAGGGGAAAGATTAGATTTAGATAATGGTGTTGCTTTTGTTATCACATATACATCTGTGATATTGTTGAGTGTGTGGGAGAATAAGAAGAGAAAGGGTTTCTGGGTAATTATTTAAAAGCAAATAAAAAAATCCATGTCAACAACGTTACAGTTATCTCACTCAAGTTAATGCCATATAAGCATTTTTTGGATGGAATTTTTAAAAATGGGTAACAGTGTAGACGTTGAGTAACTTAATGGACTGACTTGTTGCAAAAAAAAAATTAAAAGGACCAACATGTTACAATAAAATAACTGAAAGAATCTCTGGTGTAACATATAGTATCACTCAAATATGTGTAATGTTTTTGAAACAATGATCTTACTTTCTTGTCATATTTTATGCATAATGTTTTTGAAACATGTTGAATAGTCTTGTTTTATATTTTGTTTGAAATTTAAAAGTTGTTTCCATGTTCTAAAAAATGTTGAACAAACTTATTTTTCTAAGACCTAACTTACTGTTTTTGAAGTCACATAATGAGTATGTATCCATGCTTGAATATAATATGTATTGTTTCAAAGTTACATAACTTATTGTTTCTAAGGTCTAACTTTTTAAAAGTTGTTTCATTTACATGTCTTTGGTAATTTTTGTGCTTGAAAATAATAGATATTGTTTTAAAGTGAATTGAAAAATTGTTTTGGTAATTGAAGTGAATGAAAATTTTGTTTTGGTGCTTGAAAATAATAGGTATTGTCACATAATTTACTTTATTTGTGTGTTTTTTGTTTTGGTTTTGATTTAACTTTATTTGTGTGTTTTAAAGTTGTTTCATAATATACTTTGTTTTACTTTAAAGTGGATTGAAAGTTGTTTCATAAATATGCGTGTGGATCAATGTTTTAAGAACCGGATTGGTCATTAAATCGGTGATGGTACTAGGTAATTGGTTCATTGATCGAACCACCGGATCACTTGTCGAATTGCATGACTAAACCAAATCAAACCAGATACCTTGTTGAATAAACCATTCTCTATAACAAAACTATATATTTATTAAATCGGTCGAACTGGATGACTCGGTCTCTAAAAAATATCACGACACTTATGAAATTTCAAATATCATAATTTTATATGTTCGTTCTTTAAACTCAAACTCTAAATATACTCATCGCACACAACAAGATAGTACAAAATACAAATATAAATAAATTTAGACCAAGGTCTAATTGTAAATTGTTCAAAATAAATTTTGAACAAAGTCTAATTATATATTTTTTTAATTATTGAAACGACGTCATTTTGTCTGAGAAATAAAAAGCATGCATTTAACCCGTCGATTTTCCAAAATCGCCGGGTTAGACAACGGGTCGGTCCGACTTTTATCCTGGAGTCAATATTATATGATTACTACTTGTAGAGTGGATAATTGGTCTAGAAATACACCCTATAATGGTATAAAAACATTTTGAATATGGGATAAATACCACTCGTAGTATCTAATATAAAAATCAGTCGTAATAATTTCTAAAACGAGGAGAAATTCAAATAATTATCCAAAGAGAATTCAATAATGGTCATTTGACCACTCAAAATAATTTCTCAAAAAATAGAAATTCAAATAATTCTCCAAAGAGAATTCAAAAATTAAAACTTGAAATTTCTCAACAAGGAGAAATTAAAATAACTCTCTAAAGAGAATTCAAGAAAACACTCAGAAAATTCAAATAGTAGAAAGAAAAAGGGAGAAGTTGGTGCTTTAACAATTTGAAAGACACAAAGTTATGAGAGTGAGGAAGGAAAAATTTAATAGAATTTTTTGGTGTGTTTTAGAATGAAACATGTGACTTCCATATATAGTGAAGTATGTTAGTCAATGTATTTAATCTAAGTAAAGCGAGACTAACAATTTTTTTCAACTAACACATAAACACACATATTTTTTCTAACAATGTAAGACTTAAGAAACTTTTTCAAATTCATCCCCATATTTGAATATTGACATGTTCCAAGAATCCTTCACTTTAATTTTAAAAAGTGTTTTAGAAGTAACGTCAAATGTTTATAAGATTGCGCATAAACAAAGGTGTCTACGATTTAAACTTTGGCATAGTAAGTAGAATTTCGTTTCAACAAGAGTGATACAATTGTATTAAACCTATCTCAGACATCAAACATGCACACAACCTTTTTAAGGTATATTCTAAGAGCTTGAGCTTTAATGGCCCTGCATTTGTATCCCCGTTTAGTGAAGACTTTAGGAATTTTGCCTCGAAACTCTATAGATACATCTCTAAGTTCCACAATCACATATGTGATTCTATCAAAAGTACTCTTGTAGCTCGGTACTCCCTCATACAGAGTATAAATCTCATTAATAGTTTATATTATCTCATTCTCTTTTTTGCTTCAAGATCCATGATTCTCTTATTTATACTAGCATGATCACCTCATATTACTCACAACTTATTATTACACATTGATCTTATTTCTTGATATCCCTAGACTATTAGGTTGAGCTACCATCATAAGCAACTCATTTTAGGCATTAGTCCCATCTTATTGTATAAATTATGGACTTTATCTCTAGTTAATCCTTTCGTCAAAGGATATGCTAAATTTTCATTAGTGTGTACATGATCCACTTTTATAACTCCTTTAGAGATACAAACTCTAAAAGTGTTTTGCTTCCTTCTTATTTGACTTCACTTACCATTATACTAATGGTTCTCAATTTTTGCAATAGTCATGGTACTATCGTAGGGGATCAACATAACTGGCATAGGTTTTTCCCACAAAGGAATCGCAACTAGCAAGCATCTTAACCAACTTGCTTCTTCACTAGCAGTTGCTAATGCTATCATTTTAGAATCCATTGCGGATTGAGCTAAGATAATATGTTTCTTTGATTTCCAAGATACAATTCCTCCAGCTATATTGAATACTAGCCACTAGTTGATTTGGAATAATCTAATAAGGTGTTCCAATTTGCATCATTGTATCCTATAAGTACATCATAAAGTCTCTGATAATATAGACCGAGATTCATGGTCCTTTTAAGGTATCACATGACTCCCTCGATGGCTTTCTAATGCTCATTGCCCAGCCTACTCGTAAACCTGCATAACAATCATACAACATATGCAATTTCGAGTGTAAATACAATTAGTGGCATTCATATGAGTTCCAATGATGCTCTCGTACTTAATTTGTCTAATATTATTAACACCGATCTTAAATAGTACAACACTAGGATCATGTGCAAACAGGTTTACAATCAAAATAAATATATTTCTTTAAGATCTTCTCCACGCAGTGAGATTGATCCAAAGATATTTCTCTTTCAAATCTAGTGATATTCGTTCCAAGAATCACTCTAGCTACTTAGAGGTATTTAATATCAAAGTTGTTACACAATAGTGATTTCAAATCAGTAACAACATAAAGATTTTGATCCAAATATTAGTAAGTTGTCTACATAGAGACAAATGATATTGCAAATGCCATTTTCAAATTTGTAATAATCGCATTTGTCACTTTCATTAACTTTGTACTCATTCGATATCATTAAGTTATCAAAATTTTCATGCCCTTACTTTGGAGCATATTTTAGACCACGCAAAGACTTATATAACTTCCTGACCTTGTTTTCTTTCCCATGAGTCACAAACTCTTTCGGTTGGTCCGTATAGATTTCTTCTTCCAAGTCATTATTTAAAAAAGTTGTTTAAACATCCATTTTATGTACTATTAATTTATAAATAGCAACAACTAAAATTAGTACCCTAATAGATGTAATTCTAGTGTCTGGAGAAAAAGCATCGAATAAATATTTATCTTATCTTTTCCTAAAACCTTTGGCTACAAGGCAAGCCTTGTATTCATCAATAGTTTCACCAGGTTTTTGTTTCTTTTTCAAAACCCATTTACAGTCGATTGGTTTACAACCATGAGGCGAGTATACTAAGTTTTAGGCCATGTTAGATTCTAGAGATTTTATCTCATTGTTAATAGCTTCTTGCCAGAAATTGGCATCCAAAGATGACAAGACTTCTTCAAGATTAGTTGGATATTCTACTACTATTTAGGCTAGATAATCGGGCATATATTCTATAGCAACTCTTACCTTTTTTATTTCGTTGAAGTTTTGTTTCTATTTTGTTATTGCTTCTGGTGCATCTTATCATAAGAATGTGATTCGATTCAGTTCCCCCGCTATTTCTCGATTTTATAGGAAATTTGTCATCATATAATTCAACATCATTGATTCTATAATCACTTTAGCATTTAGGATATAACACTTATATTGCCTTAATGTTTGTTGCATACCTAATGGATACACATTCGTAGGCTCTACTAGCGAGTTTAGCTCACTTCGGATCCATAATTCTAACATAAGCCAAACACCCCAACTTATAAAGTAAGACAAGTTTTGTTGTTATTTCTTCAATATCTCATAAGAAGAGATCTTATTTTTAGACTTATGAACTTTATTAAGGACATAACAAACAATCAATAAAATTTCTCCTCACAAGTGAGATGCAACACCAAATTCAACATATAACAACGACTAGTTTAGTAAGAGTTATATTCTTTCTTTCTGCTTTATCATTCAATTCAGAAGAATATGGTGCAATCATTTTATGTACTATTTTATGTTGTTTATAAAATTCATTAAATAAACTAGAATCATGCTCAGTTCCACTATCACTATGAAACCTTTTTTATTTTCTTACTAAATTAATTTTAAATTTCATTCACAAAAATATCATTCTTAGTGATGGTGTATAATTCTGCTCCTATAGACTGACTAAAACTTACCTTATTTAGAAGAAAACCAAAAATAATAATATATATAATCTCAAGAGTATGCATGACATCCTTTAAGATTAAAGCATATTCAAAGGTGGACTCCAGCTTCACTTCTCCAATATCGGCAAAATTAATGATGTGGACAACTCCCAACAACACTTTCATAATCGTGTATGTTTTGAACATTGCACAATCATAACAGACACGATGAGAGGAACTAATGTCTATCCACCAACCATCAGATTCACCAATCACATTGATTTTAGTGATTAAAGCAATAAATTGCTCATCAGTCAGGTTAACCTGTGCATTAGGGAAACACAAGGTTTAGGCTCGATATTACATTTCTTAATCATATGGTCTGGTTTTCCACAATTGAAGCAAGAGAAAACACCTATGACATTTCTTTGTGGTGGGGGTTGTTGCCTATCAAGTAGAGTAATTGGGGATTTTGAAGAATTTCCATTCTTAATTCGGTTCACAACATTGCAGTTTTGATTCTTTAATCATTTGTCAAATGTCTTCAAAAGTACACCGAATTTATTTTTGTTCGAAACAAGCAATACTTTTTCTTTTTTTCATAATTTTTTAGATTCTTCTTCAAATTGAAGGCGAATAATCAGACTCTCTATTAAAAACTCTTTTATTTTGTGGCGAAGCAAAAATTTCAAAAAAAAATCAAACTAGGGGGCAGTTTATCAGTTATAAAAGCAATTTGAAATTGTTCATCTAAACACATATATTCGATGATGATCTCATAAGAAATCTTTAGAAGTTTATAACATTGATCTTCCACGCACCTTTCATTTATACCATCTGATACTTTAGGTAGCGGCTAACAACATACTTATTTGTTCCAACTTCTTTGGTTTCATACTTCTTTTTTCAGAATCTTTCAAACCTATTTTGCAGTATCACAACTACTGTAATGATCATACAGATCATCTGCAAGTCCATTCGTAATATGATTTTTTAGAGATGATCATTCTCTTTCCATAAGGCTATTTATTTTTTGAGTTGTAAATCAACCGCTTTAATCTACACAACATATTCAACTTCAACACAATTAAATGTTCCATATGAATCCACATATTTCTTATTGTTAGTATGTTATGTTGTTCCGAAATAAGCAACAGGAATATCCTCAATCAAAGCGTTGGCAATTTTTTTTAGGGTTAAGAAAAATTGAATCTTTTGTTGCCAACGCTTGAAGTGACTTCCCTCAAACTTAAACGATTTGTCAGAGACAGTATCCGCAAAAGTACCAATAATTTCTTCGATAGTCATGGTAGTTCGAAACGTCTTAAAATTATTGTTTACGGTTTTGAAAATTTCCCACCAAAGAAATTACTAGGTTGAGTCGCAGACCAGGTCGCTCTCTTTAAGATATTTCGTGACACTGCTCAAATTTGTGCAAAGCAAACACTCAACCACAAGCCTCCAAGATAAAACAACTTTATTTTGTATTGTACGATTACTACTTGTACAATAGATAATCGGTATAAAAATACACCCTTTAATGGCACAAAGACGATTTGAATATGGTATAAATACCACTTGTAGTATATAGTATAAAAATCAATCGTAGTAATTTCTCAAATGAGGAAAAATTCAAATAATTCTTCAAAGAGAATTCAATAATGATCATTTGACCACTCAAAATAATTTCTCAAATAAACAAATATTCAAATAATTCTCCAAAGAGAATCCAAAAATCATAACTTATAATTTCTCAACTCAAATTAGGAGAAATTAAAATAATTCTCTAAAGAGAATTCAAGAAAATACTCGAAAAATTCAACGAATAGAAAGAAAGGTAGAAAAGTTGGCGCTTCAACAATTCGAAAGATGTCGAGTTATGAGAGTGCGGAAGGAAAAACTCAATAGAAATTTTTGGTGCATTTTGGAATGAAACATGTAACTTCTTTATACAGTGAATTAAGTTAGTCAATGTATCTAATATAAACCATGAGTGACTAATAATTTTTTTCAACTAACACTAAAAAAAAACTTATTTTTTCTAACAAAGCGGGACTTAAAAAACTTTTTTAATGGCATCTCCCTTTTAGAATATTGACATGTTCCATCAGATAACCATGTGTTAGTTATGTAACGATAGCAATGAAATCAAATAATAAGTAATGACAAAAAGACTTAATGATGGCATGAGATTTCATCGTTTATTTGACTTGATTAGCGCATGTTTTAGAGTTGTTTCGATTTGTATTTGTACTATTATGCTGGTATTTTCTATGTTTTCAGGTATTCAGTCATTTAGGAGCCTTTTGCGAAGGAACGAACGAAAAACAGAAGAAACGAGACTTAGTTCATGCTGATGGCGACCACCATGGCATTCACCATATGAGGTGGCCATGAGTGGTCCATGCATTAACGGTTAAAAGACAAAGTCAAGCCCAATTTGGGAGCATGGCGCTCGCCATGAGGGTGTGGCGGTCGCCACACATTATAAACGCCAGGCAGCCACAAAAGGGTTTCCCTTGGTCTCTAAGTCTCCACAACCGGTCCTATTTTTTCTCCACGACTTGGAAGCAGTTCAGGGGTGATTCCTAGGGTTTTAGACTTCTATAAATACCGTCTGATGCCTCCACTTGGGGGGATCCAAGTTTTGTGCACACTTAGGCAACATTTTGTCCAATTGTAAACGTAACCCTTCACACCGAAGAGTTATCGTGTCACAAATCGAGTCTGTATCGAGTTTGGATCGTCCTTGTACAAGTTTTATTTTCGTCAAGATTATTTTAGCTTTTATTATATCAGATTCAAGACTCCGTCCGGAGCAGGTTTTTATTTAATTACTTTATTGACCTTCGTTGCCTTTATTTTCTCTTTTATCGTCTACTTTCGTTTAAATCGCACTTCTTGATTACATTTGCCATGTTTTACCCCGTTATCAAATTTATCGCATTTACTTACGTTATCATGTCAAGTTAATTTTATTGGTGTTGAGATGTGAGGATTTTAATTAAACGAACCCTTACCGTTCTTATAGAGTTACCTTTGGGGATGTTTTGGTTTTAAACAATTTTTATGCGTCTTATTTTAAATTGTTTAGCTCTTAGTTAATGAATTCTACAAAAGCTCATTTATTAATTAACCAAGGAAGTATAAAGTATCTAGCAAGTTGGTTTTAAAACTATTTACGAACGCGCGTGTTTATAGGTTTAAGATCCGGTACTTAAGCGAAAGCTTACAGACCCTTTTTAAATTAAACTTTCAAATCAAAAATCACTTTTCTATTTAGTAAAGAGTTTAATTTCTTAAAAATAGGGTTACTACTTTAACACATTAGGCGCCGACCATGAGTGACGATGGAAGGTATAAATTAGAGAGTAAGTTCGGTTTTCGTATACGTGGAAACAATGGTTCCCGTTAAATTAATCCACTACTAAACAAAGAATATTTCCCCATTGGAAATCCCTTTTAAAGATAATAAGAGTGCGGTTAATTAATAGACCCCGCATCTCAGCACTGCTTGTCCAATTTTATTTAGTTCTTATTTTAGCACAATTTTTATCATCGCATCTAACTTCTTCTGCTCGCCTTAAATAAACAACCTTGGCAATCAGTGACGATAGACTTTGGACTATTGGTCTCTGTGGGATCGATATCTTTTAAAACTACACGATATGCTGTCCACTTGCAGTTAGTTGGTTTACATCCGATCACTTAACTAAATAATATTTGACATAGTTAATAATCATTTTAAAATACTTATAATTTCATCTTATTCAAAAGTATCTTAAGGAAACAAGAACTAACTCGGTAATTTCTAATGTTGATTGATTAAAAATATTATAACTTACCATATAATGTTAAAAACAACGAGTATACTTGATTCAGATTATAACTATCCGATATAAATTAAACTATGCTTTAAAAATAACTTTTAAATCACGATAAACCATCTAACAAAATAAATACATAAAATAACATTGTAATAATAGAAAAATATTAATAATACATCTAGAATGAGTTTATATAGAAATAAAAGGTAAACAGATAATAAAAAATATGTCTTTAAAATATTAATAATGTAATAGACAAAAAAATGAATAGTTTAAAATTTGATATAAAAGAAAATACAATAGAATAAATAACAAAATTAGGGGGATACAAACATAAATAAAATAAAAATAAAAAATTATTTTAAAAAATACAGTGAAGACGGAGAACAATTAGATTAAATTGATGAAACCTACAGAAAATATCACACAAAAGAGAAACATTGACGTGAAAGAAAATGAATAATTTTGAAATACTAAAATAAAATTGAGGATATTTTAGTAAATTTAAAAGAAATTCAAATAATAAAAATCATATTACCTCTCATCCCCTCTAAATTCCTTCGATTTGAAGGGGCGCAAAAAGTGTGTTTTCGAGAGTTTTGCTCTCCTTCCATCCCCTCATTTCCCCTCCTAAAATTTGAATCAAACACATTTAATTAAAAATATTTTCTCCCCTTCTCTCTCTTCCCCTCCATCTACCTCAAACCAACTACACCCTTAAAACTAAAAAGACTCGAGTGAATTTTGTAAGATGAATAGAAAAACTTGGATTTTTAAATTTTGTGAGACTTAATTATGCCTAAAATTTTACCAAAATCACATCCAAAGAGTCATAAAAATACAATATATTTGTGCAGGTATATAGGAATTTAAGAATACAAAAAATCACAAAAATTATTTAAATTGTTATTACAATGTTCTTCCACATGAGTTATAATTAGGGGTGACAAAGCGGATGATCCATCCTTTTAAGTTTGCCTTGTTTAAGTATTTTTAAAAATGGAGCGGACTAACCTAGACGTTCAAACTTAAAAGTCAAGTTTGTCCTATTTATTCAAAAGTTGGTGGATTGGCCTGCCAAATTTTTTTTCCAGTTTGATTTACTACTTTATTTATATATATATATATATTTTTTAATAATTTACTACTTTATTTATAAACTTTTAGACTTAGTTAATTTTTTATTCTATATATTATTTCCATCCAAACAATATTACACACCTTTAAATATCAATAAACAATAAAATATATTTGTATTTTAAGGTTATTATTTTATTACATCTCAATTTTTTAATCTTATCCCATAAGGTATTGATTTTCATGGTTAAAACTTACATCTGTTACTTTAAGTAAAACAACATGAAAATAAAATTTTCAATTCGTGGTGAAATTTAAACATAACTGATCGTACCTGATCAGAAAGTAGATTGGTGGCCAGCAAACGTCGTGAGTTCCGCTACTCCGGTGGTGATGAGACGGCGAAGGGGGGGGGGGGGGGGGGGGGTTGCACCTGCAAGGTACTCCGATGCCAAAGTCAGAACTGGAGCAAGCAAGTACATAAAGTCAGAGTAAGAATAAGAATAGAATAATCCCACCCGAGTACCCGACCCTCTCGTGAGAGAGGGTATTTATATTGTGCCCCCAACGCTGGGCCAACGGTCGTCTGCACTGGCTTAGGTTGCTAGGCCCAATGCAGATAACTGCCAGAGTTTACGTGGCGTAGGGAATACCAGCAAGTGGTCTTCGCCCTGGAGTAACTGTTCCGAGATTTCCAGAGAGTGGACAGACCGACTCTTTCGGAGGTGGGTAGTTACCTGATAATGTGTCCTCGCAGGGAGGAGTACGTGGAAAATGTGGGGGAGAGGCGTGAACTCTCCCCGGGACGTGTAGCATTTGCTCGACGGTATTGTCATTGGGTGTGCCCGACAAGGAGATGAATTGGGCCTTAATGGACCGCTTAGCATGATGTTGGGTTGGGCCTGCCCGGCTGATGGGCAGGCGCTGGCCCAGTCCAGAACAGGAGCCCCCCAAGTCGTTGCTCTGAAGTGTCGGAGTAATGACTTAAGAGGCAGCCTATTCGTCGGGGGCTGGTTTAGTAGGGCAGCATGTCCGAAGTGACAAGCTGATGGGAAAGTAGACAGCCAGGTGCAAGGATGTTCGCCGGGCAGGAGCCTCGGGGACTGATGATCTTCTGTCATTCGAAAGGTTATTTATGGTCGACTCTGCAGGGAGAAGAAAGGAAACAGACACGCTTATCCTGCGGACACACAGGGAAGCGAAACAGCGCGCGCGGGGCCTCGAGTGCCATGTGTCACTCATCATCAATGCCTAGGGCAGCTAGGATCCTAGGCACTTTGAGTGCCTAGGGACGCCTCGAGTCCTATGACGGCTCTATAAATAGGGTCGGGTTCATGCCATTTGCGCGTCTCCACTCTCTCTCTTTGTCTTTAGCTTCCGTCGTCGTCCTTCCACCGTACTCCGCCGCACCGGAGATTCCCAACCATCGTTTCAAGTAAGTTTCTGGCTCCTTCTTTCTATTTTATGCTTTCTACGGTGGTTTCTCTGACGAACTGATGAAGTTCCCGGGGAGGCCACAGAGTTTCCGGCGAAAACGACGGGGCTTCTTTAGATTTCTGATGAATGCCTCGGGGAACTGGGATGAATCTCCCGAGGACCTGATGAAGGTCCCGAGGACATGGGATGAAGACGTCGGGGACCTGATGAAGGCCTTGGGAACGTTCGATGGACCCCTCGAGCATATCTACGCGGGTCCTCAAACTTCATGTCTCCCTAGCGTGGGGAGGTCTAAGGGCGAGCACCCTCAGTAATCGTGGTCGGGGGGATGCTTCCCCAGCGCGGGACGTCCCCGAGGAAGGCTCTGGTCAGGGGCGTTTTCTGAGCATGTTCCCCGTACCCTTTCTTCGCCCTTTCACTTGATTTGCAGTGGAAGGGTGAATTTGATTTGGACTATCAACTTCACCAATTCCTTATTCTTTTAAAGTAAAATGGCGACCATGGCCGCGGGAATCATAGAGAACGACGACGAGCCCGACTCCCCGTTGGCGTCGATCACCGGTGATGAGGAATGACCACCAGAAGACTGGGCTAGCGAGGAGCCTCTGGGCGTCTCGTCTCAGTTTGCTACGGACTCCCATGATGCCTTTGCTACTATCAAGAATCACTGCGAGGGCACCTCGAAGAACTGGCTGGTGTACAAACCTCTAGCACACCACCGTATCAGCTCGAGATTGAAAGGGATGAGATTCCCTCTGTATGAGTTTACTTTCAACGAGGCGGGCTGGCGCCTGCCCTTCAGTGGTTTCCAGCAAGAGGTGTTCACTTGGTTGCGCCTGTCACCTTCGTAACTTCACCCTAACGCTCTTGCCTTAATTTGTGCATTCGAGCTCGTCTGCCAGCACCTCGGCATCGGGGCGACCGTACCTTTGTTCTTCCGTATATTCCACCTACAGAGGCAGACGATTGATGGAAGACATGGTTGGGTGTCCTTCAAACAAGTGAGCAGGCTATTCCGGACTTATATGGACTCTGTCTGCCACTTCAAGTCCTGGTATTATGTCGTAAAGCCTATCTCATTCAAGGTTGCGGAGACAGTGTATAATTGGGTGTTTAAAGAAATAGACGGGCAGTGGGTGAAAGTCCTCTAGGCGAAGTTCCCCCTGCATTGGATGGAAGAACACTTTAAGAAAAGCACAGACAACTACATATTTAGTCCAGGCGCCCTGGCCGAAGATGATCGTCTGGCCTACGAGGAGATAGTCAAGTTCGTCTCTGGTTTTAAACCTGCACAGCTCATGACTCCGGACGAAAAATTTATTTGCGACGACAACAGGGAGATCTTAGAGGAGGCTCGGTTGATTAATACGAGGGCCCTCCTCGAGACATTTTCGGACGAGGATGCCCTCGAGCTATTAGGTGACGAGTAACTCCTTGGATAGGTTCTCCTGTACATTTTTGTCTTCAGTTTACTGATGTGCTTATATTTTTCCTTTGCAGGAAAAATGTCGAGCATGGAGGAGCGTGTTAAGAAGTTGGCAGCTACTCGAGGTTCGAAGAAGGGCGGAAAGGGACGAGTCGACCAAATCCGACAGCAGTGCCCAGGTCCTACCCCGACATCCGGGGACTTCTCTAGCTCCCTTAAGTGCAACCAATCTCCAAATTCGCAGGGGTCCCCGAAAAGACAGCGGACCAGTGAGCAGGTGCATGTCGACCTTACTGAGAGCCCTCCCAGCGAGAAGTTTGTGCTCCCGCCTTGTCACTTGAGGCTGAATTTATTCTCTGGGGACAACTCTTCGACCGTTAGTGCACCTGAAGCCCATGCCATCTTTAGCGCTGACCGGGTTTCGAGGAGAAAAGCCTTGGTGGAGGACATGGCCGCGATGAAGCGGGTTTTTGCTACAGCCCTGGTCCTAAACGATGAAACCTGTCCATCAGTGAAGCTGACCCAACTGCAGGATAGCTTCACGTCAGTTGAGGCCAAAATTAAGCAATTGGGTAAGGACCTCGCAGAGTGCAAAAAGCATAATGAAGCCCATGTCGAGCTTCAGGGGCAGTTGGAGGGGAAATTGAAGAACGCCGCTGAGGAGAGGAAAATCTTCTGGCAAGAATCGCGGAGCTGGAGCAGGTTGTCCGACCTGCTGAGGAAGAAACCGAGGATGACAAGTTGCTGACCTCTCGGGCCGAATTAATTGCAAAGCTCAGGCAGACCGAGCAGGATGTCCTTGGGGCTGTTGAGGTAGGCTTTGCTAATGCCGTGAAGCAGCTATGGATCGTGAACCCCGACGTTCAGCTCATTACTGAGGGTCGAAGGTCAGATTATCCCACCAGCGTCCGAGGAGGATGATGACGACGAGACTATGGCGGATGAGCAGCCTGAGAAAAACACAGCTGTTTAGTTTTTCTTGTCTATTTTTTTGGCATGCGTGTTAGTTTCTTTTGTTTAGTTTTCTGCCCGGCCTGTGTGCTAGGGGCTTATGACATTTTTGCATGTACTTTGAACAATGGGCTTCTGCCCGATTCTAATGTATTGTCTTTCGTTATCTTATGTATGTGTGATGTTTGTATGTTTAATGGTATATCTGTTTCGTTTTATCTAAGTAATTGGGGGTTTCGCTCGACTTTGTTGATCCTCAACAGTGCAGGGAACTGGTCGAATGGTCAGAGCTATATTCCTACCTTCGATGAGGCTAAGAGCTTGATCGAGGTCTTAACTTCGTGGCGTGGGCTTCCCATCGCCAGCTGGGTGCCCTGCCAAACTGGTACGACAACGGTGGAGCTCGGTTGAGGTGTCCCCGTCGGATCAAGGGTCCTCGCAAACACACAACGCGAGCCCCTGTCTTTCTTGTCTCAAGGGGGTCGCGCTTGTACCTTAGTGCGCCCCCATAGTCGTGACGCAGATGGGTCACGGGCAGTGTTTAACTGTAATACTATTTAAGCTTCTCAGTATTCTGTGGTCGAGCAAGTTCCTCCCCGTGTAGATTTTCGAGGTAGTAGGCTCTTGTCCCCGTTTTCGCGCGGACGCAATAGGGGCCATCCCAGTTCGCGGCGAGCTTGCCTTCTCGCGAATCTTTCTGGTTCCTTCATAGGACAAGGGTGACTACCTGAAAATCACGTTTAATAACTTTATTGTTATAACGTAAAGTTATCTTCTGTTTGAGAGAGGCTTCGCGGAGGGACGCGTCCGACCTTATCTCTTCGACGAAGTCGAGCTCCTCCCGGAGGGCCTCATCGTTCGTCTCCTCGTCGAGGGGAGACTCCGTTCTTCTCGAGGGTTCCCTTATCTCCACAGGGATCACCGCCTCAGTTCCGTAGGTCAATCGGAAGGTGGTATCCCCGGTAGTGGAGTGCAGGGTTGTTCTGTAGGCCCAGAGGACGCTGTGTAGTTCCTCGACCCATCTTTTCTTGGCGTCGCCTAGTCTCTGTTTCAGATCTCGTAGGATCACCCTATTCGTAGCTTCAGCCTGACCGTTTGTTTGTGGGTGCTCGATCGAGGTGAAGTATTGCTTCGTGGCCAACTTCGCGACGAATTCCTGAAAGTTCTTATAAGTTAATTGTGTCCCGTTGTTGGTGATAATTGCTTTAGGCACGCCGAATGAGGAAAGTATGTTCCTCTTGTAGAAACGTAGTATGTTGTGGGCCGTGATTTTGTCCAGGGCTTCAGCCTCGATCCACTTCGTGAAATAATTAATGTCGACGATCAGGTACTTGTTATGGTACGAACCCACGATGAAGGGCCCGAGGATATCCATCCCCCACCATGCAAACGGCCATGGGGACATGTCCCCGTGTCGTTGGCATCTGTCGCACTTCTTGACGTGTTCCTTGGCATCTTGCTGCATGGTGGTCCAGTAGTACCCTGATCATAACGCTTTACGGGCTAGTGACCGTCCGCCGAGGTGTTGCACGTTGATCCCTTCATGGACCTCCTAGAGTATGCTGGGGACCTTAGACTCCTCGACGCACCTGATAAGAGGGATCTAGAAGTCGCGCCGATATAATTTGTCTTCGACGATAGTATAGAAGCAGGCACGTCGCCTAACAACTCCAGTGTCTTTGGGGTCGTCGGGTAGTTTGCCCGTGCTGAGGTACTCGTACATCGGGTTCATCCAGCTATGGCCGTTTCCGATGGTGTTCACGTCAGCCATGGGGACGGTTTTCTCGATGCTCAGACGCGAGAGCACCTCCTGAATGACGGATTTATTCCCGCCTTTCTTCTTTGTGCTTGCGAGTTTTTATAGGACGTCCGCTCGAGTATTATGTTCGCGCGGGACGTGATTCACTTCTGCCGAGGAGAACTTTTTCATCGTTTCTTTCACTAGAGCTAAGTATTCGATGAGGTTGTCGTTCTTGGCTTGGTATTCTCCTCGTACTTGGGAGGCCACGAGCTGAGAGTCGGTGAATATTTTGACCTCTTTGGCACCGAGGTCCTCAGCTAAGCGTAACCCGGCGAGGAAAGCCTTGTATTCGGCCTGATTGTTTGATGTTGGGAAAGACAACACGAGGGAGACTTCGATCAAGATACCTTCCCCAATTTTAAGGATGATACCCGCTCCGCTACCTGTCAAGCTGGATGCCCCGTCGACGTAGAACGCCCATTTTTGGGATCCGTTGGTCGAAGGCTCTGGGAGGGTCATTTCTGCCATAAAGTCGGCCAGCACCTGAGCTTTCAGGGCCTTTCTCCCCTCATATTGGATGTCAAACTCGGCGAGTTCGAGCGACCATCTGAGCATCCTCCCCGCCATGTCTGGTCGGCTAAGGAGTTGTCTCACGGGTTGCTCGATCCTCACCACGATCGTGTTGGCCAAGAAATAATATTGCAGTCTCCTGGCCGCGATGACGAGAGCCAGAGCGACCTTTTTGATCTGCTAGTACGTAAGTTCCGGACCTTGGAGGGCTTTGCTGGTGAAGTAAGTCGGCTTCTGCCCGTCGGGGGTTTCCTGGATTAGGACCGCGCTGACTGCTTCGCTTGTGATGGCGAGGTATAAGAATAAAGTCTCCCCGCCCTCTGGTCGCTAGAGAACCGGGGATTGCGAGAGGACTTGTTTGAGGTGGAGGAGCGCTTGCTCGCATTCCTCAGTCCACTCGAACGTGGCTTTCTGGCGTAGAAGCTTGAAAAATGGGAGTGCGTATTGTGCTGACTTGGCCACAAAGCTGAAAAACGAGGTCAGCATCCTGTTCAGCGATTGTATCGACTTCTTCGAGGTCGGGGTCAGGATCTCGGAGAATGCCCTGCACTTGTCGGGGTTTGCCTCGATTCCTCGTTCTGTGAAGTAAAAACCGAGAAACTTTCCAGCCCGGACGCCGAAGGTGCATTTGTCGAGGTTGAATCTCATCCTGCATTCCCTCGCCGTGTCAAAGACCTTTTTGAGATGGGCAGCGTGGTTAACTTCTTCTGCCGATTTGAGGATCATGTCGTCCATGTAGACCTCGAGCATGTCGCCGATCTCTCCCCAGAAGACTTTGTTCATCATCCGCTGGTAGGTCGCGCCGGCGTTCTTCAGGCCGAAGGGCATCACGTTGTAGTAGTAATTGCCCGACTCGGTCATGAAGGCGGTGTAATGCTTGTCGGCCTTGGCCATAGGGATTTGATTGTACCCCGAGTAGGCGTCCATGAAGGACAAGAGTTTGAAACCTGGAGAATTGTCGACCAATTGGTCGATGTTAGGCAATGGATAAGAATCTTTCGGGAACGCCCGGTTAAGATCAGTATAGTCAACACACATCCTCCATTTTCCATTATTTTTCTTGACAAGTACAACGTTGGACTTCCAGGTTGTATACCTGGCCTCCGAAATGAAATTTGCCTCTAAGAGGTCTTTTACAGCTTTTTCAACAGCCACCGCTTTCTCGGGAGACTGCTTATGCCTACGTTGCACTATAGCTCCAGCGACTGGATCTACAGTAAGCTGGTGATAGGTCACCTTTGGGTCGAGGTCGGGCATCTCGGACATGCTCCACGCGAACAAATCTGCGTTCTCCCAGAGACATACCTTCAACTGCTTCTTCTCCAGGTCGGGGAGCCCGGTACCAATCTTTACGCTCCTATCTGGATCATCTCCGAGTTCAACGAGTTCAAAGTCTCTGTCTGGGATGGGGCGCGTTGGGTGGAGAGGTTGCCCGTTGCCTTCGGCTGGGAGGTCGTTGTCCGCCACTTCTTCTTCCTGCTCGTCGGAGAAATGACTGTCGAGGTCCACCGCGTTGACGCCTGAGAGTGGCTTCTGCACTGCGTCTGGGGTTGACTTCTCTCCGGTCTGGGGCTTGACGTTGATCGAGCTCAGACCCTTGGTTGCAGCTTCGAAGCACCTCATTGCAGCTTCGATATCCCCGTGGATGGTGACGACCCGACCTCGGGTGGTGTAGTACTTCATCTTCAGGTGGACTGTAGATGGTACCGTTGTGAGCTCGACCAGAGTTGTCCTCCCCAGGATGCACTGGTACAGGGAAGGACAGTCTAATACTAGGAAGCAGGTTTTTACCTGTCGAGCAGTGTCATCACTCCCAAAAGTAATCATCAGCTCGACATAACCCCATCGCCTGGTGGTCGTGTCGTTGAAACCCTGGAGATCTGAGCCCATGTAGGGGGTCAAATACCTTTCATCGAGCTGGAGGGTCTTGAAGAGGTGGGCGTACATGATGTCCATCGAACTCCCTTGGTCGACCAGGATTTTGCGGACGTCAAAATTCGCCATCTGCGCCCGGATCAGGAGAGGGATGGTGGAGTTGGTGTGCCACCTGGCAGCTCCTCGAGGTAAAAGGTGACGGGGTTCGACTTCCCTTGCACCTTCTCAAAGGCGGCAGTCTGTGCCGAGCTCGCGGATTCTAGTTCGTCGAACTTCCGCTTGATTGACCCGACAGAGACCTTGTTGAAGCCTCCGCCAGATATAACCATTACTGTGGGGAAACTTTCCCACGGGCTTCGAGCGGTCATAGGGTCCTCAGGGGGAATACTCTCCCACAGGCTAGGGGTGATCGCGGGGATCTCGGTCTCGTTGGGGACGTAGAATGTAACACCCTTCTATCCCCGCGAAAAACATATAATAAATCAGAGTAAATAATCATGCTATTCACTTAAGGGTGTCACACATAATCATAAAACATCATACAACACCTGTCATACTCATTAACACTTAAGTTATTTCATGCTTTTCAAAAACTTCGCTTAGCATGTAGCAGTGGATCCAAATTAATCATAATTGACATAAAGAGAGTTTCATGCTTATCATATTAGTAAACAATACTTGGGCATAAAAGCCAAACTTCATATAAACCAAGTAAGCATAAAGCATAAAGTAGAGTGCATAGTGTATCTCTAAAACATAAAACAACGATCCCATTGTTACATGATCAGAGCATGACTCGACCCAACATAAATAAAGATGCTAAACAGCTGCATCAGCGGCTACCTCGCGCTACGAGCAAGTCTACTCCTCGGCACCTGAGCGATGTCGTATAAAACATCATTCCAACAGAAGGGTGAGAATTCACATCAATATTGAAATTATGAGATAATGATTACTGTAAAACATATAAACACAAATAATAAATAATCCCACACTTCAATATTCATCAACAAGTATCACTCAAGTATCCACACAATTCATATCAAATTCCAATACTCAACAAGTCACAATCACACACATACTTCCATATAACAATCATATATGCCATGCGACTCGATGCAAACTCAATGCAACTCATGCCATGTGGTACCAACACTTGTTATTTTTTTTCGGTTTTTACATTTAAACCGGGTCCATCCCCTAGACCAATAACAAAACAAAAGCCCGTCCCCTAGGCTTTCAAACCCCACTAGGTTTGGGACAAGTCACTAGCTCCCACGGAACTAGCAAACATTGCCTCTTGACATAAATGATGCGTATGCAATCAACAACCATATGCAATTAAGACCATTCCCTAATCTTAATATCGCGCATATCTCAAATAATTCGTCACACTTGAATTATCACACAATTGCACACACAATCACATTTTCATAATCAAGACATGCTTACTTCAAACATCATCACCAAAATTAGCAAGAGATCCACAAGTATCAATACAATTTCATCTCAATTCACAAATCACACGATATCGATTACACATAGAGTAAATGATTTATCGTCAATAATTAACTCAATATTAAAATAATAACTAAAAATAAAATATATTATTAAACTAAAAGAAGAGTTCTTAATTTAGACATGGATCTAAGAACTTGACATAATCACAATTCCACTTTTTGTTTTACTAAGAATCATCACATTCTTTAATTTTAACAAGTAACATTGCTACAGTAGCATTGAAGCTATACAACATGCTTGTGATACTGTTCGTAAGATAATTAATTATGCCTTGAATTATCATATTTAAAACCAAGTAGTTCCTAAAATAAATGTAGTGCTACAGTGATTATTATATATATACTATCACTTTAAAATGGCTCTACAGGACTGCTAGATGGATAAGGAACATCACCTTGTTTTCCATTAATTATCACTTTACATTTCGGATACAAATAAAAGTGCTACTAGGACTCATCAATGTATATATTTCACATTAATTTCCAATATTTAAATAAAGTTCCAATAATTAAACAAGGTTCTAATAATTAAATCTAATATTTAAATAAGGACTAAAATATCCATAATTAAATAAAGATTATTATTATCATTTATAATGAATATATTATATATATTTATACAATAGTAAAACAATCTCCTATTCAATTTTCCTAACTCTCCATTAATTAATTAATCAATTAGTATAATTTCTAATTTATTTTTCTTCCGCTACAGTGCTAATGCCATTTTGTATCGCTACAGTGTTTGGGGATAAATATCACCACCTCCCATGAGTATTACGCTACAGGTTCCAATATTAAGAATCCTAATGCTATTTCCTACGGAATTAGATCCTCTTCTGCCATTTATCTCCTGTTGCCATCCTGCTGCAATCTCAACCCTTCATCTGTCTTTTCTCTATCTCTTCAATATTTATTTTATTTATTTATTTGATTTTCAAATTTTCATATCCATTGGATCATGAGCATGAGAGATGGCTGAAGAGAAAAGCAGGAGAGGATCTTTTTCTTATTTCCTACCGCCTAGCATTAAAGAGAGTACATTCCATATTCTTATATGTACAACAACTAACCATTATATAATGGCACATAACACTTTTCATTAATTATTTATTATGTTGATGTACTACATAAATAAAACAAGTGCTTTCTTCTCAAATCCTACTAAATATCTGCCAGCATTAATCACTTAATGAAGTGTCGCAGCACACGAGTAGAAGGAGTGCCAACCATCATTAATTCTACTACTTCTATTTCCTATCCACCTATGATTCTTCTATGCTACATGAAGTATATAGCTACAGCATGTTATAGTGGCCACAATTCTATTAATTACTTTTATTGCCAATTTCATATCCTAGTATTATTGGTTCGCTACAGGGACTTGAAGAAGAGAATATACATTGCCTTGTAGTTCATGCGCTACATGACAAGAAAATGGAATAAACACATCATCTTATTTTAACTGAAAGGGCATATGAGCTATTGAATCCACAATTCCTTTCCACGCTACAGTTACCGAAATGAATACTACATGTTTCGCTACTGTTCAAGCATGTTGGAAAGAGTTATTTATTTTACTTCAATTTCTATACTATAATCATTAACCTAATTAATTTCAATTTCAATTTCATAGAAAAATTTTGGGGATTTTTCACTAACCTCATTTCTACCCATTAATCAACACCTAATAATCTCAATAATGAGAAAAAAACCCACCCTTACCTTAGATTTCTTGATGAATTTGATCTTGAGTCTTTGGGTTCCTCTCCTCTTCTACTATTCCTCTTTTTTCTTCTCCTCTTCTACACTTTCCTCTTCTATTTTTCTGGTTTTTCTCCCTCTTTCAACTCCTACTAAACCCTACTATTCATAACCAAATGGGCCTAACTCACTTATTATATTTACTGTTAACACCTCCCTCAAAGCCCGCTAATTCCAACAACTATAATATCATATAAAATAGAATAGATTAAATAGTTTACTAAATACTAACAATCTAATTAAAATAAATAATTAGATAAATTCCATAATTCAATTTATTTTCAAATAATAAATTAAATCACATATTTCAATTTAATCAATTAAATCAATTAATTCACATAAATTGAATAAACCAATTGATTTATATAAACTCAATAAATTATATAAATCAAGTAATTCATATAAATTCACTAAATCAAGTAATTCATTTAAATCAAATATTTCAAATAAATTAGATAAATCACATAAATCAATATTTCATGAAATCACTCAATAATTAATATAAATAATTAATTACTAAAATTGGGGTGTTACAACTCTCCCCGACTTAAAAGATTTTTGCCCTCGAAAATTACCTCAAACGAACAACTCAGGAATAGAAAACGGTTGCATTAAACCTGACGGTTTCTGATGTTCGATCTTCGACTTCTGACAAATCAAACAAGAATACACAAACTCGGCAATATCCTTCTTCATACGAGGCCACCAAAATACTTTCCTCAAATCTTGATACATCTTGGTAGCACTGGGATGAATACTCAATCCACTATGATGCCCTTCCTCAAGAATACTCCTATTCAGCTCAACAATATTCGGAACACAAACTCTATCTCGACATCTCATGATATCGTTCTCATCAATCCGAAATCACCACCTTGACCTTGATTGATCAAAGTCAACCGATCAACTAAACCAAAATCAGATTTCTGATCTTCTCGAATCTCATCAAGAATGTCACTAGTAAGTTTCAACATATCAAGCTTAACTCCATAAGAAGTCTCTTCACAAATCAAACTCATATCTCGAAATTGCTTAATCATTTCCAACTCTTTTACCATCATCATCGACATATGCAAAGATTTCCTACTCAATGCATCAGCTACCACGTTTGCTTTACCCGGATGGTAATTCAAACCAAAATCATAATCTTTCTAAAGTTCCAACCATCTCCTTTGCCTCGCATTCGATTCCTTCTAGTCAAAGAGATACTTCAAACTCTTATGATCACTATACACCTCAAATCTCGTACCAAACAAATAATGCCTCCAAAGCTTCAATACAAACACAACAGCGGCCAACTCTAAATCATGCGACGGATAATTCCTCTCATGTACTTTAAGTTGCCTTGAAGCATAAGCTACAACTTGCTAATGTTGCATCAACACACTTCCTAATTCCATCAAAGAAGCATCACAATACACAACAAATGGTTCTGCCAGATTTAACAAAATCAAAACAGGAGCTGTCGTAAACCTTCTCTTAAACTCTTGAAAACTTTCTTCACACTTTGCATCCCAAACAAAAGCTTGACCCTTCCTAGTCAATTACGTCAACGGCAAAGATAACTTAGAAAATCCTTCAATAAATTTTCGATAGTAACCTGCCAAACCAAGAAAACTTCTAATCTCAAAAACAGATTTCGGAGCTTCCCATTGTGCTACAGCCTAACCTTCGACAGATCAACCGCAATACCTCTACTCGAAATTACATGTCCAAAAAAAAAATCACTTCCTTCAACCAAAACTCGCACTTAGAAAGCTTAACATACAATTGTTTCTCTTTCAACACAGATAACACCATCTTCAGATGCTCAACATGTTCTTCTTCACTCTTCGAATAGATCAAAATATCATCAATAAACACAACCACGAACTTGTCCAAATAAGGATGGAAAATCCTATTCATGTACTCCATAAATACACCTGGTGCATTAGTCACACCAAATGGCATCGCAGAATACTCATAATGTCTATACCTCGTTCTAAAGGCAGTCTTCTGAATATCTTCAGCCTTCATACGAATCTGATGATACCCAGATCTCAAATTTATTTGACTGAACACACTTGCACCAACCAACTGATCCATCAAATCATCAATCCTCGGAAGTGGATACTTATTCTTGATAGTCACCTTGTTCAATTATCTATAGTCCACACAAAGTCTTCTAGAACCTTCTTTCTTCTTAACCAACAAAACTGGTGCACCCCACTGTGACACACTCAGACGAATAAACCTCTTCTCAAGCAAATCCTCAAGTTGACTCTTCAACTCTTTCAATTCTGATGCAGACATACGATATGGAGCCATCGATACCGGACTAGTTTCAGGAAGTAAGTTGATCGAAAAATCCACCTCACGTTTCGGCAGAAAATCACAAACAATCGGCAAAGCACCAACTGCTCCACTTTCACCAATACTCAAAGTTTCCATCAACATAAACACCTTGGCACCATCTTGAACCGACTCATTCACTTGCTTAGCAGACATAAACATGTCTCCTTCATCCTCAAGCTCAAGAAAAATAACCGTCTTATCAAAACAATCTGTAAGTACTTGGCTTAACTCCAAATAATTCATTGCACACACCGTCTAAGCTCGCAAGACACGTCTATGCCATCCAACAGGATCTCGTCTACAATCAACAAGAGATTAAGGGTGATCAGTTCCTCAATTTGTCAATAGACAACCGACAATCATGATGGGGCATAAACCATCTTTACCAAACTATAATAGTGTTCCTTGTAATCAGCAGCACACCAAACCAGCATTCCACAACTAAAACATCTCAGAGAAGCAAAAGCTTCTCCCCCACTTGTTTCAATCCCACTCCTGCAGACAAAGGTTAGAAAAACAAACGAGTACCGACAGTGTTTTCACACACATGCCGCATACTAGGGAATAAACAACATTAGACAACCTGGTCGGATGGACCAACCAGGCTCTGATACCACTAATGTAACACCCTTCTATCCCCGCGGAAAACATATAATAAATCAGAGTAAATAATCATGCTATTCACTTAAGGGTGTCACACATAATCATAAAACATCATACAACACCTGTCATACTCATTAACACTTAAGTTATTTCATGCTTTTCAAAAACTTCGCTTAGCATGTAGCAGTGGATCCAAATTAATCATAATTGACATAAAGAGAGTTTCATGCTTATCATATTAGTAAACAATACTTGGGCATAAAAGCCAAACTTCATATAAACCAAGTAAGCATAAAGCATAAAGTAGAGTGCATAGTGTATCTCTAAAACATAAAACAACGATCCCATTGTTACATGATCAGAGCATGACTCGACCCAACATAAATAAAGATGCTAAACAGCTGCATCAGCGGCTACCTCGCGCTACGAGCAAGTCTACTCCTCGGCACCTGAGCGATGTCGTATAAAACATCATTCCAACAGAAGGGTGAGAATTCACATCAATATTGAAATTATGAGATAATGATTACTGTAAAACATATAAACACAAATAATAAATAATCCCACACTTCAATATTCATCAACAAGTATCACTCAAGTATCCACACAATTCATATCAAATTCCAATACTCAACAAGTCACAATCACACACATACTTCCATATAACAATCATATATGCCATGCGACTCGATGCAAACTCAATGCAACTCATGCCATGTGGTACCAACACTTGTTATTTTTTTTCGGTTTTTACATTTAAACCGGGTCCATCCCCTAGACCAATAACAAAACAAAAGCCCGTCCCCTAGGCTTTCAAACCCCACTAGGTTTGGGACAAGTCACTAGCTCCCACGGAACTAGCAAACATTGCCTCTTGACATAAATGATGCGTATGCAATCAACAACCATATGCAATTAAGACCATTCCCTAATCTTAATATCGCGCATATCTCAAATAATTCGTCACACTTGAATTATCACACAATTGCACACACAATCACATTTTCATAATCAAGACATGCTTACTTCAAACATCATCACCAAAATTAGCAAGAGATCCACAAGTATCAATACAATTTCATCTCAATTCACAAATCACACGATATCGATTACACATAGAGTAAATGATTTATCGTCAATAATTAACTCAATATTAAAATAATAACTAAAAATAAAATATATTATTAAACTAAAAGAAGAGTTCTTAATTTAGACATGGATCTAAGAACTTGACATAATCACAATTCCACTTTTTGTTTTACTAAGAATCATCACATTCTTTAATTTTAACAAGTAACATTGCTACAGTAGCATTGAAGCTATACAACATGCTTGCGATACTGTTCGTAAGATAATTAATTATGCCTTGAATTATCATATTTAAAACCAAGTAGTTCCTAAAATAAATGTAGTGCTACAGTGATTATTATATATATACTATCACTTTAAAATGGCTCTACAGGACTGCTAGATGGATAAGGAGCATCACCTTGTTTTCCATTAATTATCACTTTACATTTCGGATACAAATAAAAGTGCTACTAGGACTCATCAATGTATATATTTCACATTAATTTCCAATATTTAAATAAAGTTCCAATAATTAAACAAGGTTCTAATAATTAAATCAAATATTTAAATAAGGACTAAAATATCCATAATTAAATAAAGATTATTATTATCATTTATAATGAATATATTATATATATTTATACAATAGTAAAACAATCTCCTATTCAATTTTCCTAACTCTCCATTAATTAATTAATCAATTAGTATAATTTCTAATTTATTTTTCTTCCGCTACAGTGCTAATGCCATTTTGTATCGCTACAGTGTTTGGGGATAAATATCACCACCTCTCATGAGTATTACGCTACAGGTTCCAATATTAAGAATCCTAATGCTATTTCCTACGGAATTAGATCCTCTTCTGCCATTTATCTCTTGTTGCCATCCTGCTGCAATCTCAACCCTTCATCTGTCTTTTCTCTATCTCTTCAATATTTATTTTATTTATTTATTTGATTTTCAAATTTTCATATCCATTGGATCATGAGCATGAGAGATGGCTGAAGAGAATAGCAGGAGAGGATCCTTTTCTTATTTCCTACCGCCTAGCATTAAAGAGAGTACATTCCATATTCTTATATGTACAACAACTAACCATTATATAATGGCACATAACACTTTTCATTAATTATTTATTATGTTGATGTACTACATAAATAAAACAAGTGCTTTCTTCTCAAATCCTACTAAATATCTGCCAGCATTAATCACTTAATGAAGTGTCGCAGCACACGAGTAGAAGGAGTGCCAACCATCATTAATTCTACTACTTCTATTTCCTATCCACCTATGATTCTTCTATGCTACATGAAGTATATAGCTACAACATGTTATAGTGGCCACAATTCTATTAATTACTTTTATTGCCAATTTCATATCCTAGTATTATTGGTTCGCTACAGGGACTTGAAGAAGAGAATATACATTGCCTTGTAGTTCATGCGCTACATGACAAGAAAATGGAATAAACACATCATCTTATTTTAACTGAAAGGGCATATGAGCTATTGAATCCACAATTCCTTTCCACGCTACAGTTACCGAAATGAATACTACATGTTTCGCTACTGTTCAAGCATGTTGGAAAGAGTTATTTATTTTACTTCAATTTCTATACTATAATCATTAACCTAATTAATTTCAATTTCAATTTCATAGAAAAATTTTGGGGATTTTTCACTAACCTCATTTCTACCCATTAATCAACACCTAATAATCTCAATAATGAGAGAAAATCCACCCTTACCTTAGATTTCTTGATGAATTTGATCTTGAGTCTTTGGGTTCCTCTCCTCTTCTACTATTCCTCTTTTCTCTTCTCCTCTTCTACACTTTCCTCTTCTATTTTTCTGGTTTTTCTCCCTCTTTCAACTCCTACTAAACCCTACTATTCATAACCAAATGGGCCTAACTCACTTATTATATTTACTGTTAACACCTCCCTCAAAGCCCGCTAATTCCAACAACTATAATATCATATAAAATAGAATAGATTAAATAGTTTACTAAATACTAACAATCTAATTAAAATAAATAATTAGATAAATTCCATAATTCAATTTATTTTCAAATAATAAATTAAATCACATATTTCAATTTAATCAATTAAATCAATTAATTCACATAAATTGAATAAACCAATTAATTTATATAAACTCAATAAATTATATAAATCAAGTAATTCATATAAATTCACTAAATCAAGTAATTCATTTAAATCAAATATTTCAAATAAATTAGATAAATCACATAAATCAATATTTCATGAAATCACTCAATAATTAATATAAATAATTAATTACTAAAATTGGGGTGTTACATAGAAGTCCTCCGGTCTGGTGATGCTCAGAGCGACTTGTAGTCCGCCCTCTCCGGTGGAAGGGGCGGTCTCCTCGACCCTTTGTGTTTCTCAAGCATCTTGTCTGGGGGGGTCACTCCTCCTCGTATACTGCTTGAGGTGCCCCTCCTTGATCATAATTTCTATCGCATCCTTGAGGTGGATGCAGTCCTCGGTGACATGCCCATGGCTCCTATGGAACCTGCAATATTTGGACTTGTCAATATTAGCTTTAGGGGGTGTCGGCTTTGGAAAGCGGACACCTCCTTTCTGGAATTTCGAGTTGGCGCACTCGGCCAAAATTCGCTCGCGGGGAGTAATGTGTGGTGTGTACTCCGTGAACCGCCCAGCTGGACCTCTCGATTCACGAGAGTCCCTAGGACGGTCTTCTCTTCTTCTATCACCCCCCTCGTCGGGGAGCGGTAGAGTCTTCTTGCCTGGAGCTTCGGGGGCCTACTTGGTGCCGCGAGTCGCGGGCACAATGGGCAGCCTCAGTCTCCACGTACTGAATGTACGCCTGGGCCTTATAGAGGAGCTCTTCCAAGTTACAGGGCTTCTGGAAGCCCACAGCCTTGGCAAACTCAGTGCGAGGTCGTAATCCTCACTCGATCAGGAACTTCTTCATGTCGTCGGTAGTGGCTACCTCGACGACTTTCCGGTTGAATCTCTCGATGTAATCTCTGAGAGAATCGTCCCTCCCTTGAAGGATGGCTTCCAGGGAGGCCACCGTCTTCGGGTGGCGTCGGGATGCATTGAAGTGCCTGGAGAATTGTCTCTTCAGTTGCTTCCAAGCAGTGATGGACTCCGGTGCGAGGGTTTTGTACCAAGCCATGGCACCTTTTCGGAGGGTGGTCGAGAAAAGCTTGCACTTGATAACTCCCTAGACATTCTTGTAGTTGAGCATAACCTCGAAGCTCTCGACGTGGTCGTCAGGGTCAGCAGTGTCGTCGTACGTCGCCAAAGGTGGGGGCTTTTCCATCTCGACGGGTATAGGCGTATCCATAATCTCTTTGAACAAGGGGTACGCTGGTCGTCTTCGTCACTCCTAACTGGTGACTGCGGAGGGGAGTGATCGCCACGACCGCGCCTGGGTCGTCAAGAGGGACTCCTTGGACGGCTCTTCCGCTTTTTGCCGTCAGCTTTGCTCCTCTTTTAGACAGGGGAGCATCGTTGTTCCTTCTGAGGAGGGGAGCGATTGCGCTTCTGGGTGACCACAGGCTAGGGTCGTTCCAGGCGCGGGCGGTGTCCTGCAGGTTGGGGGGAATAGCTCCGAGAGCGTCTTGTCCCGTCTTCCGCGGGGGAGGGGAAGGACTGTGAGAGGTGGGGCGAAGGTGTCTCTGCGAGGGAGAGCGTAGTTGTTGCCCCCTTTCGAGCGCTTCAATCCGCAGGTTTTGCTGGGAGATCAACAGGTTTGTCTGATTGACCAGTGCAAACAGGGCCACCGTGTTCGTGTCAGCATTTGGTGGCACGGGGATAGGCTGGTAGACAGCTGGGGTGCAGTCATGTTGGGCGGCATTGTATGTCGCGTCGTCGGAGGAGGGGGAGGCAGTACGCCTATCCCTCTCGTCGCCTTCTTCGACGTTAACGACCACATTGTCCTCGTGATCGTCTCCGTTGTTGAACTGCGCGAAGGCGGTGTCCGGAGTCTTGGCTTCAGGTTGAGTGCTGGCCATGATTGTCAGAAAATAGAAGTTGCTTTGGTTTTACGAGGAGAAAACGGGGAAGCAAAGGTTCCCACAGACGGCGCCACTTATCGTACCTGATCTGAAAGTAGATTGGTGGCCTGTAAACATCGTGAGCTCCGCTACTCCGGTGGTGATGAGACGGCGCGGGGGGGGGGGGGGTGTACCTGCAAGGTACTCCGATGCCAAAGTCAGGACTGGAGCAAGCAAGTGCAGAAAGTGAGAGTAAGAATGAAAATTGAATAATCCCACCTGACCCTCTCATGAGAGATGGTATTTATATTGTGCCCCCAGCGCTGGGCCAACGATCGTCTGCATTGGGTTAGGTTGCTAGTCCCAATGCAGATAACTGTCAGGGCTTCCGTGGCGTAGGGAAGATCAGCACGTGGTCTTCGCCATGGAGTAACTGTCCCGAGATTTCTGGAGAATGGGCAGACCGACTCTTTCGGAGGTGGGTAGTTACCTGATGACGTGTCCCCGCGGGGAGGAGCACGTGGAAAACGTGGGGGGAGAGGCGTGAACTCTCCCCGGGACGTGTAGCATATCTGCTCAACGGTAGTGTCATTAGGTGTGCCCGACGAGGAGATGAATTGGGCCTTAATGGACCGTTTAACATGATATTGGGTTGGGCCTGTCCGGCTGATGGACAGACGTTGGCCCAATCCAGAACAATAACTATTCAAAGTTTCGTTTCTATCTATAAAAAAAAAATAGTGGATTAATCTCCTTAATATACTATTTAATTTTCATTCCAAATTAAATTATAATTAATAAAAAGTCCGCGGGTAAAATGCGCCCCACAATATTTTTAAAACGGATTAGACGGAATAGACCAAGTTAAAGAACCAAGTCAAAAACTTTGATCCAATCCAATAAAAAAGATAAATCAAACACACTAATTCGGCTCATTTTGTTTCCTCAAGCTACGACATTATTTACACAATAAGGTCGATATTTGATTTTATATGTTCCAAATTATTTCCAACTTTTTAAAAACTCTCTGAGAGTAATTATTTTCTGTAAAAAATAATTGTTTGAAATATGTCAAACAAAATTTACAAGTTATAAAAAATTATGATTCTAATAGAATATTTAAGATAAAGATAATATGGTATGAGTGTAAATAATGAAGAAAAAAATACCATATATGTGAGAGTTTGGTACGGAGAGAAATGCAGTAGATACACGCGCTGGGAGAAGAAATTGCGATGAGTATCTTAAATGATTATTTTGGCAACAAAAAAAAGTGTAATTTATTTTTGATGAAACACATTGTTGCCGCCAAAAATGTGAGAGTTTGCCTCCAAATATAATAAATCAGCATTTGGGAGATGATATTTGGGTGTATGCATGTTTAGGTTTAGAAAGGATAACGGCTTCTTCATAATTCAAATATGTATTAATGATAATATTCATACACTTTTTTTCCTATATTGGTGACATATGTTTAATAACTTTAAAGTTTTAATTAAATAAATAATTATTATAATTTATGATTAATTCAACTATTTGTTTACGTAATATAAAAGACTAGTTTGTTTTAACTTTAAATAATTTTTTTTTTTTTTTTGTATTTTTAAAAATGAATTCTCCGAAAATGTCTTTTAAAATATTATAATTTTTTTTTTTTTTTTTATAAATTAAAAGATTAATTTTGAAATACTATAACATAAACAAATATTATTGAAGATCAAAACATAGTCAAAATCATAATTTAAAAAAAAAATTATATCTTAAAAAAGATTTTTATGAAAAATTATTTAAAATATCTTTAAAATTAATTGATTTTTTGAAATTTTAATATCTAAAAAAGGTTTCAATAAAACGATAAAATAAATAAAATAATATTTTAATAATAACTATTCAAATTAAATATTTATTTAAAATTTTTATAAAAAGTTTTCTTTATAAATATTTTTACACTAAAATATATTATACTATAAGTTTTTAAAAAAAAAAAATCAAAACAAACGAGCCAAATTTATTTCTACAAGATCTAACCTTGTGCATTGTTTATTTCTAATGAAACAAACTCAGCTACCATGAAATATTAAAAACTACTCCATATCATCCAAAATACATTAAACGGTAGATATATTGAAAGGATAAATATAATAACAAAACATAATGAACTAGAATATATTAATATTAATTCGAACAAACCATCATTAAACTTTTGATCCATATTCTCTCTATCATTCATGGCTTTGTTTGCTATTTGTTTCTCAGCAACAAGTGACTTAACTCGAACAAAACCTTCATTAAACTTTTGATCCATATCCGCTCTATCATTCGCTTTGTTTGCTATCTGCTCCTCAGCAACAAGTGACTTAACAATGCCATCAACATTAAACAAAATTTATAATTCCAACAACCCTCCTTTACTATTGTTCCGGACTAAACCAATGACTAGACATGCTCCAGTCCACTTCTGTTCCCGGAACGACCTAATTGCCTAAGTTCAGTCAAGGTAGAATTTACTTTTCTGCCCTCCAACCGGGCACATATGGACGGGTGGCTCCCAGGGGTCATTTGCTCCTCTCCGGTATTTTTGCCCGTCACGCACGACTTCGTTATCCAGGAACAGCCATGGGCATGTGCCCGGAACTATGTCTTTACCCGACATAACGGCTAGTTTTGGGCACCCTGCCCGACATAACGGTTAGTTTTTGGCAGTTACATATTCTTCGGGAAACGATTATTTCGCCCCGAAAATAGGAACCGTTGGCCACGCGCTGGGGGCATTATATAAACCCTCTCACTTGAGGGGTCAGGTATCCAATAATCATCCTAAGAAAATACTTTGTACTTGCCCTTTTCTCTAACATTTTCTAACTTGAGCGTCGGAGTGCCTTGCAGGTACACCCCCTCCTCCTCATCTCACATCCAGCATCGCAGACGTTCTTGGTGGCCCATCACAGGATCTGATCAGCCTTCACGATCCGTGGCGTCGTCTGTGGGAACTTGTTTTCCCCGTCTTAACATCCACCTCAGATTCTAAGACCAAAACACATTATTCGTCTGAAATTACCATCATGGCCTCTCAAGATCACGTCAAAGGTCCTCACCATCTTTCTATCCTCCTCGTCAACAAAACCGATGCTGACGGTTCTTCATCCTTCCTCGGAGGAGACGCCCGTCCTCTGAGAGTCGGGGCCACCGCCTCTCCTTCCCCTACTCCCGCTGACCGTGACAACGACCAACCCTTGCTGACCATCCAGCCCCACCCAACGCCGACCCGGCCGTGGTGGCTCTCCTTGAAGCGGTCAACAAGACCAACCTCTTGATCCTCTAATAAAACGAGAGGATCGGGGCATTGGAAGAATTTGCCCGTCCAAAATCCCCCCCCACCGAGGAAGAATCGACGATGGTCCAAGAGTCCACAACCCCGACGGAAAGTCGACCATCGGGTGCGCCAAAAACCAAAATCTCATGCTGTTCGAAAGCGCGATCATATTTCCCTGCGGAACCAACAATCTCCCGGTAACATGAGAACCCAGAGAGATCAACGGTCAACCCCGGTCAAATCAAAGGGTCGGGCCCGTACACCTTCACCCCAAAGAAGTCGCCGCCACGAGCGAGTCGTTCGTTCCCCTTCTTGGACCAGTTCCAGTAGCGACGATGAGCCCCACGACCCATTGTCCCGAGAGATATTGGCTACACGCCTCCCCAAAGGCTTGGAGAAGCCCCCAACTTTGGGCACCTACGACTGACTCCGATGAGCACATCGAAAACATCAGATTACCGTGGCGTCCGGGGCGCCATCAAGTGCCGCCTGTTTCCGACCACGCTCCGGAAAAGGACAATGACTTGGTACAAACAACTGCCCGAGGAGTCCATCACCTCGTGGAAGCAGCTGGGCAGAATGTTTTCTAGGCACTTTACGGTATCACGCCGCCATCCCAAGACTGAAGCCTCCCTTGGGGCCATAATTCAAGGGAATGATGAACCTCTCCGAGCATATATCGAGATGTTTAACAAAGAAGCGGTGCAAGTCCCCACTACTGACGACATGAAAAAATTTATGCTCGAACATGGACTCCGCCCATACTCAGAGTTTTCTAAAGCTGTCAGCCTCGCACCTCCAAGAAACTTGGACGCCTTCCTCCTCAAGACGCAATCGTACATTCAGTACGAGGAAAAAGAAGCGGCCAATTCCGCCCGAGCCTCCCGCCACCAGGAGAATGCCCGGGCCTCCAAAGGCGATGAGCCCTCGACATCCCGTCGGGGGGAAAGAAGGCGCGAAGTTCACCCCGGGAATCCAGAGACAACAAGGGGCCCTCCGGTCGGTTCCACGACTACACTCCCCTGACTGTCTCAGGGAAAAGATTCTCTCCGAGTGTGCCAACTCAGAGTTCAAACAGGCGGGAGTCCGGTTCCCCAAGCAGATATCGGCCAAGCCTAACGCCGAAAAATCAAAGTACTGTCGTTTCCATAAGAGCCACGGCCACACCACCGAAGACTGCATCCACTTGAAGGATGCTATAGAAATACTGATCAGGGATGACCACTTGAAGCAGCTTACAAAAAAAAAAGACGCTCCCCGGCAAGACGCCCCGGAGTCGGAGAAGGTAGAGGAAGAGGCGCCTTCCTTAGAAGAGGCCAACCTCTAAGTCTCCATGTCTGTATCGCGACCGGAGGATTTCTACGTCCCAGACAAGCTCAGCTCTCCCGCGTACCTCACGGCCCACAGCCCATGGGAGACCTTCCCCTCCGCGATGGTCATCTCCAGAGGGGGCTTCAACAAAACCACTGTGGGCTCCGTGAAGAGAAAGTTCGAGCACCTGATCAAAACGAACTCCAGCAAAGTGACAACGCTCGACAAGGCCCAGAAGGGATCAGTCCCCATCTCCTTCTACAAGGAAGAGCTCCTCGGAGGGTCCCCGAACTCAAGTATCCCACTGCTCGTCCGCGCCCAGATGGCCAATTTTGATGTTCGCAGGATTCTCGTCGACCAAGGCAGCTCGGTCGATATTATGTACTCACAGCTTTTCTCGACCCTTCAACTGGACGAATTACACCTCACCCCCTATGTGGGTTCCGACCTCCAAGGTTTCAATGGGTCGGTCACGATACCCTGGGGGTACGTAAAGCTGATCGTGACCTTTGGATCTGCGGAGATAGCCAGATCTATTAAAGTGCAGTTCCTGGTAATCAACTGTCCGTCTCTCTATCAGTGCATATTCGGGCGGCCAACTCTAGCCGAACTGGTAGCTGTGCCTTTCACCGTCCACCTTAAATTGAAGTACTACACTTCGAAAGGTATGGTTGTCACATTGCACGGGGATATCGAAGCTGCACGACGATGCTTCGAGGCGTCCACCAAGGGACTCAACGCCATCGCGTCCAAGCCGGAGACTTCCAACAAGCCAGCCTTGCCCAGAAGCTCGGAGGAAGCCAAGCCACTGCCTCGCGCTGACTCCGTAGATCTTGACAGCCGCTTCGCCGAAGACGACCAGAAGGAAAATCAGACCAGCCCGAGCAGCTCATCTGCCTCGACCAGCAACAGCTCTCATCTGACGCGCCCTATCCCGGATGGTGACTACGAGCTCGTCCTGCTCGGCGACGACCCTCAGCGGGGAGTAAAGATAGGGACCGGTCTCCCCGACATCGCAAGGAAGCAACTCAAAGCATGCCTTCGTGAAAATGTAGAATTGTTCACCTGGAGTGCCGCGGTGATGCCCGACTTGGACCCATCTATCGCCTGCCATCAACTCACGATCGACCCAGCCATCAAAGCAGTATCACAACGTAGGAGGAAGCAGCCTCCGGAAAAAACGGAGGCTGCAGAACAAGTTGTAAAAGACCTCCTAGAGGCAAAATTCATATCGGAAGCCAAGTACACCACTTGGCTGTCCAACGTTGTACTAGTGAAAAGATCTAATGGAAAATGACGAATGTACATTGATTATACTAATCTTAATAAGGCATGCCCGAAGGATGCCTACCCCCTCCCCAATATTGATAAACTTGTTGATAACTCTGCCGGTTTTAAACTATTATCATTCATGGACGCCTACTCGGGCTATAATCAAATACCAATGGCAATGAGCGATAAAAAATACACGACCTTCATGACCGAATCAGACAACTATTACTACAACGTAATGCCTTTCGGCCTGAAGAACGCCGGCGCGACCTACCAGAGGATGATGAACAAGGTCTTTCGGGGAGAAATAAGCGACATGCTCGAAGTCTATATGGACGACATGATCGTGAAATCCCATGAGGAAACCGATCATACAGCCCATTTACGGAAGGTCTTCGAACAGGCCAGGAAATACCGAATGCGTTTCAACCCAGAGAAGTGCACGTTTGGAGTCCGGGCAGGCAAGTTCCTCGGTTTCTACCTGACAGAACGAGGAATCGAGGCCAACCTCGACAAGTGTCGGGCATTCTCCGAATTTCCAACGCCCAATGCGAAGAAATCCATCTAGTCCTTCAACGGGATGCTCACGTCCTTGTCCCGTTTCGTGGCCAAGTCTGCACAGCACACCCTGCCATTCTTTAAACTCCTCCGCAAGGAGAGCGTTTGAATGGACGGAGGAGTTCGACCAGGCTTTCCTCCATCTGAAACGGACACTGTCTGAGCCACCAGTCCTCTCTCGACCAGACAATGGCGAAACTCTATATTTGTATCTCGCCGTATCAACTGAGGCCGTGAGCGCCGCTCTTATCCGTGAAACACTTGACGGGCAAAAACCCATATATTTCACCAGCAAAGCATTACAGGGACCAGAGCTGAGATACCAATAGATAGAGAATGTGGCGTCGGCCTTCATCAACGCCGCTAGAAGACTGAGACACTACTTCCTGGCCCACACAATCGTGGTCCGGACAGATCAACCCGTAAAGCAGCTGTTGGGACGACCAGATATGGCCGGCAGAATGCTCAAATGGTCACTAGAACTGTCCGAATTTGACATTCAGTATGAGAACAGAAAAGCCCTCAAAGCCCAGGCTTTGGCTGACTTCGTCACCGAAATGACGTTCGCAGATTCCCCCACCAGCGGGGCGCGCAAGTGGACCATTTTCGTAGACGGGACTTCTAGCTCGACAGGAAGCGGGGCAGGCATCATATAGGAAAACGACGAAGGAATCATCATAGAGGTATCACTTACTTTATCCTTCCCCACGTCTAACAACTAGGATGAGTACAAAGCCTTCCTCGCCGGCTTGCGCCTGGCCGAAGATCTCGGGGTAGAAGAGGTCGTCATATGCACGGATTCACAACTCGTGGCCCTCCAGGTTCGAGGGGAATACCAAGCCAAAAATGACAGTCTGTCTGAATACTTAGCCCTGGTCAAAGAAAAAATGACGAAGTTCGTCGCAGTAGAAGTGAAGCATGTTCCCCGCGAACATAACGTCAGAGCAGACGTATTGTCTAAACTAGCAAGCACGAAGAAAAAGGTCAGAAATAAGTCCGTCATCCAGGAGGTACTTCCTCGACCTAGTATCGAGAAGGCATCCCCGACCATCGACGTGCAGGTAATCAGCGACATCAACTGCTGGATGATCCCCATATATAACTACCTCGCTAGGGACAAACTTCCGTCTAATCCCAAAGAAGCCAGCACAATCAGGTGCAGGGCCTGCTCCTACATCCTGGTCAAAAACAAACTCTACAGGTGAGGTTTCTCCATCCCACTACTCAAGTGCGTCGAGGAGGAGACGGTCGCCCACGTCCTGCGCGAAATCCACGAAGGAATCAACGCCCAACATCTCAGAGGAAGATCCCTCGCCCGGAAAGCCCTTCGGACAGGGTACTACTGGCCAACCATGCAACAAGATGCTAAAGAGCACGTGAGGAAGTGCGATAAATGTCAACGACACTGGGACATGCACCTAGCTCCGCCTAAGGAGCTCAAGGCTATGTCCTCCCCGTGGCCATTTTCTTGGTGGGGCCTGGACATCCTGGGGCCGTTCGTAGTAGGATCAAACTAGAACAAATACTTAATAGTAGGCGTTGATTACTTCACAAAATGGATAGAGGCGGAAGCTCTAGCCAAGATAACATCCCTTAACATACTGCGTTTCTATAACCGAAACATCCTCACACGTTTTGGCATTCCCCAGGAAATGGTCACAGACAACGGGACACAGTTCACGGACAGGAAGTTCCAGAACTTCGTCGCCCAGCTAGGCACGAAACAACACTTTGCATCCATCGAACATCCCCAGACTAACATGAAAGCCGAAGCAGGAAACCGAGTCATCCTTTGAGGCCTCAAACGAAGGCTGGACGAAACGAAGAAAGCTTGGGTCGAGGAGCTGCACAGCGTCCTGTGGGCATACCGCATAACTCCACACTCCTCAACCGGGGAAACTCCTTTCCGCCTGGCCTACGGGACCGAAGTCGCAATCCCTATTGAAGTTCACGTACCCTCCAGGCGGCCCGAATCACCCCTGGACGAGGAAATGAATGGCGGGCCGCTAAGGGAGGAACTCGACCTCGTCGAGGAATTCGGATCAGGGGCAACCCTCCTTGAAGCCTCATTAAAACAAAAAATAGCCATCCGGCACAATGCCAAAGTCATACAACGAGAGTTTGAAGTGGACAGCCTTGTCCTAAAAAGGAACCATAAAGACTCTCGCGAGGGCAAACTCGCTGCTAACTGGGAAGGACCTTATCGTGTCCGAGCTAAAACGAAGAATGAGGCATACTACCTAGAACATCTCAACGGGGAAGAACTTGCTCGACCATGGAATGCCGAAAAGCTAAAGCAATACTATAGCTAAGGCCTTAACTGTCGGTTTGCTTCGTCAAAATGACAAATGTCATGTCCCGACCACGATGCACGCCTAGGTACAAGCGTTGCATGTCAGCTAAGCCAGGACCCCGCTCAAGAACGAGCTAGGTCCCTGTTCGACGGTCCCTCAACCGAGCACCGCCGTCGTCAAAGTACCACGATAAGCAGAACACCCAGCTCGCGATAGGAGGTTTACACCGCGAACTCAGGCCTTAAACGCGACCTGAGCTCCGCTTTCTCGCCCAGAAATTCCCCGGCCGTTTGACCAGTCCCCCTCACTGCCGAACACATCTACTTCGAGCAATTCCCTAAAGCTTAAAACAAATCAAAGTGATCCCTGTTACGGGCACAAAAGCATATCGAGCAACAGTACAACACTTAGCAAAAATAAGCAGTAAAAGCCATGCGTAAACATACAAAACCGGCCACACTGACCAGATACATACATTAAATTTAAGTGACCACAAGAGCCACAAGCTGTGTGTATTACAAAACAAGGGGGCCATGCCCCAAACAAAATAAAGTTACATCAAAACATGACACGAAGGCCGGATACATTACAACAAAGAAAAATCCAATCTCATTCATGCATCTGCTCAGGCTGCTCGTTGTTGGGCTCAGGCTCCTGGCTCTCCTCATTCAGAATCTGGGCATGCTCGTCGCCAATGTCGAAGAAATCCGGTCCAACTATCTTACCATTCTCAACATGACCCAAGAAGTTGGTGCCCTCCAAGGATATCTGGACCTCCGGGTTCACCAGCCGGAGTTGAGCCACGACGTTCTTGAACGACTCTTCTCCAATGGAAATAACGTCCTCCTCTGCCCGTAAGAGATGAGCGACTAGCTCGACTCTTATCTTCAGCGCTTTCATGTCCTCTGGCTCATCCTCTGCCGGACCCATCGCAACCTGCGCTCGCTCCGCCAGCTCCTCAGCAGCCTTCTTCTCCGCCACCAGTTTAGCATTCTCCCCCTTTAGCCTGGCAGCCTCCTCGTTTGATTTCTTCCTTGCATCATTAGCAGCTTTGGCCTCTTCCCTGGCCTTCCTCTCCGTCTCTTCCAAAGACGCTATGGTCGCCCGAGCATTTTTTAGTTCAGACTCGGAGGAGGAATCCCCCTTGTCATAGATCACCGTCATTTCCAACACCCTGACCAGCGCAGAGGCATCTTGCGCCAGCAATGACCTCTTGCTCGGGTGATCCATGCCCTCAACCTAAAGAGATTCTGCCCGGGGCACCACTAAAAACGTCCCCTCGGAAAATTTCCTGTCAAGGACATAAAGAGGAAGCTCAAACTTCCCTTTCTCAGGCGCCCGAATGAGGTCCACCGTCTCATTGGCTCTAGTCTGCTTGAACCTCGCGGTCAAAGACAACGGGGATCCCTGGGCAGGAGAAGGCGAAGAGCTCCCCGCAGCAGGATGAGGAGGAGGAGCATGCTATGTGAATCGAGACTTTGAAGCGGCCGCCCCAGGCTTGCTCCTCGCCATAGCATTCTTCACCATTCTCTCATGGGCAGAAGACATCTCACATGGGAGAACACAACAAACATGTTAGACATCGAAGAAAATACAATTGGGCAAGTCAAAAAGCTAAAACTACCGAGCAGTTTAAAAGCGTCCGCAGGTGTCTTGCACTCCAAAAGTGTCTTCATATTGATATAACGGTACTCCACCTGTTCACTACCATTGTCCTCAAAAATCGGATTGCCCTTCTTCGTCCAGCAATCAGCAAGCCTAAAAGAGTTAACGTAGTTCACCAACGTCTCATAGCCGACCAAGTCTTGCTCGTCCGACATGCTCGGTTGAGCGACATAACCAGCAGGCTCCCGAGCAAAATGACCCTCACTCCAATGGAAGGGAAATTTGAACTCCCTATCCCCGATCACTTTCCATTCCTCGTCACGCATGACGTTACCATCCTCATCTATAGACACATCCCAAATGTACGTGTTATCTTGGGCCCTCTCCGACACAGGCTCAATAACGTAGAACCTCTCCTTGAATGTCCGGATAGACTCCGAGAAGGGCTTAAACAGCTTCCGAGGTTGCTTCAGCGACACCCAGCCATATCTTCTCCCCGTGACCTGCCTCTGAAGGTGGAAGATAGTGAAGAACAAAGGCAAAGTAGCTCCTATCTTCAGGAATTCACATGTCAGCTCGAAGGCGAGGATGAACGCCAACGAGTTAGGGTGCAATTGTGACGGGGCCAGATCGAGGTGTATGAAGATGGACTGCTGGAAGTCAGTGAAGGGCAGCCTCAACCCTAGCTCCTTAAAGGCGTACTCATACATGGAGAATCTCTCCCCGTAATCCGTGTAAATCCGATCATCTTGGGAGGGGAAATGCGCCTTCCACTCTCCCTCTGGTCCCACGACCATGAAGACATCTCCTGTGTAAGATGCGAATGTAGATTCATGCTCGGCAGGCTCCGCCACCGTCCATTCCTCCACGGAATCATGTTCAAGCTCCTCCCCGGCTTCGCTGGGGGCGTTTGAAACCTATGTGTCACTACTCTCCGAGGAACTCTCCTCGGAAGAATCTATAAGGATCTCTCTTTCGGGCCCTGACGCCATCTCGGTCACATGAAAAACAGAGGACAAAAGTGAATTCGACCGCGAAATCAAATCCACCCTTCCACCGCTAGTCAAGTGAAAGGGCGCGCAAACGGCCGAGGACAGCGTCCCCGACCTAAGCCCTAAAGTAAACAAAAACACAAGAGTCTCCCTCGAGGAGATGCTCGGGGAAAACCCCTCATACAACGAGGACCTTCCCGGGACCATTAATCAGTTTCCGTTTGAAGATCCACCGGAAACTTCATACATTCATCAGAAACTTCATCAGAACGCCAGAAAACTGGGTAGCCACGACCGGTTACGCCTGCGCCATCGTCGCGATAGCGCCGAAAACAGCCTTACTCTTAGCTCTCTAAGGGGCTCCGACGGCCACCTCAGCAGCAGAAGATGGCCTAGCCACCGTCCACCACCAACAGACGTCAGAGAAACACCATAATCTCACCTAAACTAACCTAACCGCGTGCATTCTAAACAAAGATGAAAAAAACTGGAAGAAAGGGAGAAATCAGGTGACTTACGTGGTTGAAGAGGTTGTGAAAAGGTGCTCGAAGCTACTAACAGTGGCTAAAACGGCGGACGATGGCGGCGACGAACTAAGCTCTCTGAGGAAAACAAAGAAGAAGAGAGAAACGAAAATGCAAATGAACAAATCCCCTCTCCTTATATACATCTTGAAAGCATCTGCAAAAACACGCTCGGATAGGTCATTATGACCATAGACTAGCCATCATTGCCTATTCAATACAGCACATGGCTCGAGGCACACGTGGCGCCCCATCGCTTCAGTTTCTTCTACCCGTTGGTCTCCCCGAACAACGGGAAAACCAAAGAACGTTGTAAATCTCACGAGCAATGGAACTCTCGGGCACCACGAGACAACTCCCCACTGTCACCAAGCGACGACTCCGTCATAATTCCCCGAAGCTACAGGCTATCCTTAAGTCATCACTCTCATGCTCAGGAGCAACGACTTGGGGGGCTCCTGTTCCAGACTGGACCAATGGCTAGACATGGCCCAATCCACTTCTGCTCCCAAAACGACCCAATTGCCTAAGTTCAGTCAATAAGGGGTAGAATTTACCTTTCTACCCTCCAACCGGGCACATATGGACGGATGGCTCCCAGGGGTAATTTGCTCTTCCCCGGTATTTTTGCCCATCACGCACGACTTCTTTATCCAGGAACAACCATGGGAATGTGCCCGGAACTCTGTCTTTGCCCGACATAACGGCTAGTTTTTGGCACCCTGCCCGACATAACGGCTAGTTTTTGGCAGTTACCTATTCTTCGGGAAACGATTATTTCGCCCCAAAAATAGGGACCGTTGGCCACGCGCTGGGGGCATTATATAAACCCTATCACTTGAGAGATTTAGGTATCCAATAATCATCCTAAGAACATACTTTGTACTTGTTCTTTTCTCTGACATTTTCTAACTTGAGCGTCGGAGTGCCTTGCAGGTACACCCCCTTCTCCTCATCTCACATCCAGCATCGAAGACGTTCTTGGTGGCCCATCTCAGGATCTAATCAGCCTTCACGATCAACTACTATGAAGCAAAATATTTATACTGGCTTATTTATAGTTCCAACAATCCTTCTTTACTGCTATGAAGCAGAAATTTTATAGTGACTTATGTATAATTTCAAAAACCTTCATTTACTGTTATGAAGCACATCACCGAGACAAGTAGTAGTGATGATATCAAGGAATTTAAATATATACCTATTAAGGTTGAAGTATACAAGCTTAGCTTCCATGGAAGATGCCAAGTGAAGAAGAAGATGTAACAGAAAGTTTGTTACAACAATAAAATGTAAATGCGACTGTATTGAAATATTAATTAAGTTAACCAAAAGTATGTACAATTATATATATATATATATATATATATATATATATATATATATATATATATATATATATATATATATATATATATATATATATATATATATAAATAAAAGAAGCTTATGGGCCAAAATAATAACTATACAAAGTATAAAGCTACCTAAAATAGTACAAACTCTGTCCTAAATTATAAGTCATTTTGCAAAAAATATTTGTCCCAAATTATAAGTCACTTTATAATCTCAATACAACATTAATGACATTTTTCTTAATATACCCTTAACTATTTATTTTTCTTTCTTCTTTTGATTCTATTAATTTCTCTTTCCTCTATAATTAATGAAGGACAATAGTGTAAAGTCATACATAATTTCTCTTTTCCATACAACATTGATTACTTTTCTTAAACTGTGTGAAATGCCCAAAACGTCTTATAATTTGGGACGGAGGGAGTATAAGCTAATATCCCCCCTTAAGTTTGACTGTGGATACTACACGGTCCCAATTTGTCCAAGATGGCAGTAAGAGCAGGCAAGTGAAGTGGCTTAATGAACATGCCTGCTAATTGGGCAGAGGTGGAAATAGGTAGCAAGTGAATGAGTTTAGACTGAATCTTCTCATGAATAACATGGCAGTCCAGCTCTATATGCACACTTCTCTCTTGAAATGTTGGATTATGGATCAAATAAATGGCATACTTGCTATCACAAAAGACTGCAGCAGGTTGTGGAAGTTGGACTTAAAGATTTTGAAGAAGATATTGCACCCACTGCAATTCACAAGTGATGGAGGACAAAGCCTGATATTCTGCTTCAGTGGAAGATATGGAGATAATATTTTTCTTCTTGGATTTCCATCACAAGAGAGAAGATCGAAGAAAAACATAATAGTCAGTAACCGATCTCCTAGTATCAGGGCATTTGGCCAAATCAGAGTCAGCAAAAGCAGACAACTTCAAATGGCTAGAAGTTGGAAAGAAAATTCCTTTGACCGGCACAGATTTAAGGTATCTAAGGACACAAATGGCAGCCTGATAATGAGGTAATAGTGGACTAGAAACTAATCGAATTATATGTTGCAAAACAAAAGAGATATCGGGTCTAGAATTGGTAAGATATATTAATTTACCAATCAACCTTCTATAGCTTGAAGGATCCTCTAAAGGTTGGCCTTCGTGTGCAGATAATCTGGCAGTAGGTGTAGCGAGCGATTTTGGACGCGGTTCTTAAGCGCTGGTCGCTCTCTGCGGTTTGAGCTTTGACTACAGGTCGATTCATTTTTTATCCTATTGTGAGCTGAATAAGGAAGGGAAATAGATGTCTCCAATTAACCCTGCTTTGCATACTGAGTTTAAACAGCGGTCTGTTAGGTTACGAATGCTATCAATGTGGGGGGCCTTTGTACTGGTTATTTGTATTTTCGCCAATACTGTTTTCTTTCTTTTTTACCTAGGCAGAAGGTTTCTGGCGGGGAACAAGGATTAGGATGTTAGGACTGATGCTTTTGAATTACTGCTTTTGATTGATGGAGATATGGGATTTGGTTTTTTTGTTGATTGTGCTCGCTAAGATCTTTTCTTTCAATCTTATGCCTACGTATTCCTGTTTACCGAAACATGGAAATCAGAGCGTTCGTAGTTCCTCCTATTCTATGGGAGGAAATGGTGTTTTGGTGTCTTGTTCAAAGCCCAAGACGTGAAGCGAAAGGTGGTTTGTATCTTGTTCAAAGCCCAAGATGTGAAGCTGAAAGGTCTATTTGTGTCTTGTTCAAAGCCCAAGACGTGAAGCTGAAAGATCTCGGCTTTAGAGAGAATTTGTCATCTCTAAAGAGGGTAGAAGGAGAATTACTTTAACTGGGATACGCGGATCAGAGCAATGCCATAATTTCCGAAGAAAGGGTTTTAACCTGAAGGAGAAGACTTTAACTCAGTGTAGAGCAATTCTATCTTTCCTTAGGAATTCGTCATGCTAAAAGAAGGACAGTGGCATGGATGTAGATGATCCAAAGGCTTGCCGCTTACAGCGATTAGATGATGGGAAAGGAGTTATTGATGTTTGTGTACTGTGAACGAGGCACAGTTTTGATGCTAAAAGGTTGATTGGATCAACCAGTGGTTTTCTTATACAAAGCCTAAGAGGAGGCTATTTGTATCTCGTACAAAGCCCGAGAGAGAGGCTAGAAGGTTTTGACTTGACGATGAAGTCTTTTGGTGTCTCGTATAAAGCCCGAGAGAGAGGCTAAAGGGGTTGACTCAACAAGAGAATCTTTTATACTCAACAAGAGAGTGTTTTTGTATCTCGTACGAAGCCCGAGATGGAGGCTAAAGTTTGTTTGCCTCAAAAAAAGAACCTTTTTGTATCTCGTATAAAGCCCGAGATGGAGGCGAAAAGGTGATTGACTCAACGAGGGAGTCTCTTATGTGTCTCGTACAAAGCCCGAGACAGAGGCTAAAACGTTGTTTGACTCCGCTGGGGAGAATCATTGTACAAAGCCCAAGAGAAGGCTAAGGTTACTGTGTCAATTAAGTGACAGGTCCAGTATACTGATTTTGAAAGAGAAAATCAGTTCTTATATGAGCATCACTGTACTCATGGGTTAGATCTGAGGATCGGGGTTATTTCCTTTTCTTTGAGGAAACTGGAAATCCAAAGGGTATTGAGACTGTCCGAGTCTGCGGGTTTCCTTCCTATTTAACGAAGGGGTCACTTGAGAATGTCTTTGAGAATCAAGGAAAATGGACTGTCCAAGTCTAGAGTTTTTTCTTTTGTACTATGCTTTGAGAAACAGTAGTAGACTCTATGAAAGGATTGTTCTATGAGGATGACTAGGTTCTGTTCCTATACCTCTAGAAGGTCGTCGGGACAATTTGTACGAAGCCCAAGAGGAGGCTGGAAACTTTTAAGAAGCCGACGGGTCCTTGTACGAAGCCCAAGAGGAGGCTATCATTCCCGAAGGAAGAGATCATTATACGAAGCCTAAGAGGAGGCTGTGAATACTTCTAAGAAGCCGTAGGGTCCTTGAATAATGCCCAAGAGGAGGCCGATGCTTTTAAGAAGCCCGTGGGTCTATCATCTCCTTTCCATTAGGAGAGATAACTCTTTTAAAGATAAAAACCACTGGTAAACGTGCGAGGTTTACTATCCAGCGACTTTTAACCTTTAAAGAGGGTTCCTTAGTTAAGGTCCAAGATTATGACCGTAGTGGGTACCCAAACCCCGAGACATTCAAGGCAAGCTATCCACAAGGAATAGATCAAGTCAGGAAAGTTCGAGAATTTGGAAGAAACTCAAAGATGCCATTCACGGAGAATACATTCATCTTAGGGAGTAGAGCTTCTTGACGATTCCTAAGGAGGACAGCCGAAGAGAAGACTGTATCTGGTGCTCCTATTGGGGATCTAGGCATCTATTTCTACGAATAAATGAAACGGCGTCACCTAGTTCTAGACGTAGTTGCCGGGGAAACTCGAAATATCTATACTATTATTACACAGTAGATACGAGTTTATGAAAGGAGACTTACAGTGAGCAGCCCCACAATACAGTTATATATATATGAGTTTGTGAAAGGAGACTTACAGTGAAACAGCCCCACAATACAGTTTATAATATGAAAGCAGTAAACGAAAGCGATAACCACTTACTCGGTTGGAGTGCTTCCATGCTGTTTGGTTAGTCGTTCAACAAAGAAAGATTGAAAACAACAGTATATTCAAAATCAAAGGAGAAAGTGCTTTGAAAGAGAAAGATTTGGGGCTTACAGCTCAAGGAGAGGCCCATGGTTTTATCAGTGAGCGCACTATTTGAATTTGTACAGAGGGACTTATACAAGTGACTGGGGCCCGAAAAAGGTTTTCTGTACAAAGGGATGGGTCTTACACTCTCTCAAGAGGCCCAAAAAGGTTTAAAGAAAAGAGTGGGGCTTATAACACGAGGGTAAGCCCAAATAATTTTTCGTTTAAAAATGGCGATCGCGCCGAGGTTTTCTTTTAACGCAGAGGGACTTATACAATAAGTGAGGCCCAAGATGTTTTGGTTAAAAGGGGGATTGAGTCTTACACTCTAATAGAGGCCCAAAGTGTTTTGAATGGGTCTTATAGCTCAAGGAGAGGCCCAGATGATTTTTTATTTTTAAACGGGCGACGATCGCGCCGTTTACTTGTACAGAGGCACTTATACAATGAGTGAGGCCCCAAAAAGTTTTTGTACAAGGGGGGATGGGTCTTACACTCTCTCAAGAGGCCCAAAAAGTGTTTTGAAAATGATTTATGAGGGTTGAATTAATCCAAAACCCTAATTTGTTTTCAAAATGTATTTAATTGAATAAAAATTCAATTAAAATGATCAAAAATTGTTTAACACATGGAAAACAAATTGTGATCTTGGATTAATGCTTCAAAAATTAAGTATTGACCTACAAAATAATTAGAAAACATTAAAAGTTGCAAAATCAATGTAGAAAAAATATTTAAAATGCCAAAAACAATCAAAATATTAATTCTTTACAAAAATATCAATTATATGAAATAAATAATATTTTTGGGTTTTTTTGTGAAAATAAAATATTTTAACATTTTTGTGAATTATTAAAAAAAGAATCAACTCAAAATCATTAAAACTCAGAGAGAAATTAATTTTTGAATCAATTAAACAAAATCACAAAATTCAAATATTTGAATTATTCAAAAATGGCGCCAAGAACAAGCTGAAGAACACGCGCGTGTTCTTGGTTTCTCATATTTGCATTTTCTATCCAATCTCCATGAATACGTAATCATATCATGCAATCCACATATCATTATGCTCGCCTCAACCTCACGATCATGTCTATGTACTTTAATTTCATTTAAATTAAACATACAACAAGAAATCACGAAGAGACCTCAAGAACCCTAATTTCTGCATGAAGGCTAGGATTTTTGATACACGATTCAAACAATGCAATTAATTGAGGGAAAACATTCCATGCATGATTATGAACATATGGCCAAATTATTGTGCGAGGAAATATACATAGATTAAGAGATGACCAAGTATGTGCTTACCTCCAAGTCGTGACAGCAAGTTCAAAGTGATTTTTGATTTGGAGGTGTTACAGATGAGTGGTGATGATCTGAACAGCTTCCCTACACCCTATGGATTGTGTTTGGATGGTTGGACTTGATTGAAATTGGCTGGATCATTTTGTGGCACCTCAGTTGCACTTTGGTTAAAACCTTGAGCAACCAGCTGGTGATTTTGTGAAATTGATGTTTCAGAAGTAATCTAAGTGTTTGATCAGCTCATATGTGATGTATGTGAGGTGTGTGAGTGATTGGTTTGATTGGAATTGCTCTCAAACTCAAAACCCGATAGTGACTTGCCTTAGAAGGCAAAATTGGAGTGAAAGAAGAGATTTTGAGGAAAGCATCTGTTAGATGGCTTTGGTGTACTCAAACTGACCACAATTGAGCTCTATTTATAGTAGAGCAAGTTTTTTTTGCAAGGAATAGTGCATGGCAGCTGGTAAGTAGGTTTGGCCAATGTTGGCAAATGAAAATCCAAGTCTCCTCTAGCCATTGACTAGAGGTTAGGGCACAGAGCTTTGGTTCCCTTGGTCTTGGATAAGTCTTGACTGATTTCAGATGAGAATGGCTCAGTCCATGCCACCTTGATGGTTCCATTGAATGCCTCATTCCAAATTTGAAGTCTTGTCCCTATTTTGGCCATTCTAGGTTCAATATGCTATTTCTTGTTCCATGGACTTTGGAGGCTTGGCTCAGTGATTGTCCCCTTTAGATTCAATATTCTGAGGTGTCCAAGTGGATAGGAGCAATTGAATTTGGCTTATTTTGGAAAATCGACCAAAGTTGCAAATTCTGCCTTGCCTTGATAGATTTCAGCAAGGCAACTTGGCAATGTTGTATCTCATGGTGTAGGTTGAATTTGGCAATGTTCTTGGCCATTTTGGAAAGCTCTTACATGATACAACAATTGTTTGAACAAGTTTGGTTTTGATCTCTTTTGATTCCAAGTAAAAAATCCCCCTACATTTGGCAAAAAGTGAGGCAGAATCTGACTTAGTGAAAATTTCACTAAGTGTTGGAAAAAGTGACATTTTCACTTTTCAACCACTTTGATCACTCCATAACTCAAAATCCTTAATGAATTGGAATGACTTGTAGTTGAAGTTTTTGTGGGTGATAATGAGGGCTACAAATCCATCTTTGGATGAGAAAAAATGGCCTTGTGGTTTAGGAGTTATGGTCCTCCAAAGTTGGTACCTTTGCCACTTTATTTTTAACTTAGAAAAATTTCTAAGTTTTATGGTTACCCCTTTTACAAGTTATCTCACTTTTCTTGATTTTTCTTGATGAATGATGATTCAAATCACACATTAACATCATTTTAGGGTTAAAAATCCATTTTGGTGAAAAATCTCAAAAAGTCAAAGTTGACTTTTGTGCACAGTTGACTTTTTATCAGATGAATTCCAAACTGTGCAATTCTTCAGGAAATCATGTCCTTGACCTAAATCAAACTTGATGGACATGTTCCATGGGTGTCATAGGGTATATTCAATCATGTATTAGGGTTTGGGAGCATGTCCTGGTCAAAAGTCAAAGTTACAGTTGACTTTTCTCTTAAAACCCTAATTGTGGTGCAGATGAAATTGAGACTTGTTGCTCAAGCTTCTTGGATCAATCCATTGTTCCAAATGGATCAATATGGTATATTAGAGACCCTCAAACCCTCTCTTGAGGTATTGGCTCATGGTTTGCCCTAAAAGTCAACTTAGGGGTGAATTAGGTCAAGAAACCCTAATTCCTGATTTTTGATGAATGCATCCCCTGAGGCAAAATTGACTTGATGCATGGGTTCATGAGGTTCCATGAAGTATATTAGGTTATATTTTGGATCATTGGCTTGTGCTCAGATGAAACTTTTCATCTGGAGGCCCTGGGTGATCAAAACCCTAATTTGGTGACACTGTCGATCTTGAGACTTGATCCACCTAGAAGGGAGCAACTTTGTGCTTAATCCTTGAAGTGGGAGTCCTTTTGATCCTTTGAGGATGTTTGAGAGATTAGACAAGTTGAAGATCATGTCATTTCTTGATTGAGCCTTTGTCTAAAGCTCAGAGAGGGCTTGAAACCCTAATTTTGATTGTAGTGGATGCTCACCCATCTTTGGGGAGACTAATGAGGTACAAAGGTACATCCATATTGTGCTGATGATTTGCACAATGGTGGGGAATCTTAGTGGTCAAAATTTGGGGTATTACAGATGCCCCTATTTAATCTTCTTGGACCCGAAGGTGTGAATGACGAAGGGATTCGGGCATTCGGGGTGCAAGAGGATTAAATATCGGAATACCCGAAATTTTGATGGTGGTTATGAATGGTAGCTTACGCATTCATATTCTTTAGCTAAGCAATGATGCTTAGAAAAGGTAAACTTCCCCTCGATCCTGGTCTCCTACCAAGAACTGGTCTCAGTCTCTTTTGAAATAAACTTCCCCTCGATCCTGGGTTCCTACCAAGGAACTGGTCTTAGTTTCTGATATAAACTTCCCCTCGATCCTGGTTTTCTACCAAGGAACTGGTCTAAGTTTCTTTTGAAATAAACTTCCCCTCGATCCTGGTTTCCTACCAAGGAACTGGTCTTAGTTTCTGATATAAACTTCCCCTCGATCCTGGTTTCCTACCAAGGAACTGGTCTTAGTTTCTGATATAAACTTCCCCTCGATCCTGGTTTCCTACCAAGGAACTGGTCTTAGTTTCTTTTGTCAATAAACTTTATTGACAAGGGACGCTATTAGTAGCAGTTTTCCCTCAAACTTCTCGCCGAATTTTCCTGGGGAGACGCCATTTGAGTGGGAAGAGATTTGATGTCAGACTTGCTTGGGAACCCATTCGTCTGAATTGTAGAGTTGTACAAACTTCTCCGTTGGAGACGCCATTTGTCGATTCTACTGGGGAAAGCGAGTCTCTTGAGAGATTGTTTTCGTTTGGGGTTACATCATACTTTTCTCGGGATCTTCCCGGAGAAATGCCATATGATGGGATCCAATTTTGAGGTGCCAATGACCTTCTCATCAGTGGTTTTTCAGAGCAAAACTGGCGTGCTGCCGAATCTCTGATCACGAGGCTTTCTCTGTGGATTTTCCTTAATCCGGGAAAGCAAGGATATCATCTTCAATGGCGAAGAGTGATGTTTATTAAAAGTTTTCTCTGGCTTTTCAGAGGTTCAAGTTATCAAAGTGGTCAAGGACCGACTTCTTTCCAGAATTAAACTGGAAGCGAGGTTGTTCAGACACAGTATTTCCTGACGAGGCAAGAACTGACAACTCGATTGAGAGAACTTCTACCACTAGGGGACAAGACCGACTAGAGTGATAGTGATGCAATATGAAATGTGAATGCAAATAAAAAATGCATGATGTATGTATGTATATGCTGACAAAACAGACGCGACATACAGACTAATGGATGAACACAATTGGATACTCGGCCATCGCGGGGCGAAGAAGTACCGTTGGCTCAAAATAGCAATTCCACCTTGCTTAGGAGAGATAGTCCCGTTGGGAGCTATGTTGATCGGGCTTAGGAGATGAGAACTCGGCCGAGGATGTCAGACGAAACATGGTCTCTGACATTATTGATCCTTCATTCAGGAGAACTGGTCTAGAAGGAGTACTTTGATTCTGCACTTTGAAGTTCGCTTACTTCAGGAGAAGCGATCGATGTTCTTCTGATGTTCAACAGTCAAAAGAAATGCCATCTTTAATTTAAAAGCAGAAAAAGTTTAACAAGTAAATTTATTTTTGTTTTATTTCAAGAATCGCTAGTTAAATTTAAACAACATCGTTCTGTAAAGCTAAAACAAGTAAAGAATTACAAACAAAAGCACAAGGGCTCAAATTTTATTGATAAGATGGAGATCAGCCAAACGCGTGATTCCAAAGAGTATATACAAAGTTAGAAAATGGTAATTTACAGGGAAAAGGGCTACGTTGAAACATAACGACCACTATTCTTCTACCAACTTTGAATTCGGGACATCCTGAGCTTCTGTCGAAGATGACCTTTGACTGGAGATTTCCTCCGATAGATGATGCTGTAACTGCTGCTGAGGGACTTGCCTCTGTTGAACATAGTTACTTGCCATTATCCCTAACTTTTGGCTGGATTGTACTATGAGATTTCCAATCCATCGGGATGATTCTTTTCATGTCTCTAACTTTTGCCTGGACCGCCCTTTCGGGTTTTCAATCCACCGAGACATTTTTTTTTTTTTAGTTTTAGGCGAAGTATTTCTTGACTATATCAACATTCGTGGGATAGGCAAATTCCTCTCCGTCCATGGTTGCAAGTCTCAAGGCGCCGCCTGAGAAAGCTTTCGTGACCACATAGGGGCCATCATAATTTGGGGTCCATTTTCCCCGAGAGTCAGTGAGAAATGATTGTATCTTCTTGAGCACGAGGTCTCCTTTTCTGAAAATACGAGGTCAGACCTTTTTGTCGAACGCCCTTTTCATTCTCTGTTGATACAACTGACCGTGGCATAGTGTCGTGATTCGCTTCTCTTCGATCAGGTTCAGTTCGTCGTGTCGACTTTGACACCATTCAGCTTCGGTGAGCTGAGCTTCCATCAATACCCGGATTGATGGGATCTCTACTTCTATGGGGAGCACTGCATCCATGCCATATACTAGAGAGAAAGGGGTTGCCCCTGTTGAAGTGCGGACAGATGTTCGATAACCGTGAAGAGCAAAGGGTAGCATTTCGTGCCAATTTTTATAGGTTACAACCATCTTTTGAACAATCTTCTTGATGTTCTTGTTAGCCGCTTCTACCGCTCCGTTCATCTTGGGTCGGTAGGGAGATGAGTTATGGTGTTCGATCTTGAACTCTGCACACAACTCCTTCATCATCTTATTGTTCAAGTTAGATCCATTATCAGTAATGATCTCGCTTGGAACACCATAACGACAGATGATATTGTTTTTGATAAATCGGACCACCACTTGTCGGGTTACAATGGCGTATGACGCTGCTTCGACCCACTTGGTGAAATAGTCAATGGCTACCAGGATGAACCGATGTCCGTTTGAAGCCTTGGGCTCAATCATACCAATCATATCGATTCCCCATATGGAAAATGGCCACGGGGAAGAAAGAACTTTGAGATGTGATGGCGGTACATGAATTTTGTCGGAGTATATCTGACACTTGTGACACCTCCTCATGTACTTGTAGCAGTCGGATTCCATGGTCAACCAATAATACCCGGCCCTGAGAATTTTTCTCGCCATTGTGTGTCTGTTGGCATGAGTGCCAAAGGATCCTTCATGAATTTCTTTCATGAGCATGTCTGCTTCTGGTCTGTCGACGCATCGGAGCAAGACCATGTCAAAATTTCTCTTATAAAGAGTGTCACCGCTCAGGAAGAAGTTTCCAGCCAATCTTCTGAGGGTTTTCCTGTCTTTTCTGAGTGCCCCAGATGGGTACTCTTGTTTCTGAAGGAAGGATTTGATATCGTGATACCAAGGTCTGTCGTCTATGACTGCTTCAATCGCGAAGATGTAAGCGGGCCGTTCAAGGCGCATGATGTTGATCTTAGGTAGGTCGTTCCATCGACCTACACTAATCATGGAAGAGAGAGTGGCTAATGCATCAGCCATGTGATTCTCATCACGAGGGATGTGATGAAAGTCGACTCTGTTGAAGAAGGGTAACAACCTTCTTGCATAGTCTTTGTAAGGAATCAATCCTGATTGGTATGTGTTCCAATCTCCTTTTATCTGGTTAATAACCAGGGCTGAGTCGCCATATACGTCCAAGTTTTTGATCCTTAAATCAATCGCTTCTTCGAGACCCATAATACAAGCTTCGTATTCGGCCTCGTTGTTCGTACATTTGAACATAAGTCTGGCGGTGAAAGGAATATGGGAACCCCGAGGGGTAACAATGATTGCCCCAATTCCGTTTCCATAATGATTGACTGCTCCGTCAAAGATAAGTCCCCACTGGGAACCTGGTTCTGGCCCTTCACTGGGTAGCGGTTTATCGCAATCTTTCATCTTTAGATACATGACATCTTCGTCTGGGAAGTCAAACCCGATTGATTCTTGATCGTCAATCGGTTGATGAGCCAAATGATCGACTAAAATACTTCCTTTAACGGCTTTCTGAGCATGGTACTCTATGTCATATTCTGATAGTAGCATCTGCCAACGGGAAATTCTTCCCGTAAGAGCAGGTTTTTCGAAAACGTACTTGATTGGATCCATTTCGGAGACCAACTAGGTAGTATGGCGAATCATGTACTGGCGAAGACGTTTGGCTGCCCAAGCCAAAGCGCAACAAGTTTTCTCAAGCATTGTGTACCGAGTCTCGCAGTCGGTGAATTTCTTGCTTAGATAGTAAATGGCAGACTCTTTCCGTTTGGTTTCGTCTTGTTGGACAAGTACACACCCCATTGAGTCTTCCAAGACTGTGAGGTAGATGATCAGTGGTCTTCCTTCCACTGGAGGTTATAGAATCGGAGGATTCAACAGATATTCCTTAATACTGTCGAAGGCGGTTTGGCAATCTTCTGACCAAACGCAATCCTGGTTCTTTTTGAGTAATCTGAAAATCGGCGCACACGTCACGGTCATGAGGAATATGAATCTGGAGATGTAGTTCAAACGTCCCAGGAATCCACTGACTTGTTTTTCAGTTTTCGGAGAAGGCATTTCTTGAATGGCCTTGACCTTGTCGGGATCAACTTCAATTCCTTTCTGGCTGACGATGAACCCTAGTAATTTCCCCGAATGGACACCGAAGGTGCACTTGTTAGTATTCAAGCGGAGCTTGAATTTTCTTAGACGTTCGAACAATTTTGACAGATGTTCAACGTGCTCCTCCTCTGTTCTTTATTTTGCAATCAAATCATCGACATATACCTCGATTTCTTTGTGTATCATGTCATGAAACAGAGTAGTCATGGCCCTTTGATAGGTTGCCCCGGCATTCTTCAAACCGAACGGCATTACCTTGTAACAAAAGGTACCCCATGGGGTAATGAACGAAGTTTTCTCCATGTCTTTTGGCGCCATTTTGATCTGGTTATAGCCCGAGAATCCATCCATGAAGGAGAATACTTTGAACTTTGTTGTGCTGTCAACCAGCATGTCAATGTGTGGTAAAGGAAAGTCGTCCTTTGGACTTGCCTTGTTTAGATCTCTGTAATCAACACATATTCTGACCTTTCCATCCTTTTTGGGAACGGGTACGATGTTGGCTAACCATTGAGGATATTCAGATGTAGCAAGGAAACCCGCGTCAATCTGTTTCTGTACCTCCTCTTTGATTTTGATGGCCATGTCCGGGTGAGTGCGTCTCAACCTTTGCTTTACTGGCGGACATTCCGATCTCAACGGTAAGTGATGTTCCACGATGCTGGTATCCAACCCTGGCATATCCTGATAGGACCAAGCGAACACATCGGGGAATTCTTTGAGAAGCTTTATCAGATCTTCTCTGGCAGTTGGACTGAGCAGTGCTCCGATCCTAATTTCTTTTCTCTCTTTTTCTGAACCCAAGTTTACCGTTTCCAACGGCTCTTTGTGAGGTTCAATGGACATTTCCTCTTGTCTGAGTAGTCGGGAGATCTCTTCTGGAATTTCGTTGTCATTTTCTTCTTCAGCCTCGAATACCGGGAACTCAAAGTTGGAAGAAGGCATCGGATCGTATGTTTCAACGGGGTTTAAAACAAGCAATCTGCATGACGTGATGATTCGTGTTTATAAGAGATAGAGAAAATGTAAGTGTGTGCAGTGTTTTGATTTTACTGCTTGTTTTTATTATTGAATGTTTTTTAGGATTACCATTTTCCGAAAAAGCAAAAAGAGAAAACAACAATTAATGCGGAAATTACAGAACGACGTTATTTTATTAATGCACAAGTCGAATCTTGAAACTACAGCCCTATAAAACAAAACTCTGTCGCTTTGGGCAAAGCGAAGAGGGAAATTTACAGAAAACGAGCCCTATCAAAACATCCGTTTCACCTGGGCAGGGTGAAAGGTTAAAGATGGCAATTACTTTGACTGATGAACGACCTTCGGAACCTCGACAGAAACCCATTGGCGGTGAACTCCTCGGTGAATCACAAAGTCTGGCACCTTCCTTAATTTGTCTTCAGAAATGACGCTGATTTCTGGTGGAGTAGGATCATTGGAATCTGTTTCCCAGGCAGAATTGTCGTAGGAGGATTCCTATGTTGCATTTTGCATAGCATTTGTGCTCTCAGCTGTATCTCCCCATCCAGTTGACTGGATATCTTCGAGCCTGATACGAGAGCTTTCGGGAGCAGTGTACTTGACCATAAAGTCGTATTTTCCACTTGGTTGTCCCAGAGTGTCCCAAACTTCTTTGGAACTGGAGAAGTCATCCCTCTCGATGACATTGACCTCAGAAAAAGCATAGTTGATGAATTCTAGTCCTGAAAACGTTGCGAATTCATCTTCATGTTGAGTAGCTTCTGAATGACCTGAGTGTTGATCCCATGACATGGTGGGGACACAGGTATTCTGTTCAATGATGCTCAGCTGAGTCTCATTGTTCGGCTGACTCTCTTGCCCCAAGTTTCCTGGGTAAGGCTGCCACATTGGCATGCCATCCATCGAGCCATAGTAATTGTGGTCAAAGTTGTCTTTCATCGGAGTGTCTTCCTCTAATGAATTTGGCGGAGCATGACATCCTTCCAGATCACAATCTCCGTAGATCATTTCGACATCTAATCTTGGTATAAATCTCGGACTTTCTGTAGGAAAGCAAAAAGGCATAGACACCTCTTCCTGAGACATATAGCCGTCCTTGTTAAGGTAGGACTTCCATTCTTCATCTGTGTCAGAGGGATCTTCCTCATTGATAGCATGAACTGTCTGAGACACTGGGTGAAGAAAACCTCCACTGTGGAAGAAGTTTTGAAGAGGATGAAGACTTTCATCGTTGGCGGCTGTCTGGGTACAGGTCGCATAAAAACCAAGACCCTTCTTTGTTTTATTGTCAATAGGAATGACAAGCCGTCCCCATCCGGTTGTATCGGTACTCTCGACCGCTTTGATAGCATCGTTGTATGAGGAAATCGAGGTTCCTCCTTTAGATTGATCGTTCTTGCTCACCGATAGTGCTTGGAACTGAGTTCCAATAACCTCCTCGGGTTCCACACAAGTAGATGATGATAAGTTGCTCACAAGCAAGGCTTGTTCCCCACAAACCGTGACAAGTTGATCGTTCTTGACGAACTTTAGCTTTTGGTGGAGGGTTGAAGTAACCGCTCCAGCCTGATGTATCCAAGGTCTTCCTAATAAACAACTGTATCTTGCCCGGATGTCCATGACCTGGAAAGTGATTTGGAAAGTGTGAGGACCAATAGTTATGGGAAGATCAACTTCGCCGATAACTATTTTTCTGGATCCGTCGAATGCTTTGACGACGACCTCGCTGACTCTCATCGGAGGGCCCTTAAATGATAATTGCACCAAAGTGGACTTCGGCATAACATTCAGGGCTGACCCTGTGTCTACCAGTACGTTGGCTAAAGCATCGCCCTGGCAGTTAACTGTAATGTTGAGCGCCAAGTTATGACGGCGACCCTCTTCAGGTAATTACTCATCACTAAATCCCAAATTATTGAAGGAAGTGATGTTAGAGACAATGCTATCGAATTGTCTGATTGTTACATCCTGTTCCACAAAGGCTTGCTCCAAGACTTTCTGTAGAGCCTCTCTGTGTGCTTCTGAACTGAGTAACAGTGATAATACTGAGATCTTTGAAGGAGTCTGTAACAGTTGATCAACAATGTTATATTCACTCCTTTGGATGAGCTTTAGCATCTCATCTTTGTCTTTTGACAAGTCGGGATTACTAGATTGACCGACTGGTGGATCAGGAATTTCTGCCTGAAGTTCCTTTTCTTTGTTGGATTCTCCAACCCCTCGGTTGAAGATTCGACCGCTCCGTGTTACACGACTGATGTCTGCAATGTTCACGACGGAGGGTAATGGAATTTCCTTTCCATTCTCGATTATTGTTGCACCGTATTTGTAAGGGATTGCCTTACCTGATTCATACGGTAGTGGCCCCGGTAGATAGATGACTATGGGAACCTTCTGATTTTTCTGACCATCATAAGTAACCTTGATCTGTTCCCGGTTGGGAACTCTAGATTCGTCAAGTAGAGGGATGATGGCAAAAACATCCCTGGTCCTGTGATGACCAGAGATCGTGACAACATCCTCAACTTGCTCGGCAAGGTAGTTCGGCGACCAAATGATGGGTCCTGAACCTGGATATGGACGAATTTCTCCATGATCGACCTGACCCTGAAGAGCTGCTCTCACAAGGTAACACCCTTGGTTAATTTCTGCACAGACACTACAACTGTCATAGTTGTGTGGTGGCACATGGCCATATCCACTCTGTCTACAATGCATCTTAACCAGATTGGTCCCCAATAAGAGTACATCGTGAATTTGATAGACATTGTTAGTCTCTTTCTCAATCAGATTGACTGCAGCTTTCTCGTGTTGAGGCAGCGGGTTCGTAAGAATATTAGGATTCGTATCTTTGAAAGATAAGAGCCCGCTCCTAACATGCTTTTGCATGTCGGATTTGAAATTGAGACAAGTCTCAATGTTATGCCCTGAACCTCCTTGATGATAAGGGCATGTTTGATCCGCTTTAAACCAAAAAGGCGGATTTTCCGGAACTGAAAAGGGAGACTTAGTCTGAATGTGCCCCTTAGCCAGCAGTAACGGAAACAGCTCTGCGTACTTTACGGGTATAGGATCAAATCCTGGTGGCCGTGTTGTACGGTTGTTGTTATATGGAGGACGAGCCTGCTGAAGAGGCTGTTGTGTTCTTTGCTGATCAGGTTGGCTCTGCGCAACCTAAGGTTGATACGTAGGAATAGGCGCAGGGCCGATAGCAGGAGTAACAGCTGCTACTGGCTGATAACGTCGCCTTTCTTTTCCGAGAGAGATATTCCCAATATCTTGCTCTTTTTTCTTAGGGAGAGCACTACCATATTTTTTAGTACCGCTCGTTGATCCAGTGTCTTTTACCAAACGTCCTTCTCGGACGGCTTCCTCAAGACGTACGCCCATGCCGACCATCTCGGTGAAATCACTGGGCGCACTGGCAACCATTCGGTCATAGTAAAATGAGCTTAAGGTCTTTAAGAAGATTTTTGTCATCTCTTTTTCCTCAAGAGGTGGACAAATTTGAGCGGCAATTTCACGCCACCTTTGAGCATACTCCTTAAAGGTTTCCTTTTCCTTTTGCGACATTGATCTGAGTTGATCTCTGTCGGGTGCCATGTCCAAATTGTATTTGTATTGTTGGACGAAGGCAGTACCAAGATCTCTGAATGTACTGATCGTAGTACGGTTTAAACCCATGTACCATTTGAGTGTGGCACCGGTTAAACTATCCTAGAAGTAGTGAATCAGCAGGTCCTGATTCTCCATCTGAGCTGACATCCGCCGAGCGTACATCACCAGATGGCTCTGAGGGCAAAAGTTACCCTTGTTTTTTTCAAAGTCGGGAACTTGGAACTTGTGCGGGACTTTCACATTTGGGACCAAGCAGAGGTCTGCGGCGTCCTTTCCAAATAGATCCTGACCGCGAATGGCTTGCAGCTCTTTCTGCATTTCCAAGAACTGCTCCTGGAATTCATCCATTCTGTCAAACATAGTTTCCTTCTTACTAGAAGGTGTCTGTGGAATCTGTCCTTCCGGGACAGTGTGTACCACAGGGGGTGGTACCGTGACTACGGCAGTAAGTCTTGGTGCCTCCCGAAGTTTGTAACCTTCAGGAGTCTTGAGTATGCCCCTGGCATCTTCGCTTTCCCGAAGTTTGTAACCTTCAGGCCCAGCGGCTTCTGTTGCGATTCCCAGATCTTCAGTGATCGGCGGAACATATCCTTCCGGGATATAGTTAACAGGCATGCCCCAAGGACGATCTTTCGGCATCTGATACCTAGGATCATACTTTTCTATGATGGGCGTTGAGGTGATCTCTGAGATCACAGTCCTTTGTAGCTGAGCTTCTGCCATGGCTTGCATGTCGTTACGAAGCTTTCTCATATCCTCTCTCAGAGCGTCGATCTCTTCTTTCAACTCTCTGTTTTCTTCCTCAAGATCATCCATCTTTTTCTGACGATTGGCCCGAGTATTATACGAATGAGACAGTTTGACTCTAGAATCGAGACACAAACGTGAGATTCGTAGGTAAGGAGAATACGCGATGTGAGAATGATGAATGCAATGATTATATTAATTGTTGTTTTTGGTTTAATCAAAATAAACTTCGACAATTAGATTGCAAATATCAAACACCGGGGCGCTTGGGCCGTTGTCGGGTTGTCATTCCTTTGCCAGGTGAAAGGAGCGAGCAAATTCCTTTGGTCATCTTGATTCTCTACAGCATGCTGCTCCAAAATTTCAATCAGAGCATCTTTCTCTTTTAGTAGTTGCTATATTTGGATACACTCTACATCGAGGGTGCGGTACTTGTTCTTCCAAGATCTTCTTTCCTTTTGAACTTTGTTGAGAGTAACCTGAAGCTTTTCAGTTTCCGTCATGAAGTACATGACAGTTTCCCTCAGTGGAAGAATTTCGTAACGAGGATAAGGCATTCTTAGCTTGAGAGCTCTAGTTTGTACCCAATGGAGATAAGGCTCCACCGAGACACAGTCCGGTTTTCCCAGAGACTCTCGTCCTTTCTTATGAACATGTTTCCAAGCTTGCACTATTTCCATCTTTAGTGCTCTGTCATTTTCTCATTCTTTAAAGAAAAGACCTTCCAGATGAACACCTAGTGGGATGTGTCTCATCGGGTATCCAAATTGACGAAGAACTAATATCGGATGATAGTTGATTCCTCCTTTAGTTCCTATGAGGGGTACGCTGGGGAAGTCTCCACAACGGTCAATGATTCTGATTCCCTCATAAATCCTATTACACCATTCTATATCGGAATTGGTGAGAGACATGATCTTCTGCGACCAACGTAAGACACTCTTGCAATCCCAAAAAGCAGTAGACTTGGGCAAGTGAGAGATAAACCATTTGTAGAGCAAAGGTACACAGCATGTGATCTCCCCTCCGCTGTACAAATTTCCCAAGTGTACAGAATGATACGCATCTGCGAGCAAAGTCGGCACAGGGTTTCCAATGAGAAAAACCTTAATAGCGTTGATATCGACGAAGTTATCGATGTTGGGAAACAAAAATAATTCGTAGGTGAGCAAGACAAAAATGCTTTCAAAAGCAGTCTCGTTCCCTATACTAGCGAAGTATAAAGCCTTTTTTGTCAAGAACTGGGCTGGCAAACCTTGGATGCCACCCTTAGTGGTCATGTGAGTCCTGACCTCAGACTCGTCCAAATGAATTGCTATTGCAATAGTCTGATTCTTTGAAATTTCTTCCAGTCCAGAAAATGGAGCTCGATCAGTGATATGTAAATCAGTCAGATGAGAATACTCCTCCAGCGTTGGTGATAGCTGGTAATCCGGGAATGTGAAACAGTGATAAACCGGATCGTAGAACTGAATGAGCGCATCCATGATCCCCTTAATCACATGGACTCTTAACAGTGGTAGCAAACCACTGTGCTTGGCTCTGAAAGCCTCTGGGTTAACGATCATCCTTGCTAACTTTCTCAAATCCTCTAGCTTTGGAACTTTGAAGGTATACTGGCGAGTTCTCCTTCTACCGAAATCCATTAATGCAATCTTTTTCTCTGATATTTGCAATCACAGTTTAATTTGAAAAACAGAGAGACTAGAAGAGAAAGTTTTTTTAGTGTTTTAATGTTTTATTAAATGGATGCATGAATGCAGCACACAAAAACATAGAAAAAACATAGGGTCAAAGGGTCGTTGTCATGAAGTCAAGGCTCTACCCATCCCCAAAGGTTTATACTAGGGTGATTTTCGTACCTGTACTCATTATCATCAGCTCCTCCCAGGAAAGCAAAACAACAAGCGGATCGCCAGCGAGTTGTAAAGCAATCTTAGAGTAAGTGCCATTCACCGAGAATAGATCACCAGCCTCAAATGAGGGTAGTATCGCGTAACAACTATTTCCGATAGTTTCCGCACTACGAAAGGGTTTGGCTCCTCAGCTTCTCAGACTTAACAACTGGCCCATTGGCTAGAAGAGTGAATGGGTTGCGTTGGTCAGCCTCCACTGAGGTTGATGGTTGACCCCGTCGCCATCACTTATCTTAAGTGTATACTCATTCTCACCATATGCGGCATCACACGCATTCCCATTAGCAGAAAAATAAACATGTATAGCAATTAGGAAAAGCAGTATATATATTTGTCCTAATCATCCTAGACTTATAAAGCTATGATTCCTAAGTTCCTGACAGAAAATGGGTTCCCCGGCGGAAGCCCCAATATGTGGTATTCACATAAGTGAAGAAAAGGAAGACCGTGCTTAGACCTAACTTTGAAGGGCCCCACGGTGGGCGCCACTTTTCTGTAGCTAGCGATTTTGGACGCGGTTCTTAAGCGCTGGTCGCTCTCTGCGGTTTGAACTTTGACTACAGGTCGATTCATTTTTTATCCTATTGTGAGCTGAATAAGGAAGGGAAATAGATGTCTCCAATTAACCCTGCTTTGCATACTGAGTTTAAACAGCGGTCTGTTAGGTTACGAATGCTATCAATGTGGGGGGCCTTTGTACTGGTTATTTGTATTTTCGCCAATACTGTTTTCTTTCTTTTTTACCTGGGCAGAAGGTTTCTGGCGGGGAACAAGGATTAGGATGTTAGGACTGATGCTTTTGAATTACTGCTTTTGATTGATGGAGATATGGGATTTGGTTTTTTTGTTGATTGCGCTCGCTAAGATCTTTTCTTTCGATCTTATGCCTACGTAATCCTGTTTACCGAAACATGGAAATCAGAGCGTTCGTAGTTCCTCCTATTCTATGGGAGGAAATGGTGTTTTGGTGTCTTGTTCAAAGCCCAAGACGTGAAGCAAAAGGTGGTTTGTATCTTGTTAAAAGCCCAAGATGTGAAGCTGAAAGGTCTATTTGTGTCTTGTTCAAATCCCAAGACGTGAAGCTGAAAGATCTCGGCTTTAGAGAGAATTTGTCATCTCTAAAGAGGGGAGAAGGAGAATTACTTTAACTGGGATACGCGGATCCGAACAATGCCATAATTTCCGAAGAAAGGGTTTTAACCTGAAGGAGAAGACTTTAACTCAGTGTAGAGCAATACTATCTTTCCTTAGGAATTCCTCATGCTAAAAGAAGGACAGTGGCATGGATGTAGATGATCCAGAGGCTTGCCGCTTACAGCGATTAGAGGATGGGAAAGGAGTTGTTGATGTTTGTGTACTGTGAACGAGGCACAGTTTTGATGCTAAAAGGTTGATTGGATCAACCAGTGGTTTTCTTATACAAAGCCTAAGAGGAGGCTATTTGTATCTCGTACAAAGCCCGAGAGAGAGGCTAGAAGGTTTTAACTTGATGATGAAGTCTTTTGGTGTCTCGTATAAAGCCCGAGAGAGAGGCTAAAAGGGTTGACTCAACAAGAGAATCTTTTATACTCAACAAGAGAGTGTTTTTGTATCTCGTACGAAGCCCGAGATGGAGGCTAAAGTTTGTTTGGCTCATAAAAAGAACCTTTTTGTATCTCGTATAAAGCCCAAGATGGAGGCGAAAAGGTGATTGACTCAACGAGGGAGTCTCTTATGTGTCTCGTACAAAGCCCGAGAGAGAGGCTAAAACGTTGTTTGACTCCGCTGGGGAGAATCATTGTACAAAGCCCAAGAGAAGGCTAAGGTTACTGTGTCAGTTAAGTGACAGGTCCAGTATACTGATTTTGAAAGAGAAAATCAGTTCTTATATGAGCATCACTGTACTCATGGGTTAGATCTGAGGATCGGGGTTGTTTCCTTTTCTTTGAGGAAACTGGAAATCCAAAGGGTATTGAGACTGTCCGAGCCTGCGGGCTTCCTTCCTATTTAACAAAGGGGTCACTTGAGAATGTCTTTGAGACTCAAGGAAAATAGACTGTCCAAGTCTAGAGTTTTTTCTTTTGTACTATGCTTTGAGAAATAGTAGTAGACTCTATGAAAGGACTGTTCTATGAGGATAACTAGGTTTTGTTCCTATACCTCTAGGAGGTTGTCGGGACAATTTGTACGAAGCCCAAAAGGAGGCTGGAAACTTTTAAGAAGCCGACGGGTCCTTGTACGAAGCCCAAGAGGAGGCTATCATTCCCGAAGGAAGAGATCATTATAAGAAGCCTAAGAGGAGGCTGTGAATACTTCTAAGAAGCCGTAGGGTCCTTGAATAATGCCCAAGAGGAGGCCGATGCTTTTAAGAAGCCCGTGGGTCTATCATCTCCTTTCCATTAGGAGAGATAACTCTTTTAAAGATAAAAACCACTGGTAAACGTGTGAGGTTTACTATCCAGCGACTTTTAACCTTTAAAGAGGGTTCCTTAGTTAAGGTCCAAGATTATGACCGTAGTGGGTACCCAAACCCCGAGACATTCAAGGCAAGCTATCCACAAGGAATAGATCAAGTCAGGAAAGTTCGAGAATTTGGAAGAAACTCAAAGATGCCATTCACGGAGAATACATTCATCTTGGGGAGTAGAGCTTCTTGACGATTCCTAAGGAGGACAGCCGAAGAGAAGACTGTATCTGGTGCTCCTATTGGGGATCTAGGCGTCTATTTCTACGAATAAATGAAACGGCGTCACCTAGTTCTAGACGTAGTTGCCGGGGAAACTCGAAATATCTATACTATTATTACACAGTAGATACGAGTTTATGAAAGGAGACTTACAGTGAGTAGCCCCACAATACAGTTATATATATATGAGTTTGTGAAAGGAGACTTACAGTGAAACAGCCCCACAATACAGTTTATAATATGAAAGCAGTAAATGAAAGCGATAACCACTTACTCGGTTGGAGTGCTTCTATGCTGTTTGGTTTGTCGTTCAACAAAGAAAGATTGAAAACAACAGTATATTCAAAATCAAAGGAGAAAGTGCTTTGAAAGAGAAAGATTTGGGGCTTACAGCTCAAGGAGAGGCCCAGGGTTTTATCAGTGAGCGCACTGTTTGAATTTGTACAGAGGGACTTATACAAGTGACTGGGGCCCGAAAAAGGTTTTCTGTACAAAGGGATGGGTCTTACACTCTCTCAAGAGGCCCAAAAAGGTTTAAAGAAAAGAGTGGGGCTTATAACACGAGGGTAGGCCCAAATAATTTTTCGTTTAAAAATGGCGATCGCGCCGAGGTTTTCTTTTAACGCAGAGGGACTTATACAATAAGTGAGGCCCAAGATGTTTTGGTTAAAAGGGGGATTTGGTCTTACACTCTAATAGAGGCCCAAAGTGTTTTGAATGGGTCTTATAGCTCAAGGAGAGGCCCAGATGATTTTTTATTTTTAAACGGGCGACGATCGCGCCGTTTACTTGTACAGAGGGACTTATACAATGAGTGAGGCCCCAAAAAGTTTTTGTACAAGGGGGGATGGGTCTTACACTCTCTCAAGAGGCCCAAAAAGTGTTTTGAAAATGATTTATGAGGGTTGAATTAATCCAAAACCCTAATTTGTTTTCAAAATGTATTTAATTGAATAAAAATTCAATTAAAATGATCAAAAATTGTTTAACACATGGAAAACAAATTGTGATCTTGGATTAATGCTTCAAAAATTAAGTATTGACCTACAAAATAATTAGAAAACATTAAAAGTTGCAAAATCAATGTAGAAAAAATATTTAAAATGCCAAAAACAATCAAAATATTAATTCTTTACAAAAATATCAATTATATGAAATAAATAATATTTTTGGGTTTTTTTGTGAAAATAAAATATTTTAACATTTTTGTGAATTATTAAAAAAAGAATCAACTCAAAATCATTAAAACTCAGAGAGAAATTAATTTTTGAATCAATTAAACAAAATCACAAAATTCAAATATTTGAATTATTCAAAAATGGCGCCAAGAACAAGCTGAAGAACACGCGCGTGTTCTTGGTTTCTCAGATTTGCATTTTCTATCCAATCTCCATGAATACGTAATCATATCATGCAATCCACATATCATTATGCTCGCCTCAACCTCACGATCATGTCTATGTACTTTAATTTCATTTAAATTAAACATACAACAAGAAATCACGAAGAGACCTCAAGAACCCTAATTTCTGCATGAAGGCTAGGATTTTTGATACACGATTCAAACAATGCAATTAATTGAGGGAAAACATTCCATGCATGATTATGAACATATGGCCAAATTATTGTGCGAGGAAATATGCATAGATTGAGAGATGACCAAGTATGTGCTTACCTTCAAGTCGTGACAGCAAGTTCAAAGTGATTTTTGATTTGGAGGTGTTACAGATGAGTGGTGATGATCTGAACAGCTTCCCTACACCCTATGGATTGTGTTTGGATGGTTGGACTTGATTGAAATTGGCTGGATCATTTTGTGGCACCTCAGCTGCACTTTGGTTAAAACCTTGAGCAACCAGCTGGTGATTTTGTGAAATTGATGTTTCAGAAGTAATCTAAGTGTTTGATCAGCTCATATGTGATGTATGTGAGGTGTGTGAGTGATTGGTTTGATTGGAATTGCTCTCAAACTCAAAACCCGATAGTGACTTGCCTTAGAAGGCAAAATTGGAGTGAAAGAAGAGATTTTGAGGAAAGCATCTGTTAGATGGCTTTGGTGTACTCAAACTGACCACAATTGAGCTCTATTTATAGTAGAGCAAGTTTGTTTTGCAAGGAATAGTGCATGGCAGCTGGTAAGTAGGTTTGGCCAATGTTGGCAAATGAAAATCCAAGTCTCCTCTAGCCATTGACTAGACGTTAGGGCACAGAGCTTTGGTTCCCTTGGTCTTGGATAAGTCTTGACTGATTTCAGATGAGAATGGCTCATTCCATGCCACCTTGATGGTTCCATTGAATGCCTCATTCCAAATTTGAAGTCTTGTCCCTATTTTGGCCATTCTAGGTTCAACATGCTATTTCTTGTTCCATGGACTTTGGAGGCTTGGCTCAGTGATTGTCCCCTTTAGATTCAATCTTCTGAGGTATCCAAGTGGATAGGAGCAATTGAATTTGGCTGATTTTGGCAAATCGACCAAAGTTGCAAATTCTGCCTTGCCTTGACAGATTTCAGCAAGGCAACTTGGCAATGTTGTATCTCATGGTGTAGGTTGAATTTGGCAATGTTCTTGGCCATTTTGGAAAGCTCTTACATGATACAACAACTGTTTGAACAAGTTTGGTTTTGATCTCTTTTGATTCCAAGTGAAAAATCCCTCTACATTTGGCAAAAAGTGAGGCAGAATCTGACTTAGTGAAAATTTCACTAAGTGTTGGAAAAAGTGACATTTTCACTTTTCAACCACTTTGATCACTCCATAACTCAAAATCCTTAATGAATTGGAATGACTTGTAGTTGAAGTTTTTGTGGGTGATAATGAGGGATACAAATCCATCTTTGGATGAGAAAAAATGGCCTTGTGGTTTAGTAGTTATGGTCCTCCAAAGTTGGTACCTTTGCCACTTTATTTTTAACTTAGAAAAATTTCTAAGTTTTATGGTTACCCCTTTTACAAGTTATCTCACTTTTCTTGATTTTTCTTGATGAATGATGATTCAAATCACACATTAACATCATTTTAGGGTTAAAAATCCATTTTAGTGAAAAATCTCAAAAAGTCAAAGTTGACTTTTGTGCACAGTTGACTTTTTATCAGATGAATTCCAAACTGTGCAATTCTTCAGGAAATCATGTCCTTGACCTAAATCAAACTTGATGGACATGTTCCATGGGTGTCATAGGGTATATTCAATCATGTATTAGGGTTTGGGAGCATGTCCTGGTCAAAAGTCAAAGTTACAGTTCACTTTTCTCTTAAAACCCTAATTGTGGTGCAGATGAAATTGAGACTTGTTGCTCAAGCTTCTTGGATCAATCCATTGTTCCAAATGGATCAATATGGTATATTAGAGACCCTCAAACCCTCTCTTGAGGTATTGGCTCATGGTTTGCCCTAAAAGTCAACTTAGGGGTGAATTAGGTCAAGAAACCCTAATTCCTGATTTTTGATGAATGCATCCCGTGAGGCAAAATTGACTTGATGCATGGGTTCATGAGGTTCCATGAAGTATATTAGGTTATGTTTTGGATCATTGGCTTGTGCCCAGATGAAACTTTTCATCTGGAGGCCCTGGGTGATCAAAACCCTAATTTGGTGACACTGTCGATCTTGAGACTTGATCCACCTAGAAGGGAGCAGCTTTGTGCTTAATCCTTGAAGTGGGAGTCCTTTTGATCCTTTGAGGATGTTTGAGAGATTAGACAAGTTGAAGATCATGTCATTTCTTGATTGAGCCTTTGTCTAAAGCTCAGAGAGGGCTTGAAACCCTAATTTTGATTGTAGTGGATGCTCACCCATCTTTGGGGAGACTAATGAGGTACAAAGGTACATCCATATTGTGCTGATGATTTGCACAATGGTGGGGAATCTTAGTGGTCAAAATTTGGGGTATTACAGTAGGGTCAAAGGGAACTGAGGAAGGTTTAGATGCTAACATACCACTATCCTCTAGAAGCTCCAAGGTATACTTTCTCTGATTAAGAAATATGCCAATTGTGGATCTAGCAATTTCAAAGCCAAGGAAAAATCTCAACTGACCAAGATCCTTGATTTTGAAAGTTTGATGTAATAAGCGCTTGACCTGTTGTATTTCTGATAATGATGTGCCTGCCGAAACAATATCATCCACATATACCAATAAAGCAGTAAAATCAGTATTAGATGTTTTTACATATAGTGAATGATCTGCTTGAGATTGTCTATAGCCAAATAAGGTAAGAAATGAAGACAGCTTGGAGTGCCATTGCCTACTGGCTTGTTTCAAGCCATAAAGAGACTTATGGAGTTTGCAAACATGAGAAGAATTAGAAGTATGCAAATTAGGTAGGATGGTCATGTAAACCTAGGGGTGGGAATAGGCTAGGCCGAGCTAGGCTTTGTCAAGCCTGAGCCTGGCCTGCTAAAAAATTCAAAGCCTAAGCCTGGCCTGTAGCCTATCATAGGCTTATTTTTAGGCCTAAGCCTGGCCTTTTCGAAGGCGTGATTAGCCTACTAGCCTATTTAAAAGCCTACTTCATTTGAACATCTGTAAATAAGAAATTCAACTAATGTTAAATAGACTAACAAGTTAAAAGATCAATGAGATTAAATATTCATTTTCATTGTCTCGTTCAAGTTTTCTTATTAGCATAAGTTTGGTGATACTATTTGTTGAAGATAACTAATGAGAAAAACTTATGACAACAACTTATAACATTGTTTATAATGTTTTTTCAACTTATTTTCATAAGTTCTTCAAGATAACTAAGTTTTATTTTCGTATTTTAGTTCAAAGTACAAAATAGAATATAATAATAATTAATTTATTGATTTTTTCTTAAATAGGCCAGCCTGATAGGCTTGAAAGGCTTTTCTTACGGCCTGTGGCCTAGCCTCTTTAGCTAAATAGGCTTATAAAAAAGCCTAGGCCTTTTCTATTTAAGAAAAAGCCTGGCCTGGCCTGAGCCTATGTAGGCTAGGCCGTAGGCCCCTGTTAGTTGGCCTGGCCTATTCCCACCCCTATGTAAACCTCTTCATGGATATCACCATGAAGAAAAGCATTGTTAACATCAAGCTGCTCCAGATGCCATCCCTTGATAGATGTTGTGGACAAAATTACTCTAACTGTGGTAAGCTTTGCTACAGGGGAGAAAATATCAAAGTAATATATGCCTTCTAACTGTGTATAACCTTTTGCAACTAACCTAGCTTTATATCTCTCAATGGAGCCATCTGCTTTATATTTTACCTTATAAACCCATCTGCATCCAATGGGGTGCTTACCAGGAGGAAGATAAACTACATCCCACGTATGATTCTCTACAAGAGCTTGTAACTCAACATCCATGGCATGTTTCCAACAATCAAACTTAATGGCTTGGTTATATGTTTTAGGTTCAATGTTAGAAGAAATGGAACAACAAAAATGCTTATATGATGGAGAACATTTATGATATGATATAACAGATGATAAATGATGTGTAGTAGAAGAATTAGCAGGATGTAATGAAAATTCATCATGAGATGTAACATAACAATGATAGTCAGGCAAGTAACTAGGAGGACGAGAGGCACGAGTGGAATGTCTTAAGGGAATATGGGAAGTGATGGGTGAAGATGGATATAGGTGATTCTGTAGAAGGAGAATTAGAATTAGATGTGGGGTGAAATTTTACATCGGTGGGATAACCAATGGATAAAGGAGAAGTGGGAATATCCTGACCACTAAAATGAATTAGGATAGTAGGAGAAGTAGGTTAGAGTGGGGCAGGATGAAAGCTAGTGGTGGATGGGAAATGAACTGTTGTAGGGGAACTGGCATATGTACCAGAAGGACTATATTCAAGGGAAAGAGAAACATCAGTTGTACTAGTGGGAGATTGTGGTGCAGGAAAATCCTCAAAAGGGGGAAAACTGACAGGTTTGACACTAGTAACAATATGAGTAGGTTTTTGTGAAGATTTGAAGGGAAAACGGTCTTCATAAAAAATAATATTTCTTGAGACAAAAATATTGTGATGCTGTAAATCATAGAGAATGTAGCCCTTAGTACCATCCTTGAAACCAAGAAAGATGGATTTTCTAGCTCTAGGGTCAAACTTGGCTCTGTGAGCCTGTAAAGTTGTAGCATAACATAGGCAGCCAAAAAATTTCAAGTGGAATAAAGATGGTGGTTGAGAGTACAACAGTTCATATGGACATTTGGATTTTAACAAAGGGGATGGTAGCCTATTGATAATATGAATGACATGTTGTACTGAGAAAGTCCACATTGTTAAAGGAATGTTGGAATGTAATTACAAAGATCTGGCTACATTTAGAATATGTTGATGTTTTCTTTCAGCCACCCCATTTTTTTGGGGTGTCTCAACACAAGAGGTTTAGTGAACTATGCCTCTGGATCGAAGAAAATTAGCTAAAGTGAGAAATTCAGTGCCATTATCAGTCCTAAGGCATTTAAGAGAAGTTTTGAATTGATTTTCTAAGTATGCTACAAACTGAATCAGACTGGTTTGAACTTGATCTTTGGTTTTAAGAAAAATTACCCAAGTATACATACTATAGTCATCTACCAAAGTAAGAAAATACTTGTGGCCTAACATAGAAATAGTAGAATAGGGGCCCCATACATCAGCATGTAAAATATCAAATGGAGCAGTAGAATGAGATACACTATGTGGAAAAGGTAACTTTCTTTGTTTGCCAAGATGGCATGAATCACAAGGAATATTATTGGATTTACATGGTATAAAAGGAAACAATTGTGAAATAGCTTTCATGCCTATATCAAAAACATGGCCTAATCTTAGGTGCCAAAGATTACATGAGGTATTAACAGAAGAATTGTAAATAGATGACTGACTGGTAGCATCAAGGACATACAATCTTCTTTGGAGCCTAGCTGTACCAATCATTACCTTGGAATGATTATGCAAGATTTTGCATTTATCAGCACCAAAGTGCATAAAACAATCATTATTACTAGCAAGTTTGACAATAGAAATTAGGTTAACATGAAAACTGGGAATGTAAAGAACATGGTGCAATGTTAAGGAAGGGGAAAGAACTACACTACCAGACATAAATGCAACAAAATGAGAGCCATCAGGAAGATTAACATGAACATGTATGATGCTTTTGCAATTGAGAAAAACAGTAATGTCATATGAAATATGATCAGTTGCTCCAGTGTCTAAGATCCAAAGATGAGGATTCTTACCATTGGTGTTAGATGAATGAGAGTTCATGACAAAGGGTGAGGTAGAGATAGACTTGGCTTGTGATTTAAGTTTTGATTCTTGGAGCAATGCAAGGATATTTTTGTATTGTTCTTGAGTGAAACTACAAGGGGATGCACCTGAACTCTGCTGGGAAGAATCTGAGACAACATTGATTGTAGCATGAGTGTCAATTTGAGATGGTTGAGTCTTGCCCTTACCTTTGAAATCTGGTGGATACCCATGTCTGAGGAAACAAGTTTTCACCGTGTGATTGGTCCTACCACAATGTGTGCAAACACGATTGTGGCCTCTAGCTGACCCTTGATTCCTACCTCTGTAGGCATTTTTACTAGGTTTACCATTAGAGTAGCCATGTTGAGCTTGAACTTGACAAGCAGTTGGAGTTAATTCCTCAGTAGCTGTAGATGCCTGGACCAACACAGTTGTAGAGCTATTCAGCTCACGTTCTTGTCGGATGATGAGGGAAAAGGTTTTGTCAATATCAGGCAAATGACTTATCATCATTATCCGTGACTCGGAATGGGTGAACTTCTCATTCAAACCTTTAAGAAATCGAATAACTTGATCTTGCTCATGATATTGCATAGCAGAAGCAATGGCACCACAAGAGTAATGAATGACGCAAGAACACGCAAGAATATGTCAGTAATTATATATCCAATTCATCCCATAAAACTTTCAATTGAGTAAAGTAATTTGAAACATCAAGATTACCTTGACGAAGCATGTATATATCTTCTTGTATATCAGAAATGCGGAAAATGTCGCTGTGAGAGAATTTAAGCTGCAAATTATTCTAAACATCTGCAGTGCTATCAATCCAAAGAACGAATTTCGCAATGGAATCTGAGAGAATCTGAGCTACAAATTTTTCCAAACACTTGCAGTAACACTATCTAAAATAGTATAGGCTAATAATACCTTATCTCCCCTTTCCTACTCTTTCTTTCTCCCTATGCACCATTTATGACATGGTTTTAGGGGGCTTGACCCTGACAAGTGGGTTAATCATACCGATGAAGACTAGGAATAGTAAAAATTGTTGACATATTGTATTGCATCTAAGAAACCTCAATGTTACTTTTTAAACTTAATGCTTTTAAAGTGCAAAACGATTGGGATGCATAACAATATAAGTAGAAACTTCAAACTTCAATGCATCTATGAAAACACAATTTAAATATGTATTTATTTTTTTAATAAAAATAGTTATAGATTTTAATAATTATCACCATGTTTAAAGACTTTGTCTTGTAATTTTTAAATTAAATAAAGTTTTTATATCTAAAAAGACACTATACATTTGATAGTTTAAAGCATCTAAACTAACACAAGTTTACACAAAAAAAATTCCTCCAAGCCATAAACCATGCATTACATTTTTTTTGGTTAATACACATTTTAGACCATGCCATATGGGGCGAATTCGAAAAAAGATCCTGTAAAAAAAACACAGATTTCATCCCTGCCTTTTTAAGATTCTCTTATTTTGGTCCTTAAATGAATTTGGTCAACTTAAATGCTGAGGTGGACATTACAGCTTGGCATTTTTATTATTTCATGGTATACGTGTAAAATACATGTGGCAAACATATATTTTTCGTGAATTGCTTTCATTCTTCTTCTTCCTTTCCCAAATTATGTTTGCAGCTAGGGTTTAAGATCTCCCCCAAATTTTGAAATTAGCTCGTATCTTTACCAATACAAGAAAACGAGTGGAAGCGCGAGTTCATGCTACACGACGAATGTGAGAAAACCACTGGGTTGTGGCCACGAGCTTCCCATGAGAATCCATGTTTCAAAGTCAAGCTCAAACCCATGAAGAAGATATTGGAAGTGTAAATTTTGGGGGGTATGTAAAAATTTGTTCTCTTCTTTTGTTCATTTCATCTCTTATTTTTCCAGAATTTTGATGCTTGTTTCATGTCGTCTATTTTTTTTACAGAATGTTGATGATTGTCATCTATTTCATTGGGATGATGAACTGTATCAAGGAAAGAATGTTGAACCTAGATTCGATGGAGGTTGCCCGGGATGTCTAAACTTGACAGTGGATATGAAGCAGAACAAGAAAATCAAGAAACTAAAGATGAAGGCTACAAAAGATCAGAAGACCATTTAGACACTTACCTTTGTTCTTGTTGTATCTTGGTTGTTTTTTGCTGTATTGTTGTATAATATATAGAATGTAATGATAGGAATGTTTGATTCCGTTGTAATGATAGGAATGACATCCTTTGTTATTTCTGAATGTTAAATGAAATGAGTTTTCAATATGAGTTCAAATGCTGTAATATCAGTTCAGTAGGTACAATTACAAGTTTGAATATCAGTTCAGTTCTATAAGCAGACTAAAAGTTCTCCAATATCATTCCAATATGCACAATAAAAGTGCATCCTGCATCAGTACCAAATGTTGTAAAACCAGTTCAGTACCAAATGCTATATGTGAACTCTTACAACTGTTTGAATAGAACACTCTAAAACCAGTTGAATATGCAGTCTATTAAGACCATAACAGTATGCATTCTAAGAGCAGCTTGAGTTCCAAAGAATAATTAAGCATGCAGTCTAAAACCACCTCAATTAAGTAGATGATAACATCTCAATTAAACATGCAGTTTCAATACAAGTTTGATGATAACAGTCAAACAACATTTTATAATAGTTCTTAATAACAGTCAATATTTAGTAGGTTCCCAAAAACACTTGCAATACCAATCAACATAAGGTGCAACAAGTGCATTACAAACATCATCCTAAGCACTTTATGTGCATTACAAACATTATCCTAAGCACTTTATGTGCAGTACAAACATCATCCTAAGCACATTATGTGCATTACAAGGATCAAAACAAGATACAAACTACAAACATTAAATGGACGCCTTCTTTTTTGCTGTCATGGACTTCTTCTGTTTGGAGACCTTTTGTTTCTTTTTGGGAGACTTCTTAGAAGCAGCAATTGGTTCAGTAGTGTTAGAGGTTGGATTTACAACCTAAGAGGACTGCAGCTCTGCCTCAATTGAGGCCACAATTGTTTCTATAGATGCATCAAATTCACCATGAAAATAGTCAATTGGTTGCTCATCCAATGCAGGTTCACCCACTGCAGGCTCATCCATTGCAGGTGCATCAGATTGTGGCTCATCCATTGCAGGCTTGTCTACTGGTTGCTCACGATCAACAAGATCATGAACTTGTGGCTTATCCACTGTATTCCCACTATTTTGCTTCCTAAGTTCAGTTGCATAACTCTACAACAAAGAATATTGCTTAGTTGAGTTACCATAAATGATTTCCTCAGCTATGTGCGTGGCCCTCCATGCTCTTCCTTTGGTAATACCAACTGAAAACTTGGTCCTAAGTTCAGCCATTAGATCTGAAACTTTAACCTTGTCAGTTAACTGCCTCTTTTCAACAGCAATCTTGGATACCCACTTTGAGCTGGCTGACTTATTATCTAAAACCCTAGCACAAGTATGTGACCCCACCCAAGTCTTCATTTGAAAAGTGTGTTTGTGCCCCACCTTACTACAAAGTGCTAAAAAACCATATTTACCCCTACACTCCGCCCTTACCCTAGTACTTTCATTTTTAACAAACCTAATCTCTCTACCATTTAAAATAGACCATTCTCTAATGGCATCCTTAAATTCAACAAGAGAGTTAAATTCCATACCTAGTTTGAACTCATAGTCCTTGTTGAGCAAATCCCCTCTAAACTTCTCATATTTAGGCATACTTTCCTTATCACTATCATCTAGGTCTGAGCTGCCAAGCTCCTCACTTTCATAAGCACCATCTTCTCCAACAGGATTTAAAGTACTAGCATTCCCACGCATGACATTAGAAGGAACAACCAACCTGATTTTTTTGGGAGACCTTACAGTTGAAGACTCCTGGTTAGCTTTTAATTTATACTTGTATTTCCTGCCACTGATTTCAACCCTGTTACCTTGTTCTGGTTTATCAACCTGCACAACCACAAAGTCTTCGTTTTCGTCATTGACTCTTTCTTCCTCACTATCTTCAAATCTGACACCTAGAGATTCATCCTCACTGCTATGCTGACTATCTTCACCAACATCTACATAGTTTGGAGTGAGAGCCCTCTTTGAATTGTTCACAGCATTGTGCTCCACACATATGTGTCTATCAACATTGTGACATATAGAATGCTTCACAATCTCTGTAACATGTTCATCATCAGTTATGTGGAAGAAACCTTCATCAATCCCTTCAATCTTCCTCCATATTCGAACACCACTACCATCAAAACCACACTCCCTTAGTAAACTCAAAGCTTCGAAGTACAACCATGTGTCTGCGTCCTAGCCACTACCAATGGTTTCAACACCTCCTCTGTAAAAAACAAAGCTCTCACGAACAAACTCTCCATCGTGGTGAATGGTTAAGTTGAACAGTACCATACCTGAAATTGGTTTTCAAACATGAATAATGGGAAGTGTATGTTACGAAAAAAATTGAAATCGCATCTTGGAGAAGACGATATAATAGATGAAAGAAAAATAACGTACCTTAAAACCCTAGCAATGGGTGACGAACGACCGACAGCTTGGAAATACAAAGCAGACACTTGGTTACTATTCTAGGTTTCAGGGCGGAAATGAAATTGCATCTCCTAACCATTCTGAACATATATGTGTTGTAATATGCTTGCCACATGTATTTTACACGTATACCATGAAATAATAAAAATACCAAGCTGCAATGTCCACCTCAACATTTAAGTTGACTAGATTCATTTAAGGACCAAAATAAGAGAATCTTAAAAAGGCAGGGATGAAATCTGTGTTTTTTTTACAGGGTCCTTTTTCGAATTCGCCCCATATGGCAGGGTCTAAAATGTGTATTAACTTTTTTTTTCATTTCTTTTTCTTTTGTTACGTTCCCTAGAAATAAATTATTCGCATTAATTATGTTGCATCTCAGTTTTTGAGAGAGATATGGATGCTAAGAAAATAATATGGAATAATTTAAAATTATTTAGCATTTAACTATTTAGAAGTACAATATGTTTGTTAAATTTTAATTATAAAAAATTTCCCTTTGTTTGTTTAATTCATCTTGATAACATTTTTTTAGTGTTTTTTTAAAGTCAGTGATATAAATAGGAATACAAGAGGTATTCAACCCATTATAAAATTTAGGAAAATTCTCAACCAACACTTTTATCCTACCAATGGTTTATACAAAAAGCATGGAAAGAAGAGTTGGAATAAAAAATCTCCCCAATACAACCCCATTTTCAAGCAAAGAATTTCACATTCCAACAAATATTACTAACACTGACAGTTTCAGATTTAAATATAAAATTGTTTCTCTCCTTCCAAATAGACCATAAAATCGCCAACCAAATCGTCCCTTTAGCGTAATTTTGATCTTTGTGAGCCCCACCTCCACACCAATCCAACCAAAAACTAGGCACATCCCCATTAAAACTCAACATTATCCCACACCACTCTCCTATACTATTCCAAACCTGGCTAGATATCCTGCAAGTAAAAAAAAAGTTGTACAAAATCCTCCTCTAACTCATCACAGAAACAACACAAAGCATCCATCACCAACCCTCTTCTACATAACAAATTTTTTGTGGGTAATCTATTCCATAACTCTCTCCAACCAAAAAGTTTAATTTTAGTTGGCACTCTATTCTTCCACAATCAAACAAAAGCCTTCAACTTATCCTCCTGCACAAAGTTGTCCGAACATGCAGTAACCATTTTGCGATAAACTTCGTTCATACTGTAACACTGCTTCGAACGCTGTCCATCCTCCATCCAACAAACCTCATCCTCCTCCTCCTCCAAAGTAGGCGAAATGCCTTTCAAAAACTGGATTAAAAAGTCTATCTCGATACTAGATGAATCCTCTTCTTGAGTTATGGTATCCCTCACTTTCCACACCCAACCCTCCTCAGACCACTCCCATTTCCTGCACCATAACATCTCTCCTGCTGCACCCAGAAAACTGAGTGGGATACAAAACTGCTAACGGTAATTCACTGCACCAGCTTGCCGTCCAAAAAGGAATCCTCATGCCATTCCCGATCTTAAAACCCACTGAATTTGCAAAATTGAAATCTCCTGCAACAGAAATAGATCCACACTTCATAATATATTTCCACCAGTTAGAAGAAGAATTGAAGAACCTGTAATCATCCCTCAAGACCAGAGAATTGATCGAGCCATATCTTGCCTTTAACACCCTCCTCCAAAGCGCCTTTGATTCATTGAGAATTCGCCATTTCCACTTAGTTAACAAGGCAAGGTTAAATTCTTTGATACTCTTAATCCCAAGACCAGGGTCGGCCCAAGCCCAAGGCGAGTGAGGTTATCGCCTTAGGCCTCAAATTTCCGGGCCTTTAAAATAAGCCTCAAATGGAGAAAAATAAAACCTCAACTTTTATATAATAAAATAATATTTCATAAAATATAACAACAAACATAATGCCTTAGTGACGAAAGATCTAGACAATTATGTTTTGACACACAGGCTCGAATTCTATTCTATCTATTCTTTGTATAACAGTGATATATATAAATTTCGCCTTAAGCCTCAGAAGTCAGAACACTTTGGGTCGGCCCTGTGCAAGACCACCTAAGGTTTATCTCTGCACACGACTCCCCACCTCAACCAAACAATCTTTGCCTTCTCATTCATCCTACCCCACAAGAAACTCCTTCTTATTTTATCAATCGCTGTCCAAATCGCTACTGGGCCTTATCCACATTTTTTTAGTGTTGATTATTCAGTATATATTACTAAAATATATTGAAAGTGAAAATTTATCATTTTGCTTCTATTTTTTGCACTACGAAAAAATTAATTTGTAATGACAATCGTCATAAGGCCCACACGTTTTATAGCAATGTAAAAAGTGGATAGACGAACATGAAAGTGTCAGTCTAAACGCCAATAGTAATAAGAAGTGTAAAGAAAAAATAAAGGTTAATATTTTTAATTTTAAAAAATGATTTATAATTTATAATTTATTGTTGGAATTATAAAATTTGAGTATATTTTTTGAACTTATTTGAGAATTCACAATTTCAATTTTATTTTATTTTTTGAGTTGTGGCAATTATACAATTCAAAAACATAAATTTAAAATTCAATTCAATAATATAAATCACAACAGTGTAATATTAATATAATTCATTGTTACTTAAATAGATTAATAAATTAATTAATCTTTTATCCTTATAAATATTCAAAATTTTAATTCTAAATCCTTTAAAATATTGGCAATTTCTTAATGCACCACCCAAGTTTCTTAGGCATCACGTGAAATTATTTTTTTGCCCCTCTTTTTCGGATGTGCACATCCGGACGCACCAAATTTTTAAAAATCATAGAGATTTTCCGGATATGCATATCCGGAAAGAATTCTGATGTGCACATCCGGAAGTATTTCTTATTAGTTCGCGCCAGACGTTCTTCCCCCCTCATTATTCACCTTTCCATTTCCAAAATCTCTCAAACTCTCTCAAACTCTCAAATTTTCAATCACCACAAATCTCGATTTTTTCCACTCGAGTTCGGCGCAGAGCAACTGCTACAACGATCAACACACTCCAAATCCTCCGTATCACATTTTAATCGGTAAGTTTTTAAATTTTAGAGTTTCGGAGTAATTTTCGAGTAATCGATTTAGAGTAAACATTTAGGTGTAGAAATTGTTAGGTTGTATGAATAACATAGGTTAGAGACAATGTAGGTTATTTTTACTGCTTCAAACGGACGATCAGGGCATAAAAATACCCTTTTGGTTGTTACAGTGGCCATGGCTGCCGTTTTTAAACTTCAAAATACGTACCGGATGTACAGATCCGGAAATATTAAAACGTTTAGTGTTTCCGGATGTGCACATCCGGAAATACCCAACGTTTAAAATTCTGCGTCCTTCCGGATGTGCACATCCGGGAATACCTAACGTTTAAAATTCTGAGTCCTTCCGGATGTGCGCATCCGGAAGACTATTTTTTTTTCCTTTTTTAATTTTGCTTGTTTGTTTGTTTTTGTTTAATTATTTTTAAACAAAATTTAATTTATTTATTATGCTTTGCAGATTAGATGGCTGGCAGAGACGATCGTACCATACATGGACGGACAGCTCAGCACGCATCTGTCCGACGTGAGCGGATGCAGTTTACAGTCGAGGCTTCCGACGCAGAGGGAGTTGGGGTAGCCCCTACAGCTGAGGGACATCCTACACCACAGCCATCCACATCACAGGTTCAGGCCACTCCCTCGTCAGCCGTCGATTCTACATCTCGGAGGCGTCGGGATTCTACTGCTAGTTCATCAGGGTCTCAGCCCGTACGCAGGCGTCGTCGGGAGACTACAGCTCCATCAGCTGCTCCTCCTCGTTCCCCTGTTGCTGTTCCTGTTCCAGAGGGTGATCACCCAACACATGAGGGTGTTGATGATGATGACGATTTCGATGAGCTGGGCGACCAGAGCGGAGACAGACTGGAGTGTTGCTGCCGGGTACATCATGTGGTTCTACACCGTCTCACACCCATGCATGGTGCCCACTGCTGAGGGATCGCCACCCAGACCTGCTCATCAGGAGATATTAGAGGAGCGACAGTCTCAGCTGGACCACACTCAGGATGTCCTACCACGCTGTCGTCAGATAGAGCAGATAGCGCAGCAGGCCATTGCGGACGGTCACCTCCCTGAGGGCTCTGGTGCCAGACTTGTCGTGGACAGGATTATTGCGATTGCTCAGGGGGCACTTCAGTACCGCAGACATCGATCCAGGATGGCGGCTAGGGGCAGAGGAGCAAGGGAGCCAGGAGAGATCCTTCGCCATACGCAGTAGTTTTTTGTTTGATGTATTATATTTATATTAGATGTATGCACTTTATTTTGACAAAGATTTATTTTATATATATATATATATCATTTTATTTTATATATGGATGTTGTCAAATGTATATTAAATTGCGACGATTTATTAACATATGCGACCAAGCAAAAAAATCGATTTTTTAAAAAAAAATAATGTTCTGTCTTTTTCCGGATCTGCAGATCAGGAATGTTTCGGATGTCCACTTCCGAAAAGAATCAGCGTTTTTAAAAAAAATAGTACGTCCGGATGTGCACATCTGAAATTAGGGGGCAAAGCCGAAAATTCAGATGGTGCCTAAGAAATAAGGGTGATGTGATAAGAAATTGCCAAAATATTTTGGAAAACTTTGATCTCTATTACTGTCGCCATTTAGTCTTGCTGTTTAAATTTTATCTATAAATCTACTAGTGGAAAATTTTCTCTATAAGTACTAAAATAAAATTTGAATTTTTTTTTTTTTATAATTTCCAATACTTGTTTAATCCTAGATTAATTGTTTATTATACTTGAAGTACTAACTAAGTTGTAAAAATTTAATTTTGTAATTTTAAAATATCAAATTTAAACCTCCTCAAAGCAAATGTAAAATGATTACCAATAATTTTTTAATTAATAACTAACCAATAAGTTAATATAGATGAGGCCGGAAATCAACAGTTTAGCTTATTTATTCTATTTATGTACATTAATTTATTTAAAGAAAATAACTATTTTATTATTTCTCAAAAATGAAATTGAATTTGAAACAAACATGCTTTTGACTTTTTATATCTAAACTAAAGACGGTGTAGAAGATAACAGGTTAAGTAGGGAGTACAATATTGTAAGATATGAAAAACAAAGTCCTAGAAACTTCACAGATGCAAGCAAATTTGCAAGTTGAAAGATGAAACTACATCAATGAACAAATGCCAAAATACTAACACAAGCCATAAAGTGAAAGTCCAAAACTATCAGAATTTACAGACAAAATCAAATCACCAGTTGGTTTTATCAATCATTAATCTTCATCAAGCATGGTGAAATCCTCTACATTAGTTTCTTTGTTGTTCATTTTTCGCATTTCATCGATATCCACGGCCAACGATGGATCCTGTACCAGCACATTCACATCCAACCCTTTTGGACAACCTAGTACACAATGATTTGGTTAAAAAGCAAAACAATGGTGGCATAAAATTAATGTCAAGGTTATCAAAAAAACAACTATATACCCGGTATAGGGCATCGAGTACGGTTATTCTTTGACTGTATATATTGCATTATCACTTGCTTTTCATAAATGTGCCTACATTGCATGCTGCATCAATGAAAGAGAGAATAAGTAACAAGCATAATAACATCTATCAATCAATATCAATATCCAAATGCATTCACAAGATAATCCACAAAACATGTGTTTCAGTGCAAATTCATAAACTTGCAGTAATCTTTTGTCCCAAGCTAATACAAAACAAGTTAAACATTGATACTAACCAATAGTTCTCAGTTTGTTTTGGCCACATTGTTTTTGTTTATGTGTGGTGTCTATTGAGTTTTGGTTTAGTCAATTTAGGAATTAAGTCAACATTCCGTTTTAGGTAGAAAATTTAGTTTGTTGACTAACTGTAACCATTTCTGTTACGGCAGTTGGTTAGCTAACTTGGGTTATAAATAGTTTGTTGCTTGAACATAGCTAGTTTCCCATTCATATCTAGATCACAATTCCTTCTACTTGTAAACTTGAGAGGAAAAACCTGAAACTTGTGTAGAGAGATTGTATTCCTCAAAAGAAAGGAAGATCATTAAGAATAGTGGCTGCCGTGGACTAGACCTAAAGCACGTTGCTTTAAAATCGAACAACGTAAATTCTCTGGTGTTTTTTTACTGCTTTCTGTTTTTTCAATTTGTTTTAATATTGTTTTTTGTTTGTCTTGCAGTCTTTCCAATCACTCTTTGATTCTTAAAGAAAGATTTTAACCAATTAATTTGTGGTGATTTCTGAGAATTATCCCAACAACATCTGTTTAGTTCCTATAATGTATCTTTGACTGCTTCTTATTATGGGCACGCCTTCTACTGGAATAGTTTTATTAATATAACTTTTTGGCTTTTTCAAAAAAAAAAAAAAAAAAACTCTATTCCTCACCATCAAGGTTTGATCATAGCTGTCTTGTATTTCAAGAAATTACATTTTTCATTCATGTTTCCACTAGTCTTATCAGTCCAGTTGGTTCCGAAATCTATACAACATCTTCATGTGCATCGGAATTTTTGTTTTTTCTATCAGTGGTGAAATTCATGGCAATGTAGAGTATAGACTATGCTCAGAGTTTATTTCTAGTGGTGTATTTGTATTATCAATAGTTGTGTTGTCTCTCACGGCTTACCTAGATGCTAACTTAGAGTATTTAAGGGGTTGTTTATCAGTCATGTCATAAAGCATTATCATCATTCGCCATTGAACACGATGAGAAAACTCCTAGCCTGATAAAGTTTGAATTTTAATTTGTAACTTTGAGCTACCTAACTACATACAATAGAATATGCAGTTAAAGGCTAAATAAATAAGAACGGCGGGGGAGCATAGTGGGGAAAGCTAAAGGTGCATCTACCTCCTCGAGATGTAAGTGTAAGAATGTAGAGAGTATAGACAAATCAATTCAAACCGAGCATATGAAACTAGAGTTTGGCTCATGAAAAAGATAAATGAAGATGGTACTTAAGCTTGATTCATCTTAGTTTGTACCCGACTTTAAACAATTCAAACTACTAATATTTTGAATAATTCATGTGGTACCTGCGAACTGGTTCTTGAAGCTCAGTAATAGGCTTTCCACTCAATGGACATTTAAAATTCAAAATATTAGATTGGGTACTGGTCATTACAATGTCCTCCTCCTCTTCACCTGGCATTGGCTGTCCCTCGTGATGAACCTTCTAAACAAAAATATAAACAAAAAAGCGATTAGATTGTTCCTTGAATTGAATAACGGTTTGAGAAGGAACTTGGAAATATGTGAGTACTCCGTAAAAAAAAGATATTCTAACCATAGACAGAAATCATATTTGAAAAATAAATGATAGTACACTACTTTTAAACAAAGTGGGGAGGTTCACTGAGTATTGATTGACCAAAAGAGGGAAAATAAAATAATTTTCATGTACAAGTATGCATATTCAACTACGGATTAACACCAACGAAAATGGGGAGAAGAAAGGGAGGGGTAAGAATCTTCTAACACTTAAGATTGACAAGAAACATACCCATACAGCTTCCTTAAATTGGCGCACTAAAGGATGTTTTTGAACATCTGAATTTCGATTGGCCTTATACTGTGAAATTTCATCCTCAAATACCTTATGAAAATCAGTCAACTGCATATTTGCAAAATCAAAAGAAAAGTTAGTTTTTGGACAAAGGTAGGGTTAGTGTCATTATATCGAATATGAACAAAACAAAATAACCATCATTGATTGTAATTGGGTTTTACATACAGAGAAAAGGACTACTAAGTTCAAACAACTAAGATAACAACTAAGATAGCAGAATGATAACTAACCTAACTAACCATTTGATATTTCATATATCCTCCGTAGCACCAACACTTCAGAAAAAAGGTGTGTCTGTGTCCAAAACTGACACCGGCACTTGTGATTGTGATTACGTTTACTTATTCATTTTTTTTCAAATTATTACCGGTGTCGACGTGTCGGTGTCGTGTTTCCAATGTCTCTGCTTCATAGCATTTATTTAATAGTTAAATGATAAGTTGATAAGTATTAAGTGATGAGATTTGATAACCTGTTCTCCAGGTTGGTATCTATTACCAAAAGCTTGAACAGCAGATGAAAAATGCACACTGTGTTCAGATAAGTCAACTAACTCCACAACAGCATCTTCCATTTCCTTCACCTAAAGTAGTTTTCACTTTTCATTCATCACATGAACAATATTCAAAAACCAAAAAAAAACTTGAATTTCCCATCAACCACAACCATTTTCAACAGATACTAATTAAAAATATAAAAAAGAAAAACCTTGTCAGGAAGATTATCTTTTTCCAATTGAACTGCAATATTCTTCATCACACCCACTGTTGTTCGGATATCCTATAGTAAACCCAGAAAAATGTAACACAGAGGTTCATTAGCAAATTTCTTAAATTATACTTTGGAACATGAAAAAAAAAATGTTCCTTTGAGAGGAAACTAATGGTGTGAAATAAAGAAAACCCTAAAAAAAGGAAGGGTGGGAAAAAGGGGTTTGAGAGTTACCGAGATGAAAGGTTGAATATCGGAGCCGAAGGTGGCAGCTAAGTTCTTTATCCGACCAGAAGCGCCGCCGTGTGAAGATGACGCCATGATTCTCGATGGATTGGTTCCTTCAAAGTTCCGCGAAAGGAGGAATTTGGAGGGAGATATGAAATTGAGTCAGGGTTCTCGTGAAAATTGAATTTTGAAATGTATCAAAAGTGCAAGTAGATAACTAATACTATCCATCGTTTATCTTAGTGATAAAAATATACTTATAAAAAAAGTTTTAAAAAGTGAAAGTGATTTTTTTATTAAAAAATATATTACAATTTTGTTCACTATAACAAAGAGTTCTCTTAAAAAATGGATTTTTTTAGTTTGTTATGGTTCAAAATTAAGAATCGATATATCGAACTAATTTTTCAGTTTTGTTTGATTGTGAACAAATCAAAACGGTTTGGTTCAGTTTTTATAATCTTTTATTATGGTTCAATTTGATGTAGTTACGTTCTTTCAATAAACTATATCATAAACCATCCTAATTAAGTTTAATGGACATGTATTTGCCAATGTCAAACAACTTTACAATCTTCTCTAATACAAAAACAACATCATGTCATGTCATCAAAATAACTTTAAAATTTAAGTGTGATTTGGCAAAATGCTCCTCAGTCAGTATTTGGTTATCAGTGTAAAAATGTTTTACACTGACGTATATCATATATTCTCTTTAGTATTTTACAAGTTTGCATTTAAGAAAGTAATACATACTCATGAAGTATTTTGCATATTCGAAAAGTAGAATATAAAACTTTCCAACTCATGAATTTCTATTATGTGGTATAGGTTGTACCGATAATTTATATGAAATGCAATTCACATAAACTTATATTGTATGACCCTCATTTATTTATGATCAATGTTGATGTTACATTTTCTGATCAGAATGACCAATTGAATTGTCGTCTTAACCACTACGACACAAGAATGATGAATAATGTTATGTATCAATGGTCGTAAATCGATGTTGATGAACGTGTTTGTTTCACTAGCATGCAACTTCAAGACGACGATGATATAATGGTCATGTTATCATTATTTGATCAATATTGTGACTAGTCTTAAGACATTCGACGAAATCTAAGTGTGCACGGTAAAATCCTGCATATGTTAGTCTTGTTATGCATAGTCAGTCTGAAGCCTGAATAAAAGGAGAAAGAGTTGTGTTAGAAAGTCGTCATTCAACGTAAAACTTTGTTAAATTTTTATGACAGGGATAAAATACATAATAATATGAACTCGAGGTCATTTTCCTTAAGCAACGCATTGTATGACTCGAGTATAGTGTCAAAAGAGCAAAGGTCGGTACATCGCTGTCTGGATACAATAGAAAATAAACAAGTGTTCCCACATTGTTGTAAACGGGTATGGATAAAGAAGTTAGTTCATGAGAGTATGATCCATTTTAAAACATGGAATATATTCACGTTTTTTGGAATATCTATGGAAATAGTGAACAATATGGTTAGGAGGAAGATACTTTTTATGTGCCTACAAAAAACTAAGTGGACGAGTAAAAAATTGAAAGAACTAGACAACTCATAATTTATGCTTTGATTCACTGACAAAGTTAAATCAAGAAATAGGGTGAGAAATTATTATAGATAATAAGTGAAAGAAGGATATTCTGGATGTGAAAAGAGTAGAAGATCAAATCATTAACATATAATTTGTAGTGGAATAAGACACCTTTATGTTATTAGCCCTTACACACTTTCATCTACTTGCTCACAAGATCAAAAAGTTTGTAACCACCAATTGAATGACAACTAATTAAAATCATGTGACTTGATTTGTCATCAATCTCACTCCTCAATTGACTAGGCACATGTCTATATGCAATAAATCGAAACACCTTTAAGTGACTCAAGCTTGATTTGACACCTGACCCACATTCTTCTAGTGCGATTACTTTTAACCTCTTAGTTGAACTCATGTTCAATATGTATGTAGCATTGGACACAACTTCACCCCATAGTTCATTAAGATAATGCGCGTCCTTCAACATGTTTCTCACCATATTCATAACAGTCATATTCTTTGACCCATTTTGTTGGGGTGTGTCGTACCTCGAAAAATGAGAACGACCTCGCGAAGCGCAATTGCACGCCCGCGGGATGGACTTAACAGAGTCGCCACCGATCTTTATTTATTCCCATAGAGGGAAAGGGAAAATATCGAATAAAACCCTTAAGAGAAAGGATAAGAATATGGTTATCGCAACCAATGTCTGAGTTCGGGAGTCGGTTACGCAAGGGGAAGGTATTAGCACCCCTCACGTCCGTTGTACTCAACGGGAACCATTTAGTTAGGGTTAAATGTATGTTAGCTTAAGGTTTGTCTCTAATCTTCTACTGAGGAAAGGGAGAGAAAGAAATGTTTTTATATTTTTTATTAAAGAGAAAGGACCTAAAGGTTTTATTACTAGGGGGACTCGACAAGACTTCGCAATCTCGTGCCTACGTATCCTCATGGTGCAATGAGGAACTCAGAGCCTTCGTAGTTCGGGGCTACGATGAAAAATGGAAAGGTGGAATCCAAGAAGGCATTGGATGTAAAGGAAAAAGGTGGAATCCAATAAGTCATTAGATGTAAAGGAAAAAGGAAAAGGTAGAAAAAAGAAAAGGTGGCTCGCTAGGATCTCGCAATCCTATGCCTACGTATTCTCAAGATGGACTTGAGAAATCAGAGCGTCCGTAGTTCTGGCTACTACGGTAACAAGCTTGAAAGCAAAGCTTGTGAGGATTGATTGTTTAGGAGAAGAGATTAATAGCTATCTCTTATGAAAGGATTTGAATGAAGGGTTAAAGGTTGGTGAGGGAGAAGAGATTAATGGATATCTCTTGTGAAGGTTAAAGGAAGGGTTAAAAATCACAAGAGATTAATGGCTATCTCTTGGAAAAGCTAGTGGTTTAAAAGTGGCTTGAATATGTTTTAAGAATGCCAAGGGGTTATGCCAAAGTGCTAGACTCTAACAGTCCTTTTCATTCAAGATTGATTGTAAAATTGTTTGTTGGACAATGAACATTGATAGTGATCAATGGTTCAAGAGTTGCACCAAGATGCTAGATCTCGACGGCTCTTATTCATCCAAGTTGAAATGAAAAATATTTGATGGACGATGAACTCTTGAAGATAATCAATTGTTCGAAGAGTTGTGCCAAGATGCTAGATCTTGACGGCTCTTATTCGTCCAAGTTATGATTAAGATTGTTTTGAAGACAACAAGCTTTTGATGATAAAAAAGCTCAAAAGGGTTATGTCAAGATGCTAGATCTTAACGGTCCTTATTTGTCTGAATTGATATAAAAGTCGCTTAGTGGACAATTAACGCTTGATGAGAATCAATTGTTCGAAGAGTTGTGCCAAGATGCTAGATCTTGACGGCTCTTATTTGTCCGAATTAATTAAAGGTATTTGAGGAGCGAAAGAATGAATGAATGGCTACCCCAAAGTGCGAGACTTGAGACCAATCGTTCGAGGTTTATGCTAGAATGCTAGATTCTAACGGTCATCTTCTTTCGCATTTATTTAGAAACAGATTTTAACATTCGATTTTTAAAGTCACTCGATACTTGATCGAGGTTTGATTCATAAGTTGAAAATAATTTGTGAAATGGTTTGAAATTGAAAATTGTTTAATGAAATGGAAATTGAAATGAAATCGAAATGGTCTCGTCTTAATCAAAATTTAATCGAAAAATCAATAATCTATGATATTTGACTTTCATTGACCGATAAAATAAAAAATGAAATATGGCCTCATATTTATCAAGATTTTTAGTGATTTGAATAAAATCAACCAATCAAGATTTTTTATATATCATTGGCCCATAGTAAAATAAAATGAGAAATAAAATTGAAATTAACATAAAATCAATGGAAGAAAAACAAAAAGTAAATAATAAATTAATGATAAAATATTTAGAAAATAAAATGAAATAATATTAAATTAAAACAAGAAAGGGTGTGTGCTGGATTCATGAAGTGTGTGAAAATGAATGGGGTCAAGGAGGAGGGTGGACCGAGTGATAATGAAGTGTGGGTGGTGATGGTCTAAATGGACTTTAAGCCCACGATTCACAGCGATATTCAAAAATCAGATTTTATTAAAAACAAATAAACTAGGAAAAGGAAAGTAGGGTCAACAGAATACGATGGAGTAAACACGATCAAAAGCGAAAACGCAAACATCTCGTTCCAATATTCTATTCATCGCCCCGCTTCCGTCTCAGTTCTAATCTCTCTTTCTACTTCGGTTGCTGCGAATCCTTTTATTCTTCTTTTTCGCAGTGGCTTTCTCTTTCTCTTCTTGAATCTATTTTCCGTTGTTAATGTTGTGGCGTTGTGGATTTGATGGTGTGGTTGCAGGGAGAGTCTTTTTTCGCCGGCAATAACAACGGCGAAGTTGTTTATGGTTAGCGACAGGGTTTGGTCATGAGTTTGAAGGGATTTGATTTTTGCGCGGAAGAACGGTGGTTCGGTGGATAGGTAAGGTTCAGAGAAAAAAAGAGAAGGTTGGATTGTTTTTCGATTTGGAAGAATAGGGTGATTGTTGAGAAAGGTTATTGAAGGGAAGTGTTTTGGGTCGTGAAAGATTTAGGTTGAAGAAGGTTTTGAAAGGTTATTTCATCCTTGTTCTACAGAGGATTTGTGTTTTTTGAAATCAGTGAGTCCCCTTTTCTTGTTCCTTCGGTTTTCTTTTTAACCCAACTCAAAACTACTTTGCTAAGTTTTAGAGTACAAGATTTGTTGTCTTATTGGGATGACCTATCCTTTTCACTGAAGGCTGAAGAGTTGTTGGTGTTACGTGTGGGAAGCAAGTTCTATTTGTGTAGTTGCTTTCGGTCAAGTTTGCCACGTAGCGTTTTGGTGCAGAGGATGTAATAGGTTTATGAGGTCCCTGTTGTAAGTTTTACGTTTTGGTGAAAACTCTGCGTATGGCTTTAGTCTTGGTTTGCAGATGGTTTACAGTAACATAACTTGGTGAAAGTTCATGAGCACATGGCAGCATGAGTCAAAGTGTGACAAGGACCTTTTGTTTTTTCTTTTTGAAATGTAAAGTTTGTAAAATAAAACAACTAAATGAACTTCTTTTGGCTTTTTTTTTTATGTGGACCGGGCACAATAGCAAAAATAAAGAATAGTAATGATAAAAATAAAAAAAAAATAGAATAATAGTAATAACAATAATAATTAATAAGAATAACTAAAAATGAAAATTAATAATAAAATTAATAATAATAACTAAAAAGAAGAAATAAATTTGATGATTATTAAATAAAATTTTAAAAAAGTACATATTGATGACTATTAGTACAAAGAAATAAAAATATATTAATAAAAGAGAAATAAAAAATTAACCACACTAGTAACTTAAAAAACGATAAATAAATAATTTTAGTAAAATTAAAAACAAAACGTTCTAAACTCTAAAATAAATATTAAACTTGAAGATTATGCATGACTATGATTAATGGATCAGATGACTGCATGTGCACAAATGACTAGCTTAAAATGATGTGAGAAAATGATCAGAGGATCTGAGGGTAAAATTTGGGGTAAGACAGTTGCCCCTATTTAAATATCACCACCGGATTACATGAGTCTTCATGAAATCATGGTGGAAGATATTTAAATATAGATAACCGAAAATTTTGCTCTCAGATGCACTGACATGCAATGCCATGGGCCAAAGAAACAAACTAAGATGCTGACATGCTATGAACTCTAATATGATGAAAAGTGCAAAATGGTAAATGCAAAATGCAAACGAAGACGAAAGCAGTCCACACAATGAGCAATTACTGGGGATGACAACACTGGGGAACAGAAATAAAATCGGAGAAAATATAAGGTGATGAAGCAACTGGTTCATGCGTGACCGACTGACACTTTAGAAAGAAGAGATAACACAAGATCCTCAATGGAAGTAGCACCAGAAAGACGGTCTCCATTGGGGAATCAGATAACAGAGACTCAATCTAGAAGAACATCAGAAAGGAAAAGGCACATCTGGAAGAGCATCAGATGACAAAAGAGACCAAACCTCCAATAATGGCTTTGAATGAAAGGAAAAATCATAATATCTGAGAAGGCATCAGATGAGAATGAGGTAAAAAGGGTAATCAGAGAAGGCATCGGACACAAAGGAACCAGTCATCCAATAATGGCTTTGAATGAAAGGTAAACTCATAATATCTGAGAAGGCATTGGATGAAAGTGAACAAGATAGAAATCCAAGAAAGCATTGGATGCAAAGAAAGAACAACGTCCAAGAAAGCATTGAACAAATAAATACCCAAGAAAACATTGGATACAAGGAAAGAACAACGTTCAAGAAAGCATTGAACAAAGAAGTACACAAGAAAGCATTGGATACAAGGAAAGAACAACGTTCAAGAAAGCATTGAACAAAGAAATACCCAAGAAAGCATTGGATACAAGGAAAGAACAACGTTCAAGAAAGCATTAAACAAAGAAATACCCAAGAAAGCATTGGATACAAGGAAAGAACAACGTTCAAGAAAGCATTGAACAAAGAAGTACCCAAGAAAGCATTGGATACAAGGAAAGAACAACGTTCAAGAAAGCATTGAACAAAGAAATACCCAAGAATGCATTGGATACAAGGAAATAACAACGTTCAAGAAAGCATTGAACAAAGAAATACCCAAGAAAGCATTGGATACAAGGAAAGAACAACGTTCAAGAAAGCATTGAACAAAGAAGTACCCAAGAAAGCATTGGATACAAGAAAATAACTTTCAGGAATGGCACTGAAAGTAAAGGCAAATCACTATATTCAGGAATGACATCAAATGATAGTGAGAAAGACATCCATGAATGGCACAGAATGAACAGACAACATTCAAGAATGATAGTGCAAGATATCAAGCAAATTTGATGGGGATTACAGAAGAGAGGCAAAACTTCCAGGAATAGCACTGGGAGAAACAAGAGGAATAAGATATCCAGGAATGGCACTGGAGATCAAAAGAGACAGACATCTAGGAATGGTACTGGAGTGAGAGAAGACAAACATCTAACAACAGGACTAGATGCACAAGGAAACGACAATACTCAGGAATGGCACTGAATGAAAGGACAGGTAACACTTTGATATGCGCCAAGTAAGTTGGACTTTGACCACAAGGTAAGACGTGGATAACGACACGACCTCGGGAGAAATGTAAATGAGGATGAAACACTCATGATATGCATATGTATATGAATTATGCAGATGATATATGATCAAATGCAAATGTGATGTGTATGCTGACGACATAACTCGACTCTTTTTGGGAGTAGACAAGACTGGACGACTGATTCCTCAACATGGAGATAACTGTCATTCAGCTTGGGGACTAGAGATGCTACTGCTGAACACACCTCTGCCACACTGGTTAACTGTATCAAGTTGATCCTTGTAGGAATGATGAAGAGCTGCTTGGGGATTCTTCAAATTAACTGCCCCAGATTAGCTGACTGATCATTGCTTCAGTTTGTGTGAGTCTGGAAATGACCATTTCACGGTGCTCTTAGAAAGCTTACCCCAGTCTGAGTCTTTAAAATGATTATTTTACTGTACACTGGGAAAGCTTGCCCCAGTATGAGTCTTAAAAAATCTTCTGTATAAACCAATTTTAAGAAGTTGCCATTAAACCACAAAACTTGAACTGATTCTCAACGGGATATGGAAGGAACTTGCCCCTGATTGGATCACCGACCAAGTTTCTTAACTGTTTGAAAATTCCTTAAGAGGAAGGCCAATTTGCAAACAAAAATGTTCATACAAACATAGTAAATGCAAAGTCCATGCAACTTTTGAAATCAAAATCATTTTTGAAAAAGGCAAAGTATATGAGTCATTAGTCAGAACACAATGGTTCAAGGCATTTAATAGTGAAAGGTAAAGCACAAGGCATGATGCCAAAACAAATGATTTGCAAAGATCTTTGGAGTCAGTTTACGCAACCTTGCTGTAGTATGCTTTCAAAATAACCTCGCTTCAATTAGGTCTTTTGAGGGTTATAACGTGGCCTGGTTCACGGTTTAAGAAACAAAGGATAAAGGCTCAAAGTTTACTGGTGACCCACCCAATCTTCGTGATGATCTCCAGTCCTATGCTCAGTTAACTCAAACTATGCACTCAGGTTCTCATAGGTTAGGAATTGCACTGATGACAGTAATGATGATGGTTCAGAAGTTAAAGGACTTTTGAAATGGCGGTCACTACTTCCTTATAAAATTGTTTTCCACTGAGGATTTTCAGGATAAAGGATTTAAAGATTTCCTCCATTGGTTGTCATACAAACTTTTCTTTCTTCTTTTTTTTTTAGTGACTGCCTGGCTTAAGGATTACGACGAACCATCGTTGGCGTTCGACTTGAAAGACATCTTCGACACTTGCTTGTTGTGTGCGAAGGAAAACTGTGAATGCAACCTTTTGTTGAAAGGCGTCTTGCATGAAACTCTGGCACAATCAAGCTAACTGAGAACTACCCACCCCAGGTTAAAATTGCGAGTTTTTGTTATAAAGAAAGAAGCTCCTACTTCTAGGCTCGAAGGGGTTAAATAGGGGTTAACTTCCTTATGTCTCCAGTGTTTGGGAGTTGAAACAATGCCTTACATCGTCAGCAAAGTTTTGATTTGAAAGCATACCAACAACAATTATGAGTATTTTGTTTTCATTATCCTCCCTCCAATCTTTGCATAATCAAAAGAAAGTGGACAAGATAAAATATTTTATTTTTCTTGAAAGAGAAAGCATTAAGAGGTAAATAGCAAACACAAATGAATTGAATAAAAAAGTTGCAAATGCTTATTTCATTAACATGAAAGTACAAACATAATTTGGAAGCAAACAGCTAGTACAAAACAAAGGAAAATGCAAACAATAAGTAACATGGTCTAGTGACTAGTCAACAACATGGATGAGCTGGCCTGTCTTTGGGAAGTAGCTGGGCTGAAGTCGACTGAAGCTTCACTTGCCCTGATAGAGGGTTATTCTTGACATTGTGCATCTAATGTTAGCTCTAGTCCTGTGTCGGTGTCGAGGAATCAGCTTGACGACTCACAGACAGCACTGGAAGATAGAGACAGCTGGAATGAGTAACTGGACAGATAGACGTATGCAATGAATCATGCAAAGATGCAAATGATATGCAACGTCATGCAGCACAGGATGCAGAAAGAAAATGCAAGGTAGGTATGGTTAGGATCTGAGATAACACGAATAAATCAGAACATCCTATTAGGTAGGTCTCCCTATAACGGATAGTTCTAGATTATCTACCCATAAACCCACTCACGGGATATTTTCTGGGTTTTTGATAAGGTTTCAGAGTCACGGACCTTAGTCGTATCAACGTTATGCAACGGGCTGGCCATTTTACAACGAGAGTGACGAAAAGGTATATTCTGATCAGGGTTTTCATATTGGTTGGAGCAAGAAGATGTCCTTGAAGTCCAATATTACACAACCACCAAAATAACACTGGTTCTAAATGGGGACCTAAAGTCACAGACCCTTCATGAATCAGCGTCATGCAACAGGCTAGCTGTTTTATAACGAGATCTACAAACAGGTCTACTCTAGAGGAGCCTTCATGTTAGTTGTTACAAGGAGCTTGCCCTCGTAGTCTAACACTACTAACTACCAATTCTAACCTTATGTTTTCTCTCTGCTTTTTCCAAAGCTCGTGTGTAGAGCTTTATTCAAGATATCAGATACCCAAAGCCCACACATGATGTACATATACATATATGTAAAGCAAGAGAAATAAAACATATAATCAAAGAAGGAAGAGAAACAACAAAGCTAAACACACATACGAATACCTAACTAAACTAGGCTTGACTCACTTAAGGATGTTTTCCCCACCAGAGTCGCCATCTGTCGTACCTCAAAAAATGAGAACGACCTCGCGAAGCGCAATCGCACACCCGCGGGATAGACTTAACAGAGTCGCCACCGATCTTTATTTATTCCCATAGAGGGAAAGGGAAAATATCGAATAAAACCCTTAAGAGAAAGGATAAGAATATGGTCATCGCAACCAATGTCTGAGTTCGAGAGTCGGTTACGCAAGGGGAAGGTATTAGCACCCCTCATGTACGTTGTACTCAACGGGAACCATTTAGTTAGGGTTAAATGTATGTTAGCTTAAGGTTTGTCTCTAATCTTCTACTTGAGGAAAGGGAGAGAAAGAAATGTTTTTATATTTTTTATTAAAGAGAAAGGAACTAAAGGTTTTATTACTAGGGGGCTCGACAAGACTTTGCAATCTCGTGCCTACGTATCCTCATAGTGCAATGAGGAACTCAGAGCCTTCGTAGTTCGGGGCTACGACGAAAAATGGAAAGATGGAATCCAAGAAGGCATTGGATGTAAAGGAAAAAGGTGGAATCCAAGAAGGCATTGGATGTAAAGGAAAAAGGAAAAGGTAGAAAAAAAGAAAAGGTGGCTCGCTAGGATCTCGCAATCCTATGCCTACGTATTCTCAAGATGGACTTGAGAAATCAGAGCGCCTGTAGTTCTGGCTACTACGGTAACAAGCTTGAAAGCAAAGCTTGTGAGGATTGATTGTTTAGGAGAAGAGATTAATAGCTATCTCTTATGAAAGAATTTGAATGAAGGGTTAAAGGTTGGTGAGGGAGAAGAGATTAATGGCTATCTCTTGTGAAAGTTAAAGGAAGGGTTAAAAATCACAAGAGATTAATGGCTATCTCTTGGAAAAGCTAGTGGTTTAAAAGTGGCTTGAATATGTTTTAAGAATGCCAAGGGGTTATGCCAGAGTGCTAGACTCTAACAGTCCTTTTCATTCAAGATTGATTGTAAAATTGTTTGTTGGACAATGAACATTGATAGTGATCAATTGTTCAAGAGTTGCACCAAGATGCTAGATCTCGACGGCTCTTATTCATCCAAGTTGAAATGAAAAATATTTGATGGACGATGAACTCTTGAAGATAATCAATTGTTCGAAGAGTTGTGCCAAGATGCTAGATCTTGGCGGCCCTTATTCGTCCAAGTTATGATTAAGATTGTTTTGAAGACAACAAGCTTTTGATGATAAAAAAGCTCAAAAGGATTATGTCAAGATGCTAGATCTTAACGATCCTTATTTGTCCGAATTGATATAAAAGTCGCTTAGTGGACAATTAACGCTTGATGAGAATCAATTGTTCGAAGAGTTGTGCCAAGATGCTAGATCTTGACGGCTCTTATTTGTCCAAATTAATTAAAGGTATTTGAGGAGCGAAAGAATGAATGAATGGCTACCCCAAAGTGCGAGACTTGAGACCAATCGTTCGAGGTTTCTGCTAGAATGCTAGATTCTAACGGTCCTCTTCTTTCGCATTTATTTAGAAACAAATTTTAACATTCGATTTTTAAAGTCACTCGATACTTGATCGAGGTTTGATTCATAAGTTGAAAATAATTTGTGAAATGGTTTAAAATTGAAAATTGTTTATTGAAATGGAAATTGAAATGAAATCGAAATGGTCTCGTCTTAATCAAAATTTAATCGAAAAATCGATAATCTATGATATTTGACTTTCATTGACCGATAAAATAAAAAATGAAATATGGCCTCATATTTATCAAGATTTTTAGTGATTTGAATAAAATCAATCAATCAAGATTTTTTATATATCATTGGCCCATAGTAAAATAAAATGAGAAATAAAATTGAAATTAACATAAAATCAATGGAAGAAAAACAAAAAGTAAATAATAAATTAATGATAAAATATTTAGAAAATAAAATGAAATAATATTAAATTAAAACAAGAAAGGGTGTGTGTTGTATTCATGAAGTGTGTGAAAATGAATGGGGTCAAGGAGGAGGGTGGACCGAGTAATAATGAAGTGTGGGTGGTGATGGTCTAAATGGACTTTAAGCCCACGATTCACAGGGATATTCAAAAATCAGATTTTATTAAAAACAAATAAACTAGGAAAAGGAAAGTAGGGTCAGCAGAATACGATGGAGTAAACACGATCAAAAGCGAAAACGCAAACATCTCGTTCCAATCTTCTATTCATCGCCCCGCTTCTGTCTCAGTTCTAATCTCTCTTTCTGCTTCTGTTGCTGCGAATCCTTTTATTCTTCTTTTTCGCCTTGGCTTTCTCTTTTTCTTCTCGAATCTGTTTTCCGTTGTTGATGTTGTGGCTTTGTGGATTTGATGTTGTGGTTGCAGGGAGAGTCTTTGTTCGCCGGCAATAACAACGGCGAAGTTGTTTATGGTTAGCAACAGGGTTTGGTCATGAGTTTGAAGGGATTTGATTTTTGCGCGGAAGAACGGTGGTTCGGTGGATAGGTAAGGTTCAGAGAAAAAAAGAGAAGGTTGGATTGTTTTTCGATTTGGAAGAATAGGGTGATTGTTGAGAAAGGTTATTGAAGGGAAGTGTTTTGGGTCGTGAAAGATTTAGGTTGAAGAAGGTTTTGAAAGGTTATTTCATCCTTGTTCTACAGAGGATTTGTGTTTTTTGAAATCAGTGAGTCCCCTTTTCTTGTTCCTTCTGTTTTCTTTTTAACCCAACTCAAAACTTTTTTGCTAAGTTTTAGAATACAAGATTTATTGTCTTATTGGGATGACCTATCCTTTTCACTGCAAGCTGAAGAGTTGTTGCTGTTGCGTGTGGGAAGCAAGTTCTATTTGTGTAGTTGCTTTCGATCAAGTTTGCCACATAGCGTTTTGGTGCAGAGGATGTAATAGGTTTATGAGGTCCCTGTTGTAAGTTTTACGTTTTGGTGAAAACTTTGCGTATGGCTTTGGTCTTGGTTTGCAGATGGTTTAGAGTAACATAACTTGGTGAAAGTTCACGAGCACATGGCAGCATGAGTCAAAGTGTGACAAGGACCTTTTGTTTTTTCTTTTTGAAATGTAAAGTTTATAAAGTAAAACAACTAAATGAACTTCTTTTGTTTGTTTTTTTATGTGGACCGGGCACAATAGCAAAAATAAAGAATAGTAATGATAAAAATAAAAAACAGAATAATAGTAATAACAATAATAATTAATAAGAATAACTAAAAATGAAAATTAATAATAAAATTAATAATAATAACTAAAAAGAAGAAATAAATTTGATGATTATTAAATAAAATTTAAAAAAAGTACATATTGATGACTATTAGTACAAAGAAATAAAAATATATTAATAAAAGAGAAATAAAAAATTAACCACACTAGTAACTTAAAAAATGATAAATAAATAATTTTAGTAAAATTAAAAACAAAAAGTTCTAAACTCTAAAATAAAGATTAAACTTGAAGATTATGCATGACTATGATTAATGGATCAGATGACTGCATGTGCACAAATGACTAGCTTAAAATGATGTGAGAAAATGATCAGAGGATCTGAGGGTAAAATTTGGGGTATGACAGGGTGTATATGATGGCATACCCTCATGAATAAGGCCCGCCCTTTCACATAATGAAAGAAACTCATTTGACATATACTCACCTTCACCGCCAGTTCTTATAACTTTGATCTTGTGGCCACTTTACCTTTTTACCATGGACCTAAACTTGATAAACACATTAAATACATCACTTTTCCTTTTAATCAAGTATGTCCATTGTTTTATGCTAAAATCATATATGATTATAACAACATACTTGTTACCTATAATTTGAATCAACTTGAATAAGGACACACACATCAGAGTATATGACTTCAATAATAACTCTAGACTTTTTTTAAGCATCTTTGTTAAAGTTGTTATTGTGTTGCTTGGGTTGTACACATTCTTCACACACTTCACTAGGGATATGAATTTCAGGCAATCTAAAAACCATATTTTGCTTCTTCAGGCGACTGATATCTCTAAAGTTGAGATGACCAAACCTATAATGCGATAGTCATTCATTCCTGCTAGCTGAAGTTGCTTAGCACTTATGCTTCAACACATTAAATTCAATCTTAAAGATCCTATTATGTGGCATAGGTTCCTTCAAGACCAATATTTCACTTGAGTCATTAACTCCCATCATCTTATCTTCTATCAACAATATATAGTTCTTCTCAATCAATTGGCCAATGCTGAGTAGGTCACTCTTCATACCATGAATATATAACACATTTGAGATCAATGACTGCCTGCCATCTTTTCTCATAATTAAGACATTACCAATGCCTTATATTGCTAATGTGTTATCATTTGCAAACATCACTTTGTTCTTCAATGAACACCCTGAATCCAAATACCATTGATGTCTTTATCTTTCTTCTTACTTTGTTGTTATCATCAACAACACATCCTCATTTTCTTGCTTTGCTAGTTTTGTATCATCATCTTGACATTTCTCACCCACGTAATATTCATCAGCAAAATGACCATATTTCTGACAATTGTAATATTGAATGTTGCTCTTGTCAAACTTCTCTCTTCCCCCTCTACCTCAATCACTACCACCACCTCTATGGCCACCTTGATCGTTACTTTGTTTATGGCTTGACGAGTAAACTTCTTACTTATAGTTTTTACTATTTGAATTGTTGTGTCCGTCTCTGTTTTTGTTTCCATTCCACTTTCTGTTACCTTCTTATCTTTCTTTGATTGTGTCTTGCTGGAGCGGTATAACGGCAAGCAGCAAAAATATTTGAAAGTATTTATCCGGGAATTTATCGTGTCCATAGAGATCATTTCGAGGGAAAGAATGCCGTTCAACAATCTCAATGTTAATAAGTTTGGGTTTAAAATGGGTTTAAATTAAATGCGAGAATTAAAACTTATGAACATAAAAAGAATTCATTCTTTGGAGAGTAGAGAACTCTCGAGTTTACATTTCATCTACCCTATCAAATACTCAAACTTACTACTCAGTTGCATGCAACCTAAATCACTCGTCAACATTATCACGTATTGCTCACAGCAAAGGTTATGTCTAATGTAACGCCCCAGTTTTTGTTAGAATTATTTAATAGAGTATATTTAATTGGTTTTGGTTTTATATTATTTTATTATTGACTTTTATTTGACAAAATGTTATTTTTCATCGTTATTATGTTTTATCGCATTTTGAGAGCGTTTGCGAGATATTTGAGTGTAGGGGTATTTTGGTCATTTGGGTAGATATTTTGTTTAAATAGAAAAGTTGAGAGAAAAAGAGAGAAAAGAAGAAAAACAGAAAAATAGAAAGAGAAGAGAAGAGAAAAGAGAAGGAAAGAAGGGAGAAGAGGAAAAGAGAGGAAAAGTCGAGAAAACTCCGTCTAAAGCGCGAATAATCGGGTAAGGGTGAGAAGTTTCAATTATATCTCGCTTGTGTATGTATATGTGTTGTTTGTGGTGAATGTTTTGGTTGGTTTTTATATGTTTCCGTTTATGCCGTATCGGACGAAATCGATAGAAACCGATGTTTCTACGGTCGGAAAGTCGTATAAATACATGTGTTGGTTGGTTATATGTTTGTGAGCTGCTGTTTGAAGTTTCACGAAGTTTGGTTATGTTTCGGTTAGTTTTCGGTATGTTTCCGTTGTTGTTTCCGTTTAGGTCGAATTATAGGAAATTGATAGAAAACGATGTTTTCACGGTTAGAATTCGAAATAAATTACGTAGTTGTATCGAGGAAGGTTAGGTCGTCGTATGTCGTGCTTTTTATTCGATTTGGTGACGTTCGAAAATTCTGGTTTTTGAACGATAGAAATTTAATCGAAAAATCGAACGTCGTAGAAATTTCGTTTAAGTGTTCTAAATTGTTCTTATGTATTTGGTGTTTATGAGTATATGTTTGTTTCGGTGAAAATGTTCGATTTAGTCGAGTTTTCGGGGATTCGGGAAAAGGACAGCAAGGTTGTAATTTGAAAAATCTGGTTTTTTGTGAAAAACAGGGTTAGGGATCGATACATAACCCCAGGGATCGATCCCTACTGTGAAAATTGGGAAAAATGGAATTTTACTACAGCAGGGATCGATACATGCGAGTTTGGGATCGATACCTACTGTGCTGCACCAGAAAATTCTGTTTTTCGGGGAAACTTCGGAAATTCATATCTTTTGATCCGTAGCTCGGATTGGGACGTTCTTTATACCGTTGGAAAGCTAATGAAAAGCTCTTTCTATTAAAAATGGTTTGGAGGGTAAAAGATGATTTAATTAATTCGTGTTTTTGGAAAAATAGTCGAGTTGTCGGGTTTTCATCGCGTTAAATGCGCACGGTTGAGGTTTTACCGTGTGTTGCGCTTTTGTTATGTAACGTGGAGCTTTTATGTGGTTTATATGATGTGAATATACATGATGGATGTGTATGACTTGTGTGATGATTCTTTGATGATAATTGGTTGTTGTGGAATACTTTGTTGATGGTTTGTGGCCGTTGGGCATTGTTATATATCACTTTGGTTGTGATTGATATGCATGATTATTATATATGCATGAACATTTATTTAGCATGAGTCGTGCATGTGTCAAGCATAATACCATGCGCTCTTGCTATTGGGATTCTATATGAATCCGTTGTACGTTCGTGTGCCTTACACACTATGGGACGATAGCGACGTTACAACTGATCGTGTGCTTGATGATAAGTGGAAGCGATCGGATTGTGTGCCTGGTCCATATAGGTGGAAGCAATCCATAAACGTCGTGTGCTTATTTATAAGAGGAAGCGACGGGGAACATCGTAGGCCCGACGGGGAGTTACTCTATGTAACGAGCGATGATTCCAAGAGTTCCTGGGGGACTAATGTATCACCAATTGAGTCGGTACCGCATTTGCATCTATATAGAGTCGTTGGTCGATCTCTATGGTATGCATTGATCATCTTTTGTATATTTGCATTGATGAATGAATATGGAAAAGTATGCTTTGTGGAAGTATGGAATTAATGGAATATGCATGATTATATGCTTGGTTTCGTATAGATATATACATTGTGATGTATATGAGTGAGTTGTGATGAATGGTGGTGTGAATTGTGAAGGGATGTGTTATGTGTGGAAAATCATGATTCGATTTATTATGTGTGATATATTATGTATTGGTGCCATGCTATATGTGTTAGTATGTGATGTATGCGGTGAGAAATATTACATATGTGAATTATCTGTGTTGTGGCATATTATTATGCAAACTTGTTATAGTTGTTATTTCTCACCCTTCTGCTGGAATATGCTTTTTATGGCATAGTGCAGATTGTCAGCTTTAGAGGCTTGGAGGCTTTTGTGGAGATTAGTCCTCCGTTCCGTTGTCGTTCGTGGTGTCTGCTCTGATACGTAGCACGGGAGTCGGGGAACGTTTTGTTATATGTATATAATTGTTGAATATATTTTGTATTTATATTTTGATGTTCTAAAACCATTTATTTGTAAAACAAGTCAGTTATGGATCTTTCCGCTTTATTCCATAATTGACCATCCTTTTGTAAGGAAAAAGTTTCTCTTTGTGTTATGTATCAAAAATGTTGAGCAGGGATTGTATTTTATTTCTTTAAATGTGGCATCCCTGTTTCTGTCGGAAAAATAAAATTTTAGTTACTCTGATATTTATTATGTGTTATTTATTTCGCGATGGGAATTGGGGTGTTACATCTAACGCAAAGTTGAGAGAACAACCTCATCGCCTCATCGATGATGTCTCACGCAACTCGACCACATGGAAGCATTAAGAATCGATACTCAAATGAATATTAAGCCTAAATCTATCTCTAGAGTCTAGAACCTAATAAATGTTCATCCTAAATCTGCCTTCAAAGAGAATATATCTACCGCAACTCAAAACCAAATAAAGAAATCATTCATCAACATTAATTTGTAAAATGACTTTTATACAACACCATGAGCAATAAATATACATATAATCAAGGTAAACTTACATACAAACTCACAACAAATGGAAACTACAAAGGAAGAGAGAAGAGGAATCAAAATCTCTCGCGGTGTCAATCATGATCCAAGAATCATCCACTCCCAATCGTCGAGTTGCAACCTCCATTGATGCTTTTCTAAGCTCTAAACTAACAAAGAATGAAGATTTGATGAATTGGGAACAAATACCCCAAAACATAACCTAAAAAATGACTGAAAATGAACTTATAGTATTACAAAATCTGTCACGTTCGCTAAGCGAACGTTTAACTCGCAAAGCGAGCCTAAAAAAATGGCACTTAAGTGCCTCTGAAATGCTAAACCGCCTTTGCAAAATTCCAGAAGTTCGCTGTGTGAACGATTTATTCGCAAAGCGAATGCTCGCTGCAAAATTTGCAAAGCGAACTTTGGTCTCTTTCTCCCCTGTCCAATTTTGGGAGTCTTCGCTGGGAACTCGCCAGGCACTCGCAAAGTGAACATTCGCTGGCAAACTCGCAAGGCGAACTTGATAGCAAACCAGACCTTAATTTGACAAAAACTTCAGAACCGCAACTCTGATTTACGCACAGTCGGAAGGGCTGGAAAGCTTATTCAATGCTCTTTACGAAAATGGCAAGATATCCTTGATTGAATACCTGCAAAAATGATAGAAAAACAATTAAACTCATTGATATTTACACGATACGCAATATATACACTAAAATGTAAAGTAAACGTATTTATAAACAAATAGGTGTTTATTCGAACGATATTAACAAAAAGTATCGATAAGTGCAACAAAACTTAAATACAAAAATAGTTACAATTTGCACTTATCAAACTCCCCCCAACTTAAATTTGTTTGTCCACAAACAAGAATCAAGCAAACTTAAAAACAAAAAAGCAATAACCAAAGAATCACGAATCAACAAGTTTTGAAAAACGGAAACAAATGTATGGTTCAAATGAAAAATGCTACACACAAAGTAAATACATACTACTAAACTACAACGATAACATAGTCAAGAAACAAATGCAAAATACAAAAATCATGCCAAACATCCTAAAACAACACAAGTTCAAATGTGAATCACACATAGCAAAAACAATCATCGGTAGATGAAAAATACAAAATGAGGTACTTATCACTCACACAACAATCATGTAAACAATAGACTAAATTATGCAACCATCCAAAAATTCACATTGAACATACAAAGGCAAGAATCACAGGGGCTTTCAAGGTTGTAGCGTGGTCGGGAAAACAAACAAGGGGCAATTTCTAAAGGTAATTGAAACAAAAAAGCGCCTAAACCTAAAGGAGTGATCAACTCACAAAGACTCAAACAACAAATTTCAATCAACTTCTTCCAAAATCCCAAGTGTTACACAAAACACAATACTTATTTAGCACAATTATTTGAACTCTTTTTGTTTCCTTTCTCAAGGATTTTATTTTTCTTTCTTTTTTTTCTTTTCTTTTTATTTCTCATATTTTTCTCTTTTTTCTTTTCTTTTTCAACCTCATAGAAACCAACTAATGAGTGAACAATCATTCTTTCCCCAACTTGAATTCAACCACATCATCATGTGAATACTCCCTACTTTCTAAGGCAAGGCAAAAATCCATACAACAACACAAAGTTGAGGGTTCAAGGAAATATAAAATCCATTCAAAAATAAGTGAACTAAACACTCATAGATAAGCATTAAGTTCAAATAAAACATGGATAAAAAATCTCAAATGGGTTCCGAATGATCACACGCTCAAAAGGTGAATGACTATTTGGATAGGTAGTTGTGCTCAAAATGAAACAAAATGCCTTGATCCTTTTCATGCTTTCATATAATCAACACAAACAAAATATTAAGCATAATAAAATCCAGTTAGAACAAGAACGTTGGTACTCCGCGCATATATGAACAATGGAAAGCTACCTCACAAAAAGGTGGGAACTAAAGTGATTCACAACAAGAACAAGTATACAAAAGAATGAATGGCATGGATGTTTGTAAAATGCCTAAGTATCATGAATATGCTAAAGTCTAGAAAGCGATAAACACATACCTTGGACGTGTACAAAACTTAACAATATCATTACCATACATCCGCAAGTTGAAACGATCAAACTTGGAACATCACCTTAAATGCATCCTCAAATTAGCCAACCAAAATTTGCGTCCAGACAACTAACAAAAACTTTAGAAACTAAAAACAATAAAACATGCTTGTTTTACGTCGTAATCTCGACGCCTTTACAGTGCTTAGCTTGAAACTTCCTTCCTTCATGCCATGGTGATGCCTCACCGCGCAAACCAAAAGCAAGTGCCCTAACCAAACACTTAAACAAACATTACGGGAACAAAATGTATACAACACTTGAACAAACATAATGTAAATAGACAATATATACGATATATACAAAACTCAAAAACAAAGAAATTGTCGCAGTGTAATTCAATAACAAAACCAATCCCCGACAGCGGCACCATTTTGTTGGAGCGGTATAGCGGAAAGCAGCAAAAATATTTGGAAGTATTTATCCGAGAATTTATCGTGTCCACAGAGATCGCTTCGAGGGAAAGAATGCCGTTCGACAATCTCAATGTTAATGAGTTTGGGTTTAAAATGGGTTTAAATTAAGTGCGAGAATTAAAACTTATGAACATAAAAAGAATTCATTCTTTGGAGATTAGAGAACTCTCGAGTTTACATTTCATCTACCCTATCAAATACTCAAACTTACTACTCAGTTGCACGCAACCTAAATCACTCGTCAACATTATCACGTATCGCATACACAAAGGTTATGTCTAACGCAAAGTTGAGAGAACAACCGCATTGTCTCATCGATGATGTCTCACGCAACTCGACCACACGGAAGCATTAAGAATCGTTACTCAAGTGAATATTAAGCCTAAATCTATCTCTAGAGTCTAGAACCTAATAGATGTTCATCCTAAATCCGACTTCAAAGAGGATATGTCTACCGCAACTCAAAACCAAATAAAGAAATCATTCATCAACATTAATTTGTAAAATTATTTTTATACAACACCATGAGCAATAAATATACATATAATCATGGTAAACTTACATACAAACTCACAACAAATGGAAACTACAAAGGGAAGAGAGAAGAAGAATCAAAATCTCTCGCGGTGTCAATCACTATCCAAGAATCATCCACCCCTAATCGTCAAGTTGCAACCTCCATTGATGCTTTTCTAAGCTCTAAACTAACAAAGAATGAAGATTTGATGAATTGGGAACAAATACCCCAAAACATAACCTAAAAAATGACTGAAAATGAACTTATAGTATTACAAAATCTGTCACGTTCGCTAAGCGAACGTTTTACTCGCAAAGCGAGCCTCAAAAAATGGCACTTAAGTGCCTCTGAAATGCTAAACCGCCTTTGCAAAATTCCAGAAGATCGCAGTGCAAACGATTTATTCGCAAAGCGAATGTTCGCTGCACAGTTCACAAAGCAAAATTTGGCCTCTTTCTCCCTTGTCCAATTCTGGGAGTCTTCGCTGGGAACTCGTCAGGCACTCGCAAAGCGAACATTCGCTGGCAAACTCGCAAGGCGAACTTGACAGCAAACCAGACCTTAATTTGACCATAACTTAAGAATCGTAACTTTGATTTACGCACGATAGAAAGCGCTGAAAAGCTTATTCAATGCTCTTTACGACAATGGCAAGATATCTTTGATTGAATACCAGCAAAAATGATATAAAATCAATTAAACTCATTTATATTTACACGATACGCAATATATACAATAAAATGTAAAGTAAACATATTCATAAATAAATCGGTGTTTATTCGAACGATATTAACCAAAAAGTATGGATAAGTGCAACAAAACTTATATACAAAAATAGTTACAATTTGCACTTATCAAACTCTCCCCAACTTAAACTTGTTTGTCCGCAAATAAGAATCAAGCAAACTTAAAAACACAAAAGCAATAACCAAAGAATCACGAATCAACAGGTTTTGAAAAATGGAAACAAATGTATGGTTCAAATAAAAAATGGTACACACAAAGTAAATACTTACCACTAAACTACAACGATAACATAGTCAAGAAGCAAATGCAAAATACAAAAATCATGCCAAACATCCTAAAACAACACAAGTTCAAATGTGAATCACACCTAGCAAAAACAATCATCGGTAGATGAAAAACACAAAATGAGGTACTTATCACTCACACAACAATCATGCAAACAATAGACTAAATTATGCAACCATCCAAAAATTCACAATTAACATACAAAGGCAAGAATCACAAGGGCTTTCAAGGTTGTAGCGTGGTCGGGTAAACAAACAAGGGGCAATTTCTAAAGGTAATTGAAACAAAAACTTGCCTAAACCTAAGGGAGTGATCAACTCACAAAGACTCAAACACCAAATTCCAATCAACCTCTTCCAAAATCCCAAGTGTTACACAAAACACAATACTTATTTAGCACAATTATTTGAACTCTTTTTGTTTCCTTTCTCAAGGATTTTCTTCTTCTTTCTTTTTTTTTCTTTTCTTTTTCTTTCTCATATTTTTCTCTTTTTTCTTTTCTTTTTCAACCTCATAGAAACTAACTAATGAGTGAACAATCATTCTCTCCCCAACTTGAATTCAACCACATCATCATGTGAATACTCCCTACTTTCTAAGGCAAGGCAAAAATCCATACAACAACACAAAGTTGAGGGTTTAAGGAAAAACAAAATCCATTAAAAAATAAGTGAACTAAACTCTCATAGACAAGCATTAAGTTAAAAAAAACATGGATAAAATATCTCAAAGGGGTTACGAATGATCACACGCACACAAGGTGAATGACTATTTGGATAGGTAGTTGTGCTCAAAATGAAACAAAATGCCTTGATCCTTTTTATGCTTTCATATAATCAACACAAACAAAAGATAAAGCATAATAAAATCTGTTATAACAAGAATGTTGGTACTCTGTGCATATATGAACAATGGAAAGCTACCTCACAAAAAGGTGGGAACTAAAGTGATTCACAACAAGAACAAGTATACAAAAGAATGAATGGCATGGAAGTTTGTAAAATGCCTAAGTATCATGAATATGCTAAAGTCTAGAAAGAGATAAACACATACCTTGGAAGTGTACAAAACTTAACAATATCATTACCATACATCCGCAAGTTGAAACGATCAAACTTGGAACATCACCTTAAATGCATCCTCAAATTAGCCAACCAAAATTTGCGTCCAGACAACAAACAAAAACATTAGAAACTAAAAACAATAAAACATGCTTGTGTTTCGTCGTAAGCTCGACGCCTTTACAGTGCTTAGCTAGCAACTTCCTTCCTTCATGCCATGTTGATGCCTCACCGTGCAAACCAAAAGCAAGTGTCCTAACCAAACACTTAAACAAATGTTACGGAAACAAAATGTATATAACACTTGAACAAACATAATGGAAATAGGCAATATATACGATATATACAAAACTCAAAAACAAAGAAACTGTCTCAATGCGATTCAATATCAAAACCAATCCCCGACAACGGGGCCATTTTGTTGGAGCGGTATAGCGGCAAGCAGAAAAAATATTTGGAAGTACTTATCCGGGAATTTATCGTGTCCAAAGAGATCGGTTCGAGGGAAAGAATATCGTTAGACAATCTAGATGTTAATGAGTTTGAGTTTAAAATGGGTTTAAATCAAATGCGAGAATTAAAAATTATGAACATAAAAAGAATTCATTCTTTGGAGAGTAGAGAACTCTCGAGTTTACATTTCATCTACCCTATCAAATACTCAAACTTACTACTCAGTTGCACACAACCTAATTCACTCGTCAACATTATCACGTATCGCTCACAGCAAAGGTTATGTCTAACGCAAAGTTGAGAGAATAACCGCATCGCCTCATCGATGATGTCTCACGCAACTCGACCACACGGAAGCATTAAGAATCGATACTCAAGTGAATATTAAGCCTAAACCTATCTCTAGAGTCTAGAACCTAATAGATGTTCATCCTAAATCCGACTTCAAAGAGGATATGTCTACCGCAATTCAAAACCAAATAAATAAATCATTCATCAACATTAATTTGTAAAATGAGTTTTATACAACACCATGAGCAATAAATATACATATAATCAAGGTAAACTTACATACAAACTCACAACAAATGGAAACTACAAAGGGAAGAGAGAAGAGGAATCAAAATCTATCGCGGTGTCAATCACGATCCAAGAATCATCCACCCCCAATCGTCGAGTTGCAACCTTCATTGATGCTTTTCTAAGCTCTAAACTAACAAAGAATGAAGAATATTTGATGAATTGAGAACAAATACCCCAAAACATAACATAAAAAATGACTGAAAATGAACTTATCGTATTACAAAATCTGTCACGTTCGCTAAGCGAACGTTCTACTCGCAAAGCGAGCCTCAAAAATGGCACTTAAGTGCCTCTGAAATGCTAAACCGCCTTTGCAAAATTCCAGAAGTTCGTAGTGCGAACGATTTATTCGCAAAGCGAATTCTCGCTGCACAGTTCGCAAAGCAAACTTTGGTCTCTTTCTCCCCAGTCCAATTTTGGGAGTCTTCACAGGGAACTCGCCAGGCACTCGCAAAGCAAACATTCGCTGGCAAACTCGCAAGGCGAACTTGACAGCAAACCAGACCTTAATTTGACCATAACTTCAGAATCGCAACTCTAATTTACGCACGGTCAGAAGCGCTGGAAGGCTTATTCAATGCTCTTTACGACAATGGCAAGATATCCTTGATTGAATACCTGTAAAAATGATAGAAAATCAATTAAACTCATTGATATTTACACGATACGTAATATATACACTAAAATGTAAAGAAAACGTATTTATAAACAAATCGATGTTTATTCGAATGATATTAACCAAAAAGTATGGATAAGTGCAACAAAACCTATATACAAAAATAGTTACAATTTGCACTTATCAAACTCTCCCCAAATTAAACTTGTTTGTCCGCAAACAAGAATCAAGCAAACTTAAAAACACAAAAGCAATAACCAAAGAATCACGAATCAACAGGTTTTGAAAAACAGAAACAAATGTATGGTTCAAATGAAAAATGGTACACACAAAGTAAATACTTACCACTAAACTACAACAATAACATAGTCAAGAAACAAATGCAAAATACAAAAATCATGCCAAACATCCTAAAACAACACAAGTTCAAATATGAATCACACCTAGAAAAAACAATCATCGGTAGATGAAACACACAAAATGAGGTACTTATCACTCACACAATAATCATGCAAACAATAGACTAAATTATGCAACCATCCAAAAATTCACATTGAACATACAAAGGCAAGAATCACAAGGGCTTTCAAGGTTGTAGTGTGGTCGGGTAAACAACCAAGGGGCAATTTCTAAAGGTAATTGAAACAAAAACTTACCTATACCTAAGGGAGTGATCAACTCAAAAAGACTCAAACACCAAATTCCAATCAACTTCTTCCAAAATCTCAAGTGTTACACAAAACACATTACTTATTTAGCACAATTATTTGAACTCTTTTTGTTTCCTTTCTCAAGGATTTTCTTTTTCTTTCTTTTTTTTTCCTTTTCTTTTTCTTTCTTATATTTTTCTCTTTTTTCTTTTCTTTTTCAACCTCATAGAAACCAACTAATGAGTGAACAATCATTCTCTCCCCAACTTGAATTCAACCACATCATCATGTGAATACTCCCCACTTTCTAAGGCAAGGCAAAAATCTATACAACAACACAAAGTTGAGGGTTCACGGAAAAACAAAATCCATTAAAAAATAAGTGAACTAAACACTCATAGACAAGCATTAAGTTCAAATAAAACATGGATAAAAAATCTCAAAGGGGTTACGAATGATCACACGCTCACAAGGTGAATGACTATTTGGATAGGTAGTTGTGCTCAAATGAAACAAAAATGCCTTGATCCTTTTCATGCTTTCGTATAATCAACACAAACAAAAGATTAAGCATAATAAAATCTAGTTAGAACAAGAATGTTGGTACTCCGCGCATATATGAACAATGGAAAGCTACCTCACAAAAAGGTGGGAACTAAAGTGATTCACAACAAGAACAAGTATACAAAAGAATGAATGGCATGGAAGTTTGTAAAATGCCTAAGTATCATGAATATGCTAAAGTCTAGAAAGCGATAAACACATACCTTGGACGTGTACAAAACTTAACAATATCATTACCATACATCCGCAAGTTGAAACGATCAAACTTGGAACATCACCTTAAATGCATCCTCAAATTAGCCAACCAAAATTTGCGTCCAGACAACAAACAAAAACATTAGAAACTAAAAACAATAAAACATGCTTGTTTTCCGTCGTAAGCTCGACGCCTTTACAGTGCTTAGCTAGCAACTTCCTTCCTTCATGCCATGGTGATACCTCACCGCGCAAACCAAAAGCAAGTGCCCTAACGAAACACTTAAATAAACGTTACCAAAACAAAATGTATACAACACTTGAACAAACATAATGGAAATAGACAATATATATGATATATACAAAACTCAAAAACAAAGAAATTGTCGCAATGCGATTCAATATCAAAACCAATCCCCGACAACGGCGCCATTTTGTTGGAGCGGTATAGCGGCATGCAACAAAAATATTTGGAAGTATTTATCCGGGAATTTATCGTGTCCACAGAGATCGTTTCGAGGGAAAGAATATCGTTCGACAATCTCAATGATAATGAGTTTGGGTTTAAAATGGGTTTAAATTAAATGCGAAAATTAAAACTTATGATAATAAAAAGAATTCATTCTTTGGAAAGTATAAAACTCTCGAGTTTACATTTCATCTACCATATCGAATACTCAAACTTACTACTCAGTTGCACGCAACCTAAATCACTCGTCAACATTATCACGTATCGCTCACAGCAAAGGTTATGTCTAACGCAAAGTTGAGAGAACAACCGCATCGCCTCATCGATGATGTCTCACGCAACTCGACCACACGGAAGCATTAAGAATCGATACTCAAGTGAATATTAAGCCTAAATCTATCTCCAGAGTCTAGAACCTAATAGATGTTCATCCTAAATCCGGATTCAAAGAGAATATGTCTACCACACTCAAAACCAAATAAAGAAATCATTCATCAACATTAATTTGTAAAATGAGTTTAATACAACACCATGAGCAATAAATATACATATAATCAAGGTAAACTTACATACAATCTCACAACAAATGGAAACTACAAAGGGAAAAGAGAAGAGGAATCAAAATCTATCGCGGTGTCAATCACGATGCAAGAATCATCCACCCTCAATTGTCGAGTTGCAACCTCCATTGATGCTTTTCTAAGCTCTAAACTAACAAAGAATGAAGAATTGTTGAATTGGGAAAAATACCCCAAAACATAACATACAAAATGACTGAAAATGAACTTATAGTATTACAAAATCTGTCGCGTTCGCTAAGCGAACGTTTTACTCGCAAAGCGAGCCTCAAAAAATGGCACTTAAGTGCCTCTGAAATGCTAAACCACCTTTGCAAAATTCCAGAAGTTCGCAGTGCGAACGATTTATTCACAAAGCGAATGATCGCTGCACAGTTCGCAAAGGGAACTTATGTCTCTTTCTCCCCTGTCCAATTTTGGGAGTCTTCGCTGGGAACTCGCCAGGCACTCGCAAAGCGAACATTCGCTGGCAAACTCGCAAGGCGAACTTCACAGCAAACCAGACCTTAATTTGACCATAACTTCAGAACCGCAACTCTGATTTACGCACGGTCAGAAGCGCTGGAAAGCTTATTCAATGCTCTTTACGACAATGGCAAGATATCCTTAATAGAATTCCTATAAAAATGATAGAAAATAAATTAAACTCATTGATATTTACACGATACGTAATATATACACTAAAATGTAAAGTAAACGTATTTATTAACAAATCGGTGTTTATTCGAACGATATTAACCAAAAAGTATGGATAAGTGCAACAAAACTTATATACAAAAATAGTTACAATTTGCACTTATCAAACTCTCCCCAACTTAAACTTGTTTGTCCGCAAACAAGAATCAAGCAAACTTAAAAACACAAAAGCAATAACCAAAGAATCACGAATCAACAGGTTTTGAAAAACGGAAACAAATGTATGGTTCAAATGAAAAATGGTACACACAAGGTAAATACTTACCACTAAACTACAATAATAACATAGTCAAGAAACAAATGCAAAATACAAAAATCATGCCAAACATCCTAAAACAACACAAGTTCAAATGTGAATCACACCTAGCAAAAACAATCATCGGTAGATGAAAAACACAAAATGAGGTACTTATCACTCACACAACAATCATGCAAACAGTAGACTAAATTATGCAACCATCCAAAAATTCACATTGAACATACAAATGCAAGAATCACAAGGGCTTTCAAGGTTGTAGCGTGGTCGGGTAAACAAACAAGGGGCAATTTCTAAAGGTAATTGAAACAAAAACTTGCCTAAACCTAAGGGAGTGATCAACTCACAAAGACTCAAACACCAAATTCGAATCAACTTCTTCCAAAATCCCAAGTGTTACACAAAACACAATACTTAGCACAATTATTTGAACTCTTTTTGTTTTCTTTCTCAAGGATTTTCTTTTTCTTTTTTTTTTCTTTTCTTTTTCTTTCTCATATTTTTCTCTTTATTCTTTTCTTTTTCAACCTCATAGAAACCAACTAATGAGTGAACAATCATTCTCTCCCCAACTTGAATTCAACCACATCATCATGTGAATACTCCCCACTTTCTAAGGCAAGGCAAAAATTCATACAACAACACAAAGTTGAGGGTTCAAGGAAAAACAAAATCCATTCAAAAATAAGTGAACTAAACACTCATAGATAAGCATTAAGTTCAAATAAAACATGGATAAAAAATCTCAAAGGGGTTACGAATGATCACACGCTCACAAGTTGAATGACTATTGGATAGGTAGTTGTGCTCAAAATGAAACAAAAATGCCTTGATCCTTTTCATGCTTTCTTATAATCAACACAAACAAAAGATTAAGCATAATAAAATCCAGTTAGAACAAGAATGTTGGTAGTCCGCGCATATATGAACAATGGAAAGCTACCTCACAAAAAGGTGGGAACTAAAGTGATTCACAACAAGAACAAGTATACAAAAGAATGAATGACATGGAAGTTTGTAAAATGCCTAAGTATCATGAATATGCTAAAGTTTAGAAAGCGATAAACACATACCTTGGACGTGTACAAAACTTAACAATATCATTACCATACATCCGCAAGTTGAAACGATCAAACTTGGAACATCATCTTAAATGCGTCTTTAAATTAGCCAACCAAAATTTGCGTCCAGACAACAAACAAAAACATTAGAAACTAAAAACAATAAAACATGCTTATTTTCCGTCGTAAGCTCGACGCCTTTAGAGTGCTTAGCTAACAACTTCCTTCCTTCATGCCATGGTGATGCCTCACCACGCAAACCAAAAGCAAGTGCCCTAACCAAACACTTAAACAAACTATGGAAACAAAATGTATACAACACTTAAACAAACATAATGGAAATAGACAATATATATGATATATACAAAACTTAAAAACAAAGAAACTGCCGCATTGCGATTCAATATCAAAACAAATCCCCGACAACGGCGCCATTTTGTTGGAGAGGTATAGCGGCAAGCAGCAAAAATATTTGGAAGTATTTATCCGGGAATTTATCGTGTCCACAGAGATCGGTTCGAGGGAAAGAATATCGTTCGACAATCTCAATGATAATAAGTTTGGGTTTAAATAAAATGCGAGAATTAAAACTTATGAACATAAAAAGAATTCATTTTTTGGAGAGTAGAGAACTCCCGAGTTTACATTTCATCTACCATATCAAATACTCAAACTTACTACTCAGTTGCACGCAACATAAATCACTCGTCAACATTATCACGTATCGCTCACAGCAAAGGTTATGTCTAACGCAAAGTTAAGAGAACAACCACATCGCCTCATCGATGTTGTCTCACGCAATTCGACCACACGGAAGCATTAAGAATTGATACTCAAGTGAATATTAATCCTAAATCTATCTCTAGAGTCTAGAACCTAATAGATGTTCATCCTAAATCCGGCTTCAAAGAGGATATGTCTACCGCAACTCAAAACCAAATAAAGAAATCATTCATCCATATTAATTTGTAAAATGAGTTTTATACAACACCATGAGCAATAAATATACATATAATCAAGGTAAACTTACATACAAACTCACAACAAATGGAAACTACAAAGGGAAAAGAGAAGAGGAATCAAAATCTATCGCGGTGTCAATCATGATCCAAGAATCATCCACCCCCATTCGTCGAGTTGCAACCTCCATTGATGCTTATCTAAGCTCTAAACTAACAAAGAATGAAGATTTGATGAATTGGGAACAAATACCCCAAAACATAACATAAAAAATGACAGAAAATGAACTTATAGTATTACAAAATCTATCACGTTCGCTAAGCGAATGTTTTACTCGCAAAGCGAGCCTCAAAAAATGGCACTTAAGTGCCTCTCAATTGCTAAACCGCCTTTGCAAAATTCTAGAAGTTCGCAGTGCGAACGATTTATTCGCAAAGCGAATGCTCGCTGCACAGTTCGCAAAGCGAACTTTGGTCTCTTTCTCCCCTGTCCAATTCTGGGAGTCTTCGCTGGGAACTCGCCAGGCACTCGCAAAGCGAACATTCGTTGGCAAACTCGCAAGGCGAACTTGACAACAAACCAGACCTTAATTTGACCACAACTTCAGAATCACAACTCTGATTTACGCACGGCCGGAAGCGCTGGAAAGCTTATTCAATGCTCTTTACGACAATGGCAAGATATCCTTTATTGAATACCTGCAAAAATGATAGAAAATCAATTAAACTCATTGATATTTACACGATATACGATATATACACTAAAATGTAAAGTAAACGTATTTATAAACAAATCGGTGTTTATTCGAACGATATTAACCAAAAAGTATCGATAAGTGCAACAAAACTTATATTCAAAAATAGTTACAATTTGCACTTATCAAACTCTCCCCAACTTAAACTTGTTTGTCCGCAAACAAGAATCAAGAAAACTTAAAAACACAAAAGCAATAACCAAAGAATCACGAATCAACGGGTTTTGAAAAACTGAAACAAATGTATGGTTCAAATGAAAAACGGTACACACAAAGTAAATACTTACCACTAAACTACAACGATAACATAGTCAAGAAACAAATACAAAATACAAAAATCATGCCAAACATACTAAAACAACACAAGTTCAAATGTGAATCACACCTAGCAAAAATAATCATCGGTAGATGAAAAACACAAAATGAGGTACTTATCACTCGCACAACTATCATGCAAACAATAGACTAAATTATGCAACCATCCAAAAATTCACATTGAACATACGAAGGCAAGAATCACAAGGGCTTTCAAGGTTTTAGCGTGGTCGGGTAAACAAACAAGGGGCAATTTCTAAAGGTAATTGAAACAAAAACTTGCCTAAACCTAAGGGAGTGATCAACTCACAAAGGCTCAAACACCAAATTCCAATCAACTTCTTCCAAAATCCCAAGTGTTACACAAAACACAATACTTATTTAAAACAATTATTTGAACTCTTTTTGTTTCCTTTCTCAAGAATTTTCTTTTTCTTTCTTTTATTTTTCTTTTCTTTTTTTTTCCTCATATTTTTCTCTTTTTTCTTTTCTTTTTCAACCTCATAGAAACCAACTAATGAGTGAACAATCATTCTCTCCCCATCTTGAATTCAACCACACCATTATGTGAATACTCCCAACTTTCAAAGGCAAGGCAAAAATCCATACAACAACACAAATTTGAGGGTTTAAGGAAAATCCGTTCAAAAATAAGTGAACTAAACACTCATAGACAAGCATTAAGTTCAAATAAAACATGGATAAAAAATCTCAAAGGGGTTACGAATGGTCACACGCTCACAAGGTGAATGACTATTTGGATAGGTAGTTGTGCTCAAAATGAAACAAAATGCCTTGATCCTTTTCATGCTTTCATATAATCAACACAAACAAAAGATTAAGCATAATAAAATCCAGTTAGAACAAGAATGTTGGTACTCCGCGCATATATGAACAATGGAAAGCTACCTCACAAAAAGGTGGGAACTAAAGTGATTCACAACAAGAACAAGCATACAAAAGAATGAATGACATGGAAGTTTGTAAAATGCCTAAGTATCATAAATATGCTAAAGTCTAGAAAGCGATAAACACATACCTTGGACGTGTACAAAACTTACCAATATCATTACCATACATCCGCAAGTTGAAACGATCAAACTTGGAACATCACCTTAAATGCATCCTCAAATTAACCAACCAAAATTTGCGTCCAGACAACAAACAAAAACATTAGAAACTAAAAACAATAAAACATGCTTATTTTACGACGTAAGCTCGACGCCTTTACAGTGCTTAGCTAGCAACTTCCTTCCTCCATGCCATGGTGATGCCTCACCACGCAAACCAAAAGCAAGTGCCCTAACCAAACACTTAAACAAACGTAACGAGAACAAAATGTATACAACACTTGAACAAATATAATGGAAATAAACAATATATACGATATATACAAAACTCAAAAACAAAGAAAATGTCGCAATGCAATTCAATATCAAAACCAATCCCCGACAACGGCCCCATTTTGTTGGAGCGGTATAGCGGCAAGCAGCAAAAATATTTGGAAGTATTTACCTGGGAATTTATCGAGTCCACAGAGATCGGTTCGAGGGAAAGAATGTCGTTCGACAATCTCAATGTTAATGAGTTTGGGTTTAAAATGGGTTTAAATTAAATGCGAGAATTAAAACTTATGAACATAAAAAGAATTCATTCTTTAGAGAGTAGAGAACTCTCGAGTTTACATTTCATCTACCCTATCAAATACTCAAACTTACTACTCAGTTGCACACAACCTAAATCAATCGTCAACATTATCACGTATCGCTCACAGCAAAGGTTATGTCTAACGCAAAGTTGAGAGAACAACCGCATCGCCTCATCGATGATGTCTCACGCAACTCGACCACACAGAAGCATTAAGAATCGATACTCAAGTGAATATTAAGCCTAAATCTATATCTAGAATCTAGAACCTAATAGATGTTCATCCTAAATCCGGCTTCAAAGAGGATATGTGTACCGCAACTTAAAACCAAATAAAGAAATCATTCATCAACATTAATTTGTAAAATGAGTTTTATACAACACCATGAGCAATAAATATACATATAATCAAGGTAAACTTACATACAAACCCACAACAAATGGAAACTACAAAGGGAAGAGAGAAGAAGAATCAAAATCTCTCGCGGTGTTAATCACGATCCAAGAATCATCCACCCCCAGTCGTCGAGTTGCAACCTCCATTGATGCTTCTCTAAGCTCTCAACAAACAAAGAATGAAGATTTGACGAATTGGGAACAAATACCCCAAAACATAACCTAAAAAATGACTGAAAATGAACTTATAGTATTACAAAATCTGTCACGTTCGCTAAGCGAACGTTTTACTCGCAAAGCGAGCCTAAAAAAATGGCACTTAAGTGCCTCTAAAATGCTAAACCGCCTTTGTAAAATTCTAGAAGTTCGCAGTGCGAACGATTTATTGGCAAAACGAATAGTGGTTGCACATTTCGCAAAGCAAACTTTGGTCTCTTTCTCCCCTGTCCAATTCTAGGAGTCTTCGCTGGGAACTCGCCAGGCACTCGCAAAGCGAACATTCGCTGGCAAACTCGCAAGGCGAACTTGACAGCAAACCAGTCCTTAATTTGACCACAACTTCAGAACCGCAACTCTGATTTACGCACGGTCGGAAGCTTTGGAAAGCTTATTCAATGCTCTTTACGACAATGGCAAGATATCCTTGATTGAATACCTGCAAAAATGATATAAAATCAATTAAACTCATTGATATTTACACGATACGCAATATATACACTAAAATGTAAAGTAAACATATTTATAAACAAATCGGAGTTTATTTGAACGATATTAACCAAAAAAGTATCGATAAGTGCAACAAAACTTATATTCAAAAATAGTTACAATTTGCACTTATCAAACTTTCCCCAACTTAAACTTAGTTGTCCGCAAACAAGAATCAAGCAAACTTAAAAACACAAAAGCAATAACCAAAGAATCACGAATCAACAGGTTTTGAAAAATGGAAACAAATGTATGGTTCAAATAAAAAATGCTACACACAAAGTAAAAACTTACCACTAAACTACAACGATAACATAGTCAAGAAACAAATGCAAAATACAAAAATCATGTCAAACATCCTAAAACAACACAAGTTCAAATGTGAATCACACCTAGCAAAAACAATCATCAGTAGATGAAAAACACAAAATGAGGTACTTATCACTCACACAACAATCATGCAAAAAATAGACTAAATTATGCAACCATCAAAAAATTCACATTGAACATACAAAGACAAGAATCACAAGGGCTTTCAAGGTTGTAGCGTGGTCGGGTAAACAAACAAGGGGCAATTTTTTAAAGGTAATTGAAACAAAAACTTGCCTAAACCTAAGGGAGTGATCAACTCACAAAGACTCAAACACCAAATTCCAATCAACTTCTTCCAAAATCCCAAGTGTTACACAAAATACAATACTTATTTAGCACAATTATTTGAACTCTTTTTGTTTCCTTTCTCAAGGAGTTTCTTTTTTTTTCTTTTTTTTTTCTTTTCTTTTTCTTTCTCATATTTTTCTCTTTTTTCTTTTCTTTTTCAACCTCATAGAATCCAACTAATGAGCGAACAATCATTCTCTCCCCAACTTAAACTCAACCACATCATCATGTGAATACTCCCTACTTTCTAAGGCAAGACAAAAATCCATACAACAACACAAAGTTGAGGGTTCAAGGAAAAACAAAATCCGTTCAAAAATAAGTGAACTAAACACTCATAGACAAGCATTAAGTTCAAATAAAACATGGATAAAAAATCTCAAAGGGGTTACGAATGATCACACGCTCACAAGGTGAATGACTATTTGGATAGGTAGTTGTGCTCAAAATGAAACAAAATGCCTTGATCCTTTTCATGCTTTCATATAATCAACACAAACAAAAGATTAAGCATAATAAAATCCAGTTAGAACAAGAATGTTGGTACTCCGCGCATATATGAACAATGGAAAGCTACCTTACAAAAAGGTGAGAACTAAAGTGATTCACAACAAGAACAAGTATACAAAAGAATGAATGGCATGGAAGTTTGTAAAATGCCTAAGTATCATGAATATGCTAAAGTCTAGAAAGCGATAAACACATACCTTGGATGTGTACAAAACTTAACAATATCATTACCATACATCCTCAAGTTGAAACGATCAAACTTGGAACATCACCTTAAATGCATCATCAAATTAGCCAACCAAAATTTGCGTCCAGACAACAAACAAAAATGTTAGAAACTAAAAACAATAAAACATGTTTGTTTTACGTCGTAAGTTCGACGCCTTTACAGTGCTTAGCTAGCAACTTCCTTCCTTCATGCCATGGTGATGCCTCACCGCGCAAACCAAAAGAAAATGCCCTAACCAAACACTTAAACAAACGTTACAGAAACAAAATGTATACAACACTTGACCAAACATAATGGAAATAGACAATACATACGATATATACAAAACTCAAAAACATAGAAACTGTCGCAATGCGATTCAATATCAAAACTAATCCCCGACAACGGCGCCATTTTGTTAGAGCGGTATAGCGGCAAGCAGCAAAAATATTTGGAAGTATTTATCCGAGAATTTATCGTGTCCATAGAGATCGGTTCGAGGGAAAGAATGTTGTTCGACAATCTCAATGTTAATGAGTTTGGGTTTAAAATGGGTTTAAATTAAATGCGAGAATTAAAACTTATGAACATAAAAAGAATTCATTCTTTGGAGAGTAGAGAACTCTCGAGTTTACATTTCATCTACCCTATCAAATACTCAAACTTACTACTCAGTTGCACGCAACCTAAATCACTCGTGAACATTTTCACGTATCGCTCACAACAAAGGTTATGTCTAACGCAAAGTTGAGAGAACAACTGCATCGCCTCATCGATGATGTCTCACACAACTCGACCACACGGAAGCATTAAGAATCGATACTTAAGTGAATATTAAGCCTAAATCTATCTCTAGAGTCTAGAACCTAATAGATGTTCATCCTAAATCCGGCTTCAAAGAGGATATGTCTACCGCAACTCAAAACTAAATAAAGAAATCATTCATCAACATTAATTTGTAAAATGAGTTTTATACAACACCATGAGCAATAAATATACATATAATCAAGGTAAACTTACATACAAACTCACAACAAATGGAAACTACAAAGGGAAGAGAGAAGAGGAATCAAAATCTCTCGCGGTGTCAATCACGATCCAAGAATCATCCACCCCCAATCGTCGAGTTGCAACCACCATTGATGCTTTTCTAAGCTCTAAACTAACAAAGAATGAAGATTTGATGAATTGGGAGCAAATACCCCAAAACATAACCTTAAAAATGACTGAAAATGAACTTATAATATTACAAAATCTGTCACGTTCGCTAAGCGAACGTTTTACTAGCAAAGCGAGCCTAAAAAAATGGCATTTAAGTGCCTCTGAAATGCTAAACCGCCTTTGCAAAATTTCAGAAGTTCGCAGTGCGAACGATTTATTCGCAAAACAAACGGTCGCTGCACAGTTCGTAAAGGGAACTTTGGTCTCTTTCTCTCCTGTCCAATTCTGGGAGCCTTCGCTGGGAACTCGCCAGGCACTCGCAAAGCGAACATTCGCTGGCAAACTCGCAAGGCGAACTTGACAGCAAACCAGACCTTAATTTGACCACAACTTCTGAACCGCAACTCTGATTTACGCACGGTCAGAAGCGCTGGAAAGCTTATTCAATGCTCTTTACGACAATGGCAAGATATCCTTGATTGAATACCTGCAAAATTGAGAGAAAATCAATTAAACTCATTGATATTTACACGATACGCAATATATACACTAAAATGTAAAGTAAACGTATTTATAAACAAATCGGTGTTTATTCGAACGATATTAATAAAAAAGTATCGATAAGTGCAACAAAACTAATATACAAAAATAGTTACAATTTGCACTTATCATGTCTGCAATGCAACCTCTGATTTTTCCTTACTTGTAGTTTTCTTCACGATTCATTGTTCATGTGATTCAAGAGACCCTAGTAATTCTTCTTTTGTTAAACTTGACAAATCTTTGAACTCTTCTATGGCCACCACGATATGATCAAAATTAAGAGACAGATATCAAGATCTTTGCAACTACATACTGGATTAATATCACCTCGCAACACACATTGATTTGATTCACCAACCTAGTCACTATTGTAAAGAAAACACTTATACTTTTATTTTCTTCCATCTAAAGCAACACATACAACCTCGTGTGAATTTGTAACTTCACCTCCTTTAACTTCTTAGTACCACTAAATGACGGTTCCAATATTTCTTATGCTTCTTTCGAGGAATCAACGTCTCCAACCTTCTCAAAATTGTCTGGATCAACACACTAGTGAATTATAAACGGACTTTATAATCCTTTTTCGATTCTTTATGCGTATTCTTCTAATCATCTGTGGCACGATCACTAACTGATGTAACACCATTCTTCACAAGATCCCACATATCTTGATAGCAAAACACCATTTTCATCTGCTTGCACCAATCATCACAATTCTTTCCATTTAAAATGGAAAGATTTGTCAAAAAATGACTATTTGGATGGGATGTCATTGTTCAAGATTATCCAAAAACAAAACCAAATACTCTGGATACCAGATGTTGGAACAAAACTCAAACACTCAATCACACAAGCACGTGAAAGATGCACACGAGTTTGCTTCACAACTTTGTTCTCATACACACTTTACACCTTGAATAAGAATGAATAAATGAAACAGATGAAGATTAAGAATAAAGAGTGAAACACACTTGCAGTAACTCTTTAATGACCACAATACAAGAGTATTTATGGTTGTGACTTCCACTACAAGACATCAACAAAACTTTAACTAACCACACTTCTCTAACTGTCATAACTTGTTAAAAAAATTGATTAAAAAAAATTCGGTAAGTTAAGCTCCAGGGGTTCACCAGGATCAGCAGGATCAACATAGGCCTCAAGGCTCAAAAAACGCTTTTAATTACTTGTATTTCAAGTAACTACAAGTGAGACACTAATGAATTACGCTCAAGAGAAGTGTGAGCAATATCAAAAAGTATTTCTCCAACACTATTCTATTATGTTTTACCTGACTTGCTAAATTGATTAATCATACCTTTAGAATTAATAAAGAGCTTGAATGAGTTAAGCAAAAGCAAGTATTCGTTGATGTTAACATCACTTTAAAGTGAGTTGAGCAACCAAATTAAGTAGAAATTTCTGATAAAATTAAAATAATAAAATATATAAACAATAACATTCTAGTGTTGCAAGCACTTTTCTTGACGTTCCTCTCACAAAGAGACAATCTTTTTCGTTCACAGGGGATAGTTTTTTATCCCTTTCAAAATTGCTAGTGATAGTTATGCTACATTTTTAGTAAAGTACAATAGGAACACTGCTTATAGCTTTTACCTAAGTTTTATCCTTATTCAAAACTTAAGCCTGTACCTGTTCCCTTAATTCTACATTGCCTATCTTCTGTTCTAAATTTATGCCACCTTTCTTCATTGTAGGAGCTACCTTTATCAGAGCAACTTGAATCACCGAAAGGCAAGTGGGCCATTGTTTCTTTGATCAACCGACTATCCGCCTCTGACCAAGGAAGGTTGCCTTGCAGGGGTCAACTTCCGAAATGCAGCATGCAGTATCACTCCTACATGTATATGTTTTAAGCAAAAGCTTAAAAATCGAATAATAAGAAGAATAAGGTGTGAGAGTTGAGAACAAATATAGACTCACCTGCATAGCTGACACTTATGGCGCAGAAGAGAGCCATTTGAACATTGGAAAATATTAGAATAACTGCTGTTGCTGCAAAAGATGAGATTCAGAAACATGAGTTTTCAGTTAACCTTATGAACATCATCAAGCTACAGATATTTTTCTAGTATCCACAATCAAAGCGCCACGCATATTTAAAAACAAAAGAAAACATACACAGAAAACAGATGCCATATGAATTCAGCCCAAGACACTTGCAAGAAAAAAATCACGACGGTAACAACATAACAGATTAAAACTTATTAGACAGGCATAGGAAGAGAGCAAGCGGATTTTTACCCAAAAAAAAAGGGAGCAAGGGAATTTTCTTCTCCCTTCTTTTTGTGAGGTGGAAAGAGTATTCGATTCAATCGAAAGTTCAAGGCAAGGTACAGGCAGCACATGCCCATTAGATGCTTTTGTTTTATCACATCCTCAGTAAGACTATTGCAAAATCCACAAGAAAAACCATGTTTTATGTTTGTAAAGCCAATTGAAAACCAGTTCATTTGTGAAAAATCAAAGGCCCCAAGGTAAAAGGGATTGAAAGCTTGAGAGAAAATAATTCTTCAAGAGTAACATATTTCGTTAAAAGATAATGAATTGAGTTGATACAAATGTATTTATAGAGATGAGAAACAACATGAACAAAGTAAAACCAACTATAAAAAGAATCACGACTAACACAAACTAGCATCATACTAAGGCGATAAAAAGAAGAAACTAAGATAACCAAACTAAAACAGAGTAAGATAATTACTACCTACGTCCCAAATTATAAGATGTTTTGATTGTTTCATACAAATTAAAAAATGCAATTAATTTTGAATGAGAAAGACAAACTATGTATGACTCTACAAAATTGTACTGGAACAAATATTTTTGATAAATGACTTGTAATTAGGAAAGTGACTTATAATTTTGAAAAGAGGAAGTACTATTACTCACCAAATTGGGCAATGCGAAGCAAGCACTGCCTAATCACAGGATATTGATCCAATCCCCATCTCTCACTAAAGAACTTGAAGAAATCCCACAATGCCAAACATGATATCAACCCAACAAGAGCAAGTGGCATCTTATACCTGCAACCGTCAAGGACAAAAAACACAGTTTTATACACAACCATAATAATGTAAGAAATACATCAATTAACAGCAAATAAAAGAGGCAAATAGAAGAAATCACCAATTAACTCTATAAAATTGTAGGTATAATATAAACAATTTCATTCTCAAAATTAACTATACTTCAAAATAACCCCTATAATTGAAATCATCAATCACATTAGTCCTATAAATTAATCAATTCAGTACCTGAAATTGTCAAAAAGTGATTTTTTTTTAATTCAATTTCATGTTGTAACAACAAATACATTTCTTGAGTAAGAGAGGAATGAAGAGAGTGCTTACAGGGAAGAAGCAAAGAAAACGACGAAGAGATAAGCGTAGTTACGAGCATAGCGCTTAACGTTTTCGTGAACACGGAAGCGAGCTTGTGATGGATTAGAAGGAAAGGAATAGGACGAAGGGGAGCCGACGAAGGAGCGTGACCAGGAAGGAGTGTCGCCGGTGAAATCATCGGCGGTGAGTTTGGCGAAGGGATTGAGAGTGACGAAGGATAAGAGGGTTAAGAGTCGGGAGGAGATGGATGTGACGGGAACTAATGGGGAGGAGTTGGAGTGAACGGTGGTGGTTGCTTCGGCGGCGGCGGAGGTGCGTTGGTCGATAATTTCGAGGTAGCCGGTGTCGCGAAGCCATGATTCGAAGGCGGGTTCGGGAACGCTTAGCGCGAAAGGGTTAGAAGAAAACACCATCGCTATTATTCCCTCTTTGCTAACAAACGCTATTGTTGCTATATGCTCCTTTTCTTTTTTGTGTACTTGATGATTCTTTTTCTTTTTGGTTAATCGAATGAATTGAATTTGAGCTCAAAATTAAATGAGTTAAATTTAAATTACATATAATTTGATTAGTTTAATTTATGAGCCGACTTAATATATAAAATTTTTGTATAAAATAAATTTTGATTTGATTTAAGAATAAGATGTTGTTGAATACAATCTAAATATTTAATAAATATTTTTAGTTATGAATATCATTTTAAAAAGAAATAAATATTGTATAAAAACTAAATCAATAAGTATAAATCTCATGAAAATATCAAAATATGACTCTCATAATTATTTTAAAAATTATAGTTGAATATTTTTTGTGTATAAACGAATATTGTACTATTTTGAATCATTTTAAAATAAAATATTATATATTAAGTTATATTTGTTCAAAAAATATTTTTATATCATTTAAAAGATGATAAAAATACTAACAACTCTATTGGTTATAGAAATTTAGATTCAACATATAATATAGTAAAATATATGTTACAAACTTAAAATATGATATTGGACTATTTACTCATATTACCTATTTTTTTGTGATAATGTTTTGAACTATAAATCTTATTTTGAGATGTAATTTATTTTATATAAAAATTAGAAATATTATCTATAAGGTAAAGTTTAATTGTTTACTTGTCATATTATTTTTTTAAAATTGATTATTTTCTTGAATTCAACACATAAAAATCTAATATTTAATAAAATCTCTTTAGTTTTACAATTCAAATTCCACATTAAAAAATTATTTTCTTATATTTTCTTCTTCTCTTATATATAAAGTTTACTAAAATAAAAGATATTCAAGAATTTTAAAATATTTTTTTTATAAAAAAATAATATACGTTAGACCAGTATAGCATTAATTAATTTTTTTATTTTAATTTTCCTCCTAAATTATAAATTTTTTAGTCCATTTTTGAATTATTGAATCAAGTTGTTCACAAACTTTAATTAAATCAAATTCAAACTTAAAAAATTAGTTTGAGATGTTCTCAAGTCGAATTTCAAAATGAATATATTTTTATCATATTGAAGTTAACCAAATTCAACTCAAATCGACTTATTTTCAATTATATATATATATATATATATATATATATATATATATATATATATATATATATATATATATATATATAAGATAAAAAAATTAAGAGTTTTCTATATGATTAAATATACTTATCTATTTGAGTAAAAAATATATGAAATTCGCATATGATAAAAAATTCCCTAATAATAACACCACAATACCTTGATGCACCGATGTATTTTTTCTCAAAGAAACTATATGGAGTTGACTATAATTTTTTAGCAATAATACTCGAGAGAACTTTTTAATTTACATCATAAACTGAAATAATATACAAGTATAAAGTTTTTTTTTTCAATTTAATAAAAAATATTTTAAATATTTATACATCTTAAAAAAGAAGATTAATACATTGGTGCATATAAATCCTACTGAATTATTTAAAAATATCATTTTAAAAATTAATATTTAAATATTTTCATGACAATTTAATTGGATACTTGTGTTAAATAATTTAGTATTAATCTCTTTTTAAAATTAATATTTTCAATAACAATGGGTTTTATTTTGTGCAACACTTCAGTTAGCACAATATTTAACATTCTTATTTAGGAAGTGTAGTTAAATGAAAAATTATTCGTCTTGTATAAAATAGTCAATACTATACTATTGTAAACAAACTTATAAATGTCATCTATCCATTCTCAGGAAGCAACCCTTGAAGTTACTCAAAAGTCTAAACCTGTAAGAAAATTCCAACTTTGCAAAACAAGTTTAATACACAAAACCAAAATGTGAATCATTTGATCTTTAATCGAACAGTCCAAAACCTCAATCCATTTCCAGAAAACATTCACTGATGTAGACTCGCACAATGTCTTCATGTTTCAACAGAAAACATTGTTCTGTGTTGCAATGGTTGCACCGTTATACGTGTAACAGACTACTTTCTGCGTACCTCTGAAGTCACTTAAACGAAATATAGCTAACTGAAAATTGATGTTGCTCTAAGAGTTCATGAATGAAACCACAAACAACTCTAAATAAGTTTCATCAAATAAGATCATCGCTTTAGTCGCCTTCTAGCCAAGGCAGGGGTTTTCTTAGGGATATAGACCTTGTAGCTAACCTGAACATTCACAAACCATTAGCAATAATAATAAAAAGGACAATGAAAATGGATTACATATAGTATGATATGGCTCACCATGATGACACAAATTTCATAATATATAAGACAGATTGTCACACTCACCTGCACCAATTCACCACCCCGCATCACAGTCATTGTTTTCTGCTCAAACTGAGAGCCCTGGTTGGATCCATCTTGTAGTTTGACTGAATTATTTTCTACAGATTCAAGGGTGGTAACATTGCATGACTCTACAATGTCTCTGGCACTGCTATCAATATTCTGGATTGAAGATTGTGTTGTGTTAGCCGCATTCCTTTCTTCATCAGCTTCGCTCACCGGCAACTTTGCATTAGAAGGTTTGCGTGAATCAGATGTTTGCTTAGATTTAAACTGAGAATGATCATTGGCAACATCTTTCCCCTTATCCAAGTTGTTATGCTTAAATTTAGGTTCAAGAATAGAAGGTTTAGGACCAGCAGAAGGAGTGCCTCTAATGTCTTTGACATTATCACTGCCGCAGTGACTCGTGATACGAGCAGCTTCAAAAGTACCAGCATTTTTTATACTTTCTTCCATAACCAACTTTTCACGAGGAAGTCCAGACACGGTCGTTTGCTTCAGAGATGAGCGACTTTGGAGGGAATTATGGCAAGATTCTGATGGGGTCGATTCCAAATTGCTCCTCTTGTTATTAGTGGATTCAGTGACTACTTTGCTATGGCTGTCTGCATCAACCACTTTTTCTGGTGCTCTAGCCATTTGAATCTTAGCAGAACCAGACATTTCTTTATCCACATTCAAATTCCTTCCATTGTTTTCCAGATAAGTAACTAAATTTCTCCTACCAACAGGCAAACTAGTTTCTTCTACAGGTGTTTGCTTACCAAACTTTGTCGCTAATATAGCAACATTACTGATATTAGGTTTATCTTGAACAAGTTCCTCTTTATCGGTGATTGGTTGCTTCATTTGGCTGACAATTTTATTGTCCTGTTCAGAAGCTTTTGTGTGGGACTGGACTTGACCTCGGAACTTTCTTAAGTTTTCCAAAGCTCTTTGTCTAAGAATTAACTCCAAATCAACATCATTCAGAACACCAGAAACATCATTTGTTTCCTCCTTTATAGATTCATTTGTCCTAGCACAAAGTTCAAGGCTGCTCATATCACTAAGTTTGGGCTCTGTGAAGTTAACATCACCATTCATATCTCCTGTATCATCCTTGGCCCTCAATTCCTCCTCTGGTGCACGATGCGATTGATGATGATCCAACTCCCTGTTTGAGCCACGATCGTTACTGTCGTTACTTCTACAAGGGTAGTCAAGATCATCTACAATTTCCTCTTTGGTTTCATTTCCAGACAATTGCCTAGATTCATCTCCTTCGTTTGCAACAATGATAACTGATCGGAGCCACCTTGTTTTGTTCTCGGGCACATATTTCTCTTCAGTCCCTTCAAAATTACATTCACCATGAGGACTACTGCAAGGTGAACAACTCCTAGCCCTATATCTACTACTCTTTGCACTTCCATTTCTTCCCCTCAACCGTCTTTTGTCTTTTTCCTTTCTTTCCGTTCTTCCCCTGGAGCGCTCATATTCAACATTATCATTGCTGTCAATCCCAGCCGGACATATTGAGCAGCTTCGTGGTCCACTGCTCACCGAACTAACACTCACTTCAGTCTTAACCTTTTTCTTCCTACGGGATTTCTCCTTTGTCTCATCATACTTGTTTTTCCTCTTCAGCTTTTTTCTCTTCCTGGCAAGGAGAGAGTCCTCACTACTGTCACTGCTGCATGAATGTCTCCGAAACCTCTTCTTACGACTTTTCACATCTTTTCTTGTGCGAGACCGATCCCTTTTTCTTTTAGACCTATCTTCAGAACTAGAAGACACTGATGTGTCCATATTTTTTGAATCATCATAGTCTGAGCTAGAAAGAGAAACCTCATGGCGGCGAACCTTCTTTGATTTATATTTCCTATTCTTACTTCTACTGCTTGACTTTGACTAAACCACCAAATTGAGTATAAATTAGACACAAATAGGAAAATGCATGTTCGGTTAAATTAATCAACTCAACAGGCTATATACACTCGACAGGTGGGAAAACCAAACAACCAAATCAAATAGAAAAGAAAACAACACATTAAGGCCATGTATGTATAAACAACTTAATCAAGCGCCGATAGTATAAACGCTTCTTATATATGTGCTTATGTGTTTTCATAAGCTATTCTAGAGAGTCATGTATATAAATAGGCTGAAAACTCATATGAATATGTCATAAGTTGTTTCTTATGTTAATAATCCTAGATAGCACCACGTAGCGCCGACCCCCTAAAATGCTATAGCATTATGGCAGATAGCTCCTATTGGAAAGACTAAAAATCAGTGTACAAAGTAAACATAAATACTAAAAAAATAGAAATATACAAAATAGTAAAAGGACCATCATACTCAATAATCATATCCAACTTTGTCATTTCCCATTAAAATCAAGTTCTGAAAGTAATAAAAAAGCAGAACTTAACAGAATGGAGAACACAGCATCAAAAGCAAGAACAGAACGAAGAACATAAAACCAAAATAATCAGTACAGAACACAAACGCAGAAGATACAGAACACAGACAAAGAAACAAAACGAAGCAGAACAAAACAATGAAGATGAAAGACGCAGCAGAGCACACAAAGAATGAAACTTGAAACGGAGACAAGATGAAAGAAAACTTGGGAATTAAAATAGAAAAGTATTAGGCCCCACAAAGGGATACATTTTTTAAGAAAAGACAATGCTATGGCGCTGCCATCGACAACACGAGTTTTTTGAGAGTGCTTATTAGTAGATAAGTTCAAACAAGACAATCCAAACAGACCCTAAAACCCAGAAAAATACCTAGCAGACCACACAACAATAGGAGATTAAAAAAAACAGATTTTTATGTACTAGGGAACATGACCTAAATACAGATTTTTCAGTCGAATTCACGAAACACAAGCAATATTATAGAAAGAAAGTTCGATTTTTTTCCCCACAAAATTAAATGGCAACAACATAGGAAAAAAAAAATCAGAAACTCAAAATTGAAAACCTAACTAAAATGAATAAATCAGAAAGTTAAAATTAAACACCCTACATTGAAAAAAGAGAATATAATTGCGATTACCTTAGAGGAAGTTTTGGAATGTTTCTTTTTGAGTGAAGTGGAGGATTTCCCCATTAAAGCAACCTGCAAAATCAACTTTGAAAAATAAAAGAGGTTAGAAAATTGACGCGAGAGAAGAAGAAGAGATTGTGTAATGAAGCGAATAGGGTTAGATGAATTGAGGGAAAGAGAATGCAGAGAAAGGTTGATGATTATTTTGTTAGTTTAGCGAAGAGAAGAAAATCGATTGAGGTTTTTTATTCCCCTTTGGGAACTCTGTTGCTCGTTATGTACTAAATAGAGTAATAACTACTCCCCCTCACACAAAAATTGTCATAATTATATTTCACACAACACAATGTTATTATTGGTTTCTTTTTTCTTTTTCTTACAATGTTATTTATTAGTTTCTTTTTTCTTTTTCTTTTCTTTTCTTTTCTTTTTTTAAAAACTAAAATAAGGTCCAAACATACCATTTTCAATATGGGTTTTTGGGAATTTCTTCTATCTAAATTATAATTGGATGATCTAAAGCAAAACCTACCATTATATGACTAGTCTTTGTTAAATCTAATATAATCAAACTAAATGTTAATATATAAAAAAATTATTAAAAAATTATTTATATCAAATAATTTTTTATAATATTATGAAAATATTCATAACTATATTAGCAATTTTTATATAACATATTCAAAAATATCTATATGAAAAATATATAACACAAAAGTTTTTTGATATTTAATTAGTCACTTGTTATAATATGTGTACTTATAAAGAAAATAGGATAACTGATCAATTCATTGTTTCTCATTTCACTCTAAAAAACATTGTTGTTTATGAAAATGGTTTTGCTCTGAGCTCTGTTAGGGTTTGGTAGCTATGGGCAAAAGGGAGGTCGACTGGTCGAAGAAGCAGGCGGAAATGAACTGAAAAAGAGCAGAACGAACAATCGTAACACATGCAGTTGTGGAACAGGGGCAGGAAGTAGAAGAAACGAGTAAAGAGGATGAAAATATACAAGAAGAAATCCAAACGGAGGTATGTCAACCGATCCCAACTTGGAGTGAGGAAGCAATGATTGTTGAAAACTTAATTGAACAAAAGCAAACACCGGGAAAGAAGGATGAAGGTCAACCTAAACCCTGGGTGGATGTTATCCAAGGCAATTGAAGCTTGAATCGAGGAATGACAATGGGTTTTGTAGCCCCCAGGACTGTGAATGGTGAACTCGAAATCGAGATTAAGGAAGAGGATGTTCCTGAGGAACTGGAATTCTAGGAACATGCGATAATTCTATTTGCGCTGGGTGAATCTTTGTCAATGAATGTTGTGAATAAATTCATGGAGAAGACGTGGAATTTCTTATCACCTTATCGTTACTTTATCGTGAGATTCAATAGTAAGGAAGACAAAGAGAATGTTATGGCACAAGGTCCCTACTTCATTTATGGTAAGTCGTTCTTCATTAGACAGTGGACAATTGATTTTGAAATGAAAGAAGACATACTGCGAGTCCTCCCCCTATGGATAACATTGCATAACCTGCCTCTGCATCTATAGGGGTGAAAGAAGCATATCGAAGATTACTAGTGCCATTGGAAAACCAATCATTACTGATGAATGTACAGCCAAAAAACTGTGTATTTCATATGCCTCTGTTTTGGTTGAAGTTGACATCACACAGAAGCCAAGGGAGACAGTTTGGATCAGATATCATAATGGAAAAATGATAGAGTAGAAGATTGAATATGAATGGAAGCCGAACTATTGTCAAACTTGTTTGAAAATAGGATATGATTGTGCTCTAAAGAAGCAACCCACGAAAAAAACACAACCAACTAAGGTGTGGAAACCAGTAGCAAAGCAGCCAAACATGGAGGAACTACATGAAGACATACATCCAAATCCAATGGTGGAAGATATCACCAATAAGGAGAAGGATGAAAAAGAATCAAATGTGAACAAACCTGCAAAAGATTGTATAGTTGTAACCTTGAGTATAATGGATAAGGGGAATAAGGTTTTCCACACTCCTAAGAGTTCATTAATGATGTATCAGAACACATTCACACCCCTAAGGATTGGAGAAGGTCCTATGGGGGAAACCATACATGCTCAATGATTGTTACATGGAATGTGAAGGGAATGAATAAAGAAGCAAGGCATAGAGAGGTTAGTTCTTGTATCTTTGATTTTAATGTTCATATTGTAGCCTTGCTAAAAACTAGAGTGAAAATTAATAAAGCTGGTAGAATTAGAAATAAGTTTAGGAATAAATGGCAATATGCTGATAACTATGGTCACCATGAGAATGGGAGAATCTGGCTCATGTGGAACCAAAATGAAGTTGTTGTAAAGGTTCTGCAGACTCGTGAACAATTCATTCATGCTGAGGTGTATAAAGTGGGGGGAAACACTATGAAGGAAGCTGAGTATAGAGATTTAGTAGACATGATGCAAAATGTTGGCCTGTTTGAAGCTGATATAAAGCGGTACCATTTCACTTGGTCTAACAAACATACTACTGGAATGATCTACTCTATAATTGATAGGGTTATTGGGAATGTTGAATGGTTCCAAAAATATCATGAAGCTGTTGTTGAGATCTTCTCTCCCAATATTTATAATCACTCTCCCTTGAGAATTGGTGTGAACTGACAGAAGAGGAAAAAAAAACTATGTTTAAATTTCTGAATTGTCTTACTCAAGATCCTTCCTTTTTGCAGATAATTTCTAAAAGTTGGCAACAAAAGGTGCAAGGCAACCCTATGTTTAAGTTATGGGCTAAACTTAAAAGACTCCAGCCCATTCTAAAGCCCATGAACAGACAGTTTTTTGATATTCAAATGCAGATTAATCAACCAAGCTAGACATGATCTCCTCCAAGCTCAAGAGAAGCTCCAACAAAATATGTTTGACACTTAAACCATTGAGCAGGTTAAGAATTGTACATACAGGGTGATATCTCTTAATAAAATAGAGGAAGCTATATTAATGCAGAAGGCTAAAGTGACTTGGCTCAAGTTGGGGGACAACAATAAATCATATTTCCATGCCTCGGTGAAGGATAAAAATAAGCAGAAAGGCTTGTATACTATGAGATTATTGAAAGGTGAATTATTCAGTAATCAAGAGGCTATTGAAAAAGAGATTTGGGAGTTCTATACCAACATGGTTGGGACAAACTCCACTAATTTGAAGTGCATTGAAGTGGCTAGTATGAGAAATGGGAAAACCCTCTCCAGAGATCTTGCTCTTAAATTGATTAAACCTATTGAATGGGATGAAATTTGGAAGGCTCTAGCCAGCATAGGAAACAATAAAGCTCCAGGTATGGATGGTTTTAATTCCTACTTCTTTAAATCAGTTTGGCAAATTATCAAATATGATGTAATTGAAGCTACCTTAGATTTCTTTGCATCTAGTAGAATGTATAAAGCAATTAATTGTTCCCTTGTTACTTTGATCCCTAAGTCCCCTGAAGCTACTATTATAAAAGAGATGAAGCATATCTCTTGGTGCAGTACTATATACAAATTTATTTCCAAGATCCTCACAGTTAGGCTAGAGAAAGTGATTATCTCTATCATAGAAGATAACCAGTCTGCTTTTATTGCAGGTAGGACTATTCATGATAACATAATGTTAGACCAAGAGTTGATAAGAGGTTATGGTAGGAAAAATATCTCCCCTAGATGTATGGTCTAGATGGACATACAAAAAGACTATAATACAGTTGAGTGGAATTGTCTAGCTCAGATTATGATGGAAATGGGATTCCCTCATATGTTCATAAAGTGGATTATGGCTTGTGTAACTACAATATCACATAGATTTGCTCTAAATGGGGTGCTTTATGGTATTGTAAAAGCAAAAAGAGGGCTGAGACAGGGTGATCCCATATCTCTCATCCTTTTTGTTCTTATCATTGAGTATTTACACAGAGTTCTACAATGGCTGCAATCTAATCCTAATTTCAATTTCCACCCTACACTACGCTAAAAAAGACCTTTAGCAGCGTTTTTTTTTGCCTTTAGCAGCGCTTTAAAGCGCTGCCAAAGGTGGCGCTGCTAAAGGTAAAGACAACGCTTTTTTTCCTTTAAAAAACGCTGTCATAGGTCCTCCTATAGGACCCCCTTTAGCAGCGCTTTCGTATGACCCCCATATAGCTGCGCTTTTCCAAAGAATAGCGCTTTCGTATGACCCCCATATAGCAGCGCTTTTCCAAAGAAAAGCGCTTTCGTATGACCCCCTTTAGCAGCGTTTTTAAAAGCGCTGCTATAGGTCCCCCTTTAGGCAACGCTTTTTCAAAGAAAATCACTTTCGTAGGACCCCCTTTAGCAGCGCTTTAAAAAGCGTTACCTTATGTATATGCCATGACACCCTTTAGCAGCGCTTTTTTTAGAAAGCGATGTCTTTTATAAAAGTGCTTTTTAAAAGCTTTTTTTTTTAAATCAATTATTAAACCTATATAATTTATCAGAATTCAAAATCATTCATCATATGGCCTTTGATACCATTATATGCCAACACATAGGCCTTATAGCATTATAATTCAACAATAGGCCTTTATACGATTAAAATTCAAGACATAAATGGTAAAAACCATTATATATACAACACCAAAATAACCATTACATATATATATCTTAATACAAACTATACAACACGAATTCCATACACCAATTCGAAACCTTATACACCATATATCCATCACCTATATATACAACACCTTCCATAAACCTAACACAATTTCTAAAACTAACAAATTCTCATTTCAACCATGTATTGACACCAATCCTCCTTTATTTCTTCCAATTTGTCTTTCGTGTAGGTGGCACACTTGAATTCATCAAAATACTACATTTTACATAATATGCATGATTTAGTTGAAAGTAATTAATTAGATGAAATATCCGATAATAAATCTTAAAATAAATCATAACTTATATATAAATTCATACCATGGTTGAAATCTCTATGTGTTCCAAAAGAATAATTTCTTTCATGAATCTCAAGACAAAATAACCACAATCGATACCATTACGTTGCCGAGGACACTACACATAGAAAAAAAGTATTAATAAGTAACATAGATGACTTGTCTTTTCAAGTAGCATTACTATTATAATATCAAATCATACCTTCACTCTTAGCCATGTAATGTTATTTGCTTTGCTCTTTGGTACCTGAACTTGTCGTTGTGATCGAAATATTTGTATGGATCTATCATAATATAAACGAATATTTAGAACAATCTCACATAAATAAAGAAATACACACACGAATATTTAGAACAATCGCATCACTTACGTATCAATCATGTTCTTCATCTCCGGGTATTTTGTTTGATCATCCTCTAGCGAATCCAGATAATAGACTATTTATTTTATCGGATTAATCGCAAGCAACAACCAGTGTCCACTGTAAAATTAAACAAAAGTATAGATGAAAATGTTATACACAACGTAAAAAAGCGAAAGATTATAATAAAGGAAGTTAGGATGAAAATCTTACCCATGGCCAGTATTATATGGTAAAAGATACAACTTCTCTGTATCAATGTTGGTCATAAATTCACCTACTAAGTGATTTTTGACCGCATCTGTAGTTCGATTGATCAAAGTTGCATTGACACAGTTGGGAGACAAGAAGGAGTATCTTTTAGTCAACTGACGCGGGAGCATCAATTTTTCATACAAGAACCTGAAATAAAAATGGATTATAATAAATATGTTATTATATTTAACATTATAATATTCATTGAAATGAGTAAATAAATTGATTAATTAAATAAATAAAATCGATGAATTACCTGATGTATGAATTCATAACACCGACGCCTAATTTAGGATGCGTAAATATCTGATCAAAGTCTTCTTTAGCAATTGTTTCTGAATAGGCAAACCCAAAAATACCTGCTTCCATAGGTATTTCACGGATACCACCTTCCATCAAATCCGTTGTGCCTACAATTGTTTCAAGGCAAAACCGAAATCGAGAAATAGATGCTTTTTTTGCCTTGGCTACTACTGGCTTCTTGTTCTTGCTCCCTTGTTGCATTTCTTGTGTAGGAATTTGAAAATCATATAAGTCATAAACTTAGTAATGATGAAGCTTTTGAATTCGGATCACAAAATTAACATTTTCGATGCATATATATCATTGTACCTCTTTTTGTGATGCAACTGACTCAGTTTGCACACCAATCCGTTTATCTTTTGATTTGAATTTTGTAGGAGTCTAACAATATCATGTAAATAAAGAATGCATAAAAGTAAGCATAACATAACTTATGCAAGTAAAACATTTGAAAACTAAAAGGTTAATAATGGTTTTCAGCATATCGAGTCATCTATGACGATGAGGTTTGACGGCTATGTAACATACGATCTTATTGCGTCCCCCACCAATGCTGCATCTGAAACTTCGTCAGGTATAGGTAGTAACGCATCCCGCTCTAAAGCAATATCAATCGAAACCTTCAAAAATCCAGAAGGGAGCGGTCTAGTGTGAAGGACGTCTCCGGGAGTGTTATGCACTTTTTCCTTGCCAACCATTCGATATGTCGGTGCCGATAAATATAGCTGACAAGGTGAAATGCCCTAAACAAAACAAAAATAATACGAAATTGTTATTGTGCAATGATGTCAATATAAAAAACTGTACTAATTTAATAAATATAATTACCTCCGGAATTTTTTGTTGACAATTGATATTGGCCTTGTCACTAGTATCTTTAAATTCTGAACCGCGCCTTTCTGACATATATATTTCTTTATCATGTTGCAGTTCACGAACTTGAGCTCTCAATTCTTCCAACGTTTCCATCACCTCTCTATTGCTAGGATTTTTTGTCTTTAGACGCTTATAAAAGGAAGATAGAGTGACTCTAAATCCCTTACCCCTCACGCGACCAGAATACTCAAGAACATTTAATACTCGACTCAGTATGCTCCTGTAATCCTGGTCTTCTGTGGTAGGTAAGGACTGCGATAGAGTCCTGAAATTCAATATTAGATAAACTTTATATCTAATTAAACAAATAACGTTATACTTACACATTGTTCACAAACTTGTTGAACACCTCCAGTAATAACTCCATCCTTTCCCACACGGGCAGCCTTCCACAAAACATGCTCCGGAACAAATTTTTCTTCACTTTTCTCTTCTGCAAGATACACATTAAGTCAAGAATTAGGATGAATAATAATACAAAAAGACCATATCAATTATATATACTTACGATTTTTTGTTCCAAGCGTGCATATCCCAAACGTCCTTTCTTGTATGGATACACGAGTTTCGAGGCTCTTTGACGATTAACGTCACTCACAACATGCATAAACAATTAAAAGTCATATCAGAACACATGTAATAACTACATGAATATAATACAATGTTCATAATAAATTAAATTAAGATTACGTGGAATTCTTCAGTTCTTCGTTTGGCGACAAAAGTATCCCATTCTTCGGGTGCAATCAAGTCCGTATACTTCTTCGGGAATTCCGCTTCAACAAACTTTCCTTGGGCATCCCTCAGAAACTTGTTGGATAAAAATGCTCGGAACCCTCTAAGTCTTTTTTCGGCTAATTGAAGACAATATTTTGGCTTCTCGTCACCAATGTTAAAAGATCTCTATAATAACAAATAAAGTGTGTTAGTATAATTAATTTAAAAATATAATCGTAAAAAATAACAAATAACATCACATATAGTACCTGTATCTCACTCCATATTTTATCTTTGGCGGGTTTCAACTGTGGATTTTGCCAATTGTCACAAGTAATAGGAACTAGTGAACAGACAAGTGCACCAATGTAACTAGTCAACATTGCGCCATTAGGCTCAATTAGTTGACCTGTTTCAATCCAATGAACGTCGTATTTTATTCCCTTGTCTCTAGCACGAATAACTCCTTTCATGATTGTTATTCCTCTTGAAATATCTCCTTCCGCATCTTGAACTGATTCTTTTGGATCATTCTTGGAAGTATCGTGCGAGTTCTCCTCATTAGTAGCCATTTTACCTATAATAAAGAAAAACACATATAAATCCATAATCCATAATCAGTTGAACATAATATAATCCATAATCAAATATGAAATGAGAAACACACGACAAACATATAAATCCATGATCCATAATCAAATATGAAATGACAAACACATGACAAACATATAAGTCTATCATCTATAATCCATAATCTATAATCATTCTCAAATATGAAAAATACATGACAAAATATATAATTTTACTATTACCTCTTTATTAACGTCTCTTTCTTTTCCGGGTAGGAAGATGATCTATTTGTCTCTTAACAACACGGATGAATGGATTGATCCAAATTCTCTCATTATGATCATTTCTAATATATGATTCATTCGCTTCAACAGTCTCATCTTGATCACTTATAATATATGATGCATTCGCTCCAACAATATCACCTTGATCTCCAATGTTATCATCAATTACTTTGTTAGATAAAAGCACTATAGACCATTTCGTACTTGTCGGGTCAGTGACATAGAACACTTGTCTAGCTTGGGAGGCTAGAATAAAAGGCTCATCTTTGTACCCCACCATATTAAGATCCACTTGCAAAAATCCTGACTTATCCATTCGTATGCCACTATTATTTTCAACCCACTTGCAACCAAAGATAGGAATCTGAAACTTCTCATAATCAAAAACCTAAATGCGCTCGATAACCCCAAAATATGACATATTTGCATATTTGGGGTTTAAGTCCTTCACACTTGAAATGTGCATTGATTCAGCTACCAAAGTGACACCGTTATTTTGCATTGTACTTTTGTCATCTTGTTCTTTGGTATAAAATGTGTATCCATTAATTGCGTATGCTCTATAAGAAAACACATACAAACTTGGACCATATGCTAAACATCTCAACCTTTCTATTATTGAAGCGGGATCTACACAAAACTTTGAATAAATGTGATCCTTAAACCATGGTATGAAACTTCGATTGTGCTCTCGTACTATCCAATTTTCATTTCTATTCGGATTTAAACCTCAGAGAAAATCCTTGTGCATTTCAACATACGGCTCAACCTCATTGTCATTGTGCAGGACATACAAATGCACTTGCTCCCGTTCAGCCCTTAATACAATCACAATTTTATTTCCAATTAACTTTTTTCCTTCTTTTTTTCAATGATGTGAGATTTGGGAAGTCCAATGGATTGAACGTTGGAAAGATATCCAGTACAAAACTCAATCGCTTCTTCAACAATGTATCATTCAACAATACAACCCTCTGGTCGACTTCGATTTTTCACATACCCTTTTAATATTTTCATATACCGTTCAGCAGGGTACATCCATCTCATATAAGCTAGTCCACACAATTGTGTCTCCTTTACAAGATGAACATCTAGATGTACCATTATGTCAAAAAACGAGGGAGGGAAAAACATTTCAAGCTCATACAATGTAATGACTATTTCTTTTTGCAATGTTGGTAAGATCGCAGGATCGATCACCTTACTACAAATTGACCTGAAGAAGAAACACAATTTAGTTATTGTGCATCTTACTTTTTCTGGAAAAATAGAACGTATACCTATTGGTAGAAAATGTTTCATTATAACATGGCAATCATGCGTCTTTGAACTCTTTAATTTGAGGTCTTTCATAGACACAAGTCTTCTAATATCTGAAGAGTATCCTTCTGGAACTTTAACTTCACTTAGAAACTTACACAATATTTTTTTCTCCTTTCTAGATAGAGTATAGGTCGCAGGTGGTAGATATGTTCATTTTCCTTTCTTCAAGGGTCCTAATTCAGTTCTTATCCCCATCGCTATCAAGTCCTTTCTTGCTTTAAGGTCATCCTTAGACTTTCCTTGTATATTGAGTAATGTACCAATAACACTGTCAAATACATTTTTTTTTTCAATATGCATAACATCAAGAAAATGTCTTACATACAACGACTTACAATATGGCAATTCAAAAAAAATTGACCTCTTCTTCCACCCACTCTTGATGAGGGTATGTGCAAAAGGCTTGCCAAACTGAGTACTCATATCTTTCACCTTTTAAAAAACTTGATCACCTGTCAATATAGGTAGAGCTCTACCTTGTTCTGCCTCTCCATTGAAGGATTTTCTCCACCCACGGTAGTGATGATTAGAATTTAAGAATCTAAGATGACCGAGAAATACATTCTTCTGACCAAACTCCAATCGCGTCTAATCTGTTTTATCTTCACAAATAGGACACGCACATTGACCTTTTATGCTATACCTTAATAGATTTCTGTATGCTGGAAAATCATTAATTGTGCCAAACAACATCGCCCTCAAGTTGAAACTTTATTTCCTATATCCATCATAAACCTCTACATCGTTCTCCCACAAAATCTTTAAATCTTCGATTAAGGGTGTCAAGTATACATCTATGTCATTCCCTGGTTGTTTAGGCCTAGAAATTAGCATAGATAACATCATGTACTTACGCTTCATACATAGCCATGAAGGTAGGTTATAAATCATAATAATCACAGGCCATGTGGTATGTGAGATACTTTGAAGACCGTGTGGGTTCATTCCATCAGTAGATAATGCCAAGCGAAGGTTTCTTGCTTCTTCTCCAAATTCAGGATAATCATTATCAATTTTCGTCCACTATGGTGAATCTGCCGGATGACGAAACTTTCCATCTATAATTCTTTCATCTGCATGCCAAGTCAAGTTTCTTGCATCGGTTTCACTACGAAACATGCGTCTGAATCTTAGAATTATAGGAAAATACCACAAGACTTTTGTTGGAGATAACTTTTTCTTATATCGAGAGACACCGCATTTAGGACACTCATTTAACGATGCATACTCATTTCGAAACAAAACACAATCGTTTGGACAGACATATATCTTATCATAGCTCATCCCAATAGAGCACAACATCTTTTTGGCCTCATATGTTCGATTGGGAAGAACATTATCTTTCATAAGGGCTAATAACTCTGTAAAACTTTTATCCGACCATCCATTACCTGCCTTTAAGTTGTACAACTTTAATACTGCAGATAATCTTGTGAATTTAGTGCAACCCTTATACAACGGTTTCTATGCATCGCTTACCAACCTCTCAAACATTTTGGGACAATCCTGAAGATCTTCTTCAAGTGCTTCTGCAATCTCTTCGACTCGATCACAATCGTATGTATCTGTGGCATTGTCGTTTGAAGCATAGGTCTTATTATCCCTCGGTTCAACATTCCCGTTACTTTTCTCACCATGAAGTGTCCAACTTGTATAACTTTGATCAATTCCATGCCTCTTTAAATGCGACTCCATCTGACCCGCGTCAATCCGACGCCCAAAACAGCAACCCAAGCAAGGACATGTGATTCGAATGGGGTCTTTGGCGTATTCAACAACAAACTTAACGAATTCTGATACCCCATTCTCGTACTTTTTCGACAATCAATTGGACGACATCCATTTTTTATCCATGATTTTACTAAGTAACCAAAACAAAAATAAAAAAACAACTACGTACCTGTATATATAGAAGTCAGCAACTTCTGGACTGAACCACAAAGTGTAAGATTCTTGAAAACGATCTGAATTCACTCTTCAAAAGTAACCCCTATAGCAAATGAACGTAAGTTAGTAACTGATGGTGTATACCACATATAACAAGACAAATTTAATATGTAATATGACAAACAAGAAATATCGGAGGAACAAGTCAAAGTTTCAAGAAACAAATTTAGTAAACATCATCATTAAATCAAATAGCATGGTATAATTTGATTCGTCACAAATGACACATAAAAACTTAATGTTTCAACTCAACATTGTCAAAAAAAACAACTTCAACGCTTAAGTTCAATTAACTTCAAAGTTCTATCATTAATTCAAATTCAATTAAAAATTCAATCACTATTTATCATTTTCAATCAACTATCAAAATAACAATTAATTTTATAATTATTTTCAATCAACTCTCAAAATAAATTCAATCACTAGTTCAATTAACAACTAATTTCATTATCATTTTCAATCAACAACCAAATTCTTATATCAATAAAATTTTCCGATAAATATTCCTATTAACTTTACAAAGAGCCCTATAACAACCTCAACAATCTAACTTCTACAACACTCTTAACTACCTTGACTTTTCTAATTAATTTAACTTCTACAACACCTATAACAACCTCAACTAATTAACTTCTACTATTCTACAAATTAATCATTAAACTAACTTCTACAAACTAATCACATTTTACACAATAATCACTATACTAACTTCTACTAATTAATCACTTTTCTATTTAATCACTTTTCTAATTAATCACTAACTAACTTCTACAAATCAAAAAATAAAAACCTAACATCAACAACTAATAATACAACTTCTTTATCTCACAGAAACAGCAGAGAAACAATCAACAATGGAGAATATTAGACATTTCCATTATTGGAGAGAAAACCAGAAAAAAGGAGAGTAAAAACCTCAAACGGCAGACGCGGTGTGAGCAAGCAGAAACGACGGAGGGAAGCCACGAACGGAGTGAAGACATGAACGGAGGGAGTTTCGTTTGCAGAAGATGAAGACGATGATAAACAGTCGCGAGAGGTAGGGCGAAATAGAAACGGTCGAAATGAAAATAGAGGGATATCAGAATCTGTTTTAACTTTAATATTTTAAAAGACCTTTAGCAGCACTTTGGAGGTAAAAGCTCTTTCTAATGTGGGAAAAATAAAAGGCCTTTAGCAGCGCTTTCCAAAAGCGCTGGCTAAAGCGTGTTGTACGAAAGGCCTTTAGCAGCGCTTTTCAAAAGCGCTGCCTTATGGTAACCCTTTAGCAGCGCTTTTCATGAAACGTTTTCTAAAGTTCACCTGCCTTAGGGCTTTAGCAGCGCTTTTGAAAAGCGCTGTCTTAAGTCCCCTATATAGCAGCTGTTGTGGTGAGAATTGGATACCATAGTTATTAATGAACTAGGATCACATTTCTTTAAATGTTCACCACCGTCTTTGATTTATCCAAAGGAAAGGTTCAAAAGCGAAAAAAACCTAAAGATCTAAGGTTCGGGGGTTGGTTACGCCTAGGGAAGGTATTAGCATCCTAAACGTCCGTAGTACTCTACGGGAACCTCTCGTTAGTATTTATGTTATCTCTCATTCGCTTGCTAAGGGTGTTATGCTAAAGGTTGAACCCTAGGGGTTAGTATCTAAGTATACTCGATAAGGTATCGCACCTTACGCCTACGTATCCTCGGGTGTAGAATCAGAGTACGCGTAGTTCTGAAAGGAGGAACTTCTTGACGTAGTCAAGGTTCCAAGGGGAAGTAATGTCTTAGGCAAGACCTTACATAGAGTGCGGCGACTCTAGAGTTGTAGGTTGGTTCAAGAGGGGTAGGATTGTAAATGTTCGCGGCGGAGCATTTACTTGGAGTACGACGACTCCGATCCTAAAGCTAAGATTCTAAGTGTCTACGGCGAGACATGGAGTACGGCGACTCCGAATCCTATGGCCAAGGGTTCTAAAGCGTTAATCCTATGACGGTTTAGTCAATATTAATAACTTTCCTTTGGAATGTCGAGGGGCAAACTTAAGATTAATTGTGCATACTAGCAAAGTGGGCTAGCAAAAGTGTATGGTGACCGATAAGGTTGAATGCGAGGCCCAAAGGCACTCGACTTACATAGGTATAAAATTGGCTCGACGTTGGATCGAGAGTTTTTAGTATTTTATAAAAGGTTTTAGATAAAGTAAACAAGCATGCGTAAACAAATATCAATCATGAAATATCACACACATGCGCTTTACTCACGTGAGGAGGATCTAACGAGTTGATTTGCTCCAAAGGTTTATTATGAAAAGCTTGGTTGTTAAGGTTATTACGAAAAAATGTATTGAGGTTATTATTTTGAGGATTGTGTTTATAGGTTTTATTAACTTGAAATTAGAGACTTACTTGTGAAAGGTTTTTTTCTTGAATAATAAAAAGGTTAATTTCAGAGTAAAGGTTTCTTACGTGAGAAATTAATAATGATTATTTTAATTAGAGTTTTCTGAAAAAAAAAGGATTTAATATTAATTTTTATGAAAAAGGGTTATTATGTTTCTAAAAGGAGGGAGCCTCGTACGAACTCGATTCTCTCTTCTCTCTCTCGCCATTCCTCTCTATTCTGTCTCTCGGAACCTTAGGGTTTGCGAAAAACCTCGCGGCGGCGTCCTCACTCTCTCCGATCAAACAAGAATCATAAACCCCACCCCTATACGACCCAATACCCCAACATTCTCATTATGATTTTATTACAAATTACAATATTAGAGCAATGGAAAATAGAGAAGCTGTCGGCGGTTGAGTGCGAGGAGGCGGAAGAGCATCGGATTCCTCAACGTTTCCAGGTGGTGTCCTTCTTTTTCTTGTCGTATATCCTTGTGAATTTGGAATGTGTATGTCCCTCTATGACTTCGATATTGGTTTGCGTCGTGTGGCGTTATCTATGATCTTCTCCTTCTGCGATGTATTGTTGTTGACGTATGTTGCCGCCCTGCGTGTATTGATGCGTGAGACTCTGCTACAAATTGTGTTGCTATTGCTCTGATTTTGAATGGTGATTGTATGTGGTTTTGATTGTATGATGTCTGGTTTGCTTGATTAAGGTTTTGGAATTGTATATTGTTTGGAATTCTAGTTTATGATATATGAATGGTGTATGATGTTTGGCTTGCTGAACGGTCCAGTGTAATGATCTTGACGAGCTTCTAAGGTGTTTGGAATCCTGGTTGTGATTTGAAGAAAGGTCGTGTGTGATGTCTTAATGGTTAGTGCTCTGAATGATTCTATGAATCTTGTCAAATTTCTTTATTCTGGTGTATACTGTATGTGGTTTGTTTATGGTTTGAGTGTGACTGAATTTGGGTATTTTCTGATGAGGTATTTTGGCATAATGATAAGATGAAAATGGTGTACCGGTATGGGGAATTGGGGTACTGATAAATTGAACTGGTGTGTATGAATTGATGTTTGGTTGTGTGGTTGTTCTGGCCCCCCCTCCTCCTTTCAATCGTGCTTTTATATAGGCCTTAGGAAAGACGGAAAATTAACTCCCAATTAAACTTGTTGATCCTTATTTTGGAATGTAATCAAAATTGTCTTGAATATGTTTGAGCCATCATTGTTGACCGTTTGATTATGTTGGCATATTGTTTTTGGAATGAATTTAGATCGAGTTTTATTCTGAGTTTATCTGATCATGCTTAAAACACCGTTGAATCTCATGAATGACTTCCCATTTTCGTTTCAACATGCTGGCAGTCTGTTATGGAATGAATTTGAAGTTTGTCAGCATATGTCTTGGATACGCCTTAATGATATTTGGTGGTCTTTTGGAAACAAATTAAGTTGTTTGGAATATGTCTTTAACTTGCTTTGGGAAACAAAATATCCGTACGCATTCAAATTAGTTTAGACACCTTCAACCCGATTGTCTGTTTTGGAAATTTGGAAGACGTTAATACACTGTCTGAATAAAATTGTCCTTGATTCTTACTTTGCATTCTTTCCATCTGGACTTAATATGTTGGAAATGTGTGTCGTGATTTAATTATTGAGATCTTGAACTGATTTGAGTTCGTTTTGGACAGGTGAAATAAGCTTCCGTATCTCCAATGAGATGGCTGGTCCCACTCTAAAAAATGTCTGCTGACCACGCTCATATAGGCATATCCACTGGTGTGAACTCAACATAGTCGTCGCTTTTTCACAGCACCTTTTCGTAACTCTACCTTCACTGATGCACTCAAGTAGGAGGAAAGAAAAAAAGGAAAGTCTATATGACGTGGCACTAACTGGTCCAGGATGCCTTCAATGCACGTGCTAAACAAATAATTTTCTATGTCTTTTGTACATAAGCGTAACAGGATCTCCAAGATGTAATGGCCTTGTAACACATCGGCTTTTGTGCCATCTTAAAATTTAATACTTTCAGATTCGCATCTTGCAACAGTCTCTGAATTCGGTTTGGCCGTACTCTTGGTTGCAAGTTCAATTAGGTTGATATTAGAATGGTGAACTCTTCTTGTTCTTGATGATGTGCAATGCTAAACCTTATTCCTGTATCAATATCATTTGGAAAGAAATATATTGAATTCTTAGCACGAAGGATGTGGTCTTCCTCAATGCCGCTTTTCTTTGTCACATTCTTATAATGGTCTACGAATCCAAATTATGACTTTGTGGTGCATAAGTCCTTTCTAACTTGAAATGAATGGTGAGCCATCTTGAGTTTTATGAATCTAAGGATTTCTTGGTTTCCAAACCAAATCTTACACCCGAACTCTTTATATGCTTTGGAGCTTAAACCTTGAATAGTGGACTCTTATAATGAATACAAATTGGAAAGAAGAAAAAGCATGTTGGAGATTCAATATAAATTGAATTCAAAATGGAACTTGTATGTTGAAGCTTGAACTTAACTTTAGAAATTGAGTTTTTTGTGTTAAGCTCTAATGAAAAACTATAAAATTTCTCGATCACGACTTAAACTAAACGGTTGGTTCATTTTCAAATGAATATGTGCAATTCACTAAAAATCTTAGGACCCAAGACAAATGTTATTGTCAATTGATTAATCCTTCTATCAATGGTCAAGGTATCTTGAACATTAATCTCTCAGATGATCTTCAAACTTGCTTGAAGAGTACATAGCAGCTTCAAGAATGCAAATGTTCTTCTTGGACCAAAGGGCATGCGTTTCATACTTGAACCAAGAATTCTAGTTTCTTCCCAAATTGAACTTTCTTGATGAACGATATTAAGAGCAAAAGTAAACACATCCTTTAGCCTTGAGGAGCTGATGGAGGGGGGACACCATCTTTGTAATATAATTTGTCACACGACCAAATTCCACACCAGAGGGTATAAAGACCAAAGTAAATGCCGGGAGACTTCTGAGATATCTGAGGAAAGGGAGGTTTTGGCAGGGGCTTAGGGACCAAAGGATGAGGGTATAATTCTCACGGGAAACCACCACACACCTTGCACAGACTAGAGAAACTCCACAAACACACACACAACACAGCCTTCAAGTCTTGAATCTTCCACAGCAGCACCTGTGTTCATAAATGAAACAAACAGGCAAACCTAGATGAAGCGGTTAGTTATGCACGAAAGATTGACCTAATATGTTATGCAGACAGCCAAAGAATCTAAGGGAAAAATTTGGGGTACAACAGCAGCGCTTTTTTCTTTCATTTTTTTTAGCGAAACATATAACAACGCTTATGTCAAAAAGCGCTGTCTTTGTTGTGCTGCGAAAAATCATTTTTGGCGTAGTGCTAAGTGTGAAAAATTAAGAATTATTAATACCTCTTTTGTTGATGATATACTTATTTTTTTAGAGGTGATCTTGATTCTATGAAGCTGATTATGAAGAAAATTCAAGATTTCACCGCGGCTACAGGTCTGCATATCAGTAATCCTAAAAGTAAACTCTTCTTTGGTGGTGTAGATAAAGATACTCAATGTGTCATACCCCAAATTTGTCCTACCTACTACAAGATTACTTGGCTTCTGGCTAATCGCCTTCTAAGACTTAAGTCATAAGGGTCTGGTATGTATTTGAAGTATTTACTAGCTTGTGCTAGGTTTGCTATGATTTCAAGAAGAGATAAGGGGGATTGAGCGCTCATATTTATGATTATTCAGTCAAGACATGATCAATTGGCTTCAAACTAATTTTAAGCTATAATCAAGAAGATTTTAACCATATTCCAAGTGCGACACTGAGGTTGTACGGTTAAAACAAGCTAAGAAAAAGCCATCTTCGATTCAAGGAACAAATGTTGATTCGTCTTTAAGTCATGTTTGCTTTTAATCTTTATTTGAATTGGTTTTAAGGAGCTACTTGTAACAAGACTTGGCTTAACTTGTTTCAAATTATTTTGAATTCGTGACAAGAGTTTTCAAGTCACAAGCGGACGAAATCAATGGAAGTAAGCTAAATCATAATTAGAGTGTCTTAAGCTATGGTTATACTTTAGGTCGTGTGGCAGGTGCATCGGTCCTAAATATTGATTATGCACGAAAGATTGACCTAATATGTTATGCAGACAGCCAAAGAATCTAAGGGAAAAATTTGGGGTACAACAGTTGCCCCTATTTAAATATCTTCACCGGATGACAGGACGATGAAGATCGTCATTAGGTCATGGTGAAAGATATTTAAATACAGATAACCGAAAATTTTGCCCTTAGATGCACTGATCATGCAATGCTATGGACAAAACTAGACCTAATGCTGACATGCCATGAACTCTAGCATGATTAAAATGATGGGATGATAAAAATGCAAAATGCAGACGAAAACGAAGGCAAACACAGAGCGGAAGGCGAACACAACGAGCAACGAACTCACTGGGGACGACCAGACGTACTGGGGAAAAGAAGACAACACTGGGGGCTCTAAAGGCGACAACCCAGCAGGTTTAAGCGTGACCGGTTGATATCTAAGATACGAAAAGATAAGAAGGCAAAACGGGATCCACACGGCGGTAGAATCACACAAACAAAAAGGTTGAAGTTTCAAAAGGAAGTAACAACCAACGCCTGGAGATTCCTTAAAGTGAAGAGATCAAACGGGATCTTCAGGAATCATGAGGAAAAAGTACAGGGTTACTAAAACTTCTGTATGCCAAGTAAATGGACTTCGTAGGGAAAATGCCCTGTGACTCATCGTTGCACAGGACTTACACCACTAAGAAGACAACATGGGGCTCGGCGGCTCGAAACAACAAAAAAACAAGGAGCTCGGCGGTTCGAGACCAAAAGAGGAAAACAAGGAGCGCGGCGGCTCGAAACAGAAAATCAAAACTAGGAGCGCGGCGGCTCGAAACAAAAGAACAAGGAGCGTGGCGGCTCGACACCAAAAAGAAAAACAAGGAGCGCGGCGGCTCGACACCAAAAAGAAAAACAAGGAGCACGGCGGCTCGACACCAAAAAGAAAAACACAGAGCACGGCGGCTCGACGCCAAAAAGAAAACAAGGAGCGCGGCTGCTCGAAACCAAAAAGAAAAACAAGGAGCGCGGCGGCTCAAAACCAAAAAAGAAAAACAAGGAGCGCGGCGGCTCGAAACCAAAAAAGAAAAATAAGGAGCGCGGCGGCTCGAAACCAAAATGAAAAACAAGGAGCGCGGCGACTCGAAACCAAAAAGGAAAACAAGGAGCGCGGCGACTCGAAACAAAAAAGCAAGGAGCTCGGCGGCTCGAAACCAAAAAAGAAAAATAAGGAGCGCGGCGGCTCGAAACCAAAAAGAAAAATAAGGAGCGCGGCGGCTCGAAACCAAAATGAAAAACAAGGTGAGGCAAAATAAAGTATAGAGCACAGCGACTCAAAACGTACAAAGCATAGGTGCCCGCTTAAACTTTGCTAGGCGCCTGGAAGGCAAGTTGTCAAAGACCAAAGTTCAATCTAGGATCAAACTAGAATGAAAACGTCAAACAAGTCATTGAGAAATGAACTCAAACGACGATTTTATCCTGTCCAAGCAAGGAAAAGGATAACTGAAATAACCATCATCCACGAGGGTTGAACTCTGTGGGGAAACTTAGAAATGATTAGTACTTTCTGCCTAAGGCTGACGATTATACTTGGAGAGATTGAACTAACCCAAAGACTGGCGCAAACACAACAAAGATCAAGATGAAGCGACAAGAAACAAACAAAAGGAAACACGCACAGAGGCGGGTGCAAACGAATGCCATGCGATGCTTATGCTCATGCTGACAAAACAAGAAAGGAAAGCATGAGGAAAACGAAACAAAGAGGAATCCCGTCCATCCTCTGCACGAAAGATACGCCTGTCAAGCTCGGTAGAAATCCAAGGTGGAACCCAATAGTTGAACTTCAAAGTCCAAACTTCTCTGGGGAAATAGCAATCCATTTGGGGATATAGTATCATGACTTCACTTAGAGGATCGTCAAGATGAATCTTCTTATCCAGATGAGAAAAGATCCACTGGGAATGGACCACACTTATATTCAGAGAGACCTTGATGGGGATAAAATAAATATCCTCAATAACTGAGATAATCCAAAGTGAGAATGTAGTGATAGATACCCCAGGGATAAAATAAATATCCACGGTAACTGAAGCAAGCTGAAGTGATGGTAGATGCCATAGATGAGGCATCACGGGGATAAAATAAATATCCGTTATAACTGAAATACGCTGGAGTGAGAATGTAGTAGATGCCATAGGGATAAAATAAATATCCGCTGCTTCGTCGGGGAAGCTTGAACCTATATTGTAGTTGCAGACGTCAGAGTCTAGTCTTCAGTGGGGATGAAATAACCATCCATGGTTGAGATAAATTGAAATCCGAGAAAGACATTCGGGGTGGAATAAACGCTCGCTTCATCGGGGAAGGTTGATGCCAAGGAGATTTGCTGGGGGATTCTTTGGGTCAACCAGATGCTGAAATTTTGTACTGATCCTGTCATAATTGCTTGAAATAATGATTCACTGGGGAATCGTCATGACTTCCTGCGGTAGAAACTTGCTGGGGAATATCATGCTATAGAAATTCTTCGGGAATTTAGGCGGAGAAATGCTATGAAGTCAGTGAAGTTATGACTTGCATGGTAGTCGCCATTTTCAAGTATGAAATGTTTGCAAAAGTCTTCAATTCTCAAATGTCCTGGACTTCATGATTCTGAAAAGGAGTCATCTCAAAAGGATTTTACAGAAGATCCGGCGTTCAAAAATAATCCAGTGTCTTCCAACTCTTGAGAGATTTGTAGAATCTCGACGCAACTGGCTCAGATTAACGGTATTCTGTACGCTGAGTCTTCAAAATTGCCCCTTGGGTAAGTCAATTTGTGGAGGTTACAAACTGAAGAAAACAGCTTGCCCCTGCTTAAATGGGTCTTCAAGTAACATGCCCCAGACTGGTTATCTTTAACAATGAAGTAGCCATCTTCAACAAAGTTCCAATCAGAAATTGAATCTCTCATAGCTGTTTGCAATCAAGTTTCTATGATATTAAGCAATATTTACATGCAGAAAGTGTAAATTCTGAAACTGCTAGTACAACGTCTAGTTTGTTTTTGAAGTTTATTGAAAAAAAGCATATCGTAAACTTGTGATCAAATCACTGGTTAGGATATGACATTAGTTTTCCTTTTTATAAAGCCAATGCGAACTTTGAGCATGGCTTATAGGAGTCAGGAAACACTATCTCATCGAGTATGTTTTTGAAATGAACTCTGCTTCAATAAGGTCTTTTGTGAGTTGTAAGTAGTGATTTGGTTTAAGAAGCAAAAGGTATGAAGGTTAAAGCTTGTTGGTGCCCACCCCTTTTTGTGAAGTTATTTTGAAGGTTTGAGGGTCAAAATTCATTTGTACCCACTCATATTTTGATAGTTTTGGAAGCTCGGCCGCTTTGATTGAAAATTACCCTGCCCCAGGTTAAAAAATAAGGTTTTGATTTCGAGGCTCAAAAGGGTTAACAAGAGGTTATCTTCGGTGTTGAAACAATGCCTTATATCCTTAGCAGGGTTTTCGTTCAAAAGCATACAACAGAAGAGATTGCATTTTAGTTCATCATCCTCCATTCAGTAGTATTGGCATTATAAAATGGTAAACAATTTTTTTGAAAAAAGAGCGAAGCGAATGGATTTCTTCAAAACAAACATTAAATTGCCTTAACGTTCGGAATAACAAGTTCTTACGTGTAAACATGCTTTAATAATCAAAGAAAGCGATAAATGCAAATAAATAAACAACTGATGCTTCTGGGAATGACTTCCTCTTTACTTGCTATTTGAGCTAACCATCTTCAAAATCGACTTTCGAGATCGGTCTGAGGATCATTTTCATACCCACTCTCGGTAAATTCTTCCATAATCGGGATTGATGAATCCTCGTGGTTTAGTGAAGGGATATTAAGTTGAATTCCATGAGGCGTGAATGAGATCATTTTGGAGTCAAGCAGATTCTGAACCTTACTCGGAAGTACTTTATAATCGTCAGTTGAATGCCCTGGTGCCCCAGCATGGTAATCACATCGGGCATTGGCGTCAAAGCCTGGTGGGTATGGAAAAGGTACTGGCTTCAATTCCTTCGGTACTATAAGTCCACTTTTAATTAAATCTGGCAAGAACTGACTGTATGGCATTAGTAGCGGTGTGAAATGCCTCTTCTTCTTCGGTCTTGGTCTATCATGTTGACGTGACTGATGGCGATATGACTGTTGATACCGAGGAGGTATTCGATTTGGAGAAGAATATTTCCCCTGAAGAGATAATGGTGTCTGGCGCAAAGACCCAAAAGACTGCTCACTCTGAACACTTGAGTTGCGTGAGTGCCGAGACTGATACATCGGATACGCCTCAATGGAATTATTCTCTTCTCCCTGTTCTTCCTGAGAATGCACAATTGACTTACTCTCAATGGCTCGGATGTTTGAAATACCTCGTATTTTTCCTTTCTTAAGACCAATCTCGATGCGCTCTCCGGCTATTACCACATCAGAGAAATTTCTGGTCACAATGCTAAACAACTTTTCTTGGTATGGGCCTCGCAAAGTATCCAAGAAAAAGTCGACCAATTCTTTGTCCAGGAGCGGCGGTTGAACGCGAGAAGCTACTTCTCTCCACCTCTGAGCATACTTTCGGAAGGATTCATTGTCTTTTTGAGATAGGTCTAGCAAATGCAGGCGACTAGGAGCCAAGTTAAGATTGTAGTCATATTGCTTCACGAAAGTCTTGGAAAGGTCTAACCATGATTGGATATCGCTACTCTTTAGCTGCATATACCAATTTAGCGATGCCCCACTTAAACTGTCTTGGAAACAGTGAATCATAAGCGGTTCATTACGGACATGTGGAGTCATTTTTCTGCAAAACATCAACAGGTGTCATTTTGGACAGCTGTCCCCTTTGTACTTCTCAAACTTTGGTGTCTTGAATTCTGGAGGTATTACAAGGTCGGGTACCAAGCACATGTTCAAGGCACTCAGATCACCAGCGTCACGACCCTTGATGGCATCAAGTCTTCTTTCCAAAGCGCGAAATCTTTCCAAAAGCTCAACATCTCGTGGATTTCTAGTTTTCACCTCAGGAATCACCTCTTGGGAATCCGGCTCTGAGAATGTAAGGCTACGATACTCCATAGCATCAACAGAAGAAGGATGTTTATCCTGGATGGTAGTATGCTCTTGTATAACTTGGTTCTCCGCAGGAATCTGCACAGATTGATCCTGGGTGACATTGTTCGCAACAGTTCTCTGAGTATTAACGTCCCTTCTTGCCAAGACTGTCATAGCTTCCACAAGTTGACTGAACTCAAGATCTGCTACGGTCGCAAACTGACTCTGCTCCTCTGAATCCATGATCTTTCAAAACTCTCCCCAGGTCCAGAGATTACTGTCGAGAAATCCACAGACGGGTTACAAGCAGAGGATGGACGGGAACACAGGAACAAACAGAAGAAAAGGCAACAGAGCAAAGAATGCAAAAATGATATGAGATGCAGATGCAAGAACGATGCAGCTATCAAGAGACTTAAACTCGTATTTGCAGTCATTGTAGATGTTAAAACATTTAATTAAAAATTTTCAACAGCCAGTACACTTCCATAGTTTTATTACATAGGCCACATAACACAAAAGGAACTAGGAGTCCAAACTGTTGGATGATGTCCCTTGTCTTCCATGGAGTTCTTCCATCAGCCTGTCAATCTGATGTTGCATCCTTGCTTTATCCAGGGTCAACTTCTCTATTTCAGCCTTCAACTTTGAAACTTCATCAGATTGGACCACGAGAGGCTTGGGACGGGGATAAGGTGTACTCAAGATCAGAGCCCTTTCGCGCGCCCATGCTAGACATTCTTCGGTAACTGAGCAATCAGGATTTATTGTCACTGTCATTCCTTGTCGATTGATGCGGCGCCAAACAAACACGATTCTGGTCTTCAACTTAAGGTCCTCTCCTTGATAGAGAAAAAGTCTGGTCAGATTCTCTGGATTGGGTACTTCTTCCATTGGGTGCCCCAGTTGACGACGGGCGAGCACAGGATTATAGGTGATACATCCCTTGGTACCAAGAAGAGGTACATTGGGAAAATCTCCACAGCTATGAATCATGGGGATTCCTCCATACATCAGGTCATGCCAAACAATATCTGAGTGAGTAAGAGCCATGAGCTTCACGGGCCATTCTGAACCATCCTTTACGTCCCAAAAATCAGTGGACCTCGGTAGGTGCGAAATAAACCACCTATAGAGGATAGCGGTGCAACAAGTAATCCAACCTTCTCCCTTCAAAGCCTTTGAATGGATAGCGTGGTAGGCATCGGCTAACAATGTAGGCACTGGATTTTTGAGCATAAAAATCCTTATGGCATGGACGTCAACAAAATCTTCAACATTCGGAAACAAGAACAAACCGTAGGCCAGCAGTGCAAAGATGTGCTCGAACGCTCCAGTGTTCCCTACACTAGCAAAATGGCGGGCTTTCTCGAACAAAAATTGGGCCGGTAAACCATCGATTCCTCCTCTGAACGTCATATGAGTTTGGATCTCCAGAAGCTTTATGCGGGTTGCTCTTGCGATGTCTTCCTGGCTAGGTCTTCCTTCTCCACCGGAGAATGGAGGTGAGTCTTTGACAGGAATACCCATAAGGGCGGAGTATTCCTCCAATGTAGGCATCAACTGGAAATCTTGGAAGATGAAGCAATGGTAGATCAAGCTGTAAAGTTGAACCAACGTTTCCAATAAACCAGCAGCTACTCGAGTCTGCAACAACGGGAGGATATTTCCATACTTCTCAGCGAACGCCGCAGGATCCTTGATCTGATCTCCTAGTTCCCTTAGTTGTTCAACATCCGAAACTTCAAAGGTGTACGGCACAACTCCCTTCTTTCCGTAATCCATCGTACAATGCCTGCAATACAAGATTTAAAGTTCCTTGATAGAGAGAGAAATGCAAGATGCAAATGCTATGCAACAAGATTCATGGAAACTCAGCTATTTATAATCATCATGGAATATTAAAAGGCTCGTTTTAAGAATCATAAAAAAGTCGGTTACAATTATTAGTACTGGAATACTAAAGATTGGTTTATTACAAAATTAATTATATAACGCGTCTGTACGCTTTACAACAGTCATAACGTAATAGCTAAATAAAAGCTAATAATGATGGACCTAAGGAGACTCTTCCAACGGTTTTCTTGAATTCCTTGAATTTTTCTTCCACCCGAGCTTCTTCTAGAATAGTGTTGACTGATGACTAGAATGGGATGAGACGTCTTGAGCTTTCCATTTCTTGCAATAAGTAGTTTTTTTTTTTTTTTAAATCCTCCTTTTAGTTAGCTTGAATACTAACCGAAGTTGAGAAATGGACATTTGTCTTGAGTTAGTAACTCCATTAGTTGAGAATAGTCTTCAAGTTTAGGTACCAATTGATAATCAGAAATAATGATAGGCCATAATGAATGGAAATGATATCTTCCCAGATCTTGATTTGAACCTTTCTTTATTTGCCAGCAAAGTCTCTAGTCTCCTTAGATCGTCCAGGTTATGACTTTTGTAAAGGTACTTCAACGTTTTTTCTTTTTTTTTTTAATTTTTAGAGTCCATGATATCCTTATGATGTTTATAAACAAAGACTAAGTTCCATGAACCTTTATGAAATGATGCTAATGAACGCAGGGATGCAAACACACAAAGCACAAAGCACAGATAAACAGACAAGATCAAACAGACAAGCAAAGGTCCTAGGTTTGAGAGGTCACAGCGTGGAGCCAAGGTCTACCCTCCCATAAGGTATGGACTATAGTTTCAAAATGTACCTGCCGAACGGGTTCTACAAAGTTCCCAGAGTCTACAATCCATCTTTCAGATATTATCGATTTTCCAAATCACTTGGTGGTCAATAATATTCTCAAGAGAATCTCGTCCGAGTGTAGTATCGCGTAGCGACCATTGCAGAAATAGACTCCCGCATAGTCCCCGCACTACATCCTAATAGGCCAAGTTGGGTTAAAGGTAACTACGGTCCCCAGTCTCGATGGCCTTTAGTTCGAAATAATAGCGTCTTCACGAATTGACTCGTTGGACAAAATTAAATTCGAGAGGGCCTAGACTGAGTGGTGAAGTCTCAATTCAACTTTTTCAGGAATCGACTCCCTCAAAGTATCCTTGAATTCTCACCGTTCCTATCATAATTTTCACTCTAGTCCGGGTGTAGGACTTTGTCTCACCACATAAGCAACCCAGCATAACAGATAATAAGCAAATATAATAAAGAAAGATAACATAAGAAAAACAAGATAGGGGAAACCCTCGACAGTCCCCAGTGAAGTCGCCAGTTCTGTTGTGGTGAGAATTGGATACCATAGTTATTAATGAACTAGGATCACATTTCTTTAAATGTTCACCACCGTCTTTGATTTATCCAAAGGAAAGGTTCAAAAGCGAAAAAAACCTAAAGATCTAAGGTTCGGGGGTTGGTTACGCCTAGGGAAGGTATTAGCATCCTAAACGTCCGTAGTACTCTACGGGAACCTCTCGTTAGTATTTATGTTATCTCTCATTCGCTTGCTAAGGGTGCTATGCTAAAGGTTGAACCCTAGGGGTTAGTATCTAAGTATACTCGATAAGGTATCGCACCTTACGCCTACGTATCCTCGGGTGTAGAATCAGAGTACGCGTAGTTCTGAAAGGAGGAACTTCTTGACGTAGTCAAGGTTCCAAGGGGAAGTAATGTCTTAGGCAAGACCTTACATAGAGTGCGGCGACTCTAGAGTTGTAGGTTGGTTCAAGAGGGGTAGGATTGTAAATGTTCGCGGCGGAGCATTTACTTGGAGTACGGCGACTCCGATCCTAAAGCTAAGATTCTAAGTGTCTACGGCGAGACATGGAGTACGGCGACTCCGAATCCTATGGCCAAGGGTTCTAAAGCGTTAATCCTATGACGGTTTAGTCAATATTAATAACTTTCCTTTGGAATGTCGAGGGGCAAACTTAAGATTAATTGTGCATACTAGCAAAGTGGGCTAGCAAAAGTGTATGGTGACCGATAAGGTTGAATGCGAGGCCCAAAGGCACTCGACTTACATAGGTATAAAATTGGCTCGACGTTGGATCGAGAGTTTTTAGTATTTTATAAAAGGTTTTAGATAAAGTAAACAAGCATGCGTAAACAAATATCAATCATGAAATATCACACACATGCGCTTCACTCACGTGAGGAGGATCTAACGAGTTGATTTGCTCCAAAGGTTTATTATGAAAAGCTTGGTTGTTAAGGTTATTACGAAAAAATGTATTGAGGTTATTATTTTGAGGATTGTGTTTATAGGTTTTATTAACTTGAAATTAGAGACTTACTTGTGAAAGGTTTTTTTCTTGAATAATAAAAAGGTTAATTTCAGAGTAAAGGTTTCTTACGTGAGAAATTAATAATGATTATTTTAATTAGAGTTTTCTGAAAAAAAAAGGATTTAATATTAATTTTTATGAAAAAGGGTTATTATGTTTCTAAAAGGAGGGAGCCTCGTACGAACTCGATTCTCTCTTCTCTCTCTCGCCATTCCTCTCTATTCTGTCTCTCGGAACCTTAGGGTTTGCGAAAAACCTCGCGGCGGCGTCCTCACTCTCTCCGATCAAACAAGAATCATAAACCCCACCCCTATACGACCCAATACCCCAACATTCTCATTATGATTTTATTACAAATTACAATATTAGAGCAATGGAAAATAAAGAAGCTGTCGGCGGTTGAGTGCGAGGAGGCGGAAGAGCATCGGATTCCTCAACGTTTCCAGGTGGTGTCCTTCTTTTTCTTGTCGTATATCCTTGTGAATTTGGAATGTGTATGTCCCTCTATGACTTCGATATTGGTTTGCGTCGTGTGGCGTTATCTATGATCTTCTCCTTCTGCGATGTATTGTTGTTGACGTATGTTGCCGCCCTGCGTGTATTGATGCGTGAGACTCTGCTACAAATTGTGTTGCTATTGCTCTGATTTTGAATGGTGATTGTATGTGGTTTTGATTGTATGATGTCTGGTTTGCTTGATTAAGGTTTTGGAATTGTATATTGTTTGGAATTCTAGTTTATGATATATGAATGGTGTATGATGTTTGGCTTGCTGAACGGTCCAGTGTAATGATCTTGATGAGCTTCTAAGGTGTTTGGAATCCTGGTTGTGATTTGAAGAAAGGTCGTGTGTGATGTCTTAATGGTTAGTGCTCTGAATGATTCTATGAATCTTGTCAAATTTCTTTATTCTGGTGTATACTGTATGTGGTTTGTTTATGGTTTGAGTGTGACTGAATTTGGGTATTTTCTGATGAGGTATTTTGGCATAATGATAAGATGAAAATGGTGTACCGGTATGGGGAATTGGGGTACTGATAAATTGAACTGGTGTGTATGAATTGATGTTTGGTTGTGTGGTTGTTCTGGCCCCCCCTCCTCCTTTCAATCGTGCTTTTATATAGGCCTTAGGAAAGACGGAAAATTAACTCCCAATTAAACTTGTTGATCCTTATTTTGGAATGTAATCAAAATTGTCTTGAATATGTTTGAGCCATCATTGTTGACCGTTTGATTATGTTGGCATATTGTTTTTGGAATGAATTTAGATCGAGTTTTATTCTGAGTTTATCTGATCATGCTTAAAACACCGTTGAATCTCATGAATGACTTCCCATTTTCGTTTCAACATGCTGGCAGTCTGTTATGGAATGAATTTGAAGTTTGTCAGCATATGTCTTGGATACGCCTTAATTATATTTAGTGGTCTTTTGGAAACAAATTAAGTTGTTTGGAATATGTCTTTAACTTGCTTTGGGAAACAAAATATCCGTACGCATTCAAATTAGTTTAGACACCTTCAACCCGATTGTCTGTTTTGGAAATTTGGAAGACGTTAATACACTGTCTGAATAAAATTGTCCTTGATTCTTACTTTGCATTCTTTCCATCTGGACTTAATATGTTGGAAATGTGTGTCGTGATTTAATTATTGAGATCTTGAACTGATTTGAGTTCGTTTTGGACAGGTGAAATAAGCTTCCGTATCTCCAATGAGATGGCTGGTCCCACTCTAAAAAATGTCTGCTGACCACGCTCATATAGGCATATCCACTGGTGTGAACTCAACATAGTCGTCGCTTTTTCACAGCACCTTTTCGTAACTCTACCTTCACTGATGCACTCAAGTAGGAGGAAAGAAAAAAAGGAAAGTCTATATGACGTGGCACTAACTGGTCCAGGATGCCTTCAATGCACGTGCTAAACAAATAATTTTCTATGTCTTTTGTACATAAGCGTAACAGGATCTCCAAGATGTAATGGCCTTGTAACACATCGGCTTTTGTGCCATCTTAAAATTTAATACTTTCAGATTCGCATCTTGCAACAGTCTCTGAATTCGGTTTGGCCGTACTCTTGGTTGCAAGTTCAATTAGGTTGATATTAGAATGGTGAACTCTTCTTGTTCTTGATGATGTGCAATGCTAAACCTTATTCCTGTATCAATATCATTTGGAAAGAAATATATTGAATTCTTAGCACGAAGGATGTGGTCTTCCTCAATGCCGCTTTTCTTTGTCACATTCTTATAATGGTCTACGAATCCAAATTATGACTTTGTGGTGCATAAGTCCTTTCTAACTTGAAATGAATGGTGAGCCATCTTGAGTTTTATGAATCTAAGGATTTCTTGGTTTCCAAACCAAATCTTACACCCGAACTCTTTATATGCTTTGGAGCTTAAACCTTGAATAGTGGACTCTTATAATGAATACAAATTGGAAAGAAGAAAAAGCATGTTGGAGATTCAATATAAATTGAATTCAAAATGGAACTTGTATGTTGAAGCTTGAACTTAACTTTAGAAATTGAGTTTTTTGTGTTAAGCTCTAATGAAAAACTATAAAATTTCTCGATCACGACTTAAACTAAACGGTTGGTTCATTTTCAAATGAATATGTGCAATTCACTAAAAATCTTAGGACCCAAGACAAATGTTATTGTCAATTGATTAATCCTTCTATCAATGGTCAAGGTATCTTGAACATTAATCTCTCAGATGATCTTCAAACTTGCTTGAAGAGTACATAGCAGCTTCAAGAATGCAAATGTTCTTCTTGGACCAAAGGGCATGCGTTTCATACTTGAACCAAGAATTCTAGTTTCTTCCCAAATTGAACTTTCTTGATGAACGATATTAAGAGCAAAAGTAAACACATCCTTTAGCCTTGAGGAGCTGATGGAGGGGGGACACCATCTTTGTAATATAATTTGTCACACGACCAAATTCCACACCAGAGGGTATAAAGACCAAAGTAAATGCCGGGAGACTTCTGAGATATCTGAGGAAAGGGAGGTTTTGGCAGGGGCTTAGGGACCAAAGGATGAGGGTATAATTCTCACGGGAAACCACCACACACCTTGCACAGACTAGAGAAACTCCACAAACACACACACAACACAGCCTTCAAGTCTTGAATCTTCCACAGCAGCACCTGTGTTCATAAATGAAACAAACAGGAAAAACTAGATGAAGCGGTTAGTTATGCACGAAAGATTGACCTAATATGTTATGCAGACAGCCAAAGAATCTAAGGGAAAAATTTGGGGTACAACAGCAGCGCTTTTTTCTTTCATTTTTTTTAGCGAAACATATAACAACGCTTATGTCAAAAAGCGCTGTCTTTGTTGTGCTGCGAAAAATCATTTTTGGCGTAGTGCTAAGTGTGAAAAATTAAGAATTATTAATACCTCTTTTGTTGATGATATACTTATTTTTTTAGAGGTGATCTTGATTCTATGAAGCTGATTATGAAGAAAATTCAAGATTTCACCGCGGCTACAGGTCTGCATATCAGTAATCCTAAAAGTAAACTCTTCTTTGGTGGTGTAGATAAAGATACTCAATGTGTCATACCCCAAATTTGTCCTACCTACTACAAGATTACTTGGCTTCTGGCTAATCGCCTTCTAAGACTTAAGTCATAAGGGTCTGGTATGTATTTGAAGTATTTACTAGCTTGTGCTAGGTTTGCTATGATTTCAAGAAGAGATAAGGGGGATTGAGCGCTCATATTTATGATTATTCAGTCAAGACATGATCAATTGGCTTCAAACTAATTTTAAGCTATAATCAAGAAGATTTTAACCATATTCCAAGTGCGACACTGAGGTTGTACGGTTAAAACAAGCTAAGAAAAAGCCATCTTCGATTCAAGGAACAAATGTTGATTCGTCTTTAAGTCATGTTTGCTTTTAATCTTTATTTGAATTGGTTTTAAGGAGCTACTTGTAACAAGACTTGGCTTAACTTGTTTCAAATTATTTTGAATTCGTGACAAGAGTTTTCAAGTCACAAGCGGACGAAATCAATGGAAGTAAGCTAAATCATAATTAGAGTGTCTTAAGCTATGGTTATACTTTAGGTCGTGTGGCAGGTGCATCGGTCCTAAATATTGATTATTATTGAAGTTGTCAAATTTGGGTTCAAGACATTTATTAAGATGAAAGTCATTATTTCAAGACATGGCCAATTCATTAAGCCATAAGGATGTGTTGATCATTGGTTTCCGGTTGAGAATCCATATTATAAATCATGGGCCAAAGTTGTTGTGGACCACACCCTCACCATTATAATCCATAATATGTGCCTCATTTTCAAATTAACGTGAATAGAAGCTTCAAAGGGTTTATTGTACTCCAAATTACCATATAATTTGTGATCATGAGGTCTAAAGAAAAGGTCGCAAGTTTTTCTAAAGTGTTCATTGGAAGCTGAAATAACAAAAGAAAACATGGATACCAAGTGATCACCAAGTTTATTTGGATTAATCTCAAGACCATCACATCATGTGGATTCAAGGATACAAATGGATTAAAGTCAAAATATTTGAAATAGCAATAAGAGTCAAAATGTGTACTATAAGGAACTTGAATGAAAGACCAACAAACAAGTCATTTTATTGTGAAAATAAAAAGTTTACACTCTAAAACGTGGTACTATTATGCCTAAATTTCAATACCTCATCCTGCACACTTCAAATAACCTTCACATCTCCACTAACCTAAAACCATGAAAAAGAGAAAACGAAGAAGAGATAAAATAGAAAGAAAAATGTTGCAGAACTTTCATGGTTCATTTTGACTTCATTCGATCCTATTGCACTAAACCAGCCTACATCACACGGCCACCCCTTATACCTTCCTCTTCAACACGTTAAGCCACCATCAAAGTCCATCATTAAACATAACCTCTGCTCATACACACACAACAGTCATGCGCACAACACGCAAATCATCAAAACTTGTCGCTTGTAAACAGCCACGCAACCAGCCTAAGCTTCGTTCCTAGCCATCATGCTGCTACTGCCAAGAAAAAAAATAGAGACAAAGTTTTATAAGTCACATTTACAAGCCATGAAGGCTATCATGATAAAGCAACATACAACAACAACAGCAGACCAAAGTTCATAGGCAGTTCCCAGCACCATAATTTAAAGATGCCTAAGTAATTGATTCAAGAGTACAATTCCAAGTTACAATACTGATCGGAGATGACCAGAAGGAGATCGTCGCAGACTTCGTGTAGGGCAATTGTTGATGCTCGTAAGAGAGGAGAAAGAGGGGTGGAGGTACCTGCAAGGTACTCTGATGCCAAAGTAAGTATTTGGTCAAAAGAAAGGGGAGAGTAAGTAAGAGAAATCAAATATATCAGTTGGGATACCTGTCCCTCTCAAGCGAGGGGTTTTTATAGGGAGATTGATGGCGAACAAAGGGTCCTGATCGACCAATGTGCTATTGCCAGATGGGAGGTCAAGCGCGTGGCCTTCTTAACCGTTTCTGCTATATCCGGGGAGGTAGTTGGTCGCGTGGACCATCCTGCTCGTGAAGAGGACGTGCCCAACGGCTATATGGTGCCCAACGGCTATAATGTGCCTATTGGGCCTCTTCGCCAAACATGATGGATTGGGCCTGGTCCTTAAGGGAAAATAGCCTTGCCCGGTCCAGAACAGGAGCCCCCAAGTCATTGTTCTGTTGGAGTAATGACTTAGGTAGCTGCGATTTCGACCGTACTGCCGGGGAGGTGAATGCTCGCTTGGAATGTTCCTTTTGTACCCGACCAGACATGGTCGTCAGCCATTAGCGCGAAACGTCGACCAGGATCTATAGCGTCTTCGGAGAAACAAGGGTTTTTTGGCGGGCATTTCTGCCCGGATGTGTTCACTTTGACGACGAGGCTTGCTCGCATGTGCCACGTTAGTGTGTTTTCTGCACTAAACCAGGCGAAGAGTCTGTGACACGTGGTGTGCATTTATGGCCCTTGTCAGTCCTAAGGGCGTCTAGGCTATGATGACCTTCACGATTCCCCACGATCAAATGGTTATAAAAGGGTGGGGGAAGGTTTCATTTTCATAATTTCACAAGTTTTTCCCTCTTCGCTCTCGTTTGCTCTGCAATTAGTCTTCGCCAGAGCTCTTCCTCGCCACCGTCAACTTCTTCTTCTACTTGTAAGTTCTCTCCTCCTTTCTGTATATTTTTATGAATTTTCCGGTAGATGTTCATGTTTTCCGGTTGAACTTCATGCGTTCCTTTATGAACACATGAATTCCATGATATTTTATGAAGAACATGATGAACTTTATGAAGTTCTATAAGTTTATAGAAATTGCTAGCGTAGATCTTTGTAGAATCTGGTTAGGTGTATAATTTAGTTTGTAGTCGGGCACTAGGCCTGTTCGGGATCTTGGTGTGAGTGCGGGACGGACAGGCGTCTTCGTATGCGCCTCTATGGGTCCTGGTCGTGGGGACCTTTCTTAATTATTAGTGGATAATTGCTGCGAGCACGTGGCTATTCTCGGATTCGTTGACGCCCTTTCACTTGATTAGTGGTGGAAGGGTGGATTTGATCATGGTCGTCGAATTCACTTCTCTTCCTCTGCTTTTCAGGTGAAAATGGCTGAACCCCACGATGAAGTTATGCTCGACATACAGGAAGTACCCGAGGGGCCCGGTGTGTCCGCCGATTATTCGAACATCAAGGTCGCGGGAGGGGACCTTGAGTGGCTTGGACATGAGCCTTTGTACTTTCAATCAACCTTCTCCGAGGAGGAGATACAAGACTTCGATTTGCTGGAGAGATGCGATGAGGGTGCTCCACGGGCATGGAAAGCTTTCCGTCCCGGGGAGAATGATAGGATTTGTTCCTCGTACCCGGGACTTCGCTTTCCTATGTACGAATTTGCGTTTACAGAGGCCAAAATGCGTCTCCCCTTCACTGACTTCCAAACCTCCCTGTTCACTCACCTGGCGATGTGCCCGTCCCAGCTTCACCCGAACGCCTTGGCCTTTATAAGAGCTTTTGAGTTGGTGTGTCGTTACCTTAACATCGGGGCGACCACAGATCTCTTCTTCTGCCTCTTTCAGATTCAGCGGAGCACGGCGGAGTCGAAATAGAGCTGGGTATCGTTTAAGCAACAGAATAGGCTGTTCTGACCGTATTCTGATTCGATACGTAATTTTAAGGATAGGTTTCTGGTCGTGAGGCCTATGACCGAAGAGGCGAAGAGGAGCATCTCGACTGTTGAGAGGGTTATGGTGGATGGTCGGGAGAGGGATAACGTGGTTTCCATTTTTCCTTTAGAATGGGTTTACACCCATTTTAGACGCCGAACATATCAGTTCTTGGTGAAGCATGAGCAGCTTTGCCCGGCGGATAAGGAATCGTACAGGATCCTCCACGCTTACGTGGAGAGTTTCTCTCCGGCATACGTCGTTGACCGGGACGAAAATCAGTTGATCGGGGAGGATGGGGCTGTCCGAGCAGCTAGATACATAAATGTCAAAGCTCTCATTGAGTGTGATACTGACGATGACGCTATGACTTTGCTTGGTATGCTTCACTGTTTGGTTTTCTTTCTTTAAATACTTTTGATTCTGACTTGATGCGTGTGTTCGCAGGTATGATGGCTGACATGCGAGAGCGTCTGATGAAGTCGCAGGCCGCGAAGGTTCATAGGAAGGCGACCACCGCTACCAAGGTCGGGGCGCCCAAGCAGACGGTGATAGACAGTTTCACCGCTGGGCCTACCCCCGTCCCGGAGAGAGCTTCGACCCCGCTGACCCCGGAGGGTTCTCTCAAGAGGAAGATAGATGCTGCGGGGACTTCTGTGGCCGCTGGTCCTGGGGGGACCGGGGCTGGTCCTTTCATCCTGCCCGCCTGCTACAAGAACCAAGACCTGTTCGTTGAAGGAAATTCGATAGAAGTCTCTGATTCTGAAGCCACGGCTATTTTGAATGCCAAGTCCCAAGTGAGGAGGAAACAGTTGTGTCAAGACGCGGCGGGCATGTTCAGGATCCTCGAAGCTGCACTTGTCCTCGCCGACGATGAAGCCACTACCCGGGCGAGTCTCGTGGCTTACCAGAGTAGGATAGCCGAGCTGGAGGCAGAGAACAACAAGCTGTTCAACAATTTAAAACAGTTCGAAGGTCATGAGGAGGCCAAGGTGTTGCTCCAAACGGAGGTGACTCAGCTGAAGTTAGCTGCGCTCAAGGCTGACGAGGAGAAGAAAAGACTGCAGGAGAGGATTGTTGAGTTGGACGGCTTGACTTCAGCTGCCGCGGATGAAAATGATGACGAGCAATCTCTGAAATCTCGGACTGACTTGATCGGAAGGATCAGGATTCTTGGCGAAGACAACCTGAAGGCGGCTGAGTTTGGTTTCAATGCGGCCAAGGAACAGATGGTGGCTCTTAATCCTGACGTGCATCTCCGGATAGACGGTATGGGTTTGTTTAACAGAGTGGTGGACGGCCACGTGGTCCCTGCCGAAGAGGAAACCGAAGTCGTAAGATAGGACTTGTTTTTATCATGTTTTGTGGGCCTGCGTGCCCTTATTAATTTGTATTTCAGTGTATGGGCGCTGCCCCTTTTTCTTGTATTTGTGACATTGCCAGAACATGGTCGGTACTTTTAATATACTTGGATTGTGAATGTTTTGTCATGGTTTTTTGCTCGTTTTATGTGTGCGTGTGTCCCCGGCTAGGTGCAAGGCCTAACGAGGAGGGCGAAGTAGTTCCGCCCACGATGAGGTTAGGACTTCGTTTGAGGTACTAATCTCATAGGCTTGGACTGTTCCCATCGCGAGCTGGGTGTCCTGCCTGGATAGTGTGGCAATGGCGGAACTCGGTTGAGGTATCCCCGTTGTGCACAGGATCTGCTCGTCCAATGAGCAGAAACTGGCATGCATTGTAGTGCGTGTCGTGCTTCACCAGGGCACGATACGATGGTCGCGCAGATCTCCCCGTTTTGGGATGACTGTGTTGGCGACTTGTATGTCCTCGTGGTTAAGGACTTAGCTATAGTATTGCTTGAGCTTTTCAGCATTCCATGGTCGAGCAAGTTATTTTTTGTCCAGTGTTTCCAAGTAGTACGCTCCCGTGCCCGTTTTGGATTTTACCCTATAGGGTCCTTCCCAGTTCGCCGCCAGTTTCCCTTCGCGAGAATCTTTCTGGTTTCTACGTAGGACCAGACTGCCTACAGGGAAGTCGCGTTTTATGACCCTGGCGTTATGTCGCATTGTTACTTGTTGCTTTAATGTGGCTTCGCGGAGGGCAGCCCCTGATCTTATTTCTTCGACCAGATCGAGTTCTTCGCGTAGGGCCTCATCGTTAATTTCTTCGTCGAGGGGAGCTTCAGTCCTTCTGGAAGGCTCCCTTATCTCCACTGGTATTACCGCCTCTGTCCCGTATGCTAGTCGGAAAGGGGTTTCCCCGGTGGTGGAGTGAGGTGTTGTCCTGTATGCCCAGAGGACGCTGTGGAGTTCCTCGACCCACCTTTTCTTGGCCTCGCCCGACCTTCGTTTCAATCCGCGCAGGATTACTCTGTTCGCGGCCTCTGCTTGCCCGTTGGTTTGGGGATGCTCGACCGAAGTAAAGTGTTGTTTTGTTCCCAATTTGGCGACGAAGTCTTGGAATTTTCTGTCAGTGAATTGGGTTCCGTTGTCGGTCACGAGGGCCTGGGGAACTCCGAATCTGGCGAGGACGTTTCTTTTGTAGAAACGCAGTATGTTGAAGGTTGTGATCTTGGCGAGCGCTTCGGCTTTAATCCATTTTGTGAAATAATCGACGGCCACGATTAGGAACTTATTTTGATATGATCCCATTGTGAAGGGGCCGAGGATGTCCATCCCCCACCAGGCGAAGGGCCACGGCGAGGAGAGGGTCTTCAACTTGTTGGGTGGTGCCAAATGCATGTCCCCGTGGCGCTGGCAACAGTCACACTTCTGTACATGTTCCTTGGTGTCCTGCTGCATGGTCGGCCAGTAGTATCCTGCGCGTAGGGCTTTCCGAGCTAGTGATTTCCCCCCTAGGTGTTGTGCGTTGATGCCCTCATGGATTTCTTGTAAGATTTCGGGGACCTGGGCTTCGTCGACACATTTTAACAGGGGTATAGAGAATCCTCGCCGATATAACTTGTTCTCGACCAGCACGTATGAGCAGGCTCGTCGCTTAGTCACACCGGCCTCCTTACTGTCTTCGGGAAGTTCCCCTTTGGCGAGGTAATTGTATACTGGGGTCATCCAACAATGGGGTTCTCCGATGACGTTAACATCAGGCAGGTCGGGCTTTGTGATACTCGGGCAAGCCAGTATCTCTTGAATGATGGATTTGTTTCCACCTTTTTTTCTGGTGCTGGCTAGTTTAGAGAGGATGTCTGCCTGGGTGTTCTATTCGCGTGGGACGTGTTGAACCTCCCATGCTTCGAACTCTGTCATTTTGTCTTTTACCATGGTCAAGTATTCGGCGAGTTGATCATTTTTTGCTTGGAATTCCCCTCGTACCTGTGATGCCACGAGTTGGGAATCAATGCGGATTTTTATTTTCTTCGCACCGACATCTTTGGCTAGTCGTAGACCTGTGAGGAAGGCCTCATACTCGGCTTGATTGTTGGACGTTTTGAAAGAAAGGATCAGGGATACTTCGACCAGGGTCCCTTACTCGTTTTCGAGGATAATTCCCGCTCCGCTGCCCGAGGGGCTTGACGCGCCGTCCACGTAAATGACCCATTCCTGTGGTTGTCCAGGGGAGGGCGACTCCGGAGTCATTTCTGCCACAAAGTCGGCCAGAACTTGTGCTTTGAGGGCTTTTCTTCCTTCGTAGTGAATGTCGAATTCAGCTAGTTCAAGGGACCACCTTAGCATCCTGCCCGCCATATCTGGTCGACTTAACAGCTGCCTGATTGGCTGGTCGGTCCCGACGATGATGGTGTGTGCCAAGAAGTAGTATCTGAGTCTCCTCGCGGCAATTATGAGAGTAAGGGCCACTCGTTCTATTTGCGTGTACCTGACTTCGGGTCCTTGTAGGGCTTTACTGGTAAAATAGATGGGTTTCTGCCCATTGGTAGTCTCTCGAATAAGTGTTGCGCTTACTGCTTCGTTGGCCACGGAGAGATATAGGTATATTGTTTCGCCGCGGTCTGGTCGGGATAATACCGGTGGTTCGGAAAGAGTTTGCTTGAAATGGGCGAGGGCCTGCTCGCACTCGTCCGTCCATTCGAAATTCGCTTCCTTCCTGAGTAGTTTGAAAAAGGGCAGAGCGTATTGGGCGGACTTGCTCACGAAGCGAGCAAGGGACGCGAGCATCCCGCTGAGGGATTGTATTTCCTTCTTCGATTGAGGCGTGGGGAATTCGACGAGTGCCCGGCATTTGTCCGGGTTTGCCTCTATTCCTCTTTCGGTGAGATAAAACCCGAGGAAATTCCCTGCTCGCACGCCGAAGGTACATTTTTCTGGATTAAAACGCATTTTACATTTTCGAGTTTGGTCGAACACTTTGCGCAAGTGGGTGGTATGATCGGATTCCTCTTGGGATTTCACGATCATATCGTCCATGTACACTTCGAGCATATCGCCGATTTCTGATCGGAATACTTTGTTCATCATGCGTTGGTATGTGGCCCCGACATTCTTCAGCCCAAAGGGCATTACGTTATAGTAGTAATTTCCCGAGGAGGTCATGAACGCCGTGTATCTCTTGTCCTCGTCGGCCATCGGGATTTGGTTGTATCCCGAATAGGCGTCCATGAAGGACAAGAGCTTGAATCCTGCGGAATTGTCTACGAGCTTATCTATGCTCGGTAGTGGGTAAGCATCTTTCGGGCACGCCCGATTGAGATCAGTGTAGTCAATGCACATGCGCCACTTTCCATTATTTTTCTTTACAAGTACAATGTTTGAGAGCCAGGTCGTATATCTGGCCTCAGAAACAAACTTTACCTCTAAGAGGTCTTGTACAAGTTTTTCGGCAGCCTGTGCCTTTTCCTCGGACTGTTTCCTTCGTCGCTGGGCAATGGGGCGGGCAGCTGGATTAATGGTAAAGTGATGGCAGGCAGTTTCTGGATCGAGGCCGGGCATGTCTGCTGCACTCCAGGCGAAGAGGTCTGCGTTGTCGTCGAGGCTTGTCTTCAATTCCTTCTTTACCTCCTCGGGTAGACCGGCGCCTATCTTCACCCCCTGTTGGGATTGTTGTCGAAGGTGATGATCTCAAACTCTCCGTCTGGGATTGGTCGCAGAAGTGTGGGAGACTGGGAGCTTGCTGCTCCTGATTTTTTGTCCCCGTCCCGATCTTCGTTTACATCTTCCATGATCCTGCTGTCGAGATCAATGGTGTGCACGGGTAGCGTGGGTTTTTTCCCTGGATGGCCGTCTTCGGTCGGATCCTCGTCTTCTCTGGTGCGCTTTTCCGATTTTGCTGTTGTCGCGATCTGGCTTTGCCTCTTCGTCGCGGCCTCGAAGCATCTGCGAGTAACCTCGATGTCACCGTGCAGAGTGGCGACGTGTCCCTTCTCAGTGTAGTACTTGAGTTTGAGGTGGACTGTTGATGGGACAACGACGAGTTCGGCAAGGGTTGGTCTGCCGAGGAGGCACTGATAGAGTGATGGATAATCAATGACTAAGAATTGTGTTTTGATTGTCCGTGACGCCTCCTCCTCGCCGAACGTGACAGGGATCTCCACGTAACCCCATGGTCTGACCGATGCTCCGTTGAATCCTTGGAGATCAGACCCCACATATGGGGAGAGATTAGACTTGTTTAGCTTTAGTGCGCGGAACAGACTGGAGTACATGATGTCTACGGAGCTTCCCTGGTCGATCAGGATTCTCTGCACGTCAGTTGATGATAGTTTGGCCCAGATCAGCATAGGAATGTGGGAGTTCGGCGATCCTCCGGGGAGTTCTTCTCTGTAGAACGCGATCGGCTGTGACCGTTCTTTACCCTTGCTGACCGTGTACAGCTGGTCGGGGCTGCTGTCGATTAGCTGTTCAAACTTACGTTTGATGGATCCTATCGTGAGTTCATGGTACCCCCCACATGAGATAACCATGGTCGTAGGAAAGGCCTCCCAGGTGCTGTGTATGGATGCCTGGGAGGTTGGGCAGAAGTGATCAGGTACGAGGAAGTCCTCTGGTCGACTGATGGACATTGCGACCTGTGGGGAAGGACTAGAGGGGGTTAATTCTGTTTCCTTCCTAGTATCAGACGTGTCTCGTCGGGAAGACTCTCCCTTCTTAACGTATTGCTTCAGATGACCCTCTTTGATGAGGATTTCTATGGCGTCCTTGAGGTGCACGCAGTCTTCCGTTACGTGCCCGTGGCTACGGTGGAAGCGACAGTATTTACTTTTGTCTACGTTTCCTTTGGACATGGTTGGTTTAGGGAACCGGACACCTCCCTGTTTGAATTAGGTATTGATACAGTCGGTGATAATAAGCTCACGTGAGGTAGTGAGCACCGTGTATTCATTGAATCGGCCAGCTGGCCCTTTGCCTTCACGAGGACGTTCCTCCCGTCGCTTCTCCTTGCCTTTACGAGATGGCTCTGGCTCCTCCTTCTTGGATGCTCGGGGTGCTTCCCGATCTCTTGTGTCCCGGGCGCGATACGCAGCTTCTTTCTCCTCGTAGTGAATGTAATCTTTCGCCATGTGGAGAAACTCCGTCAGCGTTCGAGGAGGTTTGATCCCGACAGCTTTACGGAAGTCTCTTTTCGGTCGGAGCCCTTTCTCGAGGAGGTATTTCTTCATGTGATCGGAAGTTCTGACTTCCACTGCCTCCTTATTAAATATCTCGATGTACTCTCGCAGGGGCTCTTCCCTGCCCTGTATGATGGCTTCTAAGGTTGCTTCCGTCTTCGGATATCGTCGGGAGGCTGTGAAATGGCGGGTGAATTGGTCTTTGAGGTCGCGCCAGAAGGAGATGGATCCTCGGGGGAGCCTTTTGAACCATGTCATCGCACCTTTCCTCAGCGTGATGGGGAATATTTTACACCGAATGGCTCCGGAGACACCGTGGTACTGGAGCATGGCTTCGATGTTCTCCAGGTGCTCGTGAGGATCCGACGTGCCATCGTACGTTGCTAGTGTGGGAGGTTTCTCCAATCCGCGGGGAATCCGGGCGTCCACGATGTTCCTTGTGAACGGTCCTTGAGCTTCGTCATCACTGCTGGAGCTGTGAGAGAAGGATGGAGAAAAAGTGTGGTCGCGACTTTGACTACGGCAAGGAGAATGTCCGCGGGTGCGCCTGTGCTCGTATTTGTTCGAGCGTCGAGGTCTTTTGGAAACAGGGGAGTGCCTAGTTTTCCTAGGAGAACGACGATGTCGGCAGGCACGGTCGGGAGTTGGGCTCCATGACCTCGAGCGTTCTTTGACCAGGGAGGGACTATCACGTCCCCGCTTTGAGTGACTTCGTGGAGGCGGGGAGAGATCCAGTGTCTCCGAAGTACGGTGCTCTTGAAGAGCGTGCTCGAGGGCGCTGATCTTTTCTCCTTGCTGGATGATGAAACGGTTGGAATTGTTCAAAGAGGTGATGAGTGCTGCGGTGGTCAGATCAGCACCTTGAGGAACCAAAATGGGTTCGAATGAAAGTTCCACGGCTTGTGCTCGTGGCCTTTGTTCGTCGGGCTTCGGGGAGGCTGGTCCATCGTTGCGCTGGGTGTTTTCGGATGAGGTGTTCTCGACGAAAGCATTCTTGTCGACATTGGTGGCGGTGGCCACTGGTTCTTGGTGGGCATCACTCTTAACGAAAGCCATGATGATCTGGGATTTTGAAGAGATGAAAGCTTTGGTCTTTTGGGTGAAAAGATGAGGGATCTTGATTCGAAAGACGGGGAAGCGAGTTTCCCACAGACGGCGCCACTGATCGGAGATGACCAGAAGGAGATCGTCGCGGCCTTCGTGTAGGGCAAATGCTGATGCTCGTAGGAGAGGAGAAAGAGGGGTGGAGGTACCTGCAAGGTACTCCGATGCCAAAGTAAGTATTTGGTCAAAAGAAAGGGGAGAATAAGTAAGAGAAATCAAGTATATCAGTTGGGATACCTGTCCCTCTCAAGCGAGGGGTTTTTATAGGGAGATTGATGGCGAACAAAGGGGCCTGATCGACCAATGTGCTGTTGCCAGATGGGAGGTCAAGCGCGTAGCCTTCTTAACCGTTTCTGCTATATCCGGGGAGGTAGTTGGTCGCATGGACCATCCTGCTCGTGAAGAGGACGTGCCCAACGGCTATATGGTGCCTAACGGCTATAATGTGCCTATTGGGCCTCTTCGCCAAACATGATGGATTGGGCCTGGTCCTTAAGGGCAAATAGCCTTGCCCGGTCCATAACAAATACCAATATTGTTTGTACAAGTCATAAGACCTAAAGTATTAAGCTTTACCTAGACTTGGAACTAGTAATGCCAACTGTTAAGGCTTACACAATCTTGCTACAGAAAGCTCTGCAACAGTATGTGGGAATTGCTTCATGCTTCCTATGCTTTGGAATCTTAGGATTAAGTTTATGACCATGAGTTCTTGCTCCATGTCACCGTCATCCTGACATTTTTCTTGCTTCGAGCCAATGCATCATGGAAAGAATTGGAATAAGTCAGAAATAGCATTGAATACAAAATAAATTCATACATAGTGCAAGTGCAAACCACAACAACTGATATGCAAGGAATATAACAGTGGCAGAAAACTCATGATTTGCAAGACAAAGCCACAGTTGGTACACAAAACGAGCAAGAGAAATAGGTAAACAGTGCATAATTCTGCTGAAACTACACCAAAATTACCAAAAGAAAATACAAGGGAAATAAGCTGCAACATGCCAAAATACCTCCGCATAACTTGAAGACATCAAGCCACCTCGCATGTTTCCTACTAAATTCCAGCCATATTCACACAAGAACGGACTATGAAACACCCGGCAGCAACCGCAAGCTTAAAATCCAAGAGTTATAGCCTTATTCCTCAAGTCTCCATTGCCGTGCCAAGCTGTCTTCTAACGTCCACATTGGTTCCCAAGAGGCTTTCATGTCAATTGCCATAAATCGAAACCTGGAATTAGAAGAAGTAAGATTCAATCAAAGCTAAAACCTGCAGTAAATCATGCTTCACAATAGTACCATAAATCAAACCTCAATATAGCAATAAATAAGATAAGCAGTCAGCCATACCTTAGGAACCTAAAGGACCCCTTGCGCATCAAATTTGGCAGCACCTTGGTCAATCTCCAAGTATTGGATCACCAAAAAAACCACGCCATTTAACAAGTTTTCCATGTCCAATTCCACCAGCTACTCCCAGAATGGTAACATGCATCAGTTCAGTCCAAGATTAGAAAAGCTGTCAAGACACTTTCAAGCATTAAAAAGCATATCAGAAGTAAAAATGATGTTCTCAGCCAAATAAACCAAAGTAGCAGGATAGTCACAAAGTCCATCTGGCTCCAAGTCAATCTCAAAACCATTATATACTTTGGATTCCAAGTTACAAATGAGTGCTAAGTTTTGTTATTCAAATGAGCATCAAGCATTGCCACATTATAACAATTGGATTCAAATGGATAAATAACCTTACCCTGTCCATGACCATACCAAGATTCTTAACAAGGATGAATAAGACAATGATGGAGAATCCTGCATAGAAACAAAAAACAAATGTCAACTATTATTTTGAGTCAACCAAAGCCACATCAACACAATGAAAATTCTTGCAGAAAAAATCATCCAAAAATCACCTATTCTAGAAGCTCACTACAGACAAACAATGAGTCACTATCACCAAAGGGTCCCCACAAAATCCCACTGCAAATTCCCTCTAACGGTATTGAAATTTCCAGCTAATTTTCACACATGTGAAAGAGGAATATTCCTCAGATTTTTTCCTAATTCTACACGTACCAGAAAACCACAAACCCTCTATAAATAGGAACCCAATCATTAGCAAAAGGAGGGAGAAAAAAACCCTAATTTCGGGGACGAAGAAAAACCCAAAAAACCCTATTGTTACTCTGCCAAAACCAACCCCCAACCCTTACTAAAGCTCGAATTCCTGAAAAAAAAAGCTTCTTAGAGTTTCACACGGAAACTCTAAGATAGTGAGCTTGGCCACAGAATACACTATCAGGACATGACATTTTTGGAAAGGCGTGGTAAAGAAAAGGAAAGGAGAAGACTCATAGAGGCAAGCAGAAATATAGAAGGTACCTGGAAATCTTGAAACTCCTCAAACTTCATATCGGTAACCTTCTTCTTCCCTTGATTCTTGTTTTCCTTCATCGTCTTGTAGTTTGATGCTCCGCTATATGTGATTGATAAGGGGTCGTTAGGGTTTCGAAAGGGATTAGGGTTATGATTTGTGTTACTCTGTTTCAGATGCTTTCTATGAATGATTGTCTAATTAGTGTTATGGATAGATTATAATGGCGATTAGGTTTTTGAGACGGTAGAAGATTTGTTTGCAGAGAGGATGTGTTTTGAGAGAAGATAAGAAGAAAAAGAGAAACGAGAGAGGGAGAGAAGGAATGAAGTCTAATATTATTTTCATATAAAGCTTTAAAGGCTTGTTTCATTTTAATTATAAAATGTTTTAAATACTGACCATTTTCTCTGCCATATTAAAAGCTGTTCAGTATTTTGATAATGAAAATAAATGGGGACGTTTGTAACTGTATTTTCCTAGGGCCACTTACTGACACCTAGAAATATTCAAAGCGTGCTGTTAATTTTCTTTCTCCTATTTCAATTTCAATGCGCCGACCAGGATTAGTCACTTGGTTTTTTTGGATTCTGTCTCCATACCCTTTCCTGCTATGTTTCGTTTAGGGTAGTGGATTAGATTGGGTGTTGGCCTTTGGCCCAACCCAGCGTGGAGAACAACACTTTGGGGCCGTTTGGGCCCTTTGTGACCTGTTGTTTTTGAAACCTCCCTTTTTTTCATGCACCCAGTCTGAATTTAGGATCTAACTTAATCTTGTATTTTCTATATTAAAATTATAGTAGACTAAGAGTATTATTAATTTCATTTTAGGCTAATCCTTGTTTTTCAAAAAATTTTATAAATAGATAATTATTGTTGAATAAAATTAATTTCTAACCTAATTTGGATTGAATTAAAATATTTAATTAAATTATGGAAGTAGTGGGCTTTTGGGGTCTAGCACTCCTCGGGTCCTTGAACGATCACTCTTGGGGCGCACGCCTTGGGTTGTGTTCGTTCCGCCTTCCATTTTTAAAATACTTAAAATATTTAATCTTAGTCAAAAATACTTAAACAATTAAAAATACAATCTTTTCTTTAATTAAACACTTAACCTTTAAAACACTTTCTTAACTTAACAATCATAATTCAATTTAAAAAAAAAAACTACTTAATCTTTTACAAATATTCTCTTAACTAAAATTAAAATCATAATATACTTAGAAATACTTAAAGTATTTTCTTAATAAAGGTCTTTCTAATTAATATTTCTAACCATTTTCCTAATTAATTATGGAAGTAGTGGGCTTTTGGGGTCTAACACTCCTTGGGTCCTTGAACGATCACTCTTGGGGCGCACGCCTTGGGTTGTGTTCGTTCCGTCTTTCATTTCTAAACCTTAAAATACTTTTAATCATCCTTTCAACCCAATTAAAATACTTAATCATCCTTTCAACCCAATTAAAATACTTAATTCTCCTAAAAAACTTTTAATTCATTCAAACCCTAATCCGATTAAGTATGTCTAATTAAGATACTCTAATCAAATTCAAATCATTTTCCTAATTAAATTACGAAAGTAGTGGACTCTTGAGGTCTAGCACTTCTTGGGCCCTTGAACGAACGCTCTTGAGGCGCACGCTGTGGGTTGTGTTCGTTCCGATCTTTCATCCCTAAAACACTTGCCCTAATTATATGGACAAAGAAGCCCATTGTCCAACAAACACGATTTTATAATCAATAGAATGAAAAAGGTGTCGTTGGGATCTAGCATCTCAGTAATGCCTCGATTAATTGGTTGCGAGGCCGACGTCTCGTTTATCGAATAATCGTCATTCTCCTCCAAAATATTTAACAAATCAAACACTACTCATACAACCAAAACCCTAAAAAATACACACGCAAATCAAGCTCCTTTTTCTCAATCAAATCTCTAATACACTTAATCCTTATTCAAACAACTTTTCACAAAAAAAGAACATTGTTTAGTCCATTCTTCCGCGCATATGAACTAGTGCTTCAGCCTCCCATGACGAGCAGACGGGCCAACGTTTAGCAGTTAGAATGCGAATTAAACTCTCGTTCGCCTAAAAAACACAAACCAACCGTAGTCCCACGAACTACGAATGCTCTGACTTTCCCATTGCACGAGGGAATACGTAGGCCCAAGGGTTCTAATCCTTGCCGAGCACACTAATAAAAAACCACCCATTTCCCCCTTTGAAAACATTATCTACCTTAGAAGAAAACAAACAAACCTAGTTAACATTTCTCTCGAATCGAATCAAGAGGTTCCCGTTGAGTACAACGGCCGTAGAGGGTGCTAATACCTTCCCTCTGCGTAATCGACTCCCGAACCCGAATTTGGTAGCGATGACCATTTTCTTATCCTTTAAAGGTTTTATCGATATTCTCCTATTCCTTCCTTGGAATGAATAAAATTCGGTGGCGACTCTGTTTCAAACAGTTTTTTTTTCCGCGTCCATCACGAGGATCGTATTTTTCGAGGTACGACACAATGCCATATACAACAAGAAACAGGATTTGATATTGGAGCTATGCCTTTTAAATATCTAGGAGTCTCTTTGGACAGTATAAAGCTCATTGTGGCCCACTGCCAGCCCTTGATTGAAAAGATGCTAAGTAGGTTGAATCATTGGAGCACGAGGTTGTTATCATATGCTGGAAGATGTCAATTAGTTAAGAGTGTCTTGTTCTCTAAAGCCAATTACTTGATGCATATATTCCTTTTACCAAAGAAGGTGATTGTTCATATAAATGTCATGTGTAGAAAATTCCTATGGACAGGGAAAGATACTGATAGCAGAAAATCTCCAATTTCTTGGGAGCATGTATGTGATCCTTGTAATGCATGTGGTTTGAATCTCGTGTATCTGGCAACTTGGAACATAACAACAACAGGGAAACTTCTTTGGAACATTTGGGCAAAAAAGGACAAGCTGTGGATTAAATTGATACATAGATACTATATGAAAATGGTTTATGTGACAATATACCAGCCAACAAACAACAGCTCATGGATCCTAAAAGCTATATTCAAGAACATAGATATTTTAATGAACTCAGATACTTGGGATGAATTCCAAAATGCTGGCAGATACAATACTAGAAAAATGTACTAAATGTTAAGAGGGGACAAACCCAAAGTGTTGTGGAGAAAGATTTTCATAGGGAACCTGGCTCGTCCTAGAGACGTCTTCCACCTTTGGATGACTTGCAATAACAGGTTGCCAACTAAAGACCGTTTGCAGCATTTTGGGGTGACCACGAATGGCATTTGTGTTTTTTGTGGGTTGCAAGAAAGCTGTAACCATTTGTTTTTTTACTGTGATGTAACTAAAAACATTTGGACCCAAATGCTCAATTGGATGGGGATTAATCTCAGGCCGGGAGTTGGAAAACTAAGTTGAATTGGATTAGTCAGATTACCCGTGGTAAAGTGTGCAAAAGGAAGTTATTGAAGATAGTGCTTGCGGAAACGACTTATCAGATTTGGTCGGTTCAAAATCGAATCATTTTTCAAGACAACAAGATAAAAGATCTACAAAGTAAAGACATAATAGATCTAGTGTGTGTGCGTGTAGATATATATAGAAAGTTAACAATGTTTTTTAATAGACTTTGATATGGGTGCTTTTGTTTGTGTTTTTCCCTTGGTTAGTGTTGTCGTTTGGGAGTCTGGATCTTAGGATCGACTTGCTTTGTAATCATTTTTTTGGTAATATAATTCTCTTTATTACAAAAAGATAAGATAATAGGATAATTGAAATTAGATTTTCTTAGATGTTAAACTCCTAATTTTTCTGTTCTCCATATAAGTTATGAACAACACAAACGCTGTTTCGTTTTTTTTTAATTCAATGCTTAATTATAGTGTTTTTTTAATTGAATGTTTAATACTAGTTTTTTTTATAATGATGATATGAGTTATACGAATAAATTATGGTTGGTTTGTGTAGACGGATTCCCAAGTAAAATATTGAAAATTTGTTGCCTAAACCAATTAACATTGAATTTTATTGAATTGATTTAATTTTTACCCGAATTAAAAAATGTCTAATCCAAATATCATGGTTCGGATTCCAACTTAGTTTGGGTTTTCCTAAATCACTAAACACCCATATTTAACTTTGTTGATGTTTAGAACAAAACTTTTATCATAGGCACATGTGTTTACCTTCTTCTTTACCATATTGATAAGGTTTGATCAATTATATTTTATTTCAATCTTAGTGAAACATCAATCTTTATAAGAAAAAAAGTCAAAGTTCGTAACATCGTGTAAACTACTGTTACCACAACATGGATAACATTATTTCATCCTCATCTTGAATCACAATGCCAGTATTTCGGTAACCCTCTGTTAACATATTCACACCGTAATTGTCCTTCACAAATCGTTTCTCAAGTTTGTTTTGATTACTTTTATGTCTTATTTTTCTCAAGTTTGTTTTGATTGTTGTTATCTTTTATTTTTTCTCATCGAGTTCATATTCTTTTGACAATCCTGATTATTTTGATTGAGTTTATATGTTTGAGGTTCCTTGTGAGAGCGATTATTATTGGATTTCTGATGATTATCGTATTGGTAATCATTAACACTTTGCCATAATTTTTGAACAAACTCCCTATTAGGTATGTCCATTAAGTCATAAACATTAATATTTCAATTGTACCAATTGTTGTCTATAATAGAAGAAATGTAACACATAGTGTTTTTATTAGTAATTATTATGATATGTAATAGTCAGTCTTGCATAGAAATATTAGGATTTTCATTGAACTTTATACCCATATTAAACCAAAACCAAATATCTTTTGCTTGGTTAATAAATGGTTTTTGGTTTCACTTTTTAAGATAGACTATTTCTTAATACACCACACTAGTTTCTTATACACTACGTGCAATTATTTTTTTGCCTTCAGTTTCGGATGTGCACATCCGGACGCACCGTTTTTTTAAAAAACGTTGCCTTGTTCCGGATGTGCAAATCCGGAATGACAAATTACGCGTATTCCGAATGTGCACATCCAGAAAAATGGCTGAAACTTAAAAATGTATAATAATAATATATTTATTTTAAGAAATAATAATAATATGTATTTTAAAAGAATAACGATCAACAGTAAAACATTACTTCTTTGACGTTATCCGAATTCCCAAATCTATCCTCGAAGATTGTAGGACAAATCAATATCAACAGTAAAACATTATTTCTTTGACGTTATCCAAACTCCCAAATCTATCCTCGAAGATTGTAGGACAAATAAAGATCAACAATAAAACATTACTTCTTTGACGGTATCCAAGATTAATGGCAGCAGAGTCGACACAAAATTGGTGGTACTCCTATTACCACTTGCAGAACCAATGAACTGACTTTAGGTCACAAGATACATAGGAAATGTAACACCTAGTGTTTTTATTAGTAATTATTATGATATGTAATAGTCAGTTTTGCATATAAATATTAGGGTTTTCATTGAACTTTATACCCATATTAAACCAAAACCAAATATCTTTTGCTTGGTTCCACTTCATTAATAAATGGTTTTTTATAATCTCATCAAACTAAATGTTAATATAAATAAATTATTAAAAAATTATTTATATCAAATAATTTTTTATAATATTATGAAAATATTCATAACTAGATTAACAATTTTTCTATAACATATTCAAAAATATCTATATGAAAAATATATAACACAAGTTTTTTAGTATGTAATTAGTATCTTGTTATAATATGTGTGCTTATAAAGATAAGGCTTAATACCCTTTTTAGTCCCTTACTTATACCTCTGAGTTCATTTTGATCCTCTTTATTTTAAAAGTTCCATTTTGATCCATTACGTTATCAAACAGAATCAAACAAGTTCTTTCTGTTAAATATTGATAAACGATGTTAATTTTCACAAACAATGAGATAAAATATTTGGGCTTGAAGTCCACACTCTTTACACTAGAAGCCCATTAATCAAGATTTATTATAAGGTGTGAACAAGTGCTTTATAAACACTCAACACTGTTATTGTAAATTCGATGTGGGACTTCACGAAAAGCTTCTGCAACAATTGTCCATGTTACCAATTCGCATACAGCCCTGCAGGAACACAAACAACACCAATTAAACATTAAACAAGGCAAGTTGCTTACACATATAACCTAAATAATCAGCACATACATATTTACATTATCACCACCAAAACCAACCAATTACGAAATTGTGCTGGGGAACGGAATATCTTTGTGTTTGAGAATGAATTGTCATAAATTTCTAATTTGAATGTGCATGAGCTAAATTTCTGTCATGATCTATTATGGAAAACTATGAGCCAAAGAAAGAGATGTGGCTCAGTTTTAGTTCTTTTACCGACATTTGGATAAACTTGTAGACTTACAAAACCAACAGATTCTGCATGCAATCAAAATTTGGTGTGATTATGTATTTTTACCTCAGTTTTACACATGTTTGGTTGTGTTTGGACCATGCTTCGTTGGATCCCACAACTAGTAATGCACATGTCACTTACAATTATTACACTGTTAGATTTGTGAAAAGAATCAAAGTGATTCTAACAAACTCACTAGATATAAATAGTATGCCATAAAATAAACAAGGCTTCAAACCATAATGTTTTGAGTCTCTTCAACATTGGTATAACAAAGAACATTTACAGAGGCTAAATTAAAACTTCAAACCACTCACTAAATAATTACAATCCTAAATTTATAGGATACAACACTCATGAGTCAATATAACAAGCTGACAGAAAACACTAACAAAGGTATTAAAATCAAACAGGTTTCACCAGGCCTACATTTAATCATTGTTGAGTAAAATTAGTGTTGGAAGTCAGATTGTAAATCAATAGTGATGGCAACATGAAACAAAACAATCTCAGTAACCTCCGATATCGACCACAAGTTCACTTTGTACTTGGCGAACAAACTGCCCTTTCACCCGTGGACGTTTATCTGCCTGTCTTTTCCGGCTTTCATATCGGACCTGTAAAATAAATTTGAGCAATTAAGAGAGCTTCAAAAATGTCAGCCTAGGTATATTTTAGATTACTGAAACAAGCCGTGAGAATTATTGGTAATTTCACAGCAAATAGTGGTGCTGCAAGTAATTGCAAAAGTCCCTTATTAGACAATGATGATAAATATTTGCAGAGTGGTTAACTTTAAAAGAAGTGAAAGCATGGTGGTTGCAGTACCTTTTTGTCATAGCATCTGTCTTTTCTCTTCAGTCGAAACTTTATTAGAGTTATTTCTCTTTGGTTGGTGTGGTAAGAATTTGCGCCTCTAAGCTCGTCATAGTGATCGTTACTAATAGAACTTTCAAGGTGGTTCTTGCCTACAAGAGATGAAGGGGCATTTCCATCACTTCTGGACAATTATTGCAGAAGCTTTTCTTAAAGTCCCACATCGAATTTGCAATAACAATGTTGAGTGTTTATAAAGCACTTGTTCACACCTTATAATAAATCTTGATTAATGGGCTTCTAGTGTAAAGAGCATGGACTTCAAGCCCAAATATTTTATCTCAAAGTTTGTGAAAATTAATTTAAACAATAATTCTTCCATCTCAGCTAGCTGCCACGTCCTTTCTGTCGCCACATCAGCTACCACGTCCCTTATTTCTAACACTGTTTATCAATATTTAACGGAAAGGACTTGTTTGATTCTGTTTGATAACGTAAGGGACCAAAATGGAACTTTTAAAAGAAAGAGGACCAAAATGGACCCAGAGGGATAGGAAAGGGACTAAAAAGGGTATTAAGCCTAAAGATAATAGGATAACTGATGAACTCATTGTTTCTCATTTCACTCTTAAAAACATTATTGTTTATGAAAATGGTTTTGCTTTGAGCTCTGTTAGGGTTTGGTAGCTATGGGCAAAAGGGAGGTTAATCGGTCGAAGAAGCAGGCAGAGATGAATCGAAAAAGAGCAGAACGAACAATCGTAACACATGCAGTTGTGGAACAGGTGCAGGAAGTATAAGAAACGAGTAAAGAGGATGAAAGTATACAAGAAGAAATCCAAACAGAGGTATGTCAACTGATCCTAACTTGGAGTGAAGAAGCAACGATTGTTGAAAACTTAATTGAACAGGAGAAAACACCAGGAAACAAGGATGAAAGTCAACCTAAACCCTGGGTGGATATTATCCAAGGCAGTTGAAGTTTGAGTCGAGGAATGACAGTGGATTTTGTAGCCCCCAAGATTGTGAATGGTGAACTCGAAATCGAGATTGAGGAAGAGGATGTTCCGGAGGAACTGGAATTCTGGGAACATGCAATAATTCTATTTGCGTTGGGTGAATCTCTGTCAATGAATGTTGTGAAGAAATTCATTGAGAAGAATTGGAATTTCGTGTCACTACCAGACCTCTATTACAATGATGAAGGTTACTTTATCGTGAGATTCAAGAGTAAGGAAGACAAAGAGAATGTTATGGCACAAGGTCCCTACTTCATTTATGGTAAGTCGTTGTTCATTAGACAGTGGACAACTGATTTTGAAATGAAAGAATATCTACTGCGAGTCCTCCCCCTATGGATAACATTACCTAACCCGCCTATGCATTTATGGGGGTGAAAGAAGCATATCGAAGATTACTAGTGCCAATGGAAAACCAACTACTACTGATGAATGTACAACCAAAAAAGTACGTATTTCATATTCCACTATTTTGGTTGAAGTTGACATCACACAGAAGCCAAGGGAGACAATTTAGATCATATATCATAGCAGAAAAATGACAGAGCAGAAGATTGAATATGAATGGAAACCGAACTATTGTCAAACTTGTTTGAAAAAAGGACATGATTGTGCTCTAAAGAAGCAACCCACGAAAAAAGCACAACCAACTAAGGTGTGGAAACCAGTAGCAAATCAGCTAAACATGGAGGAACAACATGAAGACATACATCCAAATCCAATGGTGGAAGATATCACCAATAAGGAGGAGGATGAAAAGGAATCAAATGTGAACAAACCTGCAAAAGATTGGACAGTTGTAACCTCGAGTAGAGTGGATAAGGGGAGGAAGGCTTTCCACACTCCTAAGAGTTCATTCATGATGTATAAGAACACATTCACACCCCTAAGGATTGGAGAAGGTCCTATGGGGGAAACCAGACATGCTCAATGATTGTTACATGGAATGTGAAGGGATTGAATAAATAAGAAAGGCATAAAGAGGTTAGTTCTTCTATATCTGATTTTAATGTTTCTATTGTAGCCTTGTTGGAAACTAGAGTGAAGATTAATAAAGCCTATAGAATTAGAAATGAATTTGGGAATAAATGGCAATATGCTGATAACTATGGTCACCGTGAGAATGGGAGAATCTGGCTCATGTGGAATCAAAATGAAGTTGCTGTAAAGGTTCTGCAGACTCATGAACAATTCATTTATGCTGAGGTGTATAGATTTGACCAAGTCCTTCATTATATGGTAACTATTATCTACGCTCTCAACCATATTGAGCAAAGGAAAATTCTTTGGAAAGAAATTGAAAAAATAGGAAATAATATGAGCAAGCCTTGGATTGCTGTGGGAGACTTCAATAATGTGTTAACCAACCAGGATAGAGTGGGGGAAAACACTGTGAAGGAAGCTGAGTATGGAGATTTAGTAGACATGATGCAAAATGTTGGCCTGTTTGAAGCTGATACAAAAGTGTGCCATTTCACTTGGTCTAACAAACACACTACTGGGATAATTTGCTATAGAATTGATAGGGTTATTAGGAATGCTGACTGGTTCCAAAAATATCATGAAGTTGTTGTTGAGATCCTCTCTCCTAATATTTATTATCACTCTCCCTTGAGAATTGGTGTGAACTGACAGAAGAGGAAAAAGAAACTATGTTTAAATTTCTGAATTGTCTTACTCAGGATCCTTCCTTTTTACAGATAATTTCTAGAAGTTAGCAACAAGAGGTGCAAGGCAAACCTATGTTTCGGTTATGGGCTAAACTTAAAAGACTCCAACCCATTCTAAAGCCCATGAACAAACAGTTTTCTGAGATTCAAATGCAAATCAACCAAGCTAGACATGATCTCCTCCAAGCTCAAGAGAAGCTCCAACAAAATATGTTTGACACTTAAACCATTGAGCAGGTTAAGAATTGTACAGACATGGTGATATCTCTTAATCAAATGGAGGAAGCTATATTAATGCAGAAGGTTAAAGTGACTTGGCTCAAATTGGGGGATAACAATAACTCATATTTCCATGCCTCAGTGAAGGAGAAAAACAAGCATAAAGGCTTGTATACTATGACATTATTGAAAAGTGAATTACATAATAATCATGAGCCTATTGAAAAAGAGATTTTGGAGTTCTATACCAAGATGGTTGGGACAAACTCAATTAAATTGAAGTGCATTGAAGTGGCTAGTATGAGAAATGGGAAAACTCTCTCCAGAGATCTTGCTCTTTAATTGATTAAAATATTAAATGGGATGAAATTTGGAAGGCTCTAGCTAGCATAGGAAATAATAAAGCTCCAGGTATGGATGGTTTTAATTCCTACTTCTTTAAATCAGTCTGGAAAATTATCAAATATGATGTAATTGAAGTTGCCTTGGATTTCTTTGTATCTAGTAGGATGTATAAAGCAATTAATTGTTCCCTTGTTACTTTGATCTCTAAGTCCCCTAAAGCTACTACTATAAAAGAGATGAAGCTTATCTCTTGCTGCAGTACTATATACAAAGTTATTTCTAAAATCCTCACAGTTAGGCTAGGGAAAGTGATTAGCTCTATCATAGAAGACAACCAGTCTGCTTTTATTCCCGGTAGGACTATTCATGATAACATAATGTTAGACCAAGAGTTGATTAGAGGTTATGGTAGGAAAAATATATCCCCTAGATGTATGGTCCAGATGGATATACAGAAAGCCTATGATACAGTTGAGTGGAACAGTCTAGCTCATATTATGGTGGAAACGGGATTCCCTCAAATGTTCATAAAGTGGATTATGGATTGTATAACTAAACTGTCATATAGATTTGCTCTAAATGGGGTGCCTTCTGGTATTATAAAAGCAAAAAGAGGGCTGAGACAGGGTGATCCCATATCTCTCATCCTTTTTGCTCTTATCATGGAGTATTTACACAGAGTTATACAAGGGCTGCATTCTAATCCTAATTTCAATTTCCACCCTAAGTGTGAAAAATTAAGAATTACCAATACCTGTTTTGTTGATGATATACTTATTTTTTTAGAGGTGATCTTGATTCTATGAAGTTGATTATAAAGAAAATTCGAGATTTCATTGCGGCTACAGGTCTTCACATCGGTAATCCTAAAAGTAAACTCTTCTTTGGTGGTGTAGATAGAGATACTCAAGGCCATATACAACATGAAACATGATTTGATATTGGAGTTATGCCTTTTAAATATCTGGGAGTCCCTTTGGACAGTATAAAGCTCATTGTGGCCCACTGCCAGCCCTTAATTGAAAAGATGCTAAGTAAGTTCAATCATTGGAGCACCAGGTTGTTATCGTATGCTAGAAGATGTCAATTGGTTAAGAATATCTTGTTCTCTATAGCCAATTACTTGATGTAGATATTCCCATTACCAAAGAAGGTGATTGTTCATATAGATGGCATGTGTAGAAAGTTCCTATAGACAAGGAAATATACTGATATCAGAAAAGCTCCAATGTCTTGGAAGCATGTATGTGATCCTTGTAATGCAGGTGATTTGAATCTTGTGTATTTGGCAACTTGGAACATAACAACAATAAGGAAACTTCTTTGGAACATTTGGGCAAAAAAGGACAAGTTATGGATTAAATGGATACATATATACTATATGAAAATGGTTGATGTGACAGTATACCAGTCAATAAACAACAACTCATGGATCCTAAAAGCTATATTCAAGAACATAGATATTTTAATGAACTCAGATACTTGGGATGAATTCTAAAATGCCGGCAGGTACAATACTAGAAAAATGCACCAAATGTTAAGAGGGGACAAACCCAAAGTGTTGTGGAGAAAGATTTTCATAGGGAACCTGGCTCGTTTTCGAGGTGTCTTCCACCTTTGAGGGGACAAACCCAAAGTATCATTAGCAGCATTTATTCTCCATCCTTCAGCGTCCTCGTCGCCCTCATGGTACCGTATCTCAAGGGTGCTCCATACGCGTTGACCCTGAGCTATGCTGATATGGGTCAGAAAGTGTTATGCCATCTGTAAAGTTGTACCACGAATACAAAACATAGAGAATATAGGGCTAAGATTTTCGTACAAGTATATAAAATTTAGATTGAGTGTAAAATAGGAATATATATGTCAAACACAGATAATTAATCAAGCGTGTTATCTCCAACTATTTACTTCTAAACCAGGGTCTAGCTATCCTAAGGTATTTCTAAATTATATGCTGATTTAGGCCACTAAACGCTGTCAAGGACAACCTCCCAATTACCGAGATCAGATGTCACGAGACCACATGCCACCAACGTTCTCTCATTTACCAAGAGCAACGCCACCTGACTTCACATGGAGTCTAAGTGTTATAAGTCGATTGCCCTGATGCGTGTTATCCGCAAGTATACATAGTACGTCAGAGTAATATAAAATATTTATCGTTCCCACAGAGACCAATGTCAAATCTATCGATTGTTATTGTTACGGTGCTTATCTAAGGCTAATAGAAATCTGAGTACAAGTTTAAACTGAACGAAAATAGAAATTAATCAGATAAATAAATATGCTGGAATGTAATTCACATCAATCAAACAATACTCCTATCTTCTAAATAGTAACACTTACGGGGCAATGTTTCTTTCTTTGAAATAGAGTTAATTAAAAAGGATCCGCCGCGTTAGCGTGATCGGAAACAGACCTAACCTTTAATCTATACCAGCCGCTCACGCTGCACCGGTCGCTCCTTGCGTTAAAGTGTTGAAAGTCCTTTTTTATATAATTACCTCTAAGACTTAGTTAAAAAGTGTTTCCGATTGAAAATATTTTATACCAAAGGGTTTCCGGCATATGCTCGGCCAACCGGATCCTAAATCTATAAACGCGTCCGAAAATAGTTTTAAAACCTCTTTCTAATAATATAAAACTTTCCTAGTTAGTTAATAAAGTGCTTCCGCTGTATTTATCAACTAACAACTAACAAACTCTTTTCTAAAATGTCGGACGGCTTTCGATCTTACCCGATCTAGTCACAATCATTACACAAACAAAAACACGGTCTTGTTTACGTAATGACCGATCAATTTAAGTTCAGAAGAGTTTAATTAAAATAAAAAACAGCCCCTAAAGTATTTCTAAAGAGAAGACATGTGGAGTATCGTCGGAATGACGATCCTCACATTCTAGCACAAGGAATTTAGCTAGACATGGTGATTAAAGACATAATTATAAATTGGTTTGTTAAAGGAAACATTTATAATATAAAAATTGTGCGAAGTGTGATAGTGTACTTTAAGAGTGTGAACACAAGTGTCACGCTTAAGTTCAGGTCCAAAATACAACAGATCACACAGATAAATAAATTAACGAAGTAAAGCAGAGACAGAAAATAAATGAATTTAAAGCAGTGCGAGAAAATAAATAATATAAAGGCAATGCGGAATAAAATAAAATGCGATTTATAAATAAACCTGCTCCAAAGCGGAGACTGAATCTGGTACAAGGCTGGAAAGTAAATTGCGAGAAATGTAAATCTTCTAACTACAGTGCTCCAATCGAACCAATAACTATAGTGCAATAACCCCTCGATGTGACGGATTATTGCTTTACAAAGTGAATTCTCTGCCTAAGGTTGAAACTAAGATTGGATATCTAGAAAGTGAAAATATAAGTCCTTATATAGGAAACTCGAAGTTGTAACTGCCTCTAATCATAATGAAAAACATTTTAGAAACTAATTTCTTCAGGTGTAACTGCCTCATACGTTTTTGACCGTTTCCTTTTTTTAACTGTCGGCGCCCGCCGACCCCTGCTCCGCGTCCGCCGAGTGTGGTTTGGAAGGTGAAACGTCTTTTGTGACCGTTTCCTCGTTACAACAGTCGGCGCCCGCCGACCCTTGCTCCGCGTCCGCCGAGTGCTTTTCTTTCCATGTTGTAGATCTCTTCGTTAGATTTCCAACACTTCAAACGGGGCGTCATTCTGATTTACTGATAAAAAGTTATGGCCAAAATCGTCAGACAATGCCTTGCGTGCAAATTGCTGCATTTCTTCCGTTTTTCATCCAAAATACTTCATTTCTTCGCATGTGACTCTTACATGGCTAAATACCTAAAAACAAACAAAATACCAGCATAATAGTACAAATGCAAATCAAAACAACTAGAAAACACGCATTAATCAAGTCAAATAAACGATGTATTTTCACGTTATCAAACTCTCCCACACTTGAACCTTTGCTTGTCCTCAAGCAAAACTCGTGTAAACAGAAAAAAATAGTGATTCTTATAGTGACTAAGCTTATGGACTTTACTTTGGACAAGGTCACACTGATAGGTACTAACTCAAAAACTAAGGATATCGTAACAACACACATCGTATTTTTGCGATCATAGGTCTATTTCCTATACTTACCGATTCGTATCACATTATTATGCTTTAACCAAACTTACTCATCTCACATTTCATCTTTTTCATTCAGGCGCAATCACATTAAGCCCGTTATCTTGTACTCGCATGGTGAACAAACCTGTTGGTGATTATGATCCCGATATTTATGCCTAATTTCAACACTTTTTGCTATCTTTTTCAATACAGGCGCACAAACTTAATTTCAAAGGTTCCTCTGCCGTTTGGGCTAAATAACTTGGTGATGGTTACTTAACTTAGAAGGTGGATTCTCTTTCCAAATCGTTTTCTTTTCATTACTTATTTTTCTTCTTTTTTCTTTCTTTTACAGGATCATTCACTTATTTGCATTGGTTCATTCGCTTAGCGGTAACTAAGATGGTGCTGACTGCTAAAATAAACTACTAAAGACTACTTCAGAAATGAGAATTTAAGGCTTTCGAATAATAATTATGCAAATTGATTCTTATATTCAAGAGAACTCCGGTGTTAAGACGATATCGATCTTTTAGGAACTTTCCCAAGTCTTTGTAACCTATCCTCTGTTTATTCCAAAAATTTCAAAAATTTCAAAATTTAATCATTTTTCTCCAAAATTTGGTATGGCTCAAGAAAGAGGGAAAGCGGGATAAACGATAGGATACACACGTAAATGACTTGACAGTACATGCAATGACTCAATAACAAACAAAGAAAAAGAAAGCAAAAAATCTAACTAGAAAGCGAGTAAAATCCCTCCCACACTTAAACCAAACATTGTCCTCAATGTTTTGATAAAATGGGTAAAGGAATGGAAGAACCTGATGAATGCAACTTCATGCCAAATCCTCTTTTCGCTTAGATGTGGCTGAGACGTAGCAAGTAATTCATCTTTTTATTTTCTGCAAATTTTAATAGTAAACGGAAAACATTAAATTAAATACTCGTGGGTTGCCTCCCACGTAACGCTTTGTTTAACGTCGATAGCTCGACGGCTCAGGAGTGCAAGCACTCATGGTGGTTCTCTTAAGAATGATTCCTCGATCAAACTTTTAATAATCTTATGTTTCCATGGCCACTTATCAAGCCATCTCACATATCCCTCACCTTTTCTTTTCTTCCTTCTGTGGGGTGGTTCATTCTTTTGAACTTGTGGTGATGATTCTGGATCTATCCTAAGTATTAGGTTTTCAAGTTTGGGCTTAGTTCTTTCATCCACCACCTCAAAGGCTAACCTTCCCCTTTTAACACTAATGATTACCCTAGTTTCATGGTCTTCTAATTTTCTCTTTTTACGCAGGACCTCAGACATAGGTGCATTGGTGTGGATAGTTTCCAATACCTCCACATACCTTTTGGACTGGGAATTTTTCTTAGCTTCCACAAACCTTTGCGGGAAAAGAATCAGTAGGTTATAGGGAGGAGGAACAACAATAGGCGCTTCCTTTTCTACCTCTTCGACAACCTCTCTTTCGGGTGGTGTCGGTGGATTTTTCTCGATCTCTACTCTTTTCTTACCAAAACTCTCCTCAACCTTATTACCACTCTCCTTAGGATTTTTGATTTGTTCTTCTTTTTTGTTTCGTACATCGGTTTCACCTCCTTTCTTAGGTACCACATGTACGGGGCTTACCCATTTACTATCGGATATTTGGTATATCATTCCAGCCTCTAACAACTTTAACACTTCCCTTTTTACTACGTCACTCATTATAGGATTTATCCTTCATTGATGTTCTCTAGAGGGGTTTGAGTCTTCCTCCAGCATAATTCGGTGCATACACACGGAAGGCCTTATTCCTTTGAGATCGGAAATTTTATAACCTAGAGCTAAGGGATATTTTCCTAAAACATCTAAGAGTTGATTGGTTTCAGGACCATATAACGTGGCACTGACTATGATTGGGCGGTTTAATTCTTTGTCTAAGAACTCGTATCTTAAATTCTTAGGTAGCTCCTTAAGCTTTATTGATGGTTTTTTTGGACATGGCATATGATCTGGGGTAAGTGCTAAGCATTCGTAAAGACTGTTATCTATGTAAGGTTCAGATAAGCGTTCAAATCCGTCATCCTCCAGTATGGGGATCGAAGGTAGTTTGATGGTTTCTATTGGATCTTCTTTATCCAGTTCTCTTATGCATTCATCAATGATATCAATGGCATAACATGAGTCATCTATGGCTGGTGCATTTAAGAATTAGGATAGTATACATTCTACTTTTTCATTACCTACCTCGAATGTCGTTTTTCCTTTCTTGACATCTATTATAGCTCCAGCTGTTGATAAGAAGGGTCTACCTAAAAGGATTGGGATCTCATCGTCTTCTTTAATGTCCATTACTACGAAATCTGTTAGAATATAAAGTTGACCAAGTCTAACTGTGACGTCTTCCAAAATACCAATTGGGTATTTAACTGATCTGTCGGCTAATTGGAGAGACATCCTAGTTGGTTGTATTTCTCCTAGGTTTAACCTTTTACAAACGGCTAAAGACATTAAACTTACACTTGCTCCTAAGTCCAGAAGTGCTTTATCGATAACTTGGTTTCCCAATACACAAGGTATAGAAAAACTTCCTGGGTCTTTCTCTTTCTTAGCAAGCTTATTCTCAGAAATTGAATTACATTCTATAGGTTTAGGATCATCTAATCTTCGTTTATTGGTTAAAATGTCTTTAAGGAATTTGGCATAAGATGGTATTTGGGTAATGGCTTCGGTGAATGGGATCTCTACATGGAGTTTCTCAATCACTTTTATGAATTTCTTATATTGGTTATCTACTTTGGTTTGTTTAAGTCTTTGTGGGTATGGAATCGGAGGTTTGTAAGGAGGAGGTGGTACATAAACTTTTTCATTCTCTTCTCTTTCCTTCTCCTTAACTTCCGTATCTTTAGATTTCTCAGGTTCCACTAATTTCTCATCTCCTTTCTCAGGTGTGGTCACAACTTTTTTTCTAGGAGGTTCTGGATTATTCAACCTAGGGTTTATAGGCCCATTGTAAGTGGTCCCGCTCCTTAGGGCTATAGCATTAGCATGCCCTTTAGGGTTAGGTTGAGGTTGTCCAGGGAATTGCCCTCCAGGTGTAACATGAGTAGATTATTGTTGTGCTACTTGAGAGATTTGCGTTTCAAGCATTTTGTTATGAGTAATTACAGAATCAAGTTTAGTACCCAACTGAGTAATTAGTCCATTTATGTGAATGTTTTGATTCATGAACTCCTTGTTCTGTTGTAATTGAGCTGAGATGAATTCGTCCACCTTTTTCTCAAGATTTGACTTCTGAGGAGCATATGTTGCAGATTGGTTGGGTCTTTGAGTTTGGAAACCAGGTGGTCTTTGAGGTGTTGAATTTTGAGTGGGGTTATTATTCTTATAGGAAAGATTTGGGTGATTCCTCCATCCAGGGTTGTATGTGTTTGAATAAGGGTTTCCTTGAGCATAATTGACCTGATCTGTGGCACTTTCGGCTAAAAAGTTGCATTCAGATACAATATGTCCTGAGGATCCACAGATTTCACATCTGGGTTGTATAACTGCTATGGTTGTTGTGGGGTTGATAGTCAGGTTTTCTACCTTTTGAGCTAGAGCATTCATCTTTGCGTTCATATGGTAAAAACAACTCACTTCATACATACCTCCTTTGGTCTCTTTCTTCTCCACCGGTGCTCGTTTCATTCCCCATTGGTAATGGTTTTGTGCCATATCCTCAATGAGAGCGCAAGCCTCGGGGTAGGTTTTGTTCATTAGAGCGCCACCAGCGGCAGCGTCTATGGTCATCTTTGTGTTGTACATGAGTCCATTATAAAAGGTATGGATTATAAGCCATTGTTTTAAGCCATGATGTGGACATGCTCTTAATAGTTCTTTGTATCTTTCCCAACCGTCGAAAAGTGATTCTCCTTCGCTTTGGGTAAATCGAGTTATTTGGTTTCGTAGAATAGCAGTTTTACTCGGGGGAAAGTATCTAGTAAGGAATATTTTCTTTAGGTCATTCCAAGTGGTTATAGAGTTGGCTGGAAGGGAATCTAACCACGATCGGGCTCTATCTCTGAGGGAAAATGGGAATAGTCTTAGACGTATTGCCTCAGGAGGAGCTCCGTTCGCTTTTAAGGTATCTGCTAGTTGAATAAAAACTTTAAGATGTTGGTTCGGATTTTCCGTAGGAAGACCTGCGAACTGGTTCTGTTGAACTATTTGTAATAGAGATGGTTTTAATTCAAAGTTATTGGCTGGTATAGTCGGGTTAACTATACTAGAATGAGGTTCTTCGTTAGAGGGTAGGGCGAAATCCTTAAGAGGTTTAGCGTTTTCTTCGTCTGCCATTGCTCTTTTGAGTTTTCGAAGTAAGAGACGAGCTCGGGCGTAACGTTCAGGTTCTTCTAATGGATCAACTAAGTTTCCGGTACTGCGAGTTCTTCGCATTTACCGGCTAAGGGATGCCTTAGTTTAGATGGTGTAACAACAGGGTACGAAATTTTGACAAAATTGGTCCCCGGCAACGGCGCCAAAAACTTGATGCGTGTTATCCGCAAGTATACGGAGTACGTCAGAGTAATATAAAAGATTTATCGTTCCCACAGAGACCAATGTCAAATCTATCGATTGCTATTGTTACGGTGCTTATCTAAGGCTAATAGAAATCTGAGTACAAGTTTAAACTGAATGAAAATAGAAATTAATCAGATAAATAAATATGCTGGAATGTAATTCACATCAATCAAACAATACTCCTATCTTCTAAATAGTAACACTTACGGGGCAATGTTTCTTTCTTTGAAATAGAGTTAATTAAAAAGGATCCGCCACGTTAGCGTGATCGGAAACAGACCTAACCTTTAATCTATACCAGCCGCTCACGCTGCACCGGTCGCTCCTTGCGTTAAAGTGTTGAAAGTCCTTTTTTATATAATTACCTCTAAGACTTAGTTAAAAAGTGTTTCCGATTGAAAATATTTTATACCAAAGGGTTTCCGGCATATGCTCGGCCAACCGGATCCTAAATCTATAAACGCGTCCGAAAATAGTTTTAAAACCTCTTTCTAATAATATAAAACTTTCCTAATTAGTTAATAAAGTGCTTCCGCTGTATTTATCAACTAACAACTAACAAACTCTTTTCTAAAATGCCGGACGACTTTCGATCTTACCCGATCTAGTCACAGTCATTACACAAACAAAAACACGGTCTTGTTTACGTAATGACGGATCAATTTAAGTTCAGAAGAGTTTAATTAAAATCAAAAACAGCCCCTAAAGTATTTCTAAAGAGAAGACATGTGGAGTATCGTCGGAATGACGATCCTCACATTCTAGCACAAGGAATTTAGCTAGACATAGTGATTAAAGACATAATTATAAATTGGTTTGTTAAAGGAAACATTTATAATATAAAAATTGTGCGAAGTGTGATAGTGTACTTTAAGAGTGTGAACACAAGTGTCACGCTTAAGTTCAGGTCCAAAATACAACAGATCACACAGATAAATAAATTAACGAAGTAAAGCAGAGACAACAAATAAATGAATTTAAAGCAGTGCGAGAAAATAAATAATATAAAGGCAATGCGGAATAAAATAAAATGCGATTTATAAATAAACCTGCTCCAAAGCGGAGACTGAATCTGGTACAAGGCTGGAAAGTAAATTGCGAGAAATGTAAATCTTCTAACTACAGTGCTCCAATCGAACCAACAACTATAGTGCAATAACCCCTCGATGTGACGGATTATTGCTTTACAAAGTGAATTCTCTGCCTAAGGTTGAAACTAAGATTGGATATCTAGAAAGTGAAAATATAAGTCCTTATATAGGAAACTCGAAGTTGTAACTGCCTCTAATCATAATGAAAAACGTTTTAGAAACTAATTTCTTCAGGTGTAACTGCCTCAGACGTTTCTGACCGTTTCCTTTTTTTAACTGTCGGCGCCCGCCGACCCCTGCTCCGCGTCCGCCGAGTGTGGTTTGGAAGGTGAAACGTCTTTTGTGACCGTTTCCTCGTTACAATAGTCGGCGCCCGCCGACCCTTGCTCCGCGTCCGCCGAGTGCTTTTCTTTCCATGTTGTAGATCTCTTCGTTAGCTTTCCAACACTTCAAACGGGGCGTCATTCTGATTTGCTGATAAAAAGTTATGGCCAAAATCGTCAGACAATGCCTTGCGTGCAAATTGCTGCATTTCTTCCGTTTTTCATCCAAAATACTTCATTTCTTCGCATGTGACTCTTACATGGCTAAATACCTAAAAACAAACAAAATACCAACATAATAGTACAAATGCAAATCAAAACAACTAGAAAACACGCATTAATCAAGTCAAATAAACGATGTATTTTCACGTTATTATGCCCCTAGGAGAACAGGCCAAGATCTCCTTATCTTGCCAAGTGCACAGTAATAATCCTCGTCAGGATTCAGGCGGCTGATCAACCTCGTACGCCCATACACACGGCAGTGAACTTACACTTTCCTAAATGCAAATCTATATGAACTTCCATTCAGATCCTGAAAAATATCCCTTGGTAGTAATTTAATCTTTAAGAATACCATATTTTAATTCTCTCCTCACAAAACCTTACAGTAAGTTTAGTTTTGTACAATAAATAGTGTATGGTTGACTTCCCAGGAACGAGAGGCAACCGTAAAGGACATAGTCTACCAAGTCTTTCCTTAGCCAGAACCCAACCGAATACAACTATTCGATGTACTATACTTCCCTTCTGTAAATGTGGATCCTACACTTAATAGCTCATGATATTGTCGTTCTTCACCTTAAAGAAGAATAAATCATTTTCTAGGTCTAGAAATCACAATCACTCAAATATTAAGGAATAAACATTTTAGCAATTAGTCAAATAATGCAAGCACAATACAAATTTCATTGATCATAATTTACTCATATGATAAATAATTAAGGCCGGTGTAATCTCGTTTAGTAAGTCATGAAAATCACTATCTGAGAATATGCTCTCCTTACTTTTTTTATCTCTATTAGGGCTTGGGTCACCACTACACATATATATTAAGCTATTTTACGCTAACCGTCCCAATGTGTATGGAATCTTGCCCCCACCTTTTGTCGTTTAAGTTAATTTGGAAATTTCCTCCGTCCTTGTTTTTCTAAAACCTTGAAAACCTAATATCCATCGACCGTCGAGTTAGAAAACAAATAGAAAATAATTTATGATTAGCTAACTATATCTTATAACAACCGGAGTTATTATTCAATTCAAATGTTAATTAGACTATACCCTCGTTTATACTTGATCGTTTTTAAAATTTATTGAGAGCATAATTCTAATAACATTTCAAATGAATAAAATTATTTGTATATTATAACTGTCGCACCTCAAAAAAATCGCTTAATCGAAGACATGACCTTCGCGCGAAAGGCGCGGAAAAACGGTTCGACAGAGTCGCCACCGAACTTTATTTATCCCAAAAGAGGGAAAGGAAAATATCGAGAAAACCTTTAAGGAGAAAGATAAGAACATGGTCGTCGCAACCACATTCTGGGTTCGGGAGTTGGTTAGGTGAGGGAAAGGTACGCGCACCCCCTCACGTCCGTCGTACTCAACGGGAACCTGTTGATTCGAATCGCGATGCTCGTTAGCTAAGTTTGTCTGTTTTCTTCTCTAAAATAAATGCGAAAAGGTAAAGATGAAAGGAAAAGATACTAAGGGGAAATAGGTGGTTTAAGGATAGGGTGCTCGGCAAGATCATCGCGACCTCGGGCCTACGTATGCTCATTCGGACGAGAATGAGAAATCATAGCAATCGTAGTTCGACTACGGGGTTTGACGGAAAAAAATGGTAGTGTGCTCGGCAAAATCATCACGATCTTGTGCTTACGTATCTTTACTCGGACGAAAATAAAGAATCAGAGCAGTCGTAGTTCGTGGTACGCCCACGAAACAAAAGGGAGAGAGTTGGGTTGGTTTAGATGACGATTACTTGAACTTAAGAAAGATTCCTCGGGCCCAAGTAATCGGGAGAGTGAGTCAAAGATTTGGCTCTCTCTCTTTTTCATCTAAGGTGGTTGAGTTTAAAAAGGTTTAATGGTTTGAAAAGTGTTTTGGAGGGTTGGACGGATGGTTGTCAAGTTGGACGTGTTTTAGAGGCGTCAATTGCTCACACACGAGTAAGAGAACTCGCACCCAAACAATCGAAGGAAGATCAAAGACTTGAACCCCCATTTTTCACCTTGAAAGAGTTTCGATAGTTGTTAGTTGTTTTGAGGTTTGATTATGAAAATCCGCTTGACGTGGGATCAAGGGTTTATTGTATGCGCTTGGTTATTTTGAAAAGGATTTGATTTAAAAGAAGAGGCGTCAATTGCTCACACACGAGTAAGAGAACTCGCACCCAAACAATCGAAGGGAGATCAAAGACTTGAACCCCCATTTTTCACCTTAAAAGAGTTGCGATAGTTATTAGTTGTTTTTGAATTTTATTATGAAAATCCGCTTGACGTTGGATCAAGGGTTTATTTGTATGAGAAGAGTTTGGTTTGAAAAAGGATTTGGTTAAAGGTTGATTTGAAAATGGCTCGACGACGAGTCGAGGGTTTGGTTGAAAAGGGTTTGTTTGAAAATGGCTCGACGACGAGTCGAGAATTTGGTTTGAAAATGAGTTTGTTTGAAAATGGCTCAACGACGAATCGAGAATAAGTTTGAAAATGGGTTGTTTATGCTAGTCCCTAGGGGTGCTCCTAGGAAACAAACCACAATCAAAAGAAAACTAAATGCGTACATCGGAATGGGGAGCGGGGTACATGTAAATTACAAGGGATGGCATGAAATAAAGGGTCTCGTTGTAAGGTAGCCCAAGAGAAAGCCGTGTGTGTGCAAAGTGTCCTAAATTAAGCTTTGATCGAAAATCGCCAAGCAACTAACAGTCCATCAATTATTGTTTTAGGGTTTCGATATTTTTAGTGTTTTTTTATTAATGATGAATAAATGAAATGGTTAGATGAATAAATATGGATATGAACAATATGATAAGAGTAAAAATGGACAAGATATAGTATTGACATAAAAATTAAAGTTGGCCTCGTCTTAATCGGCATTTAATTGAGAAATCGATAATCAACGACTTTTGACTTTCATTGACCAAAAGTGAAAATGAAAGAATATAAAGTGACAATTAAGAAATTAAATCGAAAATATGAATACAAAGCATAAAGGTCTCACCTTTATCGAGATTTAATCGAGAAATCAATAAATCAATCGATATTTAGTTTTCATGGACCCAAAATGAATAAAAATAATAGAAATAAAATCAAAATAAATAGGAAAAAGAATAAAGGTCTCACCTTTATCGAGATTTAATCGAGAAATGGAGAAATCGTCGATGTTTGGTTTTCATTGACCCAAAATAAATGAATAAAAATAATATAATGAAATAAATCGGAATAAAAAATAAATAGGCCTCATATATATCAAAATTCCATTGGTTTAAAAAAACCAATTAAACCATGAGTATTGTTAGATCATTGGCCCTAATAAAATTGAAAATTGAAAAAAAACATAAACATAAAAAGCTACAAAATTTAATAAACACTCTTAAATAAAAAAGTTTCTAGAATATATTAAAAAACTGAAAAAAAAAAAACAAATTAACAATAAAACAAGGGAAGGGAGGTGCGCTAGAATTCTGAAGTGTGAAAACAAATGGGAATCATTTGGGCTTAAAGCCCATCATCCCCTTCCCAAAAGGAACACGGCTAAAAAAAAAAGAAACGGGTATGGATGAGTAAAAAAAACGTGTGAGAATCATATGGGCTGAAAAGCCCATCATCTCATACAAAGGCACGGATGAAAAGGAAAAAATACGAGCCAACGACAACATTTCTCCTCGTTTCAGATTTTTTCTTAAAAAAAATAAATAAAAACAGAATGCCTAAAAAAAATCAAGAACAGGGCAACAACATCAAATCTCCCATCACAAAATCAAACGGAAAAGATGAAACATGTCAACGACAACCTTCTTCTCTTTCGTTTACGACTCAAAACGGTTTCCAGGTTTGTGATTCGGTTTTGTGCGACTCAAAACCTTCTTCTTCTTCTCACTTCTGCTTGTTCTATTTGGTCTCGGTTCTATTTCTGGATCTCATTTTCGATTCTGTTTACGGGTTTGAGAAGGTTCGCGTTTGATTTGGTTTTTATGGAGTTTGTAGATTTGTGGGTTGAATCAAAGTTTGGTTAGATTAAGAGAACATTGAAGGTTGTTCTGTTTGGTTCAAGGGTTGAAGTTGTTGATTTTGGGAAGAAGAAGAGTTGAGGAAAAGGTCGAAGGTTAAGCGATTTGATTTGATAAAATAATGAAGATGGTTGAAGGTTGGGAATGGGATTCGGTATCAGATTTGGGGGTGTGGTCGATTGTGAACAATGAAGGTTGGTGAAGGGATTATTGAGAGATTCTGGTATTGAGTTGTTTTTGGTTTGTGAACGATGAAGGTTTAGTTGTTGTTGAGTGAGGTTTGATGTAATTTGTGGTGGCTGATGTTTTAAGGTTGTTGAAAGTTTTTTGGTGGTGATGAAGAGGATGAAGGTTGTTGAGGATGAGAATATGAAGAATTTTTGTCGTTAAGGGTTGGTTTAAGCAGCATTTATTTGGCTGAGAAGAGCTTGAGGGAGGAGAGTGAATTTGCTTCTTATTGGTAGAGGATTATAAGGGTGAACTGGGAAGAATTGTTGTGTGGAAAGATTATGACGTGGTATTGGAATTTTCGTTTTGCTGCGTTTTGTTGTGCGTATGGTACCATATAGCTGAGTGAGTGGAAGGTCGCGTTTGGCAGGTTGTGGTTGGATTATTGGCTGCTGCGAATATTCTGAGATCGTACGTCGTGGTTTGCGTATCAATGCAGGGGTGGGGTCTTTTTTGGAGTTTTGTAGACAGGCCTTATTTTGGTGCAAGGTCATGGCACGTTTTGTCGCAGACGCATCAGTTTGGGTTTGCAGAGCAGACATATTGTTGTAGAATGGTCTCTCTCAATGTGCAGGTTGTATGGTTTGGCAGAGTGTAGCAGTGGCGCACTGAGTTGGTGTGGTTGGAGTTTTGTGCTGTGAAACAACTCCTTTTTATGACAGAAATTTTATTATTATTATTTTTTGTATTTTGTTGTAACTAAGTGGAGGTAAAACAGACCTTTTATGGGCTTTAGAACTTATTTTTTGCATTTGGGCTTTGTGGATTTGGTAAAAATAATAGACTTGGTTTTTAGTCATGAATTAAAAGAAAAAATGTGATGGAAGTTAAAAATAGAAAAATGGTTATGGATGTAAATGGATATTTGGTTTTGAAATGGATATGTGAATGCTAAAATTAATAATGGGTAGAAAATAGATGATAAAAATATGATGAAAAGGATATGACTTAATTTGTATTAATGAAGAAGATAATTTTTTGGAAAATGCGGATAGGATGGATAAAAGAATGTACAAAGGAATTGAATTTTGAAATGGATATGAAAAAGAGTAAATATGGTTTAATTGATAAAAATTGGTGAGAGATAGAAAGTGGAGACGTATATGGATATTGAATAGATTTGGAAAGTGGAAATGGCTAAAGTTGAAGACAACATATTTTTTTGGATTTTTTTTAATTGTCAGTGAATGGCATGTACAGATGAAAACTATACACAGGTAGGACAAATTTAGGGTATGACAGATGCCTCTATCTAATTGGCTTGAACCGAGTTAGATGAACTGCTTCGGCGTTCGGTCTTTCGAGGTAGAAGACAATTAGATATGAAAAAGACCACGAATTTGTCTGAAAGAAAGAAAAGGGATTGGGAAGTTGAAATACAAGAAATCTGACACCAAAAGGATGACAGACCTATCAGCAGGAGGATGATAGTGCACACACACACACAGACCCTTCCACCAAAAGGATGAAAATGAGGTCAACGCCTGCTATTAACGACGAGATAATAGGGCACACACACACACACATACACACATAGACCCTTCCACCAAAAGGATGAAAATGAGGCCAACGCCTGCTATTACCGACGAGATAATAGGGCACACACACACACACAGACCCTTCCAGCAAAAGGATGAAAATGAGGTCAACGCCTGCTATTACCGACGAGATAATAGGGCACACACACACACAGACCCTTCCACTGAAAGGATGAAAAAAGAGGTCAACGCCTGCTACTACCAAAAGGATAGTAGGGTACACACACAGACCCTTCCACCAAAAGGATGAAAATGAGGTCAACGCCTGCTATTACCGACGAGATAATAGGGCACACACACACACATATACCCTTCCACCAAAAGGATGGAAATGAGGTCAAAGCCTGCTATTATCGACGAGATAATAGGGCACACACACAGACCCTTCCACCAAAAGGATGGAAATGAGGTCAGAGCCTGCTATTACCGACGAGATAATAGGGCACACACACACAGCCTGCTACTACCAAAAGGATAGTAGGGCACACACACACACACAACCGGCTACTACCAAAAGGATAGTATGGCACACAACACAGCCTGCTATTATCAAAAGGATAATAGGGCACACACACAGGCTGTCACTCACCAAAAGGATGACACACAGACCAAGGGTTTATGGATCGGCGACACCAAAAGGATGACGGATCAAAATAAGCTACTACCCCCAAAAGGTTGATAGGAACTTCTTATTTGTGAGGACCAACATCAAAAGGACCCAGGTTGAATTAAGTTGATTGAGTTTGCCTATCACCAAAAGGATGATAGTAAGGCAATTGACAAAAGGTCAAGTTTGCGGGGGATATGATGAGTGAGATTTATTTGGAGACATCAACAAAAGGTTGAAGAAAAGAAATCAATGAAGAACGCCTACGAAAAGGAAAGGGAAACAGTGAAAAAGGGAGAAGGTAACCCGCCAAGATCTACGCAGTCTTGTGCCTACATATCTTTACTCAGACAAGAATAAAGAATCAGGGCAGTCGTAGTTCGACTAGAAGAAAAGATTCAATGAGGAACGCCCACTAAAAAATTTCATGAGGAACGCCCATGAACTTGAAAGAGATGCCCCTGTCCGGGCTGTGGATGCTCTTGAGCTTGATCAACAAAAGGTTGAAAACTTTCATGAGGAACACCCATGAACTTGAGGAAGATACCCCTGGCTGGGATGGAGATCGTCTTGGTCTTGAGATATAACTTTGTGAGGAACGCCCACGGAGCTTGATGAAGATGCCCCTGCCTGGGCTGAAGATGCTCCTGTAGTCTCGAGATTGATCCTGGATCTTACGCATGTATGAATGTTTGATTTTGTAATGATGTGCAATGCAAGTGCTGACGCGCGGAGATGCAAGCGCTAGGGGAGTATACTTTGGTTTTTTGGTATGCATATGATGCACATGATGTTTATGATGTCGAATGCAATGCGTATGATGCATATGATTACAAATATGATGATATGATTGCAGACGGGTGATTGGATAAGTTTTGTAAGGGTGCCAGCATGGTGGATTTTTGGTAGTTGCCAATGCGGATTGGACTTTGGGCGGTGGGAGGGATTTGATTTCCTCGACACTCAGTTACTTGAAGATGCCGTGATTGAAGCAGGCGAAGACACTCTTGAGGCCTCAAGTTTGATCACTTGATAATGAGTCATGAGTTCATTTCTGAGAGAACCACAACTTTGCTTGATGGTCAGGGTTGCTTGCTGTAATGGGTCTTGCCCCAGTCTGAGCATGGTAATGGTCTGCCCCTGATTAACTAGTTCTGAAGAGATTTGATATTTTGATATTGAGCTTTGATGTGCTCTGAGATGGCTTGCCCCTGCTCGAGCTATTGCAGGATTTGCCCCAGCTTGAGTGTATTGAGGGAGTCTTGCTTCGGGTCGGCACCATTGAAAGTTCAAGTTCCTCTTTGATTGCCACTTGTTGGAGTGTCTTGAATGCCTAGCACTGATTTTCAGTTAAAATGTACATTCATAAATGGTAATCTTAATGCAATACTCATGCAAGTTTTGAAAAAAGTGTCGTTTATTCGAGTGTCGTGATAGTGAAACGAATGGACCATTAGCCCAAACGTGTGCTGATTTTGATGATGTGAAAGATATAGCAAGGAGAGTGACACCAACGCTGAAGATTAACAAATATGGGGAGTCAGTTTACGCAACCTTGCAATAGTATGCTTTTTAGAATAAACCTCGCCTCAATTAGGTCTTTCGAGGGTTGTAACGTGGTCTGGTTTACGGTTTATGAAACAAAGGATATTAGGCTCAAAGTATGATTTGTACCCACCCCTTCTTCGCGATGATCTCCAATCCTACGTTCAGTTAATTATGCACATGTTTGTACTCCAAAAGGGTTGACGGTTCAAGGTATGCTTGCAATGGCAGTCACCCTATTTTATTTTTGATTGATGTCAGTGATCCTTTGGTTTTGATATGGTGGTCACTGGAACTTATTTTGTTTTTGTTGAGGATTTGAGGGCCTCTTTTTTTGTTTTGTTTTTGATCCCTAACTTTTACATGGACTGATTTCGCTTGTCGAGTCCATCAGGGTAGCCTTGATTTTTGCCTAAGTCTCCTTTGAGGTGTTCGACTTAGCAGGCTTTTGATTTTTGCTTTTTTGTTTTGTTGGATGATTGTGACTGCCAAGTCATGGGTCTTGATTAACAACCGTCATGTCTTGTGGAACTTGATTTGAGATTCGAGTGCGTTATTGGGTTAACTGAACACTACCCTGCTCCGGGTTAAGTGTAAGGGTTTGAATATCCGAAGGAAACTACTACTTCTAGGCTCGAAGTGGTTTACTAGGGATTAACTCCTTGTCTCTCCAGTGTTTGGGGGTTGAAACAATGCTTGTACATCATCGGCGGGATTCTATCCGAAAGCATGCATTTTGCAATTATGGGTATTTCGTTGTCATCATCCTCCCTCCAATCATTGCTAACGGCAGTTAATAAAGAGAGTGAAGTGGATAAATGTGTCGGTGTTTTGCAGCAAATGGAAGAAATGAGTGAATACGACATAACTGATTCAAAACATGCATAATCATTACATTAAGAAAACCAAATACGAAAAGCAATGTTCAAAGCGTACAGTACTTAAACAAACAGAAACAAAATAACAAGAATGCAAATGACGGGATGGCAATATGATTGCCTTCTTTGGGGAAACTTGAACTTGACTTGACTTGACTTGATGCTGGCACTAGTTTGGCGGCGGCAGAGGGTTATTGATGACATTAGGAGCCCTCCTATTGAATGTGAGAAACTTCGAATCAATCAGGTCTTGAACTTTGTGTTTGAAAGCTCTGCAGTCCTCGATCGTATGCCCTGGAGCACCCTTATGAAACTCGCAATGAGCATTAGCATCATAGTCTGGAGGGATGACAGTTGGAGGAGCCAAGTCCCTCGGAGTAATGGCCCTCTTCTCCATCAATTGAGCAAAGATCTAAGCATATGATGTCGGTAGACGATCAAAGTCTCTATCTGACCTCCTTGTCCTCTGCTGATTAGGCTAATGTTGTTGAGCAGCTCTCTGTTGTTAATTCTGAGGAGGATATTGATACCCTTGCTGATTATAGGACTGTTGCTGAGGAGCCTGTTGTTGAGGCATTGGAGCTTGAACAGCTGGCTGATAAGGCATCGGAGCATATTGCGCAGCAGCAACATACGGATACTGGAAGTATGGCATTTGAAAAGGCATTGGAGCTGGAGCTTGTAGAGCTTGCCCCTTCTGAGCATAGACAACATTTGTTTCGCCCACTTTTTTTTTTGAATCCATTGTTGAAAGGTTTCTTGACTTGAGGCTGGCTGCTAGAACCTCCTTGAATCTTTCCGCTCTTCAGACCCTCTTCGATTCTCTCACCGACAATCACCAAATCAGAGAATCCGGCAGAAACATTACCAATCAACTTCTCATAGTATTGGCCTTGCAAAGTACCCATGAAGATGTCAATTAGTTCACGATCAACAAGAGGTGGATGCACCCTTGCAGCTAGCTCTCTCCAGCGTTGCGCGTACTCCTTAAAGGATTCGTTGTCCTTTTGAGCCATACTCTGAAGTTGAGTACGATTCGGAGCAAGGTCAGTGTTGTACTTGTATTGCTTGACAAATGCATCAGCTAGATCATCCCAAGTGCGCACATTGCTACGCTCCAGCTGCATATACCATTCGAGTGATGCCCCAGACAAGCTGTCTTGGAAGCAATGGATCATCAGCTTTTCATCTTTGGCATGGGCAGCCATCTTGCGGCAGTACATACTTAAATGCATGTGGGGACAACTGAGGCCTTTGTACTTCGGGAATTCCTGTACTTTGAACTTGGGAGGAATGACAACATCTGGCACCAAGCACATTTCCAGAGCGTTCAGAGATTTTGAGTTGCGCCCCTCCATGGCTCGGAGTTTCTCAGCTAGATCACGACACATCTTGATGGCTTCAGAATCCTGAGCGGCAGTAGGATTGACAATTGGGATAGCAGCATGGTAGTTCTGAACCTCATCATACCGATCTACCAGATTTTCTTCAGCATGAGGAATAGGAATCTGAGTGACAACAGGTTAGGCTTGTAGAATAGCTCCAACAACGACTCCAGATGTTGGAGGTGGTTGAGAAATGGCTCCTTCAGCAGCAGGCGTAAAGTTTATTGGTATCCCACAATTGATAGGGTTGGGAACAGGAACTGAGAGCCTTGAGGGTGACCCTTGCACAGGCACAGTGTTGTTGGCAGCAGCGGCTTCACGCAGTTCTTCTTCTCTTCTGGCCATCATGATGGCTTCAAGAATCTGGTCAATCTTTCCCTTCATAGAGTCCATTTCTTCTTTGAAGGCAGCCTGCTCTTGCTGAATCTGCTCCATCGTTCTTCTTGTGTTGGCTCGAGTTGCGTACTGGTGTCGAGGAATCAGCTTGATTTACTGGAGAAGGAAGGAAGTTGAAGTGAGATTCTGAGGTTGAAAATGCAATGCAAGATGCATAACAGATGCAATGCAATGCAATGATATGAGATGCAATGCAAGATGCAAGATCCAGGATCGTAGAATCAAACAGCTTCAAATAGTTCTGAGGTTGGCCGGAGAAACGGGTCAAGAACCACAACTAGGATCAAGAAAGCCCAAAGGTAGGTTTCTAAGACGGGTAGGTGCCTAGAGTTATGGATATATTTCGAAAACATTATAACCAAGACAAAGATTTGTCCGACTATAATATTCTCGAAATAATCTCGTCTAGGTGAGGTCTTCGTTTCTTCCCCACGAGAAAGATTCCTCGGAGGCGCCCACTACACAACCATCGACACACGGGTTCCAAATAGGGTTCTCAGAATCCTAGATCGAGGTCGAAAATATTACTGTCAGGAAGTAATACATTCGAGGGATCTCATCTGATTGGGGCGTTTGCATTAACTCACATAGGATTAACGCTACCAACCACCATGGGTAAATTGGGTTAATGGTTCTTGGGATCAACGACCCACCTCGAAAGTATTACCACCATGGCAAAGATTCACCACAACAATAATATCTCCAAGGGAATCTACTCCAAGCGGTGGTTTTCGCTTCAACTCACGCGGAAGAGACCACGCAAGCCTACACTACACAACCACCATCCTAATCCTAGGGTTTTTCTCGACTCGGGTGTAGAGCCATCTCACAAAGTTCCTAATATCAGAACATCCCACTAATGCCACAAAAGGTAACACAAGTAAATAAACAAACGAATAAACGAGAAGAAAATAAATAAACAAAGCTAAAAAGCTAGAGATTCGAATCAAGATAGGCTCGACTCTCTCTTGCATGGAGCAATATATCCCCAGCAAGTCGCCATCTATCGCACCTCAAAAAAATCGCTTAATCGAAGACACGACCTTCGCGCGAAAGGCGCGGAAAAACAGTTCGACAGAGTCGCCACCGAACTTTATTTATCCCAAAAGAGGGAAAGGAAAATATCGAGAAAACCTTTAAGGAGAAAGATAAGAACATGGTCGTCGCAACCACATTTTGGGTTCGGGAGTCGGTTACGTGAGGGGAAGGTACGCGCACCCCCTCACGTCCGTTGTACTCAATGGGAACCTCTTGATTCGAATCGCGATGCTCGTTAACTAAGTTTGTCTGTTTTCTTCTCTAAAATAAATGCGGGAAGGTAAAGATGAAAGGAAAAGATACTAAGGGGAAATGAGTGGTTTAAGGATAGGGTGCTCGGCAAGATCATCGCGACCTCGGGCCTACGTATGCTCATTCGGACGAGAATGAGAAATCAGAGCAATCATAGTTCGACTATGGGGTTTGACGGAAAAAGATGGTAGTGTGCTCGCCAAGATCATCACGATTTTGTGCCTACGTATCTTTACTCGGACGAAAATAAAGAATCAGAGCAGTCGTAGTTCGTGGTACGCCCACGAAACAAAAGGGAGAGAGTTGGGTTGGTTTAGATGACGATTACTTGAACTTAAGAAAGATTCCTCGGGCCCAAGTAATCGGGAGAGTGAGTAAAAGATTTGGCTCTCTCTCTTTTTCATCTAAGGTGGTTGAGTTTAAAAAGGTTTGATGGTTTGAAAAGTGTTTTGGAGGGTTGGACGGATGGTTGTCAAGTTGGACGTGTTTTAGAGGCGTCAATTGCTCACACACGAGTAAGAGAACTCGCACCCAAACAATCGAAGGAAGATCAAAGACTTGAACCCCCATTTTTCACCTTGAAAGAGTTTCGATAGTTGTTAGTTATTTTGAGGTTTGATTATGAAAATCCGCTTGACGTGGGATCAAGGGTTTATTGTATGCGCTTGGTTATTTTGAAAAGGATTTGATTTAAAAAAAGAGGCGTCAATTGCTCACACACGAGTAAGAGAACTCGCACCCAAACAATCGAAGGGAGATCAAAGACTTGAACCCCCATTTTTCACCTTAAAAGAGTTGCGATAGTTATTAGTTGTTTTTGAATTTTATTATGAAAATCCGCTTGACGTTGGATCAAGGGTTTATTTGTATGAGAAGAGTTTGGTTTGAAAAAGGATTTGGTTAAAGGTTGATTTGAAAATGGCTCGACGACGAGTCGAGGGTTTGGTTGAAAAGGGTTTGTTTGAAAATGGCTCGACGACGAGTCGAGAATTTGGTTTGAAAATGAGTTTGTTTGAAAATGGCTCAACGACGAATCGAGAATAAGTTTGAAAATGGGTTGTCTATGCTAGTCCCTAGGAGTGCTCCTAGGAAACAAACCACAATCAAAAGAAAACTAAATGCGTACATCGGAATGGGGAGCGGGGTACATGTAAATTACAAGGGATGGCATGAAATAAAGGGTCTCGTTGTAAGGTAGCCCAAGAGAAAGCCGTGTGTGTGCAAAGTGTCCTAAATTAAGCCTTGATCGAAAATCGCCAAGCAACTAGCAGTCCATCAATTATTGTTTTAGGGTTTCGATATTTTTAGTGTTTTTTGATTAATGGTGAACAAATGAAATGGTTAGATGAATAAATATGGATATGAACAATATGATAAGAGTAAAAATGGACAAGATATAGTATTGACATAAAAATTAAAGTTGGCATCGTCTTAATCGGCATTTAATCGAGAAATCGATAATCAACGACTTTTGACTTTCATTGACCAAAAGTGAAAATGAAAGAATATAAAGTGACAATTAAGAAATTAAATCGAAAATATGAATACAAAGCATAAAGGTCTCACCTTTATCGAGATTTAATCGAGAAATCGATAAATCAATCGATATTTAGTTTTCATGGACCCAAAATGAATAAAAATAATAGAAATAAAATCGAAATAAATAGGAAAAAGAATAAAGGTCTCACCTTTATCGAGATTTAATCGAGAAATCGACAAATCGTCGATGTTTGGTTTTCATTGACCCAAAATAAATTAATAAAAATAATATCATGTAATAAATCGGAATAAAAAATAAATAGGCCTCATATATATCAAAATTCCATTGGTTTGAAAAAACCAATTAAACCATGACTATTGTTAGATCATTGGCCCTAATAAAATTGAAAATTAAAAAAAAAAACATAAACGTAAAAAGCTACAAAATTTAATAAACACTCTTAAATAAGAAAGTTTCTAGAATATATTAAAAAACTGGAAAAAAAAAACAAATTAACAATAAAACAAGGGAAGAGAGGTGCGCTAGAATTCTGAAGTGTGAAAACAAATGGGAATCATTTGGGCTTAAAGCCCATCATCCCCTTCCCAAAAGGAACACAGCTAAAACAAAAGAAAGGGGTATGGATGAGTAAAAAAAAAACGTGTGAGAATCATATGGGCTGAAAAGCCCATCATCTCATACAAAGGCACGGATGAAAAGGAAAAAATACGAGCCAACGACAACATTTCTCCTCGTTTCAGATTTTTTCTTTAAAAAAATAAATAAAAACATAATGCCTCAAAAAAATCAAGAACAGGGCAACAACATCAAATCTCCCATCACAAAATCAAACGGAAAAGATGAAACAGGTCAACGGCAACCTTCTTCTCTTTCGTTTACGACTCAAAACGGTTTCCAGGTTTGTGATTCGGTTTTGTGCGACTCATAACCTTCTTATTCTTCTCACTTCTGCTTGTTCTATTTGGTCTCGGTTCTATTTCTGGATCTCATTTTCGATTCTGTTTACGGGTTTGAGAAGGTTCGCGTTTGATTTGGTTTTTATGGAGTTTGTAGATTTATGGGTTGAATCAAAGTTTGGTTAGATTAAGAGAACATTGAAGGTTATTCTGTTTGGTTCAAGGGTTGAAGTTGTTGATTTGGGGAAGAAGAAGAGTTGAGAAAAAGGTCAAAGGTTAAGCGATTTGATTTGATAAAATGATGAAGATGGTTGAAGGTTGGGAATGGGATTCGGTATTAGATTTAGGGGTGTGGTCGATTGCGAACAATGAAGGTTGATGAAGGGATTATTGAGAGGTTCTGGTTTTGAGTTGGTTTTGGTTTGTGAACGATGAAGGTTTAGTTGTTGTTAAGTGAGGTTTGATGTAATTTGTGGTGGCTGAAATTTTAAGGTTGTTGAAAGTTTTTTGGTGGTGATGAAGAGGATGAAGGTTGTTGAGGATGATAATATGAAGAATTTTTGTCGTTAAGGGTTGGTTTAAGCAGCATTTATTTGGCTGAGAAGAGCTCGAGGGAGGAGAGTGAATTTGCTTCTTATTGGTAGAGGATTAGAAGGGTGAATTAGGAAGAATTGTTGTGTGGAAAGATTATGACGTGGTATTGGAATTTTCGTTTTGCTGCGTTTTGTTGTGCGTATGGTACCATATGGCTGAGTGAGTGGAAGGTCGCGTTTGGCAGGTTGTGGTTGGTTTGTTGGCTGCTGCGAATATTCTGAGATCGTACGTCGTGGTTTGCGTATCAGTGCAGGGGTGGGGTCTTTTTTGGAGTTTTGTAGACATGCCTTATTTTGGTGCAAGGTCATGGCACGTTTTGTCGCAGACGCATCAGTTTGGGTTTGCAGAGCAGACATATTGTTGTAGAATGGTCTCTCTCAATGTGCAGGTTGTATGCTTTAGCAGAGTGTAGCAGTGGCGCAGTGAGTTGGTGTGGTTAGAGTTTTGTGTTGTGAAACAACTCCTTTTTATGACAAAAATGTTATTATTATTATTTTTTGTATTTTGTTGTAACTAAGTGGAGGTAAAACGGACCTTTTATGAGCTTTAGAACTTATTTTTTGCATTTGGGCTTTGTGGATTTGGTAAAAATAATAGACTTGGTTTTTAGTCATGAATTAAAAGAAAAAATGCGATGGAAGTTAAAAATAGAAAAATGATTATGGATGTAAATGGATAAAAATATTAATGAAGAAGATAATTTTTTGGAAAATGCGGATAGGATGGATAAAAGAATGTACAAAGGAATTGAATTTTGAAATGGATATGAAAGAGTAAATATGGTTTAATTGATGGAAATTGGTGAGAGATAGAAAGTGGAGACGAATATGGACATTGAATAGATTTGAAAAGTGGAAATGGCTAAAGTTGAAGACAACATATTTTTTTGGATTTTTTTTTAATTGTCAGTGAATGGCATGTACAGATGAAAACTATACACAGGTAGGACAAATTTGGGGTATGACAATAACGACACTAAAATAATAGTTAACAAAATAAAATATTAAAATTTAAATGGAGATTTTATAACGGCTTACTAGTAACAATAGAAAATACCACCAAAATCTTGTTAGTTTTTAAAACCCAACAAAGCATATAGAATAAGGTGACGAAGTGGGAAAGTCCTAAGAATGTTGGTGAGGTTCGAAGTTTTCCTGGACTAGCTGGATATTATCGAAGGTTCATCGAAGGATTTTCAAAGATCGCTTTACCTATGACTTGGTTGACGAGGAAAGGTAAAAGCTTCGAATGGACAAAGGAGTGCGAGGAAAGTTTTCAAAAGTTCAAAGAAAGATTAACTTCATCTCCAATTCTTATCTTACCAGATCCATTAGGACAATTTGAGGTTTATTGTGATGCATCATACCAAGGACTGAGTTGTGTGTTGATGCAAGAACGCAAGGTGATAGCTTATGCTTCGAGACAGTTAAAAACACATGAGAGGAATTACCCTACTCATGACCTAGAGCTAGCAGCAATTGTCTTCGCCTTGAAGATTTGGAGGCATTACTTATATGGATCAAAGTTCAGAGTATTGAGTGATCACAAAAGTTTGAAGTATTTGTTTGATCAAAAGGATCTAAACATGCGACAAAGGCGTTGGATGGAACTCTTAAAGGACTATGATTTTGAATTACACTACCATCCAGGAAAAGCCAATGTAGTAGCAGATGCCTTAAGCAGAAAAACCCTCCACGTGTCAGCAATGATGCTAAAGGAAGAAGATTTGATTCAACAATTTGTAGGTTTGAATTTAGGTGCAGAATTTGTTCACGGAAGGATGTTCTTGGGTACTACCGTAGTAGCTAGTGAATTTTTGAATAGGATTAAAGAAGGACAAAAGGCTTATGAACATTTGATGAATATAAAGAAAATGATAGAAAATGGTCAGGGCGGAGACTTTCATATAGGTGGTGATGAAATACTGAGATTTAGAGAAAGACTTTGTGTACCTCAAAATAAGGAAATTCGGAGATTAATATTTGAAGAAGGTCACAATAGTAAGTTAAGTTTTCATCCAGGATCCACTAAGATGTATCAAGATTTAAGAAAAATGTTTTGGTGGTTTGGAATGAAGAAGGAAATAGCAAAGTATGTTCAGTCATGTCTGGTGTGTCAAAAAGCAAAGATTGAACATCAGAAACCAGCTGGGTTATTACAATCGTTAGATATTCTAGAATGGAAGTGGGATGAAATTGATATGGATTTTATAGTTGGATTACCAAAAACTCAGAAGAAGTTTGATGCAATATGGGTTGTAATTGATCGATTGACAAAGTCAGCTCATTTCATTTCTATCAGCCAAACATATAGCTTGGAGAAGTTGACACAAATTTATGTCAGAGATATTGTGAGGCTGCATGGAATTCCAGCAAGTATAGTGAGTGATCGAGATCCTCAATTTACGTCAAAGTTTTGGAAGCAACTACATCAGGAGTTGGGAACTAAGTTAAGACTGAGTTCAGCATATCATCCACAAACAGATGGTCAATCAGAACGGACGATTCAATCACTAGAAGATTTGCTAAGAGCTTGTGTTCTAGAACATAAAGGGAGTTGGGACGAGTTTCTACCTTTAATCGAATTTACTTACAATAACAGTTTCCATTCGAGTATAGGCATGGCACCCTGTGAAGCATTATATGGAAGGAAATGTCGCACACCCTTGTGTTGGTACGAAATTGGAGAAAATAAGATTCTCGGATCAGAATTTGTAGTACAAACAACAAATCAGGTTAAAATTATCAGAGATAAGATGAAGGTTGCACAAGATACACAAAAGAGTTATAGTGATAAAAGAAGAAGACCTCTGGAATTTGAAAAAGACGATCATATGTTCATAAGAGTTACTCCTAGGACATGAGTTGGACGAGCAATCAAGACTAAAAAGTTGACGCCAAGGTTTATCGGGCCTTTCCAGATTCTAAACCGAGTTGGACCCGTAGCATACCGTATTGCTTTAGCGCCTCATCTATCTAATCTTCATGACGTGTTTCATATTTCTCAGTTGAGGAGATATTATCCAGACCCATCACACATTGTCGAATATGAAACATTAGAACTCAATGATAACTTAGAATACGAAGCTTTACCAATTAGGATTATGGACCATAGAATAAAGGTACTTCGAGGGAAAGAGATACCATTGGTTCGAATTATGTGGGACGAAGCAACAGGCGACTCAACATGGGAAAGGGGAGTAGAGATGCGACAACAATATCCTTATTTATTTTTATGTACGTTAAATTTCGAGGACGAAATGTCTTTTAAGGGAGGAGGTATTGTAACATCCTCAATTTTTTTTCTAAAAAATAACTTTCAATCAAACAAGTATTTTTATTTCTAACATTATTAATTCCATTTCTATTATTATTATTATTATTTTATTAATTATTATTATATACCAATGCTTACATAAACATAATAGTTTACAAGTTTTCATGATCATACTCATAGAAATATGCATAAAAAAAAAATATACTAGTAATATAAAGATAAAATGAATTACTAATAATATAAAGATAGAATATTATTATATACTAGAAACTAGAAATATACTAGTTTACAAGTTCTCATGATCATACTCAAAGAATGAACTACTAATTATATACTAGAAAAATGCATAACGTGTTACTATTAATATAAAGTTAGAATGAATTATGTACTAGTGGTATAAAGATAGAATAAATTAATGAATAAAATATGAAGACTATAGACTAAAACTAGGTTTTACACATGTAAAATATATAAGATTTCACTAATTATATTTTAGCACCTCATGCTTAAATGGTATGAATCATAGGACATGTGGAGTTCATGGAAAGTTTTACGGTAAAGTGAAATTAAGCTAATTTATTTTTTATGGCCATGAAAGTAGTATAAATAGGGATTGTACCAAACTAAATTCTCCATTCATCAATCAATCCTAAATGCCACAACACCTTATTCTATATGCTTTGTTGAGTTTTAAAAACTAACAAGATTTTGGTGGTATTTTCTTTTGTTACCGGTAAGCCGTTATAAAATCTCCATTTAAATTTTAATATTTTATTTTGTTAACTATTATTTTAGTGTCGTTATAATGTACAAATAATTTTATTCATTTGAAATGTTATTAGAATTATGCTCTCAATAAATTTTAAAAACGATCAAGTATAAACGAGGGTATAGTCTAATTAACATTTGAATTGAATAAATATAGTAGAGATTATTAATGTAAAATAATAACTCCGGTTGTTATAAGATATAGTTAGCTAATCATAAATTATTTTCTAGTTGTTTTCTAACTCGACGGTCGATGGAAATTAGGTTTTCAAGGTTTTAGAAAAACAAGGCCTGCGAAAATTTCCGAAACTTAAACGACAAAAGGTGGGGGCAAGATTCCGTACACGTTGGGACGGTTAGCGTAAAATAGCTTAATATATATGTGTAGTGGTGACCCAAGCCCTACTAGAGATAAATAAGTAAGGAGAGCATATTCCCGGATAGTGATTTTCATGAATTACTAAACGAGATTACGCTGGCCTTAATTATTTAGCATATGAGTAAATTATGATCAATGAAATTTGTATTGTGCTTGCATTATTTGACTAATTGCTAAAATGTTTATTCCCTAATATTTGAATGATTGTGATTTCTAGACCTAGAAAATGATTTATTCTTCTTTAAGGTGAAGAACGACAATATCATGAGCTATTAAGTGTAGGATCCCCATTTACATAAGGGAAGTATAGTACATCGAATATTTGTATTCGGTTGGGTTCTGGCTAAGGAAAGACTTGGTAGGCTATGTCCTTTACGGTTGCCTCTCTTTCCTGAAAAGTCAACCATACACTATTTATTGTACACAAAACTGAACTTATTGTAAGGTTGTATGAGGAGAGAATTAAAATAAGGTATTCTTAAAGATTAAATTACTACCAAGGGATATTTTTCAAGATCTGAATGGAAGTTCATATAGATTTGCATTTAGGAAAATGTAAGTCCACTGACGTGTGTATGAGTGCACGAGGTTGATCAGCCGCCTGAATCCTGACGAGGATTATTACTGTGCACTTGGCAAGATAAGGAGATCTTGGCCTGTTTTCCTAGGGGCAATCGACTTATAACACTTAGACTCCATGTGAAGTTAGGTGGCGTTGCTCTTGTAAATGGGAGAACGTTGGTGGCATGTGGTCTCGTGACATCTGATCTCGGTAATTGGGAGGTTGTCCTTGACAGCGTTTAGTGGCCTAAATCAACATATAATTTAGAAATGCCTTAGGATAGCTAGACCCTGGTTTAGAAGTAAACAGTTGAAGATAACACGCTTGATTGATTATCTGTGTTTGACATATATATTCATATTTTACACTCAATCCCAATTTTCTATACTTGTAGGAAAATCTTAGCCATATATTCTCTATGTTTTGTATTCGTGGTACAACTTTACAGATGGCAGGACACTTTCCGACCCATATCAGCATAGCTCAGGGTCAACGCGTATGGAGCACCCTTGAGATACGGTACCATGAGGGCGACGAAGACGCTGAAGGATGGAGAATAAATGCTGCTAATGATACTTTGACATTCACCGGCTTAGTGACATATATATAGAAGTCCGGGGATGTATGACGCTTTATTCACCGCTCCAGTCCAAATTACTCAGAGGTTACCATTCCACCGTATTTGGGAGAGCCATCGTCGTTTCCATGAGCTCGACCCACAGAACCTGGGCAGAAGACGTGTAGGTGGTGATGCTCGTGCCTATCGTCGTCTGTTTGGCCAGGTTTACCGTGGGAGAGGCCGTAGACATGGAACACGACATGTGTCAAGGGATCAGTCGACCTCGGTTGAGGGTTCAGTAACTTCATCTTATCACCCATTTGATCCTTATACATTCGCCCTGATGGAGGTGGAATGGCGACTAGGTTGGACATGAGAGCATTTTTGTTTGTACAACCAGTATGATGTCCATTTTTGGGTACAGTCAGTCGTCGTCGTATTTTGTGGGTACACTTGGGTTATATTTGGATCTTTAGTTTGGTTCCTTTTGGCGTGGCAGTGCCACAACTATGTATAAAAGCTATGTGAACATATATGAAAAATGTCTGTTTTATGTTACTTCATGGTTATGAAAATTTTATTTATATTTTTCTTACTACATAAATTAAATACGGTTAATTAGAATTCCACCAATGGGCTGCTACCATAAAATGAGATGACCTATGTCCACAAAATTCTAATTAACCGTATTTAATTTATGTAGTAAGAAAAATGTAAATAAAATTTTCATAACCAGGAAGTAACATAAACAGACATTTTTCATATATGTTCACATAGCTTTTGTACATAGTTGTGGCACTGCCACGCCAAAAGGAACCAAACTAAAGATCCAAATATAACCCAAGTGTACCCACAAAATACGACGACGACTGACTGTACCCAAAAATGGACATCATACTGGCTGTACAAACAAGAATGCTCTCATGTCCAACCTAGTCGCCATTCCACCTCCATCAAGGCGAATGTCTAGGGATCAGATGGGTGATAAGATGAAGTTACTGAACCCTCAACCGAGGTCGGCTGATCCCTTGACACATGTCGTGTTCCATGTCTACGGCCTCTCCCACGGTAAACCTGGCCAAATAGACGACGATATGCACGAGCATCACCACCTACACGTCTTCTGCCCAGGTTCTGTGGGTCGAGCTCATGGAAACGACGATGGCTCTCCCAAATACGGTGGAATGGTAACCTCTGAGTAATTTGGGCTGGAGCGGTGAATAAAGCGTCATACATCCCCAGACTTCTATATATATAAGTCACTAAGCCGGTGAATGTCAAAGTATCATTAGCAGCATTTATTCTCCATCCTTCAGCGTCCTCGTCGCCCTAATGATACCGTATCTCAAGGGTGCTCCATACGCGTTGACCCTGAGCTATGCTGATATGGGCCGAAAAGTGTCCTGCCATCTGTAAAGTTGTACCACGAATACAAAACATAGAGAATATATGGCTAAGATTTTCGTACAAGTATAGAAAATTGGGATTGAGTGTAAAATAGGAATATGTATGTCAAACACAGATAATCAATCAAGCGTGTTATCTCCAACTATTTACTTCTAAACCAGGGTCTAGCTATCCTAAGGCATTTCTAAATTATATGCTGATTTAGGCCACTAAACGCTGTCAAGGACAACCTCCCAATTACCGAGATCAGATGTCACGAGACCACATGCCACCAACGTTTTCCCATTTACCAAGAGCAACGCCACCTGATTTCACATGGAGTCTAAGTGTTATAAGTCGATTGCCCCTAGGAAAACAGGCCAAGATCTCCTTATCTTGCCAAGTGCACAGTAATAATCCTCTTCAGGATTCAGGCGGCTAATCAACCTCGTGCGCCTATACACACGGCAGTGGACTTACACTTTCCTAAATGCAAATCTATATGAACTTCCATTCAGATCCTGAAAAATATCCCTTGGTAGTAATTTAATCTTTAAGAATACCTTATTTTAATTCTTTCCTCACACAACCTTACAGTAAGTTCAGTTTTGTACAATAAATAGTGTATGGTTGACTTCCCAGGAAAGAGAGGCAACCGTAAAGGACATAGTCTACCAAGTCTTTCCTTAGCCAGAACCCAACCAAATACAACTATTCGATGTACTATACTTCCCTTCTGTGAATGGGGATCCTACACTTAATAGCTCATGATATTGTGGTTCTTCACCTTAAAGAAGAATAAATAATTTTCTAGGTCTAGAAATCACAATCATTCAAATATTAGGGAATAAATATTTTAGAAATTAGTCAAATAATGCAAGCACAATACAAATTTCATTGATCATAATTTACTCCTACGATAAATAATTAAGGCCGGCGTCATCTCGTTTAGTAATTCATGAAAATCACTATCCGGGAATATGCTCTCCTTACTTATTTATCTCTAGTAGGGCTTGGGTCACCACTACACATATATATTAAGCTATTTTACGCTAACCGTCCCAACGTGTACGGATCTTTGCCCCCACGTTTTGTCGTTTAAGTTGTCTCAGAAATTTCCTCAGGCCTTGTTTTTCTAAAACCTTGAAAACCTAATTTTCATCGACTGTCGAGTTACAAAACAAATAGAAAATAATTTATGATTAGCTAACTATATCTTATAACAACCGGAGTTATTATTTTACATTAATAATCTCTACTATATTTATTCAATTCAAATGTTAATTAGACTATACCCTCGTTTATACTTGATCGTTTTTAAAATTTATTGAGAGCATAATTCTAATAACATTTCGAATGAATACAATTATTTGTACATTATAACGACACTAAAATAATAGTTAACAAAATAAAATATTAAAATTTAAATGGAGATTTTATAACGGCTTACCGGTAGCAAAAGAAAATACCACCAAAAGCTTGTTAGTTTTTAAAACTCAACAAAGCATATAAATAAGGTGTTGTGGCATTTAGGATTGATTTATGAATGAAGAATTTGGTTTGGTACAATCCCTATTTATACTACTTTCATGGCCATAAAAAATAATTTAGCTTAATTTCACTTTACCGTAAAACCTTCCGTGAACTCCACATGTCCTATGATTCATCACCATTTAAGCATGAGGTGCTAAAATATAATTAGTGAAATCTTATATATTTTACATGTGTAAAACCTAGTTTTAGTCTATAGTCTCCATATTTTATTCATTAATTTATTCTATCTTTATATCACTAGTATATAATTCATTCTAACTTTATATTAATAGTAACACGTTATGCATTTTTCTAGTATATAATTAGTAGTTCATTCTTTGAGTATGATCATGAGAACTTGTAAACTAGTATATTTCGAGTTTCTAGTATATAATAATATTCTACCTTTATATTATTAGTAATTCATTTTATCTTTATATTACTAGTATATAATTTTTTTCTATGCATATTTCTATGAGTATGATCATGAAAACTTGTAAACTATTATGTTTATGTAAGCATTGGTATATAATAATAATTAATAAAATAATAATAATAATAGAAATGGAATTAATAATGTTAGAAATAAAAATACTTGTTTGATTGAAAGTTATTTTTTAGAAAAAAATTGAGGATGTTACAATACCTCCTCCCTTAAAAGAAATTTCGTCCTCGAAATTTAACGTACATAAAAATAAATAAGGATATTGTTGTCGCATCTCTACTTCCCTTTCCCATGTTGAGTCGCCTGTAGCTTCGTCCCACATAATTTGAACCAATGGTATCTCTTTCCCTCGAAGTACCTTTATTCTATGGTCCATAATCCTAATTGGTAAAGCTTCGTATTCTAAGTTATCCTTGAGTTCTAATGTTTCATATTCGATAATGAGTGATGGGTCTGGATAATATCTCCTCAACTGAGAAATATGAAACACGTCATGAAGATTAGATAGATGAGGCGCTAAAGCAATACGGTATGCTACGGGTCCAACTCGGTTTAGAATCTGGAAAGGCCCGATAAACCTTGGCGTCAACTTTTTAGTCTTGATTGCTCGTCCAACTCCTGTCCTAGGGTAACTCTTACGAACACATGATCGTCTTTTTCAAATTCTAGAGGTCTTCTTCTTTTATCACTATAACTCTTTTGTCTATCTTGTGCAACCTTCATCTTATCTCTGATAATGTTAACCTGATTTGTTGTTTGTACTACAAATTCTGATCCGAGAATCTTATTTTCTCCAATTTCGTACCAACACAAGGGTGTGCGACATTTCCTTCCATATAATGCTTCACAGGGTGTCATGCCTATACTCGAATGGAAACTGTTATTGTAAGTAAATTCGATTAAAGGTAGAAACTCGTCCCAACTCTCTTTATGTTCTAGAACACAAGCTCTTAGCAAATCTTCTAGTGATTGAATCGTCCGTTCTGATTGACCATCTGTTTGTGGATGATACGCTGAACTTAGTCTTAACTTAGTTCCCAACTCCTGATGTAGTTGCTTCCAAAACTTTGACGTAAATCGAGGATCTCGATCACTCACTATACTTGCTGAAATTCCATGCAACCTCACAATATCTCTGACATAAATTTGTGTCAACTTCTCCAAGCTATATGTTTGGCTGATAGAAATGAAATGAGCTGACTTTGTCAATCGATCAATTACAACCCATATTGCATCAAACTTCTTCTGAGTTTTTGGTAATCCAACTATAAAATCCATATCAATTTCATCCCACTTCCATTCTAGAATATCTAACGATTGTAATAACCCAACTGGTTTCTGATGTTTAATCTTTGCTTTTTGACACACCAGACATGACTGAACATACTTTGCTATTTCCTTCTTCATTCCAAACCACCAAAACATTTTTCTTAAATCTTGATACATCTTAGTGGATCCTAGATGAAAACTTAACTTACTATTGTGACCATCTTCAAGTATTAATCTCCGAATTTCCTTATTTTGAGGTACACAAAGTCTTTCTCTAAATCTCAGTATTTCATCACCACCTTATTTTGAGGTACACAAAGTCTTTCTCTATAGTGGATCCTAGATGAAAACTTATATTCATCAAATGTTCATAAGCCTTTTGTCCTTCTTTAATCCTATTCAAAAATTCACTAGCTACTACGGTAGTACCCAAGAACATCCTTCCGTGAACAAATTCTGCACCTAAATTCAAACCTACAAATTGTTGAATCAAATCTTCTTCCTTTAGCATCATTGCTGACACATGGAGGGTTTTTCTGCTTAAGGCATCTGCTACTACATTGCCTTTTCCTGGATGGTAGTGTAATTCAAAATCATAGTCCTTTAAGAATTCCATCCAACGCCTTTGTCGCATGTTTAGATCCTTTTTTTCCAATACTAGCACAATAGAGTATGAGTATGCATTAAAATTGTTTTAAGTTATATTGAATATTTAAGTGAAATACAACAACTATATGATTATGGTGGTCATAACTTGTTTAAAAATATGTGTGTCATGTGTTCAATATTTATTTTTCATATTTTAGTGTGTAAACAAATAATTTTTAAAAAATATTTTATATATTTATTATTAATATATCCGATCAATCCAATCCAAACCAATCCACTGTTTTTCGGATCGGTTTGGTTTGAGTTTTAATGAAAAAATATAGAAATCCAATCCAAACCAATCCATTTATTTTTCATTGGTTCGGGTATCGGATTCTCTCGAAACCGAAGCAAACCGGCCCGCGAACACCCCTAGGTTAAACCGGATTAAACTCGATAATTCAGTTGGCGGTCTTTATAACAAAACTATAATTATTAAACCAAACGAACCGGATGACTCGGTCTCTATTCTAACTGTTTACTCTAATATCTTCCCTTCAAATACATGATCCTCTGTGCAAGGGATGATGTACATCAACATACTGATCCACTGCAGGGATATGATGTACAACCAGACTGTTGTTCAGTACTATATATTCAGTTCCATGTGTTTAGGCTTAGAATGAAGGACATGATTGTGTGACAGCGCAACAATGCTTAAGTTTTCATAAAATAGAATAGGTGTAGTGAGGGGGAACTCTTAATTCAGTTAGAATATAGCACATGAGCTGAGTTAACATTAGGCCACTGAGTTTGAGGCGAGTAAGACCACTGATTTGACATAGTTGGTGGCATTAGTGCTGAATGTCTGTGCTAACATACACTTGCTTCATGCCATGTTTTGTAACAAATTTGACATTAAACTCTGCCACGACCACCAAACCTGCCTCCTCTACCGCGATTGGAGCATCTACCACCTCTAAATGCTATATTTCCATTGAACTGAGATCCAAATCCAGAGCCAAACGGTATCACGGAGTTTTCAGCAATGTTAGGTTGAGATGGTTGAGGGAGAGCAGAGTTGGAGGCTTGAGCAACATTAATGGATAGAGGTTCAGTGAGTGTCAATTTCTTTGCATGATTCAACTTTGCCTCATGAGACAAAAGCATGGACTTCGTTTCAATGATAGGACACATCCCATCACGATACTGGATGATAGACGTTAAGGCATTAAATTTATTAGGTAAACTATCGAGAATCGCTTCGAGCTGATCGCGATTCATGATAGGATCGTCAATGGATTCAAGAATGTCAACGATTTTATAGATCCGCGCAAGATACTCAGCAATGGTTTTATCACCTTTGGTGATGGATTTCAATTCTGATCGCAACTGGCGTGATTTCACATTGGTATGAAAATAGATATATTTATGAATTTCATCCCATACCTGGTGCGAATGAATGCATCATATGACACAGAGAAGAACTGCATAGGAGAGAGTGGTGAGAAACCATGTGAATAGCAGCGAATCTTGCTGCTCCCAGGTCATAAACACTAGATTTTCTGTATCGTTGTCGCGATTCGCTTCAGAGAAATCGTGGCAGAATCGAACAATTCACAAGCAGTTTATGAAACTTATGAGTGGAATAATTCCCTCAATTTGTTGCTTCCAAAAGCGAAAATTATTTTCATCATGTTTGAGCATAACGTGTTGAGTGAAGGTTTTGAACATATTTTTCGTGGTGATTGTTAAAGGCTGAGGCATTTTCGTGGTGATTGTTAAAGGCTGAGGCACTGTGTGCTCAGTGTTGGGTGAAGTTTTTTCAGACGCCATAGGAGAGAATCGAGCGCAAGCTCATGACACCATAATAGAGTTTGATAACATGTGTGTGAGAGAGATTCTAACCGAATTTGTTATTCATAAAATTGATTACAAAAGAGGGGGAAACTGAACTTATATAATTCAGTTTGGAATGTGCTGAGTCAACACATTTTGCATAGTCAGTTACATGCTAACTCAGCTCAGTTGCTATATTCTAATTGTTTACTTTAATACACAATAAAATACAAATTCAAATAAATTTTAAACAAAATCTAATTACAACATAATTTGAATAATATAATAACGAGTTGTATTTAATAAATTTAATTGAAAACAGAAAAAATTGTTCCAAATAAATTTGGAACAAATTTTATTTATATTTCAATTTTAATTTTTATAAAAAAATTATAAAAAACCGTGTCGTTTTGCATGTGGGAAAAAAACATTTAATCCACTTGATTTTCAAAACTGCCAATTCTTCAGTTTTAACCGGTTCTTATAAGTTCTTGCTGGTTCAATAACTTACACAGTCTAACAATCAGACCAGATTGGTGACCCCTCCAATTCCTAGTTTAACTGGTTCGATCAGCCAATTCGGTCCAGTTATGTAGGGCTAGTATAATCAGAATGAGTCACATTGGTCTATATTTTGGAAAAAAGTTTAGGTGAATAGTTTATTTTGGTATTTATTGGAGGAAATTTTCTAAACATGTTCTTTCTATAGATTTTGCAGAAAATCTAAAACAACACTTTCATGATGTATCTTTTTCCTTCAACATAGGTTGCACACCACTGAGATTCCTCTTTTGCATCTTTTTCCATTATTATTGCTGTGCATATACAAAAGCAGTGCAGTATCCTTTCTCATTATTCAGCAAGTCCTCCTTAAGGTTTCAGATGCTAAGCATCTTCACTGTCACTCATGCTAGCACGGCTATCGATATAAAACTCAGTTGAAAAATCAATATCATCAACAATGCTTCCTCTGTTGTATTAACATATGCAAGATATGCACAATAAGTATAAGCTATTAATTTCGATGCACCGTGCACATGATGTGCATAATATGAAAAGTAAATACCTTTCAAGAACAAACTTCCCTTCCTTATACTTCTGACTCTTTTCATGTGCAGATTCCTGAAAAGAAATGGTAAATACTATGAAAACATAAACAAATTCTTTCTTCTGACGGACGGTTTTCTTAATTTCTGATTTAGTCACCAAGATCTTATATCTAGAAACGGAGGTAGTAATACATTTCATCTGCTACACGAAACCTAGATGGAGTAAAAAAGGAGGATTACATATTTCCAGCCAAGTATTTGACCACAGCAACAGCAAAAGATATCTGCCACAGTATGCAATCCTGAAAGCATCATCCTTTCTTCTGGTGGTCCAGTTGTCGTGTTCACGCTGATTCACAAATTCAAAACATAAGCACGCCATAGAGAGTATAGAATATTCAGGTCTAGTGATACTATCAACTAATAATGACAATAATCAACCAATTGTAGTGTTCCCTATTTTTTGTTGAATTCATGTGCAAACAAGACATGTTATACATAGAAATCATGTTACAAGTTCTAAAACACAAAATGCAGTCATCTCAAACCAGCTTTGGTTTCTAGACATGTTCTTTTCGCCAAAGGTTTGAATCAATGTGCATTAGTAGCAACAATATAAAAGCATACCTATTTCGTATAGATAGCGGACATATAAAAGTTATTGGCTTCATATTCCTAGGTACATCACAGCCTTATTTACTGAAGTCATAAACCTAAGAGTAAAACAATTTTGCAACAAAAATTTACATAGATGCAACATTTGGGGCCATGATTAGATATAGCACAGCCACAGTGTATGTAACACTGCACCATGTTTGCTATTATTTTTTTCAACAGCTGCAAGTTCAAACCAGCTCATATGTTATTCGGTTGAATTCGAAGCATATCATCAAACTTGTGTCAATAACATCGAAAAATTAGGGTAGTTTGCACTGTGTTCATTCTAAACTCATGAATCCAATTCCTTAACAATATGAACGTGACTATTGCAGAACAAGAACATGACTACCATATTTTCTGGATTAATTGTAATATCAAGTCATGCCAAATGCAATTCTTATGAGCCACAAAAAGGATGGTACGTTTCCAACTATGAAGCACAAACACCAGAAACAAGACATCAGACACCGGTAATAATTAAAAAAAAAAATTATACGTAATCACAAGTGGTGTCAGTTTCAGACACTAACACGAACACACTTTTTTCAGAGGTGTACTATGTCGGTGCTATGGAGGTTTCAAACAACATTATCTTGAATTTTAATATTAGGGACAAATGGATTATCCAACAATAATATACTCACGCATTAGTGAATAGGTATGCTTTTCCTCTCCGGCAATGAAAAGTCTGAAAGAAGGATAATCAAACATCATTAAGATGATACACAATAATCACTTATAAAAATGTACATTTACTGTCTAAATGTAATTTTCCAACTTAAAACCAAACAAACATTACATAATTTGCAGCCAAGGTAGAGTAAGAAAGCTATCAAACCATGCATAATGCTTATAGTGGCAATCATCTTAATTAAGAACAGAAAAACAATTCTAAGAAACCCCAAATAACTCAAGAAACAGTTGCTCCAAGAACAGTTAAGAAAATAAAAAGGAGAATAAAGGATACCTACCCTAGAGATGAGATCATCTGCAAGGGCCAAATGAGTTCTGCAGAACTTACATCTGTAGCACCTGCCCTCCAACTCTACCACAAAGATTCTTCCCATTTTCTCTTAGTTCAAAAGGAATTGAAGATTGCGAGATACTAGATGGATTGGAGGAATAGATAGATGGCAAAAAAATATAGAACAGCTGGTGAGATGAGACACGTGTTGGTGTTCCTAGTCGGTTAAGTACGGTACTTTTACGCAAGTACTAATAAAGTGTGCTAGATTAAATTGTAATTCAATTGATGTGATTGATTATTGTAATAATCTCTAACAAAGTTAAAATGCATAATCCACATCACAAAAATCTACTAGCTTGCAATGATTTGTCTTTCTATTTCAGATATGGGGTTCAGGTTAACCAATGTCTTGGAATATTGGTTAAGAATTTTAAATAAGAAAAATATGTTATTTTCAATTTATTTAATATACATAATATTTTTTTTAAAAATTAATTATTTTTTTTGTAGTGTCTCAAATATATATTTATATTTAAAAAAATCACGTCTTTTAATTTTTAAAGAATTTTCAATTTATCTTTTAATCTCTTAATCAGTCCAGAGGCACTCTAGCATTTTCTTTTAGATATCTAAAGATTATCTTAATTACAGTAGAAACTTTTTAAATTAATAAACTCTCTAAAATAATAAATTTGTCCGGTCCCGACTTGGACCAATGTAAAAAATAGAAAAACTCGATAAAATAATAAGATAATAATTTTTCGGGAAATCCATTTATAATTTTCGGTCCTAAGAAAATCATAAATTAATAATTTATAGAAACTGAAAAAAAATATATTACACTCTATTGAAATATGATTCAATAGTTGTCTGTTTTCCTTCAAAGTTCAAGTCTATTTGTAGCCCATCTCTAACTTTTTTTATTGCATCCAATAATTCAGGTGTTGTATTTTTGTATTGTATCATAAAGTTGTGAAGAGTGTTCGATGTCATAAGTGCTTCCTTTCGCGTAACAGACTCCAAAGACACCGTATCATCTTCGTCGTCATCCTCTGCATTGTTCTCAATGATAGTACCCACAATATCTTCTAAACTCTGAACCTCCAAACATGCTTCATTTTCACCTGGGTAGTTTATTAGATTGTCTATATCCATCTTATTACGATAGCCACATTGATTGGTCATAGTCTCGAGGTCTTGAGTTTCTTCATCAAAAGTGGATTCATCCAAATTTCTTGCAACATCACTAGCTGAACGAATTTTACAGTGTCGGAAGCAATTCACTATTGTTTCTTTTCGAACACCTATCGTCCAAGCTGGGATTGCCAAATTGATAGCATCAAGGACATTTATCTTCCCTATATCAGATTGTCCCACCTCATAACCTTCCAATATTTTGCGGTAAAACCTTTTACGGTAATGCATCTTGAAAGCTCTTATTATCCCAGCATCGCAAGGTTGAATCTTTGATGTCATGTTGGGTGGCAAGAAGAACAACTCAACGTTTCTTAGCCCTTCAATATTTCTTGGATGTGCTGGACAATTATCCACCACAAGTAGAATTCTTCTACCATGCATCATTTGGTCAAATGAACGAACATATTCATAAAAAAGCACACTAGTCATCCATGCTTTTTTGTTAGCTCGATACTGACAATCCAAGCTATTCATGTTGACATTCTTGAAGCAACGAGGCTTTGCATATTTCCCAATAATCCATAGAGGGATTTTTTCAGAGCCATCTTCATTGCAACAAATAACTACCATCAGCCTTTCTTTATCTTGTTTTCTTCCTTCAAGTTGTTTTGTTGCCAGTGAATGATCAACTTGTAGCCTATAAAACAACCCAGTTTCATCCATATTGAAAACATCTTTCATAGGGAACTGATCAATTTTCTCCCGAATCGATACCAATTTCTGCTCCATGTCTTATACATCAACAGACCCACTCTCGCCAAAACGACGAAATGACTTTATGCCATGTCGGTGCTTGAATTTCCCAAGCCATCCTATATAGAAGTTAAAATCTAAATCATCATGAGGGTACACGAGTTTCATTGTATCTCTTGCCTTCTGCAAAATTAATTCTCCTGTGATATTCACACGTTCTTGATGCTGGAGAAACCACTCATAAACAACCTTCTCCATGTCAGGATATTTTGCTGGTTTGTGTCTTTTGATCTCTGCTCTTCCCTTTTCTATTTCAGCAGAGAGATAGTCATCTGACTGCTTAAGTGTGTTTGATATTGTTCCTTGACTAACTTTCAACTGAAATTTTCCCTCAAGCCATCTCTGCAAGTCTTTTTGTGTGCTTGCAGGATTATCTCTCTTGTACTCACACAACTCCTTACGTATTTGATCTGACATAGTTGATTTTGCAACACCTTTTAGATGAGAATCCATCTTATGAGATATGGTTTAAATACTCTAACACATTCATGTAATTTATATACAGTATGCCAAACTTGTTTAAGAATACATTGAACACATTTGTTCCTCTTGTTTACTTTTACTGTACTTCAAAAGTCATTATTGATTTCCAATGCATATGAACACAATAGTTACTAATTTACGTTGAGTCCTAAGGTTCGCTGCAACGTAATTCTAAGAGGCATAGACTAATTTGCCTTTTTGTTTGGTATGTACAGTATAATTACTTAAAAACTCTTTAAATTAATAATTATTAATTTATCGATAAATTAATAACTCTCTAAATTAATAAATTTCTCCGGTCCTGACATTATTAATTTATAGAGTTTTAACTGTACAATTAAGTGAGATTTTCTAAAATCTTATCGAAAACAAGCACATAAACAAACATTAAATATAATATTAAATTTTGAAATAGTGAGATATAAATGATTTTATCATATCTCTATGCCTTTTGATCTGTCTCAAAGATGTTATCATACTTCTATATATTCATGCTTACTTCTCTAAAGACTTTTTATTGCTAGATCAAGAAAATAGGTTCAAAATAAATTTTTACCTCAAAGAATCTTATTATAGCCTATTTTTTAGAGTTAAGTGTCTTTGAAAATTGCAAGTTCTTCGACGTCTTCACTCAAACAAAGTTAAAGGATTTCGTAGGAAATGCTCTATAAGATATGTTTTGCGTTGTGGTACTCCAACCTCAACTACAAAGATAAAATCATCACTTTTAAGGTACAAAAGCATTTTATCTCTTTAACTCAGGAAGAATTCAGTGAAATTTGTGATCTTTCATGCATCGGTTAATTGTACAAGCCAAATGATATAAAGGTCGGTGAAGAATTTAATTTTGTTATTTTTGCCCTCTCCTTCATGTCAAATTCAAATAATGGTATTCCTTCCCTCTTCACCGCAGGTTATATGAACCTATATATTTGGCTCATTTACCATGTGACAACACATATCCTTATCCCAAGGAAACACAATCTTGGACAAGTATCCAAAAGCAATTTGATTTTAACTTGGCTACTAGAAAACAAAGTTGGAATCAATTGAGAAAGTGGGGTGATTTGCCACATGATGGAAAGTCCGAGAAAGGATTTCGTAGTTGCCATATGGTGATCTGATCACCAAAATCTTGGAGCACATTGGATTCAACCTTGAAGAGGAAGAATCCATTGGAAACTCAACACGGATTAAGAGACATACATTAGAGAAAATGCAAATGAGCATCAACAATAAAGTGGTGGTGCAAAAATCTCCCAAAGCAAGAGAAGCTCCCCAAAGTCAACAAGCTCAGCAGCAAGCACCTGAGCAAGGAGATCCCTTAATTCTGGCGGGCTTTGATTATGAGATCCGTCAGACTACTATTGATATTCTTTTCACACCATCATCAAAGAGTAAAAATAGACAAACAAAAAAATTGAATACCTAGCAGGAAAGCTCGATGAGACCGGTATGCCATTATCGTTTGGGCTATTTAGTGATTATGAGGACAATGAGTAGTCATTGCTTGCTTACTTTAGTTGTTTTGTTGCTTTTTTCTTTCTTCTTTTTTTGCTTTTTTTCTTCATGGATCTTTCCTTCTATAATTGTTTCGCTTTTAATGAATGAATGTTTTGTTTGATTATTAAATCCATCCTTTTTTGCTTGATTATTTGCTATATATATGCTTGCATATTTTTCTTAATTTTTATCTATCTGTTTATTTTCCTCATCTTTTTTATAATTCCAAATGAGGAGAAGTATAATATTAATAAAAAATAGAGTATATTGTCTATATTTTTAAGGGGGAGGTGTTTAACCACTCAAATATTTTATGTATCTCTTTTTGTGTTTACCACTCCACTGAGAGATGTGTTGTCATAATCAAAAAATGGGAGACTATGGATCTATGAGCTCGCATGTACAACTATTTGTAACTGTGAGATGTTCATGATGGTTTGGATGATGACAAAACTATATGTCAAATGGCATGACATGAAGTCTTTATCTGTCAATAAGAAACGATGATCAAGATGTTCCATTAAGATCGAGATGTTTTTTGTGAGATCAAGATGTAAAACCAAATTCAATAAGAACAACACATAAGGTCAAATGACATTTGGTAAAGCCCCTGATGATCTCTGTTCCAACAACCTCTAAAGATGCTATATATCAAAGAAACTATATCAACCAACATCAAGCTAAAAGAGTCAAGTCTCAGATTAAGTAATAAATCAATTATGAATCAAGTAAGGAATCTTGAAGCTTCAAAGTCATGAAAGAGAAGAAACGTGAAAGTTTTCCTGGTATTGTGTCTGAGTAATCAGTTAAATGTAATGGTATAAGAATAATTCTCGAATTACTAAGGCAACTCACACACACACACACACACACACACTTGAAAATGTTTGTAAACATCTATCATTTTTCTAAAAACACCTTAAATGATTTGATTATTATTTTTTGTTAATTATTAATACGTACTTGTTGATGTAGCTATAGTCAATTTAAGTTTCAAGAAAGTCTAATCTTGAGCATTCAACTGTGAAATATAAGTTTATTTATTAGGAAATTTGGGATAAATTTGTCAAGTCTACTAGTTATATTGCATTCTTAGTTAGTAGTAATCTTATTTTGTGAATAATTATCTTATTTTGTGTTTTGCTGATGCTTTTTAGATATAACCGTGCAAATTAATATTTTATAACAGACTAAAAGTCATTAGGGAAAGAAAACACAAGGCTATATATATATATATATATATATATATATATATATAGAGAGAGAGAGAGAGAGAGAGAGAGAGAGAGATCGTCTCATGGAGAATATAGAAAATTAGAGGAAGAAATTATTAATGAAAAAAGACAATAATTGTGAGAAGATTCACTAAGTCGTGATCGCAGTCCATCTCCATCATCACGCTATGAAAAATAAAAATAGGTCCTAGAAAGACCATGTAGAGAGTTCACATTAGAGGCTACACATGTAGTTGCTAAGAAGATTGTAAGTAGATTCTTTTGTTAAGAACATTAATTGTAGGTTAACTCACTTTGTTATTGAAATTTTATTTTATAGTAGGATTTGTTGGTTGAAATGGCTAGTGAATGTTCCTTTTTTCCATAAGTACAACAAGATATATTAGTAGAAACAATTGGAACAAAGTAGCATGGTGGGTCTGTTTGTGGTGTTGGACATGACATCGACTTTAGAGTATACTTCGGATCATCAAGAAATAGTGAAGAATTGCGCAAGAAAGAGATGGACGAGCTAGTTGATAAGAAGTTAGAGAGAAAATTATCACAGGAGCGTGAATCATTAAAGAAAGAGAAGAATGAGGTCAACAATAAGAATTTGGAAAAAAGATTAGCACAAGAGCGAGAATTGCGTAAGAAAGAGTTAGACAAGCTCTATGCGGTATGTATAAGTTTTCTTTTGTTGTTTATCTGCTTAAAATTATGTTTAGTGTGTTGTATTTTTTGTGTGTCTTATAACATTATGTGTTGTTTGTTGTTGTTGTTGTTATGATGTAGAAATTAGCAGCGATGAGTCAAATCGTCTAACCAAATACAAATCTAGTACAGTTGCCTGAAAAAGTTCAATTGGGTAGTACGAGCACAAAATAAATATGTTTATTCACATAGAGCAAAAAATGAGATGTCAGTTCCACATGAAGATTTGGTAAAAAAAAAATTGGTATGGTTGATCATGAATATCAAAGATGACATGGTTGATCAATTAGAGCATGATTCAAAATTTATATATTGTGGTCCTAAGAATATAAATAATTTTGTGTTTAGAAATGAGTGGATGTACATATCTATACTACAATTGTGGTGCAAGTAAGTATATTTTTTTTATGGTGATATCTATTTATATTGATGCACGTAATTACTTTTAATGTTAAGACTCATTTAAATATTTGAATTTCATTTTAACATTTAGGTACATGCATCATTTTTGTATAGAAACAAATAAATTAGATCTTTATGGATTCTTGGACCCCTAGAGTATATAATTTTTAGCGAATCAAGCACATATGATTTAAGCTTACATACAAACATAGTTAAGAGATTCGAATAAACTTTATTTTCTAGCACCGTATATTCATTCCTAAGTATTTATGGATTTGTGTTTTCTCTTATTTAGTATTCAATTTTTTACTAATTATTTATTATTCTCTTGTTCATGTAGTGGTCATTGGCAATTGAGTATTATCTGTTCTCAGCAGAGTAGCGTAATTGTGCTATGTTCCCTAAGCAAACAACTTGATTCAAGTATGAAACATTTAATTGTCACGTAAGTTTATATTTTATGTGACTTAGTGAAATATATTTTATTTGACATTGTAATTAATGTGTAATGTTTAAATTATTTTCAATATATATAGCTATGGAGGGATTCAATATATTGAAAGTATTTACCAAAAAGCTCAAATTTTATACCCATATAGTAAGTGTATTATTTATGACCTTCATTTATCTATAATTACATGTGATTTTTGTGTGTATTATTACACACTATATAAAATTTATTTGTAGATGGGGAAACAACCAGGAGGATACGAGTGTGGATTTTATGTCATGAAACACATGATAAACAATGTCTTTGTCACCATTGTTGATTCTTAGGAGCAGATAATATATATTTCCAATTATACAATAACTAAATTTGGACACGCGCGATGCGTGGGCGAAATAGTTATTTTTAAAATATATAATCACTTATTTTATTGTGAACAAACTTATATCGTATTATTTGAATAGGCATGGACATAATAAGTATTGAGTAATATATTAAATAAATAATGGAATTCCACATGGTTGGATCTCCCAACCGTGGTGAAATGTTATCCCCGTCTCACTTATCCCCTTGATTAAACATAACAACTATGGAAAAAAGTTTACATGCCAAAAAGACAATATGACTTTGCGAAAAATCGAACCTATGACCAAGCCACTAGAGAAAAGCGGTGCATTATCCAGTTTTTCACCTTAGCCATTAGCCCGAGTTAAAAAGTAGAGTAGTTTTTATCACACCCTTCATTATCACAAACAACCAACCATGGTGAAACCTTTTTCTCAACTGTGATGATAGATACTCATTATAGTAATGCATAAAAATGAATGTTCTCTTAATACTAAGATGAAGGGAAACATTTGTTTTTATTTTAGGATAAGAGTTAAATTCTTTAAAAGAAATGTTTTTTAAATTTTTAACTTAAAAGAAATTACAAGTGATCATGTTAGAAGTAATTCAAGTTCTCTGTCGAAGTCGAAGTCAGAGTCTTTATAGGTTTTTGTCGAAGTCGAATTAGTTGTAGTGTTGTGTAGTCAGCTGTATTCGACAAAGTCGAATATAGCTGTTAAGGAGTTAGTCGAAATGTTTGTTTGGGCCTGGGCTTTGATAGTCTATATAAAGGGTTTTGTAATTTGTAATTACACACAGCACACACAACATTTAACGCAATAAAGTTTAGAAAGTTTTGCAAACCCTAATCTTTTCTTTTCTCTCTCTCCTTCTTCTTCTTTCTCTTAAACATTCATCTTTCTTGGAACATAGTTCCAACAATTGGTATAACAGAGCACGGTTGCGATTCAGAGAGAATATAATGGAAAACGGAACAACAACGTCCACACAATTCCCAGCGAATCTACCGGTTTTCAAAGGGGAAAACTACGAACGGTGGGTTGCGCAGATAAGGGTTATTTTCAGATTTCAAGATGTGGTTGAAATTGTGAATGATGGTGTAACTGAATTGGGGGAGAATGCGACTGATGAACAGAAAGCTGTGTACAAGGATCAACGGAAGAAAGATGGCAAAACGTTGTTCTTGATTCACCAGTGTATGGATTCGAATGTGTTTGAGAAAATTATTGAAGAAGAATCTGCAAAAGGAGCGTGGGACAAGTTAAAGAACTTGTATAGAGGTGATGAGAAACTGAAGAGGGTGAAGCTACAAACCTTGAGAAAGCAATACGAAATGATTCAAATGAAGGAAGATGAATCAGTTTAGGAGTTTTTTTCAAGATTGGTGATGCTGTCAAACCAGGTGAAGTCTTGTGGAGAAACAATCACAGATTTGCAGAAAATTGAGAAGGTACTAAGATCTCTGACTACAGATTTTGATTACATTGTAGTGTCCATTGAAGAGTCCAAGAATCTTGCTGAGATGAAGGTTGAAGAGCTACAGGCTTCTTTGGAAGCTCATGAGATGAGATTGAAGCAAAGAGATTCAGAAAGAGAAAAGGTATCGGACCAAGCACTACAAGCGAAATTCACCAAGAAGTCTGGGAAGGTGAAGCAGGGAAGGAATCTTGCTAGTGATGAGAAGTCAAGCAAGAGTTCAAAGAATCATGATGATTCAATAAAGAAAGGCATGGGCAACAAGTATTCTGGGAAGAAAGTTGACATGAAAGACGTGCAGTGTTATAATTGTCAAGGTTTTGGTCACTATGCTCGAGACTGTCGAAAGAAGAAGGAAGCACGAGCAAAAGAAAGTGACAAAGCGCAGTATGCACAAGCAGAAGATAGTGATTCTGATGGTGTGCTACTAATGGCAGATACTCAGTCAAACGCTGATGAAACAAATTTGTGGTATCTTGATTCAGGTTGCAGCAACCACATGACCGGTAACAAGAACTGGTTCACCAAGCTTGATGAATCAGTTAAGAAGGTGATAAAGTTTGCAGATGGTAGACATATCACATCAGGTGGAAGAGGAAACATATCTGTAATGAGAAGAGATGGTAGAAAATCCAGCATTACTGATGTGTTGTATGTGCCTTCTATGACAAGTAACTTGATAAGTATAGGTCAATTACTTGCCAAAGGACATAATATGAAGCTGGAGAAGAACCAAATGAAGGTGTATCATGCTGATGGTAGGTTGGTACTGAAAGCACCATTGGCTGATAACAAGGCCTTTAAAGTTCAGATTAACATGATTGATCATCAATGTCTCGCGTCAACTACAGAAGAGGAAAAGAATTGGCTATGGCATCATAGATATGGGCATCTAAACTTCAGGAGTTTGGGTATGCTCAATCAGAAGAAGATGGTTTATGGTTTACCTCAGGTGAAGGAACCAAATCATGTGTGTGAAGAATGCTGCAAAGCAAAGCAGGCTAGAAAAGCATTCAAGCATGATCTGCCAATTAAGTCAAAAGGAAAGTTGGAGCTTGTTCATTCTGACGTATGTGGACCTTTTGAAGTTAGGTCGAATGGTGGCAAGCGTTACTTCTTAACTTTCATCGATGAATTCACCAGATATATGTGGATTTATATGATCGAAAGTAAAAGTGAAGTATTCACAAAGTTCAAGAAGTTTAAGTTGCTTGTCGAAAAGCAAAGTGGCTGCAAGCTAAAGAAACTGAGAACTGATGGTGGTGGTGAATACATCTCTCGAGAGTTTGCTAAATTTTGTGAAGAGAAAGGTATAGAGCATGGGGTTATTGCACCCTATACACCTCAACATAATGGGATAGCTGAGAGGAAAAATAGAAGTATACTGAATATGACGAGAAGTATGTTGAAGGCTAAAGAGGTGCCAAAGAGATTTTGGGCTGAAGCAGCTTCGACAGCAGTATACATTCTGAATAGATGTCCAACGAAGAAGCTAGTCAAGAAGACTCCTTATGAAGCATGGACAGGTGAGAAGCCAAATGTAAGTCATCTTAGAGTTTTTGGATCAATATGTTTTAGGCATGTTCCTGAGCAATTGAGAATAAAACTAGATGATCGAAGTCAAACCATGGTGCTCATAGGTTATCATTCAACTGGTGCATATCGACTATATTCACCAGAAGATGATAAAGCTGTGATCAGTCGAGATATTCTAGTAGATGAAAATCAAAAATGGGAGTGGAGTCATAGGTCAGTTCGACAGGAAACTGGTCAACAGATGGAAGAGACAGTTCCGACGCTATTTGAAGAAGACCGACAAACTGAGGCCACGACAATTCGAAATGAAGAACCTCCTGAGCAGAATGTCAGAAGATCAACTAGAACAAGAGTTGAGTCGACAAGGTTAGCTGGATATGAGAGATTTCCAGGTAATGCAATCGATGCAGATGGTGACTTAATAGAAGAAGTAATGATGATGGCTGAAGCAGAACCAATTAACTTGGATGAAGCCATGAATGATTCGAATTGGTGTGAAGCCATGAAGGAAGAACTCAGGGCAATCGAGAAGAACAATACCTGGGAACTTGTCGAAAAAGCCAGCAAGAAGCCTATTGATGTGAAATGGGTTTACAAGCTAAAACGAAGGCCAAATGGTGAAATTGCCAAGCATATGGCAAGACTAGTGGCAAGAGGTTTTCTGCAGAAACCTGGTATTAATTTCGACGAAGTCTATGCGCCAGTGGCTAGGTTGGAAACAATCAGGCTTGTTGTTTCGACAGCAGTATATAGAGGATGGAAGATTCATCAGTTGGATATAAAATCAGCATTTTTGATTGGACCTTTGGAGGAAGAAGTTTATATCAGTCAACCACCAGGATTTGAGATCAAAGGGCATGAGTCGAAAGTGTACAGATTGAGGAAGGCTCTCTATTAATTGAAGCAAGCCCCGAGGGCTTGGAACAAAAGAATAGATAGTTTCCTAATCGAAGCAGGTTTCACAAAGTGTGTGTCTGAGCATGGAGTTTATGTAAATGATGTCGACAATGATAGTCGAATCATTTTATGCATGTACGTCGATGATTTGCTAATTACAGGTGCAAATGAAGCTGAGATAAGAAAAGTTAAGTCGAAGCTAATGCAAGAGTTCGAAATGTCAGACCTAAGGAATTTGTCATATTTCTTAGGGATGGAATTCAAAGACACAGCTGAAGGTGTGTTCCTACACCAGAAGAAGTATGCTCAAGACATCTTGAAGAGGTTCAAGATGACTGACTGTAAAGCTGCAACAACTCCATTGGAAACAGGAGCAAAGTTGAAGAAGGTAACTGATGATGAGTTTGTAAGTTCGACACTGTACAAACAAATTATTGGATCATTGAGGTATCTTTGCAATACAAGGCCGGACATTTGTCAGAGTGTCGGATTGTTAAGTCGATTCATGGAGAAACCCCAAGAATGTCATCTCATTGTAGTAAAGAGAGTACTGAGATACATTAAGGGTACGATTGATCATGGTGTGCTGATGCCATGTCGAAATAGGTCCAAGTCGAAAGATGCGGAGGTATATGGTTATATTGATTCAGATTTCAGTGGAGACCAAGATGAGAAGAAGAGTACTGCAGGCTACATTTTCATGATAGAAGGAGCTCCAATCTCTTGGAGTTCGAGAAAACAAAGCATTGTGGCTTTGTCATCATGTGAAGCTGAGTACGTAGCTGCATCGTATGCAGCATGTCAGGCAGCATGGATAGATATGTTGCTCGAAGAACTCAAGATCAAGGAACCTGGGAAGATGAAGTTGTTTGTAGAAAACAAGTCAGCTATTGATCTTGTCAATCATCCTATGTGTCATGGTCGAAGTAAGCACATAGAAAGAAGGTATCATTTTCTCAGGGATCAAGTGAACAGAGGGAAGCTTGATCTTGAATATTGCAAGACTGAATTTCAACTAGCCGACATACTTACCAAACCTTTGAAGAAAGTCAGATTCGACGAGCTAAAGAAGAGCATTGGGATGAGAAGTCTCGAGAACATGAATTAAGTGGTGTGTTAGAAGTAATTCAAGTTCTCTGTCGAAGTCGAAGTCAGAGTCTTTATAGGTTTTTGTCGAAGTCGAATTAGTTGTAGTGTTGTGTAGTCAGCTGTATTCGACAAAGTCGAATATAGCTGTTAAGGAGTTAGTCGAAATGTTTGTTTGGGCCTGGGTTTTGATAGTCTATATAAAGGGCTTTGTAATTTGTAATTACACACAACACACACAGCATTTAACACAATAAAGTTTAGAAAGTTTTGCAAACCCTAATATTTTCTTTTCTCTCTCTCCTTCTTCTTCTTTCTCTTAAACATTCATCTTTCTTGGAACATAGTTGCAATAGATCACTCGCTCACGTGTAGGCTTTATGATCAAGTAGATTTCACTCAAACTTAAAACAAATGACTTAATCATATCCATCGTTTGAAACAATTTAGTAAAATAACATAGATGAAATCAAAATAAAATTAGATCATGCAATGCCAAATTCTCAGTAATTTGGTAAACGATGAATAGTCACACAAATCTCACCAGCTAGCTTGCGCAATGATTAAAGAAGGATTAACAATTTTATGGTCTAAATAAAAGTATACTTTAACAAAAACAACTAATTCATAGTAATACTTATATTTAAGGATAACCACAAGATTAATCTTAGAATAAAGCTTTTGACAAAAACTATACTTAAGCGAATTTTTTGATGAAAAAAACTATATCATCAAATCATGCTTATATAGTGAATCTCAACCATGTTAATAGTTTATAAAAAAAAAAAAAATCAAAACAACAAAAATGTTTCATATTCAGAAATATGGCATATTGTCTTTCAATACTCTTTTTTGTTGGAGTGTATGAATATGCTAAATCTTGAACAAAAGGTTTCTTCAGGTTTCTCTTCTCTTTTTTGATTCTTTGATTCTTTGATTTTTTTTCATCTCCTATTTATCTTTCTTTTCTTGTTCTCGCTCTTATGTTTCAACTAATGCATATATTTTCTTCTTTCCTTTTGTTTGTTCAACCTACTCTTCTACTTCAAGAAAAAATATTAATAAAGATCTCAAAATTAATAAATAAGATATAAATATGACTTTTAATAAAATATTATGGTGAAAATTCATCCATATAATTGTATGTATTAGATCCATTTAGGTTATATCTATTAGTAGTAATTAATATATGTATTTCAAATTTTGGTTAAAAGAAATATCTATTTCAAACATGCTATTTATGTGTTTAGTCTAATTAAGTTTACTCTTTTCTTTTTGGTGGAATAGTTGTAAATTTTTTAAGCGAAGTGGAAAAGCAACTCTCAAGTTTTACTTGACCTGGGTATTGGGTGACAGTCTTGATACACATTTGAATTTTAAAGAAAAAGAAAAATACACATTTGAAATAGTATTATTCACATTTCACCAAAACAAAATTATTGTATTATACACCACGTGCCACTTTCTCGTATCTCCAAGTCTACGCCGACGCGTCGACTTCCCCAATTTTCTGTGTTGTGTCATCAATGCACTCGTTCCGTCTCTGCTTCTGTACTTAGATTAGATTCCCACGTGAATCACTTCCACGCGCCTCGCAATCATTGGACCATGTCGGTCTCACACTAAGAATAAGATAATTTAACTTTTAGAATTTTTTTCCATTTTAAAGAAAATTCAATAAATAAGTTAAAAATGTAACCATTACTAATGTTTACGAGTTACTAATATTCTTTTGTGGGAGCCAGAGAGAGAGTAGATGACAAGAATAGGTGGGGTGGGGTGGGGTGCGTGTGTCATTACAAAGACACGGGAGTACGTGGGCCCATATATGAAGCGGCCGCAGTGCCTCCATCAAACAAATCATTTCATTCATGGACCCATCCTCTGGTTCCTTCTTCAATTATTTCTGCATTTTTATTCCAACCCCACAAGATAGAGCAAAAAGATAATTACACAAATTATTATTATTATTATTTTTTTTTTTTTTTTTTACTTAACTTTTCTTTAAAATATGACAACTATAGAAAATTTTAAAATAAAAATATTAATTTAATTTAATATGCTAGTATTAAACATGGATGACCATAATCAAAAGTAAAATAATTTATTTTTTGTCAGTATATATGTTGTAAAATTAAAGATTTTTTGTTATAAATTTTATCAATAGTATTTATAATCTATGAAATGTTTAGATAATGGATTACTTAAAAATAATAAACTATGGTATGTTTATTTGTTCATACTAAAGATGGTATTTCGTGCTTGAATAAGTAATTTTTTTATAAATAAATAAAAAATCCTACCATTATCTTAAAATGAATCATTAGTGAAAATTCTATACAAGCTTTAAATTGTATGTTACAATATTGTTATTTTATTATATGCTATGATTATTATCTTCAAATTTATAAATAAAAGGTAAATAAAGCGTTGAAAATGATGAATAATAGGAAGGTAGTTGAAATAGATAATAAATTATTGAAAATAGAGGTATTTAGTTGTTCACTAAACTCTTTAATAAAAGTATGGGTCAAACTAAATATTGAATGAATATAGAAGAAATATTTTAGTTTTAATTTATAAGAACAATGGAATATATAAAATTGTGTAATCATGAAGTTATGAGAAAGAGAGTGAACGAAGACTGAGAAATGAGAATCAAGTATCTGAGAATCAATTTGATTTTATGTCTGAAAAGTTGACATTGGAAGTGATTTTTCTTTAACGACGTGTGATAAAGCAATATCAGATGGACGAAAAAGATTTGAATTTAATATTTATTAACTTGAAAAAGGCGTGTGATATAGTGTCGAGAGAGATTTGTGAAAAGTTTTAGAGAAGAAAATGGTTAGGATTGCATATATTTGAATGATCCAATATATGTATGAAGTGGTATCACTACAAAAAAAACTGTCTCTTGCCACGTGCATTTTACGTCACAACCTTGAAATTCACTTCACAACCCAGTTTTTGCGACGTGACCATTCACGTCGCAGGAGGACGTGTGACAACTTTTTTGCCACGTGAATTTCACGTCGCAACTTTGCCACGTGAAATTCACGTCACAACAGTCTGCACAGAAAATATCTTTCGTCTGCCATGGCTCAGTAGTGGCAGGTGACGCAGAAAACCTGTAAGTCTTTTGTGACGTGAAATTCACTTCACAACTTTGCCACGTGAATTTCACTTCACAAAGTTATGACGTGATTTTCACTTCACAACGTTGTGACGTGAATTTTACTTCACAACCTTTTTTTTTTATAAAAACAACCATTTATACGTTGAATAATTATAATTATATTAAATAAATATATATTAAGGAGCGACGTGAATTTCACTTCACAATGTTGTGACGTGAATTACACTTCACAATGTTGTGACGTGAAATTCACTTCACAACATATTTTTTTTTTAAATAAAAAAACTTTTACGTTGATAATTAATAATTAATATATATTAAATTGAAAAATTAATAAATTGAATAATAAATAAATATAATTAAATACCAAAAATATAATTATAATAAAAATTAAAATAAAATTAAAAATATCTAACAAAAATATAATTATTTTTCAAAAATTAAAATAAAATAAATGATACATATCAATCCGGATCGGGATAGTCGTCAAGGTCAAAATCATCGTTATCATCGGCATCCACCTGTCGGTGACCACTAACTCCTTCATTTCCACCAAAATTACCGCTCCCTTGTGATTGCATAAATTGTCGCATCATCGCCTCCATATCAGCTTGCCTTTTATTCATGGCCTCTATTTGACTTTGTTGCTGCTCCATTAGACGTTTTTGCTCCTCTAGTTAGACCTTTAGCGCCGCCTCACGTTGCTCCGACTCACGTCTCGCCTCGGTTAGCGCTAGTTGTCTAACGACTTCCATTATTTCGGGAGACAATTGTGGTGGATTTGAGGATCCTTCCCCATCTCTAACTCTCTGAAATAATGTCATATCCTCCTTTCTTATACTGCCGGCCAAAGCTCCAGCACCAAATAAACACCCATTAGGCCCCTTTCCGCCGGTTACTAAATCTCAAATATAAAAATCCACTCGCAGATTAAGCGGCTCGCCTTCTCTCGGATTGTATTGAGGATTTTCAATCAAAAATTGTGTGAGCAACGTCTAATAATCCTCCTACACATGCAATAAAAAAATCAAGTTAAATATAATTTAAAATTTAAAATAAAATAAAATAAAATAAAATAATAAATTAAATATAGTCACGTGATTTTCACGCCACGATATCTTCTCACGTCACAAAATTATCATTAAATAAAAAAAATATAAACAATTGAAATAAAATAAAGTAACTTACCAAAGCTTTTCTGGTACGTTCGTCAACAAAACCCCCAGATTTTTTTGTTCTGGTCCTTATCACCAGCTCCACCATTGTTGGATCTCTCCCCAATTCCTTTTTCTAAATAATAAAATTAACTTTAATTAAAATTTTATAATAAATAAAATTTTAACTTTAAAAAGTAGTAATAATTACCAAGCGTCGAGCATGTTCGGCAACACTTATACTTCCAACTGCATTAAGGCTGCCCCCTTTTTCGAATGCTCTCATTTTCTTTGCTTTTTCAGATCTTTCCTTAAAAACAGGATCAATTTCCCAATATTTAAGAAGTTCATCAAAGACTTCTTTGCCTATCCATTTGACACGGATATTTTCTTCTTGCCAACGTATTCTTGCACGCCGTAGCATGTCAGAAAGTCGAACTGCGCATCTGCCATAAAAAATTTTCTTAACCTCCTTCTCATTGAATACTTCCCACACACACTTTTCCTGCAATGTTGTATGACATTCAAATAAATAATTAGACAATTATAATAAAAAAGAAATTTAAACAAAATTAACTTAACAAATAAATTAAATTAATTATACCTTAAATAAGTTAAACCAAACTTCTTTTTCAATCCCAAGAACTTCTCTAAATCTCTTCCAAGCTCTTTTATACTTTTGCTGAATTACATAACTTATACACTGGGCAGCAGTCCGACTCGGCTCGAAACTAAACATCAATTATTTTAATTAGTATAAAAATATAAATTATAACTTAATATATAACTTAAATTATAACTTGAATGCTTAAATAAAAATTTATTACTTACGAATTTCCGCTAGGCCAAATATAATATCTTCCTTCAATGATCGTAACCTCCTCACGATTATCTGCCAGATTATCTCCGTCGACCTCATCATCTACCTCATGATCGTCCGCATTTGGCTCCTCACGATCATCCTCACGATCAGGTATATGTGTGGGATGTGCGGTGGGGGACACCCCAGAATGCATGGCGGATGAAGGTACCGGTGTGGGATGTGCAGTGCGGGACACCCCAGAATGCATGACGGATGAAGGTACATGTGAGGGCCCCTGCTGGAATGGATAACTAGTAAAACCAGGAGCCCCAGATGGGCTAACAAAAGCTGGAATCCCAGATGGACTAATAAAACCTGGAGCCCTAGATGGGCTAACAAAAGCTGAAGTCCCAGATGAACTAATAAAACCTGGAGCCCCGGATGGGCTAACAAAATTTGGAGTCCCAGATAGACTAATAAAACCTGGAGCCCTGGATGGGCAAATACCTGGAGCCCCAGAAGAGCTAACAAAAGCTGAAGTCCCAGATGGACTAATAAAACTTGGATACTCACAAGGGGAGGAAAGTAATGTCATTAGAGGTTGAGAACTGGCCATGGACATATGATCAAACTGACTCAGCGGGGGAGGACACATTGCCGATTCGGGTGCCTGACATACTACTACCCTCGGACGTTGGGACTTCTTACCGCTGCTACCACTAGCCTTACCCTTATCAAGTCGGGGTGGCATTTTACCTATTCATAGAGAATACACATTTAATATATATTCATCAACACAAATAATAAGGAAAACAATATTTCAAAATCAATTTATTGAAAATCTATTTATTCAAAATTTATTTATTCAAAAAGTAAAATTACAAGGTTTCATAAAGTAAAATTACAAAGTTTCATAAAGAAAAATTACAAAAACAATTTATTCAAAATCATCATCCATATCATTCTCATCATCTGATGTGGTATTGTCCTCGGATCCAAACTCTTCATGCTCTTCGTCCACATCATTTTATGACAACAATATAGACGCATCAACTTGATCCCCCTCAACCATTATATCAGACAAGCTTGTAATTTGTTCAACTGCAATCACATCATTAATTTATTCAACTTCATCAACTTGGTAAGCAACATCTTCCACTAGATCGCCACTATCAATATGACCCAATGGTTTTGTTTTGATTACAACAGACCACCCTCGTTTACGTGGCACAATTAAAGGATAAGGAACATAGTATACTTGCCTAACAATATGTGACATTATGAAAGGGTCATTACTCTTTGTACCTTCGATCCATTTGAATCTCAACAGTACCATATGCCTTATCTATTTTTGTACCTCTAGCAGATGGATCGTACCAATCACAAAAAAACAAGACAACTTTATTTTCCGAGTCCAAGTAATTGTATACCAACTTGTAGATATGTTTAACAAAACTATAGAAGTCGTCTTCACCACCATCTGTATCTCCTTTTACAAATACACCACTGTTTATGGCTTTTTTTTCCTTCCGTCCATGTCTCTGTGTGAAATTTATATCCGTTCATGAAGTATGTGTGTCATTCATTTGCGCTTTGAATAGGGCCTTCAGACAAGTTTCTCAAATGGAGTATTTCTTGAGTCGGTGCAACAATGCATGACAATTTCTCCTTGAACCATAATGGAAAATAAGCATGTATGTGACCGAAGGTTGCTTGTACACCGGTGCTATGAAAATAGGAGTTGTTAAATTCCCTAAAAAGAAACACAGTATAAGTTCCAAGGTAATAAGTTTTATTTTCACATTGTAAAGAAATTTAAACAGTTATGGTATACTTACTCAAGATATGGTTTAACTTCAACACAGTTAATCAAGACATGAACATGTGCAGATTGCATTTCTTTTTGGGTCAGCCAATGGACACCCTTTTTTCCAGAGGGACGACCTGGAAGCCCGAAGACTGATAAGGTAAATTGACTTCTATCGTTAACATTTACGGGATTCCTTATGATTATTGGAGTTAACATCAAGTGATTGAAATAGTGACTGCAAAAATGAGATGTTTCCCGATGCAAGTAATGTGCACATATTGATCCTTCAACTTTAGCTTTATTTTTCACCGATCGCTTTGAATCTCCCATGAACCTTTCAAACGGATACATCCACCTATATTGAACTGGGGCGCCAAGATAAGCTTCATATGCAAGATGCACATGTAGATGTTCCATAGAGTCAAAAAAGCCGGGCGGAAATACTTGTTCCAACTTACAGAGAATGACTGGAATATTTCGATCCAACTTATTGATGTCATCCACTCCTAAAGCTGACGCACAAATATCTCTGAAAAATTGACTAATCTCAATTAGTGGATTAAGCACATGATTGGGTAGTGAACCAAACGCAATTGGAAGCAATTATTCCATAAAAACATGGTAATCATGACTTTTCATACCATGCAACTTCCCAGTGTTAGCGTCGGCACACCTTGCCAAATTTGAAGCATAACCATCTGGCATTCTCAATACTTTTAACCATCGACAAACCGCTTTAGTGTCTTGGGAAGTTAGACTGTAATTAGCCATAGGTTTTAATAATTTTCCATTCGGTTGACGCTTTAACTCCAACTCTTTTCGATCACACAAAATTTCCATGTCTTGTCTAGCCTTCTCATTGTCTTTAGTTTTGCCTTTAACATCCATCACTGTGTTAAATACATTATCAAAAAAATTCTTCTCAATATGCATAACGTCAAGATTATGGCGCAACAAATTATCTTTCCAATATGGGAGGTCCCAAAATATACTTCTTTTTGTCTAATTGTGTGTGACCCCATATCCATGAATTCTACATGCTTTACCAGTATCTGTGAATTTTGGTAGTTCCCTAACTTGGTCCCATACTTCACCTGGTGGCAATCGAGGCGGAGGCAAATCTGTTACTCATTCGTCTTTTTTGAAATCAGTCTTGTTTCTTCTATAGGGATGATTTATTGGTAGGAATCTATAGTGACAGTCAAACCACAAACTTTTCCCCCCTTTTTCCAACGTAAACGCCTTGGTGTTCCCCATGCAATGGGGACATCCCATTTTGCCATGCGTACCCCATCCAGACAACATGCCATATGCTGGAAAGTCGTTAATAGTCCACATCAAGGTAGCTCGCATAGTAAAGTTTTGTTTACTTGATATATCATAAGTCCATTCTCCAATCCACAACCTCTTCAAATCATCAATTAAAGGTTGTAAGTACACATCGATTCCGGCTTTTGGACTCGACGATCCTGGAATGAGGCAGGTTAAAAACATGTATGGCTTTGTCATGCATATCTCAGGAGGGAGGTTGTAAGGGGTTACAATAACTGGCCAACAAGAATATCCACTTCCAGACGCTTGGACATATGGAGTAAAACCATCAGAGCATAATCCAAGTCTCACATTTCTAGGTTCTGCGGCAAAATCGGTATGTATGCGACCAAAGTGCTTCCAAGCCTCACCATCAGATGGATGTCGCATAGTACCTGAACTTGTTTTATTTGTATGATGCCATTTCATTTTACTTGCACTGTGCATTGAAGCAAACATTCTTTTCAACCTTGGTATTATCGAAAGATAAAACATGGACTTCACTGCTACACGTTTTTGCTTACGGTCAATGGCTTTACTACAGATTTTATATCTTGGACTCTGGCAGAACTTACATTCCTCCAACGCTCCATCATTAATACCAAACTCATTGTCATAAAACAACATGCAGCCACTAATGCAACAATTAATCTTTCTTACTTCTAAGCCTAACTTTGACATCAACCTCTTCGCATCATAAAAACTTGTAGGCAAGTTGTCTTTCGTAGGGGTCGCATCGAGCATCATTTTTGCGAAGAATTCCAAACACTGATCAGAAACATTCCAATTTGACTTAGCGGCCAATAATCTCACACACATTGACAGTTTTGAGTCCGACGACCCCTCAAACAACGGCGTATTCATCTCATTCAACAACTGATAAAATTTTTGCGCTTCCTCATTCGGCAACTCTTCCCCATCAAAATCTTCAGGTTCATCATAGGTCACATTCGCACCAAAAGCATCGGCTACCATCTCACTGATCAGATTAAAGTTTTCCCCATGTTCCATCGGTGATCGACTACTTGAAGCATGCGTATTACTGGTCTCTGGTACGTTACCGGGCAATTCCTCTCCATTATATGTCCAAACCCAATCATTTTCAATGAAACCCCTTCTCTTCAAATGACGTTCTACTTCCTCTGGGTCATCAATTATAGGCCTACATCCACATTTAATACAAGGACACCTTACTCCTCCTTCGCTTCGACAACACTCCTGAGAAAATGCCCATCTGATAAACACTTTTACTCATTCCTCAAAATTGGGTTTAAGTCCACGTCTTCCAGGATACAACCTATCGTACATCCAACTACGATAATACCGATAATATTCCATACTGCACATTTATACAATCAGTCTTTTTAATTAATTATATACTATTCTTAAACATACTACTAATAAACATATATTATTCTTAAACATACTACTAATAAACATAAACACATATTAAACATATACTACATATACTTTAATATAATTTAATATACTTTAATATTAATTTAATATAAGTTAATATAATTTATATTAAAAAATTTATTCTTAAACATAAACTATTAAAAATTTATACTATTCAAAATATATATACTATTCTTAGACATACTACTAATAAATATAATATTTAAGATATAATATTAAGCATAATATTAAACATATTAAACATACATACTATGTATATTATTAAAAATTCTGTTTTTATAATTTAATATAATTAAGATAAAAATTCTTTTTTTATAATTTAATATACTTTAAATAAAAATTCTGTTTATATAATTTAATATACTAACATAAAAATTTAATATAATTTAATATATATAATAAGATAAAAATTATGTTTTTATAATTTATTATACTAAGATAAAAATTCTGTTTATATATATATATATATATATATATATATATATATATATATATATATATATATATATATATATATATATATATATATATATATATATATATATATATATATATATATATATATATATATATAATCTGTTTTTAATAAATATATAATATATAATATATACTAATATATACTAATAAATATATAATATATAAAAAATTAATATATATAATCTGTTTTAATAAAAATATACTAAGATAAAAATTATAAAATCTGTTTTAATAAATATATAATATATTCTGTTTTTAAAATAAATATATAATCTGTTTTTTTATACTCTATTTTTTAATAAATATTATATATTATATATATATATTTTTTTTTTAAAAAATACATAAAATCTGTTTTTAATAAATATATAATATATTATTTATTCTATTTTAAAATAACTATATAATATATATATTCTGTTTTATTTAATAAATAAAATATGATTTATTTAATAAAATCTGTTTTATCTAATAAATATAATTTGTTTTATATAATACAAATATATTTTCGTTTTAAATAAATAAAAATATCACATATTTCCATTTTCAGAAAAATATATTTTAAAAAATTAAATATTACATTTTCGTTTTAAATTTATATATCACAATAAATATAATTTAGAAAAAAATAGTATTATATTTAAACAATAACAAACCAATAATATATAAAATTCAAAAAAAAATTAATTACAAAAATACCTCTTCTTCAATCTCCTTCAATCTTTCTCAAAATCTTCTCAAAATAATCTTCTTCAATCTCTTTCAATCTATTAAAATACAGAAATAATAATAAGTAAATTAATAATTTCGGAATATATTAAAAAAATAAACAAAAAAAAAGGGAAGAGAAGAGAAGAGGAGAAATTACCTTAAGTTTGAAGATGGGAAAAAATGGAAGAGAAGAGAATTCTGAGTGAGAAAGGGGAAGGGACGGGAAAGACGAAGGGAAAAAGAGAAAGAAGAAGGGAAAGAGAAGGAAATAGAGAAAGGGAGTGGTCTGGAAAGAGAGAAAGTGAGTGGTCTGGGAAACTTAAAATTCATATAAATTAAATAGCCCATTTAGCGACGTAAATTTCACGTCGCAACACTCAACGGATAAATTTCAAATTTTTAACTTGCGAAATGTAAAACACTTCGCTAATTTGCAAAGTGAATAACACGTCACTAAGTTCCAACGGTAAAAAATTTGTCAGTCCTAACCTGCACATTCTGTACCCTATCATTTCAACGTCAGAGAAAATTTTCCCTCTTAAAGCTTGCGACGTGAATATCACTTCACTAGCAAAATTTTGAAATTTCAACCTTCCCTCTGAACGCCATTCCCTCTTTTGTACAAAATTTTAGCCAGACAAGACGAAACGTGGCAAAGTTGTGAAGTGAAAATCACGTCACAAAATGTTTTTTTTTTAAATAAATTTTTTTTTTAGAAGAAAGAAAAATTTTCATTACGTTTTTGGAGAGAAAATAGGAGAATTGGAGAATAAATCTCCTGGGGACTAGGTGGCTTGCGCCACCTCCCGTCTCTTATACATAGTGGCTGGCGCCACTTTTGGTAAAGGTGGTGGGCGCCACCTCCCATGTGGCTTGCGCCATATTGTGATGGTGGGCCCCGCCCCTTTATATATATATATTTTTTATTTTTCTTTTCTTCTTTTCTTCTTAATAAATATTTTAAAAGTAGACATATATTTTTAAAAAAATTACAAATGATTTTAATGAGAACTTATTTAAAAGTAATAAAGTTATTTTTATTTTATTTTTTATAAATTGAAAAAATTCAATAACTCAAATATTCATTATTACATTTTTTAACATAATCAAATTCGCATCATTTTTAAAATATATTTTTTAAAAATGAATTATATATATATTTATTAAAAATAGCTTTAAATTTAAATATATTTTAAAAAAAATTTGATATAAAAATCGTAAAGAAAATGAAATATCAAAAATATTTTTTTTTAAATATTTAAATTCAGTTATTTATTTATTTATTATTATTTTTTAAAAGAACTATATAATTCAATAAATTATTTTTCAAAAAAAAAATACCATAAATATAAACCAAAAAATTATAACTAATATGTCGACTACTTCTTCTATGTTTAATGTTATTATTTTGAAATTATTATTTTCAATTCTCCAATAATAACTTTAGGTGAACGGCAATTATAAAAAAAATTGTTTTAAGAAAATTCATTGTGATTAAGTATGAGAAATTATTACTCACCCTGTCTCATCATAATTATTGTATTTGCAACACAAATTATCCTACATAAATGGTCACTTTTAGATTTCTTCTAACTATGCAAACTAAATGATAATATAAATTTCATTACCTTTCAATTTATATTTAATTATAAAATAAAATAATAGTGGCTGGACGCCACCTCCCATGTGACTTGCGCCATGTGATAGTGGGTCCTACCCTTTTATATATTTTTTTTTTCTTTTTTTTTCTTTTTTTTTTCTTAATAAATTTTAAATATAAATAAATATAAAATTAATAATAATTTGTTTTTTAAATACAAATTAAAAATAAAATTTTTAAATAATAAGTTTAATATACTAAAATGAGTAATTAATATCTTAGTTTAATATACTAAAAATGAGTAATTAATAAGTTTAATAAATATTTAGTTTATTTTACTAAAAATGAGTAATTAATAAGTTTAATATATAGACCATTTTGCCGCGTGAATTTTACGTCGCAACTTTGCCACATGAAATTCACGTCACAACATCCCAACATTAAAAAAATTATATAGTCTGGACGAGGGAGAGAAATGTGAAAATTATATAGACCATTTTGCCACGTGACTTTCACGTCACAACTTTGCCACGTGAAATTCACGTCACAACATCCCAACAGTAAAAAATTGTGACGTGGGAATCATGACACAAATAAAAGTGTCAATCAACTGTCTCCCATCAATTCAGCGTCAGACTTCTTCCCTCCTTAACGTCCTTTTAATTTTTAAATTTCATGTTGCGACGTGATTATCATGTCACAACTAAAAATTTGAAAATTTCAAATCTCCCCCCATCTGCTAACCTGTGTCCGCCTGATTTCTTTTATTTTTTTATTTTACTTTTAAAGTTGCGACGTGATTACCACGTTACAACATTTTGTTTAAAAAAAATGTCTGACTTTCTCCTATGCATGCAGCAATGTCAATATTTTAATAATAAAAATATGTAGCGACGTGATAATAACGTCACAACTCTCTTTTTTTGCCACATGATTTTCACGTCACTATATCACGAGGCTGGAGACAGTTTTTCTTGTAGTGTATCAACTAGTGTGTGGACAAATGGTAGACAGATAGTTGATTTCCTCATTACAATAAATTTGCATCAAGATTCAACCCAGAACCCCTATCTTTTTTTACCTTAATTTTGAATATACTCACATAACACATCTTAAGGCTAGCATCGATATGCATGCTTTTTGTAGACTATATAATCCTACTTGGAGAGTAGAAGGAGAATTTAAATGATACGTTGGAGACTTGGAGACGAGCTTTAGAAATTCATGGTTTTCGCCTAAGCATAAGTAAGACGGAGTATATGAAATGTAAGTTCAACATAAGAATAAGTGTTTCTAACTTAGAGGTGAAAGTTTCAGGCCATATCGTCCATAAAGTCGCACAGTTTAAAATCTTAGATCTGTAATACAAAATGATGGAGAAATATAAAGGGATGTAAAACATTGAATTCAAACTGTGTGACTGAAATGGAGGAGGGTTTCATGGATTTTATATGACGCGGAGATACCTCGCAAGCTGAACGGAAAATTTTATCGAACTTCGGTAAAACCTACGATGTAGTACAGGACAAAATGTTGGGCAGTTAAAAATCAACACAAGAATAAATTAACCGTAGTAGAGATGAGGATGTTGTGTTGGATGTATGATAAGACTAGACAATATATAATTAAAAATGAAAATATTATAGAGTATTGGGGTAGCACCTATAATAGGTGGTTTAAACTTTTATTGTCTATCCCACTTAATGGAATGAGGTTTGATCGTTGTTGTATATTAGTCCCTCCGTCTTACAATAGATGTCATATTTCCTATTTTTATTCGTTTCAAGTTATTTGTCTCTTTAGAATATCAATGTGATATTTATTTATTTTTCCACTAATTTATTTTTATTTATTGTATTTTCAATCATGTAACAACTCCGCTACCTATTCTTAATAAAATTATTTTAGTAAACCACATTCATTTTATCATTTAAATCAATACAGTTAATCATTACTTTAAAAAATATAAAAATATATTTATTGGGAGAGGAAGAAAGTAATATTTTTAATAATAAATATTTTAAGTTATAATATTCAAATTATTTTTTTAGTTTATATAAAAAAATTAAATAACTTCTACTATTATATATATATATATATATATATATATATATATATATATATATATATATATATATATATATATATATATATATATATATGATTTAAAAATAAATAAAAAATAATTATAAAAAAAACAAACGTAGATAACAAATCGGTCCAATATTTTATCTATATAGGGAGTCAATTTACAACTCAATTTATTAAATTAAACATTTTACCCCTCTAATTCAATGTTATATTTTTACAGCCCTTTTTACTATAATTCTTAAACATTTTTCATATATATTATATCAGCTGTTCTTATAAATTAGTGAATTTTTTGGTTTCATCCTGATATTTTAAAAAAAATAAGAATTTATGAATATTAAAATTCTTTTGGTATTTGTCCATAACATGACACTTGGCGTCCAAAGGATGGTATTACTTGTGCCATATATCAAAATATTATTGAATACCAGTCACGTTATGAATGAATATCAAAAAGATTTTAATATTTAAGAATTACTTTATTAAAAAAAAATTTGAAGGGACGGTCGATAAAAAATACAAAGATGAAAGCTAAAAACTCACTAATTTACAATAATGAATGATATACTTTAACCTAAACTTAATATATTCTCATATCTTGACAAAGAAGTTCTCTGTGACAATATTTATGATCGTTATCATTTAGTGAGAGAAAAAACAAGTGACTAGTATATTTATAGTCTTACTTCACAAATATATAATGTTTTGGACTTGGTCAAGACCCAACTAGAATGAAATATAAGTCACTTGAGTAATAGTAAGCAAAATTAATCTGGAGGTTAACACATTCTAAAGGCGCGTTTTATTAGAGTTTAATAACAATAGTTTATAGGATTCTCTGATATTTGTCTCTTGAAAAAATTGTCTTAGTGAAGATATTAGCATCTCAGAACTAGAAGATAGACATATCTCAAAGGCACGCATGATCGTGCTAACTTATTCCTAAAGACTGTCAAATGATAGAGTAAACATTATTCTCTACTATAAATCCTAAGAGCAATTGAGACTAAAGTACACACAATTCTAAAATCCTAAACCTTACACTCATTGCTTCTACTAACTTAATCGTTTGAATGTTTGCAAATACACCCCAACTAAATGATAAATAAATAATGCCCGTCTTCAAGAAATTTATCACCACCATAATCATCATAACCACTTAAAGATAAAGGTATTTTCATATCATTTGGCGTTGTTTGTAGGAAGTGTTCTAATCTTTTCCACTTTATCTGTAATATGTTGGTGAACTTGTAAGGAACTCAAGTTGCGGATGCAAGCACCATGAACCAGCTATGATGCACCTTGCCCAAAGAATTTGTAATAAGACCCCGCAATCAAAAGATGGCATGATTATTGTCACACCCCAAATTTTATCCCTTAGATTCCATCATTGTTAGTTGCATCATATGCATTGCATTAAGAAAACCAAGTGTTTGATCAGTCAAAGTTTGATGTGTTCATCAACATATCAACTAGTCCATTCATTCATGGATCAAGATTTTCTCTCCATCAACAATCAAAGTTTGAGTTTGCATCAATTCAAAATAATCAAGTTTCAATTTCTCAAGTGCACCAAACTAGGGTTTTGGTCAAAGTCAATTGGATATTGACTTTTCAATCAAGGCATAATCTCACGCTTAGGAACATGATCCAAGATCCTCAAATACATCTTTGGAGTCCAATCACGTGATCTAATTAGCTCAAGAAGTTTGATTCATTGACAAGTGCAAGATTTGAATTCATCTGATATAAAGTCAACATTTGATCAAAGTCAAAGTTTAACTTTTGACTCATTTTTTGTCAAACATGACTTCCTCAAGACAATAAACATGAAAATATGGAAAATGGTTAGATTGGATCATGATTAATCAAGAAAAGCACAAAAAGGATCAAAGTTGCCAAAATTAGGGTTCTTGATTTTTTTTCTAAGTTATGAAAATGCATGATCAAGTGACCAACTTTCCAAGATCATAAATTCTTCCTCAAGCATCAAATGAAAACACTTAAAAGCCCCTCTTAAAGGTGACATTTGATACTTCAAGTTGATTAAAATTACATGTCAAAAGCTTTCTTGAAGTGGGAGTTATGATTGATCAAAGTTAAGATTTTTCAAGTTGCTGAAAATCCAAACACTTAGAAATTTTTCTAAGTTTTTCACCTTATCAAGTGCATGACTTTATGACCACTTTGTGATCAATTCAAACCACCACTTTTCATGCTCAAGGGATGTACTTGAAGATGACATTACATACTTCATTACTGTGGAAAAATTGGATCAAAAGCTCATAAGAATTGGAAGTTATGAAGTGCCAAAGTTAAGATTTCAAAGTTGTTAAAATTGCCAAAATACTCAAAAAATTTCTAAGTGTCAAACAGCTGAAAGATTCAATTTTGATGGTCAGTTTTCTCCATGATGCAAGTTGAATTTCCTCAAGTGATCAACATGAAAGTTGTAGTATTTTATGTCTTCTTTCCAATGGTACCAAGTGTAACACCCCATTTCCCCTCGCGAATAAATAATACATATATAAATCAGAGTAAATAAAAATTTATTTTTCCGACAGAAAACAGGGATGTCACAATTCAAGAAAGAAAACACAATCCCTGCTCATTTATTTGATACATAACACAAAATGGAATAAACTCAAAGGGAAACTTTTTCCATACAAAAGGAAAGGTCAATTATGGAATAAAGCGGAAGATCCATAACTGAATTGTTTTACAAAATGAATTGTTTTATAACATCAAAATATACATACAAAGGTAATACATAATAAATCTAACAAAGGTATACATATATAACATAATCGTTCCCCGACTCTCGTGCTACGTATCAGAGCTGACATCAAGACCGACAACAGAACGGAGGGCTAATCTTCACAAAAGCCTCCAAGACTACTAATCTGCAATTGCCTCATAGAGCAACAAACCACAGTAGAAGGGTGAGAAATAACAACTAAATCAAGATTGCATAATAATATGCAAAACATATAATTCACATACATAGTTATTCTCACCACAAGCATCACATTTAATACACATAACATATACCAATTATACTAACATAATCACATATTCACACATAAGGCACACCATAGTCATAACATATGGAAACACCCCACCACATCACATATCATATGTTTATGCATAAAACATATTATCCACAACCAATGCATTTATCACATATGCACATCAATTCCCCAATTCAAACATAAATCTCAACACATACTCAATCAATTCATGATTTTCCACACATAATCAATCCATTCAGGATTTATGCAAATGCACAGAGACCGACACAACGACTCTATGCAATGCATATGCGATACCATCTGTCGCTCCCAGGATTTTCATCCAGGTACAAACGCGAAAGTGGCGCGGAAAACAGAGTCGCCAGCCGTGTAAATTTATCCCAAGAGAGGGAAAGGGAACACCGCATAAACCTGAGGAAGAGGGAAAAGAATAGTCATCGCAACCATAGCCAGGGTTCGGGAGTCGGTTACGCGAGGGGAAGGTGCTAGCACCCCACGCGTCCATCGTACTCGATGGGATCCATGCTTGTTGTCTATTCTAAGGGTGAGTTATCCTATCATCTATGGCTGTACTAAAACGGGGGAAGGGAAAAGCTAAGACAGACTCGGTAGGACGTCGACGTCCTAGGCCTACGTACCCCCTTTGTGCAATGGGGAACTCAGAGTCAACGTAGTTCAGACCAAGTTCTTTTTTGTGTTTTTTATGAGCGACGTTAAGCTCGCGTCCGGCAGTTAGGGTCGATGCCTGTTTGCGACTCAGACGGAAAGTAACGTGCCCTTTTTGAAAATAGCCTTTAAGTTGACGATCCCGAAGGACAAAATGGTTTGAAGTTCGTTTGTATTTTTTAGGACAGAAGTGACTTTAGTTAGTTCATAACTCGACTTGAAGCAAAGTCTATGACACGGGAGCTAATGCGTCGCATGGTCGCCCCCAATGAGACGTATGCTCAACACTCTAGAAGAGATAAGGGGGACCCCTGAATCTTCATTTCCTATGTTTAAGGCTTGTGTGCAAGGCAAGTTGACCTTATTAAGTACCTTAAAGATGTTATGAGATGAGAAGAGGGACTCAAAAGAAAAGAAAAAAAACTACGGGGAGAATCTATCCTAATGTTATCATGCAAAGATGGCCCTAAGGGGAGGTTTAACAACAACCTAAGCCTAAAGAAAAGAAAATATGAGAGAAAGAAAGAATGAGAGTGGACATGGATACTTATCCACACCCTCCAATGACTTACCTCTACCTCTGCATAAAAGGTTAGTACAAAACAGACATACGTAAAAGAAATGAGACAAAGGAAACCCAAGCAATGACATATAATAGCCATCAAGTGACCTATAACAATCTAAACATGGTTTATGAAGTCAAAGACACAATCCCAAAACAATGGCACCAGTGCCTTTTTCAAACAGGTAACCAGACATGATCAGAGATATGCATACAAGAAGTCCTCAAGCAAGGGGCAATCACATAATTAGTAAAACATCTTCTAAAACTACCAAATTAATTATCAAAGTAGCTCAACCAGAAACAAACAACATGTCAAAAGCTCATACCAAGATTCAAAATATAAGTCACTCAAACAATCATGCAAAGTTCAGACAATAAACATGACTCAATATGCAAAAAAAGAGGACTAAAATGCAATATGAAATGATTTTTAAAATGAGAGAAAAATGTTTTAATGACATTCAATGTGTTGATGAATGAATACAAAAGGAATAAGTTCAAAACATTTTGTGGATGATGAGAAATAAACTAGACAAGTCATGGTATGCATATATGAAATAAATTCAAAAAGAAATTATTAAAATAATTAATTCAAATGATAAAAATAAAATAAAAATAAAAAATAAAATTTGAGAAAATTTTATAAAATTATAAAAATGTTTCATGAATTTTTTGGGAATTTTTTAATGCAATTATCTATTTTTTTTTAAAATGAAAATGAAAATGCAATAATTAAATAAAATAGAAAGAAAATGAGCATGGGGGGTGTGTTCAGTAATAACTCACGTTGAGTATTGACATGGGCTGGAAGGAGGGTGTGTGAATAGCAAGCCCAAACATTAAATCCAACAGAAAAATAAAAAAAGGATAGCGTGTGAACCCGGTCAACTGATTTGACCCAATACCAACCATTAGATTAATCAGACGCTTGCCATCAGTCAACACATCAAACAAGTAAACGTGATCAATGGCTATGATGAAAAAATACACACTAATTAACGTGCACGCGCCACACAAAATTATCAGCAATAAAAAATAAAGAGCACGTGGTAAGTACACCGTATCCTTTATGCGTTGGCGTGATGATGTCCCTCAGATCTAACTAACGTACCAGATTAACCAATCAAACGCATGATGTGAGGATCAGATTTAAGGTGCATGGTTCTTAACATGGATGGACACACACACAACCCATGAAATAAAACACAATTTTAAACGACTTGGAAACGTGAGGACCACACGATCAAGCAATTGGACGGCCAAGATTATCTCTTCCACATAAAACCCTAATCTGGCCGGAGGGAGAACCAGACGCCGGAGCCCTAGCTCCGGTCGTCTTCTCCGGCGACCCTCACCCATAATTTTCCCAGAAAACACATATAGGTACACCATTCGAACCAGAAAAACATGAGGAATTCAAATATCATCATCATTTTAACAAATACTCATCCTACAATGCAAATCGAATGAAAAAAGCCACGGTTCAAAAAAATCAAACTCATCATACAACCAATATACGCTTCCAAACTCAAGAAAAACTACATCAGAATGATCAGTGGGCATCACACATCAATATGCACGTTTAAAAAGAGACTTTTAAGATCACGAAAAAGTGCACTGACCTGAGATTATGCTACCTTCGCCCTTGCTATTAGCTTCAAGTGATGATTGCTTTGTGCTTTATGGATCCTCAGGACTCAGATGGCGAAAGAATTTTTGGAAAGGCTCTTCTTGATTGAGAGATACGAATGATTGAAGTTTTAGGGCTCACTCTTGAAAACTCTCCAAAATCACGTGTGCCCTCTCTAACCCTAGCATGAGTTAAGTTAAATACTTAGGGTTAATCCACTGATAATTATTTGGGCCTTGTTAATTCCATACTTAATGAGTTTTGGATGATTTTGGAAAATTGCATTATGTGGAATACACCCTCTTCCATGCATGTACACCCAAATATTTCATGATGGATCACTTATTTAATAATTGCTAATCACACCTGAATTTGATTTGGGCCTTGAGATGTCTTGGTTCATGAGTTTAGAATGATCTTGCAATTTTGCACCATGTGAAATAAGTCATGAAATTTATTGGTTCAAAGGCCCAAAATGATCCTTAAGGAATGCTCTTTGATGTTAAAATGTGGCTTGAAACAAAGGCATCAATTATAGGTCACTATGTCCCAAAATGCAAAAGTTGTGAAAATGGAACCTTAAAAAACCACTTTGCCTTCTTTTGATCATAACTTGAGTTTCACAAATGATATGGAGACCATCTAGTACTTGTTGGAAAGGGGAGAAAAAGATCTTCAACTTTAATGTTTGAGGAAAATTCATTTGAAGCTTTCTTGATGATGAAAAGTCAAGTTGAATGTAGTGTAAGGACTTGCCCAAAAAGGAAACTTTCAAATTATAGGTCATTTCCATATTTAGTAACTTTTGTACCAACCCTTGATTCTTGATAAATGGTATGAAATTTGACTCTTGAAGACCATATGAGAATGTGAGACTTTGAAAACCTTGGAGAGAACCTCAAAATTCCACAGTTGACTTCCCATCTCACTGTTAACTTTTCCCCTAATTCTCCCGATTCCCAATCCATTGGCCAATTGAATCTCTCCTGAACCAAATTGGTGGACAATCTTCCATCCCTAGATACTTAGGGACCCAAGGAATGCCATGGAATCAAGTCTTGCCCAAAAAATCAGAAATAAACTGACTTTATAGCAAACCCTAATCTTGGTACCCTCAGTCTATGAGGAAATAACACAGTCTCCAAATCCAAATTCCTCTGAATATGACGTGTATCCTCTCCAACAAAGATAAGATATGTCATTTGGTGATGATAAAAACCCAAGAAGCTTGCCCATTGGAGCAATAAACCCAAGAATCTCAAAACCCTAATTTCTGCACTGGTTAGGAGAGAGTGATCCACAATACAAGGACTCTTTCTTGACCCCTTGAAGAACATTTTTTCCTCTTGAACTTGCCTCAGGCACCTTGACCCCATGCTAAGAACCAATGATATGCACACATGATAATGCAAACATGAAATGAAACATAAGCCGGTTAGTAAGGAGAGGAAATTTTGGGGTGCTACAGCTGCCCCTATTCAATCAACTTGGTCCTGAAGGTATGATAGCGACGGCTCTCAGACATTCTAGGATGCACGGGGATTGAATACCGAAAGAGCCCCGAAAATTTGCTAATGGTGAGAATAACGAGATGGAGCGTGCTGAAAAATAAGGAGTATGACCTCAACCATACCCACAAAAATAAGACGAATACGACCTCAATCGCACCCACAAAATGAATACAACCTCAATTGCACCCGCAAAGGAAGACTGACCTCAACCACTCTACCCACAAAGAAAATACGAATACGACCTCAATCGCACCCACAACAACGAATACAACCCCAATTGTACCCTCAAAGGAAGACTAACCTCAATCACTCTACCCACAAAGAAAATACGAATACGACCTCAATCGCACCCACAAAACGAATACAACCTCAATTGTACCCGCAAAGGATAACCAACATAAAGTGGACTTCGTCGGGGATAACGTGAAACAAAACTTCTGGTTTAAGCCATCTCTGCTGAGAAAGAGAATTGGGTTTCACGACATAAGCCAGACGAGAACTAGATTTACCACGACAATAGGTCAGACGATAACTGACTACCAGGCGAGAACTGGATTTACAAAAGAGATGTCAGGCGATAACTGACTACCAGGCGAGAACTAGATTTATAAAAGAGATGTCAGGCGAGAACTGACTACCAGGCGAGAACTGGGTTTACACCAAATAAGTCAGTCGAGAACTGACTACCAGACGAGAACTGGATTTACAGAATAAGTTAGACGAGGACTGACTACCAGACGAGAACTGGATTTACAGAATAAGTTAGACGAGGACTGACTACCAGACGAGAACTGGGTTTCACCAAGTAAGTCAGACGAGAACTGACTACCAGACGAGAACTGGATTTACAAAGGAGATTGGCCAATCCAAGGCAAACTCCTAACAAAGATACGGTCGTGAACCGAAAGGGTGAGAGGTGAAATCAACGGACTTACAAACCACAGATAAGATGACTCCGCTGGGGAAAGGAGAAGTCTAAATAAAAGACTCTGCCGGGGAGCACAAGTATGAGGAACACATCCCTCCAAAATCTCCTGAGTTACGCCATCTCTGCTGAGAAAGAGAACCGGCAAGGAAAAGTATCAAACCTGGCTTATGTTTCGAATGCAAATGTTTGAATTTTGCCGTAATGCTCCACATGAAGTGGAAATGCTACGCGTTTGAGGATGCAATGCAAATGCTTATGATATGCAAAAGGGGTCCCTCCAGCAAAATAAATGCTGGAGAGAAAAGACCAATTCAGCTGGGGATGACAAAAATAAATTGTCCTCTGAATCCAAGAACTCTGCTGAGAAGGATCACGCTGACCGACCCTTTGAATCAACAACTTCTACTGGGGGTGAAATCCCAACAGAACATCCATGCTACCGGGGATTACGCCTGTCATTTACTGAAGGTGACGCCGAACTTGAGATTCCTCCTCTGCTGGGGGAGTTGAGAATGAATGCCAAAAACGGAGTCGACGATTTGTTACTGAAAATTGTTAATATCCAATTGGGCTCAGAACCTGCTGGGGATGCCAGCCCATAATACCATCCTGCTTGGGGAAAACAGTCCAAAATACCATCCTGCTCCGGGACACTGCTTAACTTAGCCTGCTGATGGGGAGAAAGACTTTACTCCCTTCTTGCTGGGGACTAGAATATGACATCGTCGGTGAAAGCATGCTTCCTGACTGGATGGGGAAGGTGAACACCCTGATTCTGTGGGGAAATAACGTCTTGATCCAGAGAAAATACTTTCCAGGTCTCCTGCCGGGGAAAGTCTGCTCTGCTGAGGATAGTGCAATCTCAATGCTGGGGAGAGCAAACTGCTGGGGAAATACAATCATGTTGCCTTCCAATCCTGACTTGTTTCTAAGGTCGTAAACGGCCCTTTGAACTTTCCACTTGCCACAGACCACCAGGTCTAATGTAAAAAATCATCTCAAGAGGATTTTATAGAAGATCGGGCATTCGTACTGCCCAGGGTCTTCAAACTCTTGGAGAGATTTATCATATCTCGACATAACTGCCCCAGACTTCATAATCCATGACGTACATTGCCTCGAAAGGGATCGTAATGACTTAAAAATACTCTGCTTTAGTACCTTGAGGAGGTGCTTTCAATTAACCACTTTCAGGAGTGGATAATTTCTCACGCTCTAGGGATGGCCTGCCCCAAGTCTTGAAGAAACTTTTCCCCTGACTGATCTTACCGAGATTTGTCAAATCGACCTGATTGCCCCTGTTTGGCTGCTTTAAGGAGAGTTTTTAGCGTGACTGCTCCAGATTAGCCGCATCTTATCACCATTTAACGGGAATCCCTAAGCTGTGTACAGTCTCTTAGCCACATACCCCTTGACCTGATTGTCCTTCGGAATTTTCACCATCTCAACTTGGCGTGATCGAGCTTCTCGACTGTCGTTCATCGTGTAAGCTTCTTTGATATCAAACACATGTAAGCAGAAAATGTTTATTATGAGGATGACAAATCTAATGCAACACTCATGTTAACCTTGAAGTTTTATTGAAAATGCGTCGCCAAGCTTCGTGAATGAATCACTAGCTGGGATGCGACCTTGATTTTTGAATGGCAAAACAACGCGCACATGCAATACCAACCAATCTTATTAGCACAACTCATAGGAGTCAGGAACGTTATCCTGTTGAAGTACGCTTTCGGAATAAACCTTGTTTCAATTAGGACTTTTAAGGGTTGTAACGTGGTTTGGTTCACGGTTTCCGAGAAAGGATTTATGGCTCAAAATTTATCGGTGCCCACCCACTCTTCGTGATGTTCTCCAGTCCTATGTTCAGTTAATCTGACACAAACGCTCATCTCTCAAAAGGTTTACGGTCTTTAAGGGACCCACGCAACTAATGGTTTGACACCTAAGGAGGTTTTGGAGTGACAGTCATCCCTTTTTATCTTTTGTGTCTGTAATCACACGAATTTGTTCTTATCGAGGATTTTCTTTTGTAATGCTTTTCGCTTCTTCTTTCTTCTGTTTTTTGATCCCTAATTTTTGCCTGGACTGACTCTTTTGAGCTTCTCAATTTTTAAGTTCAGCGGGATGCCCTAACTTTTGCCTAAGTCGCTTGTTTTCACGTTTCGACTTAGCGGGCTTTCTTTTTTATTCCCCTTTTTTGAACAAAGCGTGTGACACTGGTTGTCTTACTTGCTTAAAAGGGTTGTGACTGCCTCACTCCTGAGTTGTTGATGGATAACCATCGTGGTTTCGCATCTCTTGACCTCTTGACGGTGGGATAGAAGGTAATGGTTCATCGGATGCATACTCTCCTTGAAATTTGAACGCTTGGTCAAACTAACTGACGCCTACCCTGCCCCTGGGTTAAGTATAAGGATTTTTTTTTCGTACGAAAGAAGCTCCTACTTCAAGGCTCAAAGGGGTTAACGAGGGTCTATCTCCCTTATATCTCCAGTGTTTGTGAATTGGAAACAATGCCTGTACATCCTTAACAGGGTTTCATCCAAATGCGCACCATTAGAAATCTGCGCTCTTATTTCGTCATCCTCCCTCAAGAGTTCTAAACAAGAAAATTGGTATTGCAGTGCATATAAACATTTAAGAGTGAACACGAATGAATTACTTCAAGGAAAACATGCTCATTGTATTATGATCGTCATTAAAAACAAACAAGTTTCTACATGCATACAATGCTTTAAAGAGAAATGAAAAACTACAAACGAAAATGCAGTAAAGAAACTGATGACTGCCGTTGTTGAGAAGACTTGACTCCTCTTGGACTACTGGCTTTAGGAGACGACCCTTGAAGTCTTCAAACAGATGGGAGGTCGACATGCACAACCAAGTCTCCTTCTAGAAATGATATGTACCCTTTGTCAATCAATTGTTGCACTTTGGCTTGGAAGGCTTTGCAATCTTCGGTTGAGTGCCCCATAGATCCTCCATGATATCCACATTGCACATGGGGATTGTACCCCGGAGGGTATGGTTCTGGAACAGGCTTCAAAGTCTTAGGCTCCACCAATGAGTTTTGAACCAGGTGTGGCAAGAGTTGACTATACGACATAGAAACTGGATGAAGAGGAGCATTCCTTCTTTCCAAGTTGTTGCGCGGCCTATGCTGATTCTGACGCTGATACTTCTGTTGTTGAGGAGCATAAGGTTGTTGGTACTGAACGACATTAGTCTCTCATTCTTCTCCCCTGTAACGTTTCTTCGCATTTTTAGAATAACCGGGAGCAACTTAAATCTTTCCCGTTTTGATGCCGTTTTCAACTCTTTCTCCTGCCAATACAAGACCTGAAAATCCAGCTGACAAACATCCAACCAATTTATCATAATAATGCCCCTGAAGCGTATCCATGAACATATCAACGAGCTCTCTTTCCAACATCGGAGGTTGAACTCGGGAAGCCAATTCACGCCACCTCTGGGCGTACTCTTTAAAGCTTTCATTGCTCTTTTGAGACATATTCTGCAGATGTGTACGATTGGGAGCCATATCAGGGTTATATTGATAGTGTCTAATAAATGCCCCTGCCAGCTCTCTCCAACTACGAACGTCTTTCCTCTCTAGCTGCATATACCATTCCAGGGATGCCCCAGATAGGCTATCTTGAAAGCAATGCATCATCAGCTTTTCGTTCTTTGCGTGAGCAGCCATTTTACTCGTGTATGCCCTGACGTGAGTCCTTGGGCAAGTCATACCATTGTACTTTTCGAAGGTAGGAGTCTGAAACTTGTGCGGGATAACAACGCCTGGAACCAGCCCCAAATCCTCAAAATCCATACCCACAGAATCTTGATTGGCAATACCTCTCAGTTGTTCCTCAATCATCCTGAATCTCTGATCAGTGTCAATCTGGGAACCAGCATCCCCACCTGGCACAGAGAATGCATCATCTTGAATATCATCAAACTGACGGTCATGAATAGCACAGACACCAATACCACCTCCCCCGACATTTTCAGCCCCGCCCGGAGGGATCACAACACTAGAAACAGGAATACCTCCGCCCGGAGGGCCATTCTGAACATTAGTACCAGTAACACCAGTATGGATTCCTCCATGAAGGACAGCTTCGTCATCAATCCTTGCAATCAGTGGTTGGACAACAGTTCTTAACTGCTCTTGGCCCTGAGCAACCCCTTGCATTAAATCCATGAATTAGTTCATGCGGGTCCGCATCTCAGTCATCTCATTTTGTAGCTGATCCATGAGTCTCTTCTGATTTTGTCTAGTAGAATACCGGTGAATGTGTTGATCTGCAATCCTGTACTGAGGAGGAGAACCAAGTAAGAATGCCAGAGATAAACACCTATTATTCAAAATGATTATGGATATGCGAATGCAAATGAACATGTTTAAAAATTCGCAGGGCGATCCACCCTTTGATTCCAGTTTAATAATAAGATAGAACGGGACTTTTGCTCATATATTAAGAAAACCAGAGGAAACCAATTGTCAACAATCACAACCCAAGATAGTAAGTCTGAACACAATAATCATGGATCCCAACCAACAAGCCTGGTGGTGATCCAAATACAACAGAGAGGAAAAGAACTACGTCATGTTATCAAAGTCCACAAGTGCCAATTCCCCAGGTTCTGCCATAGAAACAAACTTGTGAACAGGATCCAGAATAAGTGATGGGAACTTGTACACTATGATGTTTTTTCTCTTCTCAGTACTCATCTTCAAAACCAGAATCAAGGTTAGGATGCAACCCCGCAAATGAATAGACATGTTAGGATGCAAAAATGATGATGCAAATGCACACATGGGATCAAGGATGCCACACAGACTGGATAACTGCTGCACTGAACCACTGTATAATCTCAAAGGTCTGCCCAAATACCCAGAATACCAAAATAACCACAGTGCCACACTGATAAATCTGCTGATCAGAAAACCGGGTATGTTGAAGGTCAAGGTTACCTGCAAACCTGTAAACACCCTGCCCTCTCACATGTGGGTACTAGAAAGCCGAGGATCCTCAATATCACGGGCTCTCAGGTCGAGAAATGATGATACGGTCACCATTTCTGGTTTGGCATCATCACCAATCGAGGAGGCCTCAACTGATTCCCCTCAAAAAAGAAAACATCCTATGGCAAGTCCTCAGTTTCGGCACTGAGGTCGAGAAGCAATAGTACATTCATCCCTCGGGGTACAATACTATCGCTAAACAAGGAGTGCTTCCACCGATTCTTTTCCAAAGGACACCCTATAGCAAGTTCCCAGTATTGGGTCCTCGGATCGACATGTGTAATGGGTTTGCCATTTCTGGTATGCCATTATCACGTCTCGGGAGGAGTGTCGTTACTGAGTTCTCAGGAATGGTCGCCAGAGTCGACAGCTTTCCAGGTTACATTCAATCATCTGCACCAATGCGCAGGATAGAACATTACCAAAGAAAACCTCGTCTGGATGTGGAGTTTTCAGGTATACTATGTCTGGCCAAATGCCACACGAGTCACACTACTTGCCACTCTAATCCTACGTGTACGCTCAAGCCTGGGTATTGGGCTTATCTCTCAGAACCCCCAACCCGCCAAATAGAAAAATAGTGCATCAGTTGATAATAATATGCAAAGCAGTAAATGCGGTAAAAAATAAAATACAGCAAATAAAGCAAAACAAAAAACAAAAACACCCAAAGAGAACAAAAACAAGCAAGCGCTAGGATTGACTCGCTAAAGGGGATGGACCAGCATAGGTCAACCAGAGTCCCCAGCAGAGTCGCCAGCTGTCGCTCCCAGGATTTTCATCCAGGTACAAACGCGAAAGTGGCGCGGAAAACAGAGTCGTCAGCCGTGTAAATTTATCCCAAGAGAGGGAAAGGGAACACCGCATAAACCTGAGGAAGAGGGAAAGGAATGGTCATCGCAACCATAGTCTGGGTTCGGGAGTCGGTTACGCGAGGGGAAGGTGCTAGCACCCCACGCGTCCATCGTACTCGATGGGATCCACGCTTGTTGTCTATTCTAAGGGTGAGTTATCCTATCATCTATGGCTGTACTAAAACGGGGGAAGGGAAAAGCTAAGACAGACTCGGTAGGACGTCGACGTCCTAGGCCTACGTACCCCCTTTGTGCAATGGGGAATTCAGAGTCAACGTAGTTCGGACCAAGTTCTTTTTTGTGTTTTTTATGAGCGACGTTAAGCTCGCGTCCGGCAGTTAGGGTCGATGCCTGTTTACGACTCAGACGGAAAGTAACGTGCCCTTTTTGAAAATAGCCTTTAAGTTGACGATCCCGAAGGACAAAAAGGTTTGAAGTTCGTTTGTATTTTTTAGGACAGAAGTGACTTGAGTTAGTTCATAACTCGACTTGAACCAAAGTTTATGACACGGGAGCGAATGCGTCGCATGGTCGCCCCCAATGGGACGTATGCTCAACACTCTAAAAGAGGGAAGGGGGACCCCTCAATCTTCATTTCCTATGTTTAAGGCTTGTGTGCCAGGCAAGTTGACCTTATTAAGTACCTTAAAGATGTTATGAGATGAGAAGAGGGACTCAAAAGAAAAGAAAAAAACTACGGGGAGAATCTATCCTAATGTTATCATGCAAATATGGCCCTAAGGGGAGGTTTAACAACAACCTAAGCCTAAAGAAAAGAAAAGATGATAGAAAGAAAGAATGAGAGTGGACATGGATACTTATCCACACCCTCCAATGACATACCTCTACCTCTGCATAAAAGGTTAGTACAAAACAGACATACGTAAAAGAAATGAGACAAAGGAAACCCAAGAAATAACATATAATAGCCATCAAGTGACCTATAACAATCTAAACATGGTTTATGAAGTCAAAGGCACAATCCCAAAACAATGGCACCAGTACCTTTTTCAAACAGGTAACCAGACATGATCAGAGATATGCATACAAGAAGTCCGCAAGCAAGGGGCAATCACATAATTAGTAAAACATCTTCTAAAATTACCAAATTAATTATCAAAGTAGCTCAACCAGAAACAAACAACATGTCAAAAGCTCATGCCAAGATTCAAAATATAAGTCACTCAAACAATCATCCAAAGTTCAGACAATAAACATGACTCAATATGCAAAAAAGGAGGACTAAAATGCAATATGAAATGATTTTAAAAATGAGAGAAAAATGTTTTAATGACATTCAATGTGTTGATGAATGAATGCAAAAGGAATGAGTTCAAAACATTTTGTGTATGATGAGAAATAAAATAGACAAGTCATGGTATGCATATATGAAATAAATTCAAAAAGAAATTATTAAAATAATTAATTCAGATGATAAAAATAAAATAAAAATAAAAAATAAAATTTGGGAAAATTTTATAAAATTATAAAAATGTTTCATGAATTTTTTGGGAATTTTTTAATGCAATTATCTATTTTTTTTAAAAATGAAAATGAAAATGCAATAATTAAATAAAATAGAAAGAAAATGAGCATGGGGGGTGTGTTCAGTAATAACTCACGTTGAGTATTGACATGGGCTGGAAGGAGGGTGTGTGAATAGCAAGCCCAAACATTAAATCCAACAGAAAAATAATAAAAGGATAGCGTGTGAACCCGGTCAACTAATTTGACCCAATACCAACCATTAGATTAATCAGACGCTTGCCATCAGTCAACACATCAAACAAGTAAACGTGATCAATGGCTATGATGAAAAAATACACACTAATTAACGTGCACGCGCCACACAAAATTATCAGCAATAAAAAATAAAGAGCACGTGGTAAGTACACCGTATCCTTTATGCGTTGGCGTGATGATGTCCCTCAGATCTAACTAACGTACCAGATTAACCAATCAAACGCATGATGTGAGGATCAGATTTAAGGTGCATGGTTCTTAACATGGATGGACACACACACAACCCATGAAATAAAACACAATTTTAAACGACGTGGCAACGTGAGGACCACACGATCAAGCAATTGGACGGCCAGGATTATCTCTTCCACATAAAACCCTAATCTGGCCGGAGGGAGAACCAGACGCCGGAGCCCTAGCTCCAGTCGTCTTCTCCGGCGACCCTCACCCATAATTTTCCCAGAAAACACATATAGGTACACCATTCAAACCAGAAAAACATGAGGAATTCAAATATCATCATCATTTTAACAAATACTCATCCTACAATGCAAATCGAATGAAAAAAGCCACAGTTAAAAAAAAATCAAACTCATCATACAACCAATATACGCGTCCAAACTCAAGAAAAACTACATCAGAATGATCAGTGGGCATCACACATCAATATGCACGTTTAAAATGAGAGTTTTAAGATCACGAAAAAGTGCATTGACATGAGATTATGCTACCTTCGCCCTTGCTATTAGCTTCAAGTGATGATTGCTTTGTGCTCTATGGATCCTCAGGACTCAGATGGCGAAAGAATTTTTGGAAAAGCTCTTCTTGATTGAGATATACGAATGATTGAAGTTTTAGGGTTCACTCTTGAAAACTCTCCAAAATCACGTGTGCCCTTTCTAACCCTAGCATGAGTTAACTTAAATACTTAGGGTTAATCCACTGATAATTATTTGGGCCTTGTTAATTCCATACTTAATGAGTTTTGGATGATTTTGGAAAATTGCATTATGTGGAATACACCCTCTTCCATGCATGTACGCCCAAATATTTCATGATGGATCACTTATTTAATAATTGCTAATCACACCTGAATTTGATTTGGGCCTTGAGATGTCTTGGTTCATGAGTTTAGAATGATCTTGCAATTTTGCACCATGTGAAATAAGTCATGAAATTTCTTGGTTCAAAGGCCCAAAATGATCCTTAAGGAATGCTCTTTGATGTTAAAATGTGGCTTGAAACAAAGGCATCAATTATAGGTCACTATGTCCCAAAATGCAAAAGTTGTAAAAATGGAACCCTAAAAAACTACTTTGCCTTCTTTTGATCATAACTTGAGTTTCACAAATGATATGGAGACCATCTACTACTTGTTGGAAAGGGGAGAAAAAGATATTCAACTTTCATGTTTGAGGAAAATTCATTTGAAGCTTTCTTGATGATGAAAAGTCAAGTTGAATGTATTGTAAGGACTTGCCCAAAAAGGAAACTTTCAAATTATAGGTCATTTCCATATTTAGTAACTTTTGTACCAACCCTTGATTCTTGATAAATGGTATGAAATTTGAATCTTGAAGACCATATGAGAATGTGAGACCTTGAAAACCTTGGAGAGAACCGCAAAATTCCACAGTTGACTTCCCCTCTCATTGTTGACTTTTCCCCTAATTCTCCTGATTCCCAATCCATTGGCCAATTGAATCTCTCCTGAACCAAACTGGTGGACAATCTTCCATCCCTAGATACTTAGGGACCCAAGGAATTCCATGGAATCAAGTCTTGCCCAAAAAATCAGAAATAAACTGACTTTATAGCAAACCCTAATCTTGGCACCCTCAGTTTAGGAGGAAATAACACAGTCTCCAAATCCAAATTCCTCTGAATATGACGTGTATCCTCTCCAACAAAGATAAGATATGTCATTTGGTGATGATATAAACCCAAGAATCTTGCCCATTGGAGCAATAAACCCAAGAATCTCAAAACCCTAATTTCTGCACTGGTTAGGAGAGAGTGATCCACAATACAAGGACTCTTGCTTGACCCCTTGAAGAACATCTTTTCCTCTTGAACTTGCCTCAGGCACCTTGACCCCATGCTAAGAACCAATGATATGCGCACATGATAATGCAAACATGAAATGAAACATAAGCCAGTTAGTAAGGAGAGCAAATTTTGGGGTGCTACACCATCCATCCATCATCTCAACACTAGTTCACTCAGGAACTATTGGAACCATCGCTTGTTACTTAGCGTAACTCCCCGTCGGACAAACGATGTTCCCCGTTGCTTTCGGTCCTCTTTGTATAAGGCTCACGATCGTCTATAATCATCGCTTTCAGTCCTCTTTGTATAAGGCTCACGATGTTATAGCGGATTCCCTCTAGAATCGATTCGTCGCTCACACCCACTAGGGCACACGACATCACAAGAATGCATATCATGATGCTTGACACACAAGAACTCATGACAATCAAATGCATCTTCACAATTCAACCATATAAATTATCTCATCATCATTATTCATGCATTGAAAACACTTCAAACAATGCATTTCATCACAAACCACAACAATCATGCAATCACAATTACTTCCACAAGGAATTCACACCACAAAGGCTACCCACAACACATCATAACAACATACATTGATATTCAATGCAATAATGTATTTTACCACACAACAACACCATTATCATACATTGAAATCAAACCCAAAACAACACATTTACTTGCCATAAGGCCACAAACCATCATCACCAACACTCATCATATGTATTCACATCATATAATAACACACAAGTTATACGATACATATTAAAAGCATATCACATGATAACACATCAATCACACACAATTACGACGGTAAAAGCCGACAAAACGATACGTCTCCACATTCCCGACACAACTAAATCGGCCACTAATCTCAAAACCATTTTAATAAGAAAGAACATGTCAAAAGCTTTCCAACGCATCAAACCGCGCCTCAAACCAACTTACGGATCAAAAGTTATAAAGAAAACAAATTGGGAAAAGCTGTCATGTTCCCAATGCGAAGCTCCTAGCGAGTCCTTCGCTTCTTCATTCGCAGTGCGAATGTCCCAGCGAACCAAGTCAGAAAGGAAAATAGCCTACAAAATTCCTAAAGTTTGCAGTGCGAACTCCCAGCGAATGCTCGCTTTCCCCTTCGCAGTGCGAGTCTCCCAGCGAACAGTGGCAGAAAGAAAACAACACAAAACAACACAAAGTTCGCAGTGCGAACCTCACGCGAACGTTCGCCCTCACCTTCGCACTGTGAATAGCCAGCGAATGCTCGCTTTCCCCTTCGCTAGGGGATTCGCAGTGTGAACCTGCGAATTCAGCAAAACCCAGCAGCGTTGTTATAGGTCATATTGGGTCCAAATTCATCATTCTCCCACCCCAAACACTTCCAATTCATACTATGACAACCAAAACATGATCCAAACCTAATAACAAGTATTCTACTCAGTTTATATCGAATTTCATCCGTGAAAACATCGATTTCTATCAATTGTTCCTAATTTCAATCGATAAGAAAAGTCGCGAAACAACCAAAACAATTACAACAAACAACACATATACATACACAAGCAAGATATAATTGAAACTTCTCACCCTTACCCGATTAATCGCGCTCGAAACGGAGTTTTCCTCGATTTTCCTCTTTCTCCTCTTTTCTCTTTCTTTCTTCCCCTTTTCTTTCTCTTCTTTTTCTTTCCTTTTCTTTTCTCTATTTTTCTCTCCACTTTCTATTTATATAAATATCTAATCCCCTAAAAGACTATTTTACCCCTCAGCTCAAATATCTCGCAAACGCTCTCAAAATGCGATAAAACATAAACAGCGATGAAAAATAATATATTGTCAAATAAAAGTCAAGAATAAAATAATATAAAACAAAAATAATTAAATCGACTCAATTAAATAAATAAGACAAAACTGGGGCATTACAACTCTCCCCCACTTAGACATTTTCGTCCTCGAAAATATACTGAGACGAACAACTCCAGACACGACTCTCGTATCCGACTAACAAACTAACAGGCCAACCAAAGGTACACCACGAATAACACAAACTGACAAACCACCTTGCTAACAGCAACCACAACAACGACACGACAACGACGACAACTACAACGACAAGATGCAAAGCCCATACAATGCCCTTGACGACCAACTCACAACTCAAAGAATACCCAAGTTACGAACACACACAGGTTCACTCTTGAACCGAAACACAACAAGAACACAAGGTTCCACAACCCAACATTGCTTCAACAACCTCTACGTGACCACTAAACCAGCATCCTTGTCACACAGCCATACTACAACAATACTACGATTCACCAATCGAACATACAACCCAAAACATCCATCTACATAGTAGCCCAAGAATAATATTTAAACCTTTCGCCTAACACTTCCATTCTGAAACGTCCAATGGTCTCATCATTCCAACTGGTTTCCAATGTTCAACCTATGAACTCTTATAAGTCACACACTCCAATAGAAAATGTACCACATCACGCTTCCGCTGCGCACTCTGATTACTCGTAACCATCAAAACTTCCAATCTCACGTCCAAAGTCTAACTCTTCCTCATATTCACCAAAAATCACTGTTCACTTTAATATTCCCAACCTCACACTCCACTGTGTTATCTCACACACCAGACACAAGTCTCTAAACTGCTCAAATAATTCTAATTCTCTGACCATCAAAACAGACATGCATAACAACTTTCGACTTAACTCTTCACAACTTCTAACCATCCTCGTTGTCTCACACCGTATTCCTTCCGACCAAACAAGTACTTAATATTCTTGTGATTACCAAACGCTTCGAACCTAGAACCGTAAAGATAATACCTCCAAATTTTCCCACACAATACAACCGCAACCAATTACAAATCCTGAATAGTATAAATCCTTTTATGAATCCTCAATTGTCGTAAAGCATAAGCCACGACTTCACCCCCTTGCATTAACACACTGACTAAACTCATCAAAGACACATCACAATACCCCACAATCGGTTTGTTAGGGTCTCACAGAATCAAAACGGAAACCGTAGACAACTTCTACTTCAGCTCTCTGAAACTCACTCACAACGAACATCCAAAACAAACGACTTACCCTTTGCAAGTCAACTGAGATACCAGAAGTACGAACTCAACAAAGTCTTCTATAACCTGCAATAACAACCAATTGAGCCCAAAAGTCTCTAATCTCCTTAACCAACTTCGGAGCCTCTCATTGTAGAACTACATCTACTTCCGATGGATCCATAACAATACTCTCATATGAAATAACATATCCAAGAAAACTAACCTTTTTCAACCCAAGTTCTCACTTGAATAACTTAGCATAAAAAATCCTTTCTTTTCCACACTTGCAATTCGATTCTCAAACACTCCCCTTGTTCTCCCTCTGAGTTCATAACAAATCTGAATATCCTCAATCAAAACCACTACGAACTTATCCAATTAAATATGGAAGATACGATTCATCCACTCCACAAACATTCCAGACACCTTACTAACACCGAACAACATCACTGTGCATTGTAATGCCCAACCAAATTCCAAAAGATATAAATTCTTAAAGCTTTTGCAAAACTTCCCACTGGGTAACTGGTTACTCACATACAAGCTTAACCGAGTAAATAACAACCTATTCCGAGGATAACAAACCTAACCAGTCACATTAAATCGATCAAAGCCTCAACTCACACAATTTGCCATTCTTATCAAACATTCCAAACAATTATAATTTCACTCAAACTCAACCAAATCATTCCAGTCATTTATTCCTGAAAGTGGACACTTGTTCTCAATCGTTACCTTATTCAACTGTCAGTAATCCATACACAATTTCTTCTCTTGACCGTCCAATTCCACAATTTCCAACATGTATCAACAACCAACCAAAAATAACTCTTAAATATTACATCCACTCCTAAGGGTTTTCTCAAGATTTCCATAGTCTCATACCATCAAGGAATTTCAAATCGTTTGCAATTCGTCACAATTCAAAACTCAAGCTATCTAGAACACAACTGCAAGTTTCCATACTACTCACTGGTTAACATGCAACCTCCTACTATCATCTTTTTCCTTACCAACCATGTTGGACCTCTTCAAGTCGACACACTAATGTTTCATCCAAAACACATCTGAAAACCAGGCACAACTGACGGCCTATCACTGTGACTTTCCTGTCAATTTCCAGAACACTATCATCACAAACAAGACCTACCTCTTATTCCCATCTCCTAAGAGTTTTCTACTTACTTAGCAGATATAACCTTGACTATCACCTTTGTCCAATTTAAGTTCACTTTCTACTCCCTGAGAAGCAGCCATTAATACTACCCAATCATTCTCTGTCAATGACTTCCCAACTGGATCAACATACAAAAACCTCGAATCCGCCTCACCTTCAGATATATAAAAAAAAATCTTCATCGACTCATCAAAACAATCCTGTAATCATTTTCTTAATTCCAAACAATTCATTTCACACACTACCAAAGCCGAAAAGACACGTCTATTCCATCCAACATAATTCAGTCTACTATCAACAAGAGATTAAGGGTGATCAGTTCCTTAATTTGCCAATAGACAGCCGACAATCATGATGGGGCACAAACCGCCTTTGCTAAATTATAATAGTATTCCTTACATCCTATGCACAAAACTACCTAAGGCACAAATCCTTAGTTGACACAAACCTTACCTCCGCATTCCCTCCGGAACCGAGAACAACACTGTCCAAAGAGCACTTACAATCTTGCAATTCACAACACACTGAGCCAACGATTCACACCTAAAGCAACTTGGAGAAGTACCAGCTTCTCCCCCACTTATCTCATTCTCACACCTGAAGACAAAGGATTAGAAAACCAGAAAGCACTGACAATGTTTCACACACATATCACGTACTAAGGGACAAACAACAACGACAATATTCAAGTGTCACACCAACTGACTCAACAACTTGGTCGGACGGACCGACCTGCTCTGATACCACTAATGTAACACCCCATTTCCCCTCACGAATAAATAATACATATATAAATCAGAGTAAATAAAAATTTATTTTTCCGACAGAAAACAGGGATGTCACAATTCAAGAAATAAAACACAATCCCTGCTCATTTATTTGATACATAACACAAAATGGAATAACCTCAAAGGGAAACTTTTTCCATACAAAAGGAAAGGTCAATTATGGAATAAAGTGGAAGATCCATAACTGAATTGTTTTACAAAATGAATTGTTTTATAACATCAAAATATACATACAAAGGTAATACATAATAAATCTAACAAAGGTATACATATATAACATAATCGTTCCCCGACTCCCGTGCTACGTATCAGAGCAGACACCAAGACCGACAACAGAACTGAGGGCTAATCTTCACAAAAGCCTCCAAGACTACTAATCTGCAATTGCCTCATAGAGCAACAAACCACAACAGAAGGGTGAGAAATAACAACTAAATCAAGATTGCATAATAATATGCAAAACATATAATTCACATACATAGTTATTCTCACCACAAGCATCACATTTAATACACATAACATATACCAATTATACTAACATAATCACATATTCACACATAAGGCACACCATAGTCATAACATATGGAAACATCCCACCACATCACATATCATATGTTTATATATAAAACATATTATCCACAACCAATGCATTTATCACATATGCACATCAATTCCCCAATTCAAACATAAATCTCAACACATACTCAATCAATTCATGATTTTCCACACATAATCAATCCATTCATGATTTACGCAAATGCACAGAGACCGGCACAACGACTCTATGCAATGCATATGCGGTACCATCCATCCATCATCTCAACACTAGTTCACTCAGGAACTATTGGAACCATCGCTTGTTACTTAGCGTAACTCCCCGTCGGGCAAACGATGTTCCCCGTCGCTTTCGGTCCTCTTTGTATAAGGCTCATGACGTTTATGGATCGCTTTCGGTCCTCTTTGTATAAGGCTTACGATCCGATCGCTTTCGGTCCTCTTTGTATAAGGCTCACGATCGTCTATAATCATCGCTTTCAGTCCTCTTTGTATAAGGCTCACGATGTTATAGCGGATTCCCTCTGGAATCGATTCGTCGCTCACACCCACTAGGGCACACGACATCACAAGAATGCATATCATGATGCTTGACACACAAGAACTCATGACAATCAAATGCATCTTCACAATTCAACCATATGAATTATCTCATCATCATTATTCATGCATTGAAAACACTTCAAACAATGCATTTCATCACAAACCACAACAATCATGCAATCACAATTACTTCCACAAGGAATTCACACCACAAAGGCTACCCACAACACATCATAACAACATACATTGATATTCAATGCAACAATGTATTTTACCACACAACAACACCATTATCATACATTGAAATCAAACCCAAAATAACACATTTACTTGCCATAAGGCCACAAACCATCATCACCAACACTCATCATATGTATTCACATCATATAACAACACACAAGCTATACGATACATATTAAAAGCATATCACATGATAACACATCAATCACACACAATTACGACTGTAAAAGCCGACAAAACGATACGTCTCCACATTCCCGACACAACTAAATCGTCCACTAATCTCAAAACCATTTTAATAAGAAAGAACATGTCAAAAGCTTTCCAACGCATCAAACCGCGCCTCAAACCAACTTACGGATCAAAAGTTATAAAGAAAACAAATTGGGAAAAGCTGTCATGTTCGCAATGCGAAGCTCCTAGCGAGTCCTTCGCTTCTTCATTCGCAGTGCGAGTGTCCCAGCGAACCAAGTCAAAAAGGAAAATAGCCTACAAAATTCCTAAAGTTTGCAGTTCGAACTCCCAGCGAATGCTCGCTTTCCCTTTCGCAGTGCGAGTCTCCTAGCAAACAGTGGCAGAAAGAAAACAACACAAAACAACACAAAGTTCGCAGTGCGAACCTCACGCGAACGTTCGCCCTCACCTTCGCAGTGCGAATAGCGGGAGAATGCTCGCTTTCCCCTTCGCTAAGGGATTCGCAGTACGAACCTGCGAATTCAGCAAAACCCAACAACGCTGTTATAGGTCATATTAGGTCCAAATTCATCATTCTCCCACCCCAAACACTTCCAATTCATACTATAACAACCAAAACATGATTCAAACCTAATAACAAGTATTCTACTCAGTTTATATCGAATTTCATCCGTGAAAACATCGATTTCTATCAATCGTTCCTAATTTCAATCGATAAGAAAAGTCGCGAAACAACCAAAACAATTACAACAAACAACACATATACATACACAAGCAAGATATAATTGAAACTTCTCACCCTTACCCGATTAATCGCGCTCGAAATGGAGTTTTCCTCGATTTTCCTCTTTCTCCTCTTTTCTCTTTCTTTCTTCTCCTTTTCTTTCTCTTCTTTTTCTTTCCTTTTCTTTTCTCTCTTTTTCTCTCCACTTTCTATTTATATAAATATCTAATCCCCTAAAAGACTATTTTACCCCTCAGCTCAAATATCTCGCAAACGCTCTCAAAATGCGATAAAACATAAACAGCGATGAAAAATAATATATTGTCAAATAAAAGTCAAGAATAAAATAATATAAAACGAAAATAATTAAATCGACTCAATTAAATAATAAGACAAAATCGGGGCGTTACACCAAGAGCATAAATTTCTTTTGCTTGAGCATGAAGTTTCGAAGAAGAGAAGTAGCCATGGTAGAGTTGATTGTCCAAACCATATTTTTTTCTAAGTAATAGGAAGATTTAGTTACACAAATTTGGGGCCACTTGTGGGCACTTTCCAACCACTTTCTCAGCATGTGATCAACTGGAAACTTGTAGTATCATATAAGATCTTCACATTGATATCAAATTCTGCAACATTTGATCTTTATTCACCATAGAAAATTGGGATCCAACATGCCAACATGGATTGATTTTTGGGCAATGCTTGAAAGTTGCTTTAATCATGTTGACTTGTTTTCAAAGGCAAGAAGATGATCCAAATTTTAGATGGAGTTGGTACAAGCTGAAGATCATGCAAGAAAAGTCAACTATGAGCTATCAAAAGTGAAATCCACTTTTGTACCTTCATTACCAACTTTATGGTTTTTCTTCCAAATCCTCCAAACAATACATTTGTCCATTGTATTTATTTCAGATCAATTCCCCTATAAAGGCTTTGTTCAGTTGTAAAACACACACAAAAACATCCATAATCTCAAAATCACCATTGCTCAATTTTCTTGAATTTTCAAGTTGTCCAAAAAAACCAAAACTTATGAATTCACATTCCTCTCAACAAACAGTCATTCCAACACCACAAACACCTTCCATAAGCATCATAGAAGTGTTCAAAACCATTATAACACTTATGTAACATCCCAAACACCATATCCATTTTTCAATTTTCTTCACTTGCAAGTTGATTTGGATAAAGAGTTCCAAAAGATATCAAAGCAAAGTGAGAATTGCAACACATTCCTTGAGGTCCAAGGAAGTTGTAGGAATCATCACATTGCTTCTGGGAGTGCTCTAAAGCCAAAAACAATTAATTCATTTTAAGGTAAACTTTCATTTCTGGAACTCAATGTTATATGCATCATTTTGAACGTTTCTTGATACCATTTTGCTTCCTTTAACATGTTGAGTCAAAGCCCCATGAAAATGGGCATTGGTTGATCATGTATGCAATTTAATTTCACTTTGACAACTTAGGTTTCATATGGTTTTGCATGAAATTCGTGAGCTACTGTTAATATAAATAAAAGCTAATTACATATTTGAGTTCTTTATAAAATTCTGACAAAATGTTATATTTACATGTTTGATTTGGTGCATAAATGGAAAAGTTACATTTTTTGAAAAAATGTAGTTACAGTAACAGACACGATGAAGAAGATGATTTTTTTTAAATATTATTTTTATAATATATTATTTTATGAGTGCAATTTCATATCAGATGCGCCCCATGTGACTTGGTGGTTGAGTATTTGGTCCTAGTGCGTTAAGTGAGAGAGGGAGTGGGTTCAATTCTTCCCTCTAGCATTTTTCCCACTTTCCCTCGTTTTTACTCATTTTTCTCATTTTTTCCTTCATTTCTTCTTTCTTTCTCATTTTCACACTTTTTTTATTATTTTCTTTTTATTCATTTATTCTAATTTTCTTTATTTCTTTATTTATTTATTTAAAAAGAACCAAAAATCATTTTATTCATTTCTTTTTAAAATGTTATTATCATTTTCTTATTAATTTAAATGTTTATTATTATTATTATTATTATTTATTTTGTTAAATAAAATCTAAAATTTGTTTATTATTTATTTCTATTTAAACCAAAATTGATTATTTTATTTTTCCCATTTTAATATTAAACATGTTTATTTCTTTTCCCACATTAAAAACCTTTTATTTTTTTTACTTTATTATTTAAATTTCATTTTGATCATTCATTAATCATCCACTCTTTTAACAACAAATTCATTCTCAAACCCTTACGCATCAAACCCTAATCCTTTCTCAAACCATTAATTTTCTCACCAATTCTCCCATCAAGTCATAATTTTCTCACCAAGTCTTGATTCTCATCAAGTCATAATTCTCATAAAGTCCTAATTCTCATCAAGTCATAATTCTTTCTTAAACCCTAATCTCATCTCAAACCCTTTCTCAAACCCTTACTCATCAAAGCCTAATTCTAGCTCAATTTCTAATAATCAATCTCAAACTCTATTCTTCAAACTTGAACCTTTCCTAAACAAAACCTTGGCCCTTTGTCAAACGCCTTCTCAACTTTCTCCCTCCATCAAGGATCACTAAATTACTTTAAAGTACATCAATACTCTTTGGAAATAAACTTGAAAGAAAGGGATTGTTGGAATCTAGCATTCTAGCAAAACCCTTAAAAGATTGATCTTGAGTCTTGCACATTGAGATAACCAATTATTTTCTTTCTTTCATCCTTAAAACACTTAATATTCCACTTGAACCAAGAGATGTTAGAGTCTAGCATTCTACCATAACTCTTTTAACCATTGATCACTATCAATGTTCATTGTCTACAAACAATTTTCTCAATCAATCTTGACTGAAAAGGGTTGTTAGAGTTTAACACTCTAGCATAAACTCTTTGAACAATTGATTATCATCAAATGTTCATCATTAATAAAATATATACAAACCATATTCAAAACTTCCAATTCTTAGACAAACCTTAACCCGAACTACGATTGCTCTGATTTCTTCCTTATAAGGATACGTAGGAACTTGACTGCGAAGTCTTGGCGAGCACCCTAATAATAAAACATTTTTAGGTCATTTCTCTTTAAATAAAAATAATAAAAAACATTATATCTTCTCTCTTTTCCCACTCAATAGTTAGAAGATTAGAAACTAAACCTTAAGCTAACATCCATTCAATCCTAACTAAATAGTTCTCGTTGAGTACAATGGACGTGAAGGGTGTTAATAACCTCCCTTTACGTAACCGACTCCTGAACTCATATATTGGTTGCGATGACCATGTCATTGTCTTTCTTTTATGGGTTTTATTCTATATTTTCCCTTTCCCTCTATGGGAATAAATTAAGATCGGTGGCGACTATGTTAAGTTCATCCTGCGGGCGTGCAATTGCGCTTTGCGAGATCGTTTTCATTTTTCGAGGTACAAAAATTACCTTGTCTTCCTCTCTTGATGTATGTGTCTAACCCTAACGAGTGATGATTCCTCCTCAAGGTGTGGAGATCCTCGAGGTACAACGACTAACCAAGAAACCAATTATATCTTTATGGGATCTCTTGGAGGTTGATTAGAGGTAGTCATGGGTTATCTAGTACCAAAACGACCTCTTGGTAAAGGTCGAAGCAACAAGACACCCCTTCCAACAACATTCATTAGGCCTAAGAAAGTGACAATGTGTAAAAGACATAGTAAAAAAAATCCCTTCATACATGAGATTCAATGACCACATCCCAAACGCTCTAAATACCTGAGGCCTAAAAACTATAAAACATGATCCCTACAAGTCCAAATCTCCTTAGAGATGAAGATGTTAACTCTTTAGGTCCTATAAGTCTCGTAACTTATACAATGGATAACACATAAACTCAATTTCACCTCACAAAGGTGTGAAAGACATGGCTCAAGTGATGGTTCCCCAACCCACTTTAATTCTCTCTCTTTCTCTCTCTCTCTCTCTCTCTCTTTCTCTCTCTCTTTCTCTATCTCTCTCTCTCTCTATATATATATATATATATCTCTCTCTCTCATTCTCTCTCTATCTCTCTTTCCCTCTCTCTCTCCATCTCTCTTAAAAAATATCTTTCTACAAAGAAGAGGTCCCTCAAAGGAACATTCTAACCTTCCTTATCAACTACTACCTTGTTCCCAAAGACATTTGAAAATATGTGGGGATAAGGTCGTATTATGGAACATTTGACCGTGAGAATCATATGGAGACTATGATATATACCCTTGTCAACAACGACGGTCTCCAGATTTTCAACTTTAGCATCATGATATGAAATTTCCCCTATGTTATCTCTATATTTTAAGTTATTTTGTTGTTTGTACTTATGTTTATTATTGTATTAATTTAGTCCCTCACAATAAGCACTTTTACACATCTCATAAAAATGGTTAGTTTTCATGTATATAATGTTTTTAGTGGATAAAACGGTATTTCACCTAAAGTCCACACAAGTTGATTTGAATCATGAATGTTTTGATTTGAATCAAGAATGTCTAGCAATCATGATTCGAAACATGATGAGATTTGTTATGAATCATGAAGGATTTTCTTTTCTTGAAATTTGGTTTGGGAAGTTTGATTCGAACCATAACAATGCATGGATTAAATCGTGAACAAGATTGAGAAATTGGAATTTCATTTTGTGAAGCATGATTCAAATCAAAGGTTGACTTGATTCAAATCATAAGTGAACCTTATATTTTTTTAATTATTCATGAAAGTGTGATTCAAAAAATGATTGAGTTTGATTCAAATCACATGAATCAAATCATGATTCAGACCAATTAATGAAATTCTGAGTTCTTCATTTACTTGATTCACCTCATTCTCTCACTATATTCGTTTCAATCTTAAGTATTTGACTCGGATCAAATGGTCATTTTATCACTATTTATGTGCCAAATCTCTAACACAAATATAAAATCTTTCTATCTCTATTTTTCATATTTTTTCCAACATCTATGAAATTGATCATTCACTCACACATTCATTTTCTAAGAACGAAAATTTTAGTTTGTACGATATTTTCTAAAAACTTCATCTTCCTCAAACACACAGACATGATTGTTGAGTATGAGTGTTTCTTAACTCTATAAGAGAGTGTGGGTTCTTTTTGTAAGGTGATTCATTAGAGATACTAATGATTTTATGAATGCTTTAAAGATAGAGAAACAGGCTGTGGATTTATTTGAGAGATTTCATTTAAAGAAAAAGAAGACTTCTCAAAAGGGGTTTTGGAGTTTCTAGCATCTGTCATAAGGTCAAAATCATAGAAAATGAAAAAGATTTAATTCTTCTTCTTCTTCTCCTTCAATATGACCCTCATAAAACTCAGGCTCAGACACATCATTTTGTATATAAATATCCCGTGATCATAGAATTCATTGTCCTAGTTCTACTAATATCTATAGTGCACCTTTGATCTTGTCTGTACTGATCTTTAGGCACTTGTACCCTTCATGCCCAAAAATGGATTCCAATAATACATTAGCTTTGTTGATGCCTTCACTAAGTATACTTGGGTTTATTTTCTCAAACTCAAATTAGATGTTATGATTGCCTTCAAATTGTTCCTAACTCATGTTAGAACTCAGTTCCAAACTAACATTAAAATTGTGCAGTATGGCTTTAGTGGAGAATTTAGGTTATTTACCAAGCACTTAACACACCTAGGCATAATTCCTAGACTCACATGCCCACATATTTTTCCATCAAAATTGTCTTGTTGAAAGGAAGCACATGCAAATTGTTGAAATGGGTCTCACTCTCTTGGTCCGTGCTTCTATGCCTTTATCACTGGGATCACAACTTCACCATGGAACTTACATCATCAACATATTTCATATTACATACTTGTCCAATTTTTCATCATCTTGTTATGATTTTCACAAGAATCTACCAAGTTTTAAGTCTCTTAAAGTGTTTGGTTGCCTGTGTTTTTCTTCCATTCAACCATATAATCAACACAAAATTCAATTCAAAAGTGAGAAGTGTGTGTTTTTAGGTGTATCTCCTTAACACAATGGGTTAAAATGTCTTAATAAAGATAGGAGAATTTTCATATCCAAATATGTTTCATTAATTGAGTGCAAGCTTCCCTACTCCACTTTCTTTCCTAGTGGCACATATAACTTGCAACACACAAAATCAAGCACGTCCCTGCCCCTTACACAAACTGTTGGTATGCAGATACTCAACACCATACACTTCATATTGTGACTCTTATTTACATGAAAACAATAATGTGGTCCTTGCTAGATCTAGTGGTGGGTCAGTCTCAGCTAACATATCCAATTATGTGTCATTATCACCAGTTAACTCCCACCATTCAATAGACAGGTCCACTTCTTAGTTACATAAGGTATCTTTTGATGATCATGTGTCTACTATACAAGTTATCACTATTGCTAATGCTTACCCCATGCTTGCTAGAGCAAAGATAGATCACTCTAAACCTAAATCCTTCCTCATTGCCACTAAGCCTCATTTAGTCAAGGAAGCATTGTATATCCATCAATGGTCTAAATCTATGGAACTTCAGTATAATGCCCTGATGGATAATAAAACATGGTCTCTCACAACCTTTCATGTTCATAGGAAAGCTATAGGATGCAAATGGGTATTTAAAGTCAAGAAAAATCTTGATGGAAATGTAAATAAGTATAAAGGTTTCTTAGTTACTAAAGGGTTTTATTAGGAATCTAGTATTAATTACAATGAAACCTTCTATCATATGGCCAGGCCTACAACCAAAAGGGTTATACTTACGCTTAACATCACACATAAGTGACAGTTACAACAAGTTGACATCAACAACATGTTCCTCAATGGTACTTAGCAAAAAGTGGTTTACATGGTGCAACGTCATGGTTTCACTAGCTCTGACAAGTCTCTTGTTTGCAAACTGCACAAATCCTTGTATGGCCTCAAACAGACCCAAAGTAATGGTATGAGAAACTTCATCAAGCCTTATTTCAATTTGGATTTCTTTCAAGAAAATGTGATCATTCATTGTTTGCTTACACTCATAAAGGGAGTGCCCTGCATGCACTGGTCTATGTGGATGACATCTTAATAACTGGCTCATCCTCTACGCTTATACATGATCTCATTACTAAACTTCATCTAAAGTTTGCGCTGAAAAAGCTTGGCATACCTGAATATTTCCTTGGCATTGAAGTCACTTATCATGCTCAAGGATATATTGTGTTGTCTAAGTTAGAATACATTCAAGACCTTCTAACACGCGCTAACATGCCAAATGCTAATGGAGCTTCCACACCAATGTTTAGCAGTCTCAAACTCAGCAAGTTTGGCCCTAATAAATTCTCAAAACCTCATCACTACATGTCCATACTTTGGGCACTATAGTATGTTACATTGCCACACCATGATATTACATTTAGTGTCAACAAGGCATGTTAGTTCATGGCTTCATCCTTAACTACTTATTGGATTACTTTTAAACGGATCCTAAAGTATTTAAGTGGAAGAATTAGTTTTGCATTCACTCCACTTCTCTCAAACGCCCTTCATAAGTTCTCTCTTCATGCATATAATGATAGTGATTAGGCAAGTGTATTTTCTTTGGCCCCAATTTGATCTCTTGAAACTCTAAGAAACAATCACTTATGACCAAGTCAAGTGCAGAGACGAAATATCACACGTTGACACATACCACTTCATAACTCCTATGTCTTAAGTCACTCCTCACTGAACTCTATGTTCCCTTCTTTCCTTCCACGTTGTGTGAAAATCTTAATGTCGATTGTAACGCCCCGATTTGTTTAATTGTATTTATTTATTTCATTTAAGTGAATTTTGTGAAATGTGTAAATTTATTGTATTTTACCTGCTAATTGAATTAATTGGTTAATTTCCCTGATAGGTAAAATATTTACAATAAATTATAATTTCTTTTCAACTTTTATTTCCCGAAATATATTTCATCGTTGTTTATGTTTTATCGCGTTTTGAGAGCGTTTGCGAGATATTTGAGTTGAGGGGTAAAATGGTCATTTTGAGTGGTTAGATATTTTAGAAAAATTAGATATTTTTATAAATAGAGATTTGAGAGAAAAAGAGAGAAAGAAGGAAAAGGAGAGGAAAGAAATGGAGAAGAGGAAAAGAGGTGGAAATCGACATAGCTTCGTTTCAAGCACGATTAATCGGGTAAGGGTGAGAAGTTTCGATTATATCTTGCTTGTGTATGTATAGGTGTTGTTTGTTGTAATTGTTTTGGTTGTTTCACAAATTTTTCTTATTGATAATTTGTGATCAATTAGATAGAAATTAATGTTTTCACGGTCGGAAATCGATATAAACTGTGTTGAATGATCACACTAAGCATATGAACATTTGTTGATACTTGTTATGCTGTTTGGAACTGATTTGAGATGAAAATGGTGATTTTGGGAAGGATTGTCGAAGGGGTATTTTTCTGAAAATCGCAGTGCGCGCTTAGCGTGCAGCCGCCCGCTTAGCACAGTCTGGAGAATTTACAACCTCTCCAGGCAGTGAGGAGCGCGCTTAGCGCGGGGTGGAGCCCGCTTAGCGCGACTTGGAGCAAAAATAAAACTGTATTTTTCTAAAATCCATAACTTTTGATCCGTAACTCGGATCGAGACGTTCTTAGTACGGTTGGAAAGCTAAGGAGATGTTCTTTCTTTTAAAACTGGGTTTTGAGATTGGTGGCCGATTTAATTGTGTCGGGAGTTTGTAAACGTGTCGTTTTGTCAACTTTTATCGTCGTAATTGTGTGCGATTATTGTGTTATCATGCGATATGCTTTTGATATATAACGTATAGCTTGTGTGCTATTATATGATGTGAATGCATGTGATAAGTTGTTGTAATTGTTGTGGCCTTATGGCAAAATACTTTGTTGACTTGAATATAAATGTATGGTATTAATGTATGTTGTTGTGGGTAGCCTTTGTGGCGTGAATCCTAGTGTTGTGAGTATCATTGTATGATTACAGGATTGTTGTGGTTGATGGTGAGTAATTCTTGATGTGAATTGATATGAGTGTATATGCTAAAATGCTAACTGTTGTGGTTTGTGGATTATGATGAAATGCATTGTTTATGTGAAATTCAATGTGTGTTATTTGGTGGCCTTATGGCAAGTAAATGCATTGTTTGAATTGATTTTTAATGCATGAATAATGACGATGAGATAATTCATATTGTTGATTTGTGAAGATACATTTGATTGTCATGAGTCATTGTATGCCAAGCATCATGATATGGATCTTGTGATGTCGTGTGCCCTTGTGGGGTGTGAGCGACGAAACAATTCCAGAGGGAATCTGCTGTAACGATCGTGTGCCTTATACAAAGAGGACCTAAAGCGACGTTATAGACGATCGTGTGCCTTATACAAAGAGGACCTAAAGCGATCGGATTGTGTTCCTTATACAAAGAGGACCTAAGGCGATCCATAAACGTCGTGAGCCTTATACCAAGAGGACCTAAAGCGACGGGGAACATCGTTTTCCCGACAGGGAGTTACACTAAGTAACAAGCGATGATTCCAATAATTCCTGAGTGAATTAATGATGAGAATGATGGATGGAATGGTATCGCATGCATAGAGTCGTTGTGTCAGTCTCTGTGCATTTGCATAAATCATGAATGGATTGATTATGTGTGGGAAATTGTGAATGGGATTGATGAGTTGATATACATTGGTGATAAATGTATTGAGCATGATTGATATGCATTTGTGATAAATGCATTGGTTATGGGTGATATGTTTTATTTATAGGAATATGCTATGTTGTTGGATTATTAGAAATATGTTATGTATCTGTGGCATGCTATATGTATTAGTATGTGATGCTTGTGGTGAGAATAATTATGCATGTGAATTTATATGTGTTTGCATATTATTATGCAATCTTGATTTAGTTGTTATTTCTCACCCTTCTGCTGTGGTTTGTTGCTCTATGAGGCAATTGTAGATTAGTATCTTGGAGGCTTTGTGAAGATTAGTTCTCCACCCTTTTGTCGGTCTGTCTGCTCTGATGCGTAACACGGGAGTCGGGGAATGCTTTTGTTATATATGTATACATTTGTTGGATCTATTTTGTATTACCTTTGTATGAATAATTTGATGTTATAAAATAATTTATTTTGTAAAACAAGTCAGTTATGGATCTTTCCGCTTTATTCCATAATTGAACTTTCCTTTTGTTGGAAAAAGTTTCCCTTTTATGTTTATGCCATTTTGTGTTATGTATCAAATTTATGAGCAGGGATTGTGTTTTTCTCAAATGTGGCATCCTTATTTCTGTCTAAGAATTTTCATTTTATTCACTCTGATTTAATTATGTATTATTTAGTGTGATGGGAATTGGGGTGTTACATTAGTGGTATCAGAGCAGGTCGGTCCGTCCGGCCAAGTTGTTGAGTCAGTTGGTGTGACAGTTGAATACTGTCGATGTTGTTTGGTCCTTAGTATGTGATATGTGTGTGAAACACTGTCAGTACTTTCTGGTTTTCTAATCCTTTGTCTGCAGGATTTAGAATGAGATAAGTGGGGGAGAATGCTGGTGCTTATCCAAGTTGCTTCGGTTGTGTGCCGTAGGTTGCAAGAGTGTAAGTGTTGTTTGGACAGTGTTGTTCCCGGTTCCGGAGGGAATGCGGAGGTAAGGTTTATGTCAACTAAGGATTTGTGCCCTAGGTAGTTTTATGCACAAGATGCAAGAAATGCTATTATGGTCTGGTAAAGATGGTCTATGCCCCATCATGATTGTCGGTTGTCTATTGACAAATTAAGGAACTAATCACCCTTAATATCTTGTTGATAGTAGACGGAATTATGTTGGATGGAATAGACGTGTCTTTCCAGCTTTGATAGTATCACTACTACGAAAAACCCATTTAACAACGGTTGAGAATGACATATAATGACGCGGGCGAAGGCGTTGTTATATAGATTGTTGTTGTATCTTCGATGTTTCTACAACGGTCTGGAAACCGTTGTTGTATTCTGGAAAACGCGCTATATATTGCAACGGTTAGTTGTATCAACCGTTGTGAAATATATTATTAATCACAACGGATATTAGTTTCAACTGTTGTGAAATATATTATCAATGACAACAGATATTAGTTTCAACCGTTATTACATGTACCCTTAGTTTATTATATACAAATGTATATTGCTTGTTTTACCATACACCTAGTTAAAGAATTACAACCATTAAATTGGTAAGGAAATATATAATCTGAAAATTAAAATATTCTTGAAAACCAACTTAAACACACCACTGTTTTTCGAATTGCATCCATTTCATTCCGCACATTTTATGTTCCTTAACACATAATATACGATTCAATGGTCTGATTCACTCTACTCATCGATATTTTTAATTATATAGTTTACCTCTCCATCGCCCAAAATCATCGCGATTTTATCATCATAACAATCATGATCATAAAAACCACGATGATTTTTGGCGATGAATAGGTAAACTATATAATAGAAAAGATATCGATGTGTAGAAGGAATCAGACCGTTGAATCATATATTATGCGTTAAGGAACATTCAATGTGCTGAATGAAATGGATGCGATTCAAAAAACATTGACATGATAATGGTTGGTTTTCAAATACATCTTAATTTTTAGATTATAAGTTTCGATACCAATTTAACATATTGCATTTTCATTAAAAGGATAGTAAAACAAACAATATACATAGTATATAATAAACTAAATTTCATATGTACAATATCAGAATAATAAACTAAATTTCATATGTACAATATTAGAATAATAAACTAAATTTCATATGTACAATATCAGAATGAATTCTTATATATGTACCTTATTAGAATGAATTCATATATATATGTACCACCATCATCATCACCGTGTGAAACAAACCTAAGAAGTGGGAAAGCAATGAAGAAAATTAGTTATTATTCAAAACAAAACAAGCAAAATTAGAAACAAACCCTAAGAAGTGGGAAGCAATGAAGAAAATTAGTTAGTATTCAAAACAAAACAAGCAAAAGTTGAAAGAAAACGCTAAGAAGTGGGACTGTACCATAACAATGAAGTTCACCTTACTTGTGAAGCATTGAAGTCGAATCTGCGCAAAAAGAGAACAATCAACAAAAACATCATGAAGTAAACGAGATAATGAGTACTATTTAACAAAAAAATTGAAGTGGAAGACTACCTTATTTTCCATAAACAATATGTACATTACGCTTGCTACCGCCAGCATCATCACCATGTTCATCTAGTTTTAGATTCTGCAAGAAGAACTACAAGGAGGAAGAAGCTTAAATCAAAAGCTTCATACTTCTTGTATTTCTTCTCGCAGATTCTAAAAAAAGATGAAGTTTGGGTGCTAGGGTTTCGCTGTGAAGGAAACGGCGCGACTGTCAAAAAGGAAAAGTTAATTCCCTTATATAGGTAAATTTTTCACAACGATTTTCTTAAATAACCGTTATGATAGATTATATATTAATTTAATAATATCACAACGGTTAGTTATAATAACCGTAGCGATACCCCTTATACGTGGTACAAGGTTCGACACCAGGCAACAACATTTTCCTAAAATTACGCCTGGATTATAAGTGATATCGCTACGATCATCACTTATAACCGTCGTAATATTATTAACCATTGCACTTCCCAACATATGAACAGTTTACAAGAAAATATCGTTCCAGAATATGAACGGTTTACAAGTTATCATCATTACAAGCATTAAACTATCAGTCTTTTCATCTTTAACCTCATCTATAAATAGACAATTTTACATATCAAAATAATATATTCTTCGTAACAATGAGTTCAATAAATTAGAATCCTAGAAACCTCAATGAGGAATGTCAAGCGCCAATCCAGGAGGTCGTCCAACCAGCAAGTGCCAACTTCAGGGATGCCTTAAGGGTAAGGAAGGATAAGAAGAAGAAGAAGAAGAAGCCGAAGAAGAAGAAGATAAAGAAGAAAAGGAGACCTGTATATTATGATTCCGATGAGGGGAGTGAGGAGAAATGTCTAGATTATGAAGATGCATTTTATGCTATGGGCTCTGACAATGATCTTGATATGTAATATGTTTATCAATGTACTCTCAATGGAATATTAAAAAAAAATTATCTCTATATATGTTCATCTCTTACAGTTTTATTTTTTAAGTTATATATATACTCTATTGCACTTAAAAATACTAAAGAATACATTGCTGGGAATATACATCATACATTACATGGCGTTAAACATGTTTAAAAAACTAATACATGTTTAAAATCTAAAAATATGACAAAAAATACATTGATGTGAATCGAAGCGTGATACATGTATTAGAACGGTCTTCTAATACAAGCGTGTTAAAATGTAAAAATATGGAAAAAAATATAGCAGCTGGGAATCGAAGCTTGTTACACAGCTTGTATTACAACGGTTATGTAATACAACCGTCGTTAAACATGGCGTTATAAATTTTTAGTCCTTATACAACGGTGGGATACGAAACCGTGGTAAACCTGGCGTCGTTAAATGGGGTTTTCGTAGTAGTGTATGTTTTGTGAATCGTTTGGAGCCAAGCCAAGTGAGTACAAATTGTTTTGTTGAATCGATGAAGATTCTAATATCGGAAGATGAGACGGATTAGAGGTTTTGGTATGTTGGTTCAGTTGGGAAGTCATTGAGAGAGAACGATTGGGTATCGTTAATGGTTGTTCTCAGAGAGTAGAGGGTGAACTCAAAGTTTGACGAAGGTGAAGATTTGAGGTTTGGATATGCTAAGTAGAAGAACTTTTAGGAAGTGAAACTCAGATGTTTTTCATGTTTGTGATGATAGTGTTCTGGAAGTTGGCAGGAAGCCACAGTGATGGTCCGTCAGTTGTGCATGGTTTTCAGATGTGTTTTTGGATGAAACATTAGTGTGTCGACTTGAAGAGGTCCAGCGTGGTTGGTAAGGAAAAGGATGTGTCGCGGCCGGCAAAAATTATTCGAGTTGCCATCATATTTTTTAAGGGAAAATAATGATAAACCTAATAAGTCCTTATCCTAAGGTAGAGATTCCTACGGTTCGGGAGTCATTTAAGTGAAGGGAAGGTGTTAGGCACCCTTCACTTCCATTGTACTCAATGGAATCCACCTTTGAATTTAGGGTATGTTTGTTTGTCTAAATGAAAAGAAAACCTAAGTTTTTTCCTAATTATACTCGCCAGGGTTGGTTTGCAACCCTATGCCTACGTACCCTCAAAATGAAGGATCAGAGTAACCGTAGTTCACCTCCCCTATTCCTACCCTCTAATCCTATTCCTAAATCCCAAATCCTATCCCTAAATCCCTTTGTCCATTGTTTATACTCTCGGATGAAGAGTTATATCCCCGAATCCAAATCCCTTATCCCTTATCCCATCCTTTATTTAGGCTCTCGGACCAAGAGTTTTATCCCTTTTGTAAATCCCTTAAGAAACCCTTAAATACCCTTTTAAAACAATTTCTAATTTTTTTATAAAAAAAATAAATTAAATCAAAAGTTAAATAACTTAATATGACCAAAAACAAAATTAACCCAAAAGAGTATCCACCTTTCAAATAAAGTCCTAAAAATATTTATACCCCAAAAATAAATTATTTTTATCCCAATCCCATATTTACCTCTTTTTTTTTAAAATAATTTTTCTAAAAAAACAAACCCTTTATAGAATTTTATTTACATAAGTTATATGAAAAATTTAATTACAACCAAATCTAAATTAATAAATTAAATTACATAAAAAAGATACTTAATTCAACAAAATAATAATAATAAAAAAAGAAATATTCTCACAATTTAAATCAAGGAATTGATTTAATTGTGATTAAAAAAGAATAAAAATAAGTCTCACAAAATAAAATCCAAAAATAAAAATTAAACAACAAACCAAAAATCCCAAAAAAAAATAATTCCTAAACCCTACATTTAACCAAGATCCTAAATCCCCTAATTAACCCTAAAACATAATTAATAATTAAATTGAATTATGTTAAATAATTCAATTAACTAAATAAAAAAACCAGGGGGTGTAAAACCCTTTTAAAAAAACAAATGGGCCAATGATGGGGGTCTGAATAGCACTGGGCGTAAAGCCCAATGGCTAAGACCGTAAAAAAAAAACCAAAAAAAGATGAATTGAGTGAGATCCGTCCGTTGGATCAATCTTGCGGTTCTCCCCAGATTTCCTCATGGCCGTTTGATCAATCCAGTACATTATATCCCTTTAAATCTAAGACGTCCGATCCGTCAACTCTTCCCAGGTCATATCATCTAATGGCTCAGATGATGAGCCATGTTTGCTTATGATGTGCGCGCAGGTAGGGGAGTCATTGACTCCAACGGTCAAACTGTATCAAGTGGCTCAAGTGAGGCCACTTGGCGCGCATCTGACAGTACGAAGGAGGGATATTTAAACCCAAACCCCCTTCAGAAATCCTTCATTTTTCCATTTCTTTCTCTCTCTAAGCCCTCTCCCATTCTCTCTTCTCTCGTCTCACTCTCTCCCTTCTCTCTACTCCTTCACCGCCGGTGAGTTCCCAACCACCGCGCGCCGCCCCCAAAACCTCCCTCAAACCCAGGTTTCCGGTTGAACTTCAACCGGAACCTTCAAACCTTCAACCCTTTTCCAGAAACCCAACCCAGCTTCTTCAAACCTTCATCTTTTCTGGGTTCTTCAGATGAACCCTAGGGTTCTGACGAAGAACCCCAACCCTATCCCTTCACAAACCAACCCAAAAATACCAAACCGTGAGGAACCCTAACCCTTTGAATATGAACCCTAACCCTAGGAAGAGGAACCCTAACCCCAAACTGCACGAAGCCTAACCCTAAACTAACCCCAAAAAAACCAGAAACACAAAAAAAAACAAATCTAAAACATCCAAACACAAACAAATAACGATTCAAATCTCCAGAAAAAAAAAAGCTAAGTGGATTTTTTTTTTGGGTTACCTCTCCTGCCGTGAATCTTTTCGTAAAACTTTATCCTTTTCCGATTTCGTTCTAATCTCCTCTTTGTTGTTTTTTCGCAGGTTAATCCAAGGTTCGCAAGTTCGTGCTTAGGGTTCGTCCAAAGAAAATCCGTCCCCCAATTTCTGATTTTTCTTTTTCTTTTATAGTTAGATTTAGGTTAGAATTAGGGTTAGAGAGTTAAATTAGATTAGGTTCAATTTAGAAATTTTTGATGTAATCGATTTGTAATCTGAATCTGTAACATAATTTGTATTGATTTTAATTTATAAATGAAAAGATTTGATTTTTGATAATTTTGGATTCAATCCCTTTTTCCCGTTTTAGCCGTCTAAGTTAGGGTTTCAGCATTGGAAGAAGATGAGCCGTCCTTGGTCAACAAATTGACCAAGTAATTAATAAAAATGAAAATAACAATAATAATTATAAATAACCCTAAAAAATAAAATAATAATAGTAAAACCAAAACGTGACTTATTGATAACTATCCTATATTAGTGATTAATTAATAATACGTATATATAAGAACAATTAGTGAATAAAAAAAATTTAATTGTAACATAAATAATGCCTACCTTAATAACAAAATGCTTAACATTATTAATGCCAGTAACTCTAAAAATAAAATAACTAAATAACAACTTCAAAAATAAATTAAAACAATTTACTCTAAACAAAATCTAATTAAAATTCTAAAAAAATCTCTAATAACCTTAATTACTTAATTAACCTAAACACAATGCCCACTAAAATTATAAATGAAATTATATAACAAAATGAATTTTATTCTAATAAAATATTTTAATGCTTTTAATCCTTTTATAATAAAAATAAGACAAAAATGATGAAATCCCAAAAGACCCTTTTTAATAAATCTAAAAGCTATAAAACCTAATTATTTCTAAAACAAAATTCTACAATAGGACTTATTCACATTTTCTTAAAAATAGTAAAAAAAAATAAAATAAAAAAATCTACCTTTTATTCTAATAAGAATCTAATCCCTGATTAACTAATAAAATATATATGTTTATATAAAATAAATAAATAAATAAAATAATAAAAAACTTTATACTAACTTAAAACCCAAAATGGGCTTATAAGTACCAATGAACCCCCCAAAACCCAAATGACACCCCCTATTAACCAAAAAATCAAAAAACACTTGGTCAAAATTTAGGGTACTACAAGATGATAGCATGAGGTTGTGTGTTAATCAGTGAGTAGTATGGAAACTTGTAGTTGTGTTCTGGTAGCTTGAGTTTTGAATTGTGACAAATCGCGAACGATTTGTGAAGTTCCTTGATGGTATTACTTTTGTTATGGGTTGTATATGTTATAGTTGTGGAGTATATGAATCGTATCTTCCAGACTTATTTGGATAAGTTTATAGTGATGTTTATTGGATGATATTCTGATTTTTTTTAAATCAAAGGATGAGTATGTAGTGTATTTGAGGATTGAGTTACAAGGGCTGAAGCAGAGGGAGCTTTCTACTAAATTATCGAAGTGAGAATTTTGATTGAAATAGGTTAGTTTCTTGGTTATGTTATTTCCGATGATGGTATTGTTGTGTATCTATCCAAAATAGACGCAGTTCTACATTGAGAGACTTCAAAGTCGGTTAACGAGATTAGAAAATTTTGGGCTTAGTTGGTTGTTACTGCAGGTTATGGAGGACTTTGCTAAGTTAGTGCTTCTGTTATCTCAGTTGATTTGCAAAGGGTGAGTCGTTTGTTTTGGATGTTCGTTGTGAGTAAGTTTTAGTGAGCTGAAGAGAAGAGTGACTACGGCTCCAGTTTTGATTCTGTGTGATCCTAATAAACCGTTTGTGAGGTATTGTGATGCGTCCTTGATGAGTGTAGTTAGTGTGTTAATGCGAGAGGGTAAAGTCATTTCTTATGCTTTACGACAATTAAGGATTCATGATTTCTAGATGGCTGCGGTTACTTTTGTGTTGAAGAATCTAGAGGTATTATTGTGAGGGTTTTAGGTTCAAGGTGTTTGGTAATCACAAGGGTTTAGAGTACTTGTTTGGCCAGAAGGAATAAAGTGGGAGACAACGCGGATGGTTGGAATTCCTGATTAGTTATGACCTTGGCTCGAATTATCCTATTGGTGAAGTTAATGTCGTGCCTGATGAGTTGAGTCAAATGTTTTTACATATGTCTGCTTAGATGGTTAAAGAGTGGGAACTTTTGGAAGAATTTAGAGATTTGAGTTTGGTGTGTGAATTGACATCTGATGGCGTGAGGCTTGGTATGTTACAGGTCACTAATGATTTTCTGTTGACCGTTAGCAAGAAACAGAGGCTGGATGTGAAATTTGTTGATTTGATGACGGTTAGAGATAAATGTGTGATGGTGACTTTAAATTGGATGATCAGGGTGTTTTGAGATTCCATGGTAGAATTTGTATTCCTGATGGTTCGAAATTGAAACAGATGATTTTAGAGGAAGGACACCGGAGTAGTTTGAGTATACATCCGGGAGCTAATAACATGTATCAAGATTTGAAGAAGATCTTGTGATGGTCAGAGAATTAGAGTTGGTTGAGCAGTTCAGAGACTTGTGTCTGGTGTGTAAGCTAACACAGCAGAGTGTGAGGTTGGGTATAGTAAAGGTGAACAGTGATTTTTGGCGAATAGGAGAAAGAGTTAGACTTTGGACGTGAAATTGGTAGATTTGATGGTTACGAGTCATCAGAGTGGGCAGCGAAAGTGTGATGTGGCACATTTTGTATATGCATGTGTGACTTGTAAGAGTTCATAGGTTGAACATTGGAAACATGTAGGAGTGATGAGACCATTGGACGTTTCAGAATGGAAGTGTTAGGTGAAAGGTTTAAATATTATTCATGGGCTACTATGCAAATAGATGTTTTGGTTGCATGTTCGATTAGTGAATCGTAGCATTGTGGTAATATTGTTGTGTGACAAGGATGTTGGTATTGTGGTTATGTAGAGGTTGTTGAGACGATGTTGGGTCGTGGAACTTTACGTTCTTGTTTGTGTTGTTGCCCCGTTCCATCGTGATGGTTCGAGTGCAAGTAGCTAATTCCTTGTGGGGAATTAGGGGAGTGTTACCTATGGTGAGGGTAACGATCTTGTTGTGTTTCGGTTTAAGAGTGAACCTGTGTGTTCGTAACTTGGGTATTCTTTGAGTTGTGAGTTGGTCGTCAAGTGCATTGTATGGGCATTGCATTTTGTTGTTGTTATTACCATTGTCGTGTCGTTGTTATTGTTGCTGTTAGCAAGGTGGTTGGTTAGTTTGTGTTGCTCGTGGTGTGCCTAGTGTTGGCATGATAGTTGTCTAGTCGGATGCGAGAGTCGTACCCAGAGTTGTTTGCACCAAGTATATTTTCGAGGACGAAAATGTCTAAGTGGGGGAGAGTTGTAACGCCCCGATTTGTTTAATTGTATTTATTTATTTCATTTATGTGAATTTTGTGAAATGTGTAAATTTATTGTATTTTACCTACTAATTGAATTAATTGGTTAATTTCCCTGATAGGTAAAATATTTGCAATAAATTATAATTTCTTTTCAACTTTTATTTCCCGAAAATATATTTCATCGCTGTTTATGTTTTATCACGTTTTGAGAGCGTTTGCGAGATATTTGAGCTGAGGGGTAAAATGGTCATTTTGAGGGGTTAGATATTTTAGAAAAATTAGATATTTTTATAAATAGAGATTTGAGAGAAAAAGAGAGAAAGAAGGAAAAGGAGAGGAAAGAAATGGAGAAGAGGAAAAGAGATGGAAATCGACATAGCTCTGTTTCAAGCACGATTAATCGGGTAAGGGTGAGAAGTTTCGATTATATCTTGCTTGTGTATGTATATGTGTTGTTTGTTGTAATTGTTTTGGTTGTTTCACAACTTTTTCTTATTGATAATTTGTGATCAATTAGATAGAAATTGATGTTTTCACGGTCAGAAATCGATATAAACTGTGTTGAATGATCACACTAAGCATATGAACATTTGTTGATACTTGTTATGCTGTTTGGAACTGATTTGAGATGAAAATGGTGATTTTGGGAAGGATTGTCGAAGGGGTATTTTTCTGAAAATCGCAGTGCGCGCTTAGCGCGCAGCCGCCCGCTTAGCGCGGTCTGGAGAATTTGCAACCTCTCCAGGAAGTGAGGAGCGCACTTAGCGCGGGGTGGAGCCCGCTTAGCGCGACCTGGAGCAAAAATAAAATTGTATTTTTCTAAAATCCATAACTTTTGATCCGTAACTCGGATCGAGACGTTCTTAGTACCTTTGAAAAGCTAAAGAGATGTTCTTTCTTATAAAAATGGGTTTTGAGATTGGTGGCCGATTTAATTGTGTTGGGAATTTGGGAACGTGTCATTTTGTCGACTTTTACCGTCGTAATTGTGTGCGATTGATGTGTTATCATGCGATATGCTTTTGATATATAACATATAGCTTGTGTGCTATTATATGATGTGAATACATGTGATAAGTTGTTGTAATTGTTGTGGCCTTATGGCAAAATACTTTGTTGACTTGAATACAAATGTATGGTATTAATGTATATTGTTGTGGGTAGCCTTTGTGGCATGAATCCTAGTGTTGTGAGTATCATTGTATGATTGCAGGATTGTTGTGGTTGATGGTGAGTAATTCTTGATGTGAATTGATATGAGTGTATATGCTAAAATGCTAACTGTTGTGGTTTGTGGATTATGATGAAATGCATTGTTTATGTGAAATTCAATGTGTGTTATTTGGTGGCCTTATGGCAAGTAAATACATTGTTTGAATTGATTTCTAATGCATGAATAATGACGATGAGATAATTCATATTGTTGATTTGTGAAGATGCATTTGATTGTCATGACTCATTGTATGCCAAGCATCATGATATGCATCTTGTGATGTCGTGTGCCCTTGTGGGGTGTGAGCGACGAAACGATTCCAGAGGGAATCTGCTGTAACGATTGTGTGCCTTATACAAAGAGGACCTAAAGCGATTCATAAACGTCGTGAGCCTTATACCAAGAGGACCTAAAGCGACGGGGAACATCGTTTGCCTGACGGGGAGTTACACTAAGTAACAAGCGATGATTCCAATAATTCCTGAGTGAATTAATGATGAGAATGATGGATGGAATGGTACCGCATGCATAGAGTCGTTGGGTCGGTCTCTGTGCATTTGCATAAATCATGAATGGATTGATTATGTGTGGGAAATTGTGAATGGGATTGATGAGTTGATATACATTGGTGATAAATGTATTGAGCATGATTAATATACATTTGTGATAAATGCATTGGTTATGGGTGATATGTTTTATATATAGGCATATGCTATGTTGTTGGATTATTAGAAATATGTTATGTATCTGTGGTATGCTATATGTATTAGTATGTGATGCTTGTGGTGAGAATAATTATGCATGTGAATTTATATGTGTTTGCATATTATTATGCAATCTTGATTTAATTGTTATTTCTCACCCTTCTGTTGTGGTTTGTTGCTCTATGAGGCAATTGCAGATTAGTAATCTTGGAGGCTTTGTGAAGATTAGTTCTCCACCCTTTTGTCGGTCTGTCTGCTCTGATGCGTAACACGGGAGTCGGGGAACGCTTTTGTTATATATGTATACATTTGTTGGATCTATTTTGTATTACCTTTGTATGAATATTTTGATGTTATAAAATAATTTATTTTGTAAAACAAGTCAGTTATGGATCTTTCCGCTTTATTCCATAATTGAACTTTCCTTTTGTTGGAAAAAGTTTCCCTTTTATGTTTATGCCATTTTGTGTTATGTATCAAATTTATTAGCAGAGATTGTGTTTTTCTCAAATGTGGCATCCTTATTTTTGTCTAAGAATTTTCTTTTTATTCACTCTGATTTAATTATGTATTATTTAGTGCGATTGGAATTAGGGTGTTACATCAATCATCTCTCTTAGGGGATTCTACCTGCCATCCCCCCAATTAAACCTGGCATCCCCCCATATTTTTTAAATGGCGAAAATGTCCTTTAAATTTTTTCAAACAATATCCGGACGAAATTCCCGGGAATGTTAAAAAAATTTCCGGTATTGTTCAAAATTCCCGGTAGTGTATTTGAAAATCCCGGTATACCGGAAATTTCAAATTCCCGGTAAGTGGTAAAAATCCGGTAATGCCTTGAAAATTACAGGTTGATACCGGGAATTTCACCGTAATTGAAATTCCCGGTAGTTCTAATTTTAGGGTTTTTGTTTAAACGGTCGAGATTTTGCTGACAGTTTTGTATGGTTGTGATTGCACCGACACTTTGTGCGGTCCAGAATGGATGAACGTTTGTATAAATAGGGGTTAGGTCTTGTGGTAAAACATACCTGAAAAAAATGGCTCTCCCGCATTTTTGATTAAGTCAGAAGTTTACTTCCAGAGAGGTTCTCGTCCTATCGAATTCATGCTTCCCGATGACTCAACCTTCTTTGTCGGCCTAACTTCGAAGTTGAAGGGATTGTTGCCTGATGGTGACAATAGAAAGGTGTCGAAGACCGAGTTTCGGGAGAATTGGGTGGATGGTAGTCTGAAATACAACCTAATTGAGTTGAAGGACGATGAAGATGTCATCAAAATGTGGAGATCATTTCGCCGTAGGCTAACAAGGGGTCCGATGGAGTTTGATGTGCAGCTTTCAAGATCAGTTGATGAAATAATGGAGATGCTGAAACGCCCTGAAGCATCTGGTAGTGTTTAGGTTTTTAATGTTGATTAATTAAGTTGTTTATGTAATGTTAAGTGTTGATTTGTTTAAGTTGTTTTTTCATATCACTGCGATGTAAGATTTTAATCGAAGGTATAATAATAATATATTGTTCTGACATAATATACATACAATACAATAATATACATATAATACAATAATATACATTACATATCGTACAAAAATATACATATAGTACCAAATATAATACAAAAATACATGTACAATACTAAATAGGACCCCCACAGGCTAGGTCTGCAATCCTAGCTAATCCAGCAGAAACACTGCCATCAGGGTCTACCAAACCCATGAGCTCATCAGCCATCACTGCTATCATCTGAAAGCGCTGTGTGTCGTCATGGTGATGTGCTGGAGGAGGAGGACGAGGAGCTGCGTCATGAGAAGGTACACCCCCAGAAGGTGCATCCTCAGAAGGTGCTTCCTCAGCCGACGGTGGAGTAATGTGTGGATGTGATACGCTGAGAAACCACTCAAAGTAGCCATCCTCACACTGCGAGGGATACTGAACCGGTGCAGATCGGGCTACAATGGCATGACCGGAGCTGAGGAAGTGCGTCTGAAACCACCGATCAATACCTTTAGAAGGTGTATCTGGAACTGGTGGTGGTCTTCTCTGGATGTAGCCATACTGGCGCAAGCATCTCTCTGGAAGGTGCCTGGCAACCAGAGTCTCCCATCTCATATATCCGGAGTATAATGACGACTCCTCGAACTCACGGACGACTCTGTGCTCTTCGTAGGGTGTCCATATGACATCCTCTACGGTCAGCTCGTCCAGTCTCCTCCTGTACTCAAGAATGCCCCCGGGTGTTTCTGCCTCGCCCTCCACCTCTTCGCCCGTGGCTCGCCCTGGGTATATGGTTGGAACCTCCTATTGCATATCATAGGGAAATGTTCATAGATCCAGCACTGAGATCGCAACAAACAATAAATTAGAAATAGAATGATTTCAATAAAAATATAAGGACAAGTAAGAACATGAATTAAGTTATACCTGCAACAAACTAAGGTACCCAGCAAGCTGCTTCGTCTCAAATCGGGTCGCCTCCCCGAGCGCATGATACAACTGAGTCAGGGCTGCACAACCCCAGGCCCAGTTGTGCGTCTGCAGATCGCTGAAGAGGCATAGGTAGCGAGCATTAACATACGTACCAGACTTGTCCGCAAAGAGAGTACATGCTACTACATGCAGCATGTACGCCCTAGCGGCAGCCTGGAACCTCCCAGCAACAACAAGCTCGTCGTACCTATCACGGAGCCACCTCATGCGTAGGTGAGCGCCTCGTGTATCGGTGAACTCCTGATACACCACTGCCTCAGGCAGCTCCAGATCACGAACCACCAACGCATGTGCCTGGGACACACTCATGATCGGGGCCGTCCAGAATCTACCGCCGATAGGGAGGTGAAACAAGGAGGCGACATCATCTAAGGTCACAGTCATCTCTCCGAATGGGAGATGAAATGATGATGTCTCCTTGTGCCACCTCTCGACGAAGGCACTCAGCAGATCTGCATCGAGCATGGTGAGATAGCAGTTCCCAAAATGCAGGTCAAAGTCCTCCACGATCCTCGTCATCGCAGCGGGGAAGGGAATACGAGGGAAGTTCTTCATCTTTGCCCCGTGAGACTGGACCCTCAGTACAGGTCGTACCTGTGACACGAACCATTAAACAACTTTGTTAGTACAAAAACAATTTATGTATAAGCTAACAAAAGGAAAAATGAAACGCAAAAAACATATACCTGGCCCAGCCATAATCGCAACGCCACATGCTCACTGTACTCTGTAAAGCACAGACGTATCTATCGGCCCGCCAAAGAATCCTGGCTCAGTGTGCACCGATGGCTCGGTCGATGGGACCGTGACATCGGTCTCCTCGACCCCTATTGTGCCAGCAACCCCTGATGTGCCAGCAACCTCTGCTGTACCAACTGCCTCTGCTGTACCAGCCGCCTCTGCTGTACCAGCCGCCTCAACCTCAACTGCCACTCTAACATCAGTCTCCTCTACCACATCCCTAACAGCAGTCTCCACCGGAACATCTCCAACAATAGCCTCCTCCGGCTGAATAACAGGGACGTCCACATCTGTGGCCTGCACTGAGGAAAGACCGCCACGTCGCCTAACAGAGCGAGGTGCCTGGAAACGCCCCCGCTGCTCGGCCATCCGCCTCCAGTGTGAACCTGTTGGGACCACCCGGCCTGCCCGTACATGTGCAGACTCAGCATCAGAATCTACTGTACCTCTATCCTTACCACCTCCCGCCAAATCAAGCGCCCTCCCAGCAATGCTACCATCACGACCTCTAGTTTTCACTGGAAAAAAAATAAGATTAAAAAAAAAAACAAATTTACAAAAAAAATAAGACTAAAAATACCGGAAAAGGAGAAATTTACAACTACCGGATTTTTTGAAATTTCCGGAAAAGAAAAAATTTACAACTACCGGTTTTTTTGAAATCTCCGGTGGAGATTACCGGTTATTTCAAAATTCCCGATAAGATGTTACCGGGATTTTTGAAATTCCCGGTATATTCACCGGTTATTTTAAAAAATCCAAAAATTCTTACTTGTTAATTCTAAAATTCCGGTAGGTGCTTGAAATTCTCGGTATGTTTTGAAAATTTAAAAAATCCGTGCGTCTACCGGATATTTCGAAATGAATAAATGTTTTTTTGAGAGAGACTAATATATCTTTTCACAAGTCATAGGAGTGCCAGGTTTAATTGTGGGGATGACAGGTAGAATCCCCTCTCTCTTACAATCTAATTCTCTTACAATCTAATTCTTCAAGTGCATATAAAACATATTGAATTGGACATTCACTTTGGAAAAGAACATGTGGCCTCCAAGAAGATAACTATTCAACATGTTCCAAATGCCTTTCGGACCGCTGATGCTCTTACTAAATCATTTGCCTCCACATACTTCATTGCGTGTCAAGATTAAAGTTGGTCTTTAATGACTTACTGAACCATTTTCCTCCACAAACTTCAATGAAGAAAATCAGAGATTTAACTCATCTAAATTATCTAACAATTACTCCCTCTGTTTTATATTATAAGTAAATTTTATTTTTTAAATAAAATTGAATGATTAATGTATCTAGTCTAAATATAAACCAGATACATTAATTATTTAATATATCTAAAAAATAAAATTTGCTTATAATATAAAATGGAGGGAGTATATCATAGATCAAGTGTCGTAAAGAACTTATCAATTGAAGAATGATAAAAGCTTGATGTAAAATGGAATTATCTATGCAACAAATAAAATTTAAGCATGATAAAAATGGTTTAATTTTGAGGATGCTGAAGAAGAACAAAGAAAAAGAAAATAACTAGAAATTGAAACTAAAAAGCTTAGTCGTTTCTTAATTTAATTTATATAAAAAAAACTAATGAAATGTACGTTTTATCTATATTTTCTGTGCAATAAATAATTTATAATATTTTCTAAATATTGTTTTGAATTTCAAAAATTACAAGTATTATAATTTACATACATAAATATGATAAGTGCTCAATTTATTTTTAAATATAAGCAGTCAGTCATTTGACAAAAAAATCTAAATACAAATTCATTTTTTTACTCAGAATTTAAGATAAGCATAAACGAAGTGGGGTAGTAGGCAGGCTTTTTGAAAGAATTATTTTTATAAGAATAAAAAAGTGTAGAGTTTGAAAGTGGAAAAGGAGGAGACATAGAAAAGATGGGGGCGCTGAAACATCACGTGAAGACAACAAGAACTCCGACAGGCACATAGTCAACACGGAATGCTCGTTTGGGGCCCACCGTCAAACACGCTCGCTTCTGATTCGGTCTCTTTTCGTACGCAGTGTTTTCGCCGTCGGTGCCGCCTGCACAATTAACATTAATAAAATAATTTAAAAAATAAATTATTTAATTATTCTTTTTAAACAACACGCAATGAAGGAATAGAAAAAAGATGAATGAGTCATTATCGAAAGAAACGAATACACGAGGACTCTCTTTCTTCATTCGGTGGACCAAGTCATGTTTCGCCGTAGGATTTAAACTTATCATTGAGATTCACGACGAAATGAACACGAATCACGATAACAGAAACTTTGTTATGAAACCATTCAGATCAATCACCCACGCTTCTCATCATCATCATGAACTCGAAAATAGCCCTTTACTTTTGTTTGCTAGATTTTTTGCAAGAAGCCAAAAATTGAAATCGAAGTGGATTTATTAACAAAAGTGCACTAATTATGATAAACCGAATTCAGCCAAATTTTGACACCATCATATTGACACTCTACTGTAATCAATCAGTTTAAGTGGAGTATTTCAAATTTTCTTATTATAAAAATTAATGGAATGAAGTGGGGTCCATTTTGACACTCTAGTGTAACCAAACATTAATTAAAAATATTCAAAAAGAACAAACCAAAGTAAGTTACGTTCGTTAGAGAAAACCTAATTAAGATTATTGCAACGGCGGCCACATTCACATGCCAGTAATTGTTTGTATAATCTCCACCGCCAAATCCAATAACAGCTCACCAAATACATAAAAACAAATCTCAACTGTACTTTAAAAAAAGGGAAAGACTACCTAGTGGATAACGTTAGATAAATGCTAAAATCAATTAAAAAACAACTCTTGTTCTTTCAAATCTGTGTTCCCCACCTTCATCAAGCAAACTAAGAGAATGAATTCTAATAAAAAATGTTATCATGTCATATAATCATATAATTAACTAGTAAAATTTCATTTCATGAATTAAAATTAACTGCAGAAACAACCATGAGATACTAATAAGTTCTCAGTTGCAAAAAAAAAAAAACAATAAAAGTTGAATATTTCAGTTATATTTACAAAGCGTGCTCGTTATCATCAACAAATCGGAGCACCGTGTCAGCAACACACTTTGCGTTCTTTCTCTCTCCGGTAAATATGTTTCTCGAGAGTGATTCCGTTCATCAAAATGGGTACTTAAAAAATTTCAAATCTTCTTCAAAACAGAGCCAGATCAAGCAACTTCAGGTGGAGGAGGAACGTTAAGGTCAAGATCCAATAGTCTCTGACGTGGGACACCGTCGTATTCAACACCAGAAGAGTCCGAATCACTCTGAACGGCGGCGCGTCGGAAATCCACCAAGGGACGGTCAAAACCGCACATCTCACGACGACCAACGCTGAGGCTGGTATCAGCGCGAGCAAAAGCGTCGAAAAACAAAACAGGACACGCAACGGGGAACGCCATGGGAACACCGGAACTGACGGAGAATGGTTTGAGAGATAGATCAAGCGGCGGCGGTGAAGGTGACTCCAGGGTGCTACACTGACTTGAGCTGCGTGTTGTGTTGTTAATGTTCATAATCTCCGACGGTGTAGGAAAATTGGTCTTCGCTTTCGCGCCGCGAAATTCACGTGCTGCGGTGTCGTAAGCACGCGCCGCTTCTTCTGCGGTGTCGAATGTTCCGAGCCAGACGCGTGTTTTTTTGCCTGGGTCACGGATCTCAGCGGCGTAACGACCCCATGGACGCTTCCTAACGCCTCTGAAACGGATCTCTTTTTGGGTTGTCGGGTTGGGGCCGGGGAGTGCGGTGAGTCTGTTGTCTCTTGGAGCCATTGGTGTGAAAGTTGAAAAGTTTTTTGGTTTAATGGGAGACAGATAGAAAAGTGGGAGCACTGAGCGTTTATTTGGAATTGTGAAACTGAGACATTGTCTGAGGGAAACAAGGGGGAGTTTAAGGTGGTTTTATAGGATGAAATGAAGAGAGAGAAACTACAGCGCGTGCGTGTGTGCGTGACTGCGTGATTAGAGAGTGTTTAATGCTACGCTCCTTTATGGCGATTGTGATTCACACGACGTGGATTCCCTAACACGAATGAACGAACCACTTTTGTTGTGGATGCTGCTTGTTTGACAATTCTCTTCTTTAGTTACATTACACCTGACTCGTGTTAGGGAATTAGTGGGTTTATTCCACTATATTTGAAACAAAAACTTGTACCAAATTAAGTTTAATTTTAATATAACATTAATTACGTTTAAATTTTTATCTTAATGATACTTGAATTTTTATTTTATGCTTTGAATTAGTGGTTGTTTTATGTGCTTCAATGTTTATAATTTGTTGTTTCTATTAATGGTTGATGTCGTTGTAACCTAGTATGTGCATTTAAGCTTGTTATGTTTTTTATTCTAGCTCTATATTGAATCTTTTGTAATGTTTGTAAGATTCTAATGTTTATTTAATTGTAATTGTTTCTTTCTCAAGCCACGCCTTTTACGGTTAATTTTGATGTTAGTAAATTATGACTTTTACCAAATCAAACTATTATTAAAAGAAATGAGGGAGAGTGAGAGAAGAAGGGAGAGCGAGCAAGAAGGGTGGTCATACGTAAGGTCGAGAAGAAAGAGAACATGTAGATTGGTAAGAAATTTCAACAACAAAATCGACATAAATAAGGAAGATATTGTAACATGCTACGTCAATAACCTGCCAAAGCACATAAGTAAAAGAGAGATGGAAAAAACATTTGAACTATGGGAAAGGATAATTGACGTGTATATAGCAAGGAAAAGGAACAATATGGGAAGAATTCGGATTTGTCAGATACAATGACATTAAAGACACATTCTGGATTGAAGAACAGGCGAAAGATATCTAGTTTGGATCTTACAAAGTCTGGGTGAACATATTTAGGTTTTCCAGGCCCAACAGAAGAATCCATACACATAAATTTGACAGGATGAATGAAGTAAATCCTAAACAACAACAAGGAAACAATACAACCACGGTGAGGAACAAAGCAAGAGATGGGAAAAGAAAGATAATAGAGGGTGGGAAGAGTATGAGAAGAGAAGGAATGACATATAAATAAGCTATAACAAACAATGAAATAAAACAACAAGAATAGAGCAAGAGGGATTGGAGAATAAGGCAACAAGAAGCAAAACAGAAAGGATAAGTAAAAACAAAAGTTGGAATGAAATTAAAGGTGAGCGATGAAGTGATGGCCTGGGCAAAAAAGGGATTCACAGGTTTTGTTCATAATGCAGAGCAAATAGATAGGTTGCAGGTTCTAATGACTAAAGAAGGAATCACATACCAATGGGGGGACAAAGTGTTTCTAAAGGTGGACGATGACAAATACATGAAAGAACTGGTGAAGGAATTCAAATATGCCTTTCAACAATGGTTCAGAACACTATGGGAATGTGAGCCAAGAGATACCGGGGGGGGGGGGGGGGACAAGACTTGTAGGGGTTCGAGCATTTGGGGTCTCGGTGCATGCTTGGAGAAGGAAAGTGTTTGCAACAATGGTGACAACATTTGGAAAGCTGGTAGAAATGGATCCAGTTATTGAGAGCCTACAAAGATTAGATGTGGCGTGTCTGTTAGTGAGAACATCCATGGTGGAATTCATTAATAAAGTTATAAGAGTTAATGTCAATAATGAAGAGTCCCTCATCAGGTTCACAAAAGAATTTTGTGCTTGCTCAAGCCAGGATAAAGAGATAACAAGCGAAGAAGACAATGACGTTTCTGTTTACCGTGAATTTTGGTAAACAACCTCTGGTCTATCAATCTAAACGCAAATTGATTTAACTTGCAGGATCGACCACACAAATCCTAGGACATGTGCTAAGTTTGAGAGATAAGTGTAAGTTAAAGAAAATCTAAACTGAACTCCACGTTCGACAATGCTGAAAATAAAGTCTAACTGAACTCCACGTTCGACTATGGGCAATAAAATAAAGTGAAGACTCGAAATTTAAAGTGATGCAAATAAAGGGTGCAGAAATTAAAGGCGTCGAATGAGTAAAAGCTTTGAAAGTAAAATGCAACGAACTCCGCGTTCTTGGAAAGTAAAGGCTGGGATAATAAAAGTGATGTCGAAGGTAAAGTGCAGGAAAGTAAAAGACTTTGAAAATAAATGCAATGGATTTAAAGGAGAACTCCACGTTCTTGAAAATGAAAGACTTTGAAACGTAAAGGCTTGAACATTAAATGCTTGAACATAAAAAACGCAGTCGAAAGTAAAACGCAGAAAGTTTAAATGGCTTTAAACATAAATTTGGCATGGAAGATAAAGTTCAAGAAACTGTAAAGGCATGGAAAGTAAACATGCTGAAGATAAATTAGATTAATGAAGACAATGGTGTTACATTACGTACATTCTCACGAACTCGTTTCTCTACACGCGGGTACTTTGAGTTTCTTAGAGTAACTTGTACAAAAATATGAACACCCCATTTACATAGAACCAACTCCTATTTATAGTGCTAGGAAATAACTACTCAGTGGTGGTTACTGCTTCGAACGTGTGGATTTTGGCGCCTTTCCCATGATCTCAACTGTTCCCACGTTCACAACTGCTCTTATTTAAATTTCAAATATTGGAAATTCCCTCCAATCTTAATATAACCACTGCAGCGCTATATTCTCATGGTCGAAGAACCCTTTCAACACTTAGCCATTTTTTAAGGTTTCTCCGCGCTTATTCGACTCAGGCCTCTCCAAAAGTTAGGTCGAAGCCTTCTTTACATTAAAAATAATTTTTAACATTAACATAGCTTTGATTTTGTCTGGCGTCGAAATTGAGGGTTAACAAATTGCCCCCAAGGAATGTCCTTTCGCCAGACTTGGTAGGAAGGCTATTTCTTGACATAATGCTTATTTCGACGCCTATTTGCATGGCCTTAACTGAACATCCCACTAATTCCTAATAGCTAAACTATTCAGTTTCTTTAACCCACGCCTCTGACGTCACGCCATCATGACAAATCCTTAAAACGTCTTTTCAGTCGTATTCATCATAACGCCTTTCTTAAAAACAGACGTTAACAGTCTGCACATAACTGCTCCTTTCCATCACGCCTTCAGGAGGAAGCCACGTGCCCCACTAACCCCTCAGCTTCAACGGTGGATCCAAGTCCCTGGAGGTTTTCAAATATCTATATATACCCATTTCCGCCACTTTGTGATCTTTCCACACTTTTAGTACTCTCAAGCAACTCTTCTTCTCTTCGGTTTTTTACGCAAACCCAGTAAAGACACCATCTTTTCATCTTCTTCCACAATGGCATCCTCCCAAATTAATCCTCAAGCAAAGAAGACCCAAAAAGGCAAAGTCACTCCATTCAAGCAAACCATCCCACCGTTCTCTAATATCCCAGGCCCTCAACTGGTAGACAATCATCGTTGTATGCCGGAACCTACCTCTACGGAAGCAAGAGCCATCTACCAATCTCGGGTAATGATTCCCCTAGTTATGTCTGATAAAACTTATGCGTTATCTGGTCCTTTGGCTGAGGTGGACATTTCCAACGAGAAGCTGAGTGAGTTTTTCCCATCATACCGGAAATCCAGACCATTAGGGCAAAAGAGTTTCCCTAAAATTAATTCTGCTGCTGGAGCTTCCCTTGAAGAGATCCCTTTACCCAAGATCAATGTTGGCTATCTCACTGATGGCACTAGACTGATGAGAGTCGTCAACCCTTTAAAGGAATTCGACCAATGGATGGCAAAGATGGAGAAAGTTAAAGCTGACCATTGGAAGGAGATAGGGATCTATGACCTTCTGATGCTGTCGAAGACCAACATACCTTATTGTTTGAACATGTTGGCAGCATCTTTATACTTTTGGGACAGCACCCATTATACATTCCACCTGCCATGTGGAATGGTCACTCCAACCCTTTTCGACGTAGCTGTCATCACGGGGCTTCGTCCAGATGGCCTCGTCTACAATCCTGAGGTTGATGCTGATGATACCATCAACATTGCAGGCTCAAAACTGACCTACACCCTCTTTATCAAGCACCATTTCAAACAAGAAGATGATGAGGTATCTGATGAAGAACACATTGCTTTCCTCACAGTCTGGCTGTCGAGGTATGTTTTTTGTACCAAGTCTTTGCAGGTGGCTAAGAAGTACCTGCCCCTGGCGAACCAACTCCACCACAACAGAGGGACCTGCCTGAGTGAACTCATTTTGGCAAACCTTTACGAATCTATCAGTGAAGGGGCTTCTCGACTGAAGAATGTGGAAGCCCAAGGTCCTATGCATTTGAGCGGTCCTCTTTGGCTACTTCAACTGTGGCTCAATGCTACATTTGAGGCTAGCCTCCCCAGAAAAGGCATAGTCGATGAAGCTTCCGCTGAGATAAGGGAGAGGAGCGTCGAAGGGACACGTCTGGCTAAGCTCACTCCTAATGATGATGGTGAAAACCTTCAAAGGGCTTTCACCAGTTATATAATGATGTTCGCCAAACGCTATGAGTTTACTCCTAGCATGGCACCCTTTGTTCGCCGAAGCCATGGCCCTGAGTGGTTTCAAAGGCCATTTCCAAATCCTCTCCAACCCCTTGATCCAGAGTCTGTTGTCATCTGGGAAGCCTTTTTGATTCCTAGATTTATTGTCCACAGGCTAAACCTAGGGAGAGGTTTATCAGCGTTGATTGCCTACCAACCCAACTTGGTTTCTCGATAATTTGGGCTGGCCCAGAGCTTCCCTCAGTGCTTATATGAGAAAAAGGGTCAAGTGATTCTTCACACCGCCTACCTCGACGAGGAGAACGTCTCTGAAGCACTCAACAACAGGAACGAAAAAAGAAGCATCCTCTCCCCTGTGTTTTTCGAACCTTCCTTTTTATGCACTTCATCCTTCCACTAATGGTGGTTGAAGCATTATACTGAGCACTTTCTTGATGCGGCTACGTTTTCTTCGTTACTTGACCAAGCTTTTCTCCATGCGTAGGACAAGACGAAAAAAAGTAAGTTCACTCACATCGAAGAAATACAGGCTTTTCAAAAATACTTTGAAACTATCTATCGACCAGATGATCTTAGTCGAACCATTCATGAGGCTGCTGTTACTCTAAAGAGAAAATTTCTAGAAAAGCCGGATCAACTAAAAATTCCTCCCAACGTCCCTCGTGAGAAACATTATGAGGTAGCTTTTAAACTTTTTCCTCCAAAGTTCCCTCGACTGCCTAATGCTGATTTTGGAGTGGCGCTTGCCCCTCCATTTCCAGATTGGTTTGTCTGTGGGGAGCATTTAAAACTTCTTCGACAGCAGTCTCAGCCAAAAGCCCAACGAATGGTTTCGACTAAGCATACGTTAGACAGTTTTAAAGGGCACCTTCATATAGGAATTCAGGACGTTCGTGTCGAATCTGAAATATATGAAGGTTTGAGATCCTTACTCCATGGCTTTATGACTAGTCATGTAATCATTAACTTGTAACAATTGTGTGCTATCTTTCAGCTGTGCATAGGAAAGCTGCTTCGACTAGAGCTGCCACCTTGCAAAGTGGCAAAGAACAAGGGAGTACACAGGTATATTTTACCCCTTTTTTTTTTCTTTTTTTTTTCCAATTACTTGTACTCTATGAATTCCTTCCTTATTTTCACTGCCTCTTCAGACTGGTCGAAAGCCTCCAACACCTTCCAAGAAAGGTAAGAAGGATCCCCCAGCTGTAGTTATAGCTTCAGAGGCCTCAGATGAATCTCCTGAAGAGGTTCTCACAAGGAAAAGGAAAAAACCCACAAAGGCTTCTGGACCTGCTGGCCCACCTCCTTCGAAGGTGGCCAAAATACTCAAAAAGGCATCCACCACAAGTGGTGTCAAGAAGGAATCCTCCAAGGTAGCCTCGAGAACCCCTCTTGGTGACCATGGGGGTGATAAATCAAGTCCTGCTGTTGAACAAACTCAGGTATGCGCACCATTATTTTTTCTATTATGCTTGACATCCTTCGCCTATTATTTCATTCTCATTATCTCCACTTGTGTTCTTTAGGCATCCATAATCAACAATCCGGATCCCCGACCAACTCCAAGCAACTTCGCCGCCACCACACTTGACGCTTCTGTTCCTCACCCAACTTCAGAAAGCCTTACCACCACGCTTCTTAACAGCCAAGGTGAGCCAACTTATCACCCATCTTCTGATATTGGCTCTGGTTTGAGTGAGATTAATCAACCCATTCCACATGTTACAGCAGCTACTGCAGCACCAGCTCCAACCCCAACTCAGCACGCACAAGCTGAGGGAGCTAACTCTGATGAGGATGACGCTTCAAGCCCACCACCTATCAATCTGGATGCCTCCATGGATAAAGGCCAGATGGTTGAAGAAGAAAGGCGTGAACCTGAAATCCAAACACACAACGCCACTCCTGATCAAACCACCCCGGCTGATGACCAGGAGAATATGCAACCAGCTGCTGATGAATCTGATGAGGAAATGGGAGGAGAAGAAGATGAAGAGGAAAAAGAAACAACAGAGGAGGAAGAAGAACAAGCTGAGCCTCGCCCCCACCACACTCCTTCGCCTATGGTCGCTCCACTATCTGGGGACTCGCTGATAGCGCTCAAGTGGTCGAACCCACGTGAGTTTGCCAAATTGATTCTTGAGCAAAGGCATGGTTTTTCCTCTGTTTCTTCGACCTCAGCACCAGATGACTTCGCCCAATCAATTCTCCAAGCCATCAAGAAAAAATTCTTCAAAGGGGATATTTACAAAATTCTGGCCTCAGATCCAACTGCAACTGCTTACCTGAAGGACACCCTTGCAAAGATTGAGCTCACTACTCTCAATCCAGATGTCTCTGGTTTTATGATAGAGTTAACTGCTGTGGTAAACCAAATAGCTGCAGAAATAAAACTGCTTCCCTCGATCAAGGATACCATAGAGAGAACATCTGGCTGTGAGAGTGCAGCCTGGTGTAGTGCACAAGAGGCGTACGAAGAGATCCAACGTATAGAGGCTGATCAAAGGAAAAAGCAAGACGAGATAGCCTCCAACACGAAGGACATTGAAGCCTGGAAGCAGCAAATCACAGAGCTACAAGCTAAAATTGAAAATGCTGAAAACCGCAACCGTGATTTGCGCCAACTCGACGACACTGAGATAGCTGAAGAAACGAAGAATGCTATTGATCGAATTGATGCGGCCCAAAGATATGAGAAAGAGCTTGCAGAAGCAAAACTTGACGAATCTTTGTGCAACGCTCGTCTCAAGCATCACATAGAGTCTTTTTCTCAGTTGGCGTCGAGGCTTCCCTTCTGATACCTTCGACGCCTTTATTTCATTTGTTTAATCATCACTTGTTTCCTGGCTTTTTCAGGCCTTTTATGTAATGACAATTTTATGCCTGTTGGCATTGATTTAATCAATCATTATTATTTTGCCTTTAACTGCTTTCGACTTATATTGCATGATGATGTTCTTTACTGTTATCTTTTATCAGTCAAATTTGCAATTAAGACATTCTACCTTTTCTTGGAAAGTCACCCCTCCAGCTTTAAATTCCAAGGCATAAGCCTCTAGCTTTAAAGTAACATTTATAGCATAGCCCTCAGGCCTACTTCCAAGAATAACTCACCTGTTTCCACCGTTTGGTTGGCCAATCCAATCAGCCACTAGCCTCTATAAATTTCTTCCATCTGACCATGTTTTGCGTAGAAGCAACCATGAATAATTCAGAGAAACCCTCAACTAAGAAGATGGCTGGAAAGGCCAAGGCTATTGAGGAAACAAAGAAGGTAGAGGCGCCCCAACGACCTAATGCCTCCGTCGGAGCAACCTCTTCAGCCAAGAAGAGAGAAACCAAAATGAAGATCTCCAAGAAAGGGCGCTCCAGCACCCAAGATTCTGATGATGAGCCAGATGCAGATTATATGGACTTCCTCAAATCCATAGATTGGAGAGATTATGAATAACCTTTCCTTGAGAAAAAAAATGTTGTACTAGTTTCTCTTCGCTTTGTATGCCATATTAGCCTGACTTGGCCTATTTTGGCTTTCTTTTATTCAATAAAGCTTATGTTTTAATATGAATCTCCTGCAGCATAGGCTTATATTTTTTCAAATACTTGCCATTTACTTTCAAGATTCTTTTATCTTTGTCTAACTCTTCCACTTCATAAGCTCCATTAGAGAATACTTGTATGACTTGGAATGGCCCTTCCCACTTAGGGGACCACTTGCCCAATGTTCTATCCTTTCGATCCATGGGCAAAACCACCTTCCAAACCAATTCCCCACATGAAAAAGATTTAGATTTAACCTTTTTGTTGTAGGATTCTTCGACCCTCTTCTTTTGTCTTCTCAGCAACTCCAAGGCCCTAAGCCTTTCTTAATCCAAATCCACTAATTCATTCATCATCATTTCCCAATAATTCTCAGAGGGAATTTCATGATGTCTTTGAACTCTTACAGACTGTAGATAAATCTCAACAGGTAATACTGCATCATGACCAAAAGTGAGTCGAAATGGGGTAGTATTGGTAGCCTCTTTGGGGGATGTTCGACACGCCCAAAGAACTTGGTCTAACGTCTTGTGCCAATTTCTAGGCCTTTTTCCCACATGTTTCTTAATTAGTCAAATCACTACCTTATTGGCAGCTTCGACTTGCCCATTGGCCTGAGCATAATAAGGTGTAGAAGTTAATAACTTAAAACCTATTTCTTTGGCAAATTCCTGCATCTTTCGACCAGTGAACACTGATCCCTGATCTGTAGTAATTATTTCAGGAATACCAAATCTATAAATAATGTGATTTTGAATGAACTCAATAACATCTTCTTGACCTAGATTCATCAGTGGTATTGCCTCAATCCACTTGGTGAAATAATCAATTCCCACCAAAATATATCTCTGGTTCTTTGAAGATGCTGGTCGAATCTCTCCCACTATATCTAAAGCCCATCCTCTGAAAGGCCATGGTTTCACTATAGAATGTAATTCACTTGCAGGGATGTGCTGTATGCCAACATGAATCTGACATTCTTGGCACCCTTTAGCAAATTCTATGCAATCCTTCAGCATAGTGGGCCAATACATGCCTTGTCGAAACAACAACCATTTCATCTTCTGGCCAACTTGGTGTGCTCCACATGCCCCACTATGTACCGTCGAAAGTGCCAAATACGCCTCTGCTTCACTAAGGAAATTCAATAAGACTCCCTCAGGGGTCTTTTTAAACAATTCATTACCCACCAGTACATAGCTCAAAGCTTGATACCTGATTTTCCGTTCTGTCGAAGCCGTTGGGTTTCGCAAATACTCAACTATGGGCTTCCTCCAATCTTCATCTATTAAATTATCTATGGCAAAAATTTCAAAATTTTCGCCATCTATACACCCAAGCTTAGTTGTTTCTAAGTCTGATGGACATAATCCAACAGCCACCACCTTACCTCTTGCCTCAATTACTTCTTGAAGGTTTTCTTTCGACACCTTGTATCCAGAAGCAATTTGGGCCAAGTCGTTAGCAACTTGATTCTCTATCCTAGGTATGTGTTGGATGGCCACTACCTCAAATTTCTTTAATAATCTATTGGCTATCACAAAGTACACAATGAGATTTTCTTTCACACATTTATACTCCTTTGTGATTTGTTTTATAACCAATTCTGAATCTCCCATTATTTCGACTCTAGTTGCCCCCAATTCTAACAAAATTTCAAGGCCAACAATTAATGCTTCATATTCTGCCTCATTGTTAGAACAAGGACCTTCGACCTTGTACTTGAATTTTGTTGGAATTTTTTCAGGAGAAATAATGTATATTCCTACTCCTGTTCCATTTTTATGACTTGATCCGTCAAAGTATAATTTCCAAGATCTTAATTCGACGTAATTCAAATCATTTTCATTTATGGAGTGATCAACTATAAAGTCTGCAACTATTTGCCCTTTCACAGCTTTTAAAGGTTGATATGTTAAGGAAAATTCTGTCAATGCTAATGCCCATTTGCCAATTCGACTATGCAAAATAGGTTTAGATAACATATGTTTTACAACATCAAAGTGAGACGAAACATACACATCAACAGGTTTTATATATTGCTTCAGTTTAGTACAAGAGAAATACAAGCATAAACATAACTTTTCAATCATGTTATACCTAGTTTCTGCATCATTTAAAACTCGACTAAGGTAATAAATGGCTCTTTCGACTTCATTTTCATCCTCCTGAGCTAACATGCTCCCTAGAGTTTTATCTGATGCAGCTATGTACAATCTCATACTTTTGTTTCTACAAGGTGGTGAAAGAATTGGAGGGTGGCTTAGGTACTCCTTGATCTTGTCGAAGGCTTCCTGCTGTAATTGCCCCCCTCTAGAAACCATCTTTGTTAACACGAAGCAATGGCGAAAAAGCTTGTGTTTTGCCACTCAGGTTGGATATAAACCTTCTTAAGAAGTTGATTTTGCCCAAAAACGACTGCAACTCCTTTTTGGTTGATGGCGCTTTCGCCTCCATTATGGCTTTGGTTTTATTCTGATTTATTTCAATCCCTTTCTTGTGGACCACAAAGCCTAAGAAATCCCCTGCCTGCACACAAAAAGCACATTTAAGAGGATTCATTTTAAGACCATATTTTCTCATCCTTTCAAAGGACTGTCGAAGATGGTCAATGTGACTATTCCCAGAAATAAATTTTATAACAATATCGTCAATATAAATTTGCATGAATATGTCTATAAAATCGTGGAAAATTGAATTCATTGCCCTTTGATAAGTAGCACCAGCGTTCTTGAGACCAAAAGGCATCACTACCCACTCATAGGTGCCTAAGGCTCCAGGGCATCTAAAAGCAGTTTTATGAACATCTTCCTCAGCAATGAATATTTGGTTATAGCCAGAATATCCATCCAGCATACTAAGATATTCATGTTCTGCTGCAGAATCTATTAACATTTCTGCTACTGGCATTGAATATTCATCTTTGGGAGTTGCAGAGTTTAAATCTCTAAAATCGATGTAAACTCTCAAAGACCCATTCTTTTTAATAACAGGTACTATATTAGCCAACCATTCGACATACCTTGCAGTGCGAATGAATTTGCAACGAAGCAGTCTTTCGACTTCCTCTTTGATTTTTTACAGTATCTCAGGTGCAAACCGTCTTGGATTTTGCTTGACTGGTTTTTTCCCAGGCGTCATAGGCAACTTGTGTTCGACTAACTCCCTGCTCAGACCAGGCATCTCATCATAATCCCAAGCGAAGCAGTCTTTGAATTCTTTCAACAACTGAACTACTTCGACTTTCAACTGGGGATCAAGATTGACACTGATGTAGGTAGGCCTTTTGGTTGCCCCCTCACTGAGGTCCATTTCTTCCAAAGGATCTTGTGCTAGCATTTTTATATTATTCGCCAACGGATCCTTCTCAAATCCCAAAGGCTCATCTTCATAGATGGCGTCGAGCCTCTGGCTTTGCTCTCCAGTGAGATCCTTATCTGGAGGTTTTGGGTCAAAGTCCTTACCAGGACCTTCTTGATATACTTCAGAAATGGCTTCACCAGCTATATAATCATTGGCGGCCTCCAAAGCCGCTTGTAGTTTTGTTTCGGCCACATAGGCCGAAATTCTTTTCAAAGCGTCGAACTCAGTCATGATCACTGAATTCATCTCCCCACCCTGTGGGCTTTATTGGAGGTGTGCCTAGGCATGGCAATCTTCCTCCTGGTACCTCCCTGTCCCATCTGAAACCTTCAACAGGGTGTAAGTACAACGAATAAAACGTTTCCTCGTCAGGTGTAAATTCAAAATCAGCTGGAGGACATGGAGCAATGTTCGCCAGATGTTTCTCAAATTGCCTACTGTCCACGTGATTAACAAGCACCTTGAAGTACCCTTGATCAGCTTCAATGTTTTCCACTATCCCATTTGATCTCCAGATTGTGATTCTCTGGTGCATAGATGAGGGTACTGCTCCTATCCCATGAATCCACTCCCTACCTAAGAGTAGATTATAATTAGCCTTTGTTTTGACGACCATGAACACTGTTGGTCTGGTAATAATTCCCACAGTGAGATCCACCTGAATCACTCCCAGAGTGGAACCAACTTTGCCTTCATAGTTTGACAGAACCATGTTGTGGGGTTTAGTATCAGTCTCAAATTTTCCAATCTTGCTCAACAAAAATCTTGGCATCAAATTAACCGTCGCACCACAGTCTACCAAAATTTTGTAGACAGGGACGTTCTCCACTTTTCCAGTAATGTAAAGAGGCTTCAAATGACCCTTCATTGCCTCTGTGGGACGCTCGAAGAATGCATTCTGTTCTTCGACGCACCCATTGTTCATGATGTAATAGCACACAGGCTTGTGTGCCATCATTTCCAATTCAGCAGTTTGGTCTAAGTCTTCGACCTCTGAGACTTGACCAAATTCTCTTGGCATCACTGACACCACATTTACCAAAATGTCTAGGGAAGCTGCTGACTCATTGTCGAAGTTATCAGTCATATCATCATCCTCTTCGACCTTCTTTTCTGGCTGAATAGTAAACAACTTTCGTCGTATGGGCATCTTCTCCATTGCCCCAGCCACATTGGTGCTTGACTCCCCTTGCACCTGAGCCTCCCTGACAGCTTTTCGCTTGCGCTGCTCTCTTCGCCATTGCGATCTAGACATTGGGTTTTTTCCCTTGTAGTTCTGAGAAATGTATGCTGATTTGTTTGTGGTGTGATTCTCTTTTCTGTACTCAAATGACGCACCTCTTTCCACATCAAACTTCTCCCACTTTTTCTTCTGCCCTCTCCCTTCGACAGGTTTGATCCAACTACCTGTTGGCACGTTCGCAGTTGGTTTGAACGTACCAGGCTTAATTCCTGGTGCTTGGTTTTTTAACCCTGTCGAAAGTCTCCTATGGTCAAAACCTCTGTGCCCCTTGTTCACCTTCTGCCCCCAGCTTTCGCCAGCCTTCTTGATACCTTCCAGCTTGTGGGCAGCCTTCTCATAAAAAATGGCGCTGCACCTGGGGCACAGCATTACTCCAGAGTCTTTTTTCTGGCAATGATGCAAGAAGTCCACGATTGTCTCTTCTGGCTTAGGATAAGCCATTTTGTTGAGTTTCTCTTGCTCATCTACCTTACTCAATGGGTCATCTTTTCGATCCGTAATTTCGACCATGTTGACATCCATTCTGTCCTTCAGGCGCATCTTGGAGAAGCTGGCTTCCAGACTTTCAGTGGTCTTTGCCAAGCAGCCACCACTTACTGCTACTTTTGCAGCTCTTTGGGAAGCTTTTTCCCAAGCAGCTTTCTCAGCCTCCACCATCTCCTCAGCATTGACTCTCTCGACATCAGGAGATGTCTTGAAAAAATTTTCAGCAGCCATGCATATCTAATTTTCCACCAGATAACCATCCATGTCCAGCATCTCTCCAACCAAGAGCATGTCATCTTCCAATTCCTTAACAACTTGAACTTTAGGGGCATTTCTACCCATAGCCTCATTGGTGTTGACACTATCTGAGCTAGAATCAGACTCTTCAGCCAATTCAACCATGTTAATGCCTTCATTGGCATTTATCTTCCACCCATTCACGGTCATATCCAAAACCTTAGCAGCCTTATCCATTTCAACAAACTTATCAACAGTTTCTTTGGTTACCAACATCAGACTGGTATCATCAACATTTAGGCTACTTGTAGCCTTACTAGAACCTTCAATTATCACAACACTGATGGCGAAGTCTTCAGTAACTTCTACCATGTTGACTGACTCGTCGAATCCCCCTGTGGCTTCCACCATCTGAACCTCATGAGGCTCTGTATAGTTGGCCTCTGCAACTTGCAATGAGTAAGAGTCAATCTTTATCTGGGCTTTGCCTTTTTCCCCAAACTTCAGCCTTCCTTCCTGGATAGCGTTTTGCACCAAATCCCTGAAAAGAAAACATTAAGAAGTTTTATGACCCAAAAAATTATGGTACTTACAAAAACCTCTTTTCTTTCTTTGTTCTAAAGGTGGCGTTTTAGCACCAGCAGGCACTATCATTTGCCCATCTTTAACTAACAAATAAAAAATTTCGTCACATTTAGTGACGTCGAAGGTATATGTTTTCTTAGGGAATTTGTCGTTAGATTCGACAGGATTTTTTCCTTCTGAAGGGGCTAATAATTTGCAAGCATAAGGTGGACCTTCCTTTAACTCAGCAACGTCAACCTCATTTCCGTCGAAACAAGATGGTTCACCATACAGACTCTCCACATCTTCCTTGCATTCGACAAATGCTACTTTTTTACCCCTACTGAATTTGGCCTTTTCTTCTTTTAGCCTTTCTAGCTGTCGAACCCTATCAGCCAGCTGGGCCATATCTCTAAGATATTGGGTATCTAATTTCTTCCTAATGGAATAATCAAGACCCCCAGCAGCCATTTCGACCAACTCATGTTCTGGCACTTGTGTAAAGCACATGGCTTTAAGAAGTCGAAACCTATTCAGGTAATCATTAATTGGCTTAGTGACTTTGCACTTGATGCTAGCCAATTCTTTCAAACTAATCTTAGTTTGCCCCATGTAGAACTGTTCATGAAACAAACGTTCTAATTGGGTCCAATTGTATATGGAATTTGGAGGCAACGTAGTAAACCATGTGAAGGCATTCTTGGTAAGGGAACTTGGGAAGTATTTGATCCTAAGGCTTTCGTCAGCTGCAATCTCGCCTGCTTCGATCAAATATCTAGCCACATGTTCGACAGCAGACTCAGTAGTATCTCCTGAAAACTTGCTGAACTTTGGAACCTTCATCCTAGGGGGTAGTTCTGCTTGGAGAATGTAATCCACTATAGGTGAAATATAATTTGGCCCGGTGAAGTCAAAATTCATACCATTTCTAGTCATTATCCTTTCAACCATGGCTGCAAGATTATTTTCTTCTGCTTGATTCTGGTGTCGAACCTGCCTAAGTAGTTGATCTGCGTTTTGGTTCCTGTTCACCATCACTACTGGTTCTTCCTCCATCTGATATGGCATCTGGTTTCTTGGTGGTTCGACACTGAACTGGTCCACCATCTCTTGATCCTCCAGGTTAGCATCAGGTATCTGACGTTGATGACGTCTTGGGATATCTTCGACAACCGTCGCTCTTCGATCTACTGCTGGTACTCCCATGAAATCAGCCATGCGTGCCACTTGTGCAGCCAGTTGTTGGTTAGTTTGGGTTGTATTTTGAATCAAAGGTTGGAAAACTTCTCCCATTGTGTGAGACAACGTATGTACCATTTGCATGTTACTTTCATCCATCTGCTGTCTCAAACAATTTATGGATGTATTTGTAAGGCTAGGTGTTTGAACAGAGTAACCAACACCTATATTCTGGTTGTTTCGTCCTCCTGATCCTGACCCATGTAGTGGCGAAGACACAACCGTTTCTGAAAACACAGGTGGAGCATTCTGCAGGTTTTGCATCATTGATGTAGGCATACCATAGGGTTGACTCCTTGACCCTGGATGTGGAAAACCTGGTGGAGGAACGTGCCTGTACATTGTATTTCCTCCTCCTGAGGGTGTTGTGAATTAGAACTTTGTGGTCCTATGTATTCCAACACAGGTTAAGTATATGATTTTGTATATGTTGATCCTGGCTCAGACACTACTAATGGAAGTGGCGCATGTCCTCCCGTCGAAGACACTGGTGATGGTGTTCTTTGAGTCCCAATACTGCTACTGGACTGAGTGTTTGAAATACTCCCTTGAGGATCAACTTGTTGATTGGCATTGGTTGCCATTTTCTTAGTGTATCTTCTCTTTGGTATTCCTTCGTTTGCTGTGGCTAACTTCCCACTTCTCAATAACATACAACAAAAGTGCTTCTTCACCAAGAGAGATGAGGTTGACAAAAAGGTTTAGCTTAGCACTGGGTCCCACTGGGCGTGCCAATTTTTTTACCGTGAATTTTGGTAAACAACCTCTGGTCTATCAATCTAAACGCAAATTGATTTAACTTGCAGGATCGACCACACAAATCCTAGGACATGTGCTAAGTTTGAGAGACAAGTGTAAGTTAAAGAAAATGTAAACTGAACTCCACGTTTGACAATGCTGAAAATAAAGTCTAACTGAACTCCACGTTCGACTATGGGCAATAAAATAAAGTGAAGACTCGAAATTTAAAGTGATGCAAATAAAGGGTGCAAAAATTAAAGGTGTCGAATGAGTAAAAGCTTTGAAAGTAAAATGCAACGAACTCCACGTTCTTGGAAAGTAAAGGCTGGGATAATAAAAGTGATGTCGAAGGTAAAGTGCAGGAAAGTAAAAGACTTTGAAAATAAATGCAATGGATTTAAAGGAGAACTCCACGTTCTTGAAAATGAAAGACTTTGAAACGTAAAGGCTTGAACATTAAATGCTTGAACGTAAAAAACGCAGTCGAAAGTAAAACGCAGAAAGTTTAAATGGCTTTGAACATAAATTTGGCATGGAAGATAAAGTTCAAGAAACTGTAAAGGCATGGAAAGTAAACATGCTGAAGATAAATTAGATTAATGAAGACAATGGTGTTACATTACGTACATTCTCACGAACTTGTTTCTCTACACGCGGGTACTTTGAGTTTCTTAGAGTAACTTGTACAAAAATATGAACACCCCATTTACATAGAACCAACTCCTATTTATAGTGCTAGGAAATAACTACTCAGTGGTGGTTACTGCTTCAAACGTGTGGATTTTGGCGCCTTCCCCATGATCTCAACTGTTCCCACGTTCACAACTGCTCTTATTTAAATTTCAAATATTGGAAATTCCCTCCAATCTTAATATAACCACTGCAGCGCTATATTCTCATGGTCGAAGAACCCTTTCAACACTTAGCCATTTTTTAAGGTTTCTCCGCACTTATTCGACTCAGGCCTCTCCAAAAGTTAGGTTGAAGCCTTCTTTACATTAAAAATAATTTTTAACATTAACATAGCTTTGATTTTGTCTGGCGTCGAAATTGAGGGTTAACAAATTGCCCCCAAGGAATGTCCTTTCGCCAGACTTGGTAGGAAGGCCATTTCTTGACATAATGCTTATTTCGACGCCTATTTGCATGGCCTTAACTGAACATCCCACTAATTCCTAATAGCTAAACTATTCAGTTTCTTTAACCCACGCCTCTGACGTCACGACATCATGATAAATCCTTAAAACGTCTTTTCAGTCGTATTCATCATAACGCCTTTCTTGAAAACAGACGTTAACAGTCTGCACATAACTGCTCCTTTCCATCACGCCTTCAGGAGGAAGCCACGTGCCCCACTAACCCCTCAGCTTCAACGGTGGATCCAAGTCCCTGGAGGTTTTCAAATATCTATATATACCCATTTCCGCCACTTTGTGATCTTTCCACTCTTTTAGTACTCTCAAGCAACTCTTCTTCTCTTCGGTTTTTTACGCAAACCCAGTAAAGACACCATCTTTTCATCTTCTTCCACAATGGCATACTCGTTGTGGAAGGTGAGTGGGGCTAAGAAAAACGTTCAGTCCCGATAGTGAATGTATATGCACCTTGCAAGGAGAATAGAAAGTAGAGGTTGTGGGAGGATCTACTAACTTTGATTTCGTCAAAGAGGGAAGCAAGGTGGTGTCTCTTGAGAGATTTTAACGTTATTCACGTGGAAACAAAAAGGAAAGGGGTAAATAGTCAAGCTAGAAGGGGGGAATTGGAAGCTTTTAATAAGTTAATATCGAAAACATAATTAATAGACTTACATCTATTCGGAAGAAGGTTCACATGGTCTAGGCTGAACGGTACAACAATAAGTCGGCTTGACAGATTCCTTAGTTTAGAAGTTTGGAATAGGACTTGGCCAGATTGTGGCCAGTGGATACTAAACAAAGGTTTGTTAGATCACTGCACGATAATATTGCGTGAAAAGAAGATAAATTGGGGCCCAAAACTGTTTTGTATGTTAAATTGCTGGAAATAAATAAAGGGATACCATGATTTCGTCAAAGAAGAGATGAAAAAGTTGGAGGTAGATGGATGAGGGATGTTTGTCTTGAAAGAAAAACTAAAAATGATCAAAGGAAGACTTAGAGACTAGGACAAAAATTATACCCAAAACCTAGAAGGAAAAATAAAAAAGGCAAAAGCAGAAATTAATCGAATTAAAGTGAAAGGAGAAGAAATGTGTAACACCCATATATAAAACTCATACATTAAAGCATAAATATTATATATAGATCCAAGTGTTTGGTACTGAAACACATAAGCTCCTAGTTAACACATTGTATACAAATAAATGCCCTAAAGTACAAAGTACAAAAACCTAAGGCATATTATACACGAGATGTTCAAATGATAAAAACTAAGAACTAGATCAACAATGATCTCAAAATAAACTCCGCTACGGAAGCTAGCCATCAACAAACAAGGAAAGATCACACGACCTTATCCTTACACTTCTCGGAACCTGAAGCACCTGAAATACATCAACAACGTGGGGTGAGATACATCAAATCTCAGTGAGTTCCCTATCTTATGGATTCTCTCGGATTAACAAGGTTCTAACAATCCTAACTCAAGTCCGGGGAAAAGGGAAAAGGACCCTTGAGTTCACACTTTATAATTCTCACACTATATGGAAACATGACATGAGTTCATTAACTCACAACATCACTAATCGATTACCATACCAAGACATCTCATTTTCCCGTCTGCTTCTACGTCTAGAAGGCGACCCGGGTCATAGATCCTTGTAGTTACTTGGCATACGAATTGGATTCGGGATCATCGACCTGTTAACCGTGAACCGTCACTTCTCATGGCTTGTTATCTATCACAAGTCTCTACCCATAGCATAGGCTCCAATCGTACTACACGTAGGGAATCAAACCTACCAAGTAATTGTGTACCCGTTTCAGAGGAGCTCGAGACCCATGAAACTACACTAAAAATATTTCGGTTACGATTACATGATCACATACAACAAAACGATTGTATTCGACAATCAAACGACTACACCGCCTTAAGGCCTCTCTTGCCTTTTCACAACCACAAAGGTTAACCACATGTTCCATACTAGTGTTCACTCTCAACTAGGCAAATACTCGGCAAGGATGTATCTTCCAACAACACGTGCCCGAGCATCGCCATCTAGAGTTGTCTACAATTTCTAGTTCCTTACTAGATTCTCCTATAGTTCAAGTTTGAGGTTTCCTCACTCTTCCTATATCGTTTTCATATTTGCATGTATTTTCACTTACAATCATGTTAAACAATAATAGGATAGGCAAGACATGTCATAATCGCATAGTAGAATAATATATAACAATTAAAACATAAATATATCACTTTTGGAACTTTCTCAATTATTTAATTGGTCGGTAAAATTGACATATTTCATCTCCATTGCATAAAATATCTTCTCGGATTTACATCGATATAAAGAATGTTCGATTCCGATAAACGAATCAAAAGTTATGAATTTTCTCGTTTTGGAATAAAATCCAAGTCCCAGGTCGCGCTAAGCGCACCCCTGACCGCGCTAAGTGCGCAACTCTCTGCCATCTGGGGTTGCAGGATTTCAGCATCGTGCTGAGCGGGCTTCTGCGCGCTAAGCGCGCTCTGCGAAACTCAGAAAAATGCTTCAGCAAAACAGAAATTTCCTACACCTCCAAACCACAATCAACCACCAACAGAGGTACAATAACATAGTTTGAGCATGGTTTAAACAACAACATTCTTAAAACCTACATTTTTCTCAAGAACACAAAATTCCACAAACCCTATAATTTTCCAATCAATCCAAAGTAACCAAAACATCAATATATGTTTCTACAAGTATATTGATCATTCATTTCGATTTATATCAATTTCCAACCGTTAAAACATTGTTTTCAACATTCTAACCTAAAACTCATATTATCCAAAAAAAAAAAAAATGAGGTGTCTAACTAGAACCCACCTTGAGATGAGCAAGATGAAGATGATGAGAAGATTGGGTGGAGCTTGATGAATGGATGATGATTTGTTCTTGGATTTTCTTCAAATTCCTCTTTCTCCTATTTTTCTCCTTCTTTTCCTTTTCTTTCCTTCTTTCTTCTTTCTCTCTCTTTCTTACTATCTTTTTCTTTTGTTTGGAAAATGGGAGGAAAAGGAATAAGTAGTAAACTAGTATTAGTAAATAATACTACTAAATATCCAAAAAGTCTCTTAAGTCCAAATTAGTAAAATACCTCAGAGTCAGATAATATTAATTGGATTTATTCTAAGTACCACAGTTACTCTAATTATTTTGTCAAATAATTTCTCAGAGTACACTGGGCTCAGTCGATCACAATATAATATTATCCAGAGTAATAAAATACGGGGTATTACATCCTCCCCCCTTAAATAGAAATTCGTCCTCAAATTTAAAGATTACCTAAACAGATGAGGGTAAGCATCTCGCATTTTCGAATCAAGTTCCCAGGTTGCATCGCCCGGATGCGTTACATCCCACTGCACCTTAACGAGAGAAATGCCCTTGTTCCTTAATACTTTCATTTCTCTTCCCACAATGCGGCTCGGTTGAGGTTTAAATGTTAAGTCTGCTTCTATTTCAACAGTATCCGGTAGAATCGGCTGAAGAGGATCTGGAACAAACCTCCGAAGTTGAGATACATGGAAAACATCGTGCATTTCTAACAGAGAAGGCGGTAAGGCCAATCTGTAAGCTACTTCACCAATCATTTCTAAGATCTGATACGGTCCCACGTATCTCGGGCTTAACTTGCGTGATTTAAATGGTCCTTTCAATCTCAATCTAGGAGTGACTTTCAAAAACACATGGTCACCTTCTTCAAATTCTAAAGGTCTCATTCGATTGTCCGCATAACTCTTTTGTCAATCTTGTGCTTGCTTAATTTTCTCGCGGATCATTCAAATCTTTTCCGTAGTCTCTTGGATGATTTCAGGTCCTAAGATTCTATCTTCCCCAACTTCCGCCCAACACAACGGTGTTCTACACTTTCTTCCATACAAAGCTTCATAAGGAGCCATTCCGATGCTCGCATGGTAACTATTGTTATAAGAAAACTCAATCAATGGTAGTAGTTCTTTCCAATTACCCTTACTCTCTAACACACAAGCTCTCAACATATCCTCCATCTTTTGTATTGTTCGTTCAGTTTGACCATCCGTCTGAGGATGATTAGACGTGCTCTAACGCAACTCCGTACCCATAGCTTGTTGAAAAACCCTCCAAAACCTTAAAGTAAACTTCGGATCTCTATCCGACACAATATTATAGGGAATACCGTGCAATTTTATAATTTCTACAATAAACAATCTCGCCAGATGACTTGCCTTGAAAGTAGTCTTCACGGCTAAGAAATGCGCAGATTTCGTTAGTTGATCCATAATCACCCAAATAGAATCATAACCACCTTGCGTACGGGGTAAACCTACTGCAAAGTCCATAGAAATACTGTCCCATTTCCACACTGGAATGTCCAAAGGTTGCAACAACCCACCCGGTCTTTGATGTTCAATCTTAACTTGTTGGCACACCGAACATTCCGACACAAAGACCGCAACATCTCTTTTCATATCGGACCACCAATAGTCCTTCTTTTCAAATTCGCATCGTTCGGAACGCAAATTCTTTGGTTAAACATAATTATTCCATCGCTAGCATGCACAAAACCCGGTTGACTTAGCATCTCTTGCAACTTCTCATCCAATAATTGTCCTTGTTGAATTTCAACTCTTAAAGTAGAATTGACATTCAAATTCCCCATAATCACTCCATTAGGAGTCCACACAAATTGAAGATTTAAATCTCTAAACTTTTCCAACAACGAATATTCTAACATCATCAATTCGGCCTTTCTCGAAACTTTCCTACTCAAGGCATCGGCCACTTTGTTCGCTTTACCCGGATGGTATTTTAGCTCTATATCATAATCCTTTAAATATTACATCCACCTCCTTTGACGCATATTCAACTCTTTTTGGTCAAAGAGGTACTTTAAACTCTTGTGGTCACTAAACATTTCAAAATGTACTCCATATAAATAGTGACGCCACACTTTCAAAGTAAACACCACCGCCGCTAATTCCAAATCATGGGTTGGATAATTCTTCTCGTGAATTTTCAATTTTCGAGAAGCATAAGCCACAACGTGACTTTCTTGCATTAAAACGCCTCCTAATCCCATTGTAGACGCATCACAAAATACCTCATACGACTTGCTAGGATCGGGAATAGTCAGAACGGGAGCTGTAGTCAATCTTTCCGTCAAACTCATAAAACTTTGTTCACACGCCGAATCCCACTCAAAGGGGCAATCCTTCTGAGTAAGCTTAGTCATTGGCAACGCTAATTGTGAAAAGTCTTTGATAAACCTTCTGTAGTAACCTGCTAGACCTAAGAAACTTCTAATTTTCGATACATTCTTCGGTCTCTCCCAATTAATCACAGCTTCAACCTTTGACGAATCCACCGCTACACCGCCCTGTGATATAACGTGACCAAGAAAACTAACTTCATACATCCAGAACTCGCACTTGCTTAACTTGGCAAAAAGTTGCTTCTCTTGTAAGATTGATAAGACGATTCTTAAATGTCCTTCGTGTTCTTGTGGAGTACGGGAATAGATAAGAATGTCATCAATGAAGATCACAACAAATTGATCCAAGTAAGCTTGAAATAACCGATTCATATAATCCATAAAAACAGCTGGAGCATTAGTCACACCGAAAGGCATCACTAAGAATTCGTAATGACCATAACGGGTCCTAAATGCAGTCTTAGGTACATCGGAAATCTTCACTCGAATTTGGTGATAACCCGATCTCAAATCAATCTTCGAGAACACACAGGCTCCTTTCAATTGATCCAATAGGTCGTCTATCCTGGGTAAGGGATACTTGTTCTTAATGGTGACTTTATTCAGTTGACGATAATTAATACACAATCGCATCCCGCCGTCTTTCTTCTTTACTAACAAAATTGGGGCTCCCCATGGTGAGACACTAGGTCTAACAAAATGCTTAGCCATAAGCTCTTCCAATTGTTCCTTCAGTTCTCTCAATTCAAATGGTGTCATCCGGTATGGAGAAACGGATATAGGAGCCGTTCCCGGTACCAGGTCAATAGAAAATTCCACTTCCCTCTCCGGAGGAAGAGAAGTGACATCTTCGGGGAAAACTTCCGAAAACTCGCAAACTACTGGAATATCCATAACTTGAAGGTCGCTACTCCCTTCCTTAGTGAGAACCAAAAGAACAAATTTCTCTTCTTCGAACAAGAAATTTATCATTCCAACCGTACCTTCTAGAATAGTTGTTAAGACATCTTTCGGGGTAGCATCAATAGATGGAATGATGATGAGCTTTTCTTCACACCCAATAAACACCGAATTAGCAGAAAGCCAATCCATTTCCAAAATGACATCAACTTTCTTAAGCGGTAGACAAATAAGATCAATCTGAAAAAATCTACCGTCCACAGATAAAACATAGTTTTCACACATCAACGGTGTCTCAACTATTTCATCCATGGCGGTAGTGACCACCATAGGAGGAGACAAAGGAACGGACTGCAACCCAAGCCGTTGCATATATTGCATCGATATAAAAGAGTGTGTAGCTCCGCAATTAAATAGAACAAAACAAGGAAATCCGTTAACGAAGCACGTACCGGCAATTAAGGAATTGTCACTCTTCTTCTTCCTTGCATCTAAGGTATAGACCCTTCCTTGTGTCTGCGTCCTATTCTGAGGACAATCTCTTTTCAGATGACCCACCTTCTGACATTGGAAACACTTTACCCCTTCAAGACTACACCTTCCAGAATGATTCTTGCCACAAGTGCGACACACAGGAGGTGTATTCGCCCTTAAATCTTGAACTTGTTTCCCTTTGAAGGATTGTTGCCTAGGCCTTAATTGTTGGTTGGATCTTCCGCGATCCCCTTGATTCACTCTACTCGCAACACCTTCAGCTTGGACTTTCTTCAAACTATGCTCGGCCACATAGCATTGCCTTAAAACTTCAGCATATGTAGTGAACTCTCTCTGAGATACACTATGGGATATCTCAGCTCTAAGTCCAAAAATAAATTGGTCCACCTTCCACCTCTCATCTGGAGCATACATAGCCTGCCTAGAATAAGCAGCCATGTCTTCAAACTTTTCAGCATAACTGGCCACAGTCATACTACCTTGTCTTAGTTGTTGAAAATCAAACTCTTTCTGAGTTCTCAAATAGCTCAGAAAATACTTCTCCATGAAAACAACCTTGAACTGCTCCCAAACCTTTGGCTCTTCCTGAATATCCATCAAGGCCGAAGCGCTCTCCCACCATCTCATAGCGGGACCCTTCAGTGAATGAGAAGCGAACAACACCTTATTCTCTTCGCTGCATTGGACGATCAAGAAAATCCTCTCCATACCAGAAATCCATTCGTGAGCCTTCACGGGATCTAATCCACCATGAAATTCTGGGGGATTCATGCTGATAAAATCCCGGAATTTCCCACCTTCAGCTTCTGGAACAACTACCGTAGGATGCAAACCTCCATTTATTTGTTGCACCATTTGCTGCATGAATAGATTTTGTTGCTGCTACATCTGCTGCATAAACTGATACAGAGGAGCATTGCCATCTCCGCCCGGCGGATTCGTCCCTTCAGGAGTGGTACGGGGTCTACCACGAGTGTTTCTACGTCCTTCAACCATGTTCCTAAAGGTCATACAAATAAGATTAAGTTGATCAGTCTCAATGCCATAAATATAACACTTAAGACCAATGGCGACACGACGTATATGAAACGGAAAGAAATACTTATACTATTTCATGGGTAGGCGAGGATACGACCTGCTCTGATACCAACTGTAACACCCATATATAAAACTCATACATCAAAGCATAAATATTATATATAGATCCAAGTTTTTGGTACTGAAACACATAAGCTCCTAGTTAACACATTGTATACAAATAAATGCCCTAAAGTACAAAGTACAAAAACCTAAGGCATGTTATACACAAGATGTTCAAATGATAAAAACTAAACTAGATCAACAATGATCTCAAAATAAACTCCGCTACGGAAGCTAGCCATCAACAAACAAGGAAAAGATCACACGACCTTATCCTTACCCTTCTCAGAACCTGAAGCACCTGAAATACATCAACAACATGGGGTAAGATACATCAAATCTCAGTGAGTTCCCTATCTTATGGATTCTCTCGGATTAACAAGGTTCTAACAATCCTAACTCAAGTCCGGGGAAAAGGGAAAAGGACCCTTGAGTTCACACTTTATAATTCTCACACAATATGGAAATATGACATGAGTTCATTAACTCACAACATCACTAATCGATAACCATACCAAGATATCTCATCTTCCCGTCCGCTTCTACGTCTAGAAGGCGACCCGTGTCATAGATCCTTGTAGTTACTTGGCATACGAATTGGATTCAGGATCATCGGCCTGTTAACCGTGAACCGTCACTTCTCATGGCCTGTTATCCATCACAAGTCTCTACCCATAGCATAGGCTCCAATCGTACTACACGTAGGGAATCAAACCTACCAAGTAATTGTGTACCCGTTTCAGAGGAGCTCGAGACCCATGAAACTACACTCAAAATATTCCGGTTACGATTACATGATCACATACAACAAAACGATTGTATTTGACAATCATAAGACTACACCCCCTTAAGGCCTCTCTTGCCTTTTCACAACCACAAAGGTTAACCACATGTTCCATACTAGTGTTCACTCTCAACTAGGCCAATACTCGGCAAGGATGTATCTTCCAATAACACGTGCCCGAGCATCGCCATCTAGAGTTGTCTACAATTTCTAGTTCCTTACTAGATTCTCCTATAGTTCAAGTTTGAGGTTTCCTCACTCTTCCTATATCGTTTTCATATTTGCATGCATTTTCACTTACAATCATGTTAAACAATAATAGGATAGGCAAGACATGTCATAATTGCATAGTAGAATAATATATAACAATTAAAACATAAATATATCACTTTTGGAACTTTCTCGATTATTTAATCGGTCGGTAAAATCGACATATTTCATCTCCATTGCATAGAATAACTTCTCGGCTTTACATCGATATAAAGAATGTTCGATTCCGATAAACGAATCAAAAGTTATGAATTTTCTCTTTTTGGAATAAAATCCAAGTCCCAGGTCGAGCTAAGCGCACCCCTGACCGCGCTAAGCGCGCAACTCTCTGCCATCTGGGGTTGCAGGATTTCAGCACCGCGCTGAGCGGGCTTCTGCGTGCTAAGCGCGCTCTGCGAAACTCAAAAAAATGCTTCAGCAAAACAGAAATTTCCTACACCTCCAAACCACAATCAACCACCAACAGAGGTACAATAACATAGTTTAAGCATGGTTTAAACAACAACATTCTTAAAACCTACATTTTTCTCAAGAACACAAAATTCCACAAACCCTATAATTTTCCAATCAATCCAAAGTAACCAAAACATCAAAACAAGCATCAATATATGTTTCTACAAGTATATTGATCATTCATTTCGATTTATATCAATTTCCAACCGTTAAAACATTGTTTTCAACATTCTAACCTAAAACTCATATTATCCAAAAATAAAAAAAATGAGGTGTCTAACTAGAACCCACCTTGAGATGAGCAAGATGAAGATGATGAGAAGATTAGGTGGAGCTTGATGAATGGATGATGATTTGTTCTTGGATTTTCTTCAAATTCCTCTTTCTCCTCTTTTTCTCATTCTTTTCCTTTTCTTTCCTTCTTTCTTCTTTCTCTCTCTTTCTTACTATCTTTTTCTTTTGCTTGGAAAGTGGGAGGAAAAGGAATAAGTAGTAAACTAGTATTAGTAAATAATACTACTAAATGTCCAAAAAGTCTCTTAAGTCCAAATTAGTAAAATACCTCAAAGTAAGATAATATTAATTGGATTTATTCTAAGTTCCACAGTTACTCTAATTATTTTGTCAAATAATTTCTCAGAGTACACTGGGCTCAGTCGATCACAATATAATATTATTCGGAGTAATAAAATATGGGGTATTACAAAGTGGGGCTGACACAAGAAGAGATTAATACCAAGAGAAAATATTGAAGTAAAAGGAGAAGAAGTGGGGCTGACACAAGAAGAGATTAATACCAAGAGAAAATTAACGACATAAATGTTTAATTTGTCAATACTAAATTGAGGCATTAATTGGAAAAAGTTAAGGGTGAGGTGGTAGAAGGAGGGCGACGCAAATTCCAAATACTTCCACGTTTGTATTAATAAGAGAAGACAATGAAACATAATATTAAACCTTGATGTTGAAGGAAAAAAGCTGACAGAAGTGGAAGAAATTAAAGATGCCATTGTTGGGCACTTCCAAGACCAGTTTTCAAGTAAAGTTTCGAGACCTATACCAACCAACATGATATTCAAAAGATTAAATGACAAAGACAACGATGATCTGATCAGTGTTTTTTCAGAAGAGGAAATTTAGTGAGCAATTTGGGAATGCGATAGTGTCGTAACCCAAAATTTGACCTCCTTTTTTTCTTTTGCATAAGCACGTGCATTCGCATCATCGGCATACGCATTCACACTTTTCTCTATGTGTTTCTTGTTGCATGATCTTCAGGTTTTCCAAGCCCGATTAATTGCATCCTCTCAAAGTCATCACATCATTAACACAAGCACAAAACAAGGGTTTTTTATGCCTATTTATCAAAGCAAGATGGTCGGAAATCGGAACCATGGTCATAACACCCCTTTTCAGGCAAAATTGGGCAAGTTTTTGACTGGTTAACCGGTTAACCATTTGGTTAATCGATTAACACCCTTTTACAGCGCCAAATTCAGCTTTTTAACAGTTGTTAATCGGTTAACCTGTTGGTTAATCGATTAACACCTGCTATTTCAGCAAAAAATTCAGCAACTCTCTCCACACTCTTTTGGTCTATTCTATTCTAGCATTGTGTGGAACATTCTAGACAGTTCAAGACCATTCAAGACATTTCCCTTACATTTATTCTATATTTCACTTTAAATTAAGTGCACCATGTTCCTTGTTTTCCAAGCATATCAACCTTTGGATGATGTAGCTCACCATGGGATTGTTACCGATTTGATCCTAACTAACTCCCACCCTAACTCCAAACCTCCTAAAGCTAAGTCTAAACCAAAGTCCAAAGCTCTCACACTCCAAACCAAAAGTCTATATAAACAAAGCCTCACTCATTTCACAACTCCTCCACAATCATTCACACAATTTCACACTTTCTTCAATCTCAATTCTCTCATTCTCTCTACTTCATCTTCTTCACCAAACCACACAAAAACTCTTAATTCTTGAAGAATAATCACTTTTCACATTGAAAGTGATTATTTCTTGAGCTTAACCTTCATCATTATTCCATGCTACTGGATTTTGTGGAGCTTCAGTAGCTTTGGGATTCAATTCAAGTGATCACATCAAGATTCTTCGGTGATAATTATCATTTCGGAGTTTTCGTCGAATTTTACTCGGTTTCGTTACGGTTCGGAGTGCAATTGAGAAATCTCTGGTCTTCTTGGATTATCTTCATCATTTTACAATTATACTTGAGTTTCTGAAGTTCTATAAGCTTTTGAATTCATCTCAAGTGTTTGCTTCAAGCTTCTTCGGTGATAATTCGCATTTTGGAGTTTTCGTCGAAGTTTGCTCGGTTTCGCTACGGATCGAAGTGTAAGAGCAGAATTCTCTGGTTTTCTTGGCTTTTTCTCTCTACATTTCAATCACAACAATTACCAAGCCAAACCTCCGGCTTGTAGGTTGGTGGATCTTACTTTATTCAATGTTTCGATCGTTTCCGCGTGTTTACGTTGTAATTTCGACCGTTTTCGGTTTAATTTATCATGCAATTGCTTGATCTTTAATCTCCATGATTAACGCTTGCAATTTGTGTTTAATTGCCCTTACATGATGTAATTTTCGTGCACAAATTCATGTCCTAGCATGTGGAAGTTTGGATAAGTGATTATGTGTTGAAAACTACTTTTGAAAAGCTGTTTTTACTGTTTTGTTTGCCACTGTCACAGTGTTAATCGGTTAACCATTTGGTTAATCGGTTAACCAGTTCATTTTTCACCAAAAAAAACGATGATTTTCAAGCCGTTAACCGATTAACCATATGGTTAACCGATTAACACTGAACCAGAAGGTCATTTTCTTGCATTTTCAAGTGTGTTTGCCATGCTATCTCATTCTAACTTCCATGGATTGATATGCTTGATATTTATGGATGTTTTTAATGTTGTTACCCTCTGTTTAAAGCATATTTACATTAATTCAATGATTGATTTATCAATTTTTGCAATTTATGTGTGTTCTTGATATTTGTTTGAACATGCTAATTTTTTGCATAATCTTTGATCACTTGACACTTGATGTGTGATACATGCTAATATTTGTATGGCATTGTTTTGCACTTTCAATTCTTGATCACATTATATTTGTTCTATATTGAGCAAATTTAATCATGTATAATCAATAATTTACACCTTTTGCCTTAATGATTTTCACTCTCTTTGGAAAATTGTTGGCATGGCTTTTCCCCTTTGATTAATTGATCGAAACCATGTTTTGGTTAGTTGATCCTTCCCTTTCCCTCTCTTTAGGCTTCCTTTAGAGCTTTTTTCTCTCTTTTCCCCCCGCGGAGTTGAAGATTCATACAACGGCCGATACACGACTTTGGAGCGTTGTACAAACTGAAGTTGTTACGCTGTTCACTTCACAACATGTTGGAGCACTGTACAATTTGGTGCTGTTATGCTGTCCGTTTCAATTTCTGTGCTACACTCTGTGTGTTAGAGAAATAATGAGAAGGGAGAATTCCTACTCTCATTCTGACTATTTCAGGTAGGGGACGAATGACCCTGTGCTTGGCTTAGTCACCTCTAATTCCAGGTGGTAGTGTATCTTCTTCCCCAATCGAGTCGATCCTTGATCACTCATATCTTTTACAATCTATCCTTTTGATCAATCACCATCCTTCTTGGTTAAGATCATTATTCTTGCGCTAGCAATCTCTCTTTGTTTCATTACTCCTTTCTTCTTGTAATCAATCATTGCCTTTTGATTCCCCTGAAGAATCTCAATCTCTTTTCTGCGGTTAATCACAACCTGTCTGTTAAAACCATAGGTCCCCTGGAGTTTGCAACCTTCTTTTGGTTCTTCTCCTTTTGATTCGTTAACCACTATTTGTCAGTTATAACACCAATTTTGCTCTCTTACTCAGTTAACTACAGTCCGTCTGTTAATACTGAGCTCTTCTTGGGTTAATCACCTTCTTTTGGTTAATCACCCGTTTCCTCAATTAATCACAGTCCTTCTGTTAATACTGAGCACCTTTTGGGTTAATCACCTTCTCTTGGTTAATCACCTGTTTCTTCAGTTAATCACAGTCCGTCTGTTATAATACTATACCTCTTGGGTTAATCACCTTCTCTTGGTTAATCACTCATTTCTCCAGTTAATCACAGTCCATCTGTTAAAATACTGAGCTCTTCTTGGGTTAATCACCTTCTCTTGGTTAATCACCCGTTTATTCAGTTAATCACAGTCCGTCTGTTAAAATACTGAACCTTTTGGATTAATTACCTTCTCTTGGTTAATCACCCATTTCTTCAGTTAATCACAATCCGTCTGTTAAAATACTGAACCTCTTGGGTTAATCACCTTCTCTTGGTTAATCACCCGTCTCTTTAGTTAACCACAGTTCGTCTGTTAAAATACTGAACCCTTTTTCGATTTAATCACCTTTTCTTGGTTAATCACTCACTTTTCTCTTCGGTTAATCACAACCAGTCTGTAAACACCGAATCCCCAGCAGTTGGCAACCTCCTCTTGGTTCGAATACTTGCATCTTTGGGTTAGTAACCTTCCTTTGGTTTGAATACCCTTTCTTCGGTCAGGTACTGCTTGTTCAGTCAGTGTACCGAACGTCCTTTGGGTCACGACCTTTGTTCGGTCCTACACCCATCCTTTTGGGTCACGACCTTTGCTCAGTCCTACACCCGTCCTTTGGGTCACAGCCTTTGCTCAGTCCTACACCCGTCCTTTTGGGTCACGACCTTTGCTTGGTCCTATACCCGTCCTTTGGGTCACGACCTTTAATCGGTCCCACACCCGTCCTTTTGGGTCACGACCTTTGCTCGATCCTACACCCGTCCTTTGGGTCATGACCTTTGCTCGGTCCTACACCCGTCCTTTTGGGTCATGACCTTTGCTCGGTCCTACACCCGTCCTTTGGGTCACGACCTTTGCTCGGTCCTACACCCGTCCTTTTGGGGTCACGACCTTTGCTCGGTCCTACACCCGTCCTTTTGGGTCACGACCTTTGCTCGATCCTACACCCGTCCTTTTGGGTCATGACCTTTGCTCGGTCCTAACCCGTCCTTTGGGTCACGACCTTCGCTTGGTCCCACACCCGTCCTTTGGGTCACGATCTTCGCTCGGTCCTACACCCATTCTTTGGTTGATCACAATTCTTATCTGTTAAAACTTCTTTTCCCCACAGATTCTTAATCTCTTCCTTCGGTTAACCACTGCCAGTCAGTTAACATACCGAGTCCTCTTTTCTCTTGGTTTTAACATCATTTCTTTGTCTGTTTCCTCAGTAGAGTCGCTACCTTCTGGTACTTAGTCATGTTTCCTTTGTTCTCTTACTCCTCGGTGGAGTCTCTTTATTCCTTTTGCTCTCTTGGTTTCGACACCACTATTGCACTTTACTCTCAGCACAATTACTATCTTTTCCTTTGCACTCCTTTCTTGGTTATGACACCATCTCTTTTGTATCCCCAGCGGATCTTTCTCTATCTCTTATTCTCTTGGTTTTGACACCATTTCTCTCTTATTTCTTGCACAGTCACTTTAGTCTCTTACTCCTCAGTGGAGTACTCTTTTTTACCTTTTGCTATTCTTTCTTGGTTTTGACACCATTTCTTTGGAATCCCCGATGGAATCTCCTTCTTTATTTTGCTCTTGGTTTTGACTCCACTTTCCTTTCCTTTTCCTTTTCCGTCTTAGTTCCCCGAACTACAGATGCTCTGATTCTGCATTATTTCGAATGTATGATACGTAGGCACGAGACGCAATGTCTTGGCGAGCACACTTCCATCTTTCTTTCCTTCTCCCTTTCTTCTTTTCCTTTCTGTCCCCTGGTTCCATGAACTAGGATGCTCTGATTTCCTCATTGCACTATGAGGGTACGTAGGCACGAGGGCCACAATCCTCCGCGAGCACCTTCTTTCTTTCTTTTCTTTTCCCCTTTCTCTCTCTCTCCTCTTTCTTTTAGCTAGAAGCCTTTAGATAGATAACCCATCCAAGCCTAGAAGCAAGCGAAATGGTTCCCGTCGAGTACGACAGATGCGTAAAGTGCTAGTACCTTTCTTTCGCATAACCGACCCCCATTCCCGTTCTCTTCCCCTTGGGTTTTATCGATATTTTCCCTGTCCGTGGGACTAAATAAAGTTCGGTGGCGACTCTATTGTATCTCTGAGTGTGCGATTCACTCAGGTATAAACCAGCCATCTTCAGATAGCAACAAAAACCCGAAACTTGATGGGGATAAAATTTGGATTTCTAAAAGAATTTTGGAACGAAATCAAAGGTGACATTCTGAGAGTGATGGCAGAATTGCACAAACATGGCAAGATAGTCAAAGGGGAAAATTACTTCTTCGTGTTGGTGATCCCAAAAAAGCAGAATCCCATGAAAATCTCAAATTATAGGCCTATTTCGTTAATTGGCTGCATTTACAAGGTAATATCTAAAGTGTTAGCAAATAGAATCAAAAGAGTGACTGGCTCAATTATATCCGAAACACAGTCTGCATTTGTAGTCGGAAGACAGATATTACATGGTATCCTCATCGCAAATGAGATCATGGATGAAGCCAGGAAAATAAAGAAAGGAGGCAGTGATGTTTAAGGATGGCTGTGAAAAGGCTTACGACTCGGTTGATTGGAGGTTTGTAGATTGTCTCATGGAAAAAAATGGGGTTCCATGAGAAATGGAGAAAATGGATTTTAGAATTCCAAATAACAGTGTCAGTTTTGGCATTGGTAAATGAAAGTCCTACTAAGGAATTTAAAATGGGTCAAAGTTTTAAGAAAGGTGATCAAATGTCGCCTTTCCTATTCCTTCTAGTAGCCGAAGGATTTAACGTGTTAATGGAAAAGGTCATCGCCATGGGAACATTCTTTGGGTACACATTTTGAGGGCAGGACAAGATAGTTTTCTCATCTTCAATATGTTGAGGACACCCTGATCATCGGCAGGAAAGGTTGGGTGAACATTTGGGTTATCAAGTCCAATCTTATGTTGTTTAAGATTATGTCGGGGCTCAAGGTTAACTATGACAAAAGTCTAATGACCGGGATAAATACCTCTCACCAGTGGCTCAAAGAAGCAGCAAAGGTGTTAAAGTGCACACTAGGATCTCCATCTTTCAAGTATCTAGGGATGCCAATTGGTGCTAAGTCAAGAACAAAGGTGATGTGGCATCCAATTATAGACACAGTGAGATTCAGGCCGTCAAGGGGGAATAATAGGCAACTATTGATTAATGGTCAAATTGTTGTTATAAAATCGGTTTTGTCGGCACTTCCGGCCTAATTTTTCTCTTTTTTCAAGGCTCTATTAGGTATCATCTCCAAAATCGAATCTCTCTTTAAACATTTTCTATTGAGGGGAGAGGAAGGGAAGAAAATAAATTGGGTCATATGAGATTTGGTGTGTAGGCCTATTGAAAAGGGGGTTGGGCTTTAAGAATTTGAAGGCTTTTAACATAGCTTTGTTAGGCAAATGTAAGTGGAAACTAATAAATGAAAGAGAATGGTTGTGGTTCAAATCCCAAGTGAATAGATACGATGAGAGATATGGTTATATTAGAGAAAGTGTGAGCGAAACATCCGTTTGGTGGCACGACATATGCCAACTAGATAAGAAAATGTAACAACCCGTATAATATATATATCTAGAATAATATTATACAAGTGTTAATTTTTTATACTTACACAACATAAGAGCTATAGCGTGCGATTTTCGTCGGTGACGCGACCACCTTATTGTAATGGTTGGAATTGAGTGCTATTTTCTGATTTCTTATTTATCCTATGAAGCTGGAAAGGAAAGGGAAGCTATATAAAACTAACCTTATACGCAAATGTTTTCTTTAACAAATGCTAAGAGATTGGGGGGTCCAGGGACAAGTTATACAAATGGGAGTTGTCAATTACCCAGTGTATATATGGTTATCCATAGATTCTTTGGCATATTCTCTATTATCTACTTACTGGTGTTTATCTATTATAAATTGGGGAAGTTTCTCCTTTGGGAGTGTTGAGAAAGTTTTTTTGTTGTTTTCGGGTTTTTCGATGTTTTTGGTAAGGTACTGGACCTAAAGATTTTGTTATGTTTGCTCGCTAAGATTTCGCAATCTTATGCCTACGTATTCCCGTTATGATAACAGGGAAATCAGAGCAATCGTAGTTCCTCCAATTCTATGGGAGGAAAGATGTTTGGTGTCTTGTTTAAAGCCCAAGATTAAAGCTAAAAGTTGTTTGTTTCTTGTTTAAGCCTAAGATTGAAGCTAAAGGTTTGACAGAGAGAGAATTTGTCATCTCTAAAGGGAGATATCTCATCTGTTTATCACAGTTGTTGGGTAACTGATTATAAAGGATAATTACTTTAACTGGAATGTATGGAATCCAGCAATGCCATAATTTCCTTTATAAGGGATTTGTCCTGAAGGAGGAAACTTTAACTCAGTGTAGAGCAATGCCATTTGTAACGCTCCGGTTTCGTCTTATTTAATTAATCGAGTCGATTTAATTATTTTTATTATTATATTATTTTATTCTTGACTTTTATTTGAGAATATATTATTTTTCATCGTGATTATGTTTTATCGCGTTTTGAGAGCGTTTGCGAGATATTTGAGTGTAGGGGTATTTTGGTCTTTTTGTTGGGATAGATATTTGTTTTATTAAAATAGAAAGTTAGAGGTGAGAAAGAGAGAAAAACAGAATTTTGAGAGAAAAAGAGAAGAAGAAGGAAAAGAGAAAGAAAAGAAGAAAAAGGGAGAAAACATGGAGAGAAAGAAATTGATTCAACCGACTTTTCAAACACGATTTAATCGGGTACGGGTGTGAAACATTGTTATATTATCCATGCTTATGATTATGTGGGTGTGTGTTGTAATTGTTTGGTTGTTTTAGAGATATTTGTGGTTAGGTTGAATTTTGACATAATCGGTTAGAATCGATGTTTTCACGGACGAAAGTCGGAATAAATCGCATAGTGAAGTCGTGTGATGTTGGGTCATGATTTAGCGTGATCGTTTGATTGAATTGAGTCGAATTTGTAACTTTTGTTTTTTTATATATATCGATATTTTTGTACAAATTGTTGTTGTGATCGAGTAGATGTGGTTGGATATGTCTGGTAACATTGGTATAGGTTGATATTTCATCGGGTAAGGATAGGAATTAATCGGGAATGGTTGTTGGTGTGTTTTCGAGTGGTTTTGATCGAGTTTGGAATTGGGTTAAATTGATAAAACTATGTTTCAAAATATTTCAAAAATGGAAAATGTGTTGGATGGATTTTTAATGGTGAAAATATTGTAGTACGTTGAATTCTGAGATCGCAGCTTTTTACGGAATCGAAATCGGAGGTCCGGAAGGCTTCCGACGATGAAAAATACATTTTCTGGGCCCTGACACGGCCGTGTCACACAACACGGGGGCCGTGTCAGACCACTGACTATGGAGGGTGGAAACGTGAAAAAAAGTAATTTTTGGGATTTTGGGGTGACACGGGCCGTGTCCCACAACACGGGGGCCATGTCAGGCCTGCTGTAGGTTTTTCTTTCAAAATTGTTTCGATCGTAACTTTTGAACCGTAAATCCGTTTTAGTCCCCGTTCGAAGCGTTCGAAAGCTTATAAAATATTCTTTCTATTAAAAATGGTTTGGATGGTAAAATATGATTTAATTAATTTGTGTTTTTGAAAAATAGTCGGGTTGTCGGGTTTTTATCGCGTTAAATGCGTGCGGTCGGTGTTTTACCGTGTGATATGCTTTTGTTATATAACGTATAACTTGTGTGCTGTTATATGATGTGAATATACATGATGAAATGTTGTGATGATGGGTTGTGGCCTTATGGCAAATATGTGTGCATTGCATGAGTGTATGTGGTCATTTTGTAGGAGAAACATCATGACATGCATTCATGTGTCGCGATTCTTGGAGAATCGGGTGTAATATCGCGTCCCTGTTGGGTGTGAGTGATTGATTACACAAATGATCATTTGAGGATCCTCTGAACATTGCGTAGTCAATGGGTGTAATCGTTGCGATGAGTTACACTTGATTCCGTGGGAATCTTCAGAATGATTGTGTGCCCTTGTGGGGTTTGAGCAATCGGATTGTGTCTGCGTGAACAATCCAGAAATATCGGATGCCATGATGGTATGAGCGATGGGGAAATATCGTAGGCCCGGCAGGGAGGATATTTCCATTGAGTTCTTTAATTGAGCTCGGGTGATGAGTCGGTACCGCATGCATCTGCATAGAGTCGAGAGTCGGTCTCTATGAGTTGCATTGATCATCTTTGTATTTGTGCATTGATGAATAAACATTGATATATGTATGTTTATGGGAAATGATATAAACTGTATCTTATAATGATGCATTGTTGAATGAACAAGTATGTGTGTGTTCATGTGGAATGATGATAATGGTGAATGTATGCATAATGAATATGCTTGATGATATATCTATATTGTGATATATGATGAGTTGTGGTGAGAATATGTGTTATATGTTTATGTTGTAGTACATAATTATATGCATTGTTATTATGATAATATTTCTCACCCTTCTGCTGTTTTATGATGCTCTATGAGGCATTGCAGATTAGGTATCTGGCGGTCTTTTTGTTAAGCGTGACTTCATTTTCCTTGTTGGTCGGTTGGCTCTGATATGTAGCACCGGGTAGCTAGGACGTTTTGATCTTTTTGTGATACATTTGCATATGTATCTTGCTGATGAATTTGTGTATATAAACATGATGTTGCTTGTGATTCATACTGGATGATGTATATATATGTCGATGTATATATGTGGTTGTTATTCAATATTTTAGATGTTTTCGCTTTTATTCTAAATATTGAGATGTGGGTATAAGGACTGAGATCCTTTGTTGTTTGAAAGTTACCCCACTGTTGCATATCTTTGTGAGCAGGTGTTGTATGTGTTTTAATTTCAAGTATAATGGACATACCTTTTTATGCCATGTTGTTTTAATTATACTCTGATCAAATTTTGTATACGTGCCTAATTGATTAATTGGGGGTATAGAAAGGGGGTGTTACATTAAGTGGTATCAGAGCCAGTGTTGAGTCAGTTGTTGAGTATGTTGGTGTGACAGTTGAATACTGTCGTTGTTGTTTGTCCCTTAGTACGTGATATGTGTGTAAAACACTGTCAGTGCTTTCTGGTTTCTAATCCTTTGTTTTCAGGAGTTAGAATGAGATAAGTGGGGGAGAAGCTGGTACTTCTCCATGTTGCTTCAGGTGTGGAGCGCCGGCTCAGTGTGTTGTGAATTGCAAGGTTGTAAGTGTTGTTTGGACAGTGTTGTTCCCGATTCCGTAAGAAATGCGGAGGTAAGATTTATGTCAACTAAGGATTTGTGCCTTAGGTAGTTTTGTGTATGGGATGCAAGAAAGGCTATTATAGTTTGGTAAAGACAGTTTATGCCCCATCATGATTGTCGGCTGTCTATTAGCAAATTGGGGAACTGATCACCCTTAATCTCTTGTTGATAGCAGACGAAAATTATGTTGGATGGAATAGGCGGGTCTTTCCGGCTTTGATAGTGTGTGAAATGAGTTGTTTGGAATTTAAGGAGATGATTACAGATTGTTTTGATGAGTCGATGAAGATGCTAATATCGAAAGATGAAATGGATTAGAGGTTTTGGTATGTTAGTCCAGTTGGGAAGTCATTGAGAGAGAATGATTGGGTTTTATTTAAGGACTGCTTCACAGAGAGTAGAGATTGAACTTAATTGGACGAAGGTGAATAATTGAGGTTTATATCAGCTAAGTAAGTAGGAAACTCTTAGTAGATGGGAATAAGATGTTTGTTTTGTCTGTGATGGTAGTGTTATGGGAATTGGCAGGAAGTCGCAGTGATGGGCCGTCAGTTGGGCATAGTCTTCAGATGTTTTTTTGGATGGAACATTAAGGTGTTGTCTTAGAGAGCTCCAGTATTGTTGGTAACAAAAGGAAGGATGATGGAATGGAATAACAAGTATAATGGTATTGAGACTATGGACAACAAACTTGGAGTTCTGGTGGGTTTGGAGTCTTTGGAGTTTTAAGGCATTAATGGAAATTGTGAGGAAACCCTTGTGGGTGGATGTAACATTGTGTTTGAGAATTCTTTTTGGTTGGTTGTTGATACATGTTGGAATTGCGGAATTGGACGGTCAGGAGAAGAAATTGGGTATGGATTACTAACAGTCGAATAAGGTAATGATTGAGAATAAGTGTCCACTTTCATGAACAGATGACTAGAATGGTTTGGTTGAGTTTGAGTGAGTTACAATTGTTTGGAATGTTTGATAAGAGTGGTGAATTGTGTGAGTTGAGGCTTTGATCGATTTAATGTGACTGGTTAGGTTTGTTATCCTCGGAATAGGTTGTTATTTACTCGGTTAAGCTTGTATGTGAGTAACCAGTACCCAGTGAAAAGTTTTACAAAAGCTTTAAGGATTTATATCTTTTGGATTTTGGTTGGGAATTGCAACGTACAGTGATGGTATTTGGTGTTAGTAACGCGTCTCTAATGTTTATGGAGTAGAGGAATCGTATCTTCCATATTTAATTGGATAAGTTCGTAGTGGTTTCGATTGAGGATATTTGGATTTGTTATAAACTCAGAGGAAGAATGAGTAAAGTGTTTGAGATTTGAATTACAAGTGTTGAAAAGAGACGAAGTTTTATGCTAAGTTATTCGAGTGAGAATTTTGGTTGAAAAGAGTTAGTTTCTTGGAAATGTTATTTCAGACGAGAGTATGGTTAATGGATCCATCGGAAGTAAATGTAGTTCTACATGAGAGGCTCCGAAGTTAGTTAAGGAGATTAGAAACTTTTGGGCTCAGTTGGTTGTTATTACATGTTATGGAAGACTTTGTTAAGTTCGTACTTCTGGTATCTCAGTTGACTTACAAAGGGTGAGTCGTTTGTTTGGATGTTCGTTGTGAGTAAGTTTTGGTGAGCTGGAGTATAAGTTGTCTACAGTTTCAGCTTTGATTTTGTGTGATCCTAATGAACCGGTTGTCGGGTATTGTGATGTGTCTTTTATGAGTTTAGTCAACGTGGTAATGCAAGAGGGTAAAGTCGTGGCTTATGATTTACGACAATTGAGGATTTATAAAAGGATATGTATTATTATGGATTTGGAATTGGTTGCAGTGGTATTGTGTTGGAATAGTTGGAGGTATTATCTTTATGGTTCTAGGTTCGAAGTGTTTGGTAATCGCAAGGATATTGAGTACTTGTTTGGTCTAAAGGAATAGAGTATGAGACAACAAGGATGGTTAGAGTTCGTGATGAGTTATGAATTTGGCTTGGATTATCCTTCGGGGAAAAGCTGTTGTTGTGCCTGAAAAGTTAAGTCGGAAGTTTCTATGCATGTCTGTTTTGATGGTCAGGGAGTTAGAATTATTTGAGCAATTCCGAGACTTGTGTATGGTGTATGAGATAACACATGAGAGTGTGAGGTTGGTAATATTAAAGTGAACAGTGATTTTTGGCGAATATGAGAAAGAGTTAGACTTTGGACGTGAAATTGATAGTTTTGACTGTTGCGAGTAATCAGAGTGCTCAGCGGAAGCGTGAGGTGGCACATTTTGTATTTACGTGTGGGACTTGTAAGAGTTCATAGGTTGAACATTGAGAACATGTAGGAATGATGAGACCATTGGACGTTTCAAAATGGAAGTGTTAGGTGAAAGGTTTAAATATTATTCATGGGCTACTATGTAGATGGATGTTTTGGTTATATGTTCGATTGGGAATCGTAGCATTGTTGTAATAAGGTTGTGTGATAAGGATGTTGGTATTCTGGTTTTGTAGAGGTTGTGGAATCGATGTTGTGTCGTGGAACTTGTGTTCTTGTTTGTGTTGTTGCCTCGTTTCCATCGTGATGGTTCGAGTGTGTGTGGCTAATTTCTTGTGGTGAATTAGGGGAGTGTTACCTGTGGTGATGGTAATGATCTTGTTGTGTTTCGGTTCTAGAGTGAACCTGTGTGTTGGTATCGTGGGTTTCCTTGAGTTATGAGTTGGTCGTCAAGTGCATCGTATGGGCTTTGCATCTTGTCGTTGTTGTTGTCGTCGTTGTCGTGCCGTTGTTGTATCTGCTGTGAGCACGGTGGTTTGTCAGTTGTGTTATTTGTGGTGTGCCTTTTGTTGGAATGTTGGTTTGTTAGTCGGATGCGAGAGTCGTGTCCGGAGTTGTTCGTCTCAGTATATTTTCGAGGACGAAAATGTCTAAGTGGGGGAGAGTTGTAACGCCCCGGTTTCCTCTTATTTAATTAATCGAGTCGATTTAATTATTTTTATTATTATATTATTTTATTCTTGACTTTTATTTGAGAATATATTATTTTTCATCGTGATTATGTTTTATCGCGTTTTGAGAGCGTTTGCGAGATATTTGAGTGTAGGGGTATTTTGGTCTTTTTGTTGGGATAGATATTTGTTTTATTAAAATAGAAAGTTAGAGGTGAGAAAGAGAGAAAAACAGAATTTTGAGAGAAAAAGAGAAGAAGAAGGAAAAGAGAAAGAAAAGAAGAAAAAGGGAGAAAACATAGAGAGAAAGAAATTGATTCAACCGACTTTTCAAACACGATTTAATCGGGTAAGGGTGTGAAACATTGTTATATTATCCATGCTTATGATTATGTGGGTGTGTGTTGGAATTGTTTGGTTGTTTTAGAGATATTTGTGGTTAGGTTGAATTTTGACATAATCGGTTAGAATCGATGTTTTCACGGACGAAAGTAGGAATAAATCGCGTAGTGGAGTCGTGTGATGTTGGGTCATGATTTAGCGTGATCGTTTGATTGAATTGAGTCGAATTTGTAACTTTTGTTTTTTTTTATATATATCGATATTTTTGTACAAATTGTTGTTGTGATCGAGTAGATGTGGTTGGATATGTTTGGTAACATTGGTATAGGTTGATATTTCATCGGGTAAGGATAGGAATTAACCGGGAATGGTTGTTGGTGTGTTTTCGAGTGGTTTTGATCGAGTTTGGAATTGGGTTAAATTGATAAAACTATGTTTCAAAATATTTCAAAAATGGAAATGTGTTGGATGGATTTTTAATGGTGAAAATATTGTAGTACATTGAATTATGAGATCGCAGCTTTTTACGGAATCGAAATCGGAGGTCCGGAAGGCTTCCGACGATGAAAAATGCATTTTCTGGACTCTGACACGGCCGTGTCACACAACACGGGGGCCGTGTCAGACCACTGACTATGGAGGGTGGAAACGTGAAAAAAAAGTGATTTTTGGGATTTTGGGGTGACACGGGCCGTGTCCCACAACACGGGGGCCGTGTCAGGCCTGCTGTAGGTTTTTCTTTCAAAATTGTTTCGATCGTAACTTTTGAACCGTAAATCCGTTTTGGTCCCCGTTCGAAGCGTTCGAAAGCTTATAAAATATTATTTCTATTAAAAATTTTTTGGATGGTAAAATATGATTTAATTAATTTGTGTTTTTGAAAAATAGTCGGGTTGTCGGATTTTTATCGCGTTAAATGCGTGCGGTCGGTGTTTTACCGTGTGATATGCTTTTGTTATATAACGTATAACTTGTGTGCTGTTATATGATGTGAATATACATGATGAAATGTTGTGATGATGGGTTGTGGCCTTATGGCAAATATGTGTGCATTGCATGAGTGTATGTGGTCATTTTGTAGGAGAAACATCATGACATGCATTCATGTGTCGCGATTCTTGGAGAATCGGGTGTAATATCGCGTCCCTGTTGGGTGTGAGTGATTGATTACACAAATGATCATCTGAGGATCCTCTGAACATTGCGTAGTCAATGGGTGTAATCGTTGCGATGAGTTACACTTGATTCCGTGGGAATCTTCAGAATGATTGTGTGCCCTTGTGGGGTTTGAGCAATCGGATTGTGTCTGCGTGAACAATCCAGAAACATCGGATGCCATGATGGTATGAGCAATGGGGAAATATCGTAGGCCCGGCAGGGAGGATATTTCCATTGAGTTCTTTAATTGAGCTCGGGTGATGAGTCGGTACCGCATGCATCTGCATAGAGTCGAGAGTCGGTCTCTATGAGTTGCATTGATCATCTTTGTATTTGTGCATTGATGAATAAACATTGATATATGTATGTTTATGGGAAATGATATAAACCGTATCTTATAATGATGCATTGTTGAATGAACAAGTATGTGTGTGTTCATGTGGAATGATGATAATGGTGAATGTATGCATAATGAATATGCTTGATGATATATCTATATTGTGATATATGATGAGTTGTGGTGAGAATATGTGTTATATGTTTATGTTGTAGTACATAATTATATGCATTGTTATTATGATAATATTTCTCACCTTTTTGCTGTTTTATGATGCTCTATGAGGCATTGCAGATTAGGTATATGGCGGTCTTTTTGTGAAGCGTGTCTTCATTTTCCTTGTTGGTCGGTTGGCTCTGATATGTAGCACCGGGTAGCTAGGACGTTTTGATCTTTTTGTGATACATTTGCATATGTATCTTGCTGATGAATTTGTGTATATAAACATGATGTTGCTTGTGATTCATACTGGATGATGTATATATATGTCGATGTATATATGTGGTTGTTATTCAATATTTTAGATGTTTCCGCTTTTATTCTAAATATTGAGATGTGGGTATAAGGACTGAGATCCTTTGTTGTTTGAAAGTTACCCCACTGTTGCATATCTTTGTGAGCAGGTGTTGTATGTGTTTTAATTTCAAGTATAATGTGACATACCTTTTTATGCCATGTTGTTTTAATTATACTCTGATCAAATTTTGTATACGTGCCTAATTGATTAATTGGGGGTATAGAAATGGGGTGTTACACCATTTTTCCTCAGGAGTCTTCCATGTTAAGAGAGGGACATTGACTTGGATGTAAATAATCCAGAGGCTTGCCACTTACAACAGTTATCTGGAATTAGGGTTTTGTTTTGATTGTCTATTTTGATATGCGATGTACAGAGAAATGTCTTCCTACAGAAAAATCTTGATTTCCTCTGAGGGGTGTTGATTTTTGTGTGCCTTGATCAAAGCCCAAGGTTGAAGCTAAAAGGTTGACTCTACTAGGGAGTTTTGATCTGTCTTGTACATAGCCCAAGACTGAGGCTAAAAAAAGAATTGACTCTTCCGGGGAAAATTTTGTCTATCTTGTACAAAGCCCAAGATTGAGGCTAAAAAAATAATTGACTCTTCCGGAGAAAATTTTGTCTGTCTTGTACAAAGCCCAAGATTGAGGCTAAAAGAATTGACTCCACTGGGAAGGTTTTATATGTGTCTTGTACAAAGCCCAAGATTGAGGCTAAAGAGAATTGACTGACTCAACAGGAGAATATCTTGTCTGTCTTGTACAAAGCCCAAGATTGAGGCTAAAACCGCTGAGGGAAAATCATTATACAAAGCCTAAGAGGAGGCTGGTTGGGGAATTTCTTATATGAAGCCTAAGAGGAGGCTAACTTCTACTGAGGATTATTGAGATCCAGAGACAGGTCCAAATTGGGGAATCAACTCTTGCTGAGGAGTGAAGAAGATTTGAAATATCAGATGCCTTGAGGTTCTAATTAAGAGTTTATTGATAGTAATTTGACCCTAGATGGGGAATTTAGATTGACAGTTTGAAGATTGAGTTTTAAAACCTATGGAGGTTTTAACTCTGTTAGAGATTGATGAAGTGACCTGGGTTTTTCCTGTACTTTTAGGAAACTTGAGGGTTTCTTTGAGATCCAAGAGGAGATAAGACTTTCCAAGTCTACTGGTGTGAAGAGGTTGACTCTTAGCTGGAGAATGATCTTTGTATGATGCCCAAGAGGAGGCTGGTGTTTTAAGGGATGAGAATCAACCCTAAACTGGTCTGGTGTTCTGACTCTCTGGAGGATTGAACTAGCAAAAGATGAATAAGTTCTGTCCTATACCTGTAAGAGGTCTTCAGGTCCTTGTACTAAGCCCAAGAGGAGGCTGAGAACTTCTAAGAAGCCTGAGGGTCCTTGTACAAAGGCCAAGAGGAGGTTGGGGATGCTTTTAGGAAGCATGTGGGTCCAAACCTAAGAAAAGTCCAAGAAAGATTTCACCGGGAATAATCCTTTCTTTAGTGAACAGTTCTAGGGTTTGAAGAAATTCAAAAGAGGTTTCACCGGGAATTAATCCTCTTTGGGGAAGTGAGTTTCTTGTACAAATATTTCTAAGTTGTGAGAGTCTTGAGAAAAGTTTCACCGGGAATAATGCCTTTCTCTGTTCCATATTGTATAAGCCCAAGAGGAGGCAAGACTGTATCTGGAATTTCCTATGGGGAACTAGTTTTGACCGTGTTAAAAGAATAACCACTGGTTTGATCTAATCCTAGACCTAATTGCTGGGGAAAACTCTAAGCAAACATATACAAGCATATATATACAGATGACATATATAAGCAGGTATGTAAAAGAAAATGGTAGAACTTACAGTTGTGCAAGCTCTAGCATTGTAACCACAGGTGTATAGTTAGTTTTTCAAGAAATTGAAGAGAGTTTTAATACAACATTGAATTTGAATCTAAATCAAAAGGAAAGTTGTTTTAAAAGGAAGTTTATGGATTATACTTAAGGAGGCGCCCAAATGAATTCTTTTGAAAAGGCGACGATCGCGTCGTAGTTTTGAAAATCACAGAGGGACTTATACAATGACTGAGGCCCAAATTTATTGTATTTACATGAGAGGTGGGTCTTACACTCTATAAGAGGCCCAAAAGTTTATTTTTATACAAGAGATGGGGCTTACAACTCAGGGAGAGGCCCATATAAAAGACAATGATTGTACCGTCGTTTTGAGAATCGTATCGGGACTTATACATTTACTGAGGCCCAAATTATTTATGTACAAAAGGGGGTTGGGTCTTACACTCTATTAGAGGCCCAAAAGTGTTTTGAAAAGAGAGAATGGGACTTATAACTCAGAGAGAGGCCCAGATGAAAATTATTTTGAAAACGGCGATCGCGTCGAGATTTTTTAAAACGTATTGGGACTTATACAATGATTGAGGCCCAAAAGTGTTTATTTACAAAAGGGACGAGACTTACACTCTATCAGAGGCCCAAAAATGTTTTGAAAAGAGGAGAGAATGAGACTTATAACTCAGGGAGAGGCCCAGATGAAAAACAGTGATCGCACCGTTGTTTTGAAAATTGTATCGGGTCTTAAACAATGACTGAGGCCCAAAAAGTTTGTGTGTGACAAGGGATGGGTCTTACACTCTATTAGAGGCCCAAAAATGTTTGAAAAATGTTATTGAGGGTGAAAATAATCAAAACCCTAATTTGATAAAAAATGTATTTTAATTTGAATAAAAAACATTTTAAATGATCAAAATATCAAACATGTGTGAAAAATAAGTTGTGATTTTGGATGAATGTTTGAAAAATCATGTTTGATCACATAAAAGATTAAAATTCATTTGAAATGAAAAGATCAAAGTGAGAATTTCATTTTAAAATGTTTAAAAACAAATAAAATGAAATTAATTACAAAAATTCTAACTATATTAAATAAATAATATAAATTGGATTTTTTTGTAAAATAAAATGATTTAACATTTTTGTGACATTTTAAAAAAATAACCAATAAAAAATGATAAAAAATAAGAGAGAAATTAATTTTTGAAATCAATTAAATAAAGGGTTAAATAAGTTTTAGGTCCCTCTAAATATAGAGATTTTCAATTTTAGTCCCTCAAAAATTTTCCTTTAAGAATTGGTCCCTACAAGATTTTCCGTCTCAATGAATAGTCTCTGACGTCGATGGGAGTAACGGCTACTGATGTGGCTGCGCCATGTGGATGCCACGTGGCAATTTCTTCCATTTTTTATTTTTTATATTCATAAATCCAAAATTCGTAGCTAATTCGTAGCTAATTCGAAACCAATTCCTAGCTAATTCTGAAAATTGAGACTTTCTTAACCCAGTATTCGTTGCTAATTTGTAGCTAATTCGAAACCAATTCCTAGCTAAAACTAACTAACTTACTTTTCTAACTAAAACTAGCTAACTTTCTTTTCTAAATAAATAAGGAGAAAAATCTTATTACTAATGAAACTGCTGTCTCTCTCTTCGTGAAGTTTCTACAAGAACAAAGACATGATATTGTTTTTTCAATAATAAAGAAACAAAAAAATGTCATTTTTCTCTTCCATTTAAGAAGCAATTTGCAGACACCATACTCCCACAACAGAATTTCACAAAAATACACACTAACACCAGCATCAACAAAGTTTCGATCATGTTCAAATTTGAAACCGACAAAGACGTTACGAATAACATAAACAAGATATTACAACAACAACAAAACACCAAACAACAACAATTTATAAGTTTAGTAGAACTGTAATGGAAACGAACTTGTGAGCTGATACACAATTGAAATCCACAACTCCGTAATATAAACGAATCGAAACAAATGTGATAGAAGAACAGAATTAACACGTTTAAACAAGCACAGATTCATGACGAAGTAAAAAACATAATAATAAAAAATGAAACACAACAATCAATCCTTGTAAACAAACAATTCGCAATTTCGCAAAACGACACGTAAGAGAAGTAAATTTAACCACAACCAGTTTATACTGCTGTACCAATATTAAAATCCAGCTCGAATATTGCAAAACAAATTATAATCAAGACGCTAGCTGAACAAGTGCATAACGATTTATACAAACAAACATTTAGCTCTTAAAACAACTCTGATAACTATTGAGCTCAATCTCCACACGAAACCGAAGCAATCAAAATAGTAAGATACTCAAGCTAGGAATTGAAATTGAATCACAACTTGCCTTTGTAAAAGCTTGGTATACCATGACCGGAACGACATAACCAACACACACACAATACACAAATATTCACCATATCAGAACTGACATCAAGATGAACAAAACAAGCAGCAAACAAAACATAATCTTACACACATAATTAGCGGTACAACAATACAATGATGTAGAAAACGCAGATTTGGAGTATTAATAAAACAGTAGCACCAACATGATGGAATTGTAATTTTGCTTATGTAGAGAAACCGTAATCCAGTAGCAACCAAACAGTCAATCTTGAAATGAAAGCTAGCGAGAACGAGATCATAAGCAACATAGAACAAAGGTCAAATAGAGCAAGTTAAGGTTACTAACACAGTTACTTAGTTGCAACAGAATCGAAACAGTTTGCAATCGAAACACATAATATACCAATACGCAATACAAATAAAATGAAAACCAAATAGCTAGCATTTTTCTGATAATAATCAAATCCAGCAAGATATGGCAATTAATTGCACCAAAATTACATAAAGATCTTTTCATTAGAATGCAACCTAGAGTTGTTCGAATTGGTCAAGGGGGTAATAAGATAGTGCAAGTTAGTTTCATTGCTTAGTTTTTGGGGACAAGCCAATTGGTACTCCCCTTGAAGCATTGTTGGATGAACCAAAAGTGCCTCAAGTAATTTATATCAAAAGTTAATCGGTAGCTAATTGGTGTTAGTCATTGATAATTATTTTCAGAATTAGCTACGATTTGGTTTCGAATTAGCTACGAATACTGGGTTTAGAAAGTCTTAATTTTCAGAATTAGCTAGGAATTGGTTTCAAATTAGCTACAAATTAGCTACGAATTCTGGATTTATGAATATAAAAAATAAAAAATGGAAGAAATTGCCACGTGGCGCAGCCACATCAGCAGCCGTTACTCCCATTTGACGTCAGGGACTATTCATTGAGACGGAAAATCTTGTAGGGACCAATTCTTAAAGGAAAATTTTTGAGGGACTAAAATTGAAAATCGCTATATTTAGAGGGACCTAAAACTTATTTAACCCTTAAATAAAATATCAAAAATTTAAAAATTTAAAAATTTGAAAAAGGGCGCCAAAAACACTTGTTCTTGCCCGCGTATGTTTTCCCCAGATTTGCAAAATCTCACTTTTCTCTCTGATTACTCAATGGTTTTGCACGATTCAAACATCAATCTCACTCGTTTTTTAACAAGGATCACAACCATATAAATTAATTGCATTTATATTAAGTGTGAAGTGAGAAATCAAAGGATGAACTCAAGAACCCTAGTTTCAGCAAGAACACTATGAAATTCCAAACACGATTCATACATAGCAATTGATTGAGGGTTATCACTCTATATACATGCAGAAACAAGATGGTAACTCAAAAATTCATATATGATGCATGTAATATGGAGTTTGAAGGCTTCAAGCTTACCTCTTGCAACTAGTGATCAAATTTTATGTTGAAGGTGTTACAGATGTTGTGTAATGATCTGTATAGCTCCAATGGACCTCAAGTAATGTATTTGAAGGCTTGGAATGGATTGAATCAGCTCAAAACTTGTTGTGGCACCTCAACTGCAAACAGACCAAAAGCTTGAGTAAATGGGGGGGGGGGTGACTTTGTGATTCGGATGTTCCACATGTGTTTCAAGGCCATGGATCACTCATATATGATGTATATGAGGTGTTAGCATGATTTGTTTGGTTTGAATTGCTTCCTATTTCAAAATTCGATAGTGACTTGAAATAGAAGGAAAATCTGGTTTTTTGAGAGTGGTTTTGAGGAAAGCATCAATTAGGGGTGCTTTGGTGTACTTACACTGACCACAAATGAGCTCTATTTATAGTGGAACAAGTTTGTTTTGGCTGCAATGGTGAATAGTGGCTGGTACAGGTCTTTGGCCAATGGTGATCAAATGGAATCTCAAGTCTCCTCTAGCCGTTGACTTGAGATTAGGGAGCAGGCTATGAGTCCTTTGTTGCAGGGATAAGGCTTGATTCATTCAGTGATCAAAGACTCAGTCCATGCCACCTCAATGCACTTCTTGAATGCCTTAAAACAAAATGGGAGTTTTTTGGATTTGGAACATTGAATTTCACATGCCTACATGATGATCTTTTGTCTTGGAAGGCTTCTGGCTCAGAGATATTTTGCTTTAACCTGATCTTCAATGTTTCTAGAAGGATTACAAGACTTGTAATTGCACAAATTAGCCAATTCGAGCAAATGACCTATAATCTGTCTTGGGAAGAAACCAATCTTTGATGCCATGTTCCAAGGGTTGTAACTCCCTACTCAAATTGAATTTGGAGATGATCTGATACTTGTTGGAAAGCTCTCATGAAATACTTTAACTTTGATGTCCAAGATTGGTCTTGGTTTAGCTTGGATCAAGGTGAAAAATGGCCTTAAAGTTGGTAAAAAATGAAACAGATTCTGACTTGAAAATTTCACTAAATGTTGGAAAAAGTGGTCATTTTCATTTTTTTGTGATTTTGATAAATCCATAACTTAAAATCCATGAGGATTTGGAATCTGATATAGTTGACACTTTTGAAGTATGTCATGTGAACTTTCATTTGAGCTTTGGATGGAAGAAAAAGGCCTTAGGGTTTGGGAGTTATGACCTTGCAAAGCTGGTACCAAATCACTTTGTTCCATAACTTAGAAACCTCACTTTTCTTGATTTTTCTTGATGAATGATGATCAAAACCATACATTAACATTGTTTTTGACTTAGGGGAACCATATTTGTGAAAAATTCCAAAACGTCAAACTTGATTTTGGGCACAGTTGACTTTTTGTTAGATGAATTTCAAACTGTGTGATCCTCTATGCAATCAAGTTCTTGACCTAATTCAAACCTAATGGATGGATTCCATAGGTGTTTTAGGGTGTCTTAAATCATGTCCCAAGGTTTGGGAACATGTCTTAGTCAAAAGTCAAAGGCACAATTGACTTTTTCTTCAAAACCCTAATTGTGGGCCAGATGAAATTAAAACTTGTGAATCAAGCTTCTGGGATCAATCCATTATTGTAAATGGATCAATATGCTGTGTTTGAGGTCTTCAAATCGTGTCTTGAGGTCTTGGTTCATGTCTTGCCTCAAAAGTCAACTTAGGGGTGAATTAGGTCAAGAAACCCTAATTCATGATTTTTGATGAATGCTCCCTCCTGAGGCTATTTTGACTTGATGATTGGATCCAAGAGGTCCCTTGAAGGATCTTGGATCATTTTTTGAGGTGTTAGCTCATGCCCAGATGAAAATTTCCATCTGGAGGCCTTGGTCGATCCAAAACCCTAATTTGGTGACACTGGCGATCTTGAGGCTTGATCAGCTTGAGATGTTGCACCCTTGTGCTTGATTCTTTATATGGGAGACCTCTTGATCCTTCATGGATGTTTGATAGGTTCGACAAGTTGAAGATCATGTCATTTCTTGATTGATCTTTTGTCTAAGTGTTCTGAGAGAGTTGAGAACCCTAATTCTTGATTGTAGTGAATGCTCAACAATCCTTGAGGAGAATGATGAGGTATGATGGTACATCCATATTGTGGTAATGATCCTCACAATGATTGGGAATCTTGTGGTCAAAATTTGGGGTATGACAGATGCCTCTATTTAATCTTCTTGGACCCGAAGGTGTGAATGGCGAAAATATTCGGACATTCAGGGTGCAAGAGGATTAAATATTGGAATACCCGAAATTTTGATGGTGGTTATGAATGGCAGTATGCTCACCCATCTTGTTTTGCTAAGTAATGTTACTTAGAAAATGGTAAAACTTCCCCTCGATCCTGGTCTTCAGCCACGAAACTGGTCTTAGTTTCTTTTGAGATAAACTTCCCCTCGATCCTGGTCTTCAGCCACGGAACTGGTCTCAGTTTCTTTTGTAATAAACCTCCCTTCGATCCAGGTCTTTAGCCACAGAACTAGTCTCAGTTTATTTTGAAATAAACTTCCCCTCGATCCTGGTCTTTAGCCATGGAACTGGTCTCAGTTTCTTCTTGTCGAGTTTCTTTCTCGATAAGGGATGTTATTTGTAGCGGTATTCATCAAACTTCTCGCCGAGTTTTACCGAGGAGACGCCATTTGATGGAAAAGGTTTGAGGTCAGACTTGCTGGGGGCACCCATTTGTCTGAGTTGTAGAGGTGTGCAAACTTCTTTGATGGAGATTCCATTTGTTGACTCTACTGGGGAAAGACGGGTCTCTTGAAATACCGTTTTTCTTTTTTGGGGATATTACATCATACTTTTCTTTGAGATCTTTTTGGAGAAATGCCATGTGATGTGATCCAAATTTGAGGTGCTGATGATTCTATTGAAAACAATTTTTTCGGGGAGAACCCGCCGTATTGTCAAGAGTCTTCTGTTGAGAGGATTTCTCTGGGGATTTTTTTTAATCTGAGAAAGAGAAAATGTCATCTTCAATGGTGAAGAGTGTTGTTCCAAAGGTGTCTGTCGAATGTCTTTTTGCCTTTCAGAGGTTCAAGTTATCAAAGGGGTCAAGGATAGGCTCCAATCCAGAAATAAACTAGGGGAGAGATTGCTTAGACGATACATTTCTGGACAAGGAAAGAACTGACAGCTCTATCGGTGAGAGGACATTATCACTTGGGTATGAATATGACCAAAGTAATAGTAATGCAATGTGAATATGTATATGAATCAATTACGCATGATGTATGTATGTTTGTACTGACAAAACAGACGCGACATACAAACTAGTGAATGAACACGACTGGATACTCGGCCACTGGGGGGATGATCAATATCATCGGTTCAAGATAGCAATCCTGTCTTGGTTTAGGAGAGGTAGACCCCGTGGGGGAGAAAAAACCATCAATTGGTCTTCAGAGGTAAGAACTCTGCCAGGGATATCAGACGGGACATTGTATCTGAAACAGTTGATCCTTCATTCAGGTGTACTGGTTTAGAATGAGTACTTTGATTCTGCATTTTGAGGTTTAATCACTTCCGGAGAAGCCATCGATGTTCTTTTTGATGTTCAAAGTCAAAAGGAACTACCATCTTTATTTTAAAAGCAGAAGAAAATTTGAAAATTAAATTCTTTTTTTTTTCTAGAATCGTTGATCATGTTAAAAATGTCATTCTAATAAAGCAAAATAAATGAGAATTGCAAACAAAAGCACTAGGGCTCAAATTTTATTGAAGGAATGGTAATCAGCCAAACGCGTGATCCCATAGAGCATTACAAAGTTTAGAAAATGGTAATTTAACGAAAAAGGACTACATTGAAACATAACAACCTCTATCCTTTTACCAACTTTGAATTCTGGACATTCTGGGCTTCTGTTGAAGATAACCTTTGTAACGCCCCAGTTTTGTCAGTTTTTATTTAATCGAGTCGTTTTGATTATTTTATTATTATTTTATTTTATTTTCGACTTTTATTTGGAAATATGTTATTTTTCAATGTTGTGAATATATTTTATCGCGTTTTGGGAACAGTTGCGAGATACTTGAGTGTAGAGGTATTTTGGGTATTTTGATTTATTTTGATAAGCTATAATAGAATAGAAAGAGAGAAAAATAGTAAGAAGAAAAGAAAAGAGGAGAAGAGAAAGAGAAGAGGAAAAAAGAGAAAAAGAGAAAAATCTTGGAAATCGATCAACCGACTTTCTAAAACACGATTTTATCGGGTAAGGGTGCGAAACTCGATTATCTTATCATTGTGTATGATTATGTATGTGTGTTTGTATGTTGTATTGCCTTTTTCCATAGTTTTTCAGTTATAGGTCGAAAACGAGTAGAAATTGATGTTTTCACGGACGAAAATTGATACGAATTTTGTAATATGATCATGTGATATGTATGAATAATTGCTGAGGTTTGTGTGGCTGTTGGAAATGGTTTGGTTGGGAAAAATAGGGTTTTTGGGGTTATGGAACAGTGTTACACGTAGCAGAATTTTCTGCATCTGGTGTAAAGCGCCGGGCGATTTTCTTGTTTCGCCGGGCGATTCGTGATTTCGCCGGGCGGTTTTGGAGAGGCGCAGAGGTTACAAGTTCCTGACTCTATTGAGTCATTTTGGTAGAAAAGGTGACGCCTCTGCTTCGCCGGGCGAAGTAGCGGCGAAGGGTGTTTTGCTGGGCGGTTTTTGGGTTTTGCCGGGCGGTTTTGGGAATTTTCCAAATAATACTTTTCTTTAAAAATTCATAACTCCCGAACCGTAATTCCGATTTAAGTGTTCTTTATATCGTTGGAAAGCTTATGAAATGCTCTTTCTTGTAAAAATGATTTCGAGATTGTTAGCCAATTTAATTATGTCAGAAATCAGGAACAGTGTCGTTTTGTCGATTTTTGTCGTTATAACTGTGTGTAACTAGTGTGTATCGTGCAAGGTGCTGTTGTATGATGTAAATGCATGTGTTTAGATGGTATTGAGATGATTTGTGGCCGTATGGCAATTAAATGCATTGTTTTGGGCTTAAGTGCAAAGTGTGATTTTGGTGAATGCATATATGTGTGTATTTGAATGTCATGAGTCCTTGTATGCCAAGCATCATGATATGCATTGTTGTGACGTCCTGAGTGACGGTTTGGATTCCAGAGGGAATCTGCTATAACGTCGTGTGCCCGTGTGGGGTGTGAGCGATGATTATAGACGATCGTGTGCCCATGTGGGGTGTGAGCGATCGGGTCGTGTGCCCGTGTGGGGTGTGAGCGATCCATAAACGTCGGGTGCCCATGTGGGGTGTGAGCGACGGGGGACATCATATGCCCAACGGGGAGTTACACTGATGTAACGAGCGATGATTCCAGCAGAGTTCCTGAGTGAACTAGTGATGAGAAACAATGGAAGTCGGTACCGCATGTGCATATGCATAAGAGTCGTTGTGTCGGTCTCTTGCATTTGCATGAATCATTATGGTTGTTTATGTGTGGAATTGTGGATAAAATTGATAAGTTGATATATGGATATGTGTATGGTTGGTATACCTTGTGTTGCATTGGGTTTGAATTATGGTGTGAGTTGTGGTGAGAACCGTATATATGTGTATTTTTGTGTTATATATAATTGTATGCAATTATATGATGATTGTTTTTCTCACCCTTCTACTGTTTTATAATGCTCTATGAGGCATTGCAGATTAATGTTGCTGGAGGTCTTTTTGTGAAGCTTAGGACTTCATTCTTTTGTCGGTCGGCTCTGATATGTGACACCGGGTAGTTAGGGAGGCCGTTTGTGATTATTTGTATATGTATATATATATATATATATATATATATATATATATATATATATCTTTTGGCTTGTGCATGTATATCTTGATATATGACAAACTTTTCATGTGATATATATATATATATATATATATATATATATATATATATATATATATATATATATATATATATATATGATATTCAGTTTTAGATTTTCCGCTTTTATTCTAAAATTTGAAATGTGGGTGTAAGGAACTGAGTTCCTCTGTTGATTGCTACCCCATTGTTGCATATCTTTATGAGCAGGTGTTGTATGATTTGTTTCAATATAATGTGATTTCCCCCGTCTATGCCATGATAATTTAAAATATACTCTGATGAAATTTTGAATTTTCTTTTACTATTTTATTTAATTAGGGGTATAGATTAGGGGTGTTACATTAAGTGGTATCAGAGCCCGTTTGTGTCAGTCCGTGCCAGTTCATGTCAGTTGTGTCAGTCCTTGTTGGTCGTTGTGGTTGGATGAGCTGTTTGTTTAACCATAGTTTCTGTTATTGGAAAGGAACAGAATATGGCTGGAAGGAACGACGTTGCTTTAGCTGCTGCGATGCAAGCTATGGCTCGGGCTGTGCAGGGTGCACCGAATGCTGCTGGTAATGATGAGTTCAGGAAGAACAAACCGCCTGTCTTCAAAGGGAGATATGATCCTGATGGTGCACAGATTTGGCTGAAAGAGATTGAAAGGATTTTTTGGGTTATGGATTGTGCTGAGGATCAGAAGGTGAGACTGGGTACTCACATGTTACTGGAAGAAGCTGATGATTGGTGGGTTAGTACTCGTTGTGTGTTGGAAGCTGCAGAGGAGGAGATCACTTGGGCTGTGTTTAGCATTGAGTTTCTAAGGAGGTATTTTCCTGAAGATGTAAGAGGAAAGAAGGAAATTGAGTTCTTGGAACTTAAACAAGGTAATATGTCTGTTGTTGACTATACTGCTAAGTTTGTTGAGCTGGTGCAATTTTATCCACATTATGCGGAAGTGACTGTGGAGTTTTCCAAGTGTGTTAAGTTTGAGAATGGGTTGCGTCCTGAGATTAAGCAGGCTATTGGTTATCAAAGGATTCGAAGGTTTGCAGACTTGGTGGACTGTTGTAGGATTTATGAAGAGGATAGTAAGGCTCGTTCTACTCACTATAAGAGTGTAAGCGAGAGAAAAGGGAAGCAACAGTTCCGTGGTGGTCCGTATGTAACACCAGCTGATAAGGGTAAACAGAGGGGAAATTTTGAGAAAAGATCAAGTGGAGGAGGAATGTATGGTCCTCTGAGGTGTTATAGATGTGGTGAGTTGGGGCATCGTCAGTTTGAGTGTAGGAAAGATTTGAGGAAGTGTACTAATTGTGGAGGTTTAGGACATGTTGCAGCTGATTGTGCAAGGAAGAATGTGGTGAAATGTTACAACTGTGGTGAACCTGGTCATATTAGTACGAAGTGTCCAAAACCGAAATAAGCTCCAGCTAGTGGAAAGGTATTTGCTTTAGCGGGAACTCAGACTTCAAGTGCAGACCGTCTGATCAGAGGTACTTGTTTTATTAATAGTACTCCTTTAGTTGCTATTATTGATACTGGAGCGACTCATTCGTTTATTTCGTCTAAGTGCACGAAGCGTTTGAATCTTGTGTTATTTTTGATGGGTGGTGAGATGGTTATTGATACTCCAACAATGGGGTCAGTAACTACTTCTTTGGTTTGTCTAAGTTGTCCTTTGACCATTTATGGTAAAGACTTTGAGATGGATTTGGTGTGTTTACCGTTGGAGGGTTTAGATGTGGTTCTGGGAATGAATTGGTTGCAATTCAATCGAGTTCATATTGATTGTTATCATAAGCTGGTAAGGTTTCCTTCTCTTGAGGAAGACAAAGACTCGAGTTTCTTATCTACCAAAGAGTTTAAGAGACTTTTGGCGGATGAAGCTCAGTTGTTTGGATTGTTTGCATCTTTGACTGTGGATAGTCAAGTTTCACTTGATGTGTTTCCTGTTGTGTGTGAATTTCCAGAAGTATTTCCTGAGGATATTTCAGACTTGCCGCCACAGAGAGAGGTGGAGTTTTCTATAGATCTAGTTCCTGGTACTAGACTTGTTTCTATGGCACCTTATCGTATGTCGGCATCTGAGTTGGTTGAGTTAAAGAAACAGTTGAATGAATTATTGAAGAAGAGGTTTGTGAGACCAAGTGTTTCTCCTTGGGGTGCTCCAGTGTTATTGGTGAAAAGAAAGATGGAAGTATGCGGTTGTGTATTGATTATCGCCAGTTGAATAAGGTGACGATTAAGAATAAGTATCCTCTTCCAAGGATTGATGATCTGATGGATCAGTTGGTTGGTGCGTGTATGTTCAGTAAGATTGACTTGAGGTCAGGGTATCATCAGATTAGGGTGAAAGAGGAAGATATTCAGAAGACGGCTTTTAGGACACGATACGGTCATTATGAATATTCTGTGATGCCGTTCGGGGTTTCTAATGCGCCAGGTGTGTTTATGGAGTACATGAATCGTATTTTTCACGAGCATTTGGATCGATTTGTCATTGTGTTTATTGATGACATTTTGATTTATTCTAAGTCTCGGGAAGAGCATGCAGAACATTTGCGTATTGTTTTGCAGGTTTTGAAAGAAAGAAAGCGTTTTGTCAAATTGTCCAAGTGTGAATTCTGGTTGTCGGAGGTGAGTTTCCTTGGGCACGTGATTTCAGGTAATGGTATTTCTGTGGATCCATCTAAAGTAGAAGCAGTTCTACAATGGGAGGCTCCGAGATCTGTTACTGAAATTCGAAGCTTTTTGGGTTTGGCTGGATATTATCGAAGGTTTATTGAGGGTTTTTCTAAGCTAGCACCTCCTTTGACCCAATTGACTTGTAAAGGGCAAGCGTTCATTTGGGATATTCGGCGCGAGGAAAGTTTTAATGAGCTGAAGAGAAGATTGACGACAGCTCCGATTTTGATTTTGCCGAATCCTAATGAACCATTTGTGGTTTATTGTGATGCTTCTTTGATTGGTCTAGGTGGTGTTCTGATGCAAGAAGGTAAGGTTGTGGCTTATGCTTCAAGGTAATTGAGAGTGCATGAGAAAAATTATCCTACTCATGATCTTGAATTAGCGGCTGTGGTTTTTGTGTTGAAGATTTGGAGGCATTATCTCTACGGTGCAAGGTTTGAAGTCTTTAGTGATCATAAAAGTTTGAAATATTTGTTTGATCAGAAAGAGCTAAAAATGAGGCAGCGTAGACGGTTGGAATTCTTGAAGGACTACGACTTTGGCTTGAATTACCATCCTGGTAAAGCTAATGTGGTAGCTGATGCATTGAGCCAGAAATCGTTACATATGTCCGCTTTAATGGTTAAGGAGTGGGAACTTTTGGAATCGTTTAGAGTTTTGAGTTTGGTTTGTGAAGTGACGTCGGATAGCGTGAGGCTTGGAATGCTAACGATTACTAATGATTTTATGATGACGGTTAGTGAGAAACAGAAGCTGGATGTGAAATTTGTGGATTTGATGTTGGTTGGAGAGAAAGATGCGAATAGTGATTTTCAAGTGGATATTAATGGTGTTTTGAGATTCCGAGGCCGAATTTGTATTCCCGATGATGCGGAGTTGAAAAAGATGATTTTGGAGGAAGGACACCGGAGTAATTTGAGTATACATCCGGGAGCGAACAAGATGTACCAAGATTTGAAGAAGATTTTCTGGTGGTCTGGTTTGAAAAGAGACGTGGCTCAGTTTGTTTATGTATGTTTAACTTGTCAGAAATCGAAGGTAGAACATCTGAGGCCTAGTGGTTTGTTGCAACCGTTGGATATTCCTGAGTGGAAGTGGGATAGCATTTTCATGGATTTTGTGACGGGGTTGCCAAATACACAGCGAGGGCATAATGCTATTTGGGTGGTTATTGATAGGCTGACTAAATCAGCTCATTTTATTCCGATTGACATCAGTTTTTCTTTGGAGAGGTTGGCGGAGATTTACATCAGTGTGATTGTGAAGTTGCATGGGATTCCGTTAAGTATTGTTTCAGATCGAGATCCTAGGTTTACCTCGAGATTTTGGGAAAGTTTACAGAAGGCATTGGGTTCTAAATTTAGATTGAGTTTGGCTTATCATCCGCAGATGGATGGTCAGACGGAGAGGACGATTCAGTCGTTGGAAGATTTGTTGAGAGCGTGTGTTCTTAAACAAGGTGGTGCGTGGGATAGTTATCTTGCATTGATTGAATTTACGTATAATAACAGTTTCCATTCAAGTATTGGAATGGCACCGTTTGAAGCACTGTATGGACGAAGGTGTCGAACACCGTTGTGTTGGCACGAATCTGGTGAGAGTTCGGTGGTTGGACCGGAGTTGGTGCAGCAGACTACAGACAAGGTGAAGTTTATTCGTGAGAAAATGAAGGCTTCTCAGAGTAGACAAAAGAGTTATCATGATCGGAGGCGGAAAGATCTTGAGTTCCAAGAGGGCGATCATGTATTTCTAAGGGTTACGCCGGTAACGGGTGTGGGTCATGCATTGAAATCGAAGAAACTTACTTCTCGGTTTATTGGTCCTTACCAGATATCCGCGAGAGTGGGTGTTGTGGCTTATAGGGTGGCGTTGCCGCAGAATCTGTCGAATTTGTACGATGTGTTCCATGTTTCACAGCTTTGGAAGTATGTTTCGGATCCGTCGCATGTGATTCTGATGGATGAGGTTGAGGTAAGGGAGAACCTTACGGTTGAGGCATTACCAGTTAGGATTTTGGATCGCGAGGTGAAGCGGTTGAGAGGCAAGGATATTGCACTTGTGAAAGTGGCGTGGGGAGGCGCTGCTGAGGGCAATTTGACTTGGGAGTTGGAGAGTCGGATGCGGGAGTCGTATCCAGAGTTATTCGTCTCAGGTATATTTTCGAGGACGGAAATTTCTAAGTGGGGGAGAGTTGTAACGCCCCAGTTTTGTCAGTTTTTATTTAATCGAGTCGTTTTGATTATTTTATTATTATTTTATTTTATTTTCGACTTTTATTTGGAAATATGTTATTTTTCAATGTTGTGAATATATTTTATCGCGTTTTGGGAACAGTTGCGAGATACTTGAGTGTAGGGGTATTTTGGGCATTTTGATTTATTTTGATAAGTTATAATAGAATAGAAAGAGAGAAAAATAGTAAGAAGAAAAGAAAAGAGGAGAAGAGAAAGAGAAGAGGAAAAAGGAGAAAAAGAGAGAAATCTTGGAAATCGATCAACCGACTTTCTAAAACACGATTTTATCGGGTAAGGGTGCGAAACTCGATTATCTTATCATTGTGTATGATTATGTATGTGTGTTTGCATGTTGTATTGCCTTTTTCCATAGTTTTTCGGTTATAGGTCGAAAATGCAGAAACGAGCAGAAATTGATGTTTTCACGGACGAAAATTGATACGAATCTTGTAATATGATCATGTGATATGTATGAATAATTGTCGAGGTTTGTGTGGCTGTTGGAAATGGTTTGGTTGGGAAAAATGGGGTTTTTGGGGTTATGGAACAGTGTTACACGTAGCAGAATTTTCTGCATCTGGTGTAAAGCGCCAGGCGATTTTTTTGTTTCGCCGGGCGATTCGTGATTTCGCCGGGCGGTTTTGGAGAGGCGCAGAGGTTACAAGTTCCTGACTCTATTGAGTCATTTTGGTAGAAAAGGTGACGCCTCTGCTTTTCCGGGCGAAGTAGCGGCGAAGGGTGTTTCACCGGGCGGTTTTTGGGTTTTGCCGGGCGGTTTTGGGAATTTCCAAATAATACTTTTCTTTAAAAATTCATAACTCCCGAACCGTAATTCCGATTTAAGTGTTCTTTATATCGTTGGAAAGCTTATGAAATGTTATTTCTTGTAAAAATGATTTCGAGTTTGTTAGCCGATTTAATTATGTCAGAAATCAGGAACAGTGTCGTTTTGTCGATTTTTGTCATTATAACTGTGTGTAACTAGTGTGTATCGTGCAAGGTGCTGTTGTATGATGTAAATGCATGAGTTTAGATGGTATTGAGATGATTTGTGGCCGTATGGAAATTAAATGCATTGTTTTGGGCTTAAGTGCAAAGTGTGATTTTGGTGAATGCATATATGTGTGTATTTGAATGTCATGAGTCCTTGTATGCCAAGCATCATGATATGCATTGTTGTGACGTCCTGAGTGACGGTTTGGATTCCAGAGGGAATCTGCTATAACATCGTGTGCCCGTGTGGGGTGTGAGCGATGATTATAGACGATCGTGTGTCCATGTGGGGTGTGAGCGATCGGGTAGTGTGCCCGTGTGGGGTGTGAGCGATCCATAAACGTCGTGTGCCCATGTGGGGTGTGAGCGACGGGGGACATCGTATGCCCGACGGGGAGTTACAGTGATGTAACGAGCGATGATTCCAGTAGAGTTCCTGAGTGAACTAGTGATGAGAAACAATGGAAGTCGGTACCGCATGTGCATATGCATAAGAGTCGTTGTGTCGGTCTCTTGCATTTGCATGAATCATTATGGTTGTTTATGTGTGGAATTGTGGATAAAATTGATAAGTTGATATATGGATATGTGTATGGTTGGTATACCTTGTGTTGCATTGGGTTTGAATTATGGTGTGAGTTGTGGTGAGAACCGTATATATGTGTATTTTTGTGTTATATATAATTGTATGCAATTATATAATGATTGTTTTTCTCACCCTTCTGCTGTTTTTTAATGCTCTATGAGGCATTGCAGATTAGAGTTGCTGGAGGTCTTTTTGTGAAGCTTAGGACTTCATTCTTTTGTCGGTCGGCTCTGATATGTGACACCGGGCAGTTAGGGAGGCCGTTTGTGATTATATATATCTTTTGGCTTGTGCATGTATATCTTGATATATGACAAACTTTTCATGTGATATATATATATATGATATTCAGTTTTAGATTTTTCGCTTTTATTCTAAAATTTAAAATGTGGGTGTAAGGAACTTCCGTCCTTCTTTGTAGTCTGAGCACAGGTTGAAGAGAAACCAAGACCTTTCTTTATCTTGTTATCCATAGGAATTAAAATCTGTCCCCATCCTTTTGTGTCATTACTCTTGATCACTTCGAGAGCATCCTTGTATGAGAAAATTGACGTCCGTTTTTCTGGTCCATTGTCATTGCTCACCGAGAGTGCTTGGACTGGGTTCCAACAACCTCCTCTGGCTCTACACAGGAGAATGATGATAAGTTGCTCACGATTAAGGCCTGCTCTCCGCAGACTGTGACTAGCTTGTCATTCTTGACGAACTTCAGCTTTTGGTGAAGTGTCGAAGTGACTGCCCCAGCTTCGTGTATCCAAGGTCTTCCTAATAAACAGTTGTATGCTGCCTAGATATCCATGACCTGGAAAGTGACTTGGAAAGTGTGAGGACCGATAGTTATGGGAAGATCGACTTCGCCGATAACTGTTTTTCTGGATCCATCAAAGGCTTTGACGATTATCTCACTGCCTCTCATCGGGGCTCCTTGAAATGATAGTCGCATCAAGGTTGATTCTGGCATAACATTCAAAGATGATCCTGTGTCCACTAATACGCTGGCTAAATCATCGTCTTGGCAGTTGGCTGTAATGTTAAGCGCCATATTATGATTTTTGCCTTCTTCCGACAGTTCTTCGTCATTGAATCCTAAGTTGTTGCATGAAGTTATGTTGGAGATGATGCTGTCAAATTGTCTTACCGTCACATCTTGTTCCATGAAGGCTTGCTCTAAGACTTTCTGTAGAGCTTCCCTGTGAGCTTCTGAACTAAATAGGAGAGAGAGCACAGAGATTCGAGACGGAGTTTGCAACAATTGGTCCACAATGTTGTACTCACTTTTCTGGATGAGCTTCAGCATCTCATCGTTGTTCTTTATAAGTTCTGGATTGACCGACTTGTTGATTTGGAACTTCCGTTTGAGGTTCCTTTTCTTTGGTAGATTCCCCAACTCCTCTGTTGAAGATCCGACCACTCCGGGTAACTCGACTGATGTCGGCAATGTTCACGATGGAGGGTAATGGAGTTTCCTTTCCATTTTCGATGGTCGTTGCACCATACTTGTAAGGGATAACCTTATCCGACTTGTACGACATGGGACCTGAAAGGTAGATAACCACAAGAGCTTTATGATTTTGCTAACCATTATAGGCGACCTCAATCAGTTCCTGGTTGGGAAATTTTCTATCATCAAGAGGGATTCTTGATCCATTGAGTAGAGGTATTATGGCGCAAACGTCCTTGGTTTTTCCATGATCAGAGATCACGACAACATTTTTGTCCTGATCAGGGAGGTAATCTTGTATCATATTGATCGAACCAGGACTTGATTTTGGAGAGCCGCTCGTATGAGATAACATCCTTGGTTATTTTCCGAGCATACTCTACAACGCTCATAATTGTGCGGTGGTACCCGGCCACACCCGCTTTGTATGCAGTGCATCTTTACTAGATCTGTTTCCATTGAGCAGATATCACAACTTTGATGTCTATCAAGATTCCCATCAATCATGCTAATCCGTTGTGTAGTTTTATCCAAGTTGATTGGAAGCCACCAATGGTCCAATAGATGCTGAAGCGTTCTTTGTACAAGTGCACACCCTTGGTCGTCTTTACAACATTCTTCACAGTCTTGATAATCATGTGAAGCCAGAAAACTGAGTCTGACTTGCATAGCATGTAATTCTACCAGACTGTTATTCATCAAGCGTATGTCAAATATTTGAACCATATTGAATTGATGGTCATTTCTTTCACGGTAGTCTTAGATCCATCCGAGACCCATCTGACGTTGGAGAGCCTCTTGTATAAAAGAGCATCCCTGATTATCTGTTGAGCAGACTGGACAAGTGTTGTAATCGTGCCGTGGCAGATTATAATATTGACTTTGCCTTGAATGTATCGCCACCAAATTGACGTTCATCGCAAGAATGTTGTTGTTCTGAACAATGTTGGGATGTGCATGAGCCATGTTTACCTCACGAATCCTGTGATCCTGAATCCAGCCCAGATCTATTTGTTCTTGTAGAGTTGCTTGCACTACGGAACACCCCTGATTGTTCTTTGAGCAGATATCACACTGGTGATAACTGTGAGATGGCACATGATCATACCGCTTTGTCTATAATGTATCCTTACCAGATTGATTCCTAGTAAGAGTACATTGTGAATTTGATAACTGCGGCTAAATTCTTCCTCTATTAAATTTTCTACAGTCTTCTCATGTTGCGGCAACGGGTTCGTCTGAACATTTGGATTAGTATCTTTGAAAGACAAGACCCCGTTCCTGACAAGCTTCTGTACATCAGACTTGAAGCTGAGACAATTCTCAATGTTGTGCCCTGATCCTCCTTGATGGTAAGGGCAAGTTTGATCCGCTTTGAACCAAAAAGGCAGATTTTCTGGTACTGTAAGAGGAGTCCTGGTTTGGACATGCCCCTTGGCTAGTAGAAGTGGAAATAGTTCTGTATACAACATTGGTATAGGGTTAAACCTTGATGGTCGTGTAGTACGATTGTTGTTGTTGTACTGTGGACGAGCCTGCTGAAAAGGCTGTTGCGGCCTTTGTTAATACTGTTGTTGACTTGGTTGGCTCTGAGCAACCTGAGGTTGATAAGTCAGAGCTGGCGTCGGGTTGATAGCGGGAGTTATCTCTGCTACTGGTTGATACCTTCGCCTTTGCTTTCCCAGAGAGATATTACTGATATCTTGCTCTTTCTTCTTTTGGAAAGCACTACCGTATCTCTTAGTACTACTAGATGGCTCTGCATCTTTGACCAGTCGTCCTTCTCGGACGGCTTCTTCAAGGCGTACTCCCATGTTCACCATTTCAGTGAAGTCACTAGGCGCACTGGCGACCATTCGGTCTTAATAGAATGAGCTTAAGGTTTTCAAAAAGATCTTGGTCATCTCCTTTTCCTCAAGAGGGGGATAGATCTGAGCGGAAATTTCACACCATCTCTGAGCATATTGCTTAAAATTCTCTTTGTCTTTTTGTGACATTGCCCTTAGTTGATCCCTATCCGGTGCCATGTCCAAATTGTATTTATACTACTGAACGAAGGCAGAGCCGAGATCTTTGAAAGTACTGATCTTGGTGTGGTTTAAACCCATGTACCATTTAAGTGTGGCACCGGTTAAGCTATCTTGGAAGTAATGGATCAGTAGTTGTTGATTGGCTGTCTAGGTAGACATTTTTTGAGCATACATCACCAAATGACTTTGAGGGCAAGAGTTGCCTTTGTAATTTTCAAAGTTAGGCACCTTAAATTTGTGCAGTGTCTTTACATTAGGGACCAAACAGAGGTCAGCAACGTCCTTTTCGAATAAGTCTTGACTGCAAATGGCATGCAGTTCCTTCTGCATCTCCAAGAATTGTTCTTGGAACTCATTCATCCTTTCGTACATGTCTTTGTTTCCACCAGAAATTACTTGTGGAATATGTCCTTCTGGGATAGTGTATACCACTGGTTGTGGTATAGACATTATAGCGGTGACCCTCGGTGCTTCCGTGCCCCGAAGTTTGTAACCTTCAGGAGTTGCTGTTGTAACCTGTGCATCTTCACTTTCCCGAAGTTTGTAACCTTCAGGTCCAGCGGTTCCTGCTATGGCTTCTGGGTCTTTAGTGACCGGCGGGATGTATCCTTCAGGTATAAAGTTGAGAGGCATGTCCCAGGGGCGACCTTTAGGCATGTTGTACAGAGGATGATTCTCATGTGTCTCCATTATGGGCGTAGATGTGATCTCTGAGATTACAGTCTTTTGATATCGCTGCTCCTGGGTTGCTGCCAGGGATTGTATGTCACTGTGAAGTTTTTCCAAACTTTCCTTTAGAGCGTCGATTTCTTCTCTCAGCTCTCTGCTCTCTTCCTCGAGATCGTCCATTTTCTTTTTTCGATTGGCCCGAGTATTGTATGAGTGAGACAGTTTGACTCTAGAATTGTGACACATACGTGAGACTCAAAGATAAGAAAAATGCGTTATGTGAGAATGATGAATGATATACAATGACATATTTTTAGTTTTTGTTTTATTAAAAAAGAAACTTCAACAAATAGATTGCAAATATCACACAGCGGGGGGGGGGGGGGGGGGGGGACCCCTTTTATTGAATTCGAAAGATTGCAGTATTTTACAAAGGGCTGTAAGGAAAATGTGTAAGCTCATGGATCCTGAGTCCTCATTGAAGAGAGCTCAGATGATGGTTCTTGTATTTTCCTTTTCTTTGATCGGGGCTCTTCAGCCGTTGTCGGGTCGTCATTCATTTGCCAAGTGAAAGGAGCGAGCAGATTTCTTCGGTCTTCTTGACTTTCTATGGCATGCTTCTCTAATATTTCAATCAGGGCATCCTTCTCCTTTAACAGTTACTGAATCTTGGTACACTCCAAATTGAGGATTTGGTATTTTTTCTTCCAAGAGCTTTTCTCACGTTGAACTTTGTTGAGAGCGACCTGGAGTTTTTCCGCATCAGACATAAAATAAAGGACAGATTCCTTTATGGGAAAAACTTCTTGGCGAGGGTAAGGCATCTTCAGCTTGAGGGCTCTGGTTTATACCCAGTGGAGATAAGGTTCCGTGGAGGTACAATTTGGTCTTCCCATAGACTCTCTGCCTTTCTTGTGAATATGTTGCCAGGCATGCACTATTTCTTTCTTTAGTGACCTGTCATTTTCCCTTCCTTAAAGAAAAGACCTTCCAGATGAACATTATGTGGGATATTCTTCATCGGGTATCCGAGTTGACGACGAGCTAAAATTGGATGGTAGTTGAGCCCTCATTTAGATCCAATGAGGGGTACGTTAGGGAAAATTCCACATCTGTCTATGATCTCTATCCCTTCGTAAATCCGATTGTACCAATCTATATCAGAATTGGTAAGAGACATAATCCTTTGTGACCAACGTAGAGTACTCTTGTGATCCCAAAAAGTAGCAGACTTGGGTAAATGGGAAATGAACCATTTGTAGAGTAATGGTACACAGCATGTGATCATTCCTCCGCTGTACAAATTCCTTAAGTGTACAGAATGATAAGCATCTGCGAGCAGGGTTGGTACGAGGTTTCCTATTAAGAAGATCGTAATAGCATTAGTATCAACGAAGTTGTCGATGTTTGGAAAGAGGAATAACCCATATATGAGCAAAACAAAGATATCTTCGAAAGCAGTTATGTTTCCTATACTAGTAAAGTATATAGCTTTCTCCATTAGGAATTTAGCCGGTAAACCCTGGATTCCTTCTTTAGTGGTTATGTGAGTCCTAACTTCTAACTCATCCAAAGAGATTACTCTTGCAATGGTTTGTTCCTTTGGAATTTCTTCCAGTTCAGAAAATGGAGCTCGATCAATGATAGGCAAATTAATCTGATGGGAGTACTCTTCCAATGTTGGTTCCAGTTGGTAATCCGGGAAATTAAAGCAGTGGTAAACTGGATCGTAGAACTGTAACAGCGTAGACAGGATTCCTTCAACCACGTTAACCCTTAACAGAGACAACAGTCCTCCGTGCTTAGCTCTGAAAGCCTCGGGATTGGTAATCATCCTTGCCAACTTCCTTAAGTCCTATAGTTTCGGAGACTTGAAGGTGTACTTGTGCGTCTTTCTTCTACCGAAATCCATAACGCAACCTCTGATATTTGCAATTATTGTTTTAGTTCATTTTGAAAAAGATATTTTTTTCTTGTTTGAAAAGAGTTTTTTAAATGAATGCATGAATGCAGCACACAAAAACATTTGAAAACATGGGTTCAAGGGTTCAACGTCACGAGCATGGAGTCATGACTCTACCCATCCCCAAAGGTTGTACTATTTTGGTCAATTTTTGTACCTGTAGAACAGGTTATAAGGTTCCAAAAGTCATTGACCCCTCCTAGGAATATCAACAACAAGCTGATTCACTCGAGCGAGCTGTAATATCCTAGAATAAATCTCATTTGAGTGTAGTTGTTAGTTCTAGTATTGGCTGGAATTTTGGTAAAACAAAGTTGAACAATGTTGATGTCATGTGTCTGATGTCATAACATTGGTTCCTAACATTAGCTGTTGCAGGGTTGAAGTTTTATATGCTGATGTTATAATTGATGTCTTGACATCAGTATATTAGAACATCAGAACATCAGATTGTGATGTTTTAGGGCTGCGCGTGTTAGTGAGTTTTGAGGAGATCTGTTAGAGAGATTGGATGCGAATATCTTGGAGAAGATATTTCCAATCAGATAATTTGCAGATTATGGAGCAGATCATGTAACTAACATTAGGGTTGATTTGAAGAGATTTAAAAAGATTTGAAGATCAAATCTGTTTTAAATTCTGGTTTTAAAACAAATCAAATCAGATATTTTTGGAGGAGGTCCAAGCCCAAGTCAGAATTCTATAAAAGCAGCCTCAACCCTTGTTGGTAGATGACGAAGAAAGAGAGCTAAAGACTGAGTGTCATCTGTGTCTTCATGTGTGTTTTGTAAACCATTCATGTTTGAATTGGTGTTACTATTTTTGAGTTGTTAATTGTTCTTGATCAAAGCTGTTAAGCAGAATCAAGTTGTGTGATTAATTTGTAATCATTGGATTGTATCACTGAGGTGATTTAGGGAGTGAGTGGTTTCTCATACCTAAGTGGTTTCTTAGGAAGAAGTGTCATTGGGTAGTGATTAAGTTAGGTAGATGTCAACTGGGATTGTTGAGTCTGTAATTTAATACTACTTATAGTGAATTTCCTCCCTGGCTTGGTATCCCCCAGACGTAGGTAGTTAGACCGAACTAGGTGAATAATTCATTGTGTTATTTGTTGTTGTTTTTACCTTGTTCATATAGCAGATTGGGTTGTTGTGACATCACACTTAACATCACACATCTGATACCAAAATTTCAGTAGTATCGCGTATCAACTATTCCCGATAGTCACCACACTACAAAATGGTCATATGGTTAATGTCTAATAAATCCTCAGGGTCATGGGTACCGCACTGGGAAAGACAATGCTTTCACGACAATCGGTCGTTCAACATCCATACTTCTGCACGGGTACCTCGACTGATTCGATGGACTGTCAAGTTAGCTTGGTCGGGATTCACTCCCTATAAGCGTTTCCTGGATATACCACCCCTATCTTAATGTTCTCTCAAACTTTCCACATGCGTATTAATCGCATTCCCAGTTGACAGAAAATTAAACACGGGTATTAAGTAGTATGACAGTAAATATATATATATATATATATATATATATATATATATATATATATATATATATATATATATATATAGAGAGAGAGAGAGAGAGAGAGAGAGAATGCCAAACAACTTAGACCTCTTAGGAACTCTAATCCTAAAGACTCCCCAGCAGAGTCTCCATTTTTCTGTAGCGTGCGATTTTCATCGGTGACGCGACCACCTTACTGTAATGGTTGGAATTGGGTGTTACTTTCTGATTTCTTATTTATCCTATGAAGCTGGAAAGGAATGGGAAGCTATCTAAAACTAACCTTGCACGTAAATGTTTTCTTTAACAAATGCTAAGAGATTGGGGGGTCTGAGGCCAGGTTATACAAAGGGGAGTTGTCAATTACCCAGTGTATATATGGTTATCCATAGATTCTTTGGCATATTCTCTATTATCTACTTACTGGTGTTTATCTATTATAAATTGGGAAAGTTTCTCCTTTGGGAGTGTTGAGAGAGTTTTTTTTGTTTTTTCCGGGTTTTTTGATGTTTTTGGTAAGGTACTGGACCTAAAGTTTTTGTTATGTTTGCTCGCTAAGATTTCGCAATCGTATGCCTACGTATTCTCGTTATGATAACAGGGAAATCAGAGCAATCGTAGTTCCTCCTATTCTATGGGAGGAAAGATGTTTGGTGTCTTGTTTAAAGCCCAAGATTGAAGCTAAAAGTTGTTTGTGTATTGTTTAAAGCCCAAGATTGAAGCTAAAGGTTTGACAGAGAGAGAATTTGTCATCTCTAAAGGGAGATATCTCATCTGTTTATCACAGTTGTTGGGTAACTGATTATAAAGGATAATTACTTTAGCTGGAATGTATGGAATCCAGCAATGCCATAATTTCCTTTATAAGGGGTTTGTCATGAAGGAGGAAACTTTAACTCAATGTAGAGCAATGCCATTTTACCTCAGGAGTCTTCCATGCTAAGAGAGGGACATTGGCTTGGATGTAAATAATCTAGAGGCTTGTCATTTACACCAATTAGATGAAATAAGGGATTTACCAGGATAAAGATGGACTATAGCTTGGATTTTTGAATCAACAAATGTGCCGCTTACAACAATTATCTAGAATTAGGGTTTTGTTTTGATTGTCTGTTTTGATATGTGATGTACAGAGAAATGTCTTCCTACAGAAAAATCTTGATTTCCTCTGAGGGGTGTTGATTTTTGTGTGCCTTGATCAAAGCCCAAGGTTGAAGCTAAAAGATTGACTCTACTAGGGAGTTTTATATCTGTCTTGTACAAAGCCCAAGATTGAGGCTAAAAAAGAATTGACTCTTATGGGGAAAATTTTGTCTGTCTTGTACAAAGCCCAAGATTGAGGCTAAAAGAATTGACTCCACTGGGAAGGTTTTATATGTGTCTTGTACAAAGCCCAAGATTGAGGCTAAAGGGAATTGAGTGACTCAACTGGAGAATATCTTGTCTGTCTTGTACAAAGCCCAAGATTGAGGCTAAAACTGCTGAGGGAAAATCATTATACAAAGCCTAAGAGGAGGCTGGTTGGGGAATTTCTTATATGAAGCCTAAGAGGAGGCTAACTTCTGCTGAGGATTATTGAGATCCAGAGACAGGTCCAAATTGGGGAATCAACTCTTGCTGAGGAGTGAAAAAGAGTTGAAATATCAGATGCCTTGAGGTTCTGATTGAGGGTTTATTGATAGTAATTTGACCCTAGCTGGGGAATTTAGATTGACAGTTTGAAGATTGAGTTTTAAAACCTATAGAGGTTTTAACTCTGTTGGATATTGATGAAGTGATCTGGGTTTTTCCTGTACTTTTAGGAAACTTGAGGGTTTCTTTGAGATCCAATAGGAGATGAGACTTTCCAAGTCTACTGGTGTGAAGAGGTTGACTCTTAGCTGGAGAATGATCTTTGTATGATGCCTAAGAGGAGACTGGTGTTTTAAGGGATAAGAATCAACCCTAAACTGGTCTGATGTTCTGACTCTATAGAGGATTGAACTAGCAAAAAATGACTAAGTTCTGTCCTATACCTGTAGGAGGTCTTCGGGTCCTTGTACTAAGCCCAAGAGGAGGCTGAGAACTTCTAAGAAGCCTGAGGGTCCTTGTACAAAGCCCAAGAGGAGGCTTGGGATGCTTTTAGGAAGCCTGTGGGTCCAAACCTAAGAAAAGTCCAAGAAAGATTTCACCGGGAATAATCCTTTCTTTAGTGAATAGTTCTAGGGTTTGAAGAAATTCAAAAGAGGTTTCATCGGGGAATTAATCCTCTTTGGGGAAGTGAATTTCTTGTACAGATATTTCTAAGTTGTGACAGTCTTGAGAAAAGTTTCACCGAAAATAATGCCTTTCTCTGTTCCATATTATATAAGCCCAAGAGGAGGCAAAACTGTATTTGGAATTTCCTATGGGGAACTAGTTTTGACTGTGTTAAAAGAGTAACCACTGGTTTGATCTAATCCTAGACCTAATTGTTGGGGAAAACTCTAAGCAAAAATATACAGGCATATATATACAAATGAAATATATAAGCAGGTATGTAAAAGAAAATGGTAGAACTTACAGTTGTGCAAGCTCCAACATTGTAACCACAGCTGTATAGTTAGTTTTTCAAGAAATTGAAGAGATTTTTGATACAACTATGAATTTGAATCTAAATCAAAAGGAAAGTTGTATTAAAAGGAAGTTTGGGGCTTATACTTAAGGAGAGGCCCAAATGAATTCTTTTGAAAAGGCGACGATCGCGTCGTAGTTTTGAAAATCACATAGGGACTTATATAATGACTGAGGCCCAAATTTATTGTATTTACAATAGAGGTGGGTCTTACACTCTATTAGAGACCCAAAAGTTTATTTTTATACAAGAGATGAGGCTTACAACTCAGGGAGAGGCCCATATAAAAGACAGTGATTGTACCGTCGTTTTGAGAATCGTATCGGGACTTATACAATGAGTGAGGCCCAAATTATTTATGTACAAAAGGGGGTTGGGTCTTACACTCTATTAGAGGCCCAAAAGTGTTTTGAAAAGATATAATGGGACTTATAACTCAGGGAGAGGCCCGGATGAAAATTGTTTTAAAAACGGCGATCGCATCGAGATTTTTTAAAACAATGACTGAGGTCCAAAAGTGTTTATTTACAAAGGGATGGGACTTACACTTTATCATAGGCCCAAAAATGTTTTGAAAAGAGGAGAGAATGGGACTTATAACTCAGGGAGAGGCCCAGATGAAAAATAGTTATCGCACCGTCGTTTTGAAAATCGTATCGGGTCTTAAACAATTACTGAGGCCCAAAAAGTTTATGTGTGACAAGGGATGGGTCTTACACTCTATTAGAGGCCCATAAATGTTTGAAAAATGTTTGTGAGGGTGAAAATAATCAAAACCCTAATTTGATTAAAAAATGTATTTTAATTTGAACAAAAAAACATTTTAAATGATCAAAATATCAAACATGTGTGAAAAATAAGTTGTGATTTTGGATGAATGTTTAAAAAATCATGTTAGATCACATAAAAGATTAAAATTCATTTGAAATGAAAAGATCAAAGTGAGAATTTCATTTTAAAATGTTTAAAAACAAATAAAATGAAATTAATTACAAAAATTCTAACTATATTAAATAAATAATATAAATTGGATTTTTTTGTAAAATAAAATTATTTAACATTTTTGTGACTTTTTAAAAAAAGAACCAATAAAAAATGAGAGAGAAATTAATTTTTGAAATCAATTAAATAAAATATAAAAAATTCAAAAATTTAAAAATTTGAAAAAAGGCGCCAAAAACACTTGTTCTTGCCCGCGTGCCTTGTTTTCCCCAGATTTGCAAAATCTCACTTTTCTCTCTGATTACTCAATGGTTTTGCACGATTCAAACACAAATCTCACTCGTTTTTGAACAATGATCACAACCATATAAATTAATTGCATTTATATTAAGTGTGGAGTGAGAAATCAAAGGATGAACTCAAGAACCCTAGTTTCAGCAAGAACACTATGAAATTCCAAACACGATTCATACATAGTAATTGATTGAGGGTTATCACTCTATATACATGCAGAAACAAGATGGTAACTCAAAAATTCATTTTGATGCATGTAATATGGAGTTTGAAGGCTTCAGGCTTACCTCTTGCAGCTGGTGATCGAATTCTATGTTGGAGGTGTTACAGATGTTATGTAATGATCTGGACAGCTCCAATGGACCTCAAGTAATGTGTTTGAATGCTTGAAATGGATTGAATCAGCTCAGAACTTATTGTGGTTCCTCAACTACAAAAAGACCAAATGCTTGAGCAAATGGGGGGTGACTTTGTGATTCTGATGTTCCAGATGTGTTTCAAGGCCATGGATCACTCATATATGATTTATATAAGGTGTTAGCATGATTGGTTTGGTTTGAATTGCTTCCTATTTCAAAATTCGATAGTGACTTGAAATAGAAGGAAAATCTGGTTTTTTGAGAGTGATTTTGAGGAAAGCATCAGTTGGGGTGCTTTGGTGTACTTAAACTGACCACAAATGAGCTCTATTTATAGTGGAGCAAGTTTGTTTTGGCTGCAATAGTGAATGGTGGCTGGTACAAGTCTTTGGCCAATGGTGATCAAATGGAATCTCAAGTCTCCTCTAGTCATTGACTTGAGATTAGGGAGCAGGCTATGAGTCCTTTGTTGCAGGGATAAGGCTTGACTCATTCAGTGATCAAAGACTCAGTCCATGCCACCTCAATTCACCTCTTGAATGCCTTGAAACAAAATGGGAGTTTTTTGGATTTGGAACATTGAATTTCACATGCCTACATGATGATCTTTTGTCTTGGGAGGCTTGTGGCTCAGAGATCTTTTGCTTTGATCTAATCTTCAATGTTTATAGAAGGATTATAGGATTTTTAATTGAACAAATTAGCCAATTCGAGCAAATGACCTATAATCTGTCTTGGGAAGAAACTTGTCTTTGATGCCATGTTCCAAGGGTTGTAACTCCCTACTCAAATTGAATTTGGAGATGATCTGGTACTTGTTGGAAAGCTCTCATGACATACTTTAACTTTGATGTCTAATATTGGTCTTGGTTTAGCTTGGATCAAGGTGAAAAATGGCCTTAAAGTTGGTAAAAAATGAAACAGATTCTGACTTGAAAATTTCACTAAGTGTTGGAAAAGTGGTCATTTTCATTTTTTATTTATTTTGATCAATCCATGACTCAAAATCCATGAGGATTTGGAATCTGATGTAGTTGACACTTTTGAAGTATGTCATGTGAACTTTCATTTGAGCTTTAGATGGAAGAAAAAGGCCTTAGGGTTTGGGAGTTATGACCTTGCGAAGTTGGTACCAAATCACTTTGTTCCATAACTTAGAAAATTTTAAGTTTTCTATGGTTGCCCCTTTTGCAAGAAACCTCACTTTTCTTGATTTTTATTGATGAATGATGATCAAAACCATACATTAACATTGTTTTTGATTTAGGGGAGCCATATTTGTGAAAAATTCAAACTTGATTTTGGGCACAGTTGACTTTTTGTCAGATGAATTCCAAACTTTGTGATCCTCTATGCAATCAAGTTCTTGACCTAATTCAAACCTAATAGATGGATTCCATAGGTGTTTTAGGGTGTCTTGAATCATGTCCCAAGGTTTGGGAACATGTATTGGTCAAAAGTCAAATGCACAGTTGACTTTTTCTTCAAAACCCTAATTGTGGGCCAGATGAAATTGAAACTTGTGAATCAAGCTTCTGGGATCAATCCATTGTTGTAAATGGACAAATGTGGTGTGTTTGAGGCCTTCAAATCATGTCTTGGGGTCTTGGTTCATGTCTAGCCTCAAAAGTCAACTTTGGGGTGAATTAGGTCAAGAAACCCTAATTCCTGATTTTTTATGAATGCTCTCCCTAAGGCTATTTTAACTTGATGATTGGATCCAAGAGGTCCCTTGGAGCATCTTGGATCATGTTTTGAGGTATTGGCTCATGCCCAGATGAAAATCTCCATCTGGAGGCCTTGGTCGACCAAAACCCTAATTTGGTGACAATGGCGATCTTGAGGCTTGATCAGCTTGAGATTTGCACCCTTGTGCTTGATTCTTGATATGGGAGACCTCTTGATCCTTCATGGATGTTTGAGAGGTTGGACAAGTTGAAGATCATGTCATTTCTTGATTGATCTTTTGCCTAAGTGTTTTGAGAGGGCTGAGAACCCTAATTCTTGATTATAATGAATGCTCAACAATCTTTGAGGAGATTGATGAGGTATGATGGTACATCCATATTGTGGTAATGATCCTCACAATGATGGGAAATCTTGTGGTCAAAATTTGGGGTATGACAAGTGCCTAATGGCATCATTATGTACACATGTCCAAACTAAATACATTAATGGCATATGTTATATTATAAGGCCTAAAAATAAAATATAAGAATTGTGTACGATATCGTCATTTTACACAACCTCACAACGGAAGATAACAAAAATCAACACCCCTTAAAACATATATGCACAGCTCCGCTTGTAATATAACCTGCAAAACAATACCTGAAAAGCAACAACAATATTAGGGCGAGATGATAATCTAAGTGAGTTCCTTATCTTATGGGTCCACTCGGCTCTACAAGGTTCTAATCAAAATCTAACTCAAGTCACGAAGGGGAAAAGACTTGAGTACACAAAACTCGTAATGTATGGAAACATGTCTCCTGAGTTCATCAAATCAAACAATCACAAATCATAAACCATACCAAGGTATCTTTCCTTGGTCAACCCTATGTCTAGGATTATCGACTCGGGTCACAGATCCTTGTATCATACTTCAACTTTCTTGAGCAGTTCAAATTCTTCTATGGGACTTTAACCCTTTTGATTGCACTATGGGACTCTAACCCATTTGGTTGAACATATGGGACTCTAACCCATTGGGTTGATGCAAAGTATCAGTGCATTCATCCCAATCTTACTCTATATAAGTATCATGACTTGGGACGACAAAATCAAGGGTTGTTTCCAACTACGTGATTAGATATAACACAACGTGATTATATTCTACAATCATAAGGTAATCACATTCACCTTCATCACACAATAGCAACACATGTTTCATACAAAGCATCTCACTCTCAATCATGGTGATCATCCATCCATGATAATCACCTATGTATCATATCGAATGAACGCTTATGTCAAATGTTATCTAAGTCATATTTGTAACCTAAGTTATCTTTCTAGACAATTTACCTAGTTATAAACTTAGGTTTCCTCACTCATCTTCATAAGGTCGTAAACAAGTTATTTCTCATTCAATGCAACCATATAACCACATACATATACTTTCCAATTCAATGCATTCACATCATAATGTTATACATAAAACACATAACATACTAGGATTCATAAACATTTCTAACCAATTCATAACATGAACAATATAGCCCTACGCAAATCCATCTCACAACTCACTCATCATTATCTTAGGTCATTCAAGTTATTATGCATAAACAAGTCAAACATAATCAAACATAAGTAGTTCAATTAAGGCACATAATCATCAATATCTTCTACTAAAAACTCTTGGTTAGTTCATGGTCTCTCATCACCATGCAATAGCTCATTGGATTAGCTTTCTAATGGCTCTAGTCTCGTATTTATCGGATTCTCGATTCTTGAATTATGGTGGAAACAAGAACCATTGTATTCACATACACTTCAATTCATCACTCAATGTCATAACACCTTGTTCTATCTCACTATCAAATAAAGCGTTGAAAGATCTTTCTAACGCTTCTGACTGTGCCTCATTCTGAGTTACGGTTCTCAAGTTAAGGTGGAAACTAGAGGCAGGGTATTTTTCTCAACATAGGGAAGTTCGCTAAGCTAGAAATATTTCGCTAAGCGAACCAAGTCAGTAGCAACTTCCCCTGTTTTCACTAAGCAAGTTGTAGAGAGCCAGAACAATATCTAGACGCATTTGGATGAGAAAAGCACAAAAATCATCATTTTTATGCATCCAATGATCTAAAACATCATGTAATCAAAGATAACAACAATACCAACAATATAAACAAGAACATCAACAATTTCATTCAATCACAAGAACACAACAACCATGGGATCAAGTCAACAGCAATAACATAGGACCAAGCACAACATGTTATGATCAACAACAATAAATTAATTCACAAAACCATCCATAAATTCTTGAAATCCTAAGAGTTTCTAAATCCCCTAAAGTTCTAGCTATGAAATCCCCTCTTGAAGATGAAAATGATGAGATTAATATGAAGTTTGTGAAGATGATGATGATGATGAGATGGTGATGATGATACTAAGCTTTTATTTCTCCAAGTTCTTCTTGTTCTTCTTCCCACAAGCTTCTTCTTCTTCTTCCTTAAGTTTCTTTCCTAACTTCTCTTTCTTCCTCTTTCCTCTTTCCCCCTTCTATTCCCACATTTTCTTTTCCTTTTTTTCTTTCTGATAACTCTCCTTCTCATTCTTACCTACTTTCTTTCTTTCTTTCATTTCCATCCACATAATTCCTTTACCTCTTTTCCACCACATTATATATATATATATATATATATATAATTTTATGTAGTAATACAGAATATCTCAATTGATATTTTGTCTTCTAGTACCAATTGACCCATTATTAATGTTATCAAAATGTCCCCTATTGTACTTACTAATAATGGTCAATCTCTTTTTAATAAGGATTGATCTCTTCAGAGTTTACTAATTACTCTATTGGTCCCAACTGACAATATTAGAGCACTTAAGGGTATGTGGGATATTACATTCTTCCCCCCTTAAATTGAAATTCGCCCCTGAATTTTCTCTACTCAACAAATAGATACTTCTTGCATCATCGTCTTAGGTCAACACTTGACTTCACTTTGATTTCAAACCTATGACATATTCTTCTTCCAACTTATCTTCCTTGGCAAACTTCCTTCTTTTGTGAACTCTCGATACTTCATGGTCTTAACCATATTCTCATTCCAATATTGAATTAACTTTTAACCTTGCTCCCACATAATTCACCCGATATACTGCTCTGAATCACTTGGCGACTTTCCTTCCAAAATATACAACTCCCTTTTTGTACTGAGTCGCACAAAATATAACCACGATATCTCATCATGATTTGGATAATCAACACTCATCCAATCTTCATGAGATAAATGACTGATTCCTTGACTACACGCAATACTGACGACTCTTCTCTCACAATTTTCTTCAACAATTACGACAACTTCCATAATCCATATACTGCAAGCGTCTACACCTGATGCTTCACTACTCTCGTACTCCGCCAATAGGATAGTACACTTAGCACGAGATTTCTCACTTCCATTCTTACGAATGACTATCTCTCTAATCCCCATAAACTTGATTTAGATATTTCTTTTATCACCTTCTACTGCGCTACTCTGATTCCAATAGCGGAACACCTGGATTCCTAGGCACTACTGGTTAGTTAACAATATGCATAGAAGATCACGCCAATCCTCCAGAGTGCCCACCACCCAAAACAGTACTAGAAACTTATTGACATCCATTAGTAGAACGACTTTCTTGCTGACACACAAAAGTTTAGAATAGGACCAACACTCTCCAGGAGATAAGTATGCAGGAGTCATACGAGTACAACCACAAAGGTGTACAAACTTTAGATTTACCTTGTGCTCGAAGAAACTTATCCAAATTAGTTTGGCAATCTCCGGTTCTGGTTACTATATTCCATATCAAATCCTCTTATAGGGTTCTGATTCATTCAAGGTTTCTGCTAACACCGGATTTCGACCAATAACAAAATAACACCCTCAAGGAACTTCAAATTATCCACGAGACACCACTTCCAAAGAACTTAAGCAATCTATAACGTAATTGTGAGTCTCCATACTACTCATAGAGTCACACAACACTTCACACATCTGGAGATAACATTGCACTTCATATCTAAAGTAATTCATCTCAATCGTCCTGTTCCAATTTTCATAATCTTAGTTCATGATCTTATTAATATACAGTCTGCATTACAGGTCTAACTTCAGGAATATGTGATTCTCGTTCCTTCCTGGAAGTAAAACTCACGAATCTTTCCAATAGGGAAAAACATCACTGCAATCAATAGGTACCACTTTCATGGGGTCTACGTCTGAGGCAATGAACCTGAGAGAATTAACCAATACCATATTCTGACTAACTGCCTTACACCTTACTAACACATATGCAAAAATGCTGAACTGACCTCCTCAAGATCACCACTCAGTAAGTCTCTTCAAACTTCGCTCCTTATAGTTCGTAGTCATAATAATGATAATCCCAAGACTTACACAAACTGAGCATGGTTTTCTAGGTTGGTTCCCCAAGTGTATGACTTCTTTGACATCTCTACAAATGATCAACTACATAATACACCTTCAATATTCCAACTTTAAAACTATCAATTTGTCTTGTAGTACTTGCAACTCCATCATCAATTTGTACATCCATGACAGTACACCTATGAGATTTAGGATACCCACAGTTCCAACAAGATGTGTACATCATACTCTATAACCTTCCAAACCAAACACTACTCAGGAAGATAAATAACAATTGGACTTCCTATAAGCCACTCCTACTCTTACAACTCATACAAGATGCACTTAAGATAAACCTTAACATTATCACATACTTATTCACCTGGATTTCCTTCCGAACTTAACATACACTATACGCTTCATTGCACAAAGGTTACATATATAGATGACTTACAACTGACATCTCTTGCTAACTGCATATGAGTCCACACAATGTATTTTATTTCATGTTCCACACTTAGCCCTCATACTCAAGCTTGACTTGTCTTTCATTGCTTATCCCAGACTCATACTTCTCAAGACACGAGACTTACTGCTCGAGATAAAAAGTATGACACTCCTCCACTTAGCCCGACACAAGATAACTAATTACACATACCTGCAACCACAATGCTACTGTCACATGCTTATTTTAATATCAAGGTATAACTTCCTTCACTCCACTTCACCCTTTAAAAGTCTTCATATGTGAACAGTCTTTAATGACGCGTCGTTATCTTAGTCTTAACAAAGTTTTAATGACGATTCGTAAAAACTACATCCCGTTACCACTTTTAAATTATAATGTTTACACCACTCTCCACTCTGCATTCTCTTCTCTCCATATGTTATTTCTCTCAATTCCAATTATAAAACCCTCATACTAGAGTTTCCTTGAATCAAGATTACTTGCCTTTTCTCTCTCAACACAAACCTCCTTCAACCAATCCCTCTAGAACTTCTGTTGAACTGTGATGCTTTTCCTTTCTTCGTCACAGATCTCTTTCAATTGATCTATAGGCAACTCAATAATCCATAATGGTATCTTACTAATAGTGAACCTCTGATGAACTATCATGAACCCGATCTCTCTTCTAAGACTGGATATACGAGGTTTTTTCTTATACTCTTCACGTAGTGCATACATATTCCACTTAGAATAGAAAGTCATGTCCTCGAGTATCTCCTTAGACTTGACCACTACCTTAAATTCCCAACAAAAGTTGAACATCCTTATCTCTCAAACTCTCAACCACTTGGAAGGTACCATTCTGAACATACTCCCCGAAATACTCTCGTTCTTCCCGTATGCCCTAATGACCTTAGAAGCTGAAACACTGATATACTACCTCACTTCCAGACCTTATAGCATATGAGCAACAAAACCATCTTTCCTCCTTCACCGTATGGTATTAATTACAACACTTATTCCATACTAGTGAGCTAATCTTGTTCTACTATAAAATTCACATATTTCTCAAAACTCTGACAATTCATTCGACTGAAATCCGATATTTCCTGACTCCTTTAGTACTATAGGACTGCTTGAACTATACACCACCCCTCCATTCCACGTTACCATAATTTCTTCTTCTAGTGACACTTCGACTAAGCTAACCGGTTCTCCTTACTTTCTAACTCTTGGTTTGAGCCTACCCTAAAGAGACAAGTTCCACCAACACTTTAGAGTCATTGTGGTCGTACAACCATGATCCTACCTACCATGCACATAACATTAGGTTGATCAGGTGCAATACTACATAACATGACATTAAGAATCATGTTGTCATAACACGCATACGACGCAGAAATAGATTTACTTATGATATTTCAAGGCTAGGTCGAGAATCGACCTGCTCTGATACCAACTATAACAGCCCGTATTATATATATATATATATATATATATATATATATATATATACGAGTGTTGACTTTTGGTATTGACACAATATAAGAGCCTAATGGCATCATTATATACACATCTCCAAACTAAATACATTAATGGCACATGTTATATAATAAGGCCTAAAAATAAAATCTAAGAATTATGTACAATATCTTCATTGTACATAACTCCACAACGAAAGATCACAATAATAAACACCCCTTGGAATATCTATGCACAACTCATCTTATAATATAACATGCAAAACAATACCTGAAAAGGAACAATAATATTGGGGTGAGATAATAATCTCAGTGAGTTCCATATCTTATGGGTCCACTCGGCTCTACAAGGTTTTAATAAAAATCTAACTCAAGCCACAAGGGGGAAAAGACTTGAGTACACAAAACTCGCAATGTATGGAAACATGTCTCCTGAGTTCATCAACTTAAGCAATCTCTAATCGAAAACCATACCAAGGTATCTTTCTCCGACAAACCCTACGTATAGGATTATCGACACGGGTCACGGATCCTTGTATCATACTTCAACTTTCTTGAGCACTTCAAATTCTTCTATGGGACTTTAACCCATTTGGTTGCACTATGGGACTATAACCCATTTGGTTGAACGTATGGGACTCTAACCCATTTGGTTGAACATATGGGACTCTAACCCATTTAGTTGAACATATGGGACCCTAACCCATTTGATTGATGCAAAGTATTGGTGCATTCATCCCAATCTTACTTTATATAAGTATCATGACTTGGGACGGCATAATCAAGGATTGTTTCCGACTACATGATTAAATATAATACAACGTGATTATATTCAACAATCACAAGGAAATCACATTCACCTTCATCACACAATAGCAACACATGTTCCATACAAAGCATCTCACTCTCAACCATGGTGATCATTCATCCATGATACTCACATAGGTATCATATAAAATGAACGTCACTGTCTAATGTTATCTAAGTCATATTCGTAACCTAATTTATCTTTCTAGTCAATTTACCTAGTTATAAACCTAGATTTCCCCACTCATCTTCATAAAGTTTTAAACAAGTTATTTCTCATTCATTACAACCATATAACCACATACATATATTTTCCAATTCAATGCATTCACATCATAATTTTTTTACAAAAAACCCATAACATACTATGATTCATAAACATTTCTAACCAATTCATAACATGTACAATATAACCCTAGGCAAATCCATCTCACAACCCACTCATCATTATCTTAGGTCATTCAAGTTATTATGCACAAACAAGTCAAACATAATCAACCATGAGTAGTTCACTTAAGGCATATAATCATCACTATCCTCTACTAACCATTCTTGGTTAGTTCATGGTACCTCATCACCATGCAATAACTAATTGGATTAGCCTTCCAATAGCTCTAGTCTCATATCTATCGGATTCTCGATTCATGAATTATGGTGGAAACAAGAACCATAGTATTCACATTCACTTAAATTCATCAATCAATGGCATAACACCATGTTCTATCCCAATATCAATTAGAGCGTTGAAAGATCTTTCTAAAGCTTCCAATTGGGCCTCAGTCCAAGTTAGGGTTCTCGAGTTATTATGGAAACAAAAGGCGAGGTATTTTTCTCCACACAGGGAAGTTCGCTAAGCGAACCAAGTCAGTAGCAACTTCCCTTGTTTTCGCTAAGTGAGTTGTAGCGAGCTATAGTGAGCCAGAACAGTACCTAGACGCATTTGGATGATAAAAACACCAAAAAGCATCATCTTGATGCATCCAATGGCCCAAAACATCATTTAATAAAATATAACAACAATAACAACAATAGAAACAAGAAAAACAAAATTTTCATTCAATCATAAGACCATAACAACCATGGGAGCAAGTCAACAACAACAACATAAAACCAAGCAGAACATGTTATGATCAACAACAACAACTCAATTTACAAAACCATGACTAGATTCTTGAAACCCTAATAGTTTCTAAATCCCCCAAAGTTCTAACCAATAACTCACCTCTTGAAGACGAAGATGATGAGATTAAGATGGATTTTGTGAAGATGATGATGAGATGGTGATGATGATACCAAACTTTGATTCCTCCAAGTTCTTCTTGTCATTCTTCCCACAAGCTTCTTCTTCTTCCTTAAGTTTCTTTCCTAACTTCTATTTTCTTCCCCTTTCCTCTTCCCACGTTTTCTTTTTCTTTTCTTCTTTCTAATAACTCTCCTTCTCATTCTTAACTACTCTTTTTCTTTCTTTCATTTCCATCCACATAATTCCTTTACCTCTTTTCCACCATAATATATATATATATATAATAATAATAATAATAATAATAATAATAATAATAATAATAATATAATATTAGGTAGTAATACAAAATATCTCAATTGATATTTTGTCTTCTAGTACCAATTGACCCATTATTAATGTTACCAAAATGTCCCTTCTTGTACTTATTAATAATGGCCAGTCTCTTTTTAATAAGGATTGATCTTTTCAGAGTTTACTGATTACTCCATTGGTCCCAACAGACAACATTAGAGCACTTAAGGGTATGTGGGATATTACAGAAAAACAAGAACCTTATGGAGGAGTGCTTATTGTCTAGCTGAAAAAAGTAGCTGGTGACTGTAAAGACGCAAAATTCTGGAGTGATTGGTGGATTGGCAGAGTGAAACTAAAAAAACAACTTTGGGAACCTTTTTACCTTGTTTTTAGATTAATCGACGAAAAATGGTGAGGTTAGAAAAATAGAAAATGAAATGCTGAAGTGGAATTTAAAGTGGAATAGAGAATTGAGGGGGAAGAAAGAAAGTCCTTAAAGGAGTTATAAAAACTCTTAGAAAAGGTAGAGTTTGTTAGAACAAGATTTGGTTTTGCATCTATACCTTTAAGTTTTGATGATAACAAGGTAGTATTTGTGTTAGAACAATTTTGTTACTCTAACATTTGTTATTGTGTAGCTTTAATAGCCAGTTATGATTATGAAAAGTGACGTGCAACGTCATCAGTTTCTGAACCTTATGTTCTAAAATGTGCTTCTGCGCTGATTCACTTCTAAGAAGCTTTTGAGAAGACGTCAAGTTGCTGCTGCAATGTTCTCTTGGTTTCTGCTTCTGAATGTGACTCTGATCATCAAACTTCTGAAGAAAGGCAAAATTATGAAGTTTCTAGCTGAAGATTCTGAAGATATTAAGTCATACACTGATGCTATCAAGGTTCTGATTGATGATTATGAATATTCTGATTTCAAGCTACGCGACTCTTCTGTTCATGCTTCATCAACTTTTCATCAGAAGCCAATGAATTTGAACATAAGGATAAATGATACATGATCAAAATAGTACGCAATACAAAACAAAATTGGTCCTCCAGTACCTGATTTTGTGGGTGAAAAGATGATACTATTTATCACACCTGTCACTATCCGTTAGTGGACAACTACATTTTTCTTATTCCTGATTTGCCCTCAAACGGTTCCTTTTTCATGCTATATATATGGGACTTGGAGACTTGAAGAAAGTTGCTGAAATAAGAAGACTGTTTCTACGTGAAAAGCTTTCAATTTTTTGCAAACTTTTCTTTGAGTATTTTCTGTATTTCATTTGTGTAAATCTGCTTTGTGTAGAAGCACTTTGTAAACACACATTTTTTTTTAAACTGTTTGTTTGTAGTTCCTTGAGGGACCAGTTAGGTCAGTATCCTTGAGAAGACATTGAGTGTGTGTCTTTGTGGTTTGTTAGTCACCAGTTATAGCTAGTGCATTTATAATCAGTTGATTATAGTGGATTAAGTCCTTGTGTATAAGGCGAAATCACATTGGCGGGTGGACTAGATTATATTTGAGTTTCAAGCGAACCAGTATAAAAATCCTTGTGTCTCTCTCATTGTTCAATCTTTTGATTGTTGAGTTTTTGAGTTGGCAAAAACTTTTGTTTTAAAAACCCAATTCAAACCCCCTATTTCTTGTGTTTTTCACACCTTCAATTGGTATCAGAGCCCCGGTTCTAATTGTGATAAAAAGCTTTATCAACACTTCACCGTGTTCAATACCGATTCAGTTTGTGTGAGAAATAATGGATGTTGTTGCTCCTGTTGTTAACAATGAGAAAGATCACTATAGTGTCAAACCACCAGTCTTTGATGGTGATAATTTTGACTACTTGGAAGATAGAATCGAAAGCTTTTTTCTTGGTTATGATGTAGATCTTTGGGATCTTGTAGCTTATGGCTACACTCACCCAGTTGATGTTGTAGGTAACAAAGTAGCAAGAAGTACTAATACTGATCAAAAAAATTAGGACTATAAGAATCATCATAAGGCAATAACTATATTGCTTAATGTTATCTCTTATACTGAGTATGAGAAGATAACAAACAGAGATACTTCCAAGTACATCTTTGATTCCTTAAGAATGAATCATGAAGGGAACGCTCAAGTAAAGGAGATAAAGGTTTTAGCCCTAATCTAGAAATATAAGGCATTCAGAATAGAGGATGATGAAATAATTGAGACTATGCTAAGAAGATCGTCAGAAGTCTCCCCAAGACATTGAGACCTATGGTAACTGCCATGAAGCTATTTAAAGATCTGAATAATATCGATATTGAAGAAGTTATTAGTTCTTTAAGAAGTCATGAGATAGAGCTAAAAGGAGATGAACCTCAGAAGCGAGGTAAATATGTTGCCTTAAAGTCCAAACCTGAAAAGGCAAGGGCTTATCAAGCTGAGGAAGATTTTGATGAAGACTCAGAAGATGATGATGATAATGAGTTATCACTGATTTCTAGAAGGGTCAACAGACTCTAGAAACATAGGCATAATGGTCAAGGGAAGTTCAGAGGAGCAAGGAAGACTGTTATTCATTCTGACTTGTCGTCTGGACAGAAGAAGCAGGGTTCTGGAAAAGAAGTTATTTGCTATGAATGCAAGGAGTCGGGTCACTACAAAAATTAGTGTCCTAAGTTCAAGATGGGAAAGAGGCGTAAGAAGAAATTCTCCAAAGGCAAGAAGGGGATCATGGCGACATGGGATGACTCAGATTATGAAGAAGAAGATTCTGAAGAGGAAGAGCCCAATGTTGCTTAAATGGCAACTACAACTGGTGTTGAACTCTCTGAAAAACCAGAAGACAATGAGCTATTAGAATTAGAATTAAAATTTGACTCTGATTCTGAAGAGATATTTCCTAAACTATCTCGTTCCTATTTAGAGTCATGTCTCTTAGAAATGCTGGAATAATACTAAAGTCTTCAAAGTATATACAAGGATCTTAAACAAGTCCGAGTAGTTGCTTCTGAAGCTTGTAATAAGCTTGAACAAAATATTTCTTCTCTCAATGAGAAACTCTTTTCTTTAGAAATACTAATTCTGCTTTGAAAATCAAAATTTCAAAACTAGAGGAAGAAATAGTCTCGGAAGCTTCTGGTACTGATTGCATCATCAGATATAACAGACCATTTTAGAACTTTCTGGCTAAAAGCATAGATAGAATCAAAATGGCTTCCATGATCTATGAAGTTTGCAGAAATAGCAAGAAAAGTTTAGGTTGTACAAAAACTTCTAAAGTTGACGAAATTCAAATTGTAAAACCAAAACCTCTCTTTGAGCATTTCGTGTCTGCTGAGCTTGATTGTTCTGAGCTTGCACAGAAACCTTCACAAACATAGAACTATGTTCTAAGACCCAATTATTATGCACAATTTCCACTTGATTATCCTTCTGCACAGAAATCCAAGGTTGTGAGAAAACCTGGGAAAACTAACAAAAAAAAAACAGGAAGTGGGTACCTAAGGATAAGATCATTTATGTTGCAGACATCCTTAGCAGCTCAATTGAAACACCAATCATGGTACATGGACAATGGTTTCTCGCGACACATGACGAGAAAAAGGCATATGTTCCAAGATTTGGAACGTAAGCCTGGAGGCTTCGTCAGTTTCGGAGGAAACCAGAAGGGAAAGATCATTGGCTCTGGAATGGTTGGTAATGGTAAAATTTCTTCTATTACTAATGTTCTTCTGGTTGATGGTTTGATACATAACTTATTGTCTATTAGTCAACTTAATGACAATGTTTATGATATCATTTTCAATCAAAAGTCTTGTAAGGTTTTAAGTCAGAAAGATGACTCAATCCTTTTAAACGGAAATAGGAAAAACAACATTTATAAGATTAGACTTTCAGATCTTAAGGACCAAAAGGTAACTTGTTTAATGTCTGTTAATAACGAGCAATGGGTATGACATAGACGTTTAGGCCATGTTCGCATGATGAGGATTTATCAGCTAAATAAGCTTGGATTAGTCAGAGGCTTACCCAACCTGAAGTTTGCTTCAGATGATATTTGTGAAGCATGTCAGAAAGGCAGGTTTTCCAAGACTTCTTTCAAGGTTAAAAATGTTGCTTCCACCTCCAGACCGTTAGAGCTTCTGCACATTGATTTGTTTGGTCCAGTGAAAATTGCATCCATCAGTGGTAAGAAGTATGGATTAGTCATTGTTGATGACTATAGTCGTTCGACATGGGTAAAGTTATTTAAACACAAGGATGAGTCACATTCTATGTTTTATACCTTCTGCTCACAAGTGCAAACAGAGAAGGATTGCAAAATAGTCAGAGTCAGAAGTGATCATGGTGGCGAATTTGAGAACAGATACTTTGAGAATCTTTTTGATTCTTATGGTATTTCCCATGATTTTTCTTGTCCTAGAACTCCACAATAGAATGGGGTTGTAGAAATAAAGAATAGTACTTTGCAAGAGATGACTCGCACCATGATCCAAGAAACTGACATGGCTAAGCATTTATGGGCAGAGGCAGTAAACACAACTTGTTATATTCATAACAAGTTTTCTATTAGACCTATTCTAATTAAGACTCCTTATGAATTATGGAAGAAAAGAAAGCCCAACATTTCTTATTTCCATCCATTTGGTTGTATTTGTTTTATGTTGAACGCTAAGGAGAATCTTGGCAAGTTTGATTCTAAAACATAAAAGTGTTTGTTGTTAGGATATTCTCAACGCTCAAAAGGCTACAAAATCTATAACACAGAAACTCAAATTGTTGAGGAATCAATTCATGTTAGATTCAATGATAAGCTTGACCCTGAAAAGTCAAATCTAGTAGAGAAACTTGCAGATTTGAATATTACTTTCTAAGAATCCAAGGAAAAAGATATTGAAGACAAATATTTGGAAGACAATGACTCAGAAGGCAAAGACAAGGATGCTGAAGATAAAGAGTCAGAAATGACTCAACCAGAAATTGTCATTGGTTCATCTCATCAGAAGAAGAGTAGACCAAGAACTTCTCATTCTGAAGAATTTATTTTGGGAGATAAAGACGCACCAGTCAGAACTAGATCTTCATTCAAACCTTTTGAAGAAACTATTCTAGGTTTGGTATCTTTGATAGAGCCAACATCCATAGATGAAGATCTTTTAGATAATGAGTGAATTCTGGCAATGTAAGAAGAGCTGAATCAATTCACCAGAAATGACGTTTGGGATCTTGTTCAAAAAACAAAGGGTGTCCATGTTATTGGAACCAGATGGGTGTTCAGAAAAAAGCTCAATGAGAAAGGTGGGGTCGTCATAAACAAGGCTCGACTGGTAGCACAAGGTTATAGTCAACAAGAGGGAATATAATATATAGAAACCTTTGCACCAGTTGCCAGGATAGAATTTATTCATCTTTTAGTTTCGCTTGGAGTTAATCATAACATCACTCTATATCAGATGGATGTTAAGAGTGCATTCTTAAATGGGTACATTCTGAAGAAGTGTATGTGCACCAACCCCCTGGCTTTGAGAGTTTTGAAAACCCTGATTTTGTTTTCAAACTTAAAAAGTCATTATACGGTCTGAAACAAGCTCCTAGAGCTTGGTATGAAAGACTAAGTAACTTCCTTTTGGAAAATGATTTCACTAGAGGGAAAGTGGACACAACGCTCTTTTACAAAACCTTTAAGAATGATATTCTAGTTGTGAAAATTTATGTTGATGATATTATATTTGGTTCTGCTAATGCTTCTTTATGCAATGGATTCCCTAAGTTAATGCATGCAGAATTTGAAATGAGTTTGATGGGAGAACTCAAGTTCTCTCTGGGGATTCAAATTGATCAACGTTCAGAAAAAACATACATTCACCAAAGCAAGTATACAAGAGAACTTCTGAAGAAGTTTAATTTGATAGAATGTAAGCTAACAAAGACTCTAATGCATCCCACATGAATTCTGGAAAAGGAAGATGTAAGTCGTAAGGTAGATCAGAAGCTATTGAGAGGTATGGCAGGCTTTCTCCTTTATCTAACTACTTCTATACTTGATATTTTATTCAGTGTTTGTTTGTGTTCTCGCTTCCAATCAGACCCTAGGGAAACTCACTTAACTGCTGTTAAGAGAATCTATAGGTATTTGAAAGATACTACTAATATTGGTTTGTTTTATAGAAAATCAAGTGAATACAAATTAGTAAGTTATTATAATGATGATCATGTTGGAGACAGAATAGAAAGGAAAAGTACTTTTGGAAGTTGTCAATTTCTAGGAGACAATCTAATCTTGTGGTCTAGCAAGATATAATCAACAATTGCGCTTTCAACAGCTAAAGCTGAATATATTGCAGCTTCTGGGTATAGCACTCAGATACTGTGTATGAAGAGTTAGCTGGAAGATTATCAGATTTCTAAGAGTAACATTCCTATCTTCTGTGATAATACTTCTGCTATTTGTTTATCAAATAATCCTATCTTGTATTCTAGGGCTAAACATATTGAAATTAAACATCACTTTTTATGTGACTATGTTCATAAGGGTATTTTCATTTAAAATTTGTTGATACAAACCATTAGTGGACTGATATCTTCACTAAACCCCTTGATGAAGATAAATTCGTTTTCATTCTAAAAATTATGTTTATAAAACCTTGTCTAGAATGAAATGATGTCTTCAGAATGTTCAGCTTTCAGAATTGTTGATCAAGATTCTGAGGTTGTGCTGTTGTTTGTTTGTTTCTGAAACATGAGCTTTCTGAAGTGAGAAAGTTTCATGAATTAGAAAGGTTCTGTTCAGAAGGAAATCCTATCGATTTGTCTTCTAGATTCTGAACAATTACAACATTAATGGTTGTCTTTTCACTTGATTACGTGTGGTCCTTAGTGGAGACAATTGCCCCACTTCTCGAACATGCGTTTTGATGACGTGACATATTGGGTTTCATATTTTTCATGAAAATGGGTTAAAATATTTACGCATTCCCCCTATGCTGAAGTTTCTAGCTGAAGATTCTGAAGATCTCAATTCAGACGTTGATGCTATCAAGATTCTGATTGATGATTATGAAGATCTGATTTCAAGTTACGTGGCTCTTTTGTTCATGCTTCATCAACTTTTCATCAGAAGCCAATGAATTTGAAGATAAGGATAAAGGATTTGTGATCAAAATAGTACACAGTACAAAATGAAATTGTTCTTCCACTACCTATTTTTGTGAGCGAAAGAATGGTACTATTTATAACACCTGTCACTATTCTGTTAGTGGACATCTACATTTTTCCTATTCCTTATTTTCCCTTCAACGGTCCCTTTTTCATGCTATATATATGGGACTTGGAGACCTGAAGAAAGTTGTCAAAATAACAAGATTGTTTCTACGTGAAAAGCTTTCAACTTTATACAAACTTTTCTTTTAGTATTTTCTGTATTTCATTTGTGTAAATCTGCTTGTGTAGAAGCACTTTGTAAACACAATTTTTAATCAAACTCTTTGTCTGTAGTTCCTTGAGGGACCAGGTAGGTCAGTATCCTTGAGAAAACATTGACTGTGTATCTTTGTTGTTTGTTAGTCACCAGTTGTTGCTAGTGCATTTGTAATCAGTTGATTATAGTGGATTAAGCCCTTGTGTATAAGGTAAAATCACATTGGCGGGTGGACTGGATTATATTTGAGTTTCAATAGAACCAGTATAAAAATCCTTATGTCTCTCTCATTGTTCAATCTTTTGATTGTTGAGTTTTTGAGTTGGTAAAAAAATTTGTTGTAAAAACCCAATTCAAACCCCCCTTTCTTGTGTTTTTCACACCTTCAGAGTTGACAGATGGGGTGAAAGACAAATGGGGCTGGGTAGGAGGGAAGTCAAACAGTTATCTTGTTAAGGAGGCATATAAAGTTTTAATTTCCGAGTTACCATATGAGACTAACAAATATTGGTTGAAAGCTTGGCATAAATCAATTCCACTAAAAGAGTCTTTATTGGCGTGAAGATTATTCCAAGATAGAAATGCCTCTAAATCTAATCTAGCTAAAAGAGGAGTTCTTAGCTAAGAGTATACTCACTGCGTGAGTGGTTATGGTGAAGAAGAATCATCAGTGCATCTCTTTTTTGAATGTCCGATTTCTTCAGGTATTTGGAGTAAAATTTGCATCTGGTTCAGATTGAAAACAACCTTCTGTAATGACAGTTTAAAACATTTCGATCAGTTTAAGGGACTGATTAGTAGTGGAATGAAGTATTGTTGTGTCGTGTTGGTGGTTTAGTTTGCTTGCAATTGGAACATTTGGAAAACAAGAAATGGAATGATATTTCGCAAAGACGAATTATGCCTAGAGAGATTTCTCGAAGAAGCGAAGGTATGAGTTTAGAAGTGGTTGAGAACCAGAAGTAAAAACATGTACTATATATTATCTCAATGGTGCTTGAATCCGTTAGCATGTCTCGGCAAGTGTGACTGGTAATTAAGAGAATCACAATAATTTCTCCACAAGCATAAACATAATGGATTTTGCAAACTTAGTCCAAGTTAGTTTTAGGGTGTCATCTCACTTGGGGCTATTTGTATCTTTGTGAGGCATTCTGGTTTAGTCCTGGTGTTATCTTAATGGTTTTGGTTTCTTGAGGTCCCAGGTTTTTGGTGATGGTACTGTGAGGGATAGGTTTGTTTTTCGTAAGTTAATGTGGTAATACACTTATGGGAAGCAGAGGTCTTTGGTAGTATACATGGAAATCACATTGTCCGTTTGCAGAAGGTATTAAGGGATTGTGCTTCAAATTACAAATCCATATGTATGGTTCTTTTTAGGTTGGGTTGATGGTCCCAAGTGTTGAAGTAGGTATGTTGGGTCGGTTGGCAGAATGCGTAGTAGTCATGTGGTGGTTTGTTTAGTCACTGATACAGATGATCATGTTGCAACAAATTTAATGATGATTTTTTATATATTACATCGGTGCGGTGAGTTGTGTTTGCATAATAGAAGTGAGGTGTAGCATTGCTGTGAAGGCAGTGGTGTTTTCGACAAGTCTGAAATAGTGGCAGGGTCAGAATTCAATATCAAGCAGCAGTCCCCCAGCAACGCAGATTAACATTGGTTTATTGGTGTTCCTTTGAATCCCAAATCTGTTTCCATATCACAATGGTTGGCATGGTGTTGTTAATTTTTCTGGCGTAGCTGGTCCAATTCGTCGTCATATCTGTTGTGTCACTTAGGTTGAAGGTTTCATGTTTGATTTGAGAATTGGCTTTGGCCCTGCCTATCAATTGGTGCTTTATTTTTATTTTTGGTGTAATTATGTTTATGGTGCTAGCAGTGCATGTACACTGGTTTTGTATTTACCCTCTGTATTGGACAATGGTTGTTTGTTTAGCACAGCTTATGCTTGTTATGAAATTCAATTTGGCTTTTAAAAAAAATATGACTATTCAAAAAAATATAATTGATTGACCTCTTTACATTAATTGTAATGTTAAATAAAAAATTAATTTAGTAAAATTATAATTTTTTATTTTTTAATTTGTATGAAGAAAATCAAATGATTCAATTATCATGAAAAATATATAGCAAAATTACACCAGAGATCCCTTATATTATTTTATTGTAAAGAGTTGGTCCATTAAGATTATTTTGCTACAAGTAAGTACTTTAAGTTAACTAACGTGTGCATTGTTACCCTTTTTACAAATTCTATTCCAAAAATGATTATGTGACACTAACATTGGTAAGGTGGCACTACCGGTGCTGACACTAAATGAAACATTCAACCCAAAACTGTGTCTCCCCAATAAAAATATGACACATAGATTTTGAAGAGAAAGAAAAAAGTTGGAAAATTCTGAATTTTTACCATTTTCTATTATTCTTCTCTCATTGTTCTTACTTGGCTTCACAACTTTACAAAGGGGGAGGTCGTGCAGACAGAGGATCCCGTGGCGGCAAATCTAAACAAGACCATGGATGCAGTGGACGCTGGGAAGGAGGACTAACCTTGAGGGAAAACCTAGGAAAAAGGGTGAATTAGATAAGAGGGGGCACAACAGTTAAAGAGGTGATGCTGAAAACAAAGATAATCTAAAGATGAAGGTTCACTTGTGTGTAAGTGAGGGGAGCGCTTTTTGCTGGATAAGAGTGATTTTAAACATCAAAATTTAAATGTGGCATACTATGTTATTTGATTTTCATGTGTGCTTTTTACTCTTGTATACGGTAAGAGATAAAAAGAAAGTAAAATATCCTCATTAGCAAATAGAATGTAAGTGTGTGACACAACACACTAACACTGCTAGGATACACTGATAATTTATATACACCTTCAATTTTGTAGAAGTTGATACAAACTCTACTCCTATATTCTTCTTTTCAACCTTCTTTTTTAGTTCAATGCAAGTTTGACCTACCGTGTCCACAAAACCTTTTACAATAAAAAAAATGTAAAGGATTAGGCTTATTGTCTTTAGATGCTTTTGCTAGATAATACTCATTTGTTTTCTTCACAAGTTCCATTATCCTTGTCTGTTCCTCTTTCACAATCTTAAGTTCCCCCTCACATAACTCTAGAAATCCTTTCATTTCATTGATGAATCCAGTTTTATCAATGTTTCCACGACATGTTATTATGTGTCTAATGTCGGTAACATGAGAAATGAGAGTTTTCTAGCTGTTTTTTTTGCTTCTGATAACTCATCACTTAGTTCACCTAAAACTGGTAAACCAAGAATTAGATATTCTTTTTCACTTTCATAGATATCTTGTCTTTTTCTACTCTTTTTGTTTTTCATCAAACATGTTGCAGACATACTTTTGTGTTGAAGTAAAACAACAAAATTGACATTCATAGTGAAACAGTAACATTATAGCCATAGATGAAAAGGTTTTGTTACACATAATAACCATCAACAGAGACCAACCAAGCTAGCATCTCCTCCAACCAAGATCCTCAAAGATGACTCTTTCTCTATCTATGGTTCACAAAAGTTGTAAAGTTCTGAAGCCATGGAAGAACAATGAGAACGAAGAATAATAGAACAATGGCGTAAATTCAAAAAATTTCAACAAATATCATGTCTAGAGACAAAGATGTTATAAGAATTGAGGTCATATAGGATGTAGCCCTTTGTGCCATCTTTAAAACCAAGGAATATGTCCTTTCTCGCTCTAGCATCACATTTACTTTTATGAGCTATAATGGAAGAGGCATAGTAGAGGCAACCAAAGACTTTAAGGTGAATGATGGAGGGTGGTTCCTGATATAACATCTCACAAGGACTCTTATATTTAAGAAGAGGTGTAGGGAGCCTATTGATGATGGGAATGGCATGTTGTGTGGCAAAAGTCCACATGTTAAGGGGCAAGTTAGCTTTGAAAGAGATGCATCTGGCCATGTTCGGGATGTATTGGTGTTTTCTCTCCACCACACCATTCTACTGCGGAGTTTTAACACAAGATTTTTTGTAAACGATACCTTTAGATTGGAAAAAAGAATGCATAGAAAATTCAGAACCATTATCTGTTTTAAAACATTTCAAAGTGTTGTGAAACTGATTTTCTATGTAGGAAACAAAGTTAATGATGTTTGTTTTAGTTTTATCCTTATATTTCAAGAAAATACTCCATGTAAATATAATAAAATCATCTACCAAAGTGAGGAAATATTTGTGACCTAAGAGGGATAAAGTGGAAAAGGGGTCCCAAAGGTCACCATGCAATAATTCAAAAGAAGCATTAGAAGTAGAAGTGCTTAAAGGAAAAGACAATCTATGGTTTTTAGCATAATGGCAAGAGTCACAAGGAGACAAATAATTTTATTTGATACAAATGGATTTTTTTTTTAAATGGCATGCATGCCAATATTGGAAGTGTGGCCTTGTCTATAATGCCAAACAAGAGAATTTGTAGTAGAAGTGGTATTACAAGTAGATGAATCATTCATAACATGTGCAAACTCTATGACATAAAGTCCCTTGAAATGTTTTGTTATGCTAATCGTTGCCTTGGTAATGTTCTGCAAGATATGGCAAGAATCAGAGGTAAATTGCACAAAATAGTTATTAGACAAAGCAAGCTTATGAATGGATATGAGATTTAAATTAAATGAAGATATATACAAAACATGATGTAATGTAAGATGAGATGATCTATTGACAGAGCCAGAAATATGAGTAATAACATGAGTACCATTAGGTAATAAGATAGAAATAAGGGTTATGGTATGATAAGAGATAAAAGAAGGGAGGGTAAAAGTAATAGGGTCAGTGGCACCAGTGTCCAAAATCCGGAGGCTATGGTGCTTACCATAAAGAGGAGATGACTTAGATATCAAGGCAAGATGTGTGCTAGAAATAACATTAGCTATAGGGTTATAATGTGGTTGAAATTGTTGCAACAAGCCATTAGAGTGTGGCACTAATCTTGAGTAAAACCAAAGGTCTTGGAATTTGAAGACCCTGCAACAGAAGAGTTATTATTAGCCTTAGAAACATTAAAAGTACCATGTTGAGGTGTTTTGCCTTTATTCTTGAACCTGGAGGATATCCATACTTGACAAAGCAAGTATCAACCGTGTGGTTTATTTTACCACAATGAATGCATACCCGATTTATTCCTTGAAGAAGACCATTTCATTTCCACTTAGGCTTGACTTGAGATGCATTAGCCATACAGAAAGAAGATGCCACAATAGGATCTGAAGCATCAGTAAAAGGAAAATCAAGGATAGGAAGAGAAAATTGTCTTTCTTATTGAATGATCATAGAAAAACTGTGTTTGTAGCAGGTAAAGGGTTCATGAGCATTATTTGAGATTTGGTGGCATTAAACATTTCATTGAGCCCTTTGAGAAAACGTATGACATAATATTGATCTCTATACATCTGCAGGGAAGTGATGGCATTGCAGCTACACTGAATGGATCATCTGCAGTGGGAATAGGTCGATAGTTTTCCGATTCATCCCAAAGGACCTTCATCTTGGTGAAGTAATCTGAAACATCCATAAAACCTTGTCGAATCTTGTAGAGTTCTTCTTGAATGTATGAGAAACAAAAGATATCACTTTGAGAGAACCTAGTCTTAAGATTCAACCAAACGCCCGATGCAAAATTAATCCAAAGAACCGATCTTGCAATGGATTCACTAATAGAACGTTAAATCCAATCAAGAACCATGGTGTTGCACCTAATCAATTAAACAAATAAAGGGCCAGTGGTGTTAGGCTTAGGGAGAGTTCCATATATGAACTTCTCATTGTTCTTGGAGATCAATGCAATATCCATAGATCTAGCCCAAGAATGGTGATTCTTGTTGTCCAAAGGTGGAGAAAGAAGAATGAGTGCCAGGTTCTCATTAGGATGAAGATAATAGGGATTAGATGAGTTTGTAGAAAAATCTCCATAATTGACAAAAGCCATTAGAGAAGAGGAGAGGAAGCTGAAGAAAAAATTAGAGTAAGTGAAGGAGAAGAAATGGAATGGATGTGGAAATCGCTCGTGATACCGTGTTAATGTGGTAACTTGTAACACAAGACACTCATTATCATTATCATTTGAAAGCTCATGTGGTTTGACTATATTTTGGTAAAACTTGATGAAGAACAAGATGATCCAACATGAAGAATTCTGCCAGAAAACAAAGATGTCGAATGAGATGTCCCAGCATGAATACTCGACATCATGACTGTCACAGCAGGTTATTTTAATTCTGTTCCAAGATTCAAGGCGCGATTAGCAGTGGATCAAGGACAGAAGATTTGAAGCCCAAGATAGAAGACTATAAAAGAAGACTTAGACCTAGGGCAGAAGTACTAATCTCTTGTAACACTTTTGTAAAATAAATTAAGGGTTTAGGGTTTTGAAAGTCGTAGGCTTTCTTGTGTTGTAACTCTCCTTTTGTATCGGTTGGATACACTGTGGTAGACATAGATGTTTATACAGATCAGAAGCCTTGAGGTAATGAATTGTATATTGTTCTTGGATGAAGCTTTGAAGCAAATCCAAGTAGGTTTGTTAGTCGAGAGTGCTTGGCTGAACTTTACATTGAAAGAGGATTCTTTTAAGTAGTATGATACAGTTATTGTGACTATAATTGTTAGATATCACAGGATGTGATTAAGGGAGTGAGATGGGGGTTCTCTTATCAATTAGATGGGATTTCTAATGATAAAGTTTTCATTGGGTAGTGATAGGTAAACCAGAGGTTGTTTACATAAAGCTATACTACTGATAGTGGATTCTTCTTCCTGGATTGGTAACCCCCAGATGTAGGTGATTTGCACCGAACTGGGTTAACATATCTTGTGTTATTAATCATTCTGTAATTTACAGTTCAATATTTGCTTGTTGATTAACATGTTGTAACAGATGTTGAAACATCTTTCGTGACTCTGTTACTGATATTTAGAGTATCAGCTTGCTTGTTCTATCCTTATTTTAAAGTGATGCAAAGATCAATGTCTTGACATGTTGTTAGGACATCTGTGATTTTTTATGACAGAATTTTAATTGGTATCAGAGCAGGCATCCTGTCTATTTCTAGATGAGATCTTGGGAGTTACTTTCTAGCTCATTAAACAAGGTGTGTATTTGTGTGATCAGACCTTTCATTGGATATCTGGAATGATTGGTATTGGATCAAGGATGTCATCTACTGGTTGGTTATCTTTTGCTTATGTGAAGAGGTTCTTTTCTGCAAGGTGTCCTCAAAGATGTCTTAACATCTTGACTGGAGCCTGTTGAAGACGTGTTTCACTGCATGTGTTTCTGATGAAAAGACTTTGGTAAAGCTAGATTGAAGACTCTGTTTATGAAGGTGTCAGCATCTATTGAAGTTCTAGCCATTCCAGTAGGGAGTAATGGAATTAAGAGAGTTGTTTGTTGTTGTTTGCCTTTGATGTCTTGGTACTTGGAAGGTTGGTTTCTTTAGGTATTTTGAAGTCAGAAGAGGAGAGGTCTAGGTTATCAATTTCTTGGGTTATGAAACCGGTAAATACCCTTGTCATGATAAAGTTGCCAAAGACACTTGAGAATCCTCTCAAGTCCACTCATAAAGGCATCTCTTGTCATGAAGACTATTTTTCTTTCGTGTTTTGGAGGCTTCTGGTTGTTCTTCTGGATCAAGGTTGGTTTTAAGGATCATTAATCTGAAGAATTTGGGGGTGATTTATTTCACATTCCATGTCGTGCAAGGTAGTGCTTCTTCAGATCTGTTGAAGTTGTTCTTCTCAAGGAAGATGCATTGGATTATGCCAGCTAAGTCAACATGAGTCAAAGGTGTCAGTCTTGATGTTTTAATATCCTGCTTGGCAAGAAAGGTACCTACACTAAAGAATACTTGATTGGTATTCCTAACATGTTGATATCTCTTGGGTTGGGAGTATGTGTTCTGAATAAGGATTTAAGATCAATTACTAGTTGTGGAATCCATAAGTATTTAATTGATTATCCATATGTGTGGTGTTCAAAATTTGATGCAGTCAAGGTCATCAGTGAAGATCTCATTAGATAAGGATCTGATGTTCAACCAGATGTTGAAGCATCCCATCAGCAGAGTTTGTGCATAATCTTGTTGATTCAAGGAGTGAATCTCTAGGACAAGTAAGGGGAATAGCTTATGCTCAAGGAACCAAACTTTTGTGTGTTGACATAAAGTGTTGGGAACCTTCTTCTGGTTGGATCTACAGAGGAACATAATCTGACTAGGAAGTTTTGTGGCAGGAAGCTTATCTAGAATATGATGTTGATGGAAGTGAAGATGAAGACTTCTTAATCTTGACGAATATTGCTTGAATTAGTTTATTTTTTATCTAAGTGAATTGGAGTGCAGCTGCTGACAGCATGTGATCTATTTCAACATGGAGGTTCTGGATAAGTGTCCAGGACAGTATCTCAGACATCTTGAAGATTTCTCTTCTTAAAGAAAGTTGGATTTCTTGTAGCTGTTGACTACTCCTTCCTAAAGAATCAAGCTTTGGCATGTTTGGTTTTTCTGAGGATGAGTTTTTGAAGCTAGAGCTATTCAAGGTATCTGGTCTTAAGATTGGTTGTGAACTATTAACATGGGATGGAGGTTGTCTAATCAAACTTGATATGTTAATCAAGTCTATGAGAGCATGGAACTCTTGTTCTGAAGAAGTGAAGAAGTTCCTCTTGATGGTATGTCTGAGGAAGAGTTGATCAAGACTGTATCAGACAAACTTGATCTCATCAGCTGGAAGTCATGACATTGATGTCAGATGTCCTGACATCATGGTTATCATCAGATTGTTCACTCGGTGGGATCTGGTTATAGTAGAGGTATATCATCTTGAGAGAAGCTGGTCTTCTCAGATATGATTGGAATGGATGCTCCAAAAAGCCTATGCAATGTATGAGAATTGCAGAAGCTAGTAAAGGCTACATTTCATGGTCTTAGTGTATCTAAGATGTCTTGCTGAAGACCCAAATTCTTGGTTAGAGATCTGGAGGAAGCTGTGACACTTGGATGTGTTTAACCATAGTCACTTGAATCCAAGAACAAATTACCTTTGTGGAGAAGGGAGGTTGTTTAAAGACCAAAGGAGGAGCTGGTTTTGTTATTGGCTTGCTGATTAAGGAGCTTGCTTTGGTGGAAGTTTGAGAGTTTATTTCTCTCTACAGTTGTCTGAAGTTCTTGATGATCAAGCTGGTAGGAGCTGTGTTCTCTGAAGATCTTCAGTTGGATTATTATGGAGATAGTAAGTCCAGTGGTAAATGTATCAAGAACCATAATGTATGTTGTCTGTGATATGATTCAGATGTCCTAACCGATGTTAGAACATCATCATGTTTTCTGAACTTGGAATTCAGATTGTGGAAGCCGATATTCACCAGTTGAATCAGAAGTGCTCTAACTTATCATACGGGAGAATGATGAGGAGAAGACTGTCTTGGATTATGGGGTGTCTATCTGGTAGTCTGAATCTTGTTGAGGTCTGAATGCTTGTGGAGAGTTGGTTTCTTCTGCTGTAAGTAACTCTAGAAATAAGTGGATCAGTTTGGAGCTTGAGAAACAAGTAAGATGAGGACTTCTGGAGCATGTATTTGATGTCTTTCAAGTGTGAAGGACATCTGGGCTAGCTAACAAACTAAGAGATTTTGTATGTCTCTTTGAGGAATGTGAGCATTCTAGGTTCAATTGGATTTATTCTCAAGGAACAAGGATATTTATGGCTGTAAAATTCAAGATGGATTTGTACAGGGTATAAATGGGTTCAGGATGAGAGGGATCAATGCTGATTTTGGTTTCAATCCAAGAGTTCATTAGCTATGGTAAAAGGATGGTAATCCTGGTACTTTTTGACTATATGAGCATAAAGTTGGTCATGTGATATCATGTGTTGATTTTGGGTGTTTCTTGTTGGAATGAGCATCATTTATGAAAGATAGAGGGAGAACTTCTGACTGTTGGGTGTACTATTGTGGTACATAGATTACTTGTGGATCAAGCAGTGAGTGAATGCGTTCAGCAGGTGTGTTGAACAAGGAGTGAGATCTTGAAGACATGAAGATGAGTCTTATGTTTTCCATTCATTTTAAGGTGATCTTCTTGCAAAGGAGCACTGGTTATCTCCGACAGGGGGAGTTGGACTTCTGTCTAGGATTTGTTGCTGCAGTAGTGCAGCAGTTTATCAAGATTATTTGTGGTTTCAAGCAGTCTATGATAGAATACCTCTGGTGAGGGTGTAATGTCAGACAAGATGTCGTGACATTGTGTTACTGTTATAGTTTTGGGTGGACTTGACAGGTTGATTTTGGTTCTGTCATTGGGATGTCAATGGATTAAATCAGAGTTGTACAAGCTTCTTGGGAGTGTCTTAAGAGTCATTGCTTGTGTCTGGGAGAATTTATTTTTCTCTGCAGAGTTAGATAAGGCTCTTGGGAGACTTTGTTGTTAATTGGGAGATGTTTGAAGGAATATCTTAACATCTTGGTCAGTTGTTTTTTCTTCTTCTGGTTGAAAGGAGTATTCTTGGGGCTCATTGAAAGGCATTGTGACTATGCTTTAGAGTTTACAAGATGAACTGAACAAAGTCTGACAAGGTGTCAGGACATTGTTTAGGATATGTGGCTGTTTCCAAGTTGATTGTCTTGGACGGTGGGGAGTGTGTCTTAGAGAAGGCGTGCTAAACATGTGTCTTGATACATGCGCATTCTTTGGACTATTCTCCTTAAAAGAAGAAACAATCAAATGTGTTTTGGCCGATGCACATTTGTTTGTGAAGTTACATCCCTAATTTAATGCTCTTATTTAATTGAGCATCGTTATTTTCAATGGTTCGTTACATCCTAAGGAAAGCGCTCGTGTATATAAATGGGGTTCTTGGCTTCGACTTATCTCAGGTTGTCTTTTCTGTTGTGTTGTGTTCTCATGGGGTTTATTCGCCTTTGAGTATGTTCAGTTTGGGTATGGGTCTGTATTGGACATCTTTGTCAATTTTTGGCTAAAAAGGGGGAGAAAAGTACAGAGGTTGAGTCTGTTCTTGCAGTTGGTTTGCAAGAATGATGGATAGGATGTTCTGACATTCTGTCTGAGTCTCAGGTTTTCTTTCTTTTCTGAGTCTTTTCTCCATGTCTTGTGATCTGAGTTATGAACACAGTCGTGCTGTAGCGCGATTTTTGTGGTTTTGAATCACTATCACTTTGGTACTACAGTTTGATTCATTTTTTTATCCTATGAAGCTGATTAAGGAAGGGAAATAGATGTCTCCAATTAACCCTGCTTGTAAACTGAGGTTGAACAATCAAAATTGTTGGTTTACAGATGCTATCAAAATAGGGGGTTCTTCTTTAGGGTTATTAGCTTAAAAACAGTGTCTAGGCTATTGGTAAGGTGTTAGGTCTGATGCTTTTTGATTGATGTATGAAGGTACATGATTTTGGGGTTTTGATTAGTATGCTCGCTAAGATTTTGCAATCTTATGCCTACATATTCCCGTTTAACGAAACAGGGAAATCAGAGCGATCGTAGTTCCTCCTATTCTATGGGAGGAAAGAGGTGTTTTGGTGTCTTGTTCAAAGCCCAAGACAAGAAGCTAAAGGTGGTTTGTATCTTGTTCAAAGCCCAAGATATGAAGCTAAAGGTGGTTTGGCTGAGAGAGAATTTGTCATCTCTATAGAGGACTTGTTGATGTTTGTATGTTGTGAGCAAGGCACAAATTTGATGCTAAAAGGTTGATTGACTCAACCGGGGGTTTCTTTATACAAAGCCTAAGAGGAGGCGGGAAGTTTGACTTTTCCGGGGAAAATGTTCTTTCTGTCTTGTACAACGCCCAAGATTGAGGCTAAAAGGGATTTTGACTCCGTTGGGGCGAATGTATCTTGTATGAAGCCTAAGATGGAGGCTGAAATGAATTGACTCAACAAGAGAGTACTTTTATCTGTCCTGTATAAAGCCCAAGACGGAGGCTAAAAAAGGTTGACTCAACAAGAGAGTCTTGAACAGGTGATTGACTCAACAAGAGAGTCTGAAGGTTTACTGACTCAATAAGAGAGTCTTTTATACTCAACAAGAGAGTGATTTGTTGTCTCGTACGAAGCCCGAGATTGACGTTGAAAGGAGATTGACTCAACAAGAGAGTCTTTTATACTTAACAAGAGAGTGTTTTATATGTGTCTTGTATGAAGCCCAAGATGGAGACTAAAAGTGGTTGACTCAACAAGAGAGTCTTTTATACTCAACAAGAGAGTGTTTTTGCTGTCTCGTACGAAGCCCGAGATTGAGGCTAAAAAAGGTTGACTCAACAAGAGAGTCTTTTATACTCAACAAGAGAGTGGGTTTTTATATGTCTTGTACAAAGCCCAAGACGGAGGCTAAAGGTGGTTGACTCAACAAAAGAGTCTGAAAAGGTTAGCTCTGCTAGGGGGAGTCATTTGTACAGAGCCCAAGAGGAGGCTAACTTACTACTGAGGATTATTTAGATCCTGAAGCGGGTCCAAGTGTGGGGAACTCTCATGAGAGAGACCAAGTCTAGACTTTTATCTTTTGTACAATGCCCAAGAGGAGGCGCGGGTATTAAGGGATGAGTATCAACCCTACAATGGTCGGAGTTTTTGACGCGGGAAAGACTGCTCTAGCAAAGGATGACTATGTTCTGTCTTATACCTTTAAGAGGTCGTCAGAGTCCTTGTATTAAGCCCAAGAGAAGGCATTAGAACTTTTAAGAAGCCGAAGGGTCCTTGTACAATGCCCAAGAGGAGGCGGGGATGCATTTAGGAAGTCTGTGGGTCCCCAAACCAAGAGAAGTTCAAGAAATGCAATTCACAGAGAAGAGATTATTCCAGGAAAGTTCGAGAATTTGGAAGAAACTCAAGAGATGTCATTCACGGAGAAAAGATTATCTCTGGGGAGTTAGAGTTTCTTTGACAATTTCTAAGGGTGACAATATGAGAAAAGGTTCACCGAGAATACTGGCTTTCTCTTTGTTCTATATTGTTTAACCCCAAGAGAAGGGAAGACTGTATCTGGAATCCTACGGGGATCTAGTTTTGTCTGTATTTAAGAGTGACCAACAAGGCTTTACCTAGTGCTAGACGTAGTTGCCGGGGAAAACTCTAAATAACTATACTAGTATTACACAGTGGATATGTGACAAGCATATAAAAGGATGTGAAAGAAGACTTACAGTGAAGTAGCCCCACAATACAGTTATATACATATGAAAGCGGTAAATGAAAGCGGATAAACATTTACCCGTTGTAGAGCTTCCAAGTTGTTTGGTTAGTTGTTCAACAAAGAAAGTTTTGATAACAACATATATTTGAATTCAAAATCAAAGGAGAAAGTGCTTTGAAAAGATTGTTGGGGCTTACAGCTCAAGGCGAGGCCCAAGTTTTAACGATGATCGCACCGTTGTTTTGGAAACTGTACATATGGACTTATACAATATGTGAGGCCCAAAAAGTTTTATGTATAAGGGGATGGGTCTTACACTCTATTAGAGGCCCAAAGATTTATTTTTGTACAAGAGATGGGGCTTATAACTCAAGGAGAGGCCCAGGGTTATTTGTTTGGCAACGGCGATCACGCCGAGGTTTTTGAAAACACAGTGGGTCTTATACAATGCCCAAATCATTTTGGTTTCAAAAAAGGGGTTGGGTCTTACACTCTATTAGAGGTCCAAAGTAATTTAAAGAAAATAAATGGGGCTTATAACACGAAGGTAGGCCCAGATGATTCGATTTTTGAACTGGCGATTGCGCCGATATTTTTTCCTTTACCGCAGAGGGACTTATACAATATCTGAGGCCCAAAAAGGTTTTGGTTAAAAGGGGATTGGGTCTTACACTCTATTAGAGGCCCAAATTTTTTGTTTTTTGAAAAGGAATGGGACTTACAGCTCGAGGAGAGGCCCGATTGGTTTTGTTAACAAGGCGACGATCGCGCCGTTGTTTTTGAAAATACAGTGGGACTTATACAATGACTGAGACCCAAAAAGTGGTGTATTTACAAAGGGGATGGGTCTTACACTCTAATAGAGGCCCAAAGAGTTTGAAAATGAATAAAGATGGGTCTTATAGCTCAAGGAGAAGCCCAAAGATTTTTTTTTAAAAAGACGACGATCGTGCCGAACTTTTTGACGGTATCGGGACTTATACAATACACTGAGGCCCAAATTATTTTGGTTTTCAATAGGGGTTGGGTCTTACACTCTATTAGAGGCCCAAAGTGTTTGAAAATGGTTTGTTTAGGGTGATCAAAATCAAAACCCTAAATTAATTTCAAAAAGGATTTTAATTAAATAAAAATTTAATTAAAATGATCAAAATTATCAAACATGTGTGGAAAACAAGTTGTGATCTTGGATTAATGTTTGAAAAATCATGTTTATATCCACAAAGTGATTGGAAACAAATTAAATTTAGAAAATCAAGGAGGAAAAATTATTTTAAATGTTAAATAACAAATAAAAGATTAATTCTTTGCAAAAATATCAAGTATATGAAATAAATAATATTTTTGGGAATTTTTGCCAAAATGTAATATTTTAACATTTTTGTGAATTATTAAAAAAAGAATCAAATCAAAATCATTAAAACTCAGGGAGAAATTAATTTTTGAATCAATTAAATAAAATCACAAAATTCAAATATTTGAATTTGTGAAAAAGGCGCCAAGAACATGGCAAGAACACGCGCCACCCCTCTGTTTCTGCAGATTTGCATTTTCTCATCAATCTCACTGAATACTTGATGAAATCATGCAATCTACATATCAATCTACTCGTTTTCACCTCACGATCATGTCTATGGTCTTTAATTTCATTTATTTTAAGCATGGAATAAGAAATCAAAGAGAAACCTCAAGAACCCTAGATTCTGCATGAAGGCTCAGAAATTCCACACACGATTCATACAAAGCAATTAATTGAAAGGAAACATTCCATACATGATTATGAACATATGACAAAATTGTTGTGCGAGGAAATATGCATGAATCATGAGATGCCCAAGTTAAGGCTTACCTCTTGCAGCTGGTGATCGTGTTTTGTGTTGGAGGTGTTACAGCTAGGTTCCAATGATGTGGATAGCTCCCTTAGGTGCCAAGTGATGTGCCTAAATGCTTGGAATGGTTTGGAACAAGCTGGAACTGAAGATGGTACCCCAACTGCAAGTTTGCTAAAAGCTTGAGCAGTTGGATGGTGATTTTGAGAAATCAGTGTTCCAGATGTTGTTTAAGTGTTCAGATCACTTCTATATGATGTTTATGAGATGTGTGTGTGTGTTTGGTTTGGTTGGAATAGCTCTCCAACTCAAAACCCGATAGTGACTTGCTTTGGAAGGCAAATTTGGAAGTGAGAAGGTGATTTTGAGGAAAGCATCTGTTTGATGGATTTGGTGTACTTAAACTGAGCACAAATGAGCTCTATTTATAGTAGAGCAAGTTTGTTTTGCAAGGAATAGGGAATGGCAACTGCAGCAGAGGTTTGGCAAATGTTGATCAATAGGAATCCAAGTCTCCTCTAGTCATTGACTAGAGGTTAGAGCACAGGTTGCTGGTTCGCTAGTTCATAGATCATCCTTGACTCATTCAGTTGGAAATGGCTCAATTCATGCCACCTTGGTGCATCCATTGAATGCTCCAAAACAAAATTGGAGTCTTGTCCCCTCTTTAGGATTTTTTAGGTATGGCATGCTATTTTTAGTTCCAAAGACTTTGGAGGCTTGGAGATCAGATCATCCCCCTTGGATTTGATCCTTAGATGTGTCCAAAGTGATGACAATGCTTGGAATTATCTGATCTTGCCATCTCGAGCAAAAGTGCAAAATTCTGCCTTGCCATGACAGTTGCAGCAAGGCATGTTGCAGCTGTCATAACTCTTAGCCCAAGTGGAATTTCATGGGGTTCTTGGCCATTTTGGAAAGCTCTCATATGATACAACATATGTGTGATCATAGTTTGTCTTGATACTTTTTGGATCCAAGTGAAAAATGCCCTTACATTTTGGAAAAAGTGAAACAGATTATGACTTAGTGAAAATTTCACAAGTGTTGGAAAAAGTGACATTTCATGTTTTCAGCCATTTTGATCCAACCATAACTCAAAATCCATGATGAATTGGAATGAGGTGTAGTTGACACTTTTAAAGTATTCCATGAGAGCTACAAATCCATCTTTGGATCAGCCCAAATGGTTGCTTGGATCTCAAGTTATGATCCTTGGAAGTTGGTTTTTATTGATGAATGATGATTCCAATCACACATTAACATCATTTTAGGGTTAGGGAACCGTAATTGATCAAAAAATCAAAAAGTCAAACTTTGAGTTTTGGGCACAGTTGACATTTTATCAGATGAATTCCAAACTGTGCGATCCTCTATGAAATCAAGTCACTGACCTAAATCAAACTTGATGGATTGATTTCATAGGTGTTATAGGCTGTATTGAATCATGTCCCAAGGTTTGGGAGCATGTCTTGGTCAACAGTCAATGGCATAGTTGACTTTTTCCGCGAAACCCTAATTGTGGTCCTGATGAACTTGAAACTTGTGAATCAAGCTTCTTGGATCAATCCATTGTTGCAAATGGATCAATGTAGTTTGTTAGAGACCCTCAAATCATGTCTTGAGGTCTTGGCTCATGTTTTGTCCCAAAACTCAACTTAGGGGTGAATTAGGTCAAGAAACCCTAATTCCTGATTTTTTTGGTGAATGCATCCCCTGAGGCTAAATTGACTTGATGATTGGGTTTAAGATGTCCCTTAGAGTATTTTAGGTTATGCTTTGAAGCATTGGCTCATTCCCACAGGAAAAGTTCCATCTGGAGGCCCTGGTCGACCAAAACCCTAATTTGGTGACACTGGCGATCTTGAGGCTTGATACACTTGGAATGTTGCAGCCTGGTGCTTGATTCTTGATGTGGGAGTCCTCTTGATCCATTTTGGATGTTGGAGAGGCTTAGACAAGTTGAAGATCATGTCACTCCTTGATTGATCCTTTGTCTAAGAGCTCTGTGAGGGCTTGAAACCCTAAGTTTGATTGTAGTGGATGCTCACCCTTCTTTGGGGGAGACTAATGAGGTATGATGGTTCATCCATATTGTGATGATGATTTGCACAATGATGGGAAATCTTAGTGGTCAAAATTTGGGGTATGACAGATGCCCTTATTTAATCTTCTTGGACCCGAAGGTGTGAATGGCGAAGGTATTCGGGCATTCAGGGTGCAAGAGGATTAATTATCGGAATACCAGAAATTTTGATAGTGGTTATGAATGGCAGCTTACGCATTCATCTTTTTTTGCTAAGCGATGATGCTTAGAAAAGATGAAACTTCCCCTTGATCCTGGTTTCCTACCCAGGAACTGGTCTAAGTTTTCTTTTGAGATAAACTTCCCCTCGATCCTGGTTTCCTACCAAGGATCTGGTCTTAGTTGCTGAAATAAACTTCCCCTCGATCCTGGTTTCCTACCAAGGAATTGGTCTTAGTTGCTGAAATAAACTTCCCCTCGAACCTGGTTTCCTACCAAGGTACTGGTCTAAGTTTCTGATAGAAACTTCCCCTCGATCCTGGCCTTCAGCCAAGGAACTGGTCTCAGTTTCTTTTGTCAATAAACTTTCTTGACAAGGGACGCTGTTCGTAGCAGTCTTCCTCAAACTTCTCGCAGAATTTTCCTGGGGAGATGTCATTTGATGGAAAAAAGATTTGATGTCAGACTTGCCGAGGAACCCATCTGTCTGAGTTGTAGAGGTGTACAAAATTCTCTGTTGGAGATGCCATTCGTTGACTCTACTGGGGGGAAGACGAGTCTCTTGAGAGACTGCTTTCGCTTGGGGTTACTACATCATACTTTTCTCGGGATCTTCTCGGAGAAATACCATATGATGTGATCCAATTTTGAGGTGCTGATGACCTTTTCGTCAACAAATTTTTTCGGAGAAAAACTGTTGTATTGCCGAATCTTTGATTAAGAGGCTTTCTCTGGGGATTTTTCTTAATCCGGGAAAGCGAAGATATCATCTCCGATGGCGAAGAGTGATGTTTGTCGAAGGTCTCCTTGTCTTTCAGAGGTTCAAGTTATCAAAGTGGTCAAAGAATCACCTTCAATCCAGAAATAAATTGGAGGAGAGATTATTTAGATGATTCACTTCCTGACGAGGAAATATCTGATAACTCGATTGAGAGGACTTTTATCACTTGGGAACAAGACCGACTAGAGTGATAGTGATGCAATATGAATATGAATGAATCAATAATGCATGATGTATGTATGTATATGCTGACAAAACTGACGCGACATACTGTCATACCCCAAATTTTGACCACTAAGATTTCCCATCATTGTACAAATCATCATCACAATATGGATGTACCTTTATGCCTCATCATTCTCCTCAACGAATTGTTGAGCATTCACTACAATCAAAATTAGGGTTTCAAGCCCTCTCTGAGTGCTTAGACAAAGGATCAATCAAGGAATGACATGATCTTTAACTTGTCTAACCTCTCAAACATCCACAATGGATCAAGAGGACTCCCATTTCAAGGATTAAGCACAAGGTTGCTCCCTTCTAGGTGGATCAAGCTTCAAGATCGCCAGTGTCACCAAATTAGGGTTTTGGTCGACCAGGGCCTCCAGATGGAAATTTTCATCTGGGCATGAGCCAATGATTCAAAACATATCCTAATATACTCCATGGAACCTCATGGACCCAATCATCAAGTCAATTTAGCCTCAGGGGACGCATTCATCAAAAATCAGGAATTAGGGTTTCTTGACCTAATTCACCCCTAAGTTGACTTTTGGGACAAATCATGAACCAAGACCTCAAGACATGATTTGAGGGTCTCTAATATACCATATTTATCCATTTGGAACAATGGATTGATCCAAGAAGCTTGAGCAACAAGTTTCAATTTCATCTGAACCACAGTTAGGGTTTTGCGAGAAAAGTCAACTGTAGCTTCGACTTTTGACCAGGACATGCTCCCAAACCCTAAGACATGATTCAATACACCCTATAACACCCATGTAACATGTCCGTCAAGTTTGATTTAGGCCAAGGACATGATTTTCTAAAGGATCACACAGTTTGGAATTCATTTGACAAAAAGTCAATTGTGCACAAAAGTCAACTTTAACTTTTTGAGATTTTTCAAAAAAATGGATTTTTAAACCTAAAATGATGTTAATGTATGATTTGAATCATCATTCATCAAGAAAAATCAAAGAAAGTGGGATAACTTGTAAAAGGGGTAACCATAAAAACTTAGAAAATTTTCTAAGTTATGAAATAAAGTGACAAAGGTACCAACTTTGGAGGATCATAACTCCTAAACCACAAAGTCATTTTTCCCCATCCAAAGTTTGATTTGTAGATCTCATTGCCCTCTACAAAAGCTTCATACTGGTCTATGTCCAAATTCCTCATGGATTTTGAGTTATGGAGTGATCAAAATCAAGAAAAGTCACTTTGTTCCAACACTTAGTGAAAATTTCACTAAGTCAGAATCTGCCTTATTTTTTTCCAAATGTAGGGGGATTTTTCACTTGGATCCAAAAGGTATCAAAACCAAATATGATCAGACAGTTGTTGTATCATATAAGGGCTTTCCAAAATGGCCAAGAACATCACCAAATTCATTTTGAGCTTTGAGATATGGTAGTGGCAAGATGCCTTGCTGAAATCTCCCAAGGCAAGGCAGATTTTTGCACTTTTGGTCGATTTGCCAAAATCAGCCAATTCCAAGCCTTGTCATCACTTTGGACACATCTGAGGATTGAATCTAAAGGGGATAATCACTGAGTCAAGCCTCCAAAGTCCTTGGAACAAGAAATAGCATGTCAAACCTAGAATTGCCCAAAATAGGGACAAGACTCCAATTTTGGATTGGAGCATTCAATGGAAGCACCAAGGTGGCATGGACTGAGCTATTAGCAACTGAATTCAGTCAAGACTTATCCAAGACCAAGGGGACCAGCAGCCTGTGCCCTAACCTCTAGTCAATGGCTAGAGGAGACTTGGATTTTCATTTGCCAACATTGGCCAACCCTACTCAGCAGTTGCCATTCACTATTCCTTACAAAACAAACTTGCTCTACTATAAATAGAGCTCAATTGTTATTAGTTTAAGTACACCTAAGGCCTACAACACTTGCCTTTCTCAAAATCCACTTCTCAATCTCAAAAATGCCTTTCTTAGCAAGTCACTATCGGGTTTTTCAGTAGAGAGCAATTCCACTCAAACCAATCACACACACACCTCACATACATCATATGTGAGCTGATCAAACACTTAAAAAACATCTGGAACACTGATTTCTCAGAATCACCAGTCAATTGCTCAAGGTTTTAACCAAGTTGCAGTTGAGATGCCATGAAGTGATCCAGCCAATTTCCATCAAGTCCAAGGATTCAAACACACTCCATAGGGTGTAGGGAAGCTGTTCAGATCATCACAACTCATCTGTAACACCTCCAACTCAGAAATCACTTTGAACTTGCTGCCACGACCTAGAGGTAAGCCTAAACTTGGTCATCTCTCAATCTATGCATATTTCCTCGCACAATACTTTTGCCAAATGTTCATAATCATGCATGGAATGTTTCCCCTCAAGTAATTGCTTTGTTTGAATCGTGTATCAAAAATCCCAGCCTTCATGCAGAATTTAGGGTTCTTGAGGATTTGTCACGATTTCTTGTTTTATGCTTAATTTAAATGCAATTAATTGTCATAAACATCATCGTGAGGTGAAAACGAGCAGATTGATATGTGGATTGCATGATATAATCAAGTATTCAGTGAGATTGGATAGAAAACGCAAATCTGGGCAAAACTGAAAAACGTGCGTGTTCTTCAGCTGTTCTTGGCGCTATTTCTCTCAAATTCAAATATTTGAATTTTGTAATTTTATTTAATTGATTCAAAAATTAATTTCTCTCTGAGTTTTAATGATTTTGAGTTGATTCTTTTTTTAATAATTCACAAAAATGTTAAAATATTTTATTTTCCCAAAAAATCCCAAAAAATATTATTTATTTCATATAATTGATATTTTTGCAATGAATTAATGTTTTAATTGTTTTTGACATTTAAAATATTTTTTCCTTATTGATTTTGCAAATTTTAATGATTTCTAATCATTTTTTAGGGCAAAACTTGATTTATGAAGCATTAATCCAAGATCACAATTTGTTTTCCACATGTTAAACAATTTTGATCATTTTAATTGAATATTTTATTCAATTAAAACACATTTTGAAAACAAATTAGGGTTTTTGATTAATTCAACCCTCACAAATCATTTTCAAACACTTTGGGCCTCTAATAGAGTGTAAGACCCAATCCTTTTTGTAAAATAACATATTGTGGGCCTCACTTATTGTATAAGTCCCTCCGGGTATTTTCAAAAACCTCGGCGCGATCGTCGTTTTGTACACATATAAACCTGGGTCTACCCTCGAGTAGTAAGACCCATTCTTCTTTTTTAAATTCTTTGGGCCTCTTGAGAGAGTGTAAGACCCAAACCCCCTTGTACAAACAATTTTAGGGCCTCACTTATTGTATAAGTCCCTCTGTACAAGTAAACGGCGCGATCGTCGCCTTTTAAATCAACTGGGCCTCTCCTCGAGCTATAAGACCCGTTCAAAACTTTTGGGCCTCTAATAGAGTGTAAGACCCAATCCCCTTTTAACCAAAACAACTTTGGGCCTCAGATATTGTATAAGCCCCTTTGCGTTAAAAGAAAATCTCGGCGTGATCGCTATTTTAAAACGAAAAATCATCTGGGCCTACCCTCGTGTTATAAGCCCCACTCTTTTTCTTTAAATCTGTTGGGCCTCTTGAGAGAGTGTAAGACCCATCCCTGTGTACAGTAAACAATTTTTTGGGCCTCAGTCACTCGTATAAGTCCCTCTGTATAATTTCAACAGTGCAATCACTGGTAAAACCCTGGGCCTCTCCTTGAGCTGTAAGCCCCAAATCTTTCTATTTCAAAGCACTTTCTCCTTTGATTTTGAAATATACTGTTGTTTTTAATCTTTCTTTGTTGAACAACTAGCCAAACAACATGGAAGCTCTATAACCGAGTAAGTGTTTATATGCTTTCTTTATCCGCTTTCATATACATATAACTGTATTGTGGGGCTTCTCACTATAAGTCTCCTTTCATAAACTCATATCGACTGTGTAATAATAGTATATATATTTAGAGTTTCCCCGGCAACTACGTCTAGCACTAGGTAAAGCCGTTTTGATAACTCTTAGAAATAGACAAAACTAGATCCCCATAGGATTACCAGACACAGTCTTCCCTCCTCTTAGGGTTAAACAATATGGAGATGTGAAAGGCAGATTCTTTTTTAACCCTTTCTCAGACTGTCACTCGTAGAAGTTGTCAAAGAAACTCTATTCCCCAGAGATGATCTCTTCTCCGTGAATTGCATCCCTTGAGTTTCTTCCAAATTCTCAAACTTTCCTGGCTTGATCTATTCTTTGTGAATAGCCTGTCTTGAACTTCTCAGGGTGTAGGGACCCACAGGCTTCTTAAAAGCAACCTTAGGAATTATCAAGAAACTCTACTCCCCAGAGATGATCTCTTCTCCGTGAATTGCATCCCTTGAGTTTCTTCCAAATTCTTGAACTTTCCTGGCTTGATCTATTCTTTGTGAATAGCCTGTCTTGAATTTCTCGGGGTTTGGGGACCCACAGGCTTCCTAAAAGCATCCCCGCCTCCTCTTGGGCGTTGTACAAGGACCCGTCGGCTTCTTAGAAGTATTCACAGCCTCCTCTTAGGCTTCGTATAAATGATTTCTTCCTCCGGGAATGATAGCCTCCTCTTGGGCTTAGTACAAATTGTCCCTCGGCTTCTTAAAAGTTTCCAGCCTCCTCTTGGGCTTCGTACAAATTGTCCCGACGACCTCCTAGAGGTATAGGAACAGAAATCAATCATCTTAATAGAACCGTCTTTCCAAGAGTCTACTACTGTTTCTCAAAGCATAGTACAAAAGATGAAACTCTAGACTTGGACAGTCTAATTTCCTTGAGTCTCAAAGACATTCTCAAGCACCCTTCAAGAATAGGAAGGAACCTCGTAGACTCGGACAGTCTCAATACCCTTTGGATTTCCCATTTCCTCAAAGAAAAGGAAATATCCCTGATCCTCGAATCAAAATCCCTGAGTACAGTGTTACTCATATAAGAACTGATTTTCTCTTTGAACCCATATACTGGCCACTCAACTTAAACAGTACTCTCTTTCGCCTCCATCTCGGGCTTTGTACGAGATACAAAAAGGTTTTTATTGAATCAACACTTTAGCCTCCATCTCGGGCTTTGTACGAGATACAAAAAGACTCTCTTGTTGAGTCAAAACTTCCTTTTGCCTCTATCTCGGGCTTCGTACGAGATACAAAAACACTCTCTTGTTGAGTATAAAAGACTCTCTTGTAGAGTCAACCCTCTTCAGCCTCCGTCTTGGGTTTTGTACAAGACACAAATCACTCCCTTGTTGAGTATAAAACTTTTAACCTCCATCTCGGGCTTCGTACGAGATACCATAAAAGACTCTCTTGTTGAGTCAACTCCCTTTTAGCCTCCTCTTAGGCTTTGTATAAGGAAAACCTTTTAGCCTCCTCTTAGGCTTTGTATAAGAAAACCACTGGTTGATCCAATCAACCTTTTAGCATCAAAGTTGTGCCTCGTTCACAGTACACAAACATCAACAACTCTTTTCCCTTCATCTAATCGAAGTAAGCGGCAAGCCTCTGGATCATCTACATCCATGCCATTGTCCCTCTTTTAGCATGAGAAATTCCTAAGGAAAGATGACATTGCTCTACACTGAGTTAAAGTCTTCTCCTTCAGGTTGGAAATCCCCTATAAAGGAAATTATGGCATTGCCGGATTCACATCCCGGTTAAAGTAATTCTCCTTTATAAACAGTTGTGACAAACAGACCCTCTTTAGAGATGACAAATTCTCTCTAAAGACAACACCTTTTAGCTTCACATCTTGGGCTTTGAACAAGATACAAACTACCTTTAGCTTCACATCTTGGGCTTTGAACAAGATATAGATTACCTTCCGCTTCACGTCTTGGGCTTTGAACAAGACACCAAAACACCATTTCCTCCCGTAGAATAGGAGGAACTACGATCGCTCTGATTCCCCTGTTTCGAAAAAACGGGAATAAGTAGGCATAAGATTGAAAGAAAAATCTTAGCGAGCACACTCAACAAAAACCCAAAATCCCGTATATCAGTCAAAACATCCTAGTCCGTATTCCCTGCTAAAAGTTTAAATTCCCTGAAAATAACCTAAGAGAGCCCCCCCCCCCCCCACATTGATAGCATCCGTAACCTAACAGACCGCTGTTTAAACTCAGTATGCAAGCAGGGTTAATTGGAGACATCTATTTCCCTTCCTTAGTCAGTTCACAATAGGATAAAAAATGAATCGACCTGTAGTAACCCCCAAGGAGCGACAGTGCTTAAGAAACACGTCCAGTTTCGCTCGCTACACATACAAACTCATAAATGAACATGACGGGATACTCGGCCACAGCGGGAGATGAAAAGTATCACTGGTTCACGATAGCAATTCTGCCTTGCTTAGGAGAGATAGTCCCCGTGGGGAACAACCGTTGGTCGGGCTTAGGAGGTAAGAACTCTGTCGGGGGTGTCAGAGGAAACACGACCTCTGTCACAGTTGATCCTTCATTCAGGTGTACTGGTTTAGAAGGAGTACTTTGATTCTGCACTTTGAAGCTCGATTACTTCGGGAGAAGCGATCGACGTTCTTTCGATGTTCAACAGTCAAAAGAATTGCCATCTTTATTTAAAATGCAGAAAAAGTTTGACAAGTAAAATTCATTTTTGTTTTATTTCAAGAATCGTTGATCATGTTAAAATGTCGTTCTGTAAAGCTAAAACAAATAAGATTTGCAAACAAAAACGCTAGGGCTCAAATTTTATTGATTGGATGGAAATCAGCCAAACGCGTGATTCCATGGAGTATTTACAAAGTTAGAAAATGGTAATTTAAGGGAAAAGGGCTACATTGAAACATAACGACCGCTATCTTTCTGTCAACTCTTAAATCTGGACATCCTGAGCTTCCGTCGAAGGTGGCCTTGACTGGAGTTTTCCTGATGGATGGCATGATTGCTGAGGGATTCAACCTTGTTAGACGTAGTTACTTGCCATTATCCCTAACTTTTGCCTGGATTATGCTGTGATGATTTCCAATCCATCGGGATGATTTTTTATTATGTCTCTAATTTTTGCCTGGACCGCCCTTTCGGGTTTTCAATCAACCGAGACGTTTTTTCTTCTTTTTTATTTATTTATTTATTTAGGCGAAGTATTTCTTGACTACGTCAACATTTGTGGGGTAGGAAAATTCCTCTCCGTCCATAGTTGCTAGTCTCTGGGCGACGCCTGAGAAGGCTTTCTTGACCACATAGGGGCCGTCATAATTTGGGGTCCATTTGCCCTGAGAATCAGTGAGAAATGATTGTATCTTCTTGAGCACAATGTCTCCTTGCCCAAAGACGCGAGGTCGGACCTTTTTGTCAAACACCTTCTTCATTCTCTATTGATACAATTAACTATGACATAGTGCTGTTATTCGCTTCTCTTCGATCAGATTCAGTTCGTTGTGTCGACTTTGGCACCATTCAGCCTCCGTTAACTTAGCTTCCATCAATACCCGGATTGATGGGATCTCTACTTTTATGGGAAGCACTGCCTCCATGCCATATACTAGAGAGAAAGGGGTTTCCCTGTTGAAGTGCGGATAAATGTGCGATAACCATGCAGAGCAAAGGGTAACATCTCGTGCCATTCTTTGTAGATTACAACCATCTTTTGAACGATCTTCTTGATGTTCTTGTTAGCCGCTTCTACCGCTCCGTTCATCTTGGGTCGGTAGGGAGATAAGTTATGGTGTTCAATCTTAAACTCATCGCACAGCTTTTTCATTATCTTATTGTTCAAGTTAGATCTATTATCAGTAATGATCAGGCTCGGAACACCATAACGGCAGATGAGATTGTTTTTGATAAATCGGACCACCACTTGTCGGGTTACATTGGTGTATGACGTTGCTTCAACCTATTTGGTGAAGTAGTCAATGGCTACTAGAATGAACCAATGTCCGTTCGAAGCTTTAGGTTTAATCATGCCAATCATGTCGATTCCCTATATGAAAAAAGGCCATGGGGAAGAAAGAACTTTGAGATGCGTTGGCGGTACATGAATCTTGTCTGAGTATATCTGACACTTGTGACACCTCCTCATGTACTTGTAGCAATCGGATTCTATTGTCAACCAATAGTACACTGCTCTTAGAATTTTTTTGGCCATTGTGTGTCCGTTGGCATGAGTGCCAAAGGACCCTTCATGAATTTCTTTTATCAGCATGTCTGCTTTTGGTCTGTCTACGCATCGGAACAAGACCATGTCAAAGTTTCTCTTATAGAGTGTGTCGCCGCTCAGGAAGAAGCTGCCTGCTAGCCTTCTGAGGGTTTTTCTGTCTTTCCATAGTGCCCCAGGTGGGTACTCTTGTTTTTGAAGGAAGCACTTGATATCGTGATGCCAAGGTCTGTCATCGATGACTGCTTCAATTGTGAAGATGTAGGCGGGCCGTTCAAGGCGCATTATGTCGATCTTAGGTATGTCATTCCATTGACCTACACTAATCATGGAAGAGAGAGTGGCTAATGCATCAGCCATGTGATTCTCTTCACGAGGGATATGATGAAACTCGATTCTGTTGAAGAAGGGCAACAACCTCCTCGCATAGTCTTTGTAAGGAATCAGTCCTGATTGGTATGTGTTCCAATCTACTTTGATCTGATTGATAACCAGGGCTGAGTCGCCATATACATCCAAGTTCTTGATCCTTAAGTCGATCGCTTCTTCGAGACCCATGATATAAGCTTCGTATTCGGCCTCGTTGTTTGTACACATGAACGTAAGTCTAGCGGGGAAAGGAATGTGGGTACCCTGAGGTGTTATGATGATTGCCCTAATTCCGTTTCCATAATGATTGACAACTCCGTCAAAAATTAGTCCCCATTGGGAACCTGGTTCTGGCCCTTCACTGGGTAGCAGTTCATCGCAATCTTTCATTTTCAAGTACATGACATCTTCATCTGGGAAGTCAAACCCGATTGACTCCTGGTCGTCAATCGGTTGATGAGCCAAATGATCGGATAAAATACTTCCTTTAATGGCTTTCTAAGCATGGTACTCGATGTCGTATTCTGACAACAACATCTTCCAACAGGCAATCCTTCCCGTGAGAGCAGGTTTTTCAAAGACGTATTTGATCGGATCCATTTTGGAGATTAACCAAGTAGTGTGACGAATCATATACTGGCGAAGACGTTTGGCTGCCCAAGCCAGAGCACAATAAGTTTTCTCAAGCATAGTGTACCGAGTCTCGCAGTCGGTGAATTTCTTGCTCAAATAGTAAATGGCAGACTCTTTCCTTTTCGTTTCGTCTTGTTGGCCAAGTACACAACCCATCGAGTCTTCCAAGACTGTTAGGTAGATAATTAGTGGTCTTCCCTCCATTGGTGGTGATAGAGTCGGTGGGTTTAATAGGTATTCCTTGATACTGTCGAAGGTGGTTTGGCAGTCCTCTGTCCAAACGCAGTCCTGATTCTTTTTGAGTAATTTGAAAAGTGGCGCGCATGTCGCGGTCATGAGGACTGTAAATCTGGAAATGTAATTCAGACATCCCAGGAATCCCCTGTTGACCTTGTCAGGATCAACCTCAATTCCTTTCTGGCTGACGATGAACCCTAAGAGTTTCCCGAACACCGAAGGTGCACTTGTTGGGATTCAAGCGGAGTTTGTACTTTCTCAGACGCTCGAATAGTTTTGACAGGTGGGTCACGTGCTCCTCCTCTATTTTTGATTTGGCAATCATATCATCGACATATACCTTGATTTCTTTGTGTATCATGTCGTGGAACAGAGTAGTCATGGCCCTTTGATAGGTTGCCCCGACGTTCTTCCAACCCAATGGAATTACCTGGTAACAAAAGGTACCCCATGGGGTGATGAACGAAGTTTTATCCATGTCTTTCGGCGCCATTTTGATTTGATTATAGCCCGAGAATCTATCCATAAAGGAGAAGACTTCGAACTTTGTTGTATTGTCTACCAGCATATCAATGTGTGGTAAAGGAAAATCGTCCTTTGGAATAGCCTTGTTTAGATCTCTGTAATTCACACACATTCTGACCTTTCTGTCCTTTTTCGGAACTGGTACGATGTTGGCTAACCATTGAGGATATTCTGACGTGGCGAGGAAACCTGCGACAATCTATTTCTGTATTTCCTCTTTGATTTTGATGGCCATATCTGGATGAGTCCGTTTTAGCCTCTATTTTACTGGCGGACATTCTGATCTTAACGGTAGATGATGTTCCACGATGCTGGTATCCAACCCTGGCATGTCCTGCTATGACCAAGCGAATACATCGGGAAATTGTTTGAGAAGCTTTATCAAATTTTCTTTGACAGTTGGACTGAATAGTGCCCCAATCTTGACCTCTTTTCTTTCTTCCTCTGAGCCCAAGTTGACCGTTTCCAACGGCTCTTTGTGAGTTTAAATGGACCTTTCCTCTTGTCTGAGTAATTAGGAGATCTCTTCTGGAATTTCTTCGTCATTTTCTTCTTCAGCCTCAAATACAGGGAATTCAAAGTTGGGAGAAGGCATCGGATCGTACGTTTCAATGGGGTTTAAAACAAGCAATCTGCATGACGTGATGATTTGTGTTTAGAAGAGATAGAGAGAAATGCAAGAGTGTGTGCAATGTTTTTCTGAAAACTGCTTGTTTTTATTATTTGTTGTTTTTTAGGATTACCATTTTCTGAAAACGCGAAAAGAGAAAACAACAATAAATGCGGAAATTATAGAACGTCGTTATTTTATTTATGATCTTGTCGATTCTTGAAACTACAGCCCTATAAAACAAAACTCTGTCGCTTTGGGCAAAGTGAAGAGGTATTTACAGAAAGTGAGCCCTATCAAAACATCTGTTTCACCTAGGCAGGGTGAAAGGTTAAGATAAAGATGGCACTTAGACTTATGAACGATCTTCGGAACATCGACTGCAACCCATTTACGGCGACCTCCTCGGTGAATCATAAAGTATGGTACCTTCCCTGATTTGTCTTCTGAAAAAACGCGAATTTCTGGTGGAGCAGGATCATTGGAATCTGTCTCCCAGAGAGAGTTGTCGTAGGAGGATTCCTTAGTTGTATTTTGCATAGTATTTGTGCTCTCGGGTATATCTCCTCATCCAATTGGCTGGATGTCTTTGAGCCTGATACGAGAACTTTCGGGAGCGGTATATTTGACCATAAAGTCATACTTTCCACTTGGTTGTCCCAAGGTGTCCCACACTTCTTTGTAACTGGAGGAGTCATCCCTTTCGATGACGTTGACCTCAGGAAAAGCATAGTTAATGAATTCTAGTCCGACAAACTTTGCAAATTCATCGTCGTGCTGGACGTTTTTCTGAATGCCTTGAGTAATGATCCCATGACATGGTGGGGACGCAGGTATTCTTTTCAATGATGCTCAGCTGATTTTCATTCTTCGGCTGATTTTCTTGCCCCAAGTCTCCTGGGTACGGCTGCCAGATAGGTAGACCATCGATTGGGCCATTATAGTCGTGGTCAAAGTTATCTTTCATTCGAGTGTCCTCCTCTAATGAGTTTGGTGGAGCACAACATCCTTCTGGATCACAATCTCCGTATATTATTTCGACGTCCGACCTTGGTAATCTCGGACTCTGTACGGGATAGCAAAATGGTGTAGGCACCTCTTCCTGAGACATATAACCGTCCTCGTTAAGATAGGACTTCCATTCTTCATCGGTGTCGGGGGAATCTCCCTCGTTAATGGTATGTACTTCTTGAGACACTGGGTGAAGGAAACCTCCACTAAGGAAGAAGTTCTGAATGGGATGAAGACTTTCATCGTTAGTAGCTGTCTGGGTATAGGTTGCAGAAAAACCAAGACCCTTCTTTGTTTTATTATCAGTAAGAATGACAAGATGTCCCCATCCCTTTGCATTGTTACTTTTGATCACCTCGTGAGCATCTTTGTACGAGGAAATCGATGTTCGTTTCTCTAGTTGACTCTCACTGCTCACCGAAAGTGCCTGGAACTAAGTTCCAACAACCTCATTGGGTTCTACACAAGTGGACAATGAAAGGTTACTCACGATCAAGGCCTGTTCTCTATAGACCTTGACGAGTTGGTCATTCTTGACGAACTTCAGCTTCTGGTGAAGTGTCGAAGTGACTGCCCCAGCCTGGTGTATACAAGGTCTTCCTAATAAGCAACTGTATGTTGCCCAGATGTCCATGACCTGGAAAGTGACTAGGAAAGTGTGAGGATCGATAGTTATGGGAAGGTCGACTTCGTCGATAACTGTTTTTCTGGACCCGTCAAATGCTTTGACGACGACCTCACTGCCTCTCATCGGAGATCCTTTGAATGATAGTCGCATTAGAGTAGACTTCGGCATGACTTTGAGAGCCGATCCGGTGTCTACCAGTACGCTGGCTAAAGCATCGTCCTGGAAGTTGACTGTGATATTGAGCGCCATGTTGTGACTTGGGCCCTCTTCTGGAAATTCCTCATCACTAAACCCCAAGTTATTGCAGGAAGTGATGTTAGTGATGATGCTATCAAACTGTCGTATTGACATATCCTGTTCCATAAAGGCTTGTTCTAAGACTTTCTGTAGAGCCTCTCTGTAGGCTTCAGAACTGAGTAAAAGAGACAACACAGAGATTCTTGAAGGAGTTTGCAACAACTGATCAACAATGTTGTATTCACTCTTTTGGATGAGCTTCAGCATCTCATCATTGCTCTTTGAAAGGTCGGGATCACTGGACTGACCAACTGGTTAATTAGGAACTTCTGTTTGAGGCTCCTTTTCTCTGTTAGGTTCTCCAACTCCTCTGTTGAAGATTCGACCGCTCCGTGTTACTCGACTGATGTCTGCAATATTCACGACAGAGGGTAATGGAATTTCCTTTCCATTCTCAATTGTTGTGGCACCCTATTTGTAAGGGATCGCCTTAGCTGATTCATACGGTATTGGTTCTGGCAGATAGATAACAATAAGGGCCTTCTGATTTTTCTGGCCATCGTAAGCAACTTCAATCAATTCCTGGTTAAGAACCTTCGATTCGTCAAGTAGAGGGATGATGGTACAAACATCTTTGGTCCTTTCATGATCAGAGATTACGACAACATCCTTAATCTGATCAGCAAAATAGCCTGGTGTAGCACCCCAAAATTTACCCTACCTTTTTCTGGCTTATGTTTCTTTCTCATTTTGCATCTTTAGGTCATAACTCATAATCATATCATTGCATTGGTCTTCTAAGACATGGGATCGAGGGGTTTTCTTGCTACCGGTATTTTCCTATTCAGAGGTGGTTTAGTCGATTTCTATTTCAGGTTAAGTTGGAGCAAGAGGTTGAATTATGCTCCTTGTAATATTCTTATTCAGAGGATTCATCAGAAGCATTGGGTCAGAGGTTCATTGGTGTGAATCAGGTTTTAATTTCTTCTCAGTTCAAATCATCTTCTTCGAGATTTATCAGCATACCAGGGAGAATTGGAGTTCTTGTTTACAGTTGAGCTGGTGGATAGTTATCGATTGAGATTCTTCAGTGGATCATGTGAGTGACCAGCTTGGACATTACAGTTCCGGCGTGGTGTTTTTGTTGGTCACGGCTGAAGGTGTTGATGGAGGGAGGAAGATTGAATACGAAGAAGCCATTGGAGTTCGGTGGTGAAATCTTTTTACGAAGAACAAGGAGATGTTCATTAAGAGCGCGGCGAAGGGAGATGGTGAGATGATGATCGGCGAAGGTTGTGTGAGGGGAGGCGGAGTATGCTGAACATTGAGGGTAACGACGCAAGGAGAGAGAGAAGAAGATTTCAACCTGAGCTTGATTTAGGTTTATTTGTGCTATCTGGACCGGGCCTTTAAGCCCATGTATTGTTTCTTATTCACACCATCATAATTTCACTCACACCCTCCTCTTAGATGTTTGAATTTCTCGGGCCTAAAACCAGCCAGCCCAACGCCACAAACCACTATCCACACTCCCCCAACTTTCGCTGAACCCTCTTTGCTGAGCAGCACAACCTTGGGTCTAAAACATTCTAAAACCCATGCTCCAAATGCTTTCCTACACCACCAGAACACTGCTGCACCCTCCTTGTTTTGTTATTCGTTTTTCTTTTTTTATTTAGATTTTGAACCATGTTAGAGTTTATTTTTATAATTAGAAATAAATCTTGTTTTAATTGACTTTTTAGAATTGTTTAATTGTTGATAATTTTAGATTTAGTTTTTTAGAACTAGAAATCAATTTTGACTTAGAAATAGTTTTTTAAAAGTTTTAATTCTGAATTAATTTAGGATTTTAGAATTTAGAACTTTAATTTGGTTTTGGTTTTAGAATTAGATTTTTAATTAGAGATTAGAATTTAGTTTTAATTTGTTTTCTAATTAACTTAGGATAACTTTTAAATAGAAATTAATTTTGATTTGATTTGTTAATTAGAAGTAAATTAGGTTTAATCTTGCTTTTAATTAGCACTTTAATTTCTAACTTGGTTATTTTTGACTAATTGCTAATTTTGATTTTGATTGCCTATCTTGACTAATTCCTGATTAATTCTGGATCTTTCTTTTTGTATTTGAATTTCTCCGTACTTGGTTTCATATTTGATTTTCTCTTTGTGATTGAGCTGTCTGGTGTTTACTTGCTGATTACTTTGTATTCGCATGCTCCCTTAAGGCTCCTAGTCCGACTTAATTTCTGATTAAGCTCGGAGTAGGATAGACATTAGGCTCTCAATCCAAGCATGATAACATTAGGTAGATTCCCTCATAATCCTGACCTTAGGGCCATTTTGCATGATAACTTGTAGGATTCAGTTTCCCCCTTAGACTTTCCGTGAGTCCCGACTCTTTTCTCTCGCACCCTTGCGATTGAGACCCTTCCACCTTTCCTTTCTCCCCTAGTTAGGGGAACTACGTCGCTCTGATTCTCACGTGCGAGTGAGATACGTAGGCAGGAGATCGTGCGAGATCTCTCCGAGCACATTTCTTTCACAACCTTTCTTTATCACCTCTGTGTCTCTTTTTGACCCGTAGGTCAAACTACGACTGCTCTGATTTCCTCTTTCTCATCCGATTGAGGATACGTAGGCACGAGATGCGATATCTCGACGAGCAACCTCCCCCCTTAGTTCGTGTCCGAACTACGTTGACTCTGACTTTCCCATTGCACGAGGGAATACGTAGGCATAGGACGAGCGACGTCCTATCGAGTCACTTCCTTTTCTTTTCTTCTTCGTTTCTCCGTTCTTTCCCGTTCCCTTTCCTTCTCGGTCCAGTAGCAGTGGAGCTCCAGATGACGACACCCTTTGATGCAGACAGCAAGCGTGGATCCCGTCGAGTACGATGGACGTGTTGGGTGCTAACACCTTCCCTTCGTGTAACCGACTCCCGTACCCGTTCTCTTGGTCGTGAGACCATGCTCTTTCCCTCCTTTCAGGTTTATGCAGTGTTTCCTTTCCCTCTCTTGGGATAAATACACTTTGCTGGCGACTCTGTGTTCTTTTGCGCCACTCTCGCGTTTGCACCGTTGGATGCGAATCTTTTCGGGAGCGACACCTGGCATCCAGCTGATTGATCTAGAACTTGGACATGGTTGAATCTCTTTGCGGTCTAACTGACTTTGAAGGGCTGCTCGCACGAGGTAACATCCTTGATTATTTTCCGAGCAGACTCTACAGCGCTCGTAGTTATGCGGTGGCACCTGGCCATGTCCGCTTTAAATGCAGTGTAACCTTACTAGGTCTATTTCCATAGATCGGACATCCTAACTTTGATGCCTAGTAGGGTTCCCATTAACCACACTAATTTGTTGCAAAGTTCTTTACACGAGAGCGCACCCTTGGTTATTCTCACTGCATACTGTACAGTTTTGATAATTATGCGAAGTCATAAAATCGAGCTGGACTTGTGTAGCGCGTAACTCCACCAAGCTAGTATTCATCAAACGAATATCGAAGATTTGAATCATATTCACTTGATATTGATTTCTATCGTGGTAATCCTGAATCCATCCAAGATCCATCTGATGCTGGAGGGCCTCTTGTGCAAAAGAGCATCCCTGATTGTTTATTGAGCAGATAGGACAGGAATCATAGTCGTGCCGTGGCAGATTATGATGTTGGCTTTGCCTTGAGTGCATTGCCACCAAGTTGACATTCATTGCACGGATGTCGTGGTTCTGAATGATGTTGGAACTTGTATAAGTCATGTTAACTCCACGAACTCGATGCTCTTGGATCCATCCGAGATCCAATTGTTCCTGTAGAGCTGATTGCACCACAAAACATCCTTGATTGTTTTTAGAGCAGATATCATACTGGTAATAATTATGAGGTGGCGCATGGTCGTATCCACTATGTCTACAATGCATTTTGACCAAGTTGGCCCTCAATAAGAGTACATCATGAATTTGATAGTTGTTGTTAGACTCTCCTTCTATCAAATTTACTGCAGCTTTCTCGTGTTGAGGCAGCGGGTTCGTGAGAACATTCGGATTCGTATCTTTGAATGATAAGACCCCACTACTAACAAGCTTTTGTACATCAGATTTGAAACTGAGACAGTTTTCTATGTTATGCCCCGGTCCTCCTTGATGGTAAGGGCAAGTCTGATCTGCTTTGAACCAAAAAGGCAGATTTTTTGGTATTGTAAGAGGAGCCCTGGTTTGGACATTCCCCTTGACCAGTAAGAGTGGAAACAATTCTGCATACAACATTGGTATAGGATCAAACCCTGGGGGTCGAGTTGTACGGTTGTTGTTATATGGAGGACGAACCTGCTGAAGAGGTTGTTGTGTCCTTTGCTGAAATTGTTGTTGATTTGGTTGGCTCTGAGTAACCTGAGGTTGATACGTAAGAATAGGCACAGGGTTGATAGCAGGAGTTACAGCTGCTACTGATTGATATCGTCGCTTTGCTTTCCGAGAGAGATATTCCCAATATCCTGCTCTTTTTTCTTAGGGAGAGCACTACCGTATTGTTTTGTACTACTTGATGATCCAGCGTCTTTAACTAAACATCCTTCTTGGACTGCTTCCTCAAGACGAACTCCCATGCCCACCATCTCGGTGAAGTCGCTGGGCGCACTGGCAACCATTCTGTCGTAGTAAAATGAGCTTAAGGTTTTCAAGAAGATCTTTGTCATCTCTTTTTCCTCAAGAGGTGGACAAATCTGGGCGGCAATTTCACGCAATCTCTGAGCATATTCCTTAAAGATTTCCTTGTCCTTTTGTGACATCGATCTGAGTTGATCTCTGTCTGGTGCCATGTCCAGGTTATACTTATATTGTTGAACGAAGGCAGCACCAAGATCTCTGAAAGTGCCGATTTTAGTGCGGTTTAAACCCATGTACCATTTGAGTGCGGCACCGGTTAAACTATCCTGAAAATAATGAATCAGTAGCTCTTGGTTCTTTGTCTGAGCTGACATTCGCCGAGCGTACATCACCAAATGGCTTTGAGGGCAAGAGTTACCCTTGTACTTTTCAAAATCGGGTACCTAGAATTTGTGCGGAACTTTCACATTGGGGACCAAACAAAGGTCCGCGGCGTCTTTTCCAAATAGATCCTGACCGCGAAGGGCTTGTAGTTCTTTCTGCATTTCCAGGAACTGTTCCTAGAACTCATTCATTCGGTTGAACATACTTTCGTTTCCACCAGAAGGTATCTGTGGAATCTGTCCTTCCGGGACAGCGTGTACCACGGGTGATGGTATAGTCATCATGGCAGTGACTCTAGGTCCTTCCCTCTCCCGAAGTTTGTAACCTTCAGGAGTTGCTGTCATGCCCCGGGCATCTTCGCTTTCCCGAAGTTTGTAACCTTCAGGCCCAGCGGTTCCTGCTGTGGTTTCCGGATCTTTCGTGATCGGCGGAATATATCCTTCCGGGATATAGTTAAAAGGCATGCCCCAGGGACGATCTTTCGGTATTTTGTACCTAGGATCATACTTTTCCACTATGGGCGTTGATGTGATCTCTGAGATCACAGTCCTTTGTTGTTGCATCTGAGCTTCTGCAAGAGCTTGCATATCGTTATGAAGCTTTCTCAAATCTTCTTTCAGAGTGTCGATCTCTTCCCTTAACTCTCTGTTCTCTTCCTCGAGATCCTCCATCTTTTTCTGTTGATTGGCCCGAGTATTGTACGAATGAGACAGTTTGACTCTAGAATTGAGACGCAAACGTGAGATTCGTAGGTAAGAAGAATGCGTTACGAATGATATGCAATGATTATATTAATTGTATATATATTTTTGTTTATTCAAAGTAAACTTCGACAATTGGATTGCAAATATCAAACAGTGGGGAAACCCCGTTTTATTGAATTCAGAGATTGCAGAATGGAAACACAGTAATTTACATAGTGCTGCAAAAGGAAATCTAAACTTATGGGTCCTGAGTCCTCTCTGAAGCGAGCTCAGGTGCTGGTTCTGGTACTTTCCTTTTCTTTGACCGGGGCTCTTGAGTCGTTGTCAGGTCGTCATTCCTTTGTCAAGTGAAAGGAGCGAGCAAATTCCTCTGGTCATCCTAATTTTCTACAGCATGTTGCTCCAAAATCTCGATCAGAGCGTCTTTTCCTTTTAATAGTTGATGTATTTTCTTACATTCTACATTGAGAATACGGTACTTATTCCTCCAAGACATTCTCTCCTGTTGAACTTTGCTGAGAGTAACCTGGATTTTTTCCGTATCTGACATAAAGTAAAGGACGGGGTCCCTTAACGGAAGAACTTCCTGACAAGGGTAAGACATCCTCAGCTTGAGAGCTCTAGTTTGTACCCAGTGGAGATAAGGTTCCACCGAGACACAGTCTGGTTTTCCTAGAGACTCTCGTCCTTTTCTATGAACGTGTTTCCAGGCATGCACTATTTTTGTCTTTAGTGCTCTGTTATTTTCTCCTTCCTTGAAGAAAAGACCTTCCAGATGAGCATTTCGCGGGACATGCCTCATCGGGTATCCGAGTTGATGATGAACTAAAACGGGATGATAGTTAATTCCTCCTTTAGTTCCTATGAGGGGTACATTTGGGAAATTTCCACAACGGTCAATGATTCTGATCCCGTCATAGATTCGATTGTACCAATCGATGTTAGAGTTGGTAAGAGACATGATTCTCTGCGACCAACGTAAAGTACTCTTTAGATCCCAAAATGCAGCAGACTTGGGTAAGTGGGAAGTGAACCATTTGTAGAGAACGGGTACACAGCATGTGATCATTCCTCCATTGTAAAAATTCCCTTAAGTGTACAGAATGATAAGCGTCTGCGAGCAAGGTCGGTACAGGGTTTCCAATTAGAAAAATCTTAATGGCGTTGATATCTACAAAGTTATCGATGTTGGGAAACAAAAATAACCCGTAGGTAAGCAAAATAAAGATGCTTTTGAAAGCGGCCATGTTCCCTATACTAGCAAAGTATAGAGCTTTCTTTATTAAGAACTGGGCTGGCAAACCCTGGATTCCACCCTTAGTGGTCATGTGAGTCCTGACTTCTGACTCATCCAAATAAATTGCCCTTGCAATGGTTTGATCCTTTGGAATTTCTTCCAGTCCAGAAAAGGGAGCTTGGTCAGTGATGTGTAAATCCGTCAGGTGAGAGTATTCCTCCAGTGTTGGTTCTAGCTGATAATCCGAGAATGTGAAACAGTGATAGACCGGATCGTAGAACTAGATTAATGTGGACAGGATTCCTTCGATTACATGGACCCTTAATAAGGACAGCAGTCCTCCATACTTAGCTCTGAAAGACTCAGGGTTTGTTATCATCCCTGCCAACCCTCTCAAATCCTCTAGTTTTGGAACCTTGAAGGTGTACTTGTGAGTTTTCCTTCTACCGAAATCCATTAGCAATCTCTTTATCTGACATTTGCAATCATTGTCTTAGTTTAATTTGAAAAAGAGGGACTAGAAGAGAAGATTTTTCTTTGTTTTTTAATGATTTTTTAATGAAATGAATGCAGCACACAAAAACATAGAAAAAACATGGGGTCAAAGGGTCGGTGTCATGAAGTCAAGGCTCTACCCATCCCCAAAGGTTTATACTGGCGATTTTTTGTACCTGTCCATAAAATCATTGACCCCTCTTGGGATAACAACAGCAAGCGGATTGCCAGCGAGCTGATGTATCTTAGAGTGATCTCAGATGAGGGTAGTATCGCGTGATAACTATTCCCAATAGCTTCCGCACTACAAAATGGTTTCAGTCTACTAAAAACCTCAATTTCTCAGATAACCGTTTCGACCACACTACTTTCAACAACTGAAGTCGTATAGGTAATGCATCTGCAAAGGGAGTCTCCACTGAGTTTGATGGTCGAACGGGGACTCTTAACTGGGATTCACTCCCCGTAAGATTACCTGTATAATGCCATCCCCTATCTTAGGTGTATACTCAATCTTTCCACATGCGGCATCACACGCATTCCCATTAGCAGAAAAATAAACATGGATATCAATTAGGAAAAGCAGTATATATATTTGTCTTAATATCCTAGACCTCTAGTCTTATGATCCTATACAGACAATGACTCCCCAGCAGAGTCGCCATTTCTGTGACACTCGGTGAATTTAAATCACTACCGCTTTGGTATTACAGTTCGATTCATTTTTTATCCTGTGAAGCTGATTAAGGAAGGGAAATAGATGTCTCCAATTAACCCTGCTTGCAAACTAAGGTTGAACAATAAAAAATGTTGGTTTACAGATGCTATCAAAATAGGGGGTTCTTCTTTAGGGTTATTAGCTTAAAAACAGTGTCTAGGCTATTGGTAAGGTGTTAGGTCTGATGCTTTTTTATTGATGTATGAAGGTACGGGATTTTGGGGTTTTGATTAGTATGCTCGCTAAGATTTTGCAATCTTATGCCTACGTATTCCCGTTTAACGAAATAGGGAAACCAGAGCGATCGTAGTTCCTCCTATTCTATGGGAGGAAAGAGGTGTTTTGGTGTCTTGTTCAAAGCCCAAGACATGAAGCTAAAGGTGGTTTATATCTTGTTCAAAGCCCAAGATATGAAGCTAAAGGTGGTTTGGCTGAGAGGGAATTTGTCATCTCTAGAGAGGACTTGTTAATGTTTGTATGCTGTGAGCAAGGCACAAATTTGATGCTAAAAGGTTGATTGAGTCAACCGGGGGTTTCTTTATACAAAGTCTAAGAAGAGGCGGGAAGTTTGACTTTTCCGTGGAAAATGTTCTTTCTGTCTTGTACAACGCCCAAGATTGAGGCTAAAAGGGATTTTGACTCCGTTGGGGCGAATTTATCTTGTATGAAGCCCAAGATAGAGGCTAAAATGGTTTGACTCAACAAGAGAGTATTTTTATCTGTTTTGTATAAAGCCCAAGATGGAGGCTAAAAAAGGTTGACTCAACAAGAGAGTCTTGAACAGGTGATTGAATCAACAAGAGAGTCTGAAGGTTGACTGACTCAACAAGAGAGTCTTTTATACTTAACAAGAGAGTGATTTGTTGTCTCGTACGAAGCCCGAGATTAAGGCTGAAAGGAGATTGACTCAACAAGAGAGACTTTTATGCTCAACAAGAGAGTGTTTTATATGTGTCTTGTATGAATCCCAAGACGGAGACTAAAAGTGGTTGACTCAACAAGAGAGTCTTTTATACTCAACAAGAGAGTGTTTTTGCTGTCTCGTACAAAGCCCGATATTGAGGCTAAAAAAGGTTGACTCAACAAGAGAGTGGGTTTTTATATGTCTTGTACAAAGCCCAAGACGGAGGCTAAAGGTGGTTGACTCAACAAGAGGGTCTGAAAAGGTTAGCTCCGCTAGGGGGAATCATTTGTACAGAGCCCAAGAGGAGGCTAACTTACTGCTAAGGATTATTTAGATCCTGAAACGGGTCCAAGTGTGGGGAACTCTCATGAGAGAGACTGGGTTTCAGAGTGATCGGTGCTTCTCCCTATGTTTGAAAGGAACTTGAGAATGTCTTTGAGACTCAAGAGGTTTAGACTGTCCAAGTCTAGAGTTTTATTTTTTGTACAATGCCCAAGAGGAGGCGCGGGTATTAAGGGATGAGTATCAACCCTACAATGGCCAGAGTTTTTAACGCGGGAAAGACTGCTCTAGTAAAGGATGACTAAGTTCTGTCTTATACCTTTAAGAGGTCGTCAGGGTCCTTGTATTAAGCCCAAGAGATGGCATGAGAACTTCTAAGAAGCCAAAGGGTCCTTGTACAACGCCTAAGAGGATGCGGGTATGCTTTTAGGAAGCCTGTGGGTCCCCAAACCAAGAGAAGTTCAAGAAATGCAATTCACAGAGAAGAGATCATTCCAGGAAAGTTCAAGAATTTGGAAGAAACTCAAGAGATGCCATTCACGGAGAAAAGATCATCTCTGGGGAGTTCGAGTTTCTTTGACAATTTCTAAGGGTGACAGTCTGAGAAAAGGTTCACCGAGAATACTGTCTTTCTCTTTGTTCCATATTGTTTAACCCCAAGAAAAGGGAAGACTGTATCTGGAATCCTACGGGGATCTAGTTTTGTCTGTATTTAAGAGTGACCAACAGGGCTTTACCTAGTGCTAGACGTTGTTGCCGGGGAAAACTCTAAATAACTATACTAGTATTACATAGTGGATATGTGACAAGCATATAAAAGGATGTGAAAGAAGACTTACAGTGAAGCAGCCCCACAATACAGTTATATACATATGAAAGCGGTAAATGAAAGCAGATAAACACTTACCCGTTGTAGAGCTTCCATGTTATTTGGTTAGTTGTTCAACAAAGAAAGTTTTGATAACAACATATATTTGAATTCAAAATCAAAGGAGAAAGTGCTTTGAAAAGATTGTTGGGGCTTACAGCTCAAGGAGAGGCCCAAGTTTTAACGATGATCGCACCGTTGTTTTAAAAACTGTACAGAGGGACTTATACAATATGTGAGGCCTAAAAAGTTTTATGTACAAGGGGATGGGTCTTACACTCTATTAGAGGCCCAAAGATTTATTTTTGTACAAGAGATGGGGCTTACAACTCAAGGAGATACCCAGGTTTATTTGTTTGGCAACGGCGATCACGCCGAGGTTTTTGAAAACACAGTGGGTCTTATACAATTCCCAAATCATGTTGGTTTCAAAAAAGGGGTTGGGTCTTACACTCTACTAGAGGCCCAAAGGAATTTAAAGAAAATAAATGGGGCTTATAACACGAGGGTAGGCCCAGATGTTTTGATTTTTGAACTGGCGATTGCGCCGATATTTTTTCCTTTACCGCAGAGGGACTTATACAATATCTGAGGCCCAAAAAGGTTTTGGTTAAAAGGGGATTGGGTCTTACACTCTATTAGAGGCCCAAAGTTTTTGTTTTTTGAAAAGGAATGAGACTTACAGCTCGAGGAGAGGCCCGATTGGTTTTGTTAACAAGGCGACGATCGCGCCGTTGTTTTTGAAAACAGTGAGACTTATACAATGACTGAGGCCCAAAAAGTGGTGTATTTACAAAGGGAATGAGTCTTACACTCTAATAGAGACCCAAAGAGTTTGAAAATGAATAAAGATGGGTCATATAGCTCAAGGAGAAGCCCAAAGATTTTTTGTTAAAAAGGCGACGATTGTGCCGAACTTTTTGATGGTATCGGGACTTATACAATACAATGAGGCTCAAATTATTTTGGTTTTCAAGAGGGGTTGGATTTTACACTCTATTAGAGACCCAAAGTGTTTGAAAATGGTTTGTTTAGGGTGATCAAAATCAAAACCCTAAATTAATTTCAAAAAGGATTTTAATTAAATAAAAATTTAATTAAAATGATCAAAATTATCAAACATGTGTGAAAAACAGGTTGTGATCTTGGATTAATGTTTGAAAAATCATGTTTATATCCACAAAATGATTGGAAACCAATTAAATTTGGAAAATCAAGGAGGAAAAAATATTTTAAATGTTAAAAAACAAATAAAAGATTAATTCTTTGCAAAAATATCAAGTATATAAAATAAATAATATTTTTGGGAATTTTTGGCAAAATAAAATATTTTAACAGTTTTGTGAATTATTAAAAAAAGAATCAACTCAAAATCATTAAAACTCAGAGAGAAATTAATTTTTGAATCAATTAAATAAAATCACAAATTTCAAATATTTGAATTTGTGAAAAAGGCGCCAAGAACATGGCAAGAACACGCGCCACCCCTCTGTTTCTGCAGATTTATATTTTCTCATCAATCTCACTGAATACTTGATGAAATCATGCAATCTACATATCAATCTACTCGTTTTCACCTCACGATCATGTCTATGGTCTTTAATTTCATTTATTTTAAGCATGGAATAAGAAATCAAAGAGAAACCTCAAGAACCCTAGATTCTACATGAAGGCTCAGAAATTCCAAACACGATTAATACAAAGCAATTAATTGAGGGGAAACATTACATACATGATTATGAACATATGACAAAATTATTGTGCGAGGAAAAATGCATGAATCATGAGATGCCCAAGTTGAGGCTTACCTCTTGCAGCTGGTTATCGTGTTTTGTGTTGGAGGTGTTACAGCTAGGTTCCAATGATGTGGATAGCTCCCCTAGGTGCCAAGTGATGTGCCTGAATGCTTGGAATGGTTTGGAACAAGCTGGAACTGAAGATGGCACCCCAACTGCAAGTTTGCTAAAAGCTTGAGCAGTTGGATGGTGATTTTGAGAAATCAGTGTTCCAGATGTTGTTTAAATGTTTGGATCACTTATATATGATGTTTATGAGGGGTGTGTGTGTGATTGGTTTGGTTGGAATAACTCTCCAACTCAAAACCCGATAGTGACTTGGTTTGGAAGGCAAATTTAGAAGTGAGAAGGTGATTTTGAGGAAAGCATCTGTTTGATGGCTTTGGTGCACTTAAACTGAGCACAAATGAGCTTTATTTATAGTAGAGCAAGTTTGTTTTGTAAGGAATAGGGAATGACAACTGCAGCAGAGGTTTGGCAAATGTTGATCAATAAGAATCCAAGTCTCCTCTAGCCATTGACTAGAGGTTAGAGCACAGGCTGCTGGTTCCCTAGTTCAGAGATCATCCTTGACTCATTCAGTTGGAAATTGCTCAGTTCATGCCACCTTGGTGCATCCATTGAATGCTCCAAAACAAAATTGGAGTCTTGTCCCCTCTTTAGGGTTTTTTAGGTTTGGCATGCTATTTTTAGTTCCAAAGACTTTGGAGGCTTGGAGATCAGATCATCCCCCTTGGATTTGATCCTTAGATGTGCCCAAAATGATGACAAGGCTTGGAATTATCTGATCTTGCCAAATCGAGAAAAAGTGCAAAATTCTGCCTTGCCATGACAGTTGCAGCAAGGCATGTTCCAGCTATCATAACTCTTAGCCCAAGTGGAATTTCATGGGGTTCTTGGCCATTTTGGAAAGCTCTCATATGATACAACATATGTGTGATCATAGTTTGTCTTGATACTTTTTGGATCCAAGTGAAAAATTCCCGTACATTTTGGAAAAAGTGAAACAGATTCTGACTTAGTGAATATTTGACTAAGTGTTGGAAAAAGTGACATTTCATGTTTTCAGCCATTTTGATCCAACCATAACTCAAAATCCACGATGAATTGGAATGAGGTGTAGTTGACACTTTTAAAGTATGTCATGAAAGCTACAAATCCATCTTTGGATCAGCCTAAATGGTTGCTTGGATCTCAAGTTATGATCCTTGGAAGTTGGTACCCTAGCCACTTTATTCCATAACTTAGAAAATTTCTAAGTTTTTTATGGTTAACCTTTTTACAAGTTATCCCACTTTTTTTGGTTTTTCTTGATGAATGATGATTCCAATCACACATTAACATCATTTTAGGGTTAGGGGACCATAATTGATCAAAAAATCAAAAAGTCAAACTTTGACTTTTGGGCACAGTTGACTTTTTATCAGATGAATTCCAAACTGTGCGATCCTCTATGAAATCAAGTCCTTGACCTAAATAAAACTTGATGGATTGATTTCATAGGTGTTATAGGGTGTATTGAATCATGTCCCAAGGTTTGGGAGCATGTCTTGGTCAACAGTCAAAGGCACAGTTGACTTTTTTCCGCGAAACCCTAACTGTGGTCCTGATGAACTTGAAACTTGTGAATCAAGCTTCTTGGATCAATCCATTATTGCAAATGGATCAATTAGTTTGTTAGAGACCCTCAAATCATGTCTTGAGGTCTTGGCTCATGTTTTGTCCCAAAACTCAACTTAGGGGTGAATTAGGTCAAGAAACCCTAATTCCTGATTTTTTTGGTGAATGCATCCCCTGAGGCTAAATTGACTTGATGATTGGGTTTATGATGTCCCTTAGAGTATTTTAGGTTGTGCTTTGAAGCATTGGCTCATGCCCAGAGGAAAAGTTCCATCTGGAGGCCCTGGTCGACCAAAACCCTAATTTGGTGACACTGGCGATCTTGAGGCTTGATCCACTTGGAATGTTGCAGCCTGGTGCTTGATTCTTGATATGGGAGTCCTCTTGATCCATTGTGGATGTTGGAGAGGCTTAGACAAGTTGAAGATCGTGTCACTCCTTGATTGATCCTTTGTCTAAGAGCTCTGAGAGGGCTTGAAACCCTAAGTTTGATTGTAGTGAGTGCTCACCCATCTTTGGGGGAGACTAATGTGGTATGATGGTTCATCCATATTGTGGTGATGATTTGCACATTGATGGAAAATCTTAGTGGTCAAAATTTTGGGTATGGCACGTTCCATGTGTTCTGAGTTACTCAGGTGAGGGAGTATAGATTCCTTGGTAAGGGGGAATTCTAGAGAGGGGTGTGTTTGAGGGGAGTGTTCCTTGATCAACCATTTCAGACTTCCTTCTAGATTCTTTAGGAGTCTCAACTTCCTTTCAGGACCTTTTTTAACTTCACCCACACTGGGTATATTGTGCAGAAGGAGTTTTAGCCAAAATTTGTCAAAAGGGGGAGATTGAAAGTTCCTGTGGTTTGACTAAAATTTGGTAAAACTTGATGAAGAACATGATGATCCAACATGAAGAATTCTGCCAGAAAACAAAGATGTCGAATGACATGTCCCAGCATGAAGACTCGACATCATGACAGTCACAGCAGGTTGTTTTAATTTTGTTTCAAGATTCAAGGTGCGTTTAGCAGTGGATCAAGGACAGAAGATTTGAAGCCCAAGACAGAAGACTATAAAAGAAGACTTAGACCTAGGGTTGAAGTACTAATCTCTTGTAACACTTTTGTAAAAGAAAATAAGGGTTTAGGGTTTTGAAAGTCGTAGGCTTTCTTGTGTTATAAGTCTCCCTTTGTATCGGTTGGATACACTGTGGTAGACATAGATGTTTATATAGATTCAGAAGCCTTGAGGTAATGAATTGTTTATTGTTCTTGAATGAAACTTTGAAGCAAATCCAAGTAGGTTTGTTAGTCGAGTGTGCTTGGCTGAACTTTACATTGAAAGAGAATTCTTTCAAGTAGTATGATACGGTTATTGTGACTATAACTGTTAGATATCACAGAATGTAATTAAGGGAGTGAGATGAGGTTCTCTTATCAATTAGATGGGATTTCTAATAATAAAGTTTTCATTAGGTAGTGATAGGTAAACCAGAGGTTGTTTACGGTAAACCAGAGGTTGTTTACATAAAACTATACTACTGATAATAGATTCTTCTTCCTTGCTTGGTAGTCTCCAGATGTAGGTGATTTGCACCGAACTGGGTTAACATATCTTGTGTTATTTATCATTCTGCAATTTACAGTTCAATATTTGGTTGTTGATTAACATGTTGTAACAGATGTTGAAACATCTGTTGTGACTCTGTTGCTGATATTCAGAGTATCAATTTGTTTGTTTTGTCCTTGTTTTAAAGTGATGCAGAGATCAATGTCTTGACATGTTGCTAGGACATCTGTGATTTGTTATACCAGAGTTTTATCATTAAACAAGATAAAACTTGCATGAATGAATTACAGAGATTATCTCACTATATATAGAGTCCAATGATAAGTTGGTTAAACAACTAAGAGTACCAACCAAAAAACCAACTATCAAACTAACTAAAAAAAAAGTGGAAACTTGCATAACAAGCAAATGAAAACCTACTCACTAACACAATGTCGATGCTCCAACATTATTAAACTAACACCGGGAACATCTAACTATGATAGAATTCTTTCAACGTCGCTCATGAGTTTGTATTCTAAAACAAAGGCAATAGAGCAAGAGATTTGATCATTGGGCTTAAATATGTCACACTATAGATCAAGTTTAAAGTAAAAGGTTAATACCGGTTTTATTTTAGAAATTAAGAAGAAAAATTATAAAATTTAAAAATGGAATATAAAATACATTTTAAATTTTCATATATATATATATATATATATATATATATATATATATATATATATATATATATATATATATATATATATATATATATATATATATAATTTAGTTTTAATTTTTTTGTTTTAATCGACCTATTTTAGAGACAATTTTGATAACATCTATCAATCAATTTATGATATGAATATTATATTTGATTATCTAAACATGGTCATGTCAACAAAATTTATATTAAATAAAGTGAGAGATCAAAATTAAAAAAAAAAAGTCAATAAATTAATTTTAATTAAAAATAATAAGAAGAAGAAAATGAAAATTATATTTAAACCGTTTATAAGTTTAATATCACTAACACTTCATTTGTAAAGAGTTTTATAATAAGTCGAATGATTATTAGTATTTTTTTGATAAATAATATATTATCCTCTCCATTATAAAATAAATATCATATTTATAAAAATTATTTATTTTAAAATAAGTGTCACTTCTAGATTATTATGTATTTTTAAATTTGTTTTTTTTTAATTATATTGCATTGATGATAATTAAAATATATCAATAATCAATAATAATAATTTGATAAAATCATACTCTCTTTTATTTATCATATTTTTTTAATTTATATAAAAATATCTACTAAAATACTTATTTTGGAATAAACGTAGGAGTAATATATAAGAATTGAGTAGTTTGTGTAAAACAAAAATGTTAACGTGTGCTATAGAGGTAAAAGTTAAAAACTAAATGAAAAATTGTTATATTTAAAATTATACCTTGATTTTAATATAATTAATTTTCTTAATTATTTTTTCAATACAAATTTTTTATTAATAAGTTTCTTAACATAACTCATCCCCAAATAAAATGTAAGAATGGAGTCCTAGTACATGGTTTATTGAGGCAGTAGTTTTTCCCCACTAATTGCGTAATCCTGCCCCGTAAAACCCTGTTTAACATCAAAATATAACAGCGGTAGTGTATGGTGCCATTTCCAATAAGAAAATGGAAATTTATGCCATAAGTCGCAATTCTCAATTTCCAATTCTCTTTATCCTTAAAAGAAAACTTTCAGTCTTCCACTGTTGGTTGGTTCTACCAAAACATTTTTTGTCCTTCCTATGGTACCCATGGTAACTTCGCAAAACCACTTCAGTTTTTACTTCTTAAAATTTAATTTTAATACTGTAAAATATTTCCATACATACATTAAATCTCAAAGTATTTTGTAACATTATTTTTTAACGTTATTTTAAAATAAATGTACGAACAACTTTAATCTGATTTAGTTAGGCGAACATATAAATAAATTTTTACAGGCAATTTATTAATTTAATTTATTAAATTGCTTTAATTTTACAGTATAGTATGACGAGCATTATTTGAAAATTTTCACTTAAAAAAGTTCATGATGATGAGCTTTAAATTAATGTTGTTAGAAAAAACTTTCAAAATCATTCAGTCAAAAACAGTTTTCATCAATGAATATACATACCGTACTTCTTCTGTTAAATTTTTTTTTTAAGAATTGAATTGAATTTCAACTGAATAAGCAAATACAGAAAACTAATCTTATCGCATTGCAATGAGAAAAAAAGGCAAGCATCTCCATAAGAAAGAGACAAAAGAAACTAAACGGTTACACGTGCAGCAAAAAATGCTCACACGCTCAACAAAAAAGCGCGTACTCAAACGCGCTGCATAACCACAATAATGTTACGAAAGTATACGGCACGGTCAACAGCGTTAGTTGACTACAGTGTTTTAATGCACTACCATTGTTTCCTTGCTTGTTTGCACTTCTCTATAATAAATCACCGCGCCGCCCCAACGCCGAGAGAGCGTGACAGTGGGTCCCACCACAGACATTAATAATTGCGTAACACAGGGCCGCCCCTATCCACGCTGCTTCCTTATAAACACGACACGTGTTTCAAAAAATAACATTTGCAGAGGAGGCTGCGTTTCATATTTAACGGCGGTTAAGTGTAACGTTACTTTTTAAGGGGAATGTTATGACGGCGTTTGCTGATGATAATTGCGGAGATATTTGTCGGTATTCTCCGTCTCTTCGCCGCGTGACATGGATTAGGATCATGAGAAATTTGATCAAACCACGAGGAAATTTGTTTGAATTAGTCTGATGGATCCGACGGTTGAAAATTGAGATGGTTTTAGAGGATGACACGTGTGGATCCCTAGCAGGAGACACGCATAGGAATATGACACCGTCTTTAGTCAGAAATGTCATCATCTATTACTGCCGTCCTTTTTTTCTTCCTTTTTCACTTTCACACCGTTGAAATTCTTTTTCACGCAACAACCTATTTTTAATATATAAATTTTTATTTTATTTTTGTTCTAGAAAGAGAAAGCTAGTGAATATTTATAAATTGTTGAAATGACTATAAACAAAAATAAATCCTACAATAAAAATCAAATTTGTATAATATTTGTTGTCTTTAATAAAATAAATATTTATATACTTCATACTTTTTATATTCCTTTTCACGATCAATTTTTTTTTAATATAAGACTATTTTATTTATATATTTCTTATATTCCTTTTAACTTAATATAAGACTACTTTATTTTTATATAAAATTATTTTAAATATTCTATTTGAGCCGAGTAATTGATATAGACCATTAGATAATAAAGTCAATATCATAATATGACACATGTTCTTTGAAAAGTTGTTCAAAAACAACATTATAGAATTTTTGAATTAGGATGTGATTACGTTTAGACTGACTAATATTTTAAGGACTTTCGTAAGAAGGAGTCAACATATTCTTTGAAACTTTTCCTCTCGAATAACTATCATCAAGAAAGATTTTATGATTTATAAATTTTAAAACATTATTATAAAGTAACATTTTTTCTCCCGTTCTAAAAGACTTCCATGAACATTTCATGGTTTGAATTTATCACCTTGATGATGACTTCGTTGAAATGTGCCAGGTACTCTCGTAAGGACTCAGAGTGTCCCTGATGCACGTTGAATAAGTTTACGGTGGATACCTTGCAATATTTGCTCGCTCAAAATTAATGGATAAGTTTTTTGAAAAGGTCTTGATAGCTGGTCGTGAAGAACCTGGGGAGGTTCATGTATAAACGCAAGACCACCTCTTTCAGTGTTCTAGATAGAAGTTTGTACTTGAGAGAATCTGATGCACCTATTATTGTCATCTATGTATTGATAGAGGTAACATGCCCCTGCAGATTGCTTTTTTTTTATGTCAAATGTCACAAGAAATGACGACTTAAAATTATTAGGAATTGGGGCATCCGGATCTCGAAAGAAATGGCTTAAGGATTTAACACCCCCATTCATTCCTTTTCATCATCATCCTCTTCATGTTGATGGATGTTCTAAACGTTAGTTTGTAAGATTTGGTTCTGACGACACAATTTCTCCATAACAACCTATTTTTCCACTAAGGACTTTGGGTCAACATTTGTGGATGTAACCTTTGAGATACCATTGCGAGACAACAACTAGGTTAATTGAGAATTTTTTTTCTTAAAAAAGGCGTGTGTTTATGCCTATTTTACCTGACCCCGTGTTAGGCGTGAACTGTACTTGCAGTGAGTATAATATAGGTGATTCTGCATGCGATAAATTAAGCAAGGTATTCTTTCAAGTGAAACACCACCTATATAGAAGGATCTCAACAAGAGTTCACCATTGTCTTTATCATCCAAGATTTAATATGAGTTGAGTTGTTTCCCACCATTAATATGAGTTGAGTTGAGTTGTTCACAATTATTTTTCAATGGATTTGTTTCCCACCATTTAATATGAGTTGAGTTGTTGTTTTAGACATAACCTATGACGCAAATAGTTGGTCATATACAATGATTCAATACCTTACATGGAAACCTCCCCCAAGATTTTATTCTCGAGGCACATGATAATGAAACTCCTGAACTTATCCATCATTCGGTTTTATCTGCTTATGTTAGGCATGCAAACATCAATACTTCACCTTTTAATGCTTCCACTCACTTTAGTTGAGTTAATATTGTTTGCATATTCACTTTTCAAAACCCAAAATCAAGATTATGGCACTCCTTAACTTGCCATCTGTAGCAGCCCAAAATTTGCCCTACCTTTTTCTAACTTTTTCTGGCTTATGTTCGCATTCATCTGCATTTTTCAGTAGGTCATACTCATATTCATACATTTGCATGAGCTCCTAAGGCGTGGGATCAAGGTATCATGTGCAGGCTCAGAATTCTCTCTTGTTGTGAGACTCTCATCTTCATTCAGGGTTGAATTCTCATCAAGTTTATCTTCTTCAAGTTTCTCAAGAGTGTCAGTGGGGATCAGGGTTTCACGGTGGAGACATTTTAGGTATTCATGGAAGAGATCAAACTGTGGACTCATATTGTGGTTAGGATATTGTTGTTCTCTCCATTGCTTATTGTTTGTTGCCTGAAATACGGGTTTATGTGAATTTGAAAATGGAACTGGAGGTCCATCAAGAAGTTGAATTTGATTTGAATTTGAAATTTGGTTTGAGGACATTCAAAAGGATCAACATTCTTAAGGAGCACATTAGGATTGTTCATGTGGATTACCTGGAATTCAAGATACAAGCCCATTCTTTCTAACCAATTAACCATTGTCATACTAATATCCATATTCATTTTAAACTTCTCTTTCCCATTTTAAACCATTTTTCTTAATAATATCCATTTCACAAATAATTCACATCCACTTTTAAACTCATTTTCCAAGCTTGTATCCACATTAATCCATCCATAACCATCGCAAATCCACTTTTCAATCTTAAATCCATGGTTTCAAATCCAAATAGCGCTATCCATTTCATCATCCACATCCAAAACCTATAACCATGTTAGATATCTATTTTATTCAATTTAGTTCATATCCAAAATACCAAATTATCCATTTCCAAATCCATCTTTTTATGTCCACATAAATCCATTCAAAATCCATTTTCTAAAATCCAAATTAAAACCATAACCCAAAAGCTAAATCCAATGTCCAAATTACAAGTGCAAGACATCAGGAAATTAATAGGAAAATTGCAGCTCAAAGAAAATTGGATAACAGAGCTACATCTTTTCAAAAAGCTGATGACGGAAAAGAGAAAATCACAACAGCAGTTCCTGATAACAGAAAGTTCCATATTACAATCATAAGAGTGTTACAGCAGCAAAAATTCAGTGACCAGAGTTCATTACAACAGTTCCACCATTTTCCTAACCCTAACCTTTTTTTCTAACCGAACTTATAACAGAAAAAACCAGTAAAAACTAACTCCTAACCGAATCTCTAACAGAAAAAACCTCTTCAATCATCATCTCCAACCTTCAAGCTTCATCCACTTTCACCATCTTCAATTCTCTTCTTCATATTCAATTCTCTTCATCGTATTCAATTCACACTTTAGAAATCTTTCTCCAACTCGTAAATTCATCATTCATCATCTTCGATTTTCATAACCTGCAAAAATCTTTGTCAATCTCCATCATCACACACAGAGACTCAAGAGCGTGAACACAACACAACAACCTTCTGCAGTTTCTTTCATTCTGCAACTCACTCATCATTATCAACAACAGTGAAATCATAATTCCAGAATCTTCAACATCATCTCTTCAAATTTATTTCCAGTAACCTTTGAAGTTCATCTGCAATCGTAACGGAATCAACCTTCGTAGCCTCCACCAAAACCGCATCAAGAACCTGCAATAGCAACGTCCGCAAATTCATCGAACTAGAAGCGAAATAAGAAGGAGAAGAAGAAAACAGCGAAAAAAAAGGGGAATTAAGCGGAAAAAGCGTATCGAATTGTCAAACCTCATTGTACGATTTCGTTGCGCAGACTATATCTTCGTCATCATCAATTTACAACATTTGAAACGTCGCATCCTCTTCATCAATTCGTGGCACCGGCGAACGTTCTTTCCTCCGCCAAATTAGGGTTCTTTGAATTCGCATCGGTCAGATTGAGTTCGTACGGTTCGATGGAGTTGCGAGGAGAATGTTGAAGACGAAGCAAAGCGGCTGAGGGAGAGGATTTTTTTTTTCGTCGCCGGTTGTTTAAGGAGGTTGAAGGCGGGAGAGCGTCACGCGGATAAGATGATGAAGAGGGAGCGACACATTTGGTGACAGAAGAATGGAAAAGATGGAGTCCCTTGTTTGCTTTTAGGTCAAATATTGTGGACTGGAAGCGCTTTTCCACACCACCGAACTTCTCAATGCACCCTCCAGTTTTGATTCAGGTCAATTTTTCTTTTAGAATTAATGCAAATGTTAATTAGGATGATTTTAATTAGGTGTTAGTTCTAGATATATGTTCTAATTTTAATTTTAGATTTAGGTTAATCGTGATTTGAACTAAATGGGTTTAACATTGTGATTAGAATTAGAGTATTTTTGAATTTGCTTAGTGTTATTTGGTTTAGGACAATTAGATTAGGTATCATTTTTTTTAATTAGAGCTTAATTTTGATTGATTTAGACCTTGGTTTTAGGATTAGTTTCAGAAGTAGATTTTGGAATTAATTCCTAACCTTAGACTTGATTATTAATTTCGAATTAGAAATTAACATTGACTTGCAACTTTGTTTAGTATTTGATTAACGATAAATTGATATTAGTTGTAATTCGATTAATGAGAATTGAATTCCGATAATTGTTTTTGGATGATTATTTTTTTATTTAATCATATCCTAATTGTCTTTGTCTTACTAATGCACTAATTGTTTTTAGCTTAATTGCTTAATAATTGTTTTTAGCTTAATTGCTTAATAATTGTTTTTAGCTTAATTGAACTAATTATTTTTTTGCTTACTAATTGTTTTTTGCTTAATCGCACTACATGTTTTAGGCTTAATTGTCCACTAATTGTTCATTAGAATTGGAAATTAACTTTGAACTAATTAACATTGACCTTACTTAGATTGTAACGCTAACATTGACTAATCTTTAGTAGTTTCATTAGTTAACTTTGTTAATAGTCCTTAATATGTTTTGCATAGATTTGTGGCTAATTGTGGTTTACATTTTAGTGTTGATTTCATTTACTTCTTATTTGACAATTTCCATTTGAATTTTGACTAATTGTTGAGTTGTTTTGTAGTGATGTTCACTTGACTTGATAAGTGATTTCAATGTAGAAGTTGTTGTAGCATACACTGCTGTAATGGACAAAATGTGATGTAGAATGTTGCTATTCTGTTTGGTTGCATACACACCTGTCCTGTTCTGGAAATAGTAGCTATTATAGGTTGTTTTTACTTGTTGCTGGTTTTTATAGCTATGCAGGTGCAGGAGCGCTGTTGTTGCTGCTGTTTATGATTGATTTCCTTGTTTTATTGTTTTTATTCATAAAGGGTGAATCGCATTTGGTTCCATGTCTTTCACGGATCCATTCCACTTTCTAACACTTTTGTTCATTTATGCTAGATTACTATAAGTTTGCCGGTTTGTTTATGTCTTTTCTCTTTTACTAATTCTGCATTTTTTCCTTTCGATACCATGAGAAGTAGGATTGGGAGTCCGTGCCACTTGGTCGGCAATGCTGGAAGTCCTCAAAGGAGGCTCTGTTTGTGATTGTTTACATTTTGTGCCTAAGACCACCAAAGAGGCATCCCATTCCCGTATCCCCTTGTAAGACCTCAAAGAAGGCATCAGGCGGAATGAGAGTTCGTAATTGACTCCCGCCATTTCTAGTCCTAGGTTGTTCTTAGCTCTCATTACATGATTGAAGCTTTGAACATAACTCACTCCTATTATCGAGTCGGTCAAGTGGAAGATAGGGTTCACAACCAACCCCCACACCTTGTCTATAGCTCGCATTGACCAATGCTGATGGTTATGTGATCTGATTCACATCTTCCCCTCTTACTCTACTCTCAATGGTTCTCGATACCATTGGATGAGTACCCTTATTTCCCATAGCTAACTTGTTTGCCTCTGTTGATATGACCCCTTGGCTAAAGCTCCCCCTCTTCTTGTTTCGGTTGTGTGACATTATTGCTGACTGACACTGTTTATTCTTTCGTTGCTTTTAGTTCATTTTGTGATTGATTTATGCTGTGTTTACTTGTCTGATGACATGATCCCGTAGGGTTCCTAGCTCCACTTAATTTTTTATTAAGTCGGAGGTAGGAGAGACATTAGGATAGCAATCCATGCGTGACAAAATTAGTTAGATTCCCTTTTGATCCTGGCCTTAGGAGCATCATGACATGCTAACTTGTAGTACCGAGTTTCCCCCTTAGACCTTTCGTGAGTCTCATATTTTCTCTCGCACCCATGCGATCGAGACCGTTCCCTATGTTCCATAGTAGCGTGAACTACGGATGCTCTGATTCCTCTTTCTTTTTAGAATGTAGATACGTAGGCACGAGATGCGATATCTCGGCGAGCACACTAATAACTAACTTCCCTTTTCTCTCGCACCCATGCGATTGAGACGAATCACCTAGCACACTAACAACTAACTCCCGTTTTCTCTTACACCTTTGAGTCTCTCTTTCTCATCTCAAAACAAAAATCAAAAGCATGTAATAAAAATAACATGTATTGTACGCCATGAGCCTTAAGTACATGGGAAATGAAAGGAGGAGGGTTTCCCTTCGTCTTTCTAGAGTGTTTAGCATACGTCCTGTTAGGACGACCATGCGACGCATTCGTTCCTATGTCATAGACTTTAGTGCAATATGAGTTACAAATACAATAAATTAAAATACTTCTTCTAAAAATCAACAAACAAACAATTCACTTCTCATCTTCCTCACTCCATTCATAAAGGATGCGTCATTTCCATTCTACCGCAAACAGGTAAATGCCTAAGACTCCGTACAACGAGCTGCGACACCTAACAGCTGGAACGCGAACCTTGGCGTCTTCTGTTAAAAAACACAAACAAAGCAAAGTCATCCCTAGTGAGGGGAACTACGTCGCTCTGATTCTCGCGTGCGAGCGAGATACGTAGGCAGGAGATCGTGCGAGATCTCTCCGAGCACAATCCTTTCACCCTTCCCCAATCCGTAGTCCGAACTACGTTGACTCTGATTCTTCATTGGTTAATGAAGATACGTAGGCATAGGATTGCGACGTTCCTTGCGAGTCCTTTGTGTCTTTTTTCTCTTTTCCCCACGTTTCTCCATTTCACCTTTTGTTCCCAGTTTCCAGTTAGCAGTTTAGTTTCAGATACCCTACACCCTTTGATCGATAACAACAAGCGTGGATCCCATCGAGTACGATGAACGCGAGGGGGTGCTAATACCTTCCTCTCGCGTAACCGACTCCCGAACCCAGGCTATGGTTGCGACGACCATTCCTTTCCCTTTGTTGAGGTTTTCTTCGATCGTTTCCTTTCCCTGCGTTGGGATAAATAACGTTCAGTGGTGAGAGATAAGCCCACTTCCCAGGCTTGAGCATACCCATAGGATTTAAAGTGGATATTCGATCGCTTGCGTGGTGTTATCACGTTAAGTCTTTGCGAGATCCACAGCCAGACAAGGCCCATATAGGTGGTATCTGATACTGCATGTTATGCAGGCCATTAGATATCCCTGTATGAGTTGTCGACTCTGGTGACCATTCCCGAGGACTCAGTAGAGGCACTCCTCCCGAGAACGATAATGGCAGACCAGAAATGGCAAACCCATTACGTATCCTACCGAGGACCCGAAACTGGGAACTTGCATAGGATTACCTTATTTTTGGGGGAATCAGTGGACGACCTCTTTGTTTGGCGATAGTATTGTACCCCGAGGGATGAATGTACTATTGTTTCTCAAATCGAGAATCCGAAACTGAGGAACCTTAGTTTTAGTACCCACATGTGAGAATGGGCGGGTGTTTACAGGTTTGCAGGTAACCTTAACCTTCAACCTACCCGGTATTCTAGTTTTCCTTATCAGTATGGACTTATCAGCCTGGTATAATGGTATTCTGATTATTCAGATATTCTGGTATTCTGGTACTCTCTTCAGAACAGACCCATAAACTTATTCAGACATCAGCACAACACCGTGATTATTCAGATTATCTGGAAACTTTGATCCCATGTCTTATTGCATTCATATTATTGCATTGTATTTGCATCTCGCATCATTCTGCATATCTTTCTCCAGGCCAGAACAGTGAGCTCATCCATCCTTTGTCTGAACTGTAGTTTTATTTCTCGACTTTCGTATCGGACTTGAATTAACTTCTGAAAGAATCATGAACTCTGAAGAGCATAATCATTTCGTGACTAGGGCCGATGTTGAATTGATGAAGAATCAATTAGACCAACTTATGGAAGCTATGGCCGCCATGACAAGGGGAAAGACCAATGTTCAAAGAAATGAGAATGTTATTCCACCTCCGGTGAACAATGTTGCTCAAGCTCAGCCTGTAGGAGTCCCTGTTGAGAATCAAGTTGTGCAAGAACATCCCATTGTCAGAGGCGGACATGCATCTTCTCTTGATGCCGCTGATTATCACAGTTTTGCATTCTCTGTGCCAGATGTCCAAGGGGTAGTTCCAAAGATGAAGCCTAAGGATCCACGATATGTTGATGACGAAAGATACTGTGTGTTGGAGGAAAAGCTTAAAGCCCTGGAGAGACGTGATACTATTGATTTGAATGCTTCGAGCATGTGTCTGGTACCTGGCCTTGTAATGCCTCTAAAGTTTAAGATGCCGAAGTTTGAGCAATACAAAGGGGATAGCTGCCCAAAACTACATTTGGTGATGCTTTTCCGAAGAATGACCTCTCATGCCCACAACGACAAGCTTATGATTCACTGTTTCCAAGACAGCCTGAGTGGGGCATCATTGTATTGGTATACGCAGTAAAAGAGTGGTCGCATTCAATCATGGTCGGATTTAGCCAACGCCTTTGTGAAGCAATACAACTATAATCTTGACATGGCTCCCATCCAAATGCATTTGCAAGACTTGTCTCAAGCAGATAATGAATCATTCTGAGAGTATGCTCAGAGATGGAGAGAGTTAGCCGCTCGTGTTCAACCGCCACTTTTGGATAGAGAATTGGTTGATTTGTTCATGGATACCTTGCAAGGGCCGTACTTGGAAAAGATGATTGTCAATGGGCCAACAAATTTTTCTGACCTGGTGATGGTGGGAGAACGTATCGAGAGCCTGCTCAAAGGTGGAAAGCTCCAAGGCGTCTCGAACTTCCAAGCTAATGAAAAAGAATCAGTTGTTAGTTCTCAAGAAGGATCGGAGGAAGAAAATAGTTCCGTCCAGGAATCTTCACCACCTCATTCTCAGCATTCAAGCTTATCAACTATTCAAAGTCAGCAATCTTTTGAGTCTCCATATCAAGGACAATATTCTTCTACAAATCAAGGACCTCCTCAGAATCAATGGTCATATCGCCGTCAGCCGCGTCAGGATGTCCGACAAAGGCCAAGAAAGCCAGAGAGGCATTTCACTCAGTTGCCAATGTCATACAGTCAGATGTTGCCTGATTTAATCAGAGGTGGACTTATTGTGCAAAAGGAGATAGGTCCAGTGATTCCTCCGTACCCACCAGGTTTTAATACCAACGCCCGTTGTGACTACCATGCTAGGGCACAAGGGCATTCAAATGAAGACTGTAAGGTGCTAAGAAGCAAAGTTCGGACACTTATTAACTCTAATATGTTCTCGTTCACGCCTCAAGGTATTCAAATCAACAATTCTCCTTCGTCCAGTCTGGTGGGTTCATCAGTCCATGTTATGGAAGAAGTCACCGAGAGCAGTGGTGCAAATGATTATTAGACTGACTTCGACGAGTAATACTGAAGATGGCTAGCTCATTAACAAATCAAGCTTGGAAAGCCCAGTTCCTCAAGGCTGGCAATCTTTTAGATCATATCATTTCTTTGCATTTGTAGTTTCTTTTCTGTTAAAATGTACAAACTCATTTGTAAAACTTGTTGTTTTCGATTGATAATGATAATGAAATAAATATGCATGTTTTGATTAAATCCAGTTGTGTTCACTCATACTTTCTATCGATATCATATGCTTGTTTAAGCAGGATCCTAGGGAGGATGGCGAAATTGAAAGGCGCAAAACTCCTGATTGTATGCTTTTGAACAAAAACCCTGTTGATGATGTACAGGCATTGTTTCAAATTCCTAAACACCGGAGATATAAGGGAGTGAAACCTTTGTAAACCCCTTTAAGCCTAGTAGTAGGAGTTTATTTCTGAAAACGAAAAACCCTCAATCTTAACCTGGGGCAGGGTAGGTGTCAGTTAATTTGACCGTGCGTTCAAATTTCAAAAGGAGTGTCCCATTCGAGGATCAATTACATCCATGGTTATCCCTCACCGATCGAAGAGTGAGACAGTCACAATCCTTTACAAGTCAAGACAAACTTGTGTCACACGATTGTTCAAAAAAAAAAGAGAATCAAAAGAAAAAAAAAAGAAAGCCCGCTAAGTCAAAACTTGAAAACTAGTGACTTAGGCAAAAGGTAGGGCATCCCGCTGGACTTCATAATCAAAAGATTCAAAAAAAAGGAATCAGTCCAGGCAAAAATCAGGGAAATAAAAAAAACAAAAGAACAAAAAGCGAAAAAGGATTACAAAAAGAAAAATCCTCGAGCAAAGAACAAGTCGTGTGACTACAGACGCCAAAGACAAAAGGGGTGACTGTCACTCTGAAAACCGTGTGGGTTCCTTTTATCCTCCTACCATGCAATAAGCTTTTTGAAAGGTGAGCGCTTGTGTCGAATTAGCTGAACGTAGGACTGGAGAACATCAAGGAGAATGGGTGGGTTAAAATAAAACTTTGAGCCTTATATCCTTTCTTTCTCAAACCGTGAACTAGGCCACGTTACAACCTTCAAAAGACCTAATTGAAGCAGGGTTGTTTCGAAAGCATACTTTGGTTAAAATCGTGTCAGTTCTGACTCCCAAAAGGACTTTCTTACCACTCATGTTGGTATCGATGTGACATTCTAATAAGTGATTCGTTCACTACACGTCATAACATTTTTCCAGTGAACAAACTTGGATTTCAAAACTGTCATATGCATTGCATTAAAATTATCATTTTCAAAATGAATTGGTTTACTTATGAGTAAGTACTTGACATCAGGAAAGTTTCTACAATGGAAAAATTGATTAATCTAAGGTGCAAAGTGCCCGAGTACTTCGTTGAGACGGGGCAAGTCATATCAAATGGGCGATCCATTCCAGGATTCAGTTAATCTGGGGCAATCAATTCGAGATTCAACAAATCTCTCAAAGGTCAGTTAAAGGTACTCCTTCACAGATCAGCCAGACAGGGGCACAAGTCATTTCAAGGCTGGGGCAGGCCACCCCAAAAGCACAAAAGGTTATTCTCTCAGGAGGACGGTTAATCAAAAGCCATGGGGCAATATATGTCGGATCTTCATGAGACATCCTGAAGATATGCTCATTTACAGGTTATGCTGCATCGGGGCACCTCTTTTGGTCATATCACATCTGCAGGGTTCACGTTGATAGCTAACACGTGACGTCCCCAATAGAGTTTCTCTCATCGGCAGAGATGGCTGAATTTTTATCACTCAGCAGAGCATTATGAAGATTGTGAATCATTCTCCCCAGCAAGGATTCAGGAGTTCGCTCTCCCTTAGCCAGCTTGGCAAAGTTTACTGCTCTTCAGCAAGAGTTCATATTCCTGTACAGAGTGTTGGGTTTATGCTTCCCTAGTTTACGGTAAAGTTGTTTTCGTCTCCCCAACAAAGTAAGGGTAGAAGGTAGATTCCCAACAAAGAACGAAGTTTGATCTTGTCCCCTAGCAGAGCTGATATCATCAACCATTGTCCCTCAATCATATTTTTGGGTGGTGGTTAGCTTTCCCTAGCAAGTCAAAAGTCGATTGTCATTGGCACTTTTCTTCAGCAAGATTTCTGGGATGTTTCCTCCGGCAGAAGTTTGTTATTCATAATTTTCTGCCGAATGGAGGTTTGGTTGGGATCTCAAGTACAGTTTATGACACTGAAGGCGATTCAGTTTGTTATCCCCCAGCGGAGTAGGCCTCGTCTCTTCAGCATTTATTTTGCTGGAATGGTCCTGTTGCATATCACATCATTGCATAATCATTACCACGCATATCATTCGCATAGCATTGCATGAAGCCTTGTAAAACCGAACAAAAAATCTATAGCCCAACCTTGCTCGGCACCTTCATCCACAACCCACTTTGCTGACATATTTCAAAAACCTAAAGCCCTATCCCTATTGGCGACCCTCTTTAAAGAAAAGTACAATCCCTATTGGCACTTCATTCAAAATCCAATCCCCATTGGTACCCAGAAAGATTTCGCCTTTGAAAAAATAATCACCATCAGGTTTTACCTGTCCTGGCCAGCAAAGTTCAATCATACTTGACACATCCTTTTTTCCCGATAGCCCGAGCATACATCGGCATTCAGCATATAGTGATCATTGCATCCTCAAATCGCGTAGCATTTCCATTTTGTATGGAGCATTATGCCATAGAAAGAAAATTCAAACATATGCATGCGAAACATAAGCCAGATTTGGTACCTTGCGCGAAAGCCCGAATCAATTTTCAGTCAAGACAGTGACATATCCCCAGCAGACATTTCAATCAACCCCTCTGCTTACCTTTCTTTTGGGTCGTAGATCATACGTCGATCTTACCCTCGACCAGTCATTGTCCATCAACCCCTTGATGATGACATTTCGGTCAGGTTTCCTTTCCATCAAACCCCTTTGATGATGTGTTTCTTCGTATGGTTTTCTTTCCGTCAAACCCCTTTGAAGACGTGCTCCCTAAGTCAGGTTTTCTTTCCGTCAAACCCTTTTGACGATGCGTTTCTTCCTTTTCAGGTCCTCTTTCCGTCAAACCCCTTTGAAGACGTGTTTCCCGTTTTAGCTTTCTTCCCGTCAACCCCTTGACGATGTGTCCCCTCGGTCAGGCATCTTCTTTCCGTCAACCCTTTGACGACGTGTTTCCTTCGATTAGGTCATCTCTTTCTGTCAATTCTTTGACGACGTGTCCGTTTCAGGTCTTCTTACCGTTAACCTCTTTGACGACGTGGTTCCTTCGGTCAGGTTCTTCTTTCCGTCAAACCTCTTTGACGACGTGTTTCCTTTGGTCAGGTCTTCTTTCCGTCAAACCCCTTTGACGATGTGCTTCCTTTGGTCGAGTCTTCTTTCCGTCAAACCCCTTTGATGGTGTGCTTTCTTTGGTCGAGTCTTCTTTCCGTCAAACCCCTTTGACGTTGTGTTTCCTCGGTCGAGTCTTCTTGCCGTCAAATTACTTTGACAGTGTGTTTCCTTCAGTTGAGTCTTCTTGCCGTCAAACCCCTTTGACGATGTGTTTCCTTCCGTTGAGTCTTCTTGCCGTCAAATTACTTTGACGATGTGGTTTTCGGTCGGGTTTCAATTTTCTTTCCGTCAAACCCCTTTGACGACGTGTTCCCCTTGGCCGGGTTTCCATTTTTTCTTCCTGTCAAACCCCTTTGACGATGTGGTTCTCTGGGTATGCTGTCTTTCCGTCAAATTCCTTTGATGAGGTGTGACTGAGATCCAATAATATTTTCTCTCCTCGCAGTTTGCAAATTTTGCGGTTCTTTTTGTATTCAATCACCTTATACCTTGAATGTCTGAAAGCTGTTGCTATCACCCTTTCAGGTCCAAGTTGATTGAATAGGGGCAGCTGTAGCACCCCAAAATTTGCCCTACCTTTTTGTAACTTTTTTTGGCTTATGTTCGCATTCATCTGCATTTTTCAGTAGGTCATACTCATATTCATACATTTGCATGAGCTCCTAAGGCGTGGGATCAAGGTATCATGTACAGGCTCAAAATTCTCTCTTGTTGTGAGACTCTCATCTTCATTAAGGGTTAAATTCTCATCAAGTTTATCTTCTTCAAGTTTCTCAAGAGTATCAGTGGGGATCAGGGAGACATTTTAGGTATTCATGGAAGAGATCAAGTTGTGGACTCATACTGTGGTTATGATATTGTTGTTCTCTCCATTGCTTATTGTTTGTTGCCTGAAATATGGGTTTATGTGAATTTGAAAATGGAACTGGAGGTCCATCAAGAAGGTGAATTTGATTTGAATTTGAAATTTGGTTTGAGGACATTCAAAAGGATCAACATTCTTAAGGAGTATGTTAGGATTGTTCATGTGGATTACCTAGAATTCAAGATACAAGCCCATTCTTTCTAACCAATTAACCATTGTCATACTAATATCCATATTCATTTTAAACTTCTCTTTCCCATTTTAAACCATTTTTCTTAATAATATCCATTTCACAAATAATTCACATCCACTTTTAAACTTATTTTCCAAGCTTGTATCCACATTAATCATCCATAACCATCGCAAATCCACTTTTCAATCTTAAATCCATGGTTTCAAATCCAAATAGCACTATCCATTTCATCATCCATATCCAAAACCTATAACCATGTTAGACATCCATTTTATTCAATTTAGTTCATATCCAAAATACCAAATTATCCATTTCCAAATCCATCTTTTTATGTCCACATAAATCCATTCAAAATCCATTTTCTAAAATCCAAATTAAAACCATAACCCAAAAGCTAAATCCAATGTCCAAATTACAAGTGCAAGACATCAGGAAATTAACAGGAAAATTGCAGCTCAAAGAAAATTGGATAACAGAGCTACATCTTTTCAAAAAGCTGATGACGAAAAAGAGAAAATCACAACAGCATTTCCTGATAACAGAAAGTTCCATATTACAACAGAAATTCATAAGAGTGTTACAACAGCAAAAATTCAGTGACCAGAATTCATTACAATAGTTCCACCATTTTCCTAACCCTAACCATTTTTTCTAACCGAACTTATAACAGAAAAAACCAGTAAAAACTAACTCCTAACCGAATCTCTAACAGAAAAAACCTCTTCAATCATCATCTCCAACCTTCAAGCTTCATCCACTTTCACCATCTTCAATTCTCTTCGTCATCTTAAATTCTCTTCACCGTCTTCAATTCACACTTTAGAAATCTTTCTCCAACTCATAAATTCATCATTCATCATCTTCGATTTTCATAACCTGCAAAAATCTTTGTCAATCACCATCATCACACACAGAGACTCAAGAGCGTGAACACAACACAACAACCTTCTGCAGTTTCTTTCATTCTGCAACTCACTCATCATCATCAACAACTGTGAAATCATAATTCCAGAATCTTCAACATCATCTCTTCAAATTTATTTCCAGTAACCTTTGAAGTTCATCTGCAATTGTAACGAAATCAACCTTCGTAGCCTCCACCAAAACCGCATCAAGAACCTGCAATAGCAACGTCCGCAAATTCATCGAACTAGAAGCGAAATAAGAAGGAGAAGAAGAAAACAGCGAAAAAGAAGGGGAATTAAGCGAAAAAAGCGAATCGAATTGTCAAACCTCATTGGTACGATTTCGTTGCGCAGACTATATCATTGTCATCATCAATTTACAACGTCAGCAACGTCGCATCCTCTTCATTAATTCGTGGCGCCGGCGAACGTTCTTTCCTCCGCCAAATTAGGGTTCTTTGAATTCTCATCGGTCAGATTGAGTTCGTATGATTCGATGGAGTTGCAAGGAGAATGTTGAAGACGAAGCAAAGTGACTGGGGGAGAGGATGTTTTTTTTTTCGTCGCCGGTTGTTTAAGGAGGTTGAAGGCGGGAGAGCGTCACGCGGAGAAGATGATGAAGAGGGAGCGGCGCATTTGGTGAACGAAGAATGAAGAAGATGAAGTCCCTTGTTTGCTTTTAGGTCAAATATTGTGGACTGAGTCGGTATGGGCCCTAAATTCCATGGAAGCGCTTTTCCACATCACCGAACTTCTCAATGCACCCTCCAGTTTTGATTCAGGTCAATTTTTCTTTTAGAATTAATGCAAATGTTAATTAGGATGATTTTAATTAGGTGTTAGTTCTAGATATAGGTTCTGATTTTAATTTTAGATTTAGGTTAATTGTGATTTGAACTAAATGGGTTTAACATTGTGATTAGAATTAGAGTATTTTTGAATTTGCTTAGTGTTATTTGGTTTAGGGCAATTAGATTAGGTATCATTTTTTTTAATTAGAGCTTAATTTTGATTGATTTAGATCTTGGTTTTAGGATTAGTTTCAGAAGTAGATTTTGGAATTAATTCCTAACCTTAGACTTGATTATTAATTTCAGATTAGAAATTAACATTGACTTGCAACTTTGTTTAGTATTTGATTAACGATAGATTGATATTAGTTGTAATTCGATTAATGAGAATTAAATTCCGATAATTGTTTTCGGACGAATATTTTTTGATTTAATCATATACTAATTGTTTTTGTCTTACTAATGCACTAATTGTTTTTAGCTTAATTGTTTAATAATTGTTTTTACCTTAATTGCTTAATAATTGTTTTTAGCTTAATTGCACTAATTATTTTTTTGCTTACTAATTGTTTTTTTGCTTAATCGCACTACATGTTTTAGGCTTAATTGTCCATTAATTGTCCACTAATTGTTCATTAGAATTGGAAATTAACTTTGAACTAATTAACATTGACCTTACTTAGATTGTAACGCTAACATTGACTAATCTTTAGTAGTTTCATTAGTTAACTTTGTTAATAGTCCTTAATATGTTTTGCATAGATTTGTGGCTAATTGTGGTTTACATTTTAGTGTTGATTTCATTTACTTCTTATTTGACAATTTCCATTTGAATTTTGACTAATTGTTGAGTTGTTTTGTAGTGATGCTCACTTGACTTGATAAGTGATTTAAATCTAGAAGTTGCTGTAGCATACACTGCTGTAATGGACAAAATGTGTTGTAGAATGTTGTTATTCTGTTTGGTTGCATACACACCTGTCCTGTTCTGGAAATAGTAGCTGTTATAGGCTGTTTTTACTTGTTGCTAGTTTTTATAGCTATGCAGGTGCAAGAGCGCTGTTGTTGCTGTTGTTTATGATTGATTGCCTTGTTTTATTATTTTTATTCATGAAGGGTGAAGCGCATTTGGTTCCATGTCTTTCACAGATCCATTCCATTTTCTAACACTTTTGTTCATTTATGCTAGATTACTAGAAGTTTTCCGGTTTGTTTATACTTTGCTTGCGTTGCTACGGATTGATACCCGTTCGGTATTACTTCTCTTCTCTTTTACTAATTCTGCATTTTTTCCTTTCGATGCCATGAGAAGTAGGATTGGGAGTCCGTGCCACTTGGCTGACAATGCTGGAAGTCCTCAAAGGAGGCTCTATTTGTGATTGTTTACATTTTGTGCCTAAGACCTCCAAAGAGGCATCCCATTCCCGTATCCCCTTGTAAGACCTCAAAGAAGGCATCAGGCGGAATGAGAGTTCGCAATCGACTCCCGCCATTTCTAGTCTCAGGTCGTTCTTAGCTCTCATTACATGATTGAAGCTTTGAACATAACTCACTCCTGTTATCGAGTCGGTCAAGTGGAAGATAGGGTTCACAACCAACCCCCACACCTTGTCTATAGCTCGCATTGACCAATGCGGATGCTTATGTGATCTGATTCACATCTTCCCCTCTTACTTTGCTCTCCATGGTTCTCGATACCATTGGATGAGTACCCTTATTTCCCATAGCTAGCTTGTTTGCCTCGGTTGATATGACCCCTTGGCTAAACCTCCCCCTCTTCTTGTTTCGGTTGTGTGACATTATTGCTGACTAATACTGTTTATTCTTTCGTTGCTTTTAGTTCATTTTGTGATTGATTTATCCTGTGTTTACTTGTCTGATGACATGATCCCGTAGGGTTCCTAGCTCCACTTAATTTTTGATTAAGTCAGAGGTAGGAGAGACATTAGGATAGCAATCCATGCGTGACAACATTAGTTAGATTTCGTTTTGATCCTGGTCTTAGGACCATCATGACATGCTAACTTGTAGGACCGAGTTTCCCCCTTAGACCTTTCGTGAGTCCCATCTTTTCTCTCGCACCCATGCGATCGAGACCGTTCCCTGTGTTCCGTAGTAGCGTGAACTACGGATGCTCTGATTCCTCTTTCTTTTCAGATTGCAGATACGTAGGCACGAGATGCGATATCTCGGCGAGCACACTAACAACTAACTTCCCTTTTCTCTCGCACCCGTGCGATTGAGACGAATCACCTAGCACACTAACAACTAACTCCCGTTTTCTCTTACACCTTTGAGTCTCTCTTTCTCATCTCAAAACAAAAATCAAAAGCATGTAATAAAAATAACATGTATTGTACGCCATGAGCCATAAATATATGGGAAATGAAAGGAGGAGGTTTTCCCTTCGTCTTTCTAGAGTGTTTAGCATACGTCCTATTAGGACGACCATGCGACGCATTCGTTCCTATGTCATAGACTTTAGTGCAATATGAGTTACAAATACAATAAATCAAAACACTTCTTCTAAAAATCAACAAACAAACAATTCTCTTCTCATCTTCCTCACTCCATTCATAAAGGATGCGTCATTTCCGTTCTACCGCAAACAGGTAAATGCCTAAGACTCCGTACAACGAGCTGTGACACCTAACTGCTGGAACGCGAACCTTGGTGTCTTCCGTTAAAAAACACAAACAAAGCGAAGTCATCCCTAGTGAGGGGAACTATGTCGCTCTGATTCTCGCGTGCGAGTGAGATACGTAGGCAGGAGATCGTGCGAGATCTCTTCGAGCACAATCCTTTCACCCTTCCCCAATCCGTAGTTCGAACTACGTTGACCCTGATTCTTCATTGGTTAATGAAGATACATAGGCATTGGATTACGACGATCCTTGCGAGTCCTTTGTGTCTTTTTTCTCTTTTCCCCCCGTTTCTCCATTTCACCTTTTGTTCCCAGTTTCCAGTTAGCAGTTTAGTTTCAGATACCCTACACACTTTGATCGATAACAACAAGCATGGATCCCATCGAGTACGATGGACGCGAGGGGGTGCTAATACCTTCCTCTCGTGTAACCGACTCTCGAACCCAGGCTATGGTTGCGACGATCATTCCTTTCCCTTTGTTGAGGTTTTCTTCGATCGTTTCGTTTCCCTGCGTCGGGATAAATAACGTTCGGTGGCGACTCTTCTGTTCTTTTCTGCCGGTTGATTTTCGCAGATGCGACACCATCATCCCAATTTCATTGCTTATTATTGAGAAAAAAATACCAAGAACAAAATAATACTGTGAGAAAGAGAGAGTTTTTTCAAAACCAAGAAACCTTTAGGTTCAAGGCGAGAAAAGATAGAAGAGATAATAAATATCATAAAAACATGTTTTCTATTCACTTTCACAAAGAGCATTAAGTGGTTACAAGTGAATACCCAACCATTTATCTTACAAAGTGAGAGAGCACAACCTACTTATAGACTACTAGTATATGTATCTAATGAATAAGAATTAAACTATTACTTGAAATACATAACTATTACATACATGTTGAATGCTATAATATACATGAACATACTTTGACTACATCACTCTCCAGATTTTGACTCTGTCGAAATCTCCAGTCTTCGAATCTGTCGAAAAACTATAGCTACATCTAATTAATTTGAGTTCAATCAAACTAGCTTCTAACAACAAAGCTACAAATCTTCACTTTGGAACTAACTCCAAACCATGAAACAAACTAGTTATCATCATGCAATTTTATCAACTACGTACAATGGAAGAACTTGCAACTTGACAATGACTTGGTGATCATATCAGAAGCATTGTGATAGGTCAAAACCTTAATCACCTTTACTTCCCCCTTTTAAATTTTCTCTCTGAAAAAAATGTAGCCTAAGATCAATATGTTTTTTCCTTTCATGATAAGCTAAATTCTTCGACAAATGTATGACACTTTGTCTATCACATATAATAGTGATTGCTTGACCTTGGAGTTTCAGCTCCTTGGAAAAACCTTCAAGCCACAATGCTTCTTTCACAGCTTTAGCGAGGGTAATGTATTCCGCTTTAGTGGTTGATAAGGCTACAACCTTCTGAAGTGTTGCCTTCCAACTAATTATTATGCAGAACATAGTGAAAACATATCCAGACAAAGATTTTATGATGTCCATACATCCTGCATAGTCAGAGTCCACAAATCCTTCAATTTCCCTTTGCTCATCTCAACCTATTTAGGGATCCTTTTATGTGTCTTGATAAACGAAACGTTTAATGTCAACATATATGGTAAGGTTTTCTGGGTGAGGATGGTGGAGGAAAGTCTTAGCTCGTCGTCCAGGGTGGTTGATAAACCTTTGTCCACGGCCAAGGCTTCTGAGGTGGATAGTTTTGATACAAACTCAGTGTGGGGCATTGAGGAGGGAGAAGACGTTAGGATGGATGAAACAGATTGGGGAGCAGTTCGAGGTAGCGGCTTTGACTTATCCAATCAGGCATCAGGGGTTCAAGTTTTTTCAGCGAAAATGAGTCTGAGCAGTGATGAGGTGCCTAAGGATTTTGGGGGCGCGAGTCCTAGGATTGTCAGTCCTAAGGATGTTGACGTGGCGGTGGAGGCTGAGGTTATTTATTCATCTGGTTCAGAGCAATTGGAACTTAGTCCCAAGAACTTGGGTGGCCCTACCCTAGCGCCTTCTTTGGACCAGGGGTGTGAAGTAGTGGACCAGAACTCGAAAGTGGTTTTTGATGATCTTCTGAAGGCCCAAAAGTTAGTGGCCAATAAATTTTGTGTGTGTTGGGTAAAAAGGAAAAAGAACTCCAAAGGAAATATCCCCCTGGGTATCCATAACCAGTGTCCCCCTCAAAATATCACAACAGGTAAAAATGGTAGGGTTTCTTCTCTCTCTGAGAGTAGTGGAGGGGTTTTTTCAAGCACCTCTCTTTCGAAGAAGAAAGTGGCTTCAGGGGATTCTACTTCTTCCGGTTGTGGTGCGAGATGTCATTCGGTTACTGATTCAGAAGTGTTCCAAGGTAATAAGAGGTTTTGGGATGATTTTGAATCCAAGGTTTCTCTGAAGATTAAGGAGATCATTTCCAATATTGGGGTTACAGGGGGACTTGGAGAGGCTTCGTTGGTGGAGGATATTAACAGGATGGAACAAAGAGACAAGGAAGAGAAGGCTTTGAGGGAGTCAAAAACCAACAGTGAACAATGAATATTCTATCCATCAATATTAGAAAGGGGGGGGGGGGGGAGGGGGGGAGCTCAGCTAAGAGAAGGAGAATTGTGCAATTAATTCAGGCAGGTAAGGTGGATGTGTGTTTTTTTACAGGAATCTAAGTTTGCTGAGGTAGGACTGGTGTTATTTTTTTCATTTTGGGGTGGCTCCAATGTAGAGTGGTCTTATTCAGGTGCGATTGGGGCTTCAAGGGGTATTATTACTCTGTGGACGAAAGACCTGCACAATCTCTCTTTTAGTTATAAAGGTGTGGGCTTTGTCGGAGTCTGTGCTGATTGGAAATGGAAGGAGTTGCATTTGGTAAATGTGTATTCCCCTTGCTCGATCCGTTTGAAGAGATTGTGCTGGGCTGAGTTGGTGGCTTGCATAACTAAGTTCAAGAGTGGCCTTTGGGTTATCAGAGGGGACTTTAATGTTGTATCTAGTAAGGAGGAGAAGTTAGGTTCTTCAGAAGGTAGTCGTGGTGGTGAAATTTTGGAATTCTCTAAGTTCATCAATGATGTAGAGTGTGTTAATGTTCCGTGTATAGGTGGCAACTTCACTTGGTTCAGTGGTAGTGGCTACTCTGAGTAGATTAGATCGGTTTCTCCTTTCGGACAGTCTGGTGGAGGACTGGAAAGTCATGGGTCAGGTCATCGATAAGAGGGATATATCAGATCATAGTCCAATATGGCTGAGATCTAGCAGTATCGACTGGGGTCCGAAACCTTTTTAATTCAATAACTCTTGGCTCTCTCATCCTTCTTTTCAGGCTTTTTTTATCTTCTGAATGGAAATACCTTGCAGTTCTTGGTACGGGTGACTATGTATTAAAAGAGAAGCTTTATCTTCTAAAGGTTGCATTGAGGAGGTAGAGCAAAGAGGTTTTAGGGTGGATTGATTTGAGGGTTGGGGAGGCGGTTGATGATCTTTTTGCTATTGAAGGGTGTATCAGTAAGGATTTTGAATCATTGGATGAAGTCAAGAATTTAGAAAGGAGTAGTGCTTCCAGTGAATTTTGGAACCATCTAAATCTAAAGGAAAACCTTCTTAGGAAGAAGTCTAGATCTCTATGGCTCAAAGAGGGCGATTGCAATTCTCGTTTTTTAACAGGTCAGTGCGAGAAAGGAACAGAAGAAACAACATTCTTTTTGAAAATACGCAGGAGGGTAGAAAGGAAGAAGTGGAGGAAATAAAAATCGAAGTTCGGAACCACTTTAGGAACAACTTCAAAGAGTCTTTTGAGTGCAGACCTGTCATCGACGGTGTAGATTTACCTTCCCTATCAGATCATGACAGGTTTTTTTTAGAAGAGGCTTTTTCTATTGAGGAGATAAAAAGGGCAATATGGGGTTGTAACGGAAGCAAAAGTCCTGGTCCTGATTGGTATAGCTTCAGTTTTCTCCAGGATTGTTGGGATGTGGTCAAATATGACGTCTCCAAGTTTGTGTTGGATTTCTATGACAAACCTATCCTCACCAAGGCAGCAACGACTTCTTTCTATACTCTGATCCCTAAGGTTAATACCCCTCAGTTTCTGTCCAACTATAGGCCTATATGTTTGGTTAGTTGTTTTCAGAAGATTCTCTCAAAAATTCTGGCTGTGAGATTAAAAAAGGTAATTGGCTCTGTCATATCTTTAGAGCAATCTGCTTTCATCAAAGGCCGAAGTATTGGAGACGGTATTTTGACGGTAAATGAGTTACTGGATTATGCAAGTAGAATGAAGAAGGAGTGTATGATTCTGAAAATTGACTTCGAGAGGGAATACGATTGTGTTAGCTGGAATTACCTAAGATATATGCTTTCAAGAATGAACTTTGGCGATAAATGGTTGAGTTGGATGGAAGCCTTGGTCTTTAAGGGAACGACGTCAGTTCTGGTGAATGGTAGCAATACTTCAGATTTCATGATTGAAAAAGGTTTGCATCAAGGAGATACCTTATCCCCTTTTTTATTCTTATTGGTGATGGAGGGTCTAACGAGAATCATGAAGAAAGTGAGTGATGTGGGAGTTTTCAATGGTTTTAAGGTTAATGATCGGGTCAGTTATAGTATAGTTCAGTATGTCGATGACACAATGTTGATAGGCGACTGTAGTTGGGATAACTTATGGAGTGTTAAAGCAATCCTCAGAGGCTTCGAACTCGTTTTGGGTCTTAAGTTCAATTTTAACAAAAGTTGTCTCAGTGGAGTTCATTTGCCTACTGGTTTTGCTGCAGCAGCTGCAAAATTTCTGTTTTGTAGAGTTGGAGTGTTACCTTTCTCCTTTCTTGGCATAGTTGTAGGGGGAAGAATAATGAAAGTGAAGACTTGGTCTAATGTCATTAAGAGTTTAAAGAGCCGTCTGTCGGTTTGGAAAGGTATATATATTTCAATAGGTGGGAGGGTTGTGTTGATCAACTCGGTTTTGAACGCGTTTCCTGTTTATTCTTTGTCTTTCTATAAGGCACTGATTAGTGTTTTGAAGGAAATCATCCGGGTGCAAAGTAGTTTCTTATGGGGAGGGTCGGATAGTAGTAAATAAATTCATTGGGTGAGTTGGAATAAGGTTTGCCAACCTAAAGATAAGGGAGGTTTGGGAATTAGAGATATTATTTCCTTCAACAAAGCTCTTCTTTTTAAGTGGAAGTGGCGTCTTCTTTCGGAGAAGGGTGAACTTTGGAGTGGTGTCATAGAGCATAGACATTCGTCGACGAGTTTACGTCTAGAGGTGAATAATAATGAGGGTGCAAGTGGGAGAGAGAATGGGTCAATGTGGTGGAGATATCTCTCGTCTATTAGCTTTGATAAAGCTCGTGGCACTGATTCTTTTGTTGACAATATTTCCTATGATGTAGGTAATGGAGTGGACATTTCCTTCTAGTGTAGAAGATGGTTGGAAGACCAACCACTCAAATCTGTTTTCCCAAACCTGTTTGCCCACTCCACTAACTCGAAGTGAGGTGTTTGCAAAGCTATTAGGAATTTAACCTAGACCAATTCTCAGCTTGTTGAGACTCTGTTCAACAGTGGTGCTCCAGTCTTGATAGAAGAGATGGAAGCTTTAACTTTAAAGGTGCAGGTGGCAAATCCCCTTCGAGATGCTGAGGATACTTTCAGCTAGGCCAGTAACGCATCCGACGTTTTTTCCGTTACAGACTATTTTCTTTAAATAGTGCAGGGTTTTGGTCTTATTGATTATGCAGAGATACCGTCGTGCCAGAAGCACATTTGGAAGCTTAACATCCTTTCCAAAGTCCAGATCTTCCTTTGGAGGTTGATGAGGAACCGTATAGCCACAAAAGATCAACTCATACATAGAGGTATTTTCCTTGAGTACGAAGATTCCTTAGGCCCGTTATGTAGGAACGCCCAGGAAAACTCTGTACATCAATTTTTAAATTGTGATTTCGCCATTATTGTGTGGAAGAAGATTGAAGAGTGGTTGTCAAAATACAAATAGAGTAGGGTTTTTGTTATCGTTCCACAGAGACGGTTTAGAGATATCACCGCCGTTCTACAGTTGAATTCGTTTTAAACTTAAAGTAACAAAGAGTTTTGGTAGTTTTTAGTCGGAACGTTTGCATTCAAAGTTAAGTAATGAACGGTAAAAAGATTGGTTTTAACGATTTGTAAAAACATGCCAAGATTAGGGTTCGACAAACCATTTTGCACGGATAGAATCGATAAAGCTAATGAACTCGTTTAGACGATAAATGTAATCACATATCCTCCCAATATGTTTATCTCTAACACATATTGTGAGTTTTACCATTTTGATCCTTTGATGATCTCTCACTCAAACTATCAAAATGACAACATTCAAGTTCAATATTTATGAACATCAACACTCATAACTATCTCTAGCCAATGTGCATTGATGGATGAAAAACCTAGGTAAAGTGTAAGAACACATTTCTCAATCATGAACCAACACAAAGAATAAACCATAAAGACAAAGTCTTTCACCATACATTTATCATCCAAGAGTTCATAAGCTAGAATCAATACCTATACATACAAAAGAAAGGTTTGTCTACTTTCTAACCTTGACACAAAAGAGAAATTAGCTCTCCATTGACATGGAAGCTTTACAAACAAGAAGATGAAGAAGAGAAACAAGCATCAATGACGATCTCTCGACAAATGATGCTTCCAATATTCCAAAATAGGATGCTACAGTGTTTACAATGTTTTTGCTCTAAGGAAATGAATAGTGATCCACAAAAAATCTGATCAATTCTATTTATAAGGGGCTGAGAATCGCAGAGCACGCTATACACGCTGCACCGCGCTAAGCGCGGTCTCATTTATTTCTAAACCGCCTTAGAACCCCGCTTAGAGGGCTCCAGACCATGCTAAGCGGGCTACCCACTGGAATTCACTTCATCCTCGCGCTAGGAGCGCGCTTAGCGCGCTACAAGCATGCTCCAAAAATTATTTTCTTCAAAAACTGCTTCGAAGGAGTCTTCCTTGCTCCAAGCTTCACATTTCAATGTAAAAACCTACAATTAAAAACACAAAAGTTAAATAAATAAGTCTACTAATGCAATTAACTATACTACGGTTATTTACTGGAAACAATGGGAAAAAGCATCGACTATCAAATAAAGATCACAAAAAGGTACTAAAAACTAAACTAAATATTAACACAATTTAGCACCTAACAACTCTCCCCAACTTGTTTCTTTGTTTGTCCTCAAACAAAGGTAAAATAAAATAGAAGCAAGAGGAAAATCGGATAAGCAAACACAAACAAAAATCAATGGTTCAAACCGAATTGACGCGCCTGCAAGTAATGCTCAGCTCTGACATAATCAAAATATGTCTATGAACTAACTTCTAAACAAAAATAACAAGCACTCATCATAAGCAAACAAATGTTCAAACTGGAATCACCTAATTTATTCAAATGAGCCAAGCTCAATATTTACAAGGGACAAAACACACTCATAAGCAATTGTGCCACATCCAAAACAATTTATGTAATCATCTCACAATTAATGAAAACAATGGAAACAAAGATCACAAAAGGACTTTTATCGGTTGTAACTTGGCTGGGGTTAAGAAACAAGGGTCATATGTACACGGCCATTGAACAAGAAAGGCTAAATTTCATGAAGAGCATTTTCTTTTCTAAACAACCATTCTTGCTCAAACTTCCAAATTATTCTCACAATGCATTCTATTTCTTTCTCTTTTGATTTCCACAATTTTTCTTTTTCTTTCTCTTTTGATTTTTCACAATTTTTCCTTTTTCATTCTATTTTCGATTTCATTTGAGAATGCATTGCCCACAATTCCTTCTTCTCTTTTCACAATGAACCAATCTCCCCAACTTCAACAATACTACAACTTAAATCAAAATGCTCTTCAAAACGGTTAAAGTTCGGGTTCATGCTTCAATGATACAAAATTTTTTTGTTTTAGGCTCAAGAGAGGTTTCTAATGTTCACACACTCACAAGGTGACTTGAAGTGAATTTTGGAAAAGTGGTTCCACTCATAGTACTAAAAAAAAATTTGCCTTGATCATTTCAAAGTTTCCAAAATTTCAAAACCAAAAGTAAGATTAAACATAAAAAATTTGAGTAAGCAACAACTACTTGAATCCCTCAATAATTTATGAACAATGGAGGAAACTCACATTTATGGTTATGTCCTAATTGATTCCAATATGAACAAATATGCAAAATGAAGCAAAACTTGAAATTTATGTAAAGCAAAAAGTTCATAAACATATTAACATTCTACAAAGCACAAACAGAGTACCTTTTTGTGCACCAATTCAGAATTTTATCATCACCATCAATGAATGGTGAAGCACATCACTTTTGATCAAAGAAACTAAAACTTGCTTCATCAATTGATTACCTTAGATTAAGAACAAACATAAAAAAATTTGTACCAAAAAAATATAAACATCAAACATCATCCGCCCGGATGGAAAATTCACTAATAATAAGAAAATGTTAACAACAATATCCAAAAATCAACATTCGCCTGGATGGAACTACAACAATCCTAAACAAAAGTTAATAATAATAGAAACATAGTAAACATAACAAAATACAAAATACAAAGATGGACACATCAAACCCATCAATAAGAACTTGAGCTCGACACTCCATCACCAGCACCATCATCACCATCATCACCACCGTCATCATCACCTGCCTCCTCCGGAAAACCAGGCCTGCCCTCAGGCCACCTAGCATAAGCCATGAGGTCCTCTCGAGACCTCAAAGGGTGATCAACATGTGGCTCCCGGATCTGGAGCTGCAACTGCATCATCGAATCATGCATGAATAATAAGGCCCGCTGGTGAGCCTCGTGTATGGCCCAATTGGCCTCAGCACTCGGATCACGAGCACGCCCTGCAGGGGCAGCAGTAGCAACAGGAACAACATCATCTAAATCAAGTGCCTGCTAACAATGACGAGTAACAAATTATCATCCAGAACAACCAACTTTACATTCCCATGGGCAGGTAGGTGACACGCGCCTTATGGCATAAGGCCATAATAAGTCCAGGATATGTCAAAGTACAGGCCACCCTATCACCTAACGGTGTAGCACTCACAACGATCCTTTTAAGCTCATTAGAAATGATTCGTGCTAAGTCCACAGTCTTCTCGTCGTCAAGAATATAAGCTATAAGAGCTGCCGTCTCCATGGGAATGAAGGAGGTGTGACTACGCGGCTTAGGTTGTGCAAAACAACCGACATTACAACTTGAGCAGCCGTAGTCAACACACTCCTCACGAACTTGAGAGGCGCTTCATTAGCGCTTAACTGGTATGTTTGCCCCCTCACACATAAAACTTCCCTTAACCACTCGGCATTCCAGTTACGCCGAGCCATCATCCTTCCAAAATCACACAACTTATCTTCGACCATCTCAAGGTGGTTACCAAGGTATGTATTAATTGCATCCCTCGAGAAATCAATTTCCTTCCCCCTTACCCAAGTTTTGAAGTTGAAAGGCTCACCATCGGAGGGCAAGGAATTCGCGAAGAATTCCCTCACGATGTCTAAATGGTACTCGGGGTAAGGTGAAGAGAGCTTATCCCAGCCTTCACCTTGCACATAAGAAGCTATGTTGCGATAGCTTCCTTCAGGATCAATCAGAATAATTCTGTCGGCCCAAACTGTTCTTCTTTCTAGTTGCTGATATCTTTGTTGTTGTTCAAGACCAAGGAATCTAGTACTATCATAATGGTCTGATGGAGTACGTCTGGGTGGGATTGATGAAGATCCAACAACACGTTGCTTCTTACGTCCAGACATCTGAAAAGAAAAAACAGAACATACACAAAACAACCACAAATGTTAATGAAAACAGCATCAAAATATCTCTAAATTCCTAAACAAATACTAAGAATCATCCAAGAAAAGAAAAACCGAATTTAGAAAAGGGGAATTTTTCTGCAAATCCCAGATCGCGCTAAGCGCGCAGGAACGCGCTAAGCGGGCTCTGCGAAATGCAGAAAAAATCCCCTCTGCAACAGAGGGTTTCCAAGGATACTCCTACTTCCTACACCAGAGATATGTACAGAAATACTTATAGCCATGAATACACAAAATCAAAAACCTAATTTATACAAAAAACCTAATTTCTAAATCAAAATCTCTAACTTCTAAAATTGAAGTTTCTAACCGCATGCATTCCTACTAATTAAGCAACAATACTGTAAATTGACACAAAAAGAAGACAAAGATGAAGTAGAACATTGAACATACAACAAACAACCCAAAATGGGTTTTCTATATGAAAAATAAAAACTGAAAATGAAAAACTTACAGTTGATGAAGAAGATGCTGAGAAAAAAGATGATTAATTTGAAGTTAGGGTACACGAAATCCAAGCAACTCACAAGAAATTTTTGTTCTTTGAGGAGAAGAGAAACTTGAGAAATTTGTGAAAAAGGGTGAAATGAGGCACAACCTCAAAACCCTAGCATCATAATACAAAATCTGGGCCGGGTATTGCTTAGTGGGCCCAGAAAAATCTTTTTTTTTCAAAAATACGCAGACCGCGCTAAGCGGGATCTGGGCCGCGCTAAGCGCACTACCCACTGGAAGTTAAGGGTCATTTTTCTTCATACCGCGCTAAGCGCGCTCCTGCGCACTAAGCGCGCACTGCAATACACAAACAACTTCCAGCAGCTCAAATCCAACTTCCAGCAGTTCAAAACATCATTTCGAGCAGCACAAAACATCAACTTGACAAAAAACATGATTTAAACAGCAAATTGACTAAAAAGGCGATAAATACTTACAATGTTGGGGTGCCTCCCAACAAGCGCTTGTTTAACGTCAGATAAGCTCGACGGCCCAAAATGCTCAATGAAGAACATCAAGAAGAACAGAACAATTTTCACGATCGAAATTACCTCCAAGGTATATTTTTAAGCGTTGACCATTTACGGTCCAACAGTCTTTCTTTTCCAAATCCTCGATCACAATTTCTCCATAACTCTTTACCTCCTTGACACGAAACGGTCCGGACCACTTTGATTTTAATTTTCCCGGGAAAAGTTTCAACCGGGAATTAAACAGCAGTACCAAATGCCCGACCTTGAAGTCATTTTCCCGGATCTTCTTGTCGTGATAACTCTTCACCTTTTCTTTATACAACCAACTTGAATGATAGGTGGCATTCCACATTTCTTCCAATTCCTGAAGTTGTATTTTTCTCTTTTCTCCGGCCAAGTTCGTATCAAAATTTAACAGCTTAAGGGCCCACAGTGCTTTGTGCTCCATTTCAACTGGTAAATGGTATGTTTCACCATAAACCATTTGAAATGGAGTTAAGCCAATTGGAGCTTTGTAAGTGGTACGGTATGCCCACAAAGCTTCGTCCAATTTCTAAGACCAATCTTTTCTAGAACTTGACACGGTTTTTTTCTAAAATCCTTTTCACTTTACGGTTTGACACCTCGGCTTGACCGTTCGATTGTGGGTGGTAAGGGGTCGCCACTTTATGCGATACACCATAATGTTTTAAAACACTTTTAAGAGATGCAATGCAAAAGTGTGACCCGCCATCACTAATAAGAACCCGAGGAGTGCCAAAACGGGAAAAGATGTTTTTCTTCAAAAAATTTATCACCGTTTTGCCATCAGCCTTAGGTGAAGCAATCGCTTCAATCCACTTCGAAACATAGTCAACCGCCACTAAGATGTATTCATTTCCAAAAGAGGGTGGAAATGGACCAACAAAATCTATGCCCCAACAATCAAAAATTTCAACTTCTTGGATATTTTGAAGGGGCATTTCATCTCTTTTTCCATTTCCCCCACTTCTTTGACAAGTGTCACAACTTTGCGCATGAAGATTTGCGTCTTTAAATAGAGTAGGCCAATAAAAGCCTGATTGCAAGACTTTCGTGGCCGTCCTCGAACCATTAAAATGGCCGCCATAAGGCGAGTTGTGACAATGCCAAAGAATACTTTGAGCTTCTTCACTCGTGACACACCTTCTCAAAAGGTTGTCACCTCCTAATTTGAACAAATAAGGGTCATCCCACACATAGTAATTTGCATCCGACAAGAACTTCTTTTTTTGGTTCCAAGTTAGGTCTTCGGGTACCTAACCAGTTGCTTTGTGGTTAGCAATATCCGCAAACCACGGCCTAACTTGGACTCTAAACAAATTTTCATCGGGAAATTCCTCTCAGATTTCCTTTTCAGTTTTGGTTACCTCCACATTGATCAAACGGGACAAATGATCCGCCACTAAATTCTTTGAACCCTTTTTATCCTTTATTTCCAAATCAAATTCTTGAAATAAAAGGATCCAATGGATGAGCCTTTGCTTCGAATCCGGTTTAGTGAGCAGATATTTGATAGCCGCATGATCAGTGTAGATTACCATTTTTGACCCTATTAGGTAAGAACGAAACTTCTCAAGTGCGTATACAATCGCAAGCAATTATTTTTTGGTTGTGGCGTAATTTACTTGAGCCTCATTTAATACATTGCTTGCGTAATGTATAGCATGAAAAGTTTTGTCCTTCCTTTGACCTAACACCGCTCCAACGGCATAATCACTCGCGTCGCACATTGGTTCAAAATTTAAAGTCCAATTTGGCGCGATGATTATTGGAACGGTAATTAGTTTCTCTTTCAAATTTTGGAAAGCAATAAGACATTCATTGTCAAAGAGAAATACCTGATCTTTGTTGAGCAAGTTGCTCAATGGCCTTGCTACCTTTGCAAAATCATTGATGAAACGCCTATAGAATCCCGCATGCCCCAAAAAGCTTCTGATTCCTTTGACGTTGGTAGGAGGAGGCAACTTTTCAATTTCTTCAATATTCACTTGATCGACTTCAAGGCCTTTGGAAGAAACTTTGTGGTCAAGCACAATTCCCTCCGTCACCATAAAGTTACACTTCTCCCAATTCAACACCAAGTTAGTCTTTACACACCTCTCAAGGGCGGTTTCCAAATTCTTCAAACACAAATCAAAAGATGCTCCAAACACGGAAAAATCATCCATAAACACCTCCATTGTCTTTTCTATGAGGTCGGAGAAGATAGCTTGAACACACCTTTGGAAAGTTGCCGGCGCATTACATAAACCAAAAGGCATCTTTCGATAGGCAAATATGCCAAAGGGACAAGTAAAATCCGTCTTCTCGTGATCCGCCGGGTCAAACGCAATTTGATTATACCCCGAATATCCGTCCAAGAAACAATAGAATTGTTGCCCGGATAACCTCTGGAGCATTTAGTCCATGAATGGAAGTGGAAAATGGTATTTTCTTATTGCGGTGTTCAACCTTCTATAATCAATACACATTCTCCACCCCGTCACAATCTTTGTTGTGATTAACTCATTCTTAACGTTTCGGATAACGGTCATGCCACCCTTTTTAGGAACAACGTGCACGGGGCTTACCCATGGACTATCAGAGATCGGGTAGATCATTCCCGCATCCAAAAGCTTCACAACTTCTTTCCGAACAACCACTTTCATAGTTGGATTCAAGCGGCGTTGTGGTTAAGCAACCGCCTTGAAATCCCCTTCCATAAAAATCTTGTGCATACAATAAGATGGACTAATTCCTTTAAGATCGAAAAGAACCCACCCTATTGCTTCTTGATTTCTTTTCAACACTTGAATCAAACGGGTTTCTTCTTTATCGGGAAAAATGTTGCTAATAATAACCGTCTTGTTCCCACTTTCATCAAGGAATGCATACTTCAAATTTGAAGGAATCACCTTCAATTCAAGTTGAACTTTCTCATCACTTAGTTCTTTCTTCAACTCTTCATTCTCAACTTCCCACGGTTGTAATTCTTTGAGAGATTTAATCTCTTTCAAACATTCCTCAAGAGCTCTTTCTTCTTCATCGGAAAACACTTCAAAAGAATCATCAAGAGCCATTTCCAAAGGAGACACTATATGAACATGCTTAGAAACTTCCAAAGTTGCTTCTTCAATTGCATTGATACGAAAGCTATCATGCTTGTCTTTGGAATGCTTCATTGCTTCGAATAGATTAAAAGATACCTCTTCATTTTGAACCCGCACTTTCATAAGGCCATCATCGACATCTATCATCATGCGAGCGGTCTTCATAAAAGGGCGACCAAGAATTAGAGGGGCATCATCATCCTCTTCCATATCAATAACAATGAAGTCCACCGGAAAGAAAAATTTGTCAACTTTCACCAACACGTCTTACGTCAACCCAATCGGATGAGTGATAGATTTGTCGGCCAATTGCAATGTCATCTGGATGCCCTTAATTTCAATGTTCCCAAGCTTTTTCACAATAGATAATGGAATTAGATTGATGCTTGAGCCCAAATCAATAAGGCCATTTCCAACAAAGACATTACCAATTGTAACGGGTAAGGTAACTCGCCCCGGATCGACTTCTTTCTTCGGAAGAGTTCTTTGAATAAAAGCACTACAATTTGCCGCAAGAACAACGGTTTCCGGCTCCGAATATTTCCGCCTCTTTGTAAGAATATCCTTAATAAATTTGGCGTACTTCGGCATTTGCTCTAGAGCTTCGGAAAAAGGGATGTTGATTTGTATTTGCTTAAAGATATCCATGAATCTTGAGTATTGCCTAGCATTTTTTTTCCTTGTCGGCACATGAGGGTAAGGCATATTTTGAGTCGGTATCGGATTTATCATCTCCTTCCCCCTCTTAACTCTCACATGTTTCTCTTTTTTCTTCACTTCCTCCACACTCTCATTTTCAACTTCAACAATATCATCATTTTTCTTTTCAACTACAACATCATCACTATTTTTATTTTCAACTACTTCCTCATCACTATCCTCCTCAACAATACCATCAATTTTTTCTTCTTCCACACTTTTGTCATTTTCTTTTGCTAACTCCTCCTCAACAATACCTATTTTTGTATATAAGTTTTGTTGCACTTATCATTACTTTGTGTTAAAATTGGTTGAATAAACTCCGCTTTGTTCGTAATTACGTTTACTTTACGTTTTAGTGTATATATTGCGTATCGTGTAAATATCATTGAGTTTAATTGATTTTAATTTATTTTTGCAGGTATTCCAGCAATGGGATTTTTCCATTGTTGTATAGGGCCTTGAATAAGCTTTCCAACGCTTCAAACCGTGCATCAATCGGAGTTACGGTTCAAGAGTTATGGTCAAAACAAATTCTGGTTTGCTGTCATGTTCGCTAGGCGAACCAGGAGGCGAGCACTCGCTAGCGAGTTCCCACTGCGAACTCGGGGCGAATAAAAAGTTCCTGGAAGCATGAAAAACATAATTCTGGCAGTAGTTAAGGCGGTGTATGTTCGCAGTGCGAACGGGGGTTCGCAGTGCGAACCTGGGAACACAATTTTACCTATAAACTTCATTTTTCAGCATTTTTTAGAGGATGGTTTTGGGGATTCTTGCTCCAACTCCATCAAACTTCATTTTTTCAGTAGATTAGCTTAGAAAACATCATGGAAGCTTGCATGCGGATGATCCGAGGTGGATTTCTCATCTACCGGCTCCGACAATCCGTGAAGTGTTTAGTTCATTTCAGATTTTCTTCATGTCTTTCTTCTTTGATTGGTTGTGTATATGTATTTGCTATGAACTCATGTATATTTGTCGCCCATGGCGTTGTATAAAACTTGCTTTACAAATCTTTATTGGTAATTGTCTCTGATTTTTGCTTTATGCGCGGGGTTTGGGGTGCGTTAGAGATAACCGTCGCAAACTTCGATTATGGATGATTGTCTATTAGTTTCTAGATTCTAGAGATAGATTTAGGGCTAACAATCTTCAATAGGCGTCGAAACTTAATGCCTCCGTGCCTTGAGCTAGCATACAAAAGTATCGGCAATGGTAACACGGTTGTTCTCTCAACTTTGCGTTAGACATAACCTGTATTGTGAGCGATGCTGAGTGATATTGAGGAGTATTGTAGGTTGAGTATAACTGGTCGGTAAGTTTAAGTTTGTGAGGAGTCGATTATGTGCATGCCGGATAAGTTTGTCTTGCTGAAGAATGAATTTGTTTTATGTTTTAATGTTTACTTTTCTATTTTCTTGTTTGAAACCATTTAAAACCAAACTCATAAACGTGAGAGACTGCCGAACGACATTCTTTCCCTCGAACCGATCTCTGTGGACACGACCTAAATCTCGGAGGGAATTCTTCCGAAAATAAATATTTTTGCTGCTTGCCCTATTCTGCATTCAACAAAATGGCGTCGTTGCCGGGGATTGGTTTTGATATTGAATCGCATTGCGATAGTTTCTTTGTTTTTGAGTTTTGTATATATCGTATATATTGTCTGTTTCCATTATGTTTGTTCAAGTGTTGTATACATTTTTTTCCTGTAACGTTTGTTTAAGTGTTTGGTTAGGACGTTTTCTTTTGGTTGCGCGGTGAGACATCACCATGGCATGAATGAAGGAAGTTTCTAATTAAGCACCGTAAAGGCGTCGAGCTTACGACATAAAACAAGCATGTTTTATAGTTTTTCTTTTCGAATGTTTTTGGTTGTTGTTTGCTCACAGATTTTGATTGACTTACTTGAGGATGCTTTTTTGATTTTCGATGTTGGTTCGTTTCAACTTGCGGATGTATGATAATGATTTTGTTAAGTTTTGTACACGTCCGAGGTATGTATTTATTGCTTTCTATACTTTAGCATATTCATGATACTTAGGCTTTTTACAAACTTCCATGCCATTCATTCTTTTGTATACTTGTTCTTATTGTGAATCACTTTAGTTCCCAACCTTTTTGTGAGGAAGCCTTTTATTGTTCATATATGCACGGAGTACCAACATTCTTATTCTAACTGGATTTTATTATGCTTAATCTTTTGTTTGTGTTGATTATGTGAAAGCATGAAAAGGATCAAGGCATTTTGTTTCATTTTGAGCACAACTACCTTAGCCAAATAGTCATTCACCTTGTGAGCGTGTGATCATTCGTAACCCCTTTGAGCCTTTGGTCATTATCCATGTGGTTTGAGTTTGATGCTTGAAAAAGGAAACAAAAAGAGTTTCAATAATTGTGCTAAATAAGTATTGTGTGTTGTGTAGCACTTGGGATTTTGGAAGAAGTTGGTTGAAATTTTGTGTGTGAATCTTTGTGAGTTTTTCACTCCCTTAGGTTTAGGCAAGTTTTTGTTTCAATTACCTTTAGAAATTGTCCGTTGTTTGTTTACCCGACCACGTTACAACCTTGAAGTCCTTGTGATTCTTGCCTTTGTATGTTCAATATGAATTGTTAGATGAATGCATAATTTAGTCTTTTGTTTGCATGAGTGTTGTGTGAGTGTAAAGTACCTTATTGTGTGTTGTTCATCTACCGATGATTGTTTTTGCTAGGTGTGATTCACATTTGAACTTGTGTTGTTTTAGAATGTTCGGCATGAATTTTTGTATTTTGCATTTGTTTCGTGACTATGTTGTCGTTGTAATTTAGTGGTAAGTATTTACTTTGTGTGTACCATTTTTGATTTGAACCATACATTTGTCTTCCGTTTTTCAAAACTTGTTGATTCGTGATTCTTTGGTTATCACTCGGTTTCGTTGAGTTGTTTAATTCTTGTATGAGGACAAACAATTAAATAAGTTGGGGAGAGTTTGATAAGTGCAAAATGTACCTATTTTTGTATATAAGTTTTGTTGCACTTATCATTACTTTGTGTTAAAATTGGTTGAATAAACCCCGCTTTGTTCGTAATTACGTTTACTTTACGTTTTAATGTATATATTGCGTATCGTGTAAATATCATTGATTTTAATTGATTTTAATTTATTTTTGCAGGTATTCCAGCAATGGGATTTTGCCATTGTTGTATAGAGCATTGAATAAGCTTTCCAACGCTTCAAACTGTGCATCAATCGGAGTTACGGTTCAAGAGTTATGGTCAAAACAAATTCTGGTTTGCTGTCATGTTCGCTAGGCGAACCAGGAGGCGAGCACTCGCTAGCGAGTTCGCACTGCGAACTCGGGGCGAATAAAAAGTGCCTGGAAGCATGAAAAACACAATTCTGGCAGTAGCTAAGGCGGTGTATGTTCGCAGTGCGAACCTGGGAACACAATTTTGCCTATAAACTTCATTTTTCAGCATTTTTTAGAGGATGGTTTTGGGGATTCTTGCTCCAACTTCATTTTTTCAGTAGATTAGCTTAGAAAACATCATGGAAGCTTGCATGCGGATGATCCGAGGTGGATTTCTCATTTACCGGCTCTGACAATCCGTGAAGTGTTTAGTTCATTTCTGATTTTCTTCATGTCTTTCTTCTTTGATTGGTTGTGTATATGTATTTGCTATGAACTCATGTATATTTGTCGCCCATGGCATTGTATAAAACTTGTTTTACAAATCTTTATTGGTAATTGTCTCTGATTTTTGCTTTATGCGCGGGGTTTGGGGTGCGTTAGAGATAACCGTCGCAAACTTCGATTAGGGATTATTGTCTGTTAGTTTCTAGATTCTAGAGATAGATTTAGGGCTAACAATCTTCAATATGCGTTGAAACTTAATGCTTCCGTGCCTTGAGCTAGCATACGAAAGTATCGGCAATGGTAACACGGTTGTTCTCTCAACTTTGCGTTAGACATAACCTGTGTTGTGAGCGATGCTGGGTGATATTGAGGACTATTGTAGGTTGAGTATAACTGGTCGGTAAGTTTAAGTTTGTGAGGAGTCAATTATGTGCATGCCGGATAAGTTTGTCTTGCTAAAGAATGAATTTTTTTTATGTTTTAATGTTTACTTTTCTATTTTCTTGTTTGAAACCATTTAAAACCAAACTCATAAACGCGAGAGACTGTCGAACGACATTCTTTCCCTCGAACCGATCTCTGTGGACACGACATAAATCCCGGAGGGAATTCTTCCGAAAATAAATATTTTTGCTGCTTGCCCTATTCTGCATTCAACAATATCCTTGATTGCCTTGGTAATGTTGTTGAGGATTGTGTTGTTGATAAGGTTGTTGTTGTTGTCTTCCTTGATAGTCTCGTTGATTGTTCATGTAATTCACTTCTTCAAATCCCGGTGGTGGACAAAATCCAGTGTCGTGCTCTCCTTTGCAAAGTTCACAACATGCAACTTGTTTACTCTTGCTTGCTTGCTCCTTCATTTCCTTAATTTGTTGAGTCAAAAGTTCCACTTGTTGAGATATAAGCTTGTTTTGCGTAAGGATTGCATCATTAGTTCCTAATTCAAGTACCCCGGGTTTCTTTTGCGAGTTCGTACGGTTGTGACTTTGAAGATCATTGAGAGCCATTCTATTGATGATATCTGTAGCTTCTTCGGCACTCTTTGATAACAAAGCTCCACCAGAAGTGGCATCCAATAATAACTTGCAATTTGGTTGGAGACCATTTTTGAAGATGTGAATTTGAGTTAACACGTCAAACCCGTGGCCTTTTCATTTTCAAATCATGGAATTAAATCTTTCCCATGCTTCATTTAGAGACTCATTAGCACCCTGAGAGAACACAGAAATCGCAGTTTTTGATTCCATAAAACGATTGTGAGAAAAGAACCTTTCTATAAATTTCTCCTCCAGAATATTCCAATCGGTCATCACAGCAGGAGTTTGGTCAAGATACCAATCCTTAGCTTTGCCTAGCAAAGCATGAGGAAATAGTCTCTTGAATAAAGGTAACTCTTGCGCTTGATCCACTCCGGCCGCTAACGCTATCTCGTAAAATTTGGTGAGAAAAGCGAAAGGGTCTTCATGATCCATTCCCGTGAACGGACTTCCATATAACAAATTCAGAGTTCCCGTTTTCATCTCAGTTTACCTTCCATTATTTGCATTGTGAGCAAACTGAATGGTGTGACGCAGAATATTTACACATGGTGGGGAAGCGGGTGGTGGTGGTGGTGGATGCTCCATGATTGGCGTGAACTGTGGAATTGGTGGTGGTGTAGAAGTCGAACCTTCTCCTTGTTCTTGCCTTTGTCTAGCTAGTTGCCTCCTCCGTCTAGTTTTGCTATTGAGTCTACGAGCGGTTCTTTCAATCTCGGGATCGAATAGAAGTTGGTTCGCCGGTAGTTTCCCTCGCATAAACAAAGTCTGCACACTAAACAAATCAAATCAACAAGCACAAGAAATTTTTTTAACAAGTCTAAAACTTCACAACTATTGCAATGCTTGCAATATCAATTAACAATCCCCGGCAACGGCGCCAATTTGTTGAAATACAAATAGAGTATGGTTTTAGTTATCGTTCCACAGAGATTGTTTAGAGATATCACCGCCGTTCTACAGTTGAATTCGTTTTAAACTTAAAGTAACAAAGGGTTTTGGTTGTTTTTAGTCAGAACGTTTGCATTCAAAGTTAAGTAATGAACGATAAAAAGATTGGTTTTAACGATTTGTAAAAACATGCCAAGATTAGGGTTCGACAAACCATTTTGCACGGATAGAATCGATAAAGCTAATGAACTCGTTTAGACGATAAATGTAATCACATATCCTCCCAATATGATTATCTCTAACACATATTGTGAGTTTTACCATTTTGATCCTTTGATGATCTCTCACTCAAACTATCAAAATGACAACATTCAAGTTCAATATTTATGAACATCAACACTCATAACTATCTCTAGCCAATGTGCATTGATGGATGAAAAACCTAGGTAAAGTGTAAGAACACATTTCTCAATCATGAACCAACACAAAGAATAAACCATAAAGACAAATCATTCATCATCCAAGAGTTCATAAGCTAGAATCAATACCTATACATACAAAAAAAAAGGTTTGTCTACCTTCTAACCTTGACACAAAAGAGAAATTAGCTCTCCATTGACATGGAAGCTTTACAAACAAGAAGATGAAGAAGAGAAACAAGCATCAATGACGATCTCTCGACGAATGATACTTCCAATCTTCCAAAATAGGATGCTACAGTGTTTACAATGTTTTTTCTCTAAGGAAATGAATAGTGATCCACAAAAAATCTGATCAATTATATTTATAAGGGGCTGAGAATCGCAGAGCGCGCTAAGCGCGCTGCACCACGCTAAGTGCGGTCTCATTTATTGCTAAACCGCCTTAGAACCTCGCTTAGCGGGCTCCAGACGGGCTACCCACTGTAATTCACTTCATCCTCGCGCTAGGAACGCGCTTAGCGCGCTACAAGCATGCTCCAAAAATTGTTTTCTTCAAAAACTGCTTCCAAGGAGTCTTCCTTGCTCCAAGCTTCACATTTCAATGTAAAAACCTACAATTAAAAACACAAAAGTTAAATAAATAAGTCTACTAATGCAATTAACTATACTACGGTTATTTACCGGAAACAATGGGAAAAAGCATCGATTATCAAATAAAGATCACAAAAAAGTGCTAAAAACTAAACTAAATATTAACACAATTTAGCACCTAACAGTGGTTGAGCATAAAGTTTCATACAAGTGATAGTTGTGAGTAAGCTTTTTCTTTAGCTTCCACAGTGTTCTATAGGAAGCTTGGTAGCGAGACTGGAATGTCTTTATGGGCGGCAACCGTTTGGATGACATGGAAGTGCCACAACGAAGTCGTATTCAATTCAGTGAGTTTCTCTGCTGATGGGATGGTTAGCTCTATTAAGAGGGTGTTCTGGTTTTGGCTGGGTCCTTCCTTTAGGCATTACTTTCTCTAGTGGTTTCTTGGTGTGGTTGTGGTTCTTTTGTTGTAGTTTTGTTGTACTGTTTTTTGTGTAAGAGTTCGAATACCCTTTGTACTCGCTATTAATCCATTACCTATAAAAAAATAAAAAACATATAGTAAGAAATCTTGAATAGACACTTCATAGAGAAGCTAATTTTATTTGTCATTGAATAAGCCTACAACAACTATTGTAAGTCGATAGTATCCACTGAATTGTGAATTCCATATGTAGAAACATAAATGGATTGCGTAGCTAACATACTGACATGTCACAAACATTTTCCTGATCTTGTCATATTCTTCCTTTTAATTATAACTTACTTAGATTAATTTAAGAGGTCGATACAAAGTCACAAGCTATACGGAATCAAATACATATACATCAACCACTGCAATTTTGAAACCGATATTTTTTGCTGAATTTAGAAGCAAGAGAATCATAAGAAAACAAATAACATTAATAGATTTATGCTTCATTAGAATTTAATATAATTAATTATATTCATTAGTTTTCAAATCAAATTTCAACTGTCGGTGTGACAAAGAACCACCTGAATTAAGACATTTCCCATATTAATGCATAATTGATAGAAAATTAAATGAAAATTTGTGGAGGCGTGGCTACAACATAAATTCTATTTTTAGATATATTAGGACATGGATTATTGTCATGAATTTATTGTAATTTGTCTTCAAGATAGTTGTCATTTTCAATATTTGAAATCACCTTGCCATAAATTGTGTGTGCTCCTTTTATTATACGTTTGCACGATTTTACCTTTTATTGATTAATCATAAAATTAGTTGATATATTAATTAATCATTAGTTACATTTTTGTACAACATATCTCACAATTAAGTCAATTGAGATTCAGAGATAAATAATTAAATGGAGGGTAAAAAACTGATTATAGTAAACACAACTGAAACTGAAGTTACAAATTGTCATATCTCAAATTTGTCCTAACTGTGATTAGTTTTTATCTGAACATTCATCCACTAACCATCATATCTATATCCAATCCATTTGTCCATTTTCACTTTTATATATATCCGTTCATATTTTATCCAAGTCCATTCTACAAATTCAATTTATCCATATCATTTTTAATATCTGTTCTATTTTTATCTTTAATAACCATTCTTTTCCAATCCATTTTTAACCAAATATCCAATTCCATTTTCAATATTATTTCATTACCCATTCTTAATACTCATGTCCATGTTATAACCACTTCCATTCAAAAGTCATTTTCCTTTAAACCATATCCATTTGGTAAAACCATAATCCACTTTAAAAAATGTCCATTTCCATTACCCATGCCCATAACCATTTTATTATCCAAACCATTTGTCCATTATTTTATTTTATTTTATTTATTTATTTATTTATTATTATTCATATCCATTCACAAAAATCTAAAAATATAATTGGTTCATAAAAGTTCTACAAAAGTCCAATACTATCTCTTTTTGTAAGCCCATTTGTCTAGGCCCATAATTAGTAAACCTACTTTAAGAGTATATATACACGTCTGCTTTGGTATAAGGAGGGGGGACCGAGGTCAAAAAAGAAAAAAACAAAAAGGGTGGCGGCGCATAGATCTCAGAGGATATTCAAAACAAAATAAAAAAAAAACCTTATCTCCTTCTTCAAGTGCAAATACCATTAAAACCACAAATCATCTTCAAGCACTCGATCTTTGCTTTTTCCCCAAGCTCACTATTTTCTTCTTCAAGTTACACTCCTTTATCTCCTCCCAACAATCTCACTATAAACCAGAACATTCAACTCACCAACAACCATTTTGATACCCTTGTTTCTCAACCAACACACACTACAACACCCTCCTTAACATGCTCCATTCACTCACATATTCATCTCCCTTCATCCCATCTTACAAACCTCATGAACTCCATCATACACAATAACAACATAACCATCATCATGATGTAACATAAACAACACGCCGAACTTTTCATCTCCAAAAATCAATGAGCTTCAAACAACAATATTTTACACTTAAAACAACAACAAAGTCTGAAAAAAAGAAAAAGGAAAACGGCGCACAAGGTGGGATCTAAACCTCATCTTGAATGAGCTTTTGAAGAAACACAGAAGAAAACTTCTTTTCTTCACACACAACAGAAAATGGATCGCCAAAAATGGTTCTCTCAATTGCATTGATCGGCATTATCTTCGCCGGCGTCGGAGGTCAATCTCCGTCATCAGCTCTGACTACATCTCCAACAACAGTCGCCACTCCCACTGTTTCTCCCGTCGCACCACCGACACCAGTTCCAGTATCTTCACCACTCAACCTTAATCCGATTTGCTTCAAAACCACAAACTTTCATAACCTCACACTCCATCTTCCTCAAACATCACTATTCCTCCCTAACAATTATCTTCTTCAAATACTAACCAACCTCAAAACCTTCAAAACCAAAGCAAATCTTCTCCTTCTGAAATCTCACCTTCTTAATCAAAGCAAATCACCAGCTCACCTTTAAACCTTCCTCCTTCAAACATCAACCCAACAATCTTCTGCTCTTTAACCAACCACCAAAAAACGCACACCATCTACAGACTGTGCAACGCCCTTCACCATGTGAGCATCCTCAAACCAAACCGTATCCCACCACCACCGTCTCCCTCCGTCAGAATCACTCCCAGTCCCCTCTCAACCACCGCTCGCGAAACAACCACTTAATCTCACCGGAAAGCCAACTCAAACAGCAGATATCAACCAACCGCTCAAATTAACCCAAACCCTTCTTCTTTTTCTTTAACTCAAACCCAGAATTGCAGAACAAAGATGGAAGAGAGAGTAGAGAATGAATTCGAAGCGGATCCAAACAAACCTGTGAAATCAGAGACGAAGAGGGAAAACGGATCGACATTGTGAGTAAGGTTGGGAGCGAGATTTCCGGCGTCAACGTATTTGGGTCCGATTTTCAACCTATTTTCGTCTCTTCATGTTTTGGTGTTGATAAGAGCAATGTTGTCGGCTTGTTTCAATGTTTGACCAACAAGTTGCCACACGGACAATGATGAAGATGGGAGATTACTTCTTTTCTTCTTTTAGGTCCTTTTGAAAGGTTGACAATGGGCCTTATACCTCCAGCCCATTTGTTTCGGGCCCCTGCACCCACATATCAGGCTCATAATCTTCTTTTAACTTCTTTTTTTCTGTTTTGTTTGGATATTAGGAAAAATTATAGGATAATTTGATTTTGGTTTCTTTAGCGTATTTGCTTATTTAATTAATTGAATCTTGATTATTTTGTTTAGGGAGTAATTAATTTTGTTTTGAGTTAATTATTTAAGTTTAGATTAATTTGACTTTGGATAATTGTAGATTGTTTTTAGACTTTGATTAATTGTTAATTAGAATTCCTTGTTAGACTTTGATTTAAATTTGTGGTTAATTAGATAATTAGAGTTTTGTTTAGAATTTTTATCAATCCACTTTTGTTGATGATTTCGATTAATTTCTTAGTTGACTTTGATTTTTAATTAGCTCTCTTTTATTAAGTTCTTACTAATGTTTTATCCTTTTGTTAGCACTTGTGATTTTGGTTGAGTTAACCTCGGATGTTGATTTTTGACGTTGAGCACTTGAGGATTAATCGGGTTGATCATGTGTAGCTTCTACAAGTCTCCTTGAGCTTTTAGCACGTGTTGAAGAGGCAACGGACCTTCTCCGTTAGGTATCCCTAGAATCTCGATTTTATCTTCCATGCCTCATTCTAGGATTGTATCCATGTTAGAAGCATGTTTCTTTCCCCTACTTTGTTTGATTTTTAATCTTTAGATGAGGTGTATGATCTTCTCTTGTGGATTTTTATGCCTTGATTATATTATGCTATGTCATTGCGTGTTGATTCAAATCAAAATATTTTTCAACTAATATTTGGACTTCGTGTCAATCATTTTCATACTTGATAAGTCGATCATTTTCACGATCGCAACCGACCTCCCCTTTGCCTCCTCTTGGGCCTTATGCAACGATTACCCATTTTATTTTGATTTGTACGCATGTATGTGATTGGTTTATGTTTAATCATGGCCTAATTAATTCCATAAGATTAAAATCAACCCTTTTTATAAGAGTAAAACAAACTTGATCCAATATCAAGTATTTTCCAAATAAACTCAATCAATTCAATCCTAAACATGTACTTGATCCATATATCAAGTATTTCCAACCTTTCACTTCACACCATAACTTCCTTTCCTTCCATTTCTTAACCTCCTCATACGTAAATTAAAACCTCGATCCAACGTCGGGTGCTTTTCTCAAATCAAACCAACATACGTAATAATACTTAAACATTTTCATAAAGGTGAAAAGGAGGGGGACCAAGTCTTTAGTCTTTCTCTTCAATTGCTTGGGTGCGAGTTTCCTTACTCGTGTGTGGGCGATTGACGCCTTCAAAATACATATAATCCGATAACACTCAAACTCCTTTTCTTAATCAATCATCAATACATTTAATCGACTTAAAGATCATTTATTAAGAGGTGAAAAGGAGGGGGATCAAGTCTTTGGTCTTTCTCTTCAATTGTTTGGGTGCGAGTTTTCTTACTCGTGTGTGGGCAATTGACGCCTTTAAAACATAAACCTTAATTCGTTGATTGCTTGTGTGCGAGTTCTCTTACTCGTGTGTGAGAAATTCTCCTCAATTGTTTGGGTGCAAGTTCAATTACTCGTGTGCGAACAATTGGTACCTCTAAAAACTTAAGCCTTAGCTCCTCAATTACTTGGGTGCGAGTTTGCTTACTCGGATGTGGGTAATTGACGCCTCTAAAACATACGAACTCGACCATACTTAACTTTTTCCAAATCATATATTCAAACACAATTTCCTAAAAGGTGATGTGAGGGGGGCCAAGTCTTTGACCTTTCTCCTCAATTGTTTGGGTGCGAGTTCTCTTACTCGTGTGTGAACAATTGACACTTCTAAAAAACATAAACCTTAATTAGTCGATGGCTTGTGTGCGACTTCTCTTACTCGTGTGTGAGTAATTGTTACCTATTGCTTGGGTGCGAGTTCTCTTACTCGTGTGTGAGTAATTGTCCCCTCTAAAACATCCAATACGATCAAATTTATCCTTTCCTCGCCCACGTGCGACCGAAACCCTAAAACATACGCATATCAAATTCTTTTTTTTTTCAATCAAATCCCAACATACTTAATCCACAACTCAAACACCTTTCCCAAAGAACATTGTTTAAGCCATTCTTTCGCGCATATGAACTCGTGCTTCAGCCTCCCCTAGCGAGCAGACAAGCCAATGTTTAGCAGTTAGAATGTGACGTAAACTCTCGTTCGCCTAAAACACGTCCAAATCCAACCCTTTTTCTCAATCAAATCTCTAACACACTTAATTCATACTCAAACAACTTTCACAAAAAGAACATTGTTTAATCCATTCTTCCGCGCATATGAACTAGTGCTTCAGCCTCCCATGACGAGCCGACAAGCCAACGTTTAGCAGTTAGAATGCGAATTAAACTCTCGTTCGCTTAAAAAACACCAACCAACCGTAGTCCCACGAACTACGAATGCTCTGACTTTCCTATTGCACGAGGGAATACATAGGCCCGAGGATTCTTAATCCTTGCCGAGCACACTAATAAAAACCACCCATTTTCCCCTTAGAAAGCAATAATCCTTTAGAAAATAAACAAACAAACCTAACTAACTTTCTCACGAATCGATTCAAGAGGTTCCCGTTGAGTACAACGGACGTAGAGGGTGCTAATACCTTCCCTCTTGCGTAACCGACTCCCGAACCCAAATTTGGTTGCGATGACCAGGTTCTTATCTCCTTTCAAAGGTTTTCTCGATATTTTCCTTTCCCTCTCTTGGGATAAATAAAGTTCGGCGGCGACTCTGTTTCGAACAGTTTTTTTTCGCGTCCATCGCGAGGATCGTATTTTTCGAGGTACGACAGATGGCGACTCTGCTGGGGAATCTATTGCCCTATGCTAGAGAGAGTCAAGCCTAACTTGACTCGATTCGTGAGTGTTAGATCTGCTGGTTTGTTTATCTTCTCTTGTTTGTTTGCTTGCTTGTTTAACTATCTGTTATTTACTTGCTTGATTATTTATTGTTATATCATATTATTATCTCTTATGACACTGTTGGGGTTCTCTGATCATTGGGAACTTTGTGAGATGGCTCTACACCCGAGTCTGAGTATAACCCTAGGATTAGATTGGTGGTTGTGTAGCGGAGGCTTGCGTGGTTTCTTCCGCGTGAGTCAAAACAAAGACCCCGCTTGGAGTAGGTTCCCTTGGAGATATTATTGTTGTGGTGAAACTTTGCCATGGCGGTAATGTTTTCGAGCCTGAATCCTTGATCCCAAGGACCTTTAACCCATTTTACCCATGGTGGTTAGTAGTGTTAATTCTATGTGAGTTAATGCGAACGCCACAATCAGATGAGATCCCTCGAACGTATTACTTCCTGACAGTAATATTGTCGACCTCGATCTAAGATTCTGAGAACCCTAAACCCGTGTGTCGATGGTTGTGTAGTGGACGCCTCCGAGGAATCTTTTTCGTGGGGAAGAAACGAAGACCTCACCTAGACGAGATTCTTTCAAGGATATTATCGTCTGATGTTCCTTCGTCATGGCCATAATATCTTTGAAAGGTATCCACAACTCTAGGCACCTACCCGTTTAGAGCCTACCTGTGGGGGGTCCTGTGATTAGAGATATTTTGTGTCTAGCTCCTTCCTCAGAATCAGACGTTGTTTGATGTTGTACCTTGCATAAGCATTGCATACTCATAACATTAGCATATCATTTTCCAACCAACTCATCCGATCCTTTGTCCATTTCCTGCCAACTGATTTCCCGACGCTCATACTGAACCTGTGGTAACCGCAAAGCATTTAAAGCAAGTTTAAGTGGAGATAAGAGGAGCATAGATAGTTTGAAAGTTGTGATGGCTATGTCAGAGGATAGCTTTCAACATGATTGGATGAAGGATTTTGACACCCCATCAGGTTTTGCTGTGTCGACTAATCCATTGTATGATCGTATACCTGGAGATCATCCTCCACAAGTGAACATCCCTGCTCAGTCTCAGATGATATCTGATTCCATGGAGAAAAGGTTTTGTGCCCTTGAAGAGAAATTCCAAGCTATGAAAGCGCGCAATACTTCTGGGCTTGATGCTGTTGATATGTGCCTAGTGCCAGACTTGGTAATTCCTCCGAAGTTCGAAGTACCCAAGTTCGAGAAGTACGCTGGTCTCAGTTGCCCAAAGCGTCATTTGGTGATGTTCTGCCGAAAGATGACTCCTCATGTCCGCGATGACAAGTTGATGATTTACTATTTTCAAGACAGTTTAAGTGGTGCATCTTTGAATTGGTACATGGATTTAGAAAGAAGCTGTATCCAATCATGGAAAGACTTGTCCAATGCTTTCCTAAAGCAATATGAGTACAATTTGGACGTGGCTCCTAGTCGCATGAAGTTGCAAAGCCTATCTCAAAAGAGCGGTGAATCCATTAAGACCTATGCACAACGATGGAGAGAGTTGGCAGCCAGGGTGCAACCACCACTCCTGGATAAAGAAGTGATTGACATATTCTTGAATAGTCTGCATGACACCTATCTTGAAAGGATGGCTGGCAGTTCATTCTCAAGCTTCTCTGACCTTATAATAGTAGGAGAACGCATCGAGAATTACCTCAAGGCTAAACAAGTCCAAGACGTCTCGAGCAACCAAGATGGCGAGACTGAATCCTTCAGCAATCCCCAAGAGGAAGAGGATAATGAAATTGATGCAATCATAGCAAATGCTGAGTATTCTCAAGGTGCACCAGCAAGACTTTATGGACCTTCAGCTTCTCGGCAGTTATCGTTGTCAGCGCCATATCATCCTTATGGGCGACCTGTCAATCCTAGGGCGTCATACCAGAAACCTATGATTTCTCCTCGTGCAAATCAACAAGCCCGTGGTCGAAGATATCAGAATCATCATCAGAATCAGCATAGGCCTCGAAACAACTTGGAAAGAAGGACTGCTCCTCTTCACCCAGTTCCTATGCCGTACAGTCAACTTCTGCCGCATCTGGTCCGAAACTCACTGGTGGAGCCCAAAGCTATCAAGCCATTGCCAAAACCATACCCGCCTGGATACGATCCTAATGCACATTGTGGATATCATGCTGGATCAATGGGGCATTCAACTGAGGATTGCAAATCTTTTCAAGCCAAGGTGCAACAGTTGATTGACAAAAAGTACATATCATTTCCAGAAGGAAACTTGGTTGTGCACGTCAGCTTATCGCCCAAATGAGTTTCAAGACTTCAAAAGGCATCCCCAAAGGCTAGTGGTTCAGACAGGAAGACTTCCCCAGATACTGGCAACCATTGGACATTTATCATTCGCATTTGTAATTTCTTTATGTTAAATGCTACTTGTTTTTCAATATTGTTGTTTTGAATGGTAATATTAATGATGTGATCGTGCATTTTCTGAATTAATCATGTCGCATTCGCTCATCTTCCTTTACTTAAAACACACAAAAAAAAAAACAAAATTTCTTCCATATACTTCTTGTCCACTCGCTTTATCAAACTTTTGTTTAGCAAATTTTGGAGGGAGGATGATGAAAACAAGATACCCATAATTGCTGATGGTATGCTTTCGGATAGAATCCTGCCAAGGATGTACAGGCATTGTTTCAAATCCCCAAACACTGGAGAGATAAGGAGTTAATCCCTAGTTCACCACTTCGAGCCGAGAAGTAGAAGTTTCCTTCGGATATTCAAACCCTTACACTCAACCTGGGGCATGGTAGTGTTCAGTTAATCTGACTCCGTATGCTTTGTACACGTCTTGAGGTGACGAAGAAATCATGCAAAATCCAGAAGTAATGATGGTTGTTCTTCAATGACTACTGACTTGGCAGTCACAAGCTTTACTCAAAAGAAAAAAGAGAAGAGAGCCCGCTAAGTCAAACACCTCCAAAAGGACACTTAGGGAAAAATCAAGGCAGCCCTAATGGACTCGAAACGCAAAATCAGTCCATGCAAAATTATGGATCAAAAATAGAAAAAAAACAAAAGAGTTCCTCGAATCCTCAACAAAAACAAGTAAGATCCAGTGGCCACCATGCCAAATCAAAGGGCCACTGACACCCATCAAAACAAAATAAGGTGACTGCCATTTCGAGCAAACCTTGAATCATTCATTACTTACACCGTCAACCCATTTGGAGGACAAACATGTGCAGAGTCAACTAAACGTAGGACTGGAGAACATCACGAAGAAAGGGTGGGTACAAAACACACTTTGAGCCTTATATCCTTTGTTTCTATAACCGTGAACCAGACCACGTTATAACCCTTAAAAGACCTAATTGAGGCGGGGTTTATTCTGAAAGCATACTACAGCAAGGTTGCGTAAACTGACTCCTATAAATTTGCTAATCACTTGTTTTGGTGTCATATTCTTGCTATATCTATCACACCAGCTAAATCAGCACTACGTTTGGACTAATGGTTCATCCGTCACACACTATCACATCATTCTAATAATGACTGATTTTCAAAACTTGCATGAGCATCGCATTAAGATTACCATTTGTGAACGAACAATTTTGACTGCAAGTCAGTGTTTGACACAAGGAAGTTCCAACAAGGAGCAATCAAAGAGAGCTAGATCATTCAACAAAGTTGGTTTGAACTAACAACACCTCATAACCCTATGGGATAGGGGCATTGACATCCAATGATTATGGAATCAGTCAGTTTAAAGCCAATCCCCGAAGCGTTAGTTGATTATGGGGCAAATCATTCAGGAATCAGGTTGAACATGGTGAATCATCTCAAGACTCTACCAACCAAGGGCAGGCCACCCAGAGGTTCTTTTGATTAAGAGTAAACCCCTCCAATGTTCAATCAACGCAAGTTAAGTCGCTCCACGCTCATTCTGGGGCAAGCTACCTCAAGGGTACTTTGAAGCCAAATACTTCAAGAGTCATTCAATGAAGGAAGAATCCTTTCATGACTTGGAATTCTGGGGAAAGCCATCTCGAGTCCATCTCATGGTACATCTGCTTCCAACTTCTTTCAAGAATAATCCTTTCATGACTTGGAATTCTGGGGCAAGCCATCTCAAGTCCATCTCATGGTACATCTGCTTCCAACTTCCTGTCAAGGACAAAGCCTTTCACGACATGGAATTCTGGGGCAAGCCATCTCGAGTTCATCTCATGGTACATTTGCTTCCAATTTTCCTGTCAAGGAGAAATTCTTTATAGACCCAGATTGGGGTAGGGTGAGCCACACTGGGGCAAATAGTTTCCAATCATGTCATGGTATGATCATTTTTAAGGTGAATTCATTCAAAAAACCCACGGATTGGGGAAAACAAGTTGGAAAGGGGCAGTTTCCCTCCATACTTTCAAGTTCATCAAGCAGACTGTGCAGGATGGTAGCAACTGTTGAGTTTACAAGTGTCAAAAGCCTGGGGGCAGAGCAAAAACACGATCGACATGCATTGATTAAGTCGATACGCTCATACGGTTAACATGAATTGATCGTGTCGCTACGCTCATACAAAGCCACCATAATTGAGGCCCTCTCAAGAGTGAATACACATCTTGTCAGCAAAGGATCAAACTTGGGGCACCAAGCTCGTCCACATCTATTTGTTGACCATCATATCATCAAAATCCAAGTGTCGGGAAGTCAAACACTTTCGCCATCCCCATAAAACCCAAAGTCCAATCCTTTATTGGCAACTACTCAAAAGTCCACACTCGTTGGCACCTTCAAATCTACCCTTTAAAGTCCAGTCTTCATTGGCAACCATTAAAAGTCCACTGTTGTTGGCATCCTCATAACACCAAAATAACCAAAGTCCAATTTTGTTTGGCAACTACCAAATCCAATCCCTGTTGATACCCTCGACAAGGAAGCTTATCCACAGCGCGCCCGATCATGTGCGTTGACATACGCATGGCATGCAAGCGTAGTATCATAATCATATTGAGCATATTAGTCTTTTGCATTCATACGTGCATTAGATTCTCTAGCAGTTGTATCTTAGCATGTGTTTCAGTGCATCATGTAATGCATGGCATTTCCATCCCCAGCATAACATAGCAGGATCCAGGATCAACTCACAAGCATCTTGGCCAGTCTTTCTTCAAAGTCGGCAGTATTCTTCTAAAAAGAATTGATATCCCGCACGTGCTCTCAGAATTCTATTCCCCAACAAGTCATTCTTCAATCATGCAGTTGATAATGAATATCCCCCGCAGCTGTTGCTATTTTTACTCCCCAAGCAGAGGCTATCCTAGAAAGTTTCTTGTGAGCTTTCCCTTGCAGACTCAACACATTTCCTCCGACAGGAATCTTGCTCAATTATCCTCCCAGCAAATTTACTTCAGAGATACTGCTTTGGTATCATCGAGGAACCTTAATGGATAAGGGACTGCTTCGACGACCCAGAGAATCGTCTGCCTTTCAGAGATACTGCTTTGGTATCATCGAGGAACCTTAATGGATAAGGGACTGCTTCGACGACCCACAGAATCGTCTGCCTTCAGACATACTGCTTTGGTATCATCGAGGAACCTTAATGGATAAGGGACTGCTTCGACGATCCAGAGAATCGTCTGCCTTTCAGAGATACTGCTTTGGTATCATCGAAGAACCTTAATGGATAAGGGATTGCTTTGACGACCCAGAGAATTGTCTGCCCTTGGGAGATACTGCTTTGGTATCATCGAGGAACCTTAACGGATAAGGGACCGCTTCGACGACCCAAAGAATCGTCTGCCTTCAGAGATACTGCTTTGGTATCATCGAGGAACCTTAATGGATAAGGGACTGCTTCGACGACCCAGAGAATCGTCTGCCTTCACAGATAGTGCATTGGTATCATCGAGGAACCTTAATGGATAAGGGACTGCTTCGACAACCCAGAGAATCGTCTACCTTCAAAGATACTGCTTTGGTATCATCGAGGAACCTTAATGGATAAGGGACTGCTTCGACTACCTAGAGAATCATCTGCCTTCAGAGATACTGCTTTGGTATCATCGGGGAAACTTAAAGGACAAGGGACTACTTCGACGACCCAGAGAATCGTCTGCCTTCAGAGATACTGCTTTGGTATCATTGAGGAAACTTAATGGATAAGGGACTGTTTCGACGTCCCAGAGAATCGTCTGCCTTCAGAGATACTGCTTTGGTATCATCGAGGAACCTTAACGGATAAGGGACTGCTTCGACGACCCAGAGAATCGTCTGCCTTCAGAGATACTGCTTTGGTATCATCGAGGAACCTTAATGGATAAGGGACTGCTTCGATGACCCAGAGAATTGTCTGCCTTCAGAGATACTGCTTTGGTATCATCGAGGAACCTTAACAGACAAAGGACTGCTTCGACGACCCTGAGAATCGTCTGCCTTCAGAGATACTGTTTTGGTATCATCGAAGAACCTTAACAGATAAGGTACTGCTTCAATGTTCCAGAGAATCTTCTCCTTCCAAAGATACTGCTTTGGTATCGTTGAGGAACCTTAACGGATAAGGTACTGCTTCAATGTCCCAGAGAATCTTCTGCTTCTGAGATACTGCTTTGGTATCGTTGAGGAACTTTAACGGATAAAGTACTGCTTCAATGTCCCAGAGAATCTTCTGCTTCAAAGATACTGCTTTGGTATCGTTGAGGAACCTTAACGGATAAGGTACTGCTTCAATGTTCCAGAGAATCTTCTGCTTCCAAAAATACAACTTTGGTATCATCGGAGAACGTTATATGGATAAGGGACTGCTTCGACCACCCAAAGAACCTCAAGTTATGTTGTTCAGTTTGAACCCCGCTACTTCATTCTGTCAGCTCTTACTCTACAAACACCTTACCTTTTGTGAGACAAATTTTTGGGGAATTCTTATATCTAATTGACTTCTACCCTTAAAATGAACGCCATGCAACCGTTCACTCTCTCGGGTCCAAGCCAATTAGATAGGGGCATCTGTCATACCCCAAATTTGTCCTACCTGTGATTAGTTTTCATCTGAACATTCATCCACTAACCATCATATCTATATCCAATCCATTTGTCCATTTTCACTTTTTATATATATACCCCTTCATATTTTATCCAAGTCCATTCTACAAATTAAATTTATCCATATCATTTTTAATATCTTTTCTATTTTATCTTTGATAACCATTCTTTTCCAATCCATTTTTAACCAAATATCCAATTCCATTTTCAAAATTATTTCATTACTCATTCTTAATACTCATGTCCATGTTATAACCACTTCCATTCAAAAGTCATTTTCCTTTAAACCATATCCATTTGGTAAAACCATAATCCACTTTAAAAAAATGTCCATTTCCATTACCCATACCCATAACCATTTTATTATCCAAACCATTTATCCATTATTTTATTTTATTTTATTTATTTATTTATTTATTATTATTCATATCCATTCACCAAACTCTAAAAATATAATTGGTTCATAAAAGTTCTACAAAAGTCCAATACTATCTCTTTTTGTAAGCCCATTTGTCTAGGCCCATAATTAGTAAACCTACTTTAAGAGTATATATACACGTCTGATTTGGTATAAGGAGGGGGGACCGAGGTCAAAAAAGAAAAAAACGAAAAGCGTGGCGGCGAATAGATCTCAGAGGATATTCAAAACAAAATAAAAAAAAAACCTTATCTCCTTCTTCAAGTGCAAATACCATTAAAACCACAAATCATCTTCAAGCACTCGATCTTTGCTTTTTCCCCAAGCTCACTATTTTCTTCTTCAAGTTACACTCCTTCATCTCCTCCCGACAATCTCACTACAAACCAGAACACTCAACTCACCAACAACCATTTTGATACCCTTGTTTCTCAACCAACACACACTACAACACCCTCCTTAACATGCTCCATTCACTCACATATTCATCTCCCTTCATCCCATCTTACAAACCTCATGAACTCCATCATACACAATAACAACATAACCATCATCATGATGTAACATAAACAACACGCCAAACTTTTCATCTCCAAAAATCAATGAGCTTCAAACAACAATATTTTACACTTAAAACAACAACAAAGTCTGAAAAAAGAAAAAGGAAAACGACGCACAAGGTGGGATCTAAACCTCATCTTGAATGAGCTTTTGAAGAAACACAGAAGAAAACTTCTTTTCTTCACCCACAACAGAAAATGGATCGCCAAAAATGGTTCTCTCAATTGCATTGATCGGCATTATCTTCGCCGACGTTGGAGGTCAATCTCCGTCATCAGCTCCGACTACATCTCCAACAACAGTCGCCACTCCCACTGTTTCTCCCGTCGCACCACCGACACCAGTTCCAGTATCTTCACCACTCAACCTTAATCCGATTTGCTTCAAAACCACAAACTTTCATAACCTCACACTCCATCTTCCTCAAACATCATTATTCCTCCCTAACAATGATCTTGTTAAAATACTAACCAACCTCAAAACCTTCAAAACCAAAGCAAATCTTCTCCTTCTGAAATCTCACCTTCTTAATCAAAGCAAATCACCAGCTCACCTTTAAACCTTCCTCCTTCAAACATCAACCCAACAATCTTCTGCTCTTTAACCAACCACCAAAAAATGCAAGCCATCTACAACTGTGCAACGCCCTTCACCATGTGAGCATCCTCAAACCAAACCGTATCCCACCACCACCGTCTCCCTCCGTCGGAATCACTCCCAGTCCCCTCTCAACCACCGCTCGCGAAACAACCACTTAATCTCACCGGAAAGCCAACTCAAACAGCAGATATCAACCAACCGCTCAAATCAACCCAAACCCTTCTTCTTCTTCTTTAACTCAAACCCAGAATTGCAGAACAAAGATGGAAGAGAGATGAAGAGAGAGTAGAGAACGAATTCGAAGCGGATCCAAACAAACCTGTGAAATCAGAGACGAAGAGGGAAAACGGATCGACATTGTGAGTAAGGTTGGGAGCGCGATTTCCGGCGTCAACGTATTTGGGTCCGATTTTCAACCTATTTTCGTCTCTTCATGTTTTGGTGTTGATAAGAGCAATGTTGTCGGCTTGTTTCAATGTTTGACCAACAAGTTGCCACACGGACAATGATGAAGATGGGAGATTACTTCTTTTCTTCTTTCAGGTCCTTTTGAAAGGCTGACAATGGGCCTTATACCTCTAGCCCATTTGTTTCGGGCCCCTGCACCCACATATCAGGCTCACAATCTTCTTTTAACTTCTTTTTTTCTGTTTTGTTTGGATATTAGGAAAAATTATAGGATAATTTGATTTTGGTTTCTTTAGCGTATTTGCTTATTTAATTAATTGAATCTTGATTATTTTGTTTAGGGAGTAATTAATTTTGTTTTGAGTTAATTATTTAAGTTTAGATTAATTTGACTTTGGATAATTGTAGATTGTTTTTAGACTTTGATTAATTGTTAATTAGAATTCCTTGTTAGACTTTGATTTAAATTTGTGGTTAATTAGATAATTAGAGTTTTGTTTAGAATTTTTATCAATCCACTTTTGTTGATGATTTCGATTAATTTCTTAGTTGACTTTGATTTTTAATTAGCTATCTTTTATTAAGTTCTTACTAATGTTTTATCCTTTTGTTAGCACTTGTGATTTTGGTTGAGTTAACCTCGGATGTTGATTTTTGACGTTGAGCACTTGAGGATTAATCGGGTTGATCATGTGTAGCTTCTACAAGTCTCCTTGAGCTTTTAGCACGTGTTGAAGAGGCAACGGACCTTCTCCGTTAGGTACCCCTAGAATCTCGATTTTATCTTCCATGCCCCATTCTAGGATTGTATCCATGTTAGAAGCATGTTTCTTTCCCCCACTTTGTTTGATTTTTAATCTTTAGATGAGGTGTATGATCTTCTCTTGTGGATTTTTATGCCTTGATTATATTATGCTATGTCATTGCGTGTTGATTCAAATCAAAATATTTTTCAACTAATATTTAGACTTCGTGTAAATCATTTTCATACCTGATAAGTCGATCATTTTCACGATCGCAACCGACCTCCCCTTTGCCTCCTCTTGGGCCTTATGCAATGATTACCCATTTTATTTTGATTCGTACGCATGTATGTGATTGGTTTATGTTTAATCATGGCCTAATTAATTCCATAAGATTAAAATCAACCCTTTTTATAAGAGTAAAACAAACTTGATCCAATATCAAGTATTTTCCAAATAAACTCAATCAATTCAATCCTAAACATGTACTTGATCCATATATCAAGTATTTCCAACCTTTCACTTCACACCATAACTTCCTTTCCTTCCATTTCTTAACCTCCTCATACGTAAATTAAAACCTCGATCCAACGTCGGGTGCTTTTCTCAAATCAAACCAACATACGTAATAATACTTAAACATTTTCATAAAGGTGAAAAGGAGGGGGACCAAGTCTTTAGTCTTTCTCTTCAATTGCTTGGGTGCGAGTTTCCTTACTTGTGTGTGGGCGATTGACGCCTTCAAAATACATATAATCCGATAACACTCAAACTCCTTTTCTTAATCAATCATCAATACATTTAATCGTACTTAAAGATCATTTATTAAGAGGTGAAAAGGAGGGGGATCAAGCCTTTGGTCTTTCTCTTCAATTGTTTGGGTGCGAGTTTTCTTACTCGTGTGTGGGCAATTGACGCCTTTAAAACATAAACCTTAATTCGTCGATTGCTTGTGTGCGAGTTCTCTTACTCGTGTGTGAGCAATTCTCCTCAATTGTTTGGGTGCGAGTTCACTTACTCGTGTGCGAACAATTGGTACCTCTAAAAACTTAAGCCTTAGCTCCTCAATTACTTGGGTGCGAGTTTGCTTACTCGGGTGTGGGTAATTGACGCCTCTAAAACATACGAACTCGACCATACTCAATTTTTTCCAAATCATATATTCAAACACAATTTCCTAAAAGGTGATGTGAGGGGGGCCAAGTCTTTGACCTTTCTCCTCAATTGTTTGGGTGCGAGTTCTCTTACTCGTGTGTGAACAATTGACACTTCTAAAAAACATAAACCTTAATTCGTCGATGGCTTGTGTGTGAGTTCTCTTACTCGTGTGTGAGTAATTGTTACCTATTGCTTGGGTGTGAGTTCTCTTACTCGTGTGTGAGTAATTGTCCCCTCTAAAACATCCAATATGATCAAATTTATCCTTTCCTCGCCCACGTGCGACGAAACCCTAAAACATACGCATATCAAATTCTTTTTTTTTTCAATCAAATCCTAACATACTTAATCCACAACTCAAACACCTTTCCCAAAGAACATTGTTTAAGCCATTCTTTCGCGCATATGAACTCGTGCTTCCGCCTCCCCTAGAGAGCAGACAAGCCAATGTTTAGCAGTTAGAATGCGACCTAAAATCTCGTTCGCCTAAAACACGTCCAAATCCAACCCTTTTTCTCAATCAAATCTCTGACACACTTAATTCATACTCAAACAACTTTCACAAAAAGAACATTGTTTAATCCATTCTTCCGCGCATATGAACTAGTGCTTCAGCCTCCCATGACGAGCCGACAAGCCAACGTTTAGCAGTTAGAATGCGAATTAAACTCTCGTTCGCTTAAAAAACACCAACCAACCGTAGTACCACGAACTACGAATGCTCTGGCTTTCCCATTGCACGAGGGAATGCGTAGGCCCGAGGATTCTTAATCCTTGTCGAGCACACTAATAAAAACCACCCATTTTCCCCTTAGAAAGCAATAATCCTTTAGAAAATAAACAAACAAACCTAACTAACTTTCTCACGAATCGATTCAAGAGGTTCCTGTTGAGTACAACGGACGTAGAGGGTGTTAATACCTTCCCTCTTGCGTAACCGACTCCCGAACCCAAATTTGGTTGCGATGACCAGGTTCTTATCTCCTTTCAAAGGTTTTCTCGATATTTTCCTTTCCCTCTCTTGGAATAAATAAAGTTCGGTGGCGACTCTGTTTCGAACAGTTTTTTTTCGCGTCCATTGCGAGGATTGTATTTTTCGAGGTACGACAGATGGCGACTCTGCTGGGGAATCTATTGCCCTATGCTAGAGAGAGTCAAGCCTAACTTGACTCGATTCGTGAGTGTTAGATCTGCTTGTTTGTTTATCTTCTCTTGCTTGTTTGCTTGCTTGTTTAACTATCTGTTGTTTACTTGCTTGATTATTTATTGTTATATCATATTATTATCTCTTATGACACTGTTGGGGTTCTCTGATCATTGGGAACTTTGTGAGATGGCTCTACACCCGAGTCTGAGTATAACCCTAGGATTAGATTGGTGGTTGTGTAGCGGAGGCTTGCGTGGTTTCTTCCGCGTGAGTCAAAACAAAGACCCCGCTTGGAGTAGGTTCCCTTGGAGATATTATTGTTGTGGTGAAACTTTGCCATAGCGGTAATGTTTTCGAGCCTGAATCGTTGATCCCAAGGACCTTTAACCCATTTTACCCATGGTGGTTAGTAGTGTTAATTCTATGTGAGTTAATGCGAACGCCACAATCAGATGAGATCCCTCGAACGTATTACTTCCTGACAGTAATATTGTCGACCTCGATCTAAGATTCTGAGAACCCTAAACCCGTGTGTCGATGGTTGTGTAGTGGGCGCCTCCGAGGAATATTTTTCGTGGGGAAGAAACGAAGACCTCACCTAGACGAGATTCTTTCAAGGATATTATCGTCTGATGTTCCTTCGTCATGGCCATAATATCTTTGAAAGGTATCCACAACTCTAGGCACCTACCCGTTTAGAGCCTACCTGTGGGGGGTCCTGTGATTAGAGATATCCTGTGTCTAGCTCCTTCCTCAGAATCAGACGTTGTTTGATGTTGTACCTTGCATAAGCATTGCATACTCATGACATTAGCATATCATTTTCCAACCAACTCATCCGATCCTTTGTCCATTTCCTGCCAGCTGATTTCCCGACGCTCATACTGAACCTGTGGTAACCGCAAAGCATTTAAAGCAAGTTCAAGTGGAGATAAGAGGAGCATAGACAGTTTGAAAGTTGTGATGGCTATGTCAGAGGATAGCTTTCAACATGATTGGATGAAGGATTTTGACACCCCATCAGGTTTTGCTGTGTCGACTAGACCATTGTATGATCGTCTACCTGGAGATCATCCTCCACAAGTGAACATCCCTGCTCAGTCTCAGATGATATCTGATTCCATGGAGAAAAGGTTTTGTTCCCTTGAAGAGAAATTCCAAGCTATGAAAGCGCGCAATACTTCTGGGCTTGATGTTGTTGATATGTGCCTAGTGCCAGACTTGGTAATTCCTCCGAAGTTCGAAGTACCCAACTTCGAGAAGTACGCTGGTCTCAGTTGCCCAAAGCGTCATTTGGTGATGTTCTTCCGAAAGATGACTCCTCATGTCCGCAATGACAAGTTGATGATTTACTGTTTTCAAGACAGTTTAAGTGGTGCATTTTTGAATTGGTACATGGATTTAGAAAGAAGCTGTATCCAATCATGGAAAGACTTGTCCAATGCTTTCCTAAAGCAATATGAGTACAATTTGGACATGGCTCCTAGTCGCATGCAAATGCAAAGCCTATCTCAGAAGAGCGGTGAATCTATTAAGACATATGCACAACGATGGAGAGAGTTGGCAGCCAGGGTGCAACCACCACTCCTGGATAAAGAAGTGATTGACATATTCTTGAATAGTCTGCATGACACCTATCTTGAAAGGATGGCTGGCAGTTCATTCTCAAGCTTCTCTGACCTTATAATAGTAGGAGAACGCATCGAGAATTACCTCAAGGCTAAACAAGTCCAAGACGTCTCGAGCAACCAAGATGGCGAGACTGAATCCTTCAGCAATCCCCAAGAGGAAGAGGATAATGAAATTGATGCAATCATAGCAAATGCTGAGTATTCTCAAGGTGCACCAGCAAGACTTTATGGACCTTCAGCTTCTCGGCAGTTATCGTTGTCAGCGCCATATCATCCTTATGGGCGACCTGTCAATCCTAGGGCGTCATACCAGAAACCTATGATTTCTCCTCGTGCAAATCAACAAGCCCGTGGTCGAGGATATCAGAATCATCATCACAATTAGCTTAGGCCTCGAAACAACTTGGAAAGAAGGACTGGTCCTCTTCACCCAGTTCCTATGCCGTACAGTCAACTACTGCCGCATCTGGTCCGAAACTCACTGGTGGAGCCCAAAGCTATCAAGCCATTGCCAAAACCATACCCGCCTGGATACGATCCCAATGCACATTGTGGATATCATGCTGGATCAATGGGGCATTCAACTGAGGATTGCAAATCTTTTCAAGCCAAGGTGCAACAGTTGATTGACAAAAAGTACATATCATTTCCAGAAGGAAACTTGGTTGTGCACGTCAGCTTATCACCCAAATGAGTTTCAAGACTTCAAAAGGCATCCCCAAAGGCTAGTGGTTCAGACAGGAAGAATTCCCCAGATACTGGCAACCATTGGACATTTATCATTCGCATTTGTAATTTCTTTATGTTAAATGCTACTTGTTTTTCAATATTGTTGTTTTGAATGGTAATATTAATGATGTGATCATGCATTTTCTGAATTAATCATGTCGCATTCGCTCATCTTCCTTTACTTAAAACACACAAAAAAACAACAACAAAATTTCTTCCATATACTTCTTGTCCACTCGCTTTATCAAACTTTTGTTTAGCAAATTTTGGAGGGAGGATGATGAAAACAAGATACCCATAATTGCTGATGGTATGCTTTCGGATAGAATCCTGCCAAGGATGTACAGGCATTGTTTCAAATCCCCAAACACTGGAGAGATAAGGAGTTAATCCCTAGTTCACCACTTCGAGCCGAGAAGTAGAAGTTTCCTTCGGATATTCAAACCCTTACACTCAACCTGGAGCATGGTAGTATTCAGTTAATCTGACTCCGTATGCTTTTTACACGTCTTGAGGTGACGAAGAAATCATGCAAAATCCAGAAGTAATGATGGTTGTTCTTCAATGACTACTGACTTGGCAGTCACAAGCTTTACTCAAAAGAAAAAAGAGAAGAGAGCCCGCTAAGTCAAACACCTCCAAAAGGAGACTTAGGTAAAAATCAAGGCAACCCTAATAGAATCGAAAAGCAAAATCAGTCCATGCAAAATTAGGGATCACAAATAGAAAAAAAAAATAAAAGAGTTCCTCGAATCCTCAACAAAAACAAGTAAGATCCAGTGGCCACCATGCCAAATCAAAGGGTCACTGACACCCATCAAAACAAAATAAGGTGACTGCCATTTCGAGCAAACCTTGAATCATTCATTGCTTACACCGTCAACCCATTTGGAGGACAAACATGTGCAGAGTCAACTGAACGTAGGACTGGAGAACATCACGAAGAAAGGGTGGGTACAAAACACACTTTGAGCCTTATATCCTTTGTTTCTATAACTGTGAACCAGACCACGTTATAACCCTTAAAAGACCTAATTGAGGCGGGGTTTATTCTAAAAGCAATCTAGAGCAAGGTTACGTAAACTGACTCCTATAAATTTGCTAATCACTTGTTTTGGTGTCATATTCTTGCTATATCTTTCACACCAGCTAAATCAGCACTACGTTTGGACTAATGGTTCATCCGTCACACACTATCACATCATTCTAATAATGACTGATTTTCAAAACTTGCATGAGCATCGCATTAAGATTACCATTTGTGAACGAACAATTTTGACAGCAAGCCAGTGTTTGACATCAAGGAAGTTCCAACAAGGAGCAATCAAAGAGAGCTAGATCATTCAACAAAGTTGGTTTGAACTAACAACACCTCATAACCCTATGGGATAGGGGCATTGACATCCAATGATTATGGAATCAGTCAGTTTAAAGCAAATCCCTGAAGCGTTAGTTGATTATGGGGCAAATCATTCAGGAATCAGGTTGAACATGGTGAATCATCTTAAGACTCTACCAACCAAGGGCAGGCCACCCAGAGGTTCTTTTGATTAAGAGTAAACCCCTCCAATGTTCAATCAACGCAAGTTAAGTCGCTCCAACACTCATTCTGGGGCAAGCTACCTCAAGGGTACTTTGAAGCCAAATACTTCAAGAGTCATTCAATGAAGGAAGAATCCTTTCATGACTTGGAATTCTGGGGCAAGCCATCTCGAGTCCATCTCATGGTACATCTGCTTCCAACTTCTTTCAAGAAAAATCCTTTCATGACTTGGAATTCTGGGGCAAGCCATCTCAAATCCATCTCATGGTACATCTGCTTCCAACTTCCTGTCAAGGACAAAGCCTTTCACGACTTAGAATTCTGGGGCAAACCATCTCGAGTTCATCTCATGGTACATTTGCTTCCAATTTTCCTGTCAAGGAGAAATTCTTTATAGACCTAGACTGGGGTAGGGTGAGCCACACTGGAGCAAATAGTCTCCGATCATGTCATGGTATGATCATTTTTAAGGTGAATTCATTCAAAAAACCCACGGATTGGGGCAAACAAGTTGGAAAGGGGCAGTTTCCCTACATACTTTCAAGTTCATCAAGCAGACTGTGCAGAATGGTAGCAACTGTTGAGTTTACAAGTGTCAAAAGCCTGGGGGCAGAGCAAAAGCACGATCGACATGCATTGATTAAGTCGCTACGCTCATACGGTTAACATGAATTGATCGTGTCGCTACGCTCATACAAAGCCACCATGATTGAGGCCCTCTCAAGAGTGAATACACATCTTGTCAGCAAAGGATCAAACTTGGGGCACCAAGCTCGTCCACATCTATTTGCTGACCATCATATCATCAAAATCCAAGTGTCGGGAAGTCAAACACTTTCGCCATCCCCATAAAACACAAAGTCCGATCCATTATTGGCAACTACTCAAAAGTCCACACTCGTTAGCACCTTCAAATCTACCCTTTAAAGTCCAGTCTTCATTGGCAACCATTAAAAGTCCACTTTTGTTGGCATCCTCATAACACCAAAATAACCAAAGTCCAATTTCGTTTGGCAACTACCAAATCCAATCCCTGTTGATACCCTCGACAAGAAAGCTTATCCACAGCGCGCCCGATCATGTGCGTTGACATACGCATGGCATGCAAGCGTAGTATCATAATCATATTGAGCATATTAGTCTTTTGCATTCATACGCGCATTAGATTCTCTAGCAGTTGCATCTTAGCATGTGTTTCAGTGCATCATGTAATGCATGGCATTTCCATCCCTAGCATAGCATAGCAGGATCCAGGATCAACTCACAAGCATCTTGGCCAGTCTTTCTTCAAAGTCGGCAGTATTCTTCTAAAAAGAATTGATATCCCGCACGTGCTCTCAGAATTCTATTCCCCAACAAGTCATTCTTCAACCATGCAGTTGATAATGACAATCCCCAGCAGCTGTTGCTATTTTTACTCCCCAAGCAGAGGCTATCCTAGAAAGTTTCTTGTGAGCTTTCCCTTGCAGAGCCAACACATTTCCTCCGACAGGAATCTTGCTCAATTATCCTCCCAGCAAATTTACTTCAGAGATACTGCTTTGGTATCATCGAGGAACCTTAATGGATAAGGGACTGCTTCGATGACCCAGAGAATCGTCTGTCTTTCAGAGATACTGCTTTGGTATCATCGAGGAACCTTAATGGATAAGGGACTGCTTCGACGACCCAGAGAATCGTCTGCCTTCAGAGATACTGCTTTGATATCATCGAGGAACCTTAATGGATAAGGGACTGCTTCGACGACCCAGAGAATCTTCTGCCTTTCAGAGATACTACTTTGGTATCATCGAAGAACCTTAATGGATAAGGGACTGCTTTGACGACCCAGAGAATCGTCAGCCCTTCAGAGATACTGCTTTGGTATCATCGAGGAACCTTAACGGATAAGGGACCGCTTCGACGACCCAAAGAATCATCTACCTTCAGAGATACTGCTTTGGTATCATCGAGGAACCTTAATGGATAAGGGATTGCTTCGACGACCCAGAGAATCGTCTGCCTTCAGAGATACTGCTTTGGTATCATCGAGGAACCTTAATGGATAAGGGACTGCTTCGACAACCCAGAGAATCGTCTGCCTTCAGAGATACTGCTTTGGTACCATCGAGGAACCTTAATGGATAAGGGACTGCTTCGACAACCCAGAGAATCATCTGCCTTCAGAGATACTGCTTTGGTATCATCGGGGAACCTTAATGGACAAGGGACTGCTTCGACGACCCAGAGAATCGTCTGCCTTCAGAGATACTGCTTTGGTATCATCGAGGAAACTTAATGGATAAGGGACTGCTTCGTCGTCCCAGAGAATCGTCTGCCTTCAGAGATACTGCTTTGGTATCATCGAGGAACCTTAACGGATAAGGGACTGCTTCGACGACCCAGAGAATCATCTGCCTTCAGAGATACTGCTTTGGTATCATCGAGGAACCTTAATGGATAAGGGACTGCTTCGACGACCCAGAGAATCGTCTGCCTTCAGAGATACTGCTTTGGTATCATCGAGGAACCTTAATGGACAAAGGACTGCTTCGATGACCCAGAGAATCGTCTGCCTTCAGAGATACTGCTTTGGTATCATCGAAGAACCTTAACGGATAAGGTACTGCTTCAATGTTCCAGAGAATCTTCTCCTTCCAAAGATACTACTTTGGTATCGTTGAGGAACCTTAACGGATAAGGTACTGCTTCAATGTCCCAGAGAATCTTCTGCTTCCGAGATACTGCTTTGGTATCGTTGAGGAACTTTAATGGATAAAGTACTGCTTCAATGTCCCAGAGAATCTTCTGCTTCAAAGATACTGCTTTGGTATCGTTGAGGAACCTTAACGGATAAGGTACTGCTTCAATGTTCCAGAGAATCTTCTGCTTCCAAAAATACAACTTTGGTATCATCGGAGAACCTTATATGGATAAGGGACTGCTTTGACCACCCAAAGAACCTCAAGTTATGTTGTTCAGTTTGAACCCCGCTACTTCATTCTGTCAGCTCTTACTCTACAAACACCTTACCTTTTGTGAGACAAATTTTTGGGGCATTCTTATATCTAATTGACTTCTACCCTTAAAATAAACGCCATGCAACCGTTCACTCTCTCGGGTCCAAGCCAATTAGATTGGGGCATCTGTCATACCCCAAATTTGTCCTACCTGTGATTAGTTTTCATCTGAACATTCATCCACTAACCATCATATCTATATCCAATCCATTTGTCCATTTTCACTTTTTATATATATCCGTTCATATTTTATCCAAGTCCATTCTACAAATTCAATTTATCCATATCATTTTTAATATCTTTTCTATTTTTATCTTTAATAACCATTCTTTTCCAATCCATTTTTAACCAAATATCCAATTCCATTTTCAATATTATTTCATTACCCATTCTTAATACTCATGTCCATGTTATAACCACTTCCATTCAAAAGTCATTTTCCTTTAAACCATATCCATTTGGTTAAACCATAATCCACTTTAAAAAATGTCCATTTCCATTACCCATGCCCATAACCATTTTATTATCCAAACCATTTGTCCATTATTTTATTTTATTTTATTTATTTATTTATTTATTATTATTCATATCCATTCACAAAAATCTAAAAATATAATTGGTTCATAAAAGTTCTACAAAAGTCCAATACTATCTCTTTTTGTAAGCCCATTTGTCTAGGCCCATAATTAGTAAACCTACTTTAAGAGTATATATACACGTCTGCTTTGGTATAAGGAGGGGGGACCGAGGTCAAAAAAGAAAAAAACAAAACGGGTGGCGGCGCATAGATCTCAAAGGATATTCAAAACAAAATAAAAAAAAACCTTATCTCCTTCTTCAAGTGCAAATACCATTAAAACCACAAATCATCTTCAAGCACTCGATCTTTGCTTTTTCCCCAAGCTCACTATTTTCTTCTTCAAGTTACACTCCTTCATCTCCTCCCGAAAATCTCACTACAAACCAGAACATTCAACTCACCAACAACCAATTTGATACCCTTGTTTCTCAACCAACACACACTACAACACCCTCCTTAACATGCTCCATTCACTCACATATTCATCTCCCTTCATCCCATCTTACAAACCTCATGAACTCCATCATACACAATAACAACATAACCATCATCATGATGTAACATAAACAACACGCCGAACTTTTCATCTCCAAAAATCAGTGAGCTTCAAACAACAATATTTTACACTTAAAACAACAACAAAGTCTGAAAAAAAGAAAAAGGAAAACGGCGCACAAGGTGGGATCTAAACCTCATCTTGAATGAGCTTTTGAAGAAACACAGAAGAAAACTTCTTTTCTTCACACACAACAGAAAATGGATTGCCAAAAATGGTTCTCTCAATTGCATTGATTGGCATTATCTTCGCCGGCGTCGGATGTCAATCTCCGTCATCAGCTCCGACTACATCTCCAACAACAGTCGCCACTCCCACTGGTTCTCCCGTCGCACCACCGACACCAGTTCCAGTATCTTCACCACTCAACCTTAATCTGATTTGCTTCAAAACCACAAACTTTCATAACCTCACACTCCATCTTCCTCAAACATAACTATTCCTCCCTAACAATTATCTTCTTCAAATACTAACCAACCTCAAAACCTTCAAAACCAAAGCAAATCTTCTCCTTCCGAAATCTCACCTTCTTAATCAAAGCAAATCACCAGCTCACCTTTAAACCTTCCTCCTTCAAACATCAACCCAACAATCTTCTGCTCTTTAACCAACCACCAAAAAACGCACGCCATCTACAGACTGTGCAACGCCCTTCACCATGTGAGCATCCTCAAACCAAACCGTATCTTACCACCACCGTCTCCCTCTGTCGGAATCACTCCCAGTCCCCTCTCAACCACCGCTCGCGAAACAACCACTTAATCTCACCGGAAGGCCAACTCAAACAACAGATATCAACCAACCGCTCAAATCAACCCAAACCCTTCTTCTTCTTCTTTAACTCAAACCTAGAATTACAGAACAAATATGGAAGAGAGATGAAGAGAGAGTAGAGAACGAATTCGAAGCGGATCCAAACAAACCTGTGAAATCGGAGACGAAGAGGGAAAACAGATCGACATTGTGAGTAAGGTTGGGAGCGCGATTTCCGGCGTCAACGTATTTGGGTCCGATTTTCAACCTATTTTCGTCTCTTCATGTTTTGGTGTTGATAAGAGCAATGTTGTCGGCTTGTTTCAATGTTTGACCAACAAGTTGCCACACGGACAATGATGAAGATGGGAGATTACTTCTTCTCTTCTTTCAGGTCCTTTTGAAAGGTTGACAATGGGCCTTATACCTCTAGCCCATTTGTTTCGGGCCCCTGCACCCACATATCAGGCTCACAATCTTCTTTTAACTTCTTTTTTTCTGTTTTGTTTGGATATTAGGAAAAATTATAGGATAATTTGATTTTGGTTTCTTTAGCGTATTTGCTTATTTAATTAATTGAATCTTGATTATTTTGTTTAGGGAGTAATTAATTTTGTTTTGAGTTAATTATTTAAGTTTAGATTAATTTGACTTTGGATAATTGTAGATTGTTTTTAGACTTTGATTAATTGTTAATTAGAATTCCTTGTTAGACTTTGATTTAAATTTGTGGTTAATTAGATAATTAGAGTTTTGTTTAGAATTTTTATCAATCCACTTTTGTTGATGATTTCGATTAATTTCTTAGTTGACTTTGATTTTTAATTAGCTCTCTTTTATTAAGTTCTTACTAATGTTTTATCCTTTTGTTAGCACTTGTGATTTTGGTTGAGTTAACCTCGGATGTTGATTTTTGACGTTGAGCACTTGAGGATTAATCGGGTTGATCATGTGTAGCTTCTACAAGTCTCCTTGAGCTTTTAGCACGTGTTGAAGAGGCAACGGACCTTCTCCGTTAGGTACCCCTAGAATCTCGATTTTATCTTCCATGCCTCATTCTAGGATTGTATCCATGTTAGAAGCATGTTTCTTTCCCCCACTTTGTTTGATTTTTAATCTTTAGATGAGGTGTATGATCTTCTCTTGTGGATTTTTATGCCTTGATTATATTATGCTATGTCATTGCGTGTTGATTCAAATCAAAATATTTTTCAACTAATATTTGGACTTCGTGTCAATCATTTTCATACCTGATAAGTCGATCATTTTCACGATCGCAACCGACCTCCCCTTTGCCTCCTCTTGGGCCTTATGCAACGATTACCCATTTTATTTTGATTCGTACGCATGTATGTGACTGGTTTATGTTTAATCATGGCCTAATTAATTCCATAAGATTAAAATCAACCCTTTTTATAAGAGTAAAACAAACTTGATCCAATATCAAGTATTTTCCAAATAAACTCAATCAATTCATTCCTAAACATGTATTTGATCCATATATCAAGTATTTCCAACCTTTCACTTCACACCTTAACTTCCTTTCCTTCCATTTCTTAACCTCCTCATACGTAAATTAAAACCTCGATCCAACGTCGGGTGCTTTTCTCAAATCAAACCAACATACGTAATAATACTTAAACATTTTCATAAAGGTGAAAAGGAGGGGGACTAAGTCTTTAGTCTTTCTCTTCAATTGCTTGGGTGCGAGTTTCCTTACTCGTGTGTGGGCGATTGACGCCTTCAAAATACATATAATTTGATAACACTCAAACTCCTTTTCTTAATCAATCATCAATACATTTAATCGTACTTAAAGATCATTTATTAAGAGGTGAAAAGGAGGGGGATCAAGTCTTTGGTCTTTCTCTTCAATTGTTTGGGTGCGAGTTTTCTTACTCGTGTGTGGGCAATTGACGCCTTTAAAACATAAACCTTAATTCGTCGATTGCTTGTGTGCGAGTTCTCTTACTCGTGTGTGAGCAATTCTCCTCAATTGTTTGGGTGCGAGTTCACTTACTCGTGTGCGAACAATTGGTACCTCTAAAAACTTAAGCCTTAGCTCCTCAATTACTTGGGCGCGAGTTTGCTTACTCGGGTGTGGGTAATTGACGCCTCTAAAACATACGAACTCGACCATACTCAACTTTTTCCAAATAATATATTCAAACACAATTTCCTAAAAGGTGATGTGAGGGGGGCCAAGTCTTTGACCTTTCTCCTCAATTGTTTGGGTGCGAGTTCTCTTACTCGTGTGTGAACAATTGACACTTCTAAAAAACATAAACCTTAATTCGTCGATGGCTTGTGTGCGAGTTCTCTTACTCGTGTGTGAGTAATTGTTACCTATTGCTTGGGTGCGAGTTCTCTTACTCGTGTGTGAGTAATTGTCCCCTCTAAAACATCCAATATGATCAAATTTATCCTTTCCTCGCCCACGTGCGACCGAAACCCTAAAACATACGCATATCAAATTCTTTTTTTTTTCAATCAAATCCTAACATACTTAATCCACAACTCAAACACCTTTCCCAAAGAACATTGTTTAAGCCATTCTTTCGTGCATATGAACTCGTGCTTCAGCCTCCCCTAGCGAGCAGACAAGCCAATGTTTAGCAGTTAGAATGCGACCTAAAATCTCGTTCGCCTAAAACACGTCCAAATCCAACCCTTTTTCTCAATCAAATCTCTAACACACTTAATTCATACTCAAACAACTTTCACAAAAAGAACATTGTTTAATCCATTCTTCCGTGCATATGAACTAGTGCTTCAGCCTCCCATGACGAGCCGACAAGCCAACGTTTAGCAGTTAGAATGCGAATTAAACTCTCGTTCGCTTAAAAAACACCAACCAACCGTAGTCCCACGAACTACGAATGCTCTGACTTTCCCATTGCACGAGGGAATACGTAGGCCCGAGGATTCTTAATCCTTGTCGAGCACACTAATAAAAACCACCAATTTTCCCCTTAGAAAGCAATAATCCTTTAGAAAATAAACAAACAAACCTAACTAACTTTCTCACGAATCGATTCAAGAGGTTCCCGTTGAGTACAACGGACGTAGAGGGTGCTAATACCTTCCCTCTTGCGTAACCGACTCCCGAACCCAAATTTGGTTGCGATGACCAGGTTCTTATCTCCTTTCAAAGGTTTTCTCGATATTTTCCTTTCCCTCTCTTGGGATAAATAAAGTTCGGTGGCGACTCTGTTTCGAACAGTTTTTTTTCGCGTCCATTGCGAGGATCGTATTTTTCGAGGTACGACACAAATTACTCAATTGTTCTTTATATATATATATATATATATATATATATATATATATATATATATATATATATATATATATATATATATATATCTTATATTAACAAATATTGTTAATTTGTATGAAAATAAGTGTTACTTTATATAGTTATATTTCATTGATATTATAAAAAAGAGAAATTTCCTTTTAGGATGAAATTTCAGATCTCCAAAAAAACTCAATCATTAGTACTAGTATTTATTAAATATAACAATACAATTTTCAGTTGTAAATTTAACTCAGCTGGTAAAATTGACAAAGAATAACTTACACATTTTGTGTTTATGATAAAACTATAGTGAGGAGAATTTTTTTTTTAATAAAGCCAATAGTTTTTTAGTTATTTAATAATTTTATTATTTATAAATAAAAAATAAAAAATAAATATTATATATTTAATCATAAAAATAAACTTAATATTTAGTTTTTAATATTTTTTATAGTTAAATATATTTTTAAATTTGATATTTATTATCTTTATCGTGAATTAAAAATAAAATTTAAATATTTTATATAAACTAAATAATATTTAATTCAGAATTTTAATATAAATGGACTATTAATAATTATAAATTTTATTACTACAAATGGTTTTATTTTTATTTTTAAATTTTTTTATGTTACTCTTCCTTATATAAAACACTTCTAACAAAATTGACAAATAAAAAATTTTAGTTTAATCAAAGAAAATCATATATTATATTTGTGAAATAGTTCATTTGAATGATAACTCAATTCTAATACAAAAAAGTAAATATTTTAATGTGATTTTATCATTAATTTTATAACAAATTCTAAATATATCTTAGAATCTTTTTTAAAAATTAAATATTTTAATTATGATTGAGAAAAAAAACTTCATTTTTATATTGATCTTAAGCTTTTTTATTTATTTATAAGCAACAATATATTCAAAGGGATATTAGGAAACCCATAGCCGTCTCAAAGTTTTGAGAGGTCCTGTGTAAGAAACTGAAGTTAGCTTCGTTTTAATATTAAAGTTTTTAAGAGACCCTATTTAACGATGAAATATGTGTATTGAGGCCCTTTTTTTTCTAGCTTGTTTATGAAAAAAAAGTGAGGCCCTGTGTTATAGGTCGTCCTGCATGCCCTCAAAGACGGCCTTAGGGATACCCCAACCCGATAACAAATATTACCAACCACATATACCACCCCACCAAAAAAAAAAGTATATCCACTAAAATCTCCCACTACAAAAAATTGGTAGGTGATTTGAACCAATCATAGTAACTGAATCTAATGTTAGAAGAGGACAAAAAATCTAACCACCACCAAGATAAATGGATTGATCTAATTGCTATATCAGAAGGATTTCCAACCGCATCATTAAAAATGATTTGGTTTAGCGTCCACCAAATAGCCCAACATGTTGTAATCCATATGATAAGCAGTTGATTTAGAACTAAACTTGACAAGTTTTAAAAACCAACCCAACATATGACCAGACAAATTATCTCCTCCACACCACTCAATTCCCACCCAATTCGAGATTTTCGTCCACACCATACGAGTCAACGGACAAGAACAAAAGAGATGAACATATTATCTTCAACTTTATTAAAACAAAACACGCAAACTAACTCATGGGGATTTGAGATTATTCCTCTGGCTGCAAGATTCAACCTCGTTGGTAGCCTATCCAACATCATTTTCCAGCCAAAAATTCGCACTTTTAAAGGAATTTTCGTATGCCATAACAAATCTAAAGCAACCTTGAGATTAATCTCCAAATCCGGCACTACACTCGCTTTCGACAACGCAATGTAACTCGAATTAACAGTAAAACTCTTAGTAACACAACATTTCCAAGTGAACTGGTCCTTGGAATCCTGCACCAAGCTAACCTCAACAAGCAATTTCATTAATTCTAAAAACTCCTCAAGTAATTTCCCATCAAAACTTGAGCTCCAAGTTGAAGGTTCCAACTCCAAACCCCCCACCCATCCCCCTATGTCCATGACCGAACCATATTTATCAGCAGACATGAAATACGGATCATAGAACATGCACATTAATGGTTTATGGCACAGCCAGCATGCGTGCTAAAAGGAAGTAAAACTACCATCACCAACTTTGCATGATACTTGTCTCATAAAACTCCCTTCTTCTAAAGAATCGCCTAGACTCATCAAATCACTCCACCATTGTGAATCTTGAGCCTTGACTCTAGGAACCTTCTTCACCATAATTCTCTTAGTTAGACATCTATACCTTGATTCAAGTAGGCCCTTCCATAACGCATTAGGTTCATTGATGCACCTCTAAAGCCACTTAGACAGAAAAACCTTGTTCACTACTAGAAATCTCGCGTTTAGAGACTTATTTAGCGACTGAAAAATATGCAAAATCGGTCACTAAATGCATCAGCGACTAAATCCGTGACCAATTCTTTGTAGTGGCGAAAACCCTAGTCGCTAGTTCGTAGCGACCATACTCGAGACCGATTTTTGGTGACCGAATATAGAGACCGATTTTAGAGACCGATTTTGGAGACCAATTTTGTGACTGATTTGGAATTAACTTATTTACCAATAGCAACCGAGTTTGCGACTGAATAGGAAACATTGTACAGTAAATTCGGTCTCTATTTCCGTCTCTGAAGTCTGAGTTTATTTTTAGTATATTTGATAATAATTTACATTTCCTGGAAGTAATTCTTTATATCTAATTTAATATCTCTAAAACTATTTTATACACTCCAAACAATTAAACAGTCACACAATAATTTGAACATAATATATTTAAGTATTATCAAATACTTATAAAAAAAATACATAATCAATCCAAAACATAACCAAGCTAAGTTATGACTACTACACTTGCAAGTATCATCAATGAATTGGTCTTCACCATCATCAGACACATACTAATGAGGGAATAAATCTCTTTCAATTCTTGCATACAAAGTCAATATCTTAACTCAAAAATCAACTACACGACATACAAAAGTAATCCACACTATTACACTTGTCATTCTTGATCCATTTCTTTACCATCATTAGACACATCATCATTATCATCAGACATAGTATCATTATCATCATCGACATCATCATTATCATTAGCCACATCATCTTCATGAAATTGATCTCTAATATATGGCTTGGGCTGAAAATTTAAGCTTTCCATCAATTGTTTTAGCATATCACGAAGTTCATCCCTTTCCTTTCTCATTTCTTCCCTTTCAATTCTCATTTCTTCCCTTTCAATTTTCAGTTCTTCAAATTCATGTCTTTGCACCCATTCAGTTGACGAGGAACTTGAACCGCGGTAACTCCTCCTGCTTGCATATAAAGAAGATTCACTCCAAAGACCATATACATGTCCTTTCCTTATTCCTACAACCTCAGTCCACACATCGATTTCCTTTGGCGGCGGAGTTCCTTTCGAAGATTCTTGTTGGGTTAATTCTTCCCATCTACGTTTATATTTTTCCTATTGACACAAATATAAGGTTAATTAATATTTTAAATAAAAAAATTAAAAATGAAGTATAAAATAGAAAGTTAGAAACTAATTAAATGACACAAGCACATTAACCTACAAGAAAACCAAGCATTAAATTCAAGCTCATGTAATCCATACAAGGTAAAAATCAACATGAAAAATAAAAATAAAAATTATCTAAAGTTGAGAACTCATTACATAAATATGTTCCGATCTTCGATCAACCAAAGTCTTATTCTTGCGATGTTGGTGTGTGTGAACAAACAATTCTAATAGAGTGGGGGGAGTGCCATTCAATTCCGTCTATAACAACAAAAAAAGAATATGTATTAAAACTAGAAACCAAAGAATAACTAAACCTTGCACATAAATTTAATACCAACTTTGCACACCTAGATTTAATAATATAAAATAAGAATGTACTGCAGTAACCACTTTCAGTTAAATCCTAAACCTTAATTTTGGTATTGGAACCTAACACATGGTTGGTATTTAATTAAGTAATACCAGCTGGACATTCTCTTCCTTTTGTCCTATTTTTCAAGTAGCACTTTATAGTATTTGGTATAACACTCTGATATCAAATATCTACAATGTCAATAGAAAAAACAAATTGAATTATTGGTTAAACTAATAAATAATAATTTGTTGACAATAGCAAATAGAAATGTGCAAATAATAAGAGATAGAAATAATTTGTTGATGGCTATTTTGGTTCGCAGATGAGGTTCTCTTATTTTGGTTGGAAACCACTCTAATTAGAAATCACACGGTGACTCTGTTTCAAAATGTAAGTTTGTTGTGATTTGAACACTAATATTTAACTCAAGAAAGTTATGTGGAAATTCTGCTGTTAATGACTCATATCCCATCTACACTATAAAAAAACTGCAATTGTTTTATGCTTGACAACAGTTAAAAGCGAAGATAAAATGGAGTTCAGTAGGGTCCTTGAAACAATCAAGATGACATTGAATTTTATGATTCTTTTTTTCCAGTGGAATCATGGGTTTATATTTTGTTGCTTACATCCCTATGTGTCATTTTTTAAATTGTGGGTTATGTTATAGTGTTAGTGTCTTGATTAATGCAGGGAAGGATATATAGTATATTTTTTAGTTGCTTATAATTGAATGACTACTTTTTGTTGCGTAAGAAACTAGCATCCCAATCGATCTATATAAAGATATTACATCCATTGTGTAATTTTTGTGTTTAATTTTCTTTTATGATTTGTGTTCCCTGTGTGTCCCTATTACTTTGAAGGACATATTAATAAGGATTTCATAGTCTAAATTTAAATCAATACTAATGTCACAATGTTGATCTGATAAAAAAATTTAGTTTTAATGTATAAATCAATACTACTATCACAATGTTAATTTTTAAGAAATTGATTTTTTATAATTTAAAATAAATTTAATGATAAAAAATACTACTGAAATTGAATTCAGTGTTACCAAAAGAAAGGGGTCATACTTATCATACTTATTATACCTCATTAATATGGTTTGTTCTTGTATTATTATCATTAAGAATTGAATTCAATGTTACAGAATTTTCAACATTCACAAATTTTGGCTCCAACTACATATCCTATACATATGTGGTCACAGTTGGGTTATCTAATACCATGTATCATCATTCATTCCTTAACAAAAAACAATTTTGTTTTCTTATTCCAAGACCACTACATATCCTATACATATGTGGTCACATTTCTGTTATCTAATACCATGTATCATCATTCATTCCTTGACCAAAACCAATTTTGTTTTCTTATTCCAGGACCATTTAAATCCATGATAGATGTTGCAATGTCTCTTACATTATATCAAAGAAATTATAAGAGAACCTATAAGTTGAGTGATGATGTTCCTTCTTGCAATAGGTGTTGCCTATGTCTAACCCGACATGTTACGAATGCAAACAAAAATCATTTTTCTACACAACAGTGTTAATATTATTGGACACGAAAAGCAGAATTCACAGAATGGGGTCTTGGCATGCCTACAGAAGTCATTAGATACTACTTTTTTGTGTGTAGTTTTTTAAGCTATGTTTTTTGTGTATCTTATTCTTTGGGGTTTGGGGTGTGACAAGTGGAGCCATTGTTAGACAGTTACTGCCAAGATGTATTGATGTCTTGTATCATAACTAAACTAAAATCTAGGTATGGCAAATACACCCAAATAGAAATACTATCCAAAATCAGAGTCACATAATTTCAAAATTTTAAATCTGAAAAAACAATAATAATAAGAGAAAGAACTGATTTAAGAAAAGAAACTTAAAAAAAAAATTCACATAGAAGTAGAGAGGAGTGAGAGACTTGATTTGTAGTTGAAGGTTTCACGGTTACCGGACAGAGAACAAGCTTGAACGACGGAGAAGCAACGAGGAGTGGTTGAAGATTTACTGTTCACGATTTTAGGATGGCGGCGCTAGGGTTCGGATAACATTTTGGATGAAGGAAACTGTAAATGTAAACTGTTACTTTTGTTTGCAAACGAGTTACTGAGCGCCAAAGAGAAAGTGAAAATTAGAAGTTTGCAATTTATTCTGCACTTGTCAGTTTTATGTTTCATTATACTTAGGCTAAATTACAATTTTGGCCCCCCTGTTTATCAAAACTCACGGTTTTGGTCCCTCCATTTTTTTTAACAGTTTTGGTCCCCACCCCAACTTTGGCCCAAAAAAATGATGAACTGTACCTGTTCCGTACATGAACAGTACATGTCCGTACATGAACAGTGAGGCCAAAATTGGGGTGGAGGACCAAAACTGTTAAAAAAATGGGGGACCAAAACCGTGAGTTTTGACAAACAGGAGGACCAAAACTGTAATTTAGCCTTATAATTATAAGTAAAAATTATGTCAAAATAAACGCGATAGCTCATTTGGCAAAGGACTTGTTCATTCTTTCAAAGGTTACTAGTTCTACCCCTTCCTCCTAACATTATTTTAATTATCATTTTTAATTAAACAACCGAATTTCTTAAAAAATGTGTATGTAAAAAATTCAAATGATATATTTAAAATCTCTTTCACTAAATGAATTGATGTTACAAAAAGTAAAATTTAATTATATTATACCATTAAATAGAATCATGTGCATGTAAAGGAAATAGTAATTTAATGAATAGAGGGAAAAATTATTAGTGCCCAATTTTTCAGTCACCGAGTCAATGAAAAATAAGAGAGAAAAAAACATAATGTTTGGTGACTGAAATTTCGGTCGCTATGTTTTAAAAAAAATATGTTTTTTATTTTGAGACTGATTATGCGGTCATAAATTCAGTGGCTAATTACAGTCGCTAATTCGGTGGCTAATTTTAATTGGTGACCAATTTAGCGACATCTAAAATTTTACTTATAAGATACTTAATTTCGGTGGCTATTTCAGTCTCTATAGTGACCAAAAATTTTTGGTCACTATTTTGGTCTCTAAAAGCGAATTTTTTAGTAGTGGTTGAAACACGCCAAATCCTTTATTCCAAGGCCACGCTTGCTTTTAGGAAATCATACCTTCTTCCAACTCACCCAAGCAATGCTATTCTTATCACAATTTCTAGCCCATTAAGATTTCCTCCGAATATCTATCAACATTTTAACAACCTTCGAAGGGACTTTCAAAAACGAAAAGAAGTGAATTAGAAGGTTGGTTAAAACAGAGTTTATCAATGTAACTCTACCCCCAAATGATAGCATTCTCCCTTTCCAACTTGAAAGCTTTGATCGAAAACATTTCAAGATCAGTTTCCAAAACTCCACACACCTATGTTTACCCCTCACAGGAATGCCCAAGTAAGTTAAAGGTAGCGTACCTTTTCTAGAAGTCAAGAATCTGGTAGCAGCAGCAAGAAAAAAATCATCCAACCCAATGCCAAAAAGACAACTTTTCCAGAAGTTGATTTTCAAACCCAAGATTAGTTTAAAGTCCCTCAAAATCGATTTTATTCCCCAAATATCTGACCACGAGCCTACACTAATAAAAACCGTGTTATCTGCAAATTGGACTAGGCTAAGAGAGTCCTCCTCCTTGATGTGAAAGCATTTAAATATAAGTTTTTGTCTAGCTCTTCTAAACAGCAGTGCCAAACCCTCCGCAACTAAAGCAAAAAGGAAAGGAGACAAGTGGTCTCCTTGCCTAAGACTCCTTGAGGCCTTAAAGTCCCTAGTAGTCCCTCCATTAACCACGACAGACAGGTAAACATTGAGAGCACCTCCTTTAATCCATTTATGCCATTAACTGCAAAAATTCATTTCAAATAATTCTTCTTCAAGAAAGGCCCACTCCACACAGTTGTACGCTTGTGCAAAATCAACCTTGAATACCAAGAAACTTCTCTTACTTCTCCTTGCAAGGTCAAGAATCTCATTGGTAAGCAATACTCCATCGAGCATTTGGCGCCCTGGTATGAATGCAGTATGCGAACAAGACACCAGTTTGCTAACTACTTTTCCCAATCTAGCATCCATAAGTTTTGAGATCAATTAATACACACAACCTATCAATCTTATAGGCCTATACTTGTTCAACTTATGAGGGTTATCCAACTTGGGGATAAGCCAATGAAATATGAAGCTAAGGCTTTTGGCAGATTTCCAAACTGATGGAAATGGTTTATAATATTCAATACGTCATTGCCAATAATTGCCCAACACCCTTTTAGAAACTGTAAATCAAAACCGTCGGGCCTGGGGCTTTTATTGCCTTTGCTACTTGATAAAACCCCCACAATTTCCTCAGTAGAAAAAGGTACAGTAAGCCAATCATTATCTTTAGTTGAAATTTTTGGTAGATCAGACATGTTAAGACGCAATCCTGAGCTATCCACCTTCTTGAATTTTGTTTCGAAGAAACCCTTGATGTTACCTTTTACCAATTCAACGTTCTCCAACACAACATTTACAACCTTAATAAAGGATATATTATTTCTTTTGTATCTCGTTTTAAGAACTGAAGGGAAATACCTAGAATTTAAATCCCCCTCCTTCACCCATCTGATTCTAGATTTTTGCTTTGACATGTTTTCCTTTAGCTTCATGTTACTCCACATCTTACCTAGTACCTCACTTCTCACCCTCAGCTCCTCCTCTAACATGATCACTTCAGTACTATCCAACCCATCATCAATTGCATTAAGACCATGAATACCCTTTTCAATATGTAGATCAACCCAACCAAAGACATTTTTGTTCCACCGCCTGAGTTTGTTTCTAAGGAATTTAAACTTCTCTACTAAGATATGCGAATGGCTTCCCACATACAATGCAGAATTCCACGATTCCTCGACAAACTCCATGAACTTCGGATTCTCATACCAGCAATTAAATATTTTGAAAGGTTTTGGCCCCCAATTGTCCAAGTTACATTTCAACCACAAAGGCCTATGATCAGAAATGTCCCTTGCCCCGATTTGTTGAGCCGCCACACCCCATTTTGAAGCAAAATCATTCAAAATCAAAATTTTGTCCAACCTACTCCTACATCTACCATTTGTCTTGAACCAAGTAAACATGTTCCCAATGAATGGTACATCTATTAACTCTATCACATCAATAAAGGTTGAAAAATCCACCATTTCTAATGAGATGCTTCTTCGCATACCCCTCATTTCATCACTTGACTTTATTGCATTAAAGTCTCCAGCAACAATCCTTTCACCTAATGGGAAATTAATTTTGACCTTGATTAAATCTGACCAAAATCTACGCTTATCTATTATAAGGCATGGAGAGTAAACATTAATGAAATAACAATTAATGTCTTTCCAATGACCACAGACTCCTAGATAATCATTTCCTTTGAAGCTGAATTGAGAATTGAACGAATCCCTCCTCCAAACTGATAGAATGCCTCCAGACTGCCCAATTACCTCAGACACAAACCAATCTACCTCCTCTAATCCCCATAAGCTTTACACACACGCATCATCCATCCTTACCTTCCATAAATAATTGACGCATCCTCATGCGTTTAATAGATGATCCACACCCACGCGCATTAAAAGAAACCAGATTCATAGTAACCAAATTTCTACCACCAACATGTCTTCAAATGTTTTTCTATCACGATCTTCTAGCTTCCAGATGATACTCTCAAATACTTCATCATCTTCATCACCTTAAATGCCTAGCTCTTTAATTGATTGCCATACCTTCACAGGCACATCTTCAATGTTTTTTTTATTCTCGAGTTCCCTTGATTGACATCACTATCATTGAAGGAATCACAACACAAAATAGAACCTCCCGAATAACGGGAAATAGCATATGCCTCCCCCGAAGAGCTAATATTGCCTTCTAGATTATTTTCCAAGGAGCACAACTTTGGTTTGTGTATGTAATGATGATGTATCAGAGTAGAGTAGTATGATGAAGAGAAGGGTATTTTAATATTCTCATAAATATCCTTCAGTAATTTCTTCTTCTTAATGACATGGCCTGGAACCTGCCCCATAGGCCCAAATTTAATAGGAGAAATTGGATCAGATGATATATCATTTGGGCCAAAATCACCATTCTATATTGGGTCCACCACCATAATCCCACCTTCATTATCCTCCAAGGTCAAAGGCTTATCCACTAGATTTTTGTACACCACCTTTTGTGTGACAAGTGATGTTACATGACACCTGCCCACCCTGAATCTTCCTTTTGCTGAATCACTAGTTTCAAGACCTTCGTTCTCACCTAATGCATATTCTGCCTCACGATTCCTGTCATACCCTAAATTTTGACCCCCCATTTTAATTATTTTTCGTTCATCTGACGGCATTTTCACTTTGCATAATTTTAAATTGATCAAGCCCCAAGTTCATTAGATACATCAAATCAGGTTTTTTTACTAATTAAGGCCCACAATTTACTTTTTCATCTGAGGATGATCCCATACTTTAAGACATGATTCAAGGGTATCAAATACATCTTTGAAGACCATTCACATTATCTAAATTGCCTAAAAAGTTTTATCCTTTGAAGATTGCAAATTCAATTTCATCTGATACAAAGTCAACTGGCACAGAAAGTCAAAGTTTGAATTTTGGTCACCTATGAGCTTCACAGGCCATTACTCAAGAAACTATAACGGATGATTGAATTTGATCAAATTTAAGTCAAGAAATCATGCAAAGTTGCAAAATTGATCAAATTGAAGGAAACTTAGAAATTTTTTCTAAGTTAAAATCATGTTCAAATGCACAACTTCTCAAGGTTGTAACTATTGATCCAAGCATCCATTGATTTTGCTTAAGGGCTACTTTTAAAAAGGGTATTTGATACTTCAACATTGTAGAAGGAATCAACTCAAAATATCATAAGGATTGAAAGATATAAGTGATCAAAGTTTGGAATTCTTAATGTTCAAAGTTGTCAAATGTTCCAACATTTCGTAGGACATCACTAAATATTTTTCCAGCAAGAATGTCCCAACTTTAAGGACATTTTTCTCCATGATCCAAGTTGATTCGAGCCAAACCTTGAACATCAAAGTTGAAGTATGTCATCCCAACTTTCCAAAAAGTCCTAGAACATCCATTTATCATACTCGAGCATGAAGATATGATTTTTGCAAAGGGCATTGATAAAACAAATTTTTAAGACAAATTTTATGAAAGATTTGATTACACAAGTTCAAGATCATTTTTGATGACTTTGCAAGTATTATCTTCACACAAAATGAACATCAAAGTTGAAGAATGTCATCCAAGCTTTCCAAAAAGTCCTAGAACATCTATTTATCTTACTTTAGCAAGAAGTTATGAATTTTACAATAAGGCATGATGCAACTGATTTTTAGGACAGATTTTGTGCACTTTACTTGTGTCACACGATTTTCAAGCCTTGTCATCATCCAAGATCAACATGAATCTGAAAGAATCACATAAAATATGTAAGAATATGCCAATGAGTCAAGGATCTATCCCGTAGCATGTGAGAATCATCATTACAAAGCCATGAAGTCAAGTTTGTTCTTATGCATTTATGTGAGACATTGAATTATCAAGAACTGAACTACACCAATAAAAAACAATGAGTGATCAAACCTGCAAAATGAGGATTAAGTCAAGGATAATCTCTTTGGAAGTTAAGAAACATCATTACAAGGTTAAGAACTTAAGTTTTGCTCTTAAGCATTTATCTGCAATAGTGCTTTATCAAAGAAACCTTTACCACCAGTCAAGATGCACTCTTAAACAACAATAAAACTAGTTGCAGAATGTGGAATTTGTCAAAAGTAGAGCTAGGCATGTGGAAGAGATAATGTACTTGTGTAAGAAGTAACGATGCATTGCCAAAACCATTGAACCAAAGGGTGATTATTCTTCTACCACTATTCCTCCAAAACAAACTTGTTCTCCTATAAATAGATACCACATTGCATCATTCAAAGGACACCAAAACAAATACAACACTTATTTTCTCTCATTTCTCTCTTCATTTCAAAATTTCAAAATTCAAAAGAGTGAGAATCAAATTTTCAAAACCAGAAGGTTTCAATCCATTCCAAGCACATCAACATACTCCTGGAGGATCAAGGAAGCTCATAGGATCTTCCTCTTGCTTTTGTAACTACATTTAAGAGGCATTGGACCTTGCTCCAATAGGTAAGTGTTCTTGCACTTTGAAACTTCATGTACACGCATCATTATTGAATGATTCTTGAAGCAAAAATGTAGTTCTTAATGTGTTTTTTGTGATTCTCCTACTGTTTGCACTTTAACAGGTTTATATGTGGAGTTTATGTTGTTTAAAAACTAAGGTTCAGTTCTGGTTTTTTGCCTCGTGTGTTATGTGCATTGAGTTTCAGTATGTATGAGTGGTACCATTGGATTCCTTGCAAAAAATCGGGCATGTTAGGTTCTTACGGTTTTTAATTTCGTGAAAAATTGAGAGAGTTACGAGTTTTGAAAGATTTAGGAAAAAATGAAGAAAATATGGAAGAGAGAGAGGACGCATGAGAGATGTCGAAAATGATGTTGTGACATTTTTTCCATTTTTCTCTTCAATTTTTTTCATAACTTTAACCATTCATTTCTCATAGCTCCTTTAACATTTTTGAGCCATTCTTTTTTACACATGTCATTTATACTCCCAATTATTTTAATCCATGAAAAAATCACAAAAATAATATTTATTTAATATATTTTTATTAGGTGGAAAAGTAGTACTTTTTAAGTGTTTTATACATTTTTAATGACTTTCTTTTTATTCTTTTCTTAACCTAATCAATCATAAATGTTTATGTGAATAAAATACCTTTATTTAAGTCTTGTTAGATGTACATAACATGTTTACTTGACTTATTTGCTTTTCATACCATGATTAATTAATTTTTATTTGAAAATATTTTTAATTAAATGTTAAATTAGGGTTTTCTTTTTAGTTAAACCTTCAAAACATTTTGTACATAGTTAGGGCTTCCATTGGAGTATAAGTCGCTTTACCTTTGATCCGCCCATGTATACATATTTATTCATGTGATCACTTTAATTAAATGTTTAAAAACCATGCTTATTTCACGATGTTTTTCCGTGTATATCTTTATTTACACCATACGATGTTTTGCCATGTATATTCTATGATGCTTTGTCATGTATATTTATTTACTTCAAGATGTTTTCCCATGTATGTTTTCACTTTCACATGATGCTTTTCCATGTATAAGTGACTCTGATTTTATTTCTCACGATGCTTTAACGTGTATGTTCATTTATTCCGCGATGCTTTGCCATGTAAGCATGTTCCCTTAGGATCTCTTAGTTCAACTTAATTTTCGATTAAGTTTGAAGTAAGGTAGACATTAGGATGTTCATCCAAGCATGATAATGTTAGGGTAGAATTTCCCTTCAAAACTCAACTATAGGTTCATCTTGCATAACAACATTATGTTAGATTTCCCCTCTTATCAAACATTTTCTCTCGCCATCGTGCGATCAAAACTTTCCTTTCTGTAGTTCATGTTCCTTAGGGGTGAACTACGACCGCTCTGATTTCTCTAGATCCTATTGAGAATACGTAGGCATAAGATCGTGAGATCTTAGTGAGCTACCTTTTCCTTTTTTACATCTTTCCTTCACATCCGACGTTTTCCCGGATATTCATCTCTTCACATCCGACGCTTTCTCGGATATTCCTACCTTTTTTTTCAATCTGATGCTTTCCCAGATACTGCAACATTTTTATCGTTCCTTTACATCCGACGTTTTCCCGGATATTGCGACCTTTTTATTTTTTACCTCTCTTTACATCCGACATTTTCCCGGATATTTCCAACCTTTTTATTTTTTATCTCTCCTTACATCCGACGTTTTCCCGGATATTTCCAACCTTTTTTCTTTCTTATCTTTCCGACGCTTTCCCGGATATTCTCTTTTTCCATCCGATGTTTTCCCGGACATTCAAGATCTTCTCTTTTCATCCGATGCTTTCTCGGATATTCATTTTTTTACCTTCTCTTCTCTTCCGAAGTTTTCCCAGATATTCACATCTTCAACTTCTTTTCCGACGCTTTCCCGGATACTCATATTCACATTCATATCCACGGCCTCCTCTTGGGCTTTATCCAAGCGTCATAGCACGATCCCTTTAGTTCAACCTTAGAACACCTCAACGAAGAGAGGAAGGTTTCCCAGTGAAACCCCTCTTAAACCCTCTTCACCTTTAGTTCATACATGGACCCTTAGCCTCCTCTTGGGCTTCATACAAGAACCCTCATGTGTCGCTCCCAGGATTTTCATCCGGGTACAAACGCGAGAGTGGCGCGGAAAAACAGAGTCGCCAGCCGTGTAAATTTATCCCAAGAGAGGGAAAGGGAACACCGCATAAACCTTAGGAAGGGGGAAAGGAATGGTCATCGCAACCATAACCTGGGTTTGGGAGTCAGTTACGCGAGGGGAAGGTGCTAGCACCCCACGCGTCCATCGTACTCGATGGGATCCACGCTTGTTGTCTAATCTAAGGGTAAGTTATACTATCATCTAGGGCTGTACTAAAACGGAGAGGGAAAGACAAGGACCGACTCGGTAGGACGTCGACGTCCTAGGCCTACGTACCCCCCTTGTGCAATGGGGAATTCATAGTCAACGTAGTTCGGACCAAGTTCTTTTTGTGTTTTTTATGAGCAACGCTAAGTTCGCGTCCGGCAGTTAGGGTCGATGCCTGTTTGCGACTCAGACGGAAGGTAACGTGCCCTTTTTGAAAATAGCCTTTAAGTTTGACAATCCCGAAGGACAAAAAAGGTTTGAGGTTGGTTTGTATCTTTTAGGACAGAAGTGGCTTAAGTTAGTTCCTAAGCTGCATTGCACCAAAGTCTAGGGCACAGGGGCGAATGCTTAACGCATCGTCCCAAGACAGGACGCTCGCTAAGCACTCTAGAAAGATGAGAGGAAGCCCCTCATTTCTCATTCCCCATACTTAAGGCTCGTGCGCAATACACCTTATTATTATTAAGTGTTTTAAAGAAATTTGAGATGAGAAGAGAGAAGACACAAGGGTGACTCTAAGGGGGACTATGAATCCTAAAGTTATCATGCATGGGTGACCTACGGTTAGTGAGGTTTGAAGACAACCTAATCCCTAAAGAGAGAAGATGAGGGAAGGAAAAGGTAAGGGTGACCATGGATACCTATCCATACCCTTAAAGAACTTACCTTAGACCCTGCATAAAAGATTAGCACAGAATAGACATGAGTAAGAGAGATGAGGTGAAAGAAAATCAAGCAAAGGCAAACAACAATGATAATAATCCAAACATGAACTCAAAGAAACAAAGGACAGCCCTAAAGCAAATGGCACAAGTGCCTTTTCAAACAGATAATCACACAAAGTCAAAGATGCGCCTGCAAGAAAATCTCAAGTGAAAACAAATCAGATAATTAGAAAAATGACTCCTAAAATTCCCAAATTAAACATTAAAGTTCCTCAACCAGAGGCAAACAACATCTCAAAAGTCCCTGCAAAAAATCAAGATATTAGTCATTCAAATGGTTAGGTAGAGCTCAGGTGGGAATTAGGGTTCAGTGGGCAAAAGGGAAGGACCTAAATGCAATATGAAATAAATTTAAAAATGAAAGAAAAATATTTTTAAGTACTTTAGAATGTTAATGAATGAATGCAAAAGGAACGGATAAAAAATATTTTTCGAATACAGAGAAATAAAATAAACAAATTGAGTATGCATGAAATGTGTAATGCAAAAAGGAAATTAAGCAAATAATTAATTAGGATGGTGAAAATAAAATAAAATTAAAAAATAAAATTTGTAAAAATTTTATAAAATGATAAACATAATGCATGAATTTTATGAGAATTTTAAAATGCAATTTACTATTTTTAAATAATTAAAATATGAAATAATAATTGAAAATAAAATAAAATAAGAAACGGGTTGGGGGTGTGATCAGTAAAAAACTACGTTGGAAATGTGGTTGGGCCAAAGGGTGGGGGGTGCGCATAGCATTCTGAAGCCCAAGTCCACAACGCTGGTGATCTGGTGTGGTTGAGGCCCGTGAGAGTCCAAGGTTTGACTCAATCCTAGCCTTTAGATGAGTCTTTACAGGAGGATCAGGAAAGTCATGTGATCATGTGGTTTATAAAAGCGCGCGCATGGTGAACCTAAGTCAACTCACCACACCAAATCCAATTACTCAGAATATAACATAGCCGTTGGATCCAACTCACATCAACGGTCCAGATTGAAACTGGGGAGGGGGCTAGGGTTTACTGTAGCTACCGGCCGGAGAAGACTCCGATCGTCTTCTCCGGCGAGACTCCGGCCACCTGTACAAAAATATCTCCAGAAAATACAAAGGAGGACATCATTTTGTCCAGAATTTCATGAGGATCTCAGATGTACAACTCAAATCATCAAATGATCAACATATAAATCAAATCGAAGAGAAACATAAATGCGCCAAAAATTTCAGATCAATGATTCAAGCAATTTACACGTCCAAAATCAAAACCAAATATATCATGATGATTAGCAGGCATATCACGTCATTATGCATATCCAAAAGAAAGGTTTTGTGACCATGAAAAAAACGACAAACCTGAGATGGCACTGCCTTTATCCCTGCTTTTAGCTTCAAGCGACGGTTGGTTTTTGTCCCAGGGATCCCAAGGGTTGAGTTTGTGGAAGAATTTTGTAATGAGACCTCCTGAGTCGTGAGTTTTGATGAAGAATCCTCTTTTTAGGGTTTTCTTGAGAGCTCCTCAAATTTCACGTGCATGAACCCTAACCAGCGCATCTTTAGGTTTAAATAAGCTAGGGTTTTCAGTTGAATACGAATTGGGCCTGGGTAATTCCATGTTTAATGATTTTTTCAATTATTTTGGAATTTTGCATTATGTGAATAAGTGAAAAATACATCCATTCCATGCCCTTGAATTCATGATGGATCACTTGTATCTGAGTTGCTAATCACACCACTTTTAACTTGGGCCTTGAAAATAAATGGTTTATGAGTTTTAGACATTTTGGGAAATTTGAATAATGAAAAAAAAGGTGAATAATAAACCATGGAATTTCTTCATTCTTGAGCCAAAAATAATCTTCAAGGAATGTTCTTTGATATTAAAAGGTAACATGAATCAATGGAATTGATTATAGGTCACTATGCCCAAAATTGTGAAAATGGCATCATGAGAAACCCTAAAAACCACTTTTCCTTCTTTTGATCATAACTGGAGTTTCACAAATGATATGGAGACCCACTAGTACTTGTTGGAAAGAGGAGAAAAAGACCTTCAACTTTAATGTTGGAGAAAAATTCATTTGAGTCTTTCTTGATGGTGTAAAGTTAAGTTGAAGGTGGTGTAGAAACTTGCCAAAAATGGAAACTTTTCATTATAGGTCACTTTCCAAATTTGGAAACTTTGCACCAACTCCTGATTCCTGACAAATATGTATGAAACTTGACCCTTGGGGACCATATGAGGATGTGAGACCTTGAAATCCCTGAAGAGAACCTCAAAATTTCACAGTTGACTTTTCTCCTTTCATTGTTGACTTTTACCCGATTCAACTGATTCTCAATCTTCTGGTCAATTGAACTTCTCCTGAACCAAACTGATGGGCAACCTCCCATCCCTAGATATTTGGGGACCCAAGGAATACCATAGAATCAAGTCTTGCCCAAAAAAATCAGAAATAAACTGACTTTATAGCAAACCCTAAAAGTGGTACCCTCAGTCTAGGAGGAAATAACACAGTCTCCAAATCCAAATTCCTCTGCATATGATGTGTATCCTCTCCAACAAAGATAAGATATGCCATTTGATAATGATAAAATCCCAAGGAGCTTGCCCATTGAAGCAATAAACCCAAGGAGAGGATGATCCCTTGCCACTTGTGAACTCTTGCTTGACCCTTTGAAGCACTGCCTCAGGCACCTTAACCCCATGTTAAGTACCAATGATATGCACACATGATAATGAAAAACGCAATGCAACATAAGCCAGTTAGTAATAAAGTAAGGAGAGAAAATTTTGGGGTGCAACATCATGTTTCTTCAAAGCATCTCCCTTTACAAATCTTTCAACTCTTCATTCAAATCTCTTAACTCTTTTAAATTAATCTTTATCAGCTTCACTTTCAAACTTTTTCCCTTTCGTTGTCTTGGTTCTTAAAAACCCGACAACTCGTAGTCCCCGAGCTACAAATTTCCTTCATGCTTTTCCTGTATTTCCAAACTATGACTGCTCTGATTTCTCTTTTGAGAATTTGTAGGCACAAGGTCTCAACCCTTGGCGAGTACTCTTTTTTCCTTTTCATCCTTTTTTACAAATTCCTTTTTTTTCATATAACATTTCTCACTCTCTTCATCTCCTAAAAGCAATAAACTTCCCCAAATAATATCAAATAATAATACTAATAACATAGATATACAAGAGGTTCCTATAGAGTACTATAGATACTTAGGGTGTTAATAGCTTCCCTTAGTATAACCAACCCCCGATTCCAGTTCTCTTTATTTGCATTTTGTTTTTTTTAACATTTGCATTCTTGCAGGGTTTATTTAGATTTTTTCCCCTTCCTTTAAAGCTTCATAGGATAAATATAAAAGTTCACATGTGGCAACAATGGCGGTTCACGAAAAATCGCGCTACAGTTCCCCAACGACTCCCTTGCTCCCCCATCTTCTATCACATGTCTACTACTCCTATCAGCTGCTCTTACCACCCCCTACGTTATTGGTCTTCTCAGTATGGCTCTTTTCCCTTGATTCATGTTCCCACAATTCGTCTTCTATGCTATCCTCAAAACTTTCCCATGCGCCGTCATCTTCCTCCATGTCTGAAAGTTCAAATTCACTAACCACATCTTTTTTCTTTCTTACAACTATCCGTTTAGGTCCATGGAAGTCTTCGACGAGTTTGATTCTATAGACCTTTCCATTAATATCCACATTAGTTACTTCATTCAGGTTTATGGAAAACTTTGTCTTAATAAAAAATATTGCAACATCCAGATTATCCCGCCTTTCAATTTTGTCGGCGCAACACACGAATTCTCCAACACGCCCTGAAACAAATTTGAAGAAACGTTCACCCCAAGTGTGACATGGAAGGCTGAAAATTTACATCCATGTCAATCTTTCACCATCAACGTTATCTACAGAACAAGGGTGAATATCCTCAAACCATGATTTGAACCAAGCTTCATTCTCTTGTACTAGCATCTTGACATCACCTGGCTCCAAATCTTCAAGGAGGCAAAGGTTGGCTCCAATTGGGGTAACTTTAATGCTAAAGAAACCTTCAGAATTTAGGGCTTCTTGTATACCATATATAGACCTAGTTTTCTTCACGAGACCCACATAAGCCTTATCAAACATTTCTATTTCCGAATTGGACACATTAAATTGGAGATGGGCAAAGATAGGTTTCTCAACCAACTTGCGACATCCGTGATCAGTTGTAGTCTTATTTCCATTCCCTTGTAGATATCGCCTATTCACTTGCGACATCCGTGATCAGTTGTAGTCTTCTTCCCTTCAATATGGATACTTTCTAATTTTACCGCCATGATTCTATCGTCCGTTACCTTTTTGAATCTTACGAACCCATATCTTAGGCCCCTACTGTCTCTCTTACCCGGAATGTAGACTTCAACCACCAATCCAAATTCTTTGAAAACCTCAGCAAGGATTCCGGGAATTCTGTGAAGAAAAATGACGACACTTCCTCACCATCATTCTGTCCTTTACCTTCCTTAGTAGTCCAAACTGATACTCTTGTTCTATTTTCAAAAATTCTTCTTCTCCACACCTCCTTCCATTCTGAAACCTTCATCGTAATGCAACTCCAAAATAGGAGGTCCCTAATCCTAAGATTAGGAGTTTAAACCATCTATATGGAACTCCGGTGAAGTAAATGAACCGAACTTGAAGATGAACAGAGGGATTACGAAGGTGTTGTGTAGAATTTATGTGAAGTTTTTTGTTTTTCTTGCTACTAGTTACTATACTTGGAAATGAGTTGAATGGAGTTCAAATCACTCTATAAAATTAGTTGAATTCAACTAGAAGTTAATATAAATTTCAAATTATGCTAAGTTGAGATGTGAGAGTAATAATGTAAAGAAAAGCAAGAGAAACAAAAACTACTTTTTATGTATAAGCAAATTACAAGTATAGAATCAAATAGATCAAACATTAAACACCATGTTTAGTCAAATTTATTTCGATGTTCATGAGATATACCGCTATGATTTTTATAACTTGCTCGAAGTTCTTGCAATCTTCTTATCCAGACAGCAACAAATCTAAATGTCAAAGCAATTACTATCAGGCCTGAAAAAGAAATTGAAATGGGCGCATAAGAAAATTTGAGTAGTAAAGAAACAAAAAGAAAATAAAAAAACTACACCAACTCATGCACATGTAGCATCATCTGATGAAGATGCTCAACCATTCATACCACTTCCATTTCCTTAGCTTTACAAGAGAAAAAATATTACTTAGTAACGATTTATATGAAAAAAAATATTTCATATATATTTATTTAGAAAGTTTAAGATTTTGTGTCTTTTTTTGAAGTATGATTTATAGAAAAGATATTAAGACAATTTTTTATTAATTTTTATTTATGAAAAAAATGAGAGAGAAATCAAATTAAATGCAATTTATATTTAATTTTATTTTAGAAAAGATTGATTTAAAATAAAAAATGTTCCACAAGCTCTAGGGACTGCCTCCTGACTCGGAAGAAACTAAGACAACACTTTGTTCTATGTCCTCCACATTGTCAATCGTGTGAGAACACCGAAGAGGGTGATTAACATGTTTTCTTTGGGTGCATGGTCACGAATCAAAATTGGCAAATAATAGGTTTGTCTTTTATTTACAGTAAATAAGATAGAAGGACCGTAGGGAGAGTTGCAGTTTTGATTTGGGTCCTGCTCTGGACTAGACTGGCACATGACCCACAGTTAGGCAAGGCCCAATAAGGACATTAAGACAATCAAGTCGTTGGGCACAATATAGCCGTTGGGGATAATATAGTCGTTGAGGACATGCTCCTCACCCGTTTGACAGTTCATACGACAACTGCCCCTCCGGAGTTCACGGGGACAGTTAGACTAGGTCAAAAGGTCACGCGCTAGATCTTCCACCTAGTAGTCTCCCATTGGTCGACCAGATACTTCGGCCACATTGGAGACCTTGGCCCCGCGCCGAGGCTTTCTTATAAATGCCCTCTCATTTGAGAGGGTCAGGTATTCAATTCATACTAGCATAAACCTGAATTCTCTATACTCTCTCTCTTTCCTCTGATTCTTACTTGAGCGTCGGAGTACCTTGCAGGTACACCCCCTCCTCTCCTACAACCATCATGGTTGCCCTACTCTGAAGGCAATGAGGATCCATTCTGATAATCTCAGATTAGTGGCGCCGTCTGTGGGAACCTTCGCTCCCCCGTCTTTCTTGAACCAAGATACCCAATCTTTTCAATCCAAATACCAAAGCTTTTTCTTTCTAAACCTTCCTCGATCGTCATGGCCTCTCACCGCAACGATGATGTCCCTCAATATTCGACCGTCATCATCACCTTTGATAACGACAATAACCTCAATCCTGGTGCTGTGGTCTACGAGACCGGTCACAGGGATGGAAAGACTGCATCTTCATCCTTCGATGACGTGAAACCCCGTATCCAGAATTCTGATCACATCTACGAGCCCATCCACGTTCCTCAAGACGCTGATCCCAGCACTGTGGCTCTCATCACCGCCCTCAACAAATCCAATTACATGATCTTCCAGCAGGGCGAGAAAATTCACATGCTGAAAAATGCCCTTCAAGAATGATTTCCCTCTCAACGACCTCGCAGCCATTCTCCCCATTCTCATTCTCCCCCTCAAAAACGTCAGTGAGACGAGTCTCGAAGCATTTCCCCAGTCAAGGAATGATTGAAATTGGAGAAACCAGGGTAAGAAATCACAAAGAGACGACATCGTACCTCTTCCCGAAGGACAAGACATTCTCTAGCGCCCAAGAAGACCAAGCATTTGGAGAAACCTCGCGAGCATCATCATCGGCACAGGCACTCTCCTCGACGCAGCAGGAGTCGCGGGCATAGTCATTCCCCGTACAGGTCGTCAAGCACGAGCGACGAGGACGATGTCCATGGTCCTCTATCCCAGGAAATCATGGACACCCGCATCCCTCGAGGGCTGGAGAAGCCTCCTCCTTTGGCTCTCTATGATGGCACTACGGATCCCGACGACCATATAGCAAACATTGAATCCATGCTTCTTTATCACAACGTAGGCAGAGCAATCAAGTGCAGACTGTTCCCCATCACCCTTAGAAAGGGAGCTATGAACTGGTATAAAAATCTTCCCTGGGGCTTGATCACCTCGTGGGGGAATCTAAAAGACCAGTTTTCCCGACATTTCACCGCTTCCAGGCATCATCCTAAGTTGAAAGCCACGCTCGAAGACATAATTCAGGGCAAAGATGAGCCCCTTCGTGCATACATCGAGAGGTTTAACAAGGAAGCAGTAGAGATCCACACAATGGATCACATGAAGAAGTACCTCCTCGAGAAGCGACTAAGGCCAAATAGTGATTTCCGCAAAGAAGTGGGTATCGAAATGCCTCATTCTCTGGCTGAACTCCTCCACAAGGCCCAAGCTTATATCCAATATAAGGAGAAATAAGCTGCTTACAAAGCCTGGGATTCGAGGAACCAGGAGAATTCCAAGACGTCAAAAAGGACGAATCAGAAGCTCCCCGACCCGACAAAGAGAGACGACAAGATGATCGTCCCCTTGAACATAAAGGACCTGCTGGTCGCATCCTCTATGAACACTGAGTTTAAGCAAGGAGGTGGTTGTTTCCCTAAACCGACAGCATCGAAGGGAAACACTGACAGAAGCAAGTATTGTCGCTTTCATCGCAGTCATGGCCACATGACCGAAGATTGTGTCCATCTAAAGGACTCCATCGAGATCCTCATCAAAGAGGGTCATTTGAAGCAATACACGAAGAAGGGAGAAGCCCCCCCCGATGAGAGACGTCTGAGTCTAAGAATTCGAAAACAGAAGCTTCTTCTTCTAGTCCTCCCCCGCAAGTTGCCATGTCTGTCTCGCGGCCAGAGAACTTCTTTGTCTCCGACTATCTCGAGGACCCTCCGTATTTCACCGCATACAGCTCCTGAGAGGCTTTCCCCACTACGATGGCCATCTCCTGTGGCGGGTATAGTGAGCTCACGCTGGGATTAGTTAAAAGGAAGTTCGATCAGTTGATCAATTGTAGCCCTGACTGACTGTCTACACTTGAGAAGTTCCGAGGATGCTCTCAGCCCATCACGTTTTATCGTGAAGAGCTCCCTGGAGGCTCCCCTAACTCGCACATCCCTCTACTCATCAGGGGCAGATTGACTAACACATATGTCCGACGAGTCCTTGTCGACCAGGGGTGTTCGGTGGACATTATGTATACCAGCTTGTTCTGCGCCCTTAAGCTCGATCAGAAGAACTTATCTCCGTACGTGGGCTCATACTTGCAAGGATTCAACGGGGCTACTACCAGGCCTTGGGGGTACGTGGAACTCATAGTCAACTTCGGGGAGGAATAGACCTCCAAAACTATTAAGACACAAATTTTGGTCATCGATTGTCCCTCTTTGTACCAGTGTATTCTGGGGAGGCCAACCCTTGCTGAGCTAATCGCTGTTCTATCCACGGTTCATCTCAAGATGAAATACTACACCGAGAAGGGTTACGTCACCACCTTGCATGGAGATATCGAGGCTGCGAGGAGATGCTTTGAAGCAGCCACCAGGGGGCAGAGTTCGATTGGCATAGCACCAAAAGCCGTCAAATGGGTAAGAGACGAAGAACTTTCCATCAAAGAGATCCAGCCCGATAAAAGGTCAGTACTCCAGATCCACACCATTAACCTCGACAAACGAATCTCAGAGGAAGGCAAAGAGGATAGCAACGAAGACACTCCAGCATCAACCGACAGCTCCCTTACTTCAAGTGTCATGCGCCCAGTACCAGACGGGGACTTCAAAGTGATCACTTTCAGGGACAATCCCAACAGAGGAGTCAGGATAGGTGCAGGACTGCCCGAAGAGATGAAAGAGCAGCTGAAGATATACCTAAGAGATAACGCAGATTTATTTGCCTGGAGTGCTGCAGACATGCCCGACCTCGATCCTGAAACTGATTGCCACCAACTCGCCGTCGACCCATCAGCTCGAGCACTGGCACAGCGTAAACACAAACAGTCTGACGAGATGGCAGAAGCTGTAGAAAAACTTGTAAAAGACCTCTTAGAGGAGAAATTCATTTCGAAGGCCATTGTATTAGTGAAAAAACATAATGGAAAGTGGAGGGTGTGCATTGACTACACCAATCTCAATCGGGCTTTCCCGAAAGACGCTTATCCTTTGCCTAGCATTGATAGATTATTAGATAATTCTATCGGTTTCAAACTCTTGTCCTTCATGGACGCATACTCGGGATATATCCAAATTCCCATGGCCGAAAAGGACAAGAGGTACATCGCTTTCATGACCTCGTCGGACAACTATTACTACAACTTAATGCCCTTCGGTCTGAAAAACGCTGGGGCCACGTACCAGCGAATGATGAACAAGTCTTCTGATCAGAAATTGGGGGCATGCTCAAAGTGTATATGGACGACATGATCGTGAAATCCCAAGAGGAATCCGATCATACGCTCCACTTGCAAAAAGTCATGGACCAAGCAAGGAAATGCAAAATGCGATTTAACCTAGCGAAATGCACCTTCGGTGTGCGAGTAAGGAAGTTCCTCGGCTTCTACCTCACTGAGAGGGGGATCGAGGCCAACCTTGACAAATGTCAAGCATTTTCTAAGTTCCCCACGCCAAATTCGAAGAAATCCATACAATCACTCAATGGGATGCTTACCTCGTTATCTCGCTTCGTGGCCAAGTCTGCCCAACACGCTCTACCCTTCTTCAAGCTTCTACAAAAAGAGACAACATTTGAATGGAGAGAGAAATGCGAGCAGGCTCTGCTCCATCTAAAGCAAGCCCTATCAGAACCACCAGTTCTGTCATGACCAAACAACAGGGAAACACTTTACCTTTATCTCTCCGTCACTAACGAAGCCATCAGTGCTGCCCTCATTCGAGAAACCCTCGATGGGCAGAAGCCAATATATTTCACAAGCAAGGCCTTACAAGGGCCATAACTCAGATACCAGCAAAATGAAAAAGTCGCCCTGGCCCTCATCAACGCTGCAAGAAGATTAAGGCACTACTTCCTGGTCCACACGATAGTGGTACGAACAGACCAACCCATAAGACAACTGCTTGGCCGACCAAATATGGCTGGTAGGATGCTCAAATGGTGTTTAGAACTGTCAGAGTTTGACATCCATTACGAAAGCAGGAAAACCCTTAAGGCACAAGTCTTGGCCGACTTCGTGGCGGAAATGACACCTCTAGCGCCCCATCAAGCGGAGCGCACAAGTGGACCATCTTCGTCGACGGAGCTTCCAGCTCCACGGACGGTAGAGCGGGCATCATCCTCGAAAATGAAGAAGGGATCCTAATCGAAGTATCGTTGGTCTTGTCCTTCCCAACCTCGAACAATCAAGCCAAATACGAAGCATTCCTTGCAGGCTTACGATTGGCCGAGGACCTGGGCGCTAAGGAAGTAAAAATCTTCACGGACTCCCAGCTCGTGGCCTCCCAAGTACGGGGAGAATATCAGGTAAAAAACGATCATCTCGTCGAATACCTGACGCTGATAAAAGAAAAGATAGCTAGGTTCTACGTATGGGAAGTTCAGCACATCCCCCACGAACGAAACACTCGGGCAGACGTCCTGTCAAAATTGGCCAGCACGAGGAGAAAAGATGGTAACAAGTCTGTCATACAAGAGATACTTCCTCGCCCAAGTATCAAAAAACCAACAGTGCTGCTCGACGTCAACGCCATTGGCAATAGAAACTGTTGCATGACCCCGGTATACAACTACCTCACCACAGGGGAGCTGCCCGAAGACAGCAAAGAAACCAGCATAACTAAAAAAAGGGCCTGTTCCTACGTCCTAGTCGAAGACAAGCTCTAACGACGAGGATTCTCCATCCCCCTCCTAAAATGTGTTGAGGAGGACAAGGTCCCCGACATTCTCCAAGAAATTCATGACGGGATCAACGCATAACACTTATGAGGAAGATCCTTGGCACGAAAAGCCCCGCGAGCAGGATATTACTGGCCGACTATGCAGTATGACGCAAAGGACCATGTCAAAAAATGTGACACGTGCCAACGCCACGGGCACATGAACTTAGCACCCCCAATGAACTAAAGACTTTGTCCTCCCCATGACCCTTCGCTTGGTGGGGGATGGACATCCTCGGCCCCTTCACGATGGGGTCCTATCAGAACAAATTTTTGATCGTGGACATCTATTACTTCACAAAATGGATTGAGGCCGAAGCCCTCGCCAAGATCACAACATTCAACATACTTTATTTTTACAAAAGAAATGTCCTCGCATGATTCGGTGTGCCCCAGGCCCTTGTGACCAACAACGGGACCCAGTTCACGGACAAGAAGTTTCAAGACTTCGTCACTAAACTAGGCACCAAGCAACACTTCATATCTGTCGAACACCCTCAGACTAACGGGCAAGTAGAGGCCGCAAACAGGGTGATCCTTCGAGGGCTAAAATGAAGATTAGGCGAAGCAAAAAAGATATAGGTCTAGGAGCTACATAGCGTACTCTGGGCCTATAGAACAACTCCACACTCAACCACCGAGGAGACTCCCTTTCGACTAGCATACGAAACCAAGGCGGTAATCCCGGTGGAAATCAGAGAACCCTCTAGGAGAACAGAGGCTCATCTCGATGAGGAACTGAACGACGAAATGTTAAGAGAGGAACTCGATCTGATCGAGGAAATCTGATCAGGGACAGCCCTCCTCGAAGCTTCACTAAAACAAAAAATAACTCTGCGCCACGACACCAGAGTCATAAAGCGCAATTTCCAAGTTGCCAGCCTGGTCCTACGCAGAAATTAAAAAGATTCACGCGAGGGAAAGCTGGCCGCAAATTGGGAAGGCCCTTACCGGGTAAAATTGAAAACAGGCACCGACGCCTACTATCTCGAACATCTAAATGGAGAACCATTTGCTCGACCATGAAATGCTGAAAAGCTTAAACAATATTACAGTTAGGACCAAAAATCAGTCAGGACTAACTACCGATGAACTCACCCCAAAGCGGAGAGATTACTCGGCCAAAGGAGCGTGCCCTGGTGCAAGCACAATCCTTAAATTTACAACGAAGGCAATTCTATGCTCATGGAACGAGCAGACTTTGTGCCCAACGGAGATACCTCAATCGAGCTCTGCAGGTGCTGTACCAGCGTGGCAGGACACCTAGCTCGCGATGGGAACAATCCAAGCCCTGTGTGATCAGGACCTCGACCGAGATCCTAGTCCCACGACTGGAGGAAACTACTTTCGCCTCCTCGACAAGTTCCCTAAACTGTCGAGCATCATAACGAGTCGAGCAAAATCCTATATTTAGCAAACACAACTCCCAAAAATAAAATGCAAGGCATACGATGTCAAACATAAATATTATATAAATCCGACCACCAGGCCAGAAATTGTCAAAATGTTACAAAATATGGGCCAAGCCCGATAATATAAAATTACAGCAAGAATGACACACAAGCCAATAAATACTAAGTTACAAAAAGAAACTAGGCATCCTCGACTGGAATCTCAGGAGGGACCATCTGGTCATCAACAACTTGATGTAAAACACCCATCCCATCGGTGAGTAGCTGGACGTCGGAGTTTAGAGCCTTTATCTGCTCCACGACAGCATTAAATCTGAATTCGGCCGCCCCCAGGTTATCCTGTTCAAGGATGCGGATTTTGCCGATCAGGTCTCCCCGAGTCCTCAAGGACTTTTCCTCCTCGGTCTCATCCTGAACGACAGTCGATGGGCCTTCTAGTTCAACAATCCTCGCCTTTAGATTGGCATTCTCCTCCTTCACATTCTTCATCTACTCCGTCATTTTGTTCATCTCCTTCAGGAGCTCGACCTTGGCCTCATAGTTTCCCTGAAGAGTCATCAGCTTGTTGAACAAATCAGCAGTCTCCAGCTCGAGCTTAGTCTCCCTGGCCTTTACCTTCTTGAACTCCTTGAATGGAACTGTCTCCACATCGCCCAAAGCTAGAGACGTCTTCAGCACCCTCATCATCGTCGCCGCGTCCTGGTAAAGGAGTTTCCTCCTCACCTTAGGATTAGCGGACAAGATAGCTGACGCCTCAAGTTCGGGGACGATAACTGATTTTTCCCCGTCGAAGATTTTCTCCTACAAATAACATGGTGGCAAAATAAACTTACCCCTGACAAAGCCACTTGGGCCATCGACCGGGGATGAGTTGAGGTCGTCCTGTTTCCTTTTCTTTTGGGGATCCGGGGTAGGAGGAGTTGAGGTGCTGCTCGGAGAAGGAGAGAAACCACCGACGAACTTCTCCAGCGTCGCCTGCTATTTAACTGTGTCAACCCTTGACATTGGCGCTTTCTTGACATTCTTGGCAGCTGCAAACTTGACAAGACGTTCGCTCATGGTCGACATTTTCCCTATGAAAAGAGGAAAAGGGGGTTAGCACATTTTACAAAACATCAGCAATGCGAGCTAAAAACTAATTTATACCTAGAAGCTCAAACGAGGCCTTCTCAGTTTTACAGTCGAGGACGACCTTCATGTTTATATAACGTGACGCCCAAGCAGGCTCCCCGTCCTCTGTGTAGAGAAAATTATTATCTTTGTCCACAACTGTAGCTGGGACAAAGCTCTCCACGAACTTTGTTAACACTCAAAATGATTCCTTATCCTCGACACTCAGCTGGTCGTGCTTTATGAGGAACTGGTTGGTTCTGAATTTGAAATGGGCGAACACCCACTCTAGTGGAAACTTTGACACCAGTTTCATCACCTCCCGACCATCCTTTTCCACAGCCTCCATGGTGACCAGTGAGTCTTTGGCCGCCTCCGAGAGAGGCTTCACAACCAAGAACCTGAACTTAAAATTTCAGACAAACTCCGAATATGGCTAGAACAGCCTGCTTTGCTGCTTGAAGGACACCCAACTTTGCTTCTGACCAGCTGTGCTCCTCTGAAGTTGGAAAATACAGATGAAGAGCTCCACAATAGACCTAATCTTCAAGTATCGATACACCAGCTTGATGGCCCGAATGAACGCCAGAGCATTTGGATGAAGCAGGGCAGGAGACAGTGCGAGGTGACAGAAAATTCCCTCTTGAAAATCAGTGAAGGGCAAGAGATACCCCGCTTCACTGAAAGCAAACTCAGACATTTGAAATCTTCTACTCGAATATATTGAGCATATCCAATCATTCTGCGAGGGGCTGATTGTCTTCCAGTTCGCAGGTGCACCCTCTGCCCGATCTTCGAGGAGAGTGAAAGAGTTGGCCTCGTCCTCAGTGAAAGTTGACTTTGTTACCAAGGGCTCTCGGGCAATCCATCTAAGATCCCCTTGAGCGACCTTGACATTAGCATACTCAGCAGGATTCACAGCTTCGTCATTAATAATTTCTGCGTCGGGGATGATCTCCTCGTTCCTGTCATCCATTTTACCTGGAAAGCAGAGAAAGCAAAAGTGAATTTGACAATAGAGATCAAATCCACCCTTCCACCGCAAATCAAGTGAAAGGGCGAGAAATAAGTACGAGGATGTGTCCTTGACTCGAGCCCTTGTCGATGCAACAAGGACGTAGCATAACCCTTCCCTCGCAGAACGTAGACCAGTCTCCGCGACTCTAAGAAATATTCCTACGGGGACAAGTCTCCTCGGCAACTAACACTTATCAAGTACTCGAGAATAAATTCTCGACGACTAGAGGCCTAATGCCCGACTACAGTCATAAATTATCCTTAGCATAACCCTCAGAAAGATCTACATAGTTCTCCTACGTAAAATCCTAAAACATTCCTCCTAGGTTCACATGTTCTTCAGGATCTTCATGAACTTCCCAGGAAATTCGTGCGTTCATCAAAGAACACTTGAACTTCAACCGGAAAGTTCATGCATCGCTGGAACATCCATCCTAATTTCCAGAAATCTACAAACTACCTTAGATTTTGACCAATATTCAAAGGTTGAAGATGAAGAATTACCTGGATATAAAGGTTAGAGATGAAGATGGACAGCGGCGAAAAGAGCTTCAGCGAGAGACAAGAGACCACGACTTGCAGAGAAAAAGATTGTTGGGGAGAGAAATTCGTCTGAAGTATAAAAATGAATCAGTCTGTCCTTTTATAGTCACTTGCTCGCCCCGGGAAGCGCAAAGGACAGTCATCATTACCTATATAGCCTAGATTCCCTAGGCCTTAACAAAAATTGATTACATCGTCACACGTGTCAGAGAGGAATCTTTCGTTTGGCATTCTCGAGGCTGAACCTTGCATTTTCCAAGACAAGTTCCCTCTAGCTCCACTCGGGCACATCCTCCTCGACAAGGCATGTAGGATATTATCCAAGCATAACCTCATCGACAAGAAATTTCCTTGCCTTAAATGCAAGGATGGTCGACGTACAACGTCCCTTCCGCGAGCATGTCCTTGCATTCCAAGGAACCTCTGAAGATAGGAACAACCAACTATCGACCACACCAACCATAGACAAATGAATGACACCTCCCCTAAGATTTTCGTTCAAAAAATAACGATCTCAAAAAGCCTCCCCGCGATGCAATTCCTACCCATCGGTCAACCAACAAGGCTAACTCAAGTCATTACTCCTCACCTTAGAGCAACGACTTTGGGGGCTCCTGTTTTGGACTGGACTGGCACATGGCCCACAGTTGGGCAAGGCCCAATCCAGTCCAGCTTTAGGCAAGGCCCAATAAGGAGATTAAGACAATCTATTCGTTGGGCACAATATAGTCGTTGGGCACAATATAGCCATTGGAGAGAATATAGCCGTTGGGGATTGTCGTAAACCAAAATTTAACCTCCCTTTTTTCCTTCTACATAAACATGTGCATTCGCATCGCTGGCATACGCATTTGTACATTTTTCTCTTTGATTTTGTTGCAGGAATATTGAGGTTTTCCGAGCTCGATTAATCACATCCTCACAAGGTCATCACATCATCAAAACAAGTACAAAATAAGGGTTTCTATGCCTATTCATCAAAGCAAGAGGTTGAAAATCGGAACCGTGGACACAACACCATTTTTCAGGCAAAATTGGGGAATTTTGGCTTGGTTAATCGATTAACCATTTGCAGTGCAAATGTGTTAATCGATTAACACGTGCAAATTTTGCAGAATTTACTGCTTTTTCAAGACAACCACTTTCCCTCCACATTTTGAAATTCTACATTGGTCTAGTAGCATGTGGAATATTCTGGAATCCTCAAGAATTCACTCAAATTTACTCCAATGCATCATTTCCAAATAAGTGCACCATGTTCCTTGATTTCCAAGTATGTGAACCTTTGGATGTTTGGAGCTCACATTGGGATTGTTACCGAGTTGATCCTAACTAACCGAGTTAACCGCTTGACTCGGTGAGTCAAGCCTAACTAACTCCTAGCCTAGTTCCAAACCACCCAAAGCTAAGTCCAAACCTAATTCAAAACCTCTCACACTCCAAACCAAAAGTCTATATAAACACACCTTCACTCACTTTTCAAGAGGATCCACAATATCCACAATCTCTCAATCATTTCCACACAAATTTCTCACACTTCACTCTCTATTCTCTCATAATCTCTCTGAATTTTTCTGCTACTCCTTCATCTTCATCTCAATTCTCCTCACCAAACCTCACTAAAGCTCTTAATTCTCCATTGAAGAAAAGCTATTTTCACCTTGAAAGTGCTTTTTCTTGAGCTCAACCTTCATCATCATTCCATTCTACTGGATTTTTTGGAGCTTCAGTAGCTTTTGGATTCATCTCAAGTGATTAATTCAAGCTTCTTCGGTGATAATTCTCATTTCGGAGTTTTCGTCGCAATTTTCTCGGTTTCGATACGTTTCGGCTATAATTGAAGATTTTCTCTGGTTTTCTTTGTTTATCTTCATCAAGATCACTTTGTAACAATCACCAAGCCAAATCTCCGGCTTGTAGGTTGGTAGATCTTACTTGTTTTTCTGTTTCGAACGTTTTCGTATCATTCGCGATGTAGTTTCGATGTTTTTTCATGTGAATTGATTATACCATTGCTTGATCCATGATCTTGATGATTTAATTGATTCTATTGTTGATCATTTGCTGTTTTTAGACTTGATTTTTCGTGCATAATTATTTTCCCTAGCATTGGAGTGATTGCACAATCAATAACTTGGCCAAAAGCACTTTTGAAAAACTGTTTTTGTCCCCCTGTGCCAGTGTTAATCGATTAACACTTTGCAGTGCAAAAGTGTTAATATATTAACCAGTGTTAAAGTGGTAATCGATTAACCAGTGTTATTTTGCAAATTTTCAAGTGTTAATCGATTAACACTTTGTAGTGCAAAAATGTTAATCGATTAACACTGAACCAGAAGGCCATTTTCATGCTTTTTTCAAGTGTGTTTGCCATGCTTTCTCATTCTAACTTCCATGGATTGATATGCTTGATTTTTATGGATGTTTTAAGTGTCATTTAACTTCTGGTTGAAGCATATTCATGAACTTTCGATGCACGATTTCGATTATTCGATTTAATCACATTCTTGGCATTATGTGTACACATGCTTTCTTGCACTTTCTTTGATCACAATAACATGACTTTGTGTTGCATTTTGTGTATCATTTGGCACTGTTTTGCACTTTCTCTATTTGCTTTGCATTATGTTTGTTCTCAAGAGAATAAACTTAATCTTGTATAATCAATAATTCACACCTTTTGCTTTAATGATTTTCCAATCTCTTTGGAAAATTGTTAGCCTATCAATTCCCTTTGATTAATTAATCGAAACTTCATTTCGATTAGTTGATCTCTCCCTTTGCCCTTCTCTTTAGGTTTCCTTTAGAGCTTTTTCTTTCTCCCCTGCTGAGCCAGAGGTTCGCGTTTCGCACAACACCCTATGTGTTAGATAAGGAATGAGAATGAAGAATTCCTACTCTCATTTTGCCTACTTCAGGTAGGGGACGAATGACCCTATGCTTGGATTAGTCATCTCTATCCCCAGGCGGTAGTGCATCTTCTTCCCCCAGTCGAGTCAATCCTTGATTACTCTTTTCTCTTGCAATCTCTCTTGATCAATCACCATTCTTGGTTGAGATCATTGTCCTTGGGTTAGCAAACTCTCTTTGTTTCGATACCCTATTCTTTTCTTGTGGTCAATCATTGTCTCTTTGATTCCCCTTAAGAGTCTCAATTCCTTTTCTTCGGTTAAACACAGTTTTCCTGTTAAACGCCGAAACCCTTACGGAGTTCGCAACCTTCTCTTGGTTCTTCTCCCCTTTGTTTGGTTAACCACTGCCTGTCAGTTAAAACACAAATTTGTATATCTTCTCACTTAACCACAGTCTATCAGCTAATACACTGAGTTCGTTTTGGGTTAATCACCTTCTCTTGGTTAATCACCCATTTTTTCAGTTAACCACTGTCCGTCTGTTAAAATACTGAACCCCCTTTTGAGTTAATCACCTTCTTTTGGTTAATCACTTGTTTCTTCCCGGTTAATCACAGTCTTGCTGTTAAAACTGAATCCCCCAACAGTTAGCAACCTTCTCTTGGTTCGAATACTTGTGCCCTTGGGTTAGTAACCTTCTTTTGATTCAAATACCCTTTCTTCGGTCAGGTATTGTCTGTTCAGTCAATATACCGAACTCCTTTGGGTCACGACCTTCGCTTGGTCCCACACCCGCTCTTTGGGTCACGACCTTCGCTCGGTCCCACACCCTTCCTTTGGGTCATGACCTGCGCTCGGTCCTACACCCGTTCTTCTGATTGATCACAATTTATTTGTTAAAACCGTTCTCCCTGCACAGTTGCGATCTTCACTTTCCTCGGTTAACCACTGTTGATCAGTTAATATACCGAAATTCCTTCAGAGTTAAACACCTTCTCTTGGTTCAATACTCTTTCCTTCTGGTTCCTCACAGCCTGTCTGTTGACACCTAAATTTTTTTCCCCACAGAGTCTTACACTCTTTAGTTAACCACTGCCAGTCAGTTAATATACCGAGCGTTTACTCTTTCGATCCCCCAGTTGGGTCACTACCCTCTGGTCCCCAACAATGTCGCTTTGTTCGTTTACCTCCCCAGTGGAGTCTCTTTTATTCCCTTTTGCTCTTTTATCTCCTTGGTTTTGACACCATTCTTTTACTTTATCCTCAGCACAGCTACTGTCTTTCCTTTGCACTCATTTCTTGGTCTTGACACCATTTCTTTGGATCCCCAGCGGATTTTGTCTCTACTCTTTTGCTCTTGGTTTTGACACCACTTTCCTTCCTTTTCTTTTTTCGTTTTAGTTCCATGAACTATGGAAGCTCTGATTCTGCATTCACTCGAATGTCAGATACGTAGGCACGAGATCACGATGATCTTGGCGAGCACCCTTCCACCTTTCTTCCATTTCCCCTCCTTCTCCCTGGTTCCTTGAACTACGGCGCTCTGATTTCCTCATTGCACTATGAGGGTACGTAGGCACGAGGGCCCTAATCCTCCGCGAGCACTTTCTTTCCTTCTCACTCACGTTCTTTCTTTCTTTCCTTTTCTCCTCTCTCTCTCTCCTTCTTTTAGCTAGAAGCCTTTAGATAGATAACCCATCCAAGCCTAGAAGCAAGTGAAATGGTTCCCGTCGAGTACGACGGATGCGTAAGGTGCTAGTACCTTCCTTTTGCATAACCGACCCCCGTTCCCGTTTCTCTTCCCCTTAGGTTTTATCGATATTTTCCCTGTCCTTTGGGACTAAATAAAGTTCGGTGGCGACTCTATTGTATCTTTGAGTGTACGATTCACTCAGGTATAAACCAGCCATCTTCAGCTGGCGACTCTGCTGGTGAGTCCTTGCGCTTGCAAGTTGAGGTCTCGCCTAGTTTTGTTTGCTTTCTTGATTGTTTGGGTGTTTATCTTTTGCGCTTTACTTGCTTTATCTTTATGCTTTAGCTTTATGTTTATTTACTGTATTTCTTTACTGCTTTGAATATTCATATGTTGTATATTCTGGATATCTGCTGTATTTTCTATTGTTGTTGGGATGGGTAGATATTATTGGAGAGAAAAGTCCTAACACCGGGCTTAACATACACATAGGCTAGAACATGGATAGTCGTGAGGCCTGCATTTTGCGCGTTGGGTTACCACGAGAGCCACATCCCAGATTGTGATTTGCTTGAGAATATTTCTGTCCTGTGAGAATTCACTACGGCGGGATGTTTTCATTCTGAGTCCTATGGTTTGGGCGACCTTTCTAGGGACCACCTTGTTGTGTCTAGATCACACCTGTGAGGGGGATGGGTTTTTTGCAGGAAACCAAGCCACTTCATACCTTTGTTCTCTCACACACGTCATATTTTGCACCGACACATCAGATTATGTTGCACCGACACAGAATTATATGCATATATTCGAATTATTCAGATTTGATTGTTCAGACGGTGTTGGCTTTCTGTTGCTTCTGTTGCATATCATTTCACCATGTAAATTAATTTTTGCATGTGCATTTCCAGGTTTTCTAAGACTTATTCTTTGTTTGCATTATCATAGAGATGAGTACTGGTTGTCGAGGCATCTTTAGCTACAAGTTTGTGGAGCCTAAGCTGGGTATTTTGAGAGGTCTAGCATCCCGTGTGGTCGAAGATAACAGAGGGGTTTTCAAAGACAGTTATGGTAACCTGTTGTCCATCCTTAATACTTAAGTGAACATCACCGCCATTCATACTCTGGTTAAGTTCTATGATCCGCCACTTAGGTGCTTCACATTTCAGGACTATCAGCTAGCACCGACACTCGAGGAGTATGCTTATATTCTAGGGGTTGAGATCTAGAAGCATGTTCCTTTTGTCTACACCAGTGGTTATCCGAAGTTTCCTCTTATTGCTGATGCTCTTTGCATTAGTAAGAAGGATGTGGAGGATAATCTCAAGACCAAAGGGAAAGGTATTCGAGGGTTTGCTTCGAAGTTCTTGGTTAACAAGGCCACTTCTTTCGCTAAGGATGGAAACTGGAAGGCTTTCAGCGCCGTTCTTGCTTTGTTGATATATGGGATCGTCTTCTTTCCGAACATGGAAGATTTCGTAGATCAGGCCGCCATTAATATTTTCTTGTCCAAGAACCCTGTTCCAACACTTCTTACTGATACCTATCATTCTATTCATTCGAGGAATGAAAAAAAGAAAAAAACCATTGTCTGTTGTGCTTCTTTGTTGTACCGATGGTTCATGTCTCATCTTCCACAGAAGGGTCCCTTTGTTGAGTATAAGGGTAATCTCAAGTGGTCTCAACGAATCATGTCTCTTACTGCTGATGACATTTCTTGGTATTCTTGAGTCTTCGACGATATTAAGATCATTCTTCATTGTGGGAAATTCTCCAATGTGTCTCTCTTGGGTACAAAGGGTGGAATTAACTACAATCTGAGAATTGCCTTCCGATAGTTGGGATATCCTATGGTTGCCAAGCCTGAACCTGAGGTAGTGGAAGAGTTCATCTTTCATGAAGGGGTTGATGACATGGGTTTTCTGAAGAGGTTTAGTGCCGCTTGGACTCAGATTCACTCCAAAGGAAGAGCCGATTTGGGTAAGAAGAATTGCGTAGCCAAGGAAGCTTACACGTGTTGGCTCAAAGAGCGCGTCAAAGAGATCTTGTTGCCATTTTCTCCCGAGCCTTCCATGAATACCAAGCCTCCTGAACTTACCATTGTTTCTCCATCTGAGGTCGACCAACTCAAGCTGACTATTGAGAAGTTGAAGAAGGAGAATGCTGATCTTCGTCTTAACCTTGATAGAGTCACTTCCGAGAAGGAAAACCTACAGATTGAGCTCCTCCAGAAGCGCGAGTGCATGCTCAAAGAGGTGGAGGTTGAACAGAACAAGCGTAGGAAAATGGGTGATACTTTGAAGAGCACCTATGAGGGACTCGCTTCAAAGAAGAGACAACTCGCCGATACCCAATATCAAGCCTACAAGGATGAGTTGAGCTATAAAAAGCAACTTGAAGAGCTTCGAGGGAGGTTATCCGAGTTCAAGACAAAGTGGCAAAGTGAGCAAGACCGTGTTAATCAGTTGGCAAATGACTTTTCTCAGTGTCAAGCCCAGTTCGACAAAGTCTTCGGCGAGATTCAGAAGCTGCAGGATCAAGCACATCAGAGCCGAGAGTAGATTAGTCAGCTCAACACAGAGAGCACTCATTGGGAGCATCAAAGCCGTCACCTGCAAAACCTCCTGGATCAGAAAGAGGCTTTTCTTTAGGATATGCTTCAGGGACCCAACCATTCTTTGTTGCGCAACCTCATGAAAGATGCGAAGTATTGGAGTGAGAGACATGGCCGTCTAGCCAGATTTGCTGAGCATGCACAGGAGGACTTACCTGGGTTGTTGAGAGATGCATATATGGATGTTTTGTCGCACCAACTTCCTTGGGCTATTTTCCACTTCTTGTCTGTTTGTAGGGTGGTATTTGATAAGATCCATGCGGATTTTGTTGTAGCCCAAAAGGCCGATATTTGATGTATACTTGACTTGTACTTCTTTCTTTTGTTGAATGAATGAATGAAGTTGCTTGCCAATTTTATCTTTTGCACCTTTACTTGTATGCTTTATGATTATTGTCAACAAAGATAAGTTTAAGAATTCCTGGAATTTAAAACTTTATTTTTTGCATGCATAACATACATTCATTTGCACACATATGCACGACCTTTCATCCGAAACCATTGCTCATCCTTGTCCGTCTTCCGCTTGTAGCAAGACGACGACTCGACATCGGTATTTTAGTCGATCAAGCAAATCCAGAATCATGGTTGACTTCGAAGCTGAGAACGCTGCTTATAAGGAAACTCTGGCTCAATTCCAGGGTCAGATGGATCAGTTTCAGACAAACATGGATGTCATTATGGAACTCATTCGCGCCCAGAGGGACGCCGCTGCTGCTGCCACTATTGTTGCAACTGCTACTGATGCAACCGTTGTCACTCCTATTGTGACTACTTCTCCTGCTGTTACGGCTACTCCTGCTGTTGTTCCTTCTCCTGCTACGGTTGAAGTGCCAGTTGAGCCTGTGAATCAGCCTGTTGTTCATCTGACAAATTCTTAATCCGGTTTGAATAAGATGCCCGCTGGTTTTCCTTGGGGCATGCCTCCAAATTATACTTCTCAGATTGCAAATAATGGTAGTGCCTTCATACCATATCAGCCTTTTATTGCGCCTATGCCTAATGGGAATGTGCTGCGTATCCATAGGGTATGCCTACTCCAGTCCCACCTCCAGTGGTGAATGATGATCCTGAGAATCTTTAGGTTCAGACTCGTCAAACTTTCGGGTTGGCTGACATTGAAACCCCTGATGAAGAAGAGCATGTGTATAGGGGTCCGCCTTTTCAGGTTCCGGTCTCATCTCAAGCTGCTCAAACTGGTGTCCAAAATGTTCATCCTGGGATGTTCTATCCTGGGGCATCTTCCTCAGCTACTGTGGTACCTCCTCAGAATTATCCGTTTGGTGTTCAGATGGGTCAGAATGCTGGTCAGATGGTTAATCCGGGTTTGGTGTATCCTTTTTAGTTTGCTACTCCACAAGTGCACGCTCCGACCGCATCTCAGCTGCCAAATCTTCAGATTCTTGTCAAGCCTGCTAATCAGAATAGACCTGCTGACTACAAGTTGTTGGAAGACCGTATCCGAGCTATTGAGGGGTAATCTGCTTTTGGCATGGAGGCCAATGACTTGTGTTTAGTTCCGAATGTTGTGCTGCCACAGAAATTCTAGATACCAGAGCTACCAAAGTATAAAGGTTTGAGTTGCCCGCGTAGTCACATCACTATGTACTGCAGGAAGATGACATCCTATATTGATAATGATGAATTGCTAGTTCATTGTTTTCAAGATAGTTTGTCCGGTGCTTCATTGGATTGGTACATGGGCCTAGAACACAACAAAATCCGTACTTGGAGGGATTTGTCTGAAGCGTTCTTGAAACAGTACAAATACAATCTTGATTTGGCGCCTACCTGATTGCAGTTGCAAAACCAATCTCAACGCTCAGCTGAAACATTCAAGGAGTATGCACAAAGATGGCGTGAGATGGCATCTCGTGTGAGATTCGCTCTCTCTGACAATGAGTTAGTTGACATCTTAATGGGTACATTGCAAGGATCCTATTATGAGAAAATGGTGGGTAGTTCTTCATCAAACTTCGCTGATGTTGTAACCATTGGTGAACTAATTGAGAACGGTTTGAAGACTGGAAAGATTCCTAGAGCTGCTTCTCAACAGCCGGCTACTTGAACGTCTCAGAATAGTCAATCAAAGAAAAAGGAAGGTGAAGCCAACGCTGTGACGGCTCAAGTTTTTCCTCAGTATCAAGCTCCCATGGCTCCCATGCTATATTATCCATATTCGTACATTGCTGCTGCACAATATCAACAACCTCCGTATCAGTATCATCCACAACAACCAGTTCATAATACTCAGAATCAGCAACAGAATCAGCAGAATAACAAAAACCAGCATAATCAAGACCGTCAAAACAACAGAAATCAAGGAAATCGTAAGCGTCCGAATTTTAATAGAATTCCAGTGTTATACACTCAATTGTTCCCTTACTTGGTTCACCAAGGGGCAATTGTTCCCAAGCAGATCGCATATATAATTCCTCCATTTGGCCCGAAGCATAATCCAAATGCGTCTTGTGCTTATCACGCTGGATACACAGGACATGCGACAGAGGACTGTTTTGTCTTCAAAGCCAAAGTTCAGGAACTCATTGATAAGAAGATTCTGACCTTCGCTGAGGAAGGACCTAACATTCAGAATAATCAGTTGCCAAATCACGGTGGACCCGCGGTTAACATGATTGAGGATAATTCAAGGGCTGAATTGATCATGGATGTTGACGAAATAAAAACCCCGATGACTGTGGTTTTCAAGATATTGAATGAACATAGGCTGTTGAAAGGGTTGCATGGTAAGTGTCAGATTTGTGACGATAATCCCATCCAGTGTCGGAGGCTGAAGGGTTGTGTCTAGATTTTGATGAATCGAGGTGAGGTCCAATTTGAGAGATCTAAACCTGTTGAGGAAGTTACTACCATCGAGCCATTCACCATCGTCTATAGGAAGGTTCCTGTGGAATCCCCTAAGAAGAAGATACAACCTATTGTTGTTAGCCCACCAAAGCTGTTTCCATATCAAAATTCTAAGGAGGTACCTTGGAGGTATGGATCAACTGTGTTTTCAGGAGGTCAAGAGATAAGGTTCGCTGAATCTGAGATTGTGAATATCACAGCCGCTGGAGGTATGACTCGTAGTGGACGGGTGTTTACTCCGAGGTCACTACAAAGCCTGTACAAGTTCTAACTGTTGTTCCTCCCAAGGAAACGCCTGCATCTGCAACCCCTGTTGTTCAACAAGGGGAATCTACTATAGTTCTAGTGCCAACTATTCCGTATGAGGATGTTTCAAAGAACAAGGAAGTAATTAATGATCAAGAGTTCCTAAAGTCGATCAAGAAAAGTGACTTTAAGATTGTGGATCCATTAGGGAAGACACCCTCAAGGATCTCAATTTTATCCTTACTTATGAGCTCACCCGCGCACAGATCAGCTTTGTTGAAGGTCTTGAATACTGCCCATGTTATGCATGATATATCCGTTATCGAGTTCGATGACGTAGTGGCCAACATAACTGCAAGTCGATACTTGGGCTTTAATGAATCAGAACTACCTCCTGAAGGAGCTACCCATAACAAAGCACTGTACATATTCGTAACCTGCACAGACATCATATTATCTCGTGTTCTAGTGGACACCGGTTCTTCTCTCAATGTGATGCCCAATGGCACATTGAGTCAATTACTGGTAGAAGAAAGCGAGATGAGGCCAAGCTCCTTAATCGTAAGAGCCTTTGATGGTTCTCGAAGGCAGGTTATTGGAGAAATGGACTTACCCATCAAGGTTGGGCCGCATTTGTTTACCATTACCTTCCAAGGGATGGATATCAATCTGGCGTACAATTGCCTATTGGGTCACCCGTGGATTCATGCCGCAGGGGCAGTTACATCCACTTTACATCAGAAGTTGAAATTCATGTTCGATGATCAGCTGGTCATCGTCTGTGGTGAAGAAGATCTAATTGTGAGCGAGTTATCATCTTTTCGATACGTCGAGACCGAAGAAGGCATATCTGAGGTGCCGTTGTAGTGTCTCGAATTCAAAGATGTTAGCTCTGCTTCAAGTAGTCAAAGTAGATCACCGCAAATGACCTTAGCATCTGCTAAGAGTGCTAAAGAGACCATCAAGAGAGGTGCCTTGCCAGGCTAGGGGCATGTGATTGATGTGGTTGAAAAGCATAATCGATTTGGATTAGGCTATCGTCCTAGTCGACAATCTAGTTCACATGGTCTAAAATAGTGCAATTTGATCAAGTTCAGTAGCGCGGGTTTCCAGGTGGGTGACATCTTGGCAGCCCTTGATGATGCTGGTCCCAGTAACCAAACTTCAAGCTTTGTGCGCAAGTGTCCACTGGGTTTCAAGCTCAACAACTGGACATCTACCATGATTCCTGTGGTTTTTCCAACAAACATGTAATGCATTTTGCTTTCTCGTTCCCTCGTCCTCGCCCGAGACGAGTGGATAGCTTGTAAAGGGCCTCACACTTTTGCAATATTATGTGATCAATAAATAATAGTTTTTGCATTCAAAATCATGCTCTATTTTCTTTATTTATTTTACTTTTTCACAAATAAATGGCAAAAGTTTCTTTTATTTTCACTTTCAAAATAGCTCATTCTAAACTTATTCATAAACATGCAGAAATAATAAACGCATTGATAACAACATGGCAAACATCCGTTGTAATTCTGGGATTCCAATTAACCAAGTCGGAGAAGATGGTGAGGAAGATTGTGAATTACCGGCTAAACTAGCAAGGCTCTTTGAGCACGAGCATAGAGAGATTCAATCACACAAAGAGCCAGTAGAAGTTGTCAATCTTGGTACTGATGAGGTCAGAAGATAATTCAAGGTTGGTGCATCCCTTGCAGAGCATGTACACTCCGAGTTGGTCAAGTTATTGAAAGAGTATGTTGATATCTTCGCCTGGTCCTATCAAGATATGCCTGGGTTGGATACCAACATCGTCGAACATCACTTGCCACTCAAGCCCGAATGTCCTCATATCAAGCAGAAACTCAGGAAGACTAGACCCGACATGGCACTCAAAATCAGAGAAGAGGTAAAGAAACAGTTTGATGCTGGGTTCCTCGCCACTTCTGAATATCCTGAATGGATTGCCAACATCGTCCCAGTTCCAAAAAAAGATGGAAAAGTTAGAATGTGCGTGGATTATCGAGATCTCAACAAGGCAAGCCCGAAAGATGATTTTCCTTTGCCTCATATCGACGTCTTGGTAGCCAACACAACTGAGTTCTCTGTCTTTTCATTTATGGACGGTTTTTCAGAGTATAATAAGATCAAAATGTCCCCAGCTGATATGAAGAAGACTACTTTCATCACGCCATGGGGTACATATTGTTACAAAGTCATGCCATTCGGTCTGAAGAATGCAGGGGCAACATACCAACGTGCCATGACAACCCTCTTTCACGATATGATCCATAAAGAGATCGAGGTTTACGTGGACGATATGATTGCCAAGTCCAAAACTGAAGAGGATCATCTGGTCCATCCGAAGAAACTGTTTGACAGACCCTAAAAGTTTAGACTGCGGCTGAATCCTGCGAAGTGTACCTTCGGAGTTCGATCTGGTAAATTGTTGGGCTTTATTATGAGTCAGAAAGGCATTGAAGTTGATCTTGACAAGGTTAGGGCAATTCAGAATATGCCGCCTCCCAAAACAGAAAAAGAAGTTTGTGGCTTTCTGGCCAGGCTTAATTACATCTCAAGGTTCATTTCCCACCTAACGGCTACCTGTGAACCAATGTTCAAATTACTAAGAAAAAATCAATCGGTTGAATGGAACAATGATTGTTAGGAAGCATTTGACAAAATAAAAAATACTTGCAAGAACCACTGATCTTAGTACCACCGGTTCCTGGTAGGCCTTTAATCATGTACCTCACTATTCTTGATGAATCAATGGGATGTGTATTAGGTCAACATGATGACACTGGCATAAAAGAACATGCAATTTATTATCTGAGCAAGAAGTTCACTGATTGTGAGACCAGATACCCACTCTTAGAGAAAACTTGTTGTGCTCTAGTCTGGACTGCTCGACGCCTACGACAATATATGATTTGCCATACTACTTTGTTGATATCCAAAATGGATCCGATAAAATACATATTTGAAAAGGCTGTTGTCTCTGAAAGGATTGCTCGGTGGCAGATGCTGTTAACTAAGTATGATATCCAACATGTTACCCAGAAAGCAATAAAAGGGAGCGTCTTGTCTGACTACCTTGCTCATCAACCTGTAGAGGGTTATCAACAAATGAAGTTTGATTTTCCCGATGAGGATGTGCTGTTTATCAGAGATTATGAGACTCCAGACCCTGACATAGGACCCGAACCAGGGGTACGATGGACGCTCGTGTTCGATGGTGCCTCCAATTCTAAAGGTCATGGAATCGGTGCTATCCTCATCTCTCCAACAGGTTTTCACCTTCCCTTCACTGCCAGATTATGCTTTGCATGCACCAACAATATGGCTGAATACGAAGCATGTATCTACGGTATTGAAGCAGAAATTGACATGAGAATCAAGATTCTTGAGGTCTATGGAGATTCTTCCTTAGTCATCGGTCAAGTCAGAGGGAACTTCGTGACTTAGGATTCCAAGCTGGTTCCGTACCAATAATACATTGCGAAGTTAATTCCTTACTTTGATGAGATTTCTTTTCATCATATCCCTAGAGAGGAAAATCAACTAGTTGATGCTCTTGCCACTCTAGCATCCATGTTCAAAGTCAAGTGGAAGAATGAAGCTTCTTCTATCCGCATTGATCATTTGAACGAACCAGCACACTGTTTAGCAATCGAGGATGAGTCTGATAACAAGCCTTGGTTCTACGACATCAAAAGATATCTGGAAAAATAGGAATATCCCGAGGGTATTACTATCACTGACAAGAAGGCTCTTAGGTGGCTCTGCGCCAAATTCTTCTTAAGTGGTGGTGTACTGTACAAGAGGAATTATGATTATGTGTTGCTCAGATGTGTGGATATACACGAAGCAAACACGATCATAAGGTCCATACATGAGGGCTGCGAGGGTGTACATGCTAAAGGTCCTGCTATGGCCAAGAAGATCCTTTGGGATGGGTATTATTGGACAACAATGGAGGTAGATTGTTACAACTTTGCTAAAAGATGTCACAAGTGCCAAATCTACAGAGACAAGATCCATGTGCCTCAAACTCCATTTAACGTTTTGACTTCACCTTGGCCATTCTCTATGTGGGGTATAGATATGATTGGAATGATCGAGCCGAAAGCTTCCAACGATCATCGATTCATTCTAGTTGCTATCGACTACTTCACCAAGTGGGTTGAAGCTGCTTCTTATGCAAATGTTACACGACAAGTGGTTGCCAGATTTATCAAGAAAGAGATAATCTGTCGCTATGACATTCCTAGAAATATTATCACGGACAATGCAAGCAACTTGAATAACAAAATGATGAAAGAGTTGTGTGAAGAATTCAAGATCGAGCACCACAACTCTTCACCATATCGGCCCAAGATGAATGGTGTCGTCGAAGCAGCAAATAAAAACATCAAGAGGATTGTCCAGAAAATGGTCAAGACTTACAAAGATTGGCATGAAATGCTTCCCTTTGCACTGCATGGCTATAGAACTTCAGTTCGCACTTCTACTGGGTCAACTCTGTATTCGCTAGTGTATGGTATGGAGGTAGTTTTACCCATTGAAGTCGAAATTCCTTCGCTCAGAGTCATCATGGCAGCAGATCTTGATGAAGCTGAATAGGTCTAATCCATATATGACCAGTTGAATCTCATCGAAGAGAAGCTCCTTACAGCCGTTTGCCATGGTCAATTGTATCAGATACGCCTCAAGCGAGCTTTTGACAAGAAAGTTCTCCCTCGAACGTTTTGTGAAGGCGAACTCGTGCTCAAGAGATATTCCCCTGTTCACTTAGATCCACGAGGCAAGTGGACTCCCAATTACGAAGGACCTTTCATTGTCAAGAAAGCCTTCTTAAGCGGAGCCCTGATCCTCACCACTATGGATGGGGAGGAGTTGCCATCGCCTGTGAACTCCGATGCAGTCAAAAAATATTATGCCTGAAAAAAAATGGATAAAGAGCCCGCTAGATTGACATCCGCAAGGACAATCTAGGAAAAAATGGGCGTCCCGATGGACCAAAAAAAAGAAATGTCCATGCAAAAGTTAGGGATAATGAAAAAAACAATAGCAGCCCACTAAGTTGAAAACCCGAAAGGGCGACTTAGGCAAAAATGGGTATCCCGGTGGACAAAAAAATGTAAGAAAACATGTCCAGGTAAAAATTAGGGATAAAGGAATTGACTGTGAACCCTTGAGTCTCTCTTCGTCATAGCTAGACCTCAGACGGTAACAGAGCATTCGAATCATCATCAACTAGTGCAAGGCATTGGAGTCTAGACTTACAGTGGATGGTAGCCAATGTTGTAATCAATGCAAAACACGATTTCCCTTTGCCATTTACATTTGTTTTTCAATTTTATTGCAAATTTCCTCATCAAGGATTTTTGCATCCTTGTACACATCTTATGTACAAATATTTTCATATTTAATAAAAACGCATCATTTGTTTTCTCAATTGTAGTCATTCCAATATTTTGTTTGCAAAATAAACGATTATTTGTGATCACATAATACTATAAAGTGTTGAGAAAAATAAAAAGCTAAATCAATGGAGAAAGCATTATGCATTGCATACTTTACCGAACTCCCGCAGGATAATCGGTAATATCCATTGGCAAGCCTAACGCCCCGCCAACAACGTGATGGATCTTTGAAGAAGTTGTTGTTGCATCAGCAGAGACATCATTTCCCCAGCAAGTGTCATTATGGTTCTCTGGAAAGGTGGGCTACCTTCCATATTCCTAGCAGATCCATAATATCCGCCAGTAGAGTGGCAGAGTGATGTACTTTAATCGGATACTTGATTGTTCTTCTCCCCGGCACGGGTCGTGCATCATATCTAGTATGTCAAAACTATTGCGCTTCAGTAGCAATACGACTTGGTTCCTCGTCTGCCCCAACCAGAGAAGATCCTCCGAGCCTTGTGAACTCCCGGCAGCAAAGTCAGTGGCAGTTTAGAAATCAGAGTTTATCATTTCATTCCCCAGTCAGAGTAAGTCATGATGGAGAGTTTGGTCTGATTCTCTCTGTAGTACCCTAAATTTTGACCCATATTTATGTGGGTCCATTTGAGGTTTTTTTAGTAATTTTTATATTAGCTAATACTATTGCATTATTGAATTTCTTTTTATTTTAGATAATTAGGTTTTTTATTAATGTCATTTTTTTTAGAAATTAGATTTTTTAATAAATTAGGAATTTGCTCTTTTATTTGAACAAAGGGTAGATTTTTTATTTCCAAATATAAATAGTTTTTTATTAGGAATATTGTTTTGAATTTAATGTCATTTTTATTTTTTAGATTTTATTTAATTAAGTAGGAATTGTGGTTTTATTTATAATTAATGTTATTAGGATTTTTTAGAAATCAGATTTTTAGGATAATTATGTTGTTATTTTAAGTTTTAAATTAATCCGATTTATTTAAATCAATGGTCATAGTTTTTAGATTTTTAAGATTATTTATGATAGAAAAGATTTTGGTTTTTTTTAGGTTGTAAATTATTTAGAAAAAAAATTATTTTTAATGTAGTTATATTACGTTTTTATTTTATTTAGGATATTGTTTTTTAAAATTATTAAGGGTCACGTTTTTCTTTTTTTATTATTTATTTATTTATTTATTTTTTCATTTATTCAGAATTATTATTATCTTTTTACTTTGTATGGTTGTATATATATAATTAAATTTATTCAATATTTAATAATTATTATTTTATTTTTTATATAGAAATTAGATTTTGATTTTTAAATTAATTAGGATTTGTGGTTTTATTAATAGTTAAGGATCATTCAATATTAGATTGTTAATTTAATTTGTATTATTAATGGTTTTTAAAATATTTATTTGATTGGCTTTTATTTGTTAATTAGGAATGTTGTTTAGGAATTATTATATATTAAGGTATCACTTTTCATGATTATCATTATTAGTAATATAACTTTTATATATATACTTTTTTTATTTTATTAATTAATTAGGGATTAGATCTTTTTGTTAGAATAAAATTTAGATTTTTTTTTGTATATAGAGTTTTATTTATGATCTCATTTAGAATTTACTATTTTTGAGAAATTTGAGTGGTTTTATTTTAGAATTTTAATTTTAGGTTTTTTATTATTTTTTTTTGTATTCCGTGATTTAATATTTATTTATTTTCTTTATTTTCTTTTTTTTCGAGTTAATAATTACATAATAGTCATGTTTTGTTAATTATTTATCAATTATAATTATTTATTTATTTTTTATTTTAGGACCGGTAGTTTTTTTATGTTTATCATTTTCTTTTTATTTTTATTTTTTTAACATTTATAATTATCATTTTATTTTTTAACATTTTTAAAAAAAAATCAAATCTTTTTATGTATTTCTGGAATCACTTACAACAGAAATCGAATCAAATTGCAAAATCAAATCAAAATTACATTAATAATTTCTAAATCTAATCTAACATTAAATTTCTAAAACCTATTTTTTATCTATAAAAACCTAAAAGAAATCCAGAAAAAAGGACAGAAAACCCTAAGGTGAAAAATCGCTGCGTGAATTCCCAACCTCCACTTTAAGCTCAATCAGATAGAGACTTAGGGTTCATCATTAGGACCCTAAGCCCCTAAGCAAAACCCCATTTAAAACCTGCAAAAGAAAAAAGAAGGGATTAGTGATCGGAAACGGAAAAAGAGGAAGAAGCAGCATAAATCGAACACGGCAGGGGAGGTAACAGAAACTTAGTTTTTTTTCGTTTCTTTGCTTGATCGGTTGTTGAGATTTTATTGTTGTTGGTTGTGAATTGGGTTTTTTTTTTCTTTCTCTTCTGGACTTAGAGCAACTGGGCCTAGCGCCCAGTTCACTATCTACAACCCCCACCAATGACCCAGTTGCTGTTTAAAAGGGTTTTACACCCTCTGGTTCTTTTTTTATTTAATTAATTTCATTTTTTAATATAATATAATACAATTATTAATTATTTGAGGGTTAATTAGGAGATTTAGGTTTTTAGGACAAATTAAGGGTTTAGGGATTTATTTTGGGATTTGTGTTTTCTTATTTACTTTTTATTTTCATTAAACATTTTTTTTTAATTCTAAGAAAAAACCACTATTGAATCAATTCCTTTATTCAAGTTGTGAGATAAAATTTTCATTTTCTTTTGATTTGTTAATTTAGTTTTTTTATAATTTAACTTTTTTTATTTATTTATTTGGTTGTAATTGAGTTTTTAATGATTCATGTAATTTAAAAATATTATTTGTATTTTTAATTTTAATGAGAAAATATTTTAACCAAAAAAAGGATAAATATGGGGTGTGGATTTAAAAAAATAAGTTTAATCTTATTTTGGATTAAAAAATATTTTCTTAAAGAATTTTTGGAATTTGGATTTTATTTTGGGGACTATTTTGTTCTTTGACATATTAAATTATTCAACTTCGGGGTTCAACTTCTTTTCTTTTAATTAGAAAAAGTGGTTTTTTTGGGATTTTTAAGATTTTAAGGGATTTATATATAGGGATAAAGCTCTTGGTCCGAGAGCCTAAATAAGGGATGGGATTTGGATTTTGGGATAAAACTCTTCCTCCGAGAGTATAAACAATGGATTGGGATTTAAGGGATAGAACTCCACATCTAGGAGTATAAACACTAGATTTAAGGGATAGAACTCTTTATCCAAGAGTATAAATAATGGATGGGATTTAGGGATAGGATTTGGGATTTAGGAATAGGATTAGGGGGTAGGAATAGGGGAGGTGAACTACGGTTACTCTGATCCTTCATTTTGAGGGTACGTAGGCATAGGGTTGCAAACCAACCCTAGCGAGTATAATTAGGAAAAAACTTAGGTTTTCTTTTCATTTAGACAAACAAACATACCCTAAACTCAAAGGTGGATCCCATTGAGTACAATGGAAGTGAAGGGTGCCTAACACCTTCCCTTCACTTAAATGACTCCCGAACCGTAGGAATCTCTACCTTAGGATTAAGATATTAGGTTTATCATTATTTTCCCTTAAAAAAAATATGATGGCGACTCGAAAATTTTTAGCCGGCCGCGACACTCTCATTCCCAACGGTGTCAATGGTGATGGATTGGAGATTTGAGCCTTCTCAGTTTCTTTCCCGACGGAGTCTTCACCATTTTTGGAGTTCTGTCCGTAGCAGAGATAACACCCTTTGGGGGCCTTCCCCATCAGGTCGTAACCCGAAATTTGACCTCCCTCTTTTGCCTTTTGCATAAGCATGTGCATTCGCATCGCTGACATACGCATTTGTACATTTTTCTCTTTGATTTTGTTGCAGGAATATTCAGGTTTTCCAAACTCGATTAATCACATCCTCGCAAGGTCATCACATCATCAAAACAAGCACAAAATAAGGGTTTCTATGCCTATTCATCAAAGCAAGAGGTTAAAAATCGGAACCGTGGACACAACACCATTTTTCAGGTAAAATTGGGGAATTTTGGCTTGGTTAATCGATTAACCATTTGCAGTGCAAATGTGCTAATCGATTAACACGTGCAAATTTTGCAGAATTTGCTGCTTTTTCAAGACAACAACTTTCCCTCCACATTTTGAAATTCTACATTGGTCTAGTAGCATGTGGAATATTCTGGAATCCTCAAGAATTCACACAAATTTACTCCAATGCATCATTTCCAAATAAGTGCACCATGTTCCTTGATTTCCAAGTATGTGGACCTTTGGATGTTTGGAGCTCACATTGGGATTGTTACCGAGTTGATCCTAACTAACCGAGTTAACCGCTTGACTCGGTGAGTCAAGCCTAACTAACTCCTAGCCTAGTTCCAAACCAGCCAAAGCTAAGTCCAAACCTAATTCCAAACCTCTCACACTCCAAACCAAAAGTCTATATAAACACACCTTCACTCACTTTTCAAGAGGATCCACAATATCCACAATCTCTCAATCATTTTCACACAAATTTCTCACACTTCACTCTCTATTCTCTCACAATCTCTTTGAATTTTTCTGCTACTCCTTCATCTTCATCTCAACTCTCCTCACTAAACCTCACTAAAGCTCTTAATTCTCCATTGAAGAAAAACTATTTCCACCTTGAAAGTGATTTTTCTTGAGCTCAACCTTCATCATCATTCCATTCTACTGGATTTTGTGGAGCTTTAGTAGCTTTTGGATTCATCTCAAGTGATTACTTCAAGCTTCTTCGGTGATAATTCTCATTTCAGAGTTTTCGTCGCAATTTGCTCGGTTTCGATACTTTTCGGCTATAATTGAAGATTTTCTCTGGTTTTCTTTGTTTATCTTCATCAAGATCACTTTGCAACAATCACCAAGCCAAATCTCCGACTTGTAGGTTGGTAGATCTTACTCGTTTTTCTGTTTCGAACGTTTTTGTATCATTCACAATGTAGTTTCGATGTTTTTTTCATGTGAATTGATTATACCGTTGCTTGATCCATGATCTTCATAATTTAATTGATTCTATTGTTGATCATTTTCTGCTTTTAGACTTGATTTTTCGTGCATAATTGTTTGCCCTAGCATTGGAGTGATTGCACAATCAATAAGTTGGCCAAAATCACTTTTGAAAAACTGTTTTTCTCCCCCTGTGCCAGTGTTAATCGATTAACACTTTGCAGTGCAAAAGTGTTAATCGATTAACCAGTGTTATTTTGCAAATTTTCAAGTGTTAATCGATTAACACTTTGTAGTGCAAAAGTGTTAATCGATTAACACTGAACCAGAAGGCCATTTTCATGCTTTTTTCAAGTGTGTTTGCCATGCTTTCTCATTCTAACTTCCATGGATTGATATGCTTGATTTTTATGGATGTTTTAAGTGTCATTTAGCTTCTGGTTGAAGCATATTCATGAACTTTCGATGCACGATTTCGATTATTCAATTTAATCACATTCTTGGCATTATGTGAACACATGCTTTCTTGCACTTTCTTTGATCACAATAACATGACTTTGTGTTGCATTTTGTGTATCATTTGGCACTATTTTGCACTTTCTTTATTTGCTTTGCATTAGGTTTGCTCTCAAGAGAATAAACTTAATCTTGTATAATTAATAATTCACACCTTTTGCTTTAATGATTTTCCATTCTCCTTGGAAAATTGTTAGCCTATCAATTCCCATTGATTAATTAATCGAAACTTCGTTTCGATTAGTTGATCTCTCCCTTTGCCCTTCTCTTTAGGCTTCCTTTAGAGCTTTTTCTTTCTCCCCTGCTGAGCCAGAGGTTCGCGCGCCGCACGACACTAGAGCACTATACAACTTGGAGCTGTTACGCTGTCCATTTCAACTTCCGCACTACACCCTATGTGTTAGAGAAGGAATAAGAATGGAGAATTCCTACTCTCATTCTGACTACTTCAGGTTGGGGACAAATGACCCTGTGCTTGGCTTAGTCATCTCTATCCCCAGGAAGTAGTGTATCTTCTTCCCCCAGTCGAGTCAATCCTTGATTACTCCTTTCTCTTGCAATCTCTCTTGATCAATCACCATTCTTGGTTGAGATCAATGTCTTTGGGTTAGCAAACTCTCTTTGTTTCGACACCCTATTCTTTTCTTGTGGTCAATCATTGTCTCTTTGATTCCCCAAAAGAGTCTTAATTCCTTTTCTTCGGTTAAACACAATTTTCCTGTTAAACGCCGAAACCCTTGCGGAGTTCGCAACCTTCTCTTGGTTCTTCTCCCCTTTGTTTGGTTAACCACTGCCTGTCAGTTAAAACATCAATTTGCACGTCTTCTCAGTTAACCACAGTCTATCAGCTAATACACTGAGTTTATTTTGGGTTAATCACCTTCTCTTGGTTAATCACCCATTTTTTCAGTTAACCACAGCCCGTCTGTTAAAATATTAAACCTCCTTTTGAGTTAATCATCTTCTTTTGGTTAATCACTCGTTTCTTCCCTGTTAATCACAGTCTTGCTGTTAAAACCGAATCTCCAGCAGTTAGCAACCTTCTCTTGGTTTGAATACTTGCGCCTTTGGGTTAGTAACCTTCTTTTGGTTCAAATACCCTTTCTTCGGTCAGGTACTATTTGTTCAGTCAATATACTGAACTCCTTTGGGTCACGACCTTCGCTTAGTCCCACTCCCGCTCTTTGGGTCACGACCTTCGCTCGGTCCCACACCCGTCCTTTGGGTCACGATCTGCGCTCGGTCCTACACCCGTTCTTCTGGTTGATCACTGTTTATTTGTTAAAACCGTTCTCCCCGCACATTTACGATCTTCGCTTTCCTCGGTTAACCACTGTTGATCAGATAATATACCAAAATTCCTTCAGAGTTAAACACCTTCTCTTGGTTCAATACTCTTTCCTTCTGGTTCATCACAGCCTGTCTGTTGACACCTAACTTTTTTTCCCCCACAGAGTCATACTCTCTTCGGTTAACCACTGCCAGTTAGTTAATATACCGAGCGTTTACTCTTTCGATCCCCCAGTAGGGTCACTACCCTCTGGTCCCCAACAATGTCACTTTGTTCGTTTACCTCACCAGTGGAGTCTCTTTTATTCCCTTTTGCTATTTTATCTCCTTGGTTTTGACACCATTCTTGTACTTTATCCTCAGCACAGATACTATCTTTCCTTTGCACTCCTTTCTTTGTCTTGACACCATTTCTTTGGATCCCCAGCGGATTTTTTCTCTACTTTTTTGCTCTTGGTTTTGACACCACTTTCCTTCCTTTTTGTTTTCCTTCTTAGTTCCATGAACTTCGGAAGCTCTGATTGTGCATTCACTCGAATGTCAGATACGTAGGCACGAAATCGCGATGATCTTGGCGAGCATCCTTCCACCTTTCTTCCATTTCCCCTCCTTCTCCCTGGTTCCTTGAACTACGACGCTCTGATTTCCTCATTGCACTATGAGGGTACGTAGGCACGAGGGCCCTAATCCTCTGCGAACACTTTCTTTCCTTCTCACTCACGTTCTTTCTTTCTTTCCTTTTCTCCTCTCTCTTCTTCTTTTAGCTAGAAGCCTTTAGATAGATAACCCATCCAAGCCTAGAAGCAAGCAAAATGGTTCCCGTCGAGTACGATGCATGCGTAAGGTGCTAGTACCTTCCTTTCGAATAACCGACCCCCGTTCCCGTTTCTCTTCCCCTTGGGTTTTATCGATATTTTCCCTGTCCTTTGGGACTAAATAAAGTTCGGGGGCGATTCTGTTGTATCTTTGAGTGTGCGATTCACTCAGGTATAAACCAGCCATCTTCAGAGACATCCTCCTCATGCGCTTGACAGTTCACGCGACCAACCGCCCCTCTGGAGTTCAAGGGGACAGTTGGACTAGGTCAAAAGGTCACGTGCTAGATCTTCCACCTGGAAGTCTCCCATTGGTCGACCAGATACTTCGGCCACATTGGGGATCTTGGCCCCGCGCTAGGGGTTTCTTATAAATGCCCTCTCATTTGAGAGGGTCAGGTATCCAATTCATACTAACACAAATCTGAATTCTCTGTATTTGTTCTCTTTCCTCTACTTCTTACTTGAGCGTCGGAGTACCTTGCAGGTACACCCCCTCCTCTCCTACAACCATCGTTGTTGCCCTACTCTGAAGGCCACGAGGATCCATTTTGATCATCACAGATCAGGTCCTATGGAATAATAGGAATAATGTGATTTGCAATAATGATAGAGATGCGAAATCCAAGTTAGGATGGCAAGCTTACCAAATATGACATGATTGGTTTAAAACTCAAGTTAACCTGGTGAATATGATTGATTCCCATCATAAACAAACTACGTGGAAGCAGCCTAATGAAGGATGGGTGAAGTGTAATGTTGACACAAGTTTTAATAATTAGATTGGGACGACTAATAGAGGCTGGTGTGTTAGAGATTCCCATGGTAGTTTCATCATTGGAGGTATATCGTGGGATGATGGTCTCTTATCGACTATAGAAGCTGAAGCCCTAGTCGTTATAGAAGCTGAAGCTCTGAATTTCGTGATCTTTGAAAGCGATTTTCAAACTGCGGTCCAAGAGCTCCAGGCCAACTATGGGGTAGCTCAGAATTTAGCCTTATTATTATGTGTATTAAGAGTCTTTTACATTGTATTCCCAACTTTGAGGTAAAGTTTGTCAAACGTCAAGCAAATTCGGTTGCCCATTTGTTAGCTAAAGCGGTCAATTTTTGGACTTGGCGTAGTTTGTTTAATTTCATTCCTCCTTGTATCGAACGACAATTGTTAATTGAAATGAATTAAATTTGTTTGGGTAAAAAAATAATCAAATAAAATAAAGTTGATGTTTTTTCTTATAATTTGTTACAAGAAAAATGAATGTTTTTTTTCTTATAAACTGTTACGGAGATTCTAATTGTCTTAAATAATTTATTACAAGGATTTTTTAAAGTTACGATGATTTTAATTGTCTTAAATAAGTATTGTGACGATTCCACAACTATCATAAATATCTATGTCGCGAGCATGACTCAGCCGCGAGTTTGATTCTTTAACAATTTAAAAACCGTTATTTATGAATTTCATTAAGGCTTAGTTATATTTTTATTCCTGTTCTAGACCAGCCAAATGCTCAATTGACCAAGGCACAATCCATCTCAAATCTAATTTACTCTACCCAAACACTACAAGAAAAATGATTTTCGACAGCGAAATATGTCGTTGAGAAAAATTCAGAGTTCCCGCAAATTGTGTTTTTCACAACGAAAAAGTTTTCGTTGCATGTTGTTGGTGTAAGTGTTGCGAAAAATTTTGCAACAATATTTGATGTCAATGTCATATCTAATACTTTTACAACAACAATTATTGTTGCCTTATCAGACATAAAACAATAACTAATGGTTGGAAAAATATATTTTTGTCAACAACTAAAGTTCTTGCGATATATTATTTTTCGTCAACAACTAAAGTCCTTGCAATAAATTATTTTTTTTATCAACGATATAAATTTCTTCCATATCATTTATTCCTTAATGCTAAAAGTAGTTGGTATAAATTATTTTCCCAATAACTTATAACATTTGATAAAAATTATTAACACAAATTAATATAACATTAAAATATAGAATGTCGTAAATCATATGTTATTTTAACATAAAAAATTAAAATTTTACAAATGATCTTATTAACATCCAAAGACAGCTAAAAATTTACATAACTAATATATGTCATGTTAGAGAAGTTTTTTCACTATGGAGCATTGAAAATTGTGGGACTTTCTTTTGATAGTAACACTTTTGTGAGAGAAACACCACATATTCACCCAAAACCTTAAGGTGATATGTGGGTGGGTTCTTTCATTTATAAATGCTCAAGTCACCGCATTTCAATCTAATGTGGGACTATTATCCACACTACTCACACTTATTATACTTAACACTCCCCCTTAAGTGTGAGTGTGTCCACAATACTTCCATAATGCTCCCCCTTAAGAAGAAGCTTCATCCACATACACTTCAACGAGACACCTCCTAACCATCACCGGTGGGGAGTACTTTCGATACAAGTGAGCTGATCCTTCACTCGAACCAAAGGTGGGGAGTACTTTTGATATAAGTGAGCCGGTACTTTCGATACATTGTGAGACTTTACTTTTTAGAGCAACACCTTTGTGAGAGACACACCACATACTCACCCAAAACCTTAAGGCGATAGGTGGTGGATTGTCTCACTTATAAATGTTCAAGTCACCACATTCATATCTAATGTGAAACTATTATCCACACTACTCACACTTATTATACTTAACATGTCACAGTAAAACAATAAAAAATGCAACATCAAAACTCCGATACAATAATTATATTCTAAAGAACTATCCTCCAAAAGATTATCTTACACTAACCATAAAGAAGTCGAAGTCTTCAAATCCTACACTACTTACTCTAACCTTAAAGAAGCCGAAGTCTTAAAATCCTACACCATGTACATTGCATATAAATAACAATTATATTCTATACCACTATGACATTTATATTTCTCAATTATAGTTGTAGTATAATTCTTTATGAAAGACCTACAAAATTGATTGAAAATATTATTTTGTATAAAAATAACATACACCATTAAGAGTTGGTGAAATTGCACTTGATAATAGATTAATTAACATATATTCTAAGAGAAAAAGACATTACCACTCTTTAGTCAACTAAAATTTTACAATTAGTTCTACTCTTTATTTATCATGAATCTTATAGTCATAACCATAAGTATGAATTTTAACTCCAATTACAAAGGAGGTTAAGGTTTCTTCAAACAAATAAAATAAAACACTCACCCAAATAACAATGGCAATAACATAATGATATTTGAATGTGGCATGAAGGAAAAATCTAAGCAGAGCAAGAGTAGAATGAAGCATAATAATTTGAAAGTTCATATCAATGAAAAAGTAGGTTAGGACAGAGTGGTATTCACTAAAGATCTCCGACTAGAAAACAGATTTGTCTAAAAGAGAATTCATACAACAAGGATGATAAATTTGATCCAGCTCCGTGAATGAGCATAAAGGCTGTAGAGAATGAAGCTTATTATGGCGGGGCCATGATGTTAATTAGGGATGTTCACGGTGCGGTTTGGGTGGTTTTGATGATAAAAATCATCTGAACTGCAAGAGAAAAAGTGTGCGGTTTGATTTGGTTCGGTTGACTTTTAGAAATAAAATCGAACCAAACTAAACCAAACTCATGTGTTTGTGTTTCGTTCAGTTGGTTTGTTTTTTTTTAAATATTTTTTTATTAACAACAACGATTTTATGGTTCCTAAGCGGAGCTAGAGGTTCCATTTTTGGTTCTCGAACAGAATAATAGCGCCGTCTGTGGGAATCGACTTTCTATTCCTACGATTTCCACGAAAATCACGACCACTTCACAAAACCATTGAACAAACTTAGAAGTTCTAGATCTTGATTCTTACGGTTCAAATCCAAATCTCCGATTTACCAATTCGTAACCGATTTAAGTCATTGAATAGAGACTAAATCAACCTCTGATTCATATCCTCGATTGCTTTCCACCTTAACTGTTTGTGTCATCCTCTGATTCCCTCGAGAACTACGTAGAATATCGAAAGGAAGAGTCTCATATATAGATCTAGGGTTACACCAGAATTGGAAAACAATCTTCATAAAGGTCAGGCCGAAGATCCGCGGTCCCTCTTCCAACCTAATATGGAATGTACTTCTGATCTTTACCGGGGTGCTTATCATGACGACCTAGAAGGCAGTACATGTTCCTAGTTAACGCTAGAGACAAACCAAATCTCGCGCGCCTACTATGAGTACTAAAGGATCTCATTCCGACATCCAAAACAACATATAAGCTAGGCTTAAATGTTCTCTTTCTGTATCGCCATGCACGTTTACCCCCAAAACAACAGTTAATTCCGACGACGATCTACTGATGAAATACCCTGTCACTGTTATTCCGAGGTAGTGTGTCAGGGGAGATAATCTCTATACCATAATATGGTAAGAATGACTGAAGACTCTAAAAGATTTGACTTAAAGTTTGGTAAAACTTGATGTCAAACACAATGTTCCAACTTGAAGAGTTTTGCCAGAGAATAAGATGAACCACATGAAGAATGCAGCAGAAGATAAAGATGGCGAATAAAGTGTCCCAACATCCAAATTCGGCATCCTGGAATGATATAGGAGGTTTTAAATCTGTTCCAAGATTCAAGGCTCGGTTGCAGTGGATCAAGGACAGATATCTCGAAGCCCAAGGAATCAGAAGCTTATAAAAGGAAGACCAAGACCTAGGTTAGAAATAGAGACTTAGGAATCCTATTGTAATACTTGTAAAGTAGAAAATAGGGTTTAGGGTTTTGAAAGTCGATGGCTTTCTTGCGTTGTAAATCTCCCTCTATATCGGTTTGATACATTGTGGAAGACATAGTTATTATACAGATTGAGAAACCTGTAGGTAATGAATCATGTATTGTTCTTGGATGAAGCTTCGAAGCAAATCCAAGTTGTGTTGTTTGTCGAGGTATGCTCGACTGAACTTTGTATTGAAAAAGGTATCTTTCAAGTAGGATGATACATTTATTGTGACTATAACTGTTAGTGATCACAGGTTGTAATTTAGGAAGTGAGGTGACTTCTAATGATAAAGTCTACATTGGGTAGTAATAGGTAAACCAGAGGTTATTTACTGTAAACCAGTGGTTGTTTACATAAAACTATACTACTGATAGTGGATTCTTCTTCCTGGCTTGGTAACCCCCAGATGTAGGTGATTTGCACCGAACTGGATCATCATATTCTGTGTTGTTTATCATTCTGCAATTTACAGTTCAGTTTTGATTAACATGTTGTAACAGATGTCGAAACACTTGTCTTGCTGGTGTTGTTGATATCCAGAATATCAGCTTGTTTATTTTGTCCTTGTTTTAAAGTTATGCAGAGAACAATGTCGTGACATGTGTTAGGACATCTGCTATCTGCTATGCCAGAATTTCAATTGGTATCAGAGTACGCATCCTGTCTATTTTTGGATGAGATCTTGGGAGATACTTTTTGATTTTTAAAGAACGTGTGTGTGAGATTAGATCATTCACTCTGATATACTCAAGGGTATTAATGGATGGGTTGGATGTTCTAGATCAAAGGTAACAACTACTGATGGTTGTTCAAGTTTTTTGAGGAGTTTCTACAGCAACTGCAGGAGGAGTGGTTAGTTCTCCTGTATGGTGTCTTATAAGATGACTTGACATCTTATTGGGCATGTTGAAGATGTTCTTTGGTGGTTCCGCTGAATATGTTTCTGATGGAAGAACTCTGGTATTCTGGAGTTGTGATAGAAGAAAGATCGTGGAAGATCTTGACTGTTGGCTTCCATTCTAGAAGATATCAGCATCTATGAAAGCTCTAGTTGTTCCAAAGTCAGGAGTAATGGAATGGAGAAAGTTGTTGGTTGATGTCTGTCATGATGACTTGGAACTTGGAAGCTTGGTCCCATCTTGTATCTTGAAGTCTGTTTGAAGAAAATGTGAGTTGAGATCGTGTTTATCAAGTTCATGATCTATGAATTTGGTAAATATTCTTTTCGACAAAGTTGTCAAAGATACTTGAGTTCTCACTCAAGTCCACTCATAAAGGCATCTCTGGTCGTGTTTAGGAGCTCTTTCAGAAGGATAATCTGGTTCTCATGCTGAAGATGGATTTCTGAAGATCTCTGGTGCTGATGGATGTTATTCAACATGGATATAATGGGAGGTGATTTATTTTCACCATTCATGATTTGCAAGGATTCTATTAGCAAAGGAAAGTCATAGGCAGGTTGAGTAAAGGGTGACAGACTTGATGTCTCAACATGTTGTTTGACTAGAATGATGTTGACACAAAAATTCTTGATTTGTGTTGATATCTGGTAGATCATATATCCTACAGGATGTATGGTTTTTGTGGACAAGGATTTAAGATCAATTGTTATTTGTGGAATTCACAAATATTTAATTGATTATCCTTGTATTTTGGAGTACAAGATTACTGGTGACAAGTCGGTACATCAGGAAGGTCAAAATCTCTAGTTGCATCTACTCAAGGATCTATTCTTTGTAGAATGGACACAATCAAGATAAGGAACTGATGTTCTATCAGATGTTGAAATATCTTAATAGTGGAGTGTGTGCATAATCCTGTTGATTCAAGGAGTGAATCCCTGGAGAAAAGGAGTTATAGCTGATAATCTTGGTACCATACACGTGTGTGGTAGGATCTGTCTTTATTCTGGTGTTGCAAAGGAACGTAATCTGACTAGAGAGTTTCCTGGCAAGAAACTTGTCTAGAATATGGTGCTGATGATAGCACTGCTTGGGTCAGTTTATTTCTGATCTAGGTGCATTGGAGTGCAACAAGTGTGTTCCTGTCTCTACTCTAGGAGCATGTGATCTTGCTCATCTTGAAGGTAAAGGATAAGTGGTAGTTATCTCTGACCTTTTGAAGAAGTCTCTACTTAAGGAAAGCGGGATTCCTTTTGTAAAGACCTTGTGTGACTAATCTTTTCTAAAGAATCAAGCTTTGGGATGTTTGGTTTCTGTGAAGATGAGATGGTTATTGTAGTACAGTAAAGCAGGATGGAGGTTATCTACTATAACTTGATATCATTAATCAAGTCTATGAAAACATGGAACGCTTGTTCTGTTATAGGGAAGAGATTATTCTAAGTGGCATAATGAAGGACTGAACTCTTCAGTTAGATGTCTGATCAGATGTTGTGACATCAAACGGAAACTTCAGGGTCTTAGTTGATGTTGTGGCGCATCATTGTAAGATAAGTTAATCTTCTCAGAAATAAATGGAATTAATGCTTCAAAAGGTCTATCTCATGCAGTTTGCGGGAGATGCAAGAAGGAGTAGATGTTACAGGTCCAAGTCTTGGTGTATCTAAGATGCCTTGCTATGGAGCAAGTAGGATATGTAACTTGAAGATTAGGTTTCATTGGTGGATCAGAAGATTTTTTGGAGCTCTTAATAAAAGCTAAGATTAACCAAACAGTGGCATTTGGTTGATCTCTAATGTGAATTCAAGCAGTGTGCTTGGAACAAATTACTCTTGTACAGAAGGGTAGTTGGTTGAAAATCAAAAGAGGTTCTGGTTTGGTTCATATCTTGAAGCTTGTGGTAGAAGCCCTAAGTTTCTTATGGAAGATTACATTCTTTTGGGATATATATGAGAGTTTATTTCTCTTTTTGGTTGTCTGGATTTCTTATTGATCAAGCTGGTGGAGTTGTGTTCTCTGAAGATCTTCAGTTGGATTACTATGCAGATAGTAAGTCCAGTGGCAATTGTATCAGGAACCATAGTGTATATTGTCTTTGATATGATCTGGATGTCCTAATTGATGTTAGAGCATCATCATGTTGTCTGAACTTGAAGTTCAGATTGTGGAAGCTGATATTCGCCACTTGAATCAGAAGTGTTCCAACTTATCATACGGGAGAATGATGAAGTGAAGACTGTCTTGATTCATGGGGTGTTTATCTGGAAGTCTGACTCTTGCTGAGGTCAGAATGCTTATGGAGAGGTTGTTTCTTCTGCTACAAGTAACTCTAGAAAGAAGTGGATCAGTTTGGTGCTTGTGAAGCAAGTAAGCTGAGGATTTCTGGAGCATATATTTGATGTTTTTCAAGTGTGAATGACATATGGGCTAGCTAACAAACTAAGGGACTCTATATGTCTCTTTGAGGAATGTGAAGCATTCCAGATTCAATTGGATTTATTCTCAAGGAACAAGGATATCTATGGCTATAAAATTCAAGGTGGATTTGTACATGGTATAGATGGTTTCTGGATGAGAGGGATCAATGGTGATTTTGGTCTCAATCCAAGATTTTGTTGTTTGTGGTACAAGGATGTGATTCTGGTACTCTCTCACTATATGAACATGAAGTTGGTCATGTGATATCATGTGGTGATGTTGGGTGTTTATTTTTGGAAGGAGCATCTTTTATGAAAGATAGGGGAGAACTTCTATCTGTTGGGTGTACTAGTGTGGTACATAGATTGCTTGTGGAACAAGTAGTAAGTGAATGTGTTCAGCAGGTGTGTTGAATAGGGAGTGCGCTCTTGAAGACATTAAGATGAGTCTTATGTTTTCCATTCATTTTAAGGTGTTCTTCCTGCAAAGGAGCACTGGTTATCTACGACAGGAGGAGTTGGACTTCTATTTTGGATCTGTTGTTGCAGTAGTGCAGTTGTTTACCAAGATTGTTTATGGTTTCAAGCAATCTGTGATATAATACCTCTGGTGAGGGTGTAATGTCAGACGAGATGTCATGACATTGTGTTATTGGTTTAGTTCTGGGTGGACTTGACTGGTTGATTTTGATTCTGTCATTGGGTGTCAATGAATTGAATTAAATATGTTCAAGCTTCCTGGGAGTGTACTGAGAGTCATTGCTTGTGTATGGGAGAATTTATTTTTCTCTGCAGAATTAGCTAAGGGTCTTGGGAGACTTTGTTGCTATCTGGAAGATGTCTGAAGAAATGTTTTAACATCTTGGTCAGTTATTCTTTTTCTTCTGGTTGAAAGGATTATTCTTGTGGCTTATTGAAAGGGACTGTGACTATGCTTCAGATGGATTAACAAAGTCTGACAAGGTGTCAGAACATTGGTTAGAACGTATGGCTATTTCCTAGTTGATTTTCTTGGACGGTGGAGAGAATGTGTCTTAGGGAACGCGTTTTAAACATTTGTCTCAGTGAATGCGCATTCCTTGGACGGTTCTCGTTAAAAGAAGAAACACTTAATTGTGCTTTGGCCGGTGTATATTTGTTTGTGAAGTTACATCCTTCATTTAATACGCTCATTGAATGGACATGTGTTACTTTCAATGGTTCGTTACATCCTAAGGTAATTGTTCAGGTATTTAAAGAGGGTCTTTGGCTTCTTCTGTCTCATGTTGTGTTGTGTTCTAATGACATTTGTTCGTGTCTGGATAAGTAATGTTTGGGTTTGGGGCTGTCTTGACTGCTTTTGTCAATTTTTGGCTAAAAAAGGGGAGAAAAAGATACAGGGGTTGAGTCTATTCTTGCAGTTGTTTTGCAAGGATGTTGGACAGAATGTTCTGACATTCGGTCTGAGTCTTAGATTTCCATTCTGTTCTAAGTCCTTCCTTTGTGTCTTGTGCTCTGAGTTATGAACACAATCGTGTCCTGTGTTCTGAGTTACCCTGGTTGGTGTTTGATTACGTCAGTAGAAAAATTCTTCCCCCTAGGTGAGGAAGTATAGATTCATGGGGTAAGGGGGAAGTTAGTCATCCTCTTCCTCATGTACACCAACATGAGTGGAGTCACATCAATATTCCAATCATAACCGCCACTCAGGGTGAATAGACGTCAGGAGCATCCTGGCTTTATTGTACAAAATGAGTTTTAGCCAAAATCTGTTCCCAGATTCAAGGCTCGGTTGTAGTAGATCAAGGACAGATATCTCAAAGCCCAAGGAATCAGAAGCTTGTAAAAGGAAGACCAAGACCTAGGTTAGAAATAAAGACTTAGGAATCCTATTGTAATACTTGTAAAGTAGAAAATAGGGTTTAGGGTTTTGAAAGTCACTGGCTTTCTTGCGTTGTAAGTCTCCCTCTGTATCGGTTTGATACATTGTGGAAGACATAGTTATTATACAGATTCAGAAACTTGTAGGTAATGAATCGTGTATTGTTCTTGGATGAAGCTTTGAAGCAAATCCAAGTTGTGTTGTTAGTCAAGAATGCTCGACTGAACTTTGTATTGAACGAGGTGTCTTTCAAGTAGGATGATACAGTTATTGTGACTATAACTGGTGATTACAAGTTGTGATTTAGGGAGTGAGATGGGTTTCTATTATCAATTAGATGTGACTTATAATGATAAAGTCTCCATTGGGTAGTGATAGGTAAACCAGATGTTGTTTATTGTAAACCAGAAGTTGTTTACATAAAACTATACTACTGATAGTTGATTCTTCTTCCTGGCTTGGTAGCCCCCAGATGTAGGTGATTTGCACCGAACTGGGTCATCATATTCCGTGTTGTTTATCATTCTGCAATTTACAGTTCAGTTTTGATTAACATGTTGTAACAAATGTCAAAACATTTGTCTTGTTGCTGTTGTTGATATCGAGAATATCAGCTTGTTTATTCTGTCATTGTTTTAAAGTTATGCAGAGAACACTGTCGTGACATGTGTTAGGACATCTGATATCTGTTATGCTAGAGTTTTAATGACAAAGAGGGATGGGGCTCACCCATCATGCAATCAGAGAAAGGGTCGCATAAACGTTGACAACAACGAGACTGGTAGGCCGTAATCCCAGACCCCCGACCTCCTGAGGGTACTTAAGGTATATATCTACTTTATAATAAGAAGGAAGTTGGGGATTCTCGACCCCGGTGATGAAAAATCACCTTGCCGAATCATTGAACAGATTAATTCGACGAGCTTAAAGTTTCAACAATTGACCTCAAGCTACATCCTGGAGAAGCTAACCATCCAACACAACATCAATAGGCTAATAAAAGAAAGGACAACTCAACACCCTGACTACTAGAAGAAAATGTTTTAAAGTGCAAATTGCCCAATTACGTACATGATATAGACATAAAACATCTATGCAATTCTGATACGGCTTAAACGCACCACCTGGATGAATGTCTATCTGATACATACTTAACACATCTATGCGATTCTGGTACGGATTAAGCACATTACATGCCCTATTGTGTATCCAATACATACTTAACACACTTATGTTATTCGTATACAGCTCAAAAGCACACCTCGCATGACTCCTCATATGAGGCATATTGAATGCATTTTTATGTAGCTTCCGCTCTCCGTCCCTCCCCTAAATATAGTCAATCTAATGGCATAGATGGTGGAGCCTAGAGACATCCACCTTGATGTGATACAAGGGATAAGGATCATACCCTTGGTCAGGGAACGTTCCTTTGTGACGCGGAGCACAATAGAAAGTACAACTACATGAGGATGATTTTGTGTGAAGAAGATATTCATCATCTATCTTAGCTTAGTTTTGATGAAGAGAAAATATTTTCAAATGAAGAAAGATCAAAGAAGAAAAATATTGGAATAAAGTAACAATATCGCATAATCTTTGGAAGTCAAAGGGTTGAATCATGAAGATTAAGGTACAATGATAATTCATATGTATATAAATTTTAGGTACTCAAGACTTTTTCATCTAAACCATTCTAAAGTTTTCTTATCACTTAAACATGATTTGTATTCAAGTCTCAACTTTTAAATAACAAAATTTCAAGTTTTCAAAGTAAGCAATTGATTGCTCCTTTACATCAATTGATTGCTTGTGCTATCTATTTGTCAAAAAATTGAAAATTTGAAAAAGAACAATCTATTAACCTTTTTAAACAATCTATTTTAGGGTCTCTTTTTACCCCCACAATCGATTGATGCATCATCACAATCGTTTGCTTAGTGCAATTTTTGTATATTTTTTGAAAGTTGAATTTAAAATAATTAATTGATCCATATATGCAATTAATTGCTTCTTGATGTTATGTGTAAAATCTGAAACATCACAATACCTCTTCACTGCACATGTTCATGAAACCTTTTATAAATCATTGCAATTAATCATGAATATTTTCCAAACATTGTCATTCATTTAAAAGGCATATTGTGTGGTACTTATAGCAAAAAAAAAAAATCAGATTTCAATTCACCTTTTTCATCATAATTTTCAAACACTTCTTACTAATTTTCAAGTGTTCATCCAGAATGACATACATCACAGAAAAAGTTTCATAAAACATTGAGCACTTGATGTTTACATATTCTTGAATTGTTCATTTGAAAGAGAAGATTATATTTTCAGAATATTGGAAAGCATACAATATTGTTTATACTCAATTTATCTGTTTGCTGTAAATTATTAACCAAGTGTATGGTGACATTGTATGTAAAGAAAATGTGTGTACTTTCTACAGGTGTTTGGAAATAGAAAGCGGTGTTCTTTATGTTTGTTGTAAAAAGGTCCTTTTAATCGTGGAGATTCAAACTCCACCATAGGTTTGATGTGTTGGGTTAGAAGATTGTAAGAGAGTCTTGGTGTGGGGCTATAAAAATATCTAACATAGTAAAAATGTTTCACGGGGTGTGAAGGGATTGTACTACCCTTATTTGGAAAGGGGGAATATGATATATCTTGCCTCATTTACTTTACTCCATTTTTATTTTTCTGCACTATCATTCTAAGCTCATCATTGTTATTCCATAAAAATAAAAATAAAAGAACATATGCAAAATAATGAGAAAAATTCATTAAACCTAATTCACCCCCTCTTAGGTTGCGCTATGAAGTTACAATTGGCATCATTGCAGATTAAAGTAACTTGCTTCTCGATCCGGAAATTATGGCTTCCACTAATATTTTTTTTTTGCATATGGTGGCAACAACAACAAACCTCCATATTTCGTTGATGAATATTATGACTTCTAGAAAATTCACATGCAAATGTATTTAGAAGAACAAGGAGAAAAAATATGGGATGCTGTTGAAAATGGTCCATTCATTCCTATAGTTGTCATAAATAATGTAGAACAACCAAATATGAAAGGCTCTTGGAACAATGAAGACAAGAATGAAAGCTCCAGTGGTTAGACAAAATTTTGGTAAAACATGTATATGATAAAGATGAAGAAATCTGCTCAAGATTAAAGATGTCAAAGAAGATATCCCAACAGCAAGAGTGGACATCTCACTAATATAGCAGGTTTAATTATATGACAAATATGTCAAATAGTTGGTGCAAATTTGCAGAGTGGATAAAGGAGAAAAGATAGAAAGCCCAAGACTACAGAAGACTATATAAGGATACTTAGACCTAGGGTTAAACAATGCCTTTAGTACACCTTTTGTAACCTTGTTTTCTTGCGTAAGAAACAAAGGTTTAGGGTTTTGAGAGTCGTTGGCTCTCTAGGTTATAAGTCTCCCTTTGTATCGTTTGATGCACTGTGGTAGATATAGGTGTCGCACAGATCCATAAGCCTTGAGGTATTGGATTGTGTATTGTTCTTGGATGAACCTTTTAAGCAAATCCGAGTTAGCTTGTTTGTCAAGAAAGCTTGACAGATTTCTGTATTGACAGGGATGATGTAGAAATCACAGTTGGTGATTAAGAGATGTGAGTGGGGTATCTCATATCAGGGTTGTAAATGTTTGAGTTTAGCCTTGGTAAAGATGTTCATTGGGTAGATGTTAGGTATAAAGTTGTAAACGGGGGAATTTAACTTTGTAACAGTTCTACAGATAGTGGAGTCTTCTTCCTGGATTGGTATCCCTTAGATGTAGGTGAATTGCACCGAACTGGGTTAACATTTGCAGTGTTCTTTATCATTCTGCAATTTACAGTTTTGTTATTGTTCTTGACTGACATGTTGGATCAGATGTCGTGACATCTGTGATTGTGCAGTTCTGATATTCAAGGTATCAGTCTGTTGTTGCGCCTCTGAGTTTAAATGATTATGTAGCACAATGTCTTGACATGTGTTAGGACATCTGCTGTCTGCATAGGCCAGAATTTCAAAGAAGAAAGTGTTGTATAATAAAAAGGCAAAGAACATTCTTGCATCTGCACTAGGTATTAATGAATTCTTTCGTGTTTTAAATTGTAAAACATCAAAAGAAATTTGGGATACTTTAGAAGTGACACATGAAGGCACGATGGAAGTAAAAAGATTCAAACCAAATACTCTATCACAAGAATATGAAATGTTTAGAACGCAACCCGATGAAAAAATTATTGATTTGCAAAAGAGATTTATACATTTGACAAATCAATTAATGGCACCTGGAAAAACATTCATAAATGATGACTTAAATCTCAAATCCCTTAGATCATTGACATAAGCATTGTAAGTTTGTAACACCCTAAACCCCGAAACTTATATAAAAAGAATTACTCGATAATTTAAGGTGTCACCTCGACAATCCAACAACAGCTTTCAAAACATTTATCAACATGCAGCGGAAAATCATATCACAACAAATTTATTTTTAACTTCGTAAATAAAGTATTCGACTTTAAAACACATAATTCAGCATTAACTCAAAACATAACAAAAACGCCTTGTTCCCGATGTTACAAGATTAGAGCAATAAAACCATTAAATTACGATAAATGATAAATAAAACAAAGAATAGCTCCAACAAGCCATCTTCCATACACAATAACAACTTTACTCCTTATTATTTGCAAGATGTCCATGGTGGAGAACATTAAGCAAAAGCGTTGAGAAATAAACTTCGATATAAACTATGTAAAAAAATGCAAGGGTAGAGAAACACACAAGATATCATACATTCAATACACAACCAACATCATCATAATCTCACACCCATTCACAAAAATGAATAAATATATGTAATGCAACTCATGACATAATGTGACACTATGTACGTGGTACCAACTCAACATGTTGGTTCTCTCTGGAACCAGGTCCCCCCTTCTGAACCCATGAGCCCCCTTCTGAGATTTGGACAAGCCACTAGTCCCCCCTTCTGAAATAGCGAACATGCCTCTTTCAATGACCCTACACAATGATGGATGTCCATATAAATCAATGCCACAACAATAACCATGCTTACGACCCCCTTCTGACCATAAACAACACACATTGACACATAATAGCAATTCCCCATTTTGAATTACTATCCATCATAGCGTTGGAGATCATGGCGTTCTCCCTTTCATAGCACTGACGACCGTCAGTTGCTTGAGGTGCATGAAGATTAGCCTGTCATCTGGGCGACGCTTGTCACCTTGCACCATAAGGCAGAAACGAGATTTGCCATGGAATTTCAGTGGAAACTCCAAGTTTTGGCCTCCCAATCGCCCCTAACACGCCCATAAAATATACGACATATAATAACTTCCTAGTAACATGATATATAACATAATTACACAATCTATTCTTCATTTTCCTCAAATTCATGTTTATGTTCAAGCCTTTAACACTTCCAACAATGGCATAAAAACATATACACATAGACAAAATCATACATACACGAATTCAGCCACGGAAATTAGATAAACACATCTTTAATCATCAATTTTCAAAATAACATATATAAACGACAATCCACAATAGAATTTACAAAATCTCTAATAAGAGTAAGGGTCTCTCTTCTATACTCTTTCATGCAAAACACACATATGGAAGCCCTTTCTCCCCTATACCTCTGATTTCTAGCAAAATTTTAAATTAGGTTTATGGTTTGTTCTTTCCTCTTTAAGCCCTAGCGTCATTTTCTCCCCAAAGCTCTATTTCACGTACTAACTCCTAAAAAAGTTCTACTAATCTCTATTTTCTCTAAAGTTAATTTAATGTTTGGGTAATTATACTTAGGCCCAACTTATCTCATAATTTTTTTACCACTTCCCTTATTTCTCCTTATTTCTTATTTTTCACCCAAAAACCTCTTTTCTTATTTATTTTAATTAGTTAGTTAAAAATAATTATTCTATCTATTCATCAAAACTCTCACTACATCCCCCCATACACCACATATACATACAACCCATAACACATTTAATAAAAGGTACATCACATACTAAATAATTAAATAAAGCACAAATAATCCGATTAAATAGATTAATCAAATTTTGGGATGTTACAACTCTCTCCCACTTAGATAATTTTCGCCCTCGAAAATTACCTTAAGGAATCAGAGTCGGATATGACTCTTTCATCTGACTCTCCAACTCCCATGTCATGTTGCCTCCAAATCATAGTCTTTTATTTATATTTAATCGAATGATTAATTAAGTAAAAGTGCTAATTTAACTATTAGATTATATTAATTCAAAGACTATGATTTGTAGTAAGTTAAAAAAACTTACTCTTGGAATAAGTTAAATCTCTCTCTCTCTCTCTCTCTCTCTCTCTCTCTCTCTCTCTCTCTCTCTCTCTCTCTCTCTCTCTCTCTCTCTCTCTCTCTCTCTCTCTCTCTTTGCGTGAGTGTGTGTGTGTGTGAAATAAAAGGTGAAAACAAAACACAAAAAAGCAAAATAAAAATTCAAAGTTAGTCGCTCACTTTTTTATTAGCGAGCAATTTTTATTATTTTCTTTAAGCTTCTAAAAAGTTAGGACCGATCTTGTTGAGGAGTCCGTGCGTTTGCAAATCTAGTGAAGTTTATATTTGACTTGCATTTTTATAATTTTCATTTGTATTATTAATGTTACAAGTGGTTTGAGCTGTTTTTGGTGTGAGGAGTTTAGCCTGTGATGTTGCATTTTCTTCTTTGTATATGCAGTTACTCATAAGCTTCTTGTATATTGCTTTGTACTTATATATTACTTTGTACTTGTATGTAGAGTTGTCAAATGAGCCGATCCAACCCAACTCGTTTCAGCTTGGTGGACTAACTCATATAAGTGGGTTGGAGTGGGTCGAACTTATTACTTCAATGGGCTACGAAAATTGAGGCTGACCCAGATCCTAATGTGCCATGTAGCTCGATGGACCAAACCGGCCTATATTTTAATATTATGGTTTTAATTTTTTAAAAAGGGATGCATTGGACAAAAACTATGTAAAAGTAGATAGTAAGTGGCTTGATCGCACATCTATGTAAAAAATTCTATGTAAATATAAAAAGTAATGGACAAAATCTACTTAAAACATTCATCAAATCAACATCCATATTTATCAATCTTTTTTTTTATCTATATCTTTGATCACATAAATGATATATTTATCCTCTTTACTTCTTTTTTTCATTTAAAAAGACACTTACCCAAGCATGGCTTAACTAATTTTTTCCTTAAAATTAATTAATATTATTTTTAACGGACCAACCAAAGCCCATCTGTCCAATCCAGGCCGACCCATGAAAAACATAGACTCGATGACCTAAGCCAAATAAATAGGGTTGTGTTTTTTTAAACTTTTTTACAGTGCAGCTAACACTAAAATATAAAACTCTCGTAGATTGGTTCAATGAGCCAAACTTATTTTGACAGCTCTACTTATAAACATTTCTTATGCTTGAGTTTTTTAATGCATCCATTTGCTTTTGCTACTTAAAAAACTATATCGATTTATTTCTTTTATTATCCGTATATATTTTGTAATAAATACAAGAAAAATAAAAGAGTATGTAACTCATAAAAACAAAAACTACTAATGCTACTAGAAACTAGTAGCAAACTTTCCCAGAGGTTATGATCCAGCAACTTTTATGTAGCTTCCGCTCTCCGTCCCTCCCCTAAATATAGTCAATCTAATGGCATATATGGTGGAGCCTAGAGACACCCACCTTGATGTGATCCAAAGGATAAGGATCATACCCTTTGTCAGGAAACGTTCCTTTGTGACGCGGAGCACAATAGAAAGTATAACTACATGAGGATGATTTTGTGTGAAGAAGATATTCATCATCTATCTTAGCTTAGTTTTGATGAAGACAAAATATTATCAATGAAGAAAGATCAAAGAAGAAAAATATTGGAATAAAGTAACAATATTGCATAATCTTTGAAAGTCAAAGGGTTGAATCATGAAGATTAAGGTACAATGATAATTCATATGTATATAAATTTTAGGTGCTCAAGACTTTTTCATCTAAACCATTCTAAAGTTTTCTTATCACTTAAACATGATTTGCATTCAAGTCTCAACTTTTAAATAACAAAATTTAAAGTTTTCAAAGTAAGCAATTGATTGCTCCTTTACATCAATCGATTGCTTGTGCTATCTATTTGTCAAAATTTTGAAATTTTGAAAAAGAACAATCTATTAACCTTTTTAAACAATCTATTTTAGGGTCTCTTTTTATCCCCACAATCGATTGATGCATCATCACAATCGTTTGCTTAGTGCAATTTTTGTATATTTTTTGAACGTTGAATTTGAAACAATTAATAGATCCATATATGTAATCAATTGCTTCTTGATGTTGTGTGTAAAATCTGAAACATCACAATACCTCTTCACTGCACATGTTCATGAAACCTTTTGTAAATCATTGCAATTAATCATGAATATTTTCCAAACATTGTCATTCATTTAAAAGGCATATTGTGTGGTATTTATAGCAAAAAAATCAGATTTCAATTCACCTTTTTCATCATAATTTTCAAACACTTCTTACTAATTTTCAAGTGTTCATCCAAAATGACATACATCACATAAAAAGTTTCATAAAACATTGAGCACTTGATGTTTACATATTCTTGAATTGTTCATTTGAAAGAGAAGATTATATTTTCAGAATATTGGAAATCATACAATATTGTTTATACTTAATTTATCTGTTTGCTGTAAATTATTAACCAAGTGTATGGTGACATTGTATGTAAAGAAAATGTGTGTACTTTCTACAGGTGTTTGGAAATAGGAAGCGGTGTTCTTTATGTTTGTTGTAGAAAGGTCCTTTTAATTGAGGAGATTCAAACTCCACCATAGGTTTGATGTGTTGTGTTAGAAGATTGTAGGAGAGTCTTGGTGTGGGGCTATAAAAATTTCTAACATAGTAAAAATGTTTCACGGGGTGTGAAGGGATTGTACTACCCTTATTTGGAAAGCGGGAATATGATATATCTTGGCTCATTTACTTTACTCCATTTTTATTTTTCTGCACTATCATTCTAAGCTCATCATTGTTATTCCATAAAAATAAAAATAAAAGAACATATGCAAAATAATGAGAAAAATTCATTAAACCTAATTCACCCCCTCTTAGGTTGCGCTATGTAGTTACAATTGGCATCAGAGCAGATTAAAGTAACTTGCTTCTCGATCCGGAAATTATGGCTTCCACTAATCTTTTTTTTTTGCATATGGTGGCAACAACAACAAACCTCCATATTTCGTTGATGAATATTATGACTTCTGGAAAATTCACATGCAAATGTATTTAGAAGAACAAGGAGAAAAAATATGGGATGTTGTTGAAAATGGTCCATTCATTCCTATAGTTGTCATAAACAATGTAGAACAACCAAATATGAAAGGCTCTTGGAACAATGAAGACAAGAATGAAAGCTCCAGTGGTTTGACGGAATTTTGGTAAAACATGTATATGATAAAGATGAAGAAATCTGCTCAAGATTAAAGATGTCGAAGAAGATATCCCAACAGCAAGAGTGGACATCTCACTAATATAGCAGGTTTAATTATATGACAAATATGTCAAAGAGTTGGTGCGAATTTGCAGAGTGGATAAAGGGGAAAAGATAGAAAGTCCAAGACTACAGAAGACTATATAAGAAGACTTAGACCTAGGGTTAAACAATGCCTTTAGTACACCTTTTGTAACCTTGTTTTCTTGCGTAAGAAACAAAGGTTTAGGGTTTTGAGAGTCGTTGGCTCTCTAGGTTGTAAGTCTCCATTTGTATCGTTTTATGCACTGTGGTAGATATAGGTGTCGCACAGATCCATAAGCCTTGAGGTATTGGATTGTGTATTGTTCTTGGATGAAGCTTTTAAGCAAATCCGAGTTAGCTTGTTTGTCAAGAAAGCTTGACAGATTTCTGTATTGACAGGGATGATGTAGAAATCACAGTTGGTGATTAAGAGATGTGAGTGGGGTATCTTATATCAGGGTTGTAAACGTTTGAGTTTAGCCTTGGTAAAGATGTTCATTGGGTAGATGTTAGGTATAAAATTGTAAACGGGGGAGTTTAACTTTGTAACAGTTCTACAGATAGTGGAGTCTTCTTCCTGGATTGGTATCCCCCAGATGTAGGTGAATTGCACCGAACTGGGTTAACAATTGCAGTGTTCTTTATCATTCTGCAATTTACAGTTTTGTTATTGTTCTTGACTGACATGTTGGATCAGATGTCGTGACATCTGTGATTGTGCAGTTCTGATATTCAAGGTATCAGTCTGTTGTTGCGCCTCTGAGTTTAAATGATTATGTAGCACAATGTCTTGACATGTGTTAGGACATCTGCTGTCTGCATAGGCCAGAATTTCAAAGAAGAAAGTGTTGTATAATAAAAAGGCAAAGAACATTCTTGCATCTGCACTAGGTATTAATGAATTCTTTCGTGTTTTAAATTGTAAAACATCAAAAGAAATTTGGGATACTTTAGAAGTGACACATGAAGGCACGATGGAAGTAAAAAGATCCAAACCAAATACTCTATCACAAGAATATGAAATGTTTAGAACGTAACCCGATGAAAAAATTATTGATTTGCAAAAGAGATTTATACATTTGACAAATCAATTAATGGCACCTGGAAAAACATTCATAAATGATGACTTAAATCTCAAATCCCTTAGATCATTGACATAAGCATTGTAAATTTGTAACACCTTAAACCCCGAAACTTATATAAAAAGAATTACTCGATAATTTAAGGTGTCACCCCGACAATCCAACAACAGCTTTCAAAACATTTATCAACATGCAGCGAAAAATCATATCACAACAACTTTATTTTAAACTTCTTAAATAAAGTATTCGACTTTAAAACACATAATTCAGCATTAACTCAAAACATAACAAAAACGCCTTGTTCCCGATGTTACAAGATCAGAGCAATAAAACCATTTAATTACGATAAATGATAAATAAAACAAAGAATAGCTCCAACAAGCCATCTTTCATACACAATAACAACTTTACTCCTTATTATTTGCAAGATGTCCATGGTGGAGAACATTAAGCAAAAGCGTTGAGAAATAAACTTCGATATAAACTATGTAAAAAAATGCAAGGGTAGAGAAACACACAAGATATCATACATTCAATACACAACCAACATCATCATAATCTCACACCCATTCACAAAAATGAATAAATATATGTAATGCGACTCATGACATAATGTGACACTATGTACGTGGTACCAACTCAACATGTTGGTTCTCTCTGGAACCAGGTCCCCCCTTCTGAACCCATGAGCCCCCTTCTGAGATTTGGACAAGCCACTAGTCCCCCCTTCTGAAATAGCGAACATGCCTCTTTCAATGACCCTACACAATGATGGATGTCCATATAAATCAATGCCACAACAATAACCATGCTTACGACCCCCTTCTGACCATAAACAACACACATTGACACATAATAGCAATTCCCCATTTTGAATTACTATCCATCATAGCGTTGGAGATCATGGCGTTCTCCCTTTCATAGCACTGACGACCGTCAGTTGCTTGAGGTGCATGAAGATTAGCCTGTCATCTGGGCGACGCTTGTCACCTTGCACCATAAGGCAGAAACGAGATTTGCCATGGAATTTCAGTGGAAACTCCAAGTTTTGGCCTCCCAATCGCCCCTAACACGCCCATAATTTATACGACATATAATAACTTCATAGTAACATGATAGATAACATAATTACACAATCTATTCTTCATTTTCCTCAAATTCATGTTTATGTTCAAGCCTTTAACACTTCCAACAATGGCATAAAAACATATACACATAGACAAAATCATACATACACGAATTCAGCCACGAAAATTAGATAAACACATCTTTAATCATCAATTTTCAAAATAACATATATAAACAACAATCCACAATAGAATTTACAAAATCCCTAATGAGAGTAAGGGTCTCTCTTCTATACTTTTTCAGGCAAAACACACATATGGAAGCCCTTTCTCCCCCATACCTCTGATTTCTAGCAAAATTTTGAATTAAGTTGATGGTTTGTTCTTTCCTCTTCAAGCCCTAGCGTCATTTTCTCCCCAAAGCTCTATTTCACGCACTAACTCCTAAAAAAGTTCTACTAATCTCTATTTTCTCTAAGCTTAATTTAATCTTTGGGTAATTATACTTAGGCCCAACTTATCTCATAATTTTTTTACCACTTCCCTTATTTCTCCTTATTTCCTATTTTTCACCCAAAAACCTCTTTTCTTATTTATTTTAATTAGTTAGTTAAAAATAATTATTCTATCTATTCACCAAAACTCTTACTACACCCCCCATACACCACATATACATACAACCCATAACACATTTAATACAAAGTACATCACATACTAAATAATTAAATAAAGAACAAATAATCTGATTAAATAAATTAATCAAATTTTGGGATGTTACAACTCTCCCCCACTTAGATAATTTTCGCCCTCGAAAATTACCTTAAGAAATCAGAGTCGGATATGACTCTCACATCTGACTCTCCAACTCCCATGTCATGTTGCCTCCAAATCATAGTCTTTTAATTATATTTAATCCAATGATTAATTAAGTAAAAATGCTAATTTAACTATTAGTTTATATTAATCATACTCTTGGAATAAGTTAAATCTCTCTCTCTCTCTCTCTCTCTCTCTCTCTCTCTCTCTCTCTCTGCGTGGGTGTATGTGTGTGTGTGAAATAAAAGGTGAAAACTAAACACAAAAAAGCAAAATAAAAATTCAAAGTTAGTCGCTCAGTTTTTTATTAGCGAGCAATTTTTATTATTTTCTTTAAGCTTCTAAAAAGTTAGGACCGATCTTGTTGAGGAGTCCGTGCGTTAGCAAGTCTAGTGAAGTTTATATTTGACTTGCATTTTTATAATTTTCATTTGTATTATTAATGTTACAAGTGGTTGGAGCTGTTTTTGGTGTTAGGAGTTTAGCCTGTGATGCTGCATTTTCTTCTTTGTATATGCAGTTACTCATAAGCTTCTTGTATATTGCTTTGTACTTATATATTACTTTGTACTTGTATGTAGAGTTGTCAAATGAGCCGATCCAACCCAACTCGTTTCAGCTTGGTGGACTAAGTCATATAAGTGGGTTGGAGTGGGTCAAACTTATTACTTCAATGGGCTACGAAAATTGAGGCCGACCCAGATCCTAATGTGTCATGTAGCTCGACGGACCAAACCAACCTATATTTTAATATTATGGTTTTAATTTTTTAAAAAGGGATGCATTGGACAAAAACTATGTAAATATAGATAGTAAGTGGCTTGATCACACATCTATGTAAAAAATTCTATGTAAATATAAAAGTAATGGACAAAATCTACTTAAAACATTCATCAAATCAACATCCATATTTATCAATCTTTTTTTTTTATCTATATCTTTGATCACATAAATCATATATTTATCCTCTTTACTTCTTTTTTTCATTTAAAAAGACACTTACCCAAGCATGGCTTAACTAATTTTTTTTCCTTAAAATTAATTAAAATGATTTTTAACGGACCAACCAAAGCCCATCTGTCCAATCCAGGCCGACCCATGAAAAACATAGACTCGATGACCTGAGCCAAATAAATAGGGTTGTGTTTTTTTAAACTTTTTTACAGTGAAGCTCACACTAAAATATAGAACTCTCGTTAGATTGGTTCAATGAGCCAAACTTATTTTGACAGCTCTACTTATAAACATTTCTTATGCTTGAGTTTTTTAATGGATCCATTTGCTTTTGCTACTTAAAAAACTATATCGATTTATTTCTTTTATTATCCGTATAGATTTTGTTAATAAATACAAGAAAAATAAAAGAGTATGTAACTCATAAAAACAAAAACTACTAATGCTACTAGAAACTAGTAGAAAACTTTCCCAGAGGTTATGATCCAGCAACTTTTAATATGTAGTAGCAAATTAGTAAACAAAAACTACCAGTGAGATGCATCAAATGATTCACTTGTGTTCTCAGTTCGAAAAACTTATCTTCTTATCAGAATCTTTGGCTTCTAACAAAATCTATGTGGGGAAGCCTTAGTCAAAAAATTAACAGCATGATTTTGCTCCAAACTAAACTCTACCAGCACCAACACATTTAATTAAAGAAAACACCAAAATTAATGCAGAATTATATAGTTTAACTTTAAATCAGAAAAAAAGGGGGAAAAAAACACAGCACCAGCTGATCCAAGCAGAGGCAAAAGCTACAATTGTCAGCATCATCCGTCTTTAACGCAATTATTCACAATAATAAAAATCACACAGTTTAAAACCTTGATTGGAAAAAGAACATGAAAACCATGACTGAATATTCTCTGAGATGAAAAAAGAAATAAAGGAGCAAACCAAGCAACTAATGACACACCAGATTCAAGCAAAAATTCAAAATGTATAGGTGTAGTTTTTCGCACCACATTTTCTAAGCAATGAATGGTTAAAAAAATAACGAAAAACAACATTAGAAGTGAAGAGAAGAAGATGATAATTGATCTAGATGTAGTCATCAATGTCCCTAAGGGAATGGTATTCACTGTTTATTGCATATGCAAACTGAAATAATGATAGTGAATGGTTGAAAATCACCTTCTATAACATTGAATAATATCCGGCATAAGCTGTGTCCTATAAGTACTATTACATGAAAGGATAATATGTCTAATACTGTTGTTACTAACAAGATCAGTAGTTTTCTGAATTGATTTAAGAAATATTGCAACAAAAATTTGCTAGATAAGGGAACAAACAAGTCATATAAACAACCTAATATGCACAAACAATGAATTCATAACAAGAAAGGATCACATAGGTGTGCATACTTGCTTAACCCAACTTGGAAAAATGGCACTTAAAAGAAGTGTCTGAACTTTAGTAACATGTTGTACCTTACCTGCAAAAATCAAATAATACCCCATAAGCTTAAATATGGAGTAATTCAGCAGCAACATCATGCCGACTATTATATGTACAAGAAAGATTGCAAGTTTAAAGATTGCAAGGGGAGAAAATAAACTTTAAAGATTGCAAGTTACAACAGGCTAAAATACAGACAACCCCAGCTTCTTGAAATGGTAAGACAACCAGAGCTTCTTGAAACTTTTTATTCATTAATAAACTCTTAGTAATCACAATCAACTGCTTCCTATACAATCAATGTACATACAATAAGCTAATTTATGAGAAACATAAAAACCTAATCAAATAATTAATTTTAAAGATAGACAATTCTACTCAAATACTGAGACAAATGTATTTTTTGACAAACCATTCAAAACAGCTTTTCATTTAGAGCAGTTTAAGATTAGGTGTGGAAAATATACATAATATTAAGTGCTTAAAATATTAAATATTAAATATTAAATGCAAAGAATTATTTATAATATATTGAAAATTTTGGTCAAATACTAAAATGGGGTAAAATTAATTCATCTACTTAAAAATGAAAGTCATACAGAGGACGATTGTGTATGGTTACACAAATTTAACTAGTTGTGTAACCTATAAGTAGGGGTGGAAATAGGCTGGGTCGAGCTAGGCTTTGCCAAGTCTGAGTTTGACCTGCCAAAAAAACTGAAGTCTAATCCTGACCTGTAGTCTGTCATAGGTTTATTTTTAGGCCTAAGCCCGACCTTTTCTAAGATCTGATTAATCTGTTAACCTACATAAAAACCTATTATTTTAAAAATATTTAAATAAGCAATTAAAATAATGTTTAAATAGACTTACAAACTAAAAAATCAATGAGACTAAAAGTTTGTTTGCATTGACTTATTTTAACTTACTTATTATTTATATATTTTAACTCAAAGTACAAAACATAACATAAGATAATAAAAAAAATATTCATATTTATTTAAATAGGCCGGTCTGTTAGGCTTAAAAGGCTTTTTGTATAGCCTAAGGCCTGACCTTTTTAACTAAATAGATTTATAAAAAAGCCTAGGCCTTTTTTATTTAAAAAAATAGCTTGGCTTGACTTGAGCCTGTGTAGACTAACTTGTAGGCCCCTGTTATCAACCTGACCTATTTCCACCCAGACCTACAAGACAGCCAAATAATTACGACAGTAGTCTCACCTGTCGTGTGAAATGTGTAAAAATCTAAAAAACACACATTGCGACGGTTGGATCCCAACTGTCAACCATGCACAGAAAGAGATGAAAATGTTAGAAATTTTCAAGAAGGCTGAGGTGAATATTCTGCCCTTGAGGCAATGTAACCAAACACAAACCACATTACATTCAACTTATTTTTAACCTATGACGTACGAACACCTCTAGAAATAGGTGTATCGGAGTGTCTGACACGCGTCAGTGTCCGACCCTTGTATGACACCCGTATGACACATATTGAAAAAGTCAGAGAAATATCGAAAAAGTCATAAAAGTGTCGACTAAAAAAATGATTTTTTTCTTTATTTCGACACTCTTTGAATGAATAGTTGACACCCGTATGACATTCATAACGTAAATATCAGACAATTCAGACAAGTGTTTCAAACAAAAATTTGTTTTTTTTCTTTGATTTAACACACCTTTAAGTTAAATATCACGCAAATTTAAAATTGTTAAACGTGTATTTAAGCAATATTATCGATAGAGAATTAAACACATTAAATTTGATTTGAATATTTTCAACTATTTTAATCATAGATGGATAAATAAAGCTCAAATATTCTCTTATATATAGCGGTGTCGGTGTCCTATGTTTTAACGTAAATATAAAGCTCAAATATTATCTTATATATAGCGGTGTCGGTGTCTTATGTTTTAACATTATCGGTGTCAGAGTATCCGTGTCGTATTGTGTCCTGGTGTCCGTGTCGGAGTTCGTGCTTTATAGTTTTTAACTAAAATCAATTTTAATCGTTGCAAAATCAAACATCCACTAAAAGTTTTTGGATCTTAAAATTCATTACAAGGAACACACATTTGGTTTTGTTGGATGGAGACTACAATTATTTACTTTCCTGATGCTTTACCCATTTTTCAAGTCCTAAGTAAATTATAAATTGTACATATGTAGTTCAAACAAAACTCTACCTGCCAATCTGAACTACAGATATGCATAAAAAATTGAACAATCCTTTCAACTGGACCAACAATCCTTTCAATTCGACCAACAATCAAAGGATTCAAACATTAGATGCCTCAACATTAGTTCCTTCTTGTTTTCCTGTGCTCTCATTCAACTGACCGTTCATGGAAATAACTAATTTCTCTGTTCTCGGTTCTAGCACCATCCCCTTAGATGTCATCTCCCTGAAATAACGCATAGCATCCTTTATCCTCCCATTTTCAAAGTGTCCATGAATCATGATGGTGTATGATCGTCGGTCCGGTCCCAATCCATTTCTCTCCATTTCGTCCCATACTTTTCTCAATCCATCAAGATCACCCCATTTCATATACAACCTCAAGACCAAATTGTACACGTCATCACTCATTGCACATCCATTTCTCTCCATCCTCTCCAAAATCCCAAGAACTTCCTCCGGTGCCTTCAACGACTTTAGCAAATAACTATAAGTAACTGCATTAGGAAAACAATCTCCACTCGTCCTCTCCATATCCTCTACCAATTCATAAACCTTCTCCGTTCTCCTTATCTTACAAAGATGCTTAATCAATGAATTATAAGTAGCTACATTCGGTAGACAACCTTGTTCCTTCATGTCATGAAAAATCTGCAATGCCTCAGGAACTCTCTTCTTGAAACAAAGAGCGTCAATTACACAATTGCTTATCACAACATCAGGTTTACAACTCTCATCTTTCCACATTCCATTGAACAATTTTAAAGCAGTTCCCAATTTCCCTTTTTTTGTCATTGCCTTAATGAAAGTTGAATAGGTGAAAATATCAGGTTTGCATTTAGATGCTAATATGTCTTTCCATAACCTTTTTGCTTCATGTGTATTCCCTAAAACACACCAACCGTTGAGAATCACGTTCCACGTCTTTATATCATGACAAAACTGAAACCTATTCAAATTCCTATGAAACAAAGTTTCAGCTTCTTCAACATGCTTGTACCTACAGAGCCACATCAAAAGAGTACGAAAAGCTTCCGAATCAAGTTCATTCTCCAAACCAAACTCTTCCCTTCTATGGAACATGTTCACTGCTTCCTCCACTTTATGTGCGGCCACAAACCTACGAATTAAAGTGGAAAATATTTCTTCATTGATGAGTTCTTTTCTTTGTGACATTTCATCGAGCACTTGGTGTACCTCTTCAAAACGGTTCATTTTGCCAAGGATGTTGATAATCTCGTTGTACACGTGACAACTGGGTGTGTAGACGTTTGTTTTGGAGGCCCATTTGAAGAAAACGAGCGCGGGTTTCCAATCGGAACGGTGTCGTTGCAAAACGTCGAGGACGAGGTCGTTGTTGGGGTGAATTCCGGTGAGGTTGAGAGCACGTTCGATTTGTTCGGTAGGTTTGTCTCGACGAAATTTAAGAAGGTTTTGGATGAATGGAGCTTGTGGTGAGTCGTGATGCGAGTGAAGGAATCGACGATGGGATACGAAGGTTGCGAGAATGTGCTGGTTGTTTTGGCAGGAGAGTGTTCTTATTGCTCGCATGTTGATATGCATGCTTGTTGCTGTTAATCTGATTTTGTTTGCATGGGTTGAATTCAATGATTTATTGACTATGCATTCTCTCTGGGAAATGTTGAATGGATTTAATCAGTAGAAATAATAAGCTTGTATTTGAAAATTCAAGCTTCTTAGTTTAGTATTTCAGTTTTGCTATTTTAACATCAATTATATATACTACATCGTATATGGACTCTTCATTACTACTACAACAATTAATTAAATATTCAAACCATTTTTTTCTCTCTTGCATTGTGGGTCCACTTTGTATATTTCCCTCAAACCAATTTTTTCGCTCTTTTTATATTTTGTAGGCCCATTTTGTATACTTCTCTGTCACTTATTGTATATATTTCTTTCACGTTTAGTATTTATTTCACTTTTACTTCATCTTCTTCATCCCCAGTTAGAAAATGATTAATGAATAATTATGAAAAATATATGAAATCGATTAACAGTTTATAAATTTGGTTAAAAGTGTGAGAAAAGTTGGTCAATAGACTTAAGAACATTGTTAATGAATAATCAAGAATAAATGTATTTAATCACTTAATAGTAACTAAAGTTAGTTATGTTAGGGTAAAGTGTGGATTACTCTTTCATTACTTGGGCAAATGCCTTGTATATGCCAATACAATAAAAGCCAATATAAGATCAGCTCCTAATGATACAATAGGCCCAATCAAGAGACCACTAAGCCCAACAAACCCTCCCTTAAGTTGAATATCACAGACTGATATCAACTAAAACAAGCAACAATACAAACAAAACAAAGGAAGTAAATCAGTACGGTCACTTAATACAGCCAAGATCACACATTCCAAGTCCCTCCCTTAATCTACAGAAGGTTTCCAGCTTCAATGCCTTGGTTAAGATGTCTGCAAGTTGCTCTTCAGACTTGCAATGCTTCAGCTCTATGACTCCATCTCTGCTCAGTTCTCGAAGGAAGTGGTATCTCACATCAATATGCTTAGATCTCCCATGCATGACAGGGTTCTTTGACAACTTTATGGATGAGTTATTGTCACAGTACACAATGGTGTTACCAGTTTGTTCTTGCTGCAATTGCTTCATGATGTTTCTTAGCCATACTCCTTGACAGGCACATGATGCAGCTGCCACAAATTCTGCCTCAGTAGTTGACAGAGTAACTATAGGTTGCTTTTTAGAACACCATGATATTGCTCCTGACCCCATAGTGAAGACATAGCCCAATGTACTTCTCCTATCATCATAATCACCGGCATAATCTGAATCTGTCCATCCTACCAATTTCAGGTTTCCTTCATCACCATGTTTGTACAGAATTCCATGACTCATAGTGCCTTTTAGGTATCTCAAAATCCGCTTGGTAGCAACTACATGTAGTTCAGTGGGTCTTTCCATGTACCTTGCAGCAAGACACACTGAGAAAGCCATATCTGGTCTGGTAGCTAGCAGATACATCAGGCATCCAATCATCTGTTTGTAGTGAGTAGCATCAGTAGACTTTCCATGTTCATCTTTGACGAGTTTGCATCCAGGCACAATTGGACTACACACCTTGTTACAATCTGCCATTCCAAATCTGCTAAGTATCTCAGAGGCATATTTCTGTTGATGAATGAAAATTCCTTGTTGGGTCTGATTCACTTCAACCCCCAAGAAATACTTCATTTTACCCAAGTCAGTCATGGAAAATTTTTCTTCCATAGATTCTTTGAACTGTTTCATCATTTGTTCATTATTTCCAGTGTAGATTAAGTCATCTACATATAAGCTGACAATTAGAATCTTGTTTTTTCCTTCACACTTAACAAACAGTGTGTGTTCATGAGAGCACTTCATGAATTTTTCAATAATGAAGTAAGACTCTATCTTGCTGTACCAAGCCCTAGGGGTTTGTTTCAATCCATATAATGCCTTTTTGAGCTTGTACACTTGATTTTTGTTTTTGTTTCAAAATCCAAAGGTTGATCCACATGCACATCTTCAATTAATTCACCATGCAGAAAAGCACTCTTGACATCTAATTGAAAAACACTCCAACTCTTAAATGCTGCCAGTGAGAGTATAGTTCTTATGGTATCCCATCTGGCCACAGGGGCAAACACTTCACTATAGTCAATACCATACCTTTGAGCATATCCCTTTGCCACAAGCCTAACTTTGTGCTTCTCAATTATTCCATCCTCATTGTATTTTGTTTTGAAAATCCACTTCACCCAAATAGACTTCACACTTTGTGGAAGTTTAGTTAGTACCCAAGTGTCATTCCTCTTAATAGAATCAATTTCTGACTCCATTGCCTTTCTCCATACTTCATGTTTAACAGCTTCATCATAAGTCTCAGGATCTTCTTTAGAGCTAAACAGGGCAAAACTCTGCACTGAGTCATATTGATCTTCCAAATTTATGACATAGTCTCTGAGGTAGCTAGGTGGTTGTCTTGTCCTAGCAGGTCTTTCTTCTGCACTGTCACTATCACTGTGTTCTTCACCAGTTTCTTGTCCTTCTTCTGCACTGTTATCATTCTCATTTGCAGCATTAGTGTTTCCATCAGCTTCATTCTCATCTTGACTATCTTGTGCCTCAACATTCTGCTCCTCTTCATTGTCAGCAATCTGATTTCTTTCCTTATTACCACCTTTGTTGCCCCAGTCCCAGCTTTTTAGCTCTTCAAAGACAACATCCTTGCTAATAATAATCTTCTTTTCAGTAGGATTGTATAACTTGTAAGCCTTGGATTCTTCACTAACACCAAAGAGAATGCACTTGGTACTCTTCCCATCTAATTTCTTTCTATGCACATCAGGAATATGCACATGTGCCAGACAACCAAACACTTTAAAATGATGGACTGATGGTTTTATATTACTCCATGCTTCTTCTGGAGTCATGTTTTGCACAGCAAAGGTAGGACATCTGTTCATAACATATGTAGCCCAGTTTACAGCTTCAGGCCAGAATCTCTTGGGAACACTTCGAGCTGACATCATGCTCCTTACCATGTTCATTATAGTCCTATTTTTTCTCTCTGATACTCCATTCTGCTGAGGTGTGTAAGCAGCAGTCAACTATCTTTTTATCCCTTGTGAGCTACAGAATTCATTGAAGGTTGTTGATGTAAATTATACTCCCCTGTCTGTTCTAAGACATTGAATAACACAATTGGATTCTTTTTCAACTAGAGACTTGAATTTTTTAAAGAATTCAAGAGCTGCAGATTTTTCTTGCAAAAAATAAGTCCAAGTTTTCCCAGAGAAGTCATTTGTAAATGTAATAAAGTACCTGTTGCCTCCATTGGATTCTGGTTTAATTGGTCCACATATGTCAGAGTGCACTAATTCAAGCCTTTAGGAAGCTCTCCAACTAGCTTTCTTAGGGATGTTATCTCTGTGTTGCTTACCAATTAAGCAATCTTCACATTTATCTTCTGTAGCTCTCATCTCTGGTAGTCCCTTCACCATTTGCTTTTGCTTAAGATTTTTTAAACCCTTGAAGCTAAGGTGAGCATACCTATGGTGCCACAAGTAAGATTCATCAATCTTGCTTACTTGTAGACACTTGGGCAGAATCACAGGAGCAAAAATCCTATACATTCTATTGCTTGAGATTTGAGTGGTGAGAATTAAGCCCTTTTCATTGTGAATCACTTGGCAGATATCCCTATTGAAAACTATTGTTAAATTTCTTTTGGCCAACACTCAACAAATTACTGCTTAGCCCAGGAAGATAGTAAACATCAGTGATAACATGTACCTTCCCTCCAATGTTCAGTTGATGTTGCCTTTGCCCATAACTGCCATTTTGGAGTCATTCCCTAGCTTGACTGATTCTGTGAAGCTATCATCAAAATCATGTAACCACTCCTTTGTGCCAATCATATAATTGCTGCATCCGGAATCAAGATACCAAATCTCCTCTTTGGTGCTTTCACAGTTGGAATTAGCCCATCAGTAGCATTTCTTCTTCATCATATATTTCAGCATAATTTGCATTGTCCCATTCAGGGCACTCCTGTTGATAGTGTCCAAACTTGTGACACTTATAGCATTGAACAGTTTCTTTATTTGGTCTTCCTCTCTCTCTTCCTCTTGAGGGAGTATCGTCCTTTACCCTGCCAACACCCCTGCTTGCACCAGCTACCTTCAGCGCTTGTTCATACGCTTTGGTCCTTCTGACACTTCATTCTTCCCTCATGAATAAGTAGGTTGCTCTGCAACTCATCAATGGAGAGGGTAGTAAACATCATTCGATTCCTCAATAGAGCACACCACATAGTTGAATTTCGGTGGCATAGATCGAAGAATATTTTCAACCACTGTGAGTTGTTCAAGCCTTTTACCATGGCTTGTCATCCGATTCACAAGTGCAAGCGTTCTTGCAAAGTAATCATTCACCGTCTCATTTTCCCCCATTGCAAGAATCTCATATTCTCGCCGTAACGATTGTAGCTGTGCTCGCTTGACCTTCGTAGAACCTTGATACTTCTTTTGCATCGCCTCCCAGATATCTTGCGCAGTGTCACGAGTGATAACGTCTCCAAGATCGAGCGATCGATAGATTGGAAAAGATAGTTCTTGACCTTTAAATCGTGGAGTTTACTGTCCGTAGGCAACTTGTAGTTGAGCTGCAGTAGCAGCTAACACTAAAATATAAAAACTCTCGTAGATTGGTTCAATGAGCCAAACTTATTTTGACAGCTCTACTTATAAACATTTCTTATGCTTGAGTTTTTTAAATGCATCCATTTGCTTTTGCTACTTAAAAAACTATATCGATTTATTTCTTTTATTATCCGTATATATTTTGTAATAAATACAAGAAAAATAAAAGAGTATGTAACTCATAAAAACAAAAACTACTAATGCTACTAGAAACTAGTAGCAAACTTTCCCAGAGGTTATGATCCAGCAACTTTATGTAGCTTCCGCTCTCCGTCCCTCCCCTAAATATAGTCAACTCTAATGGCATATATGGTGGAGCCTAGAGACACCCACCTTGATGTGATCCAAAGGATTAAGGATCATACCCTTTGTCAGGAAACGTTCCTTTGTGACGCGGAGCACAATAGAAAGTATAACTACATGAGGATGATTTTGTGTGAAGAAGATATTCATCATCTATCTTAGCTTAGTTTTGATGAAGACAAAATATTATCAATGAAGAAAGATCAAAGAAGAAAAATATTGGAATAAAGTAACAATATTGCATAATCTTTGAAAGTCAAAGGGTTGAATCATGAAGATTAAGGTACAATGATAATTCATATGTATATAAATTTTAGGTGCTCAAGACTTTTTCATCTAAACCATTCTAAGTTTTCTTATCACTTAAACATGATTTGCATTCAAGTCTCAACTTTTAAATAACAAAATTTAAAGTTTTCAAAGTAAGGCAATTGATTGCTCCTTTACATCATCGATTGCTTGTGCTATCTATTTGTCAAAATTTTTGAAATTTTGAAAAAGAACAATCTATTAACCTTTTTAAACAATCTATTTTAGGGTCTCTTTTTATCCCCACAATCGATTGATGCATCATCACAATCGTTTGCTTAGTGCAATTTTTGTATATTTTTTGAACGTTGAATTTGAAACAATTAATAGATCCATATATGTAATCAATTGCTTCTTGATGTTGTGTGTAAAATCTGAAACATCACAATACCTCTTCACTGCACATGTTCATGAAACCTTTTGTAAATCATTGCAATTAATCATGAATATTTTCCAAACATTGTCATTTCATTTAAAAGGCATATTGTGTGGTATTTATAGCAAAAAAATCAGATTTCAATTCACCTTTTTTCATCATAATTTTCAAACACTTCTTATCATTTTCAAGTGTTCATCCAAAATGACATACATCACATAAAAAGTTTCATAAAACATTGAGCACTTGATGTTTACATATTCTTGAATTGTTCATTTGAAAGAGAAGATTATATTTTCAGAATATTGGAAATCATACAATATTGTTTATACTTAATTTATCTGTTTGCTGTAAATTATTAACCAAGTGTATGGTGACATTGTATGTAAAGAAAATGTGTGTACTTTCTACAGGTGTTTGGAAATAGGAAGCGGTGTTCTTTATGTTTGTTGTAGAAAGGTCCTTTTAATTGAGGAGATTCAAACTCCACCATAGGTTTGATGTGTTGTGTTAGAAGATTGTAGGAGAGTCTTGGTGTTGGGCTATAAAAATTTCTAACATAGTAAAAATGTTTCACGGGGTGTGAAGGGATTGTACTACCCTTATTTGGAAAGCGGGAATATGATATATCTTGGCTCATTTACTTTACTCCATTTTTATTTTTCTGCACTATCATTCTAAGCTCATCATTGGTTATTCCATAAAAATAAAAATAAAAGAACATATGCAAAATATGAGAAAAATTCATTAAACCTAATTCACCCCCTCTTAGGTTGCGCTATGTAGTTACAATTGGCATCAGAGCAGATTAAAGTAACTTGCTTCTCGATCCGGAAATTATGGCTTCCACTAATCTTTTTTTTTTTGCATATGGTGGCAACAACAACAAACCTCCATATTTCGTTGATGAATATTATGACTTCTGGAAAATTCACATGCAAATGTATTTAGAAAGAACAAGGAGAAAAAATATGGGATGTTGTTGAAATGGTCCATTCATTCCTATAGTTGTCATAAACAATGTAGAACAAACCAAATATGAAAGGCTCTTGGAACAATGAAGACAGAATGAAAGCTCCAGTGGTTTGACGGAATTTTGGTAAAACATGTATATGATAAAGATGAAGAAATCTGCTCAAGATTAAAGATGTCGAAGAAGATATCCCAACAGCAAGAGTGGACATCTCACTAATATAGCAGGTTTAATTATATGACAAATATGTCAAAGAGTTGGTGCGAATTTGCAGAGTGGATAAAGGGGAAAAGATAGAAAGTCCAAGACTACAGAAGACTATATAAGTAAGACTTAGACCCTAGGGTTAAACAATGCCTTTAGTACACCTTTTGTAACCTTGTTTTCTTGCGTAAGAAACAAAGTTTAGGGTTTTGAGAGTCGTTGGCTCTCTAGGTTGTAAGTCTCCATTTGTATCGTTTTATGCACTGTGGTAGATATAGGTGTCGCACAGATCCATAAGCCTTGAGGTATTGATTGTGTATTGTTCTTGGATGAAGCTTTTAAGCAAATCCGAGTTAGCTTGTTTGTCAAGAAAGCTTGGACAGATTTCTGTATTGACAGGGATGATGTAGAAATTACAGTTGGTGATTAAGAGATGTGAGTGGGGTATCTTATATCAGGGTTGTAAACGTTTGAGTTTAGCCTTGGTAAAGATGTTCATTGGGTAGATGTTAGGTATAAAATTGTAAACGGGGGAGTTTACTTTGTAACAGTTCTACAGATAGTGGAGTCTTCTTCCTGGATTGGTATCCCCCAGATGTAGGTGAATTGCACCGAACTGGGTTAACAATTGCAGTGTTCTTTATCATTCTGCAATTTACAGTTTTGTTATTGTTCTTGACTGACATGTTGGATCAGATGTCGTGACATCTGTGATTGTGCAGTTCTGATATTCAAGGTATCAGTCTGTTGTTGCGCCTCTGAGTTTAAATGATTATGTAGCACAATGTCTTGACATGTTGTTAGGACATCTGCTGTCTGCATAGGCCAGAATTTCAAAGAAGAAAGTGTTGTATAATAAAAAGGCAATGACATTCTTGCATCTGCACTAGGTATTAATGAATTCTTTCGTGTTTTAAATTGTAAAACATCAAAAGAAATTTGGGATACTTTAGAAGTGACACATGAAGGCACGATGGAAGTAAAAAGATCCAAACCAAATACTCTATCACAAGAATATGAAATGTTTAGAACGTAACCCCGATGAAAAAATTATTGATTTGCAAAAGAGATTTATACATTTGACAAATCAATTAATGGCACCTGGAAAAACCATTCATAAATGATGACTTAAATCTCAAATCCCTTAGATCATTGACATAAGCATTGTAAATTTGTAACACCTTAAACCCCGAAACTTATATAAAAAGAATTACTCGATAATTTAAGGTGTCACCCCGACAATCCAACAACAGCTTTCAAAACATTTATCAACATGCAGCGAAAAATCATATCACAACAACTTTATTTTTAAACTTCTTAAATAAAGTATTCGACTTTAAAACACATAATTCAGCATTAACTCAAAACATAACAAAAACGCCTTGTTCCCGATGTTACAAGATCAGAGCAATAAAACCATTTAATTACGATAAATGATAAATAAAACAAAGAATAGCTCCAACAAGCCATCTTTCATACACAATAACAACTTTACTCCTTATTATTTGCAAGATGTCCATGGTGGAGAACATTAAGCAAAAGCGTTGAGAAATAAACTTCGATATAAACTATGTAAAAAAAAATGCAAGGGTAGAGAAACACACAAGATATCATACATTCAATACACAACCAACATCATCATAATCTCACACCCATTCACAAAAATGAATAAATATATGTAATGCGACTCATGACATAATGTGACACTATGTACGTGGTACCAACTCAACATGTTGGATTCTCTCTGGAACCCAGGTCCCCCCTTCTGAACCCATGAGCCCCCTTCTGAGATTTGGACAAGCCACTAGTCCCCCCTTCTGAAATAGCGAACATGCCTCTTTCAATGACCCTACACAATGATGGATGTCCATATAAATCAATGCCACAACAATAACCATGCTTACGACCCCCTTCTGACCATAAACAACACACATTGACACATAATAGCAATTCCCCATTTTGAATTACTATCCATCATAGCGTTGGAGATCATGGCGTTCTCCCTTCATAGCACTGACGACCGTCAGTTGCTTGAGGTGCATGAAGATTAGCCTGTCATCTGGGCGACGCTTGTCACCTTGCACCATAAGGCAGAAACGAGATTTGCCATGGAATTTCAGTGGAAACTCCAAGTTTTGGCCTCCCAATCGCCCCTAACACGCCCATAATTTATACGACATATAATAACTTCATAGTAACATGATAGATAACATAATTACACAATCTATTCTTCATTTTCCTCAAATTCATGTTTATGTTCAAGCCTTTAACACTTCCAACAATGGCATAAAAACATATACACATAGACAAAATCATACTATACACGAATTCAGCCACGAAAATTAGATAAACACATCTTTAATCATCAATTTTCAAAATAACATATTAAACAACAATCCACAATAGAATTTACAAAATCCCTAATGAGAGTAAGGGTCTCTCTTCTATACTTTTTCAGGCAAAACACACATATGGAAGCCCTTTCTCCCCCATACCTCTGATTTCTAGCAAAATTTTGAATTAAGTTGATGGTTTGTTCTTTCCTCTTCAGCCCTAGCGTCATTTTCTCCCCAAAGCTCTATTCACGCACTAACTCCTAAAAAAGTTCTACTAATCTCTATTTTCTCTAAGCTTAATTTAATCTTTGGGTAATTATACTTAGGCCCAACTTATCTCATAATTTTTTACCACTTCCCTTATTTCTCCTTATTTCCTATTTTTCACCCAAAAACCTCTTTTCTTATTTATTTTAATTAGTTAGTTAAAAATAATTATTCTATCTATTCACCAAAACTCTTACTACACCCCCCAATACACCACATATACATACAACCCATAACACATTTAATACAAAGTACATCACATACTAAATAATTAAATAAAGAACAAATAATCTGATTAAATAAATTAATCAAATTTGGGATGTTACAACTCTCCCCCACTTAGATAATTTTCGCCCTCGAAAATTACCTTAAGAAATCAGAGTCGGATATGACTCTCACATCTGACTCTCCAACTCCCCATGTCATGTTGCCTCCAAATCATAGTCTTTTAATTATATTTAATCCAATGATTAATTAAGTAAAAATGCTAATTTAACTATTAGTTTATATTAATCATACTCTTGGAATAAGTTAATCTCTCTCTCTCTCTCTCTCCTCTCTCTCTCTCTCTCTCTGCGTGGGTGTATGTGTGTGTGTGAAATAAAAGGTGAAAACTAAACACAAAAAAAAGCAAAATAAAATTCAAAGTTAGTCGCTCAGTTTTTTATTAGCGAGCAATTTTTATTATTTTCTTTAAGCTTCTAAAAAGTTAGGACCGATCTTGTTGAGGAGTCCGTGCGTTAGCAAGTCTAGTGAAGTTTATATTTGACTTGCATTTTTATAATTTTCATTTGTATTATTAATGTTACAAAGTGGTTGGAGCTGTTTTTGTGTTAGGAGTTTAGCCTGTGATGCTGCATTTTCTTCTTTGTATATGCAGTTACTCATAAGCTCTTGTATATTGCTTTGTACTTATATATTACTTTGTACTTGTATGTAGAGTTGTCAAATGAGCCGATCCCACCCAACTCGTTTCAGCTTGGTGGACTAAGTCATATAAGTGGGTTGGAGTGGGTCAAACTATTACTTCAATGGGCTACGAAAATTGAGGCCGACCCAGATCCTAATGTGTCATGTAGCTCGACGGACCAAACCAACCTATATTTTAATATTATGGTTTTAATTTTTTAAAAAGGGATGCATTGGACAAAAACTATGTAAATATAGATAGTAAGTGGCTTGATCACACATCTATGTAAAAAATTCTATGTAAATATAAAAGTAATGGACAAAATCTACTTAAAACATTCATCAAATCAACATCCATATTTATCAATCTTTTTTTTTTATCTATATCTTTGATCACATAAATCATATATTTATCCTCTTTACTTCTTTTTTTCATTTAAAAAGACACTTACCCAAGCATGGCTTAACTAATTTTTTTTCCTTAAAATTAATTAAATGATTTTTAACGGACCAACCAAAGCCCATCTGTCCAATCCAGGCCGACCCATGAAAAACATAGACTCGATGACCTGAGCCAAATAAATAGGGTTGTGTTTTTTTAAACTTTTTTACAGTGAAGCTCACACTAAAATATAGAACTCTCGTTAAGATTGGTTCAATGAGCCAAACTTATTTTGACAGCTCTACTTATAAACATTTCTTATGCTTGAGTTTTTTAATGGATCCATTTGCTTTTGCTACTTAAAAAACTATATCGATTTATTTCTTTATTATCCGTATAGATTTTGTTAATAAATACAAGAAAAATAAAAGAGTATGTAACTCATAAAAACAAAAACTACTAATGCTACTAGAAACTAGTAGAAAACTTTCCCAGAGGTTATGATCCAGCAACTTTTAATATGTAGTAGCAAATTAGTAAACAAAAACTACCAGTGAGATGCATCAAATGATTCACTTGTGTTCTCAGTTCGAAAAACTTATCTTCTTATCAGAATCTTTGGCTTCTAACAAAATCTATGTGGGGAAGCCTTAGTCAAAAAATTAACAGCATGATTTTTGCTCCAAACTAAACTCTACCAGCACCAACACATTTAATTAAAGAAAACACCAAAATTAATGCAGAATTATATAGTTTAACTTTAAATCAGAAAAAAAGGGGGAAAAAAACACAGCACCAGCTGATCCAAGCAGAGGCAAAAGCTACAATTGTCAGCATCATCCGTCTTTAACGCAATTATTCACAATAATAAAAATCACACAGTTTAAAACCTTGATTGGAAAAAGAACATGAAAACCATGACTGAATATTCTCTGAGATGAAAAAAGAAATAAAGGAGCAAACCAAGCAACTAATGACACACCAGATTCAAGCAAAAATTCAAAATGTATAGGTGTAGTTTTTCGCACCACATTTTCTAAGCAATGAATGGTTAAAAAAATAACGAAAAACAACATTAGAAGTGAAGAGAAGAAGATGATAATTGATCTAGATGTAGTCATCAATGTCCCTAAGGGAATGGTATTCACTGTTTATTGCATATGCAAACTGAAATAATGATAGTGAATGGTTGAAAATCACCTTCTATAACATTGAATAATATCCGGCATAAGCTGTGTCCTATAAGTACTATTACATGAAAGGATAATATGTCTAATACTGTTGTTACTAACAAGATCAGTAGTTTTCTGAATTGATTTAAGAAATATTGCAACAAAAATTTGCTAGATAAGGGAACAAACAAGTCATATAAACAACCTAATATGCACAAACAATGAATTCATAACAAGAAAGGATCACATAGGTGTGCATACTTGCTTAACCCAACTTGGAAAAATGGCACTTAAAAGAAGTGTCTGAACTTTAGTAACATGTTGTACCTTACCTGCAAAAATCAAATAATACCCCATAAGCTTAAATATGGAGTAATTCAGCAGCAACATCATGCCGACTATTATATGTACAAGAAAGATTGCAAGTTTAAAGATTGCAAGGGGAGAAAATAAACTTTAAAGATTGCAAGTTACAACAGGCTAAAATACAGACAACCCCAGCTTCTTGAAATGGTAAGACAACCAGAGCTTCTTGAAACTTTTTATTCATTAATAAACTCTTAGTAATCACAATCAACTGCTTCCTATACAATCAATGTACATACAATAAGCTAATTTATGAGAAACATAAAAACCTAATCAAATAATTAATTTTAAAGATAGACAATTCTACTCAAATACTGAGACAAATGTATTTTTTGACAAACCATTCAAAACAGCTTTTCATTTAGAGCAGTTTAAGATTAGGTGTGGAAAATATACATAATATTAAGTGCTTAAAATATTAAATATTAAATATTAAATGCAAAGAATTATTTATAATATATTGAAAATTTTGGTCAAATACTAAAATGGGGTAAAATTAATTCATCTACTTAAAAATGAAAGTCATACAGAGGACGATTGTGTATGGTTACACAAATTTAACTAGTTGTGTAACCTATAAGTAGGGGTGGAAATAGGCTGGGTCGAGCTAGGCTTTGCCAAGTCTGAGTTTGACCTGCCAAAAAAACTGAAGTCTAATCCTGACCTGTAGTCTGTCATAGGTTTATTTTTAGGCCTAAGCCCGACCTTTTCTAAGATCTGATTAATCTGTTAACCTACATAAAAACCTATTATTTTAAAAATATTTAAATAAGCAATTAAAATAATGTTTAAATAGACTTACAAACTAAAAAATCAATGAGACTAAAAGTTTGTTTGCATTGACTTATTTTAACTTACTTATTATTTATATATTTTAACTCAAAGTACAAAACATAACATAAGATAATAAAAAAAATATTCATATTTATTTAAATAGGCCGGTCTGTTAGGCTTAAAAGGCTTTTTGTATAGCCTAAGGCCTGACCTTTTTAACTAAATAGATTTATAAAAAAGCCTAGGCCTTTTTTATTTAAAAAAATAGCTTGGCTTGACTTGAGCCTGTGTAGACTAACTTGTAGGCCCCTGTTATCAACCTGACCTATTTCCACCCAGACCTACAAGACAGCCAAATAATTACGACAGTAGTCTCACCTGTCGTGTGAAATGTGTAAAAATCTAAAAAACACACATTGCGACGGTTGGATCCCAACTGTCAACCATGCACAGAAAGAGATGAAAATGTTAGAAATTTTCAAGAAGGCTGAGGTGAATATTCTGCCCTTGAGGCAATGTAACCAAACACAAACCACATTACATTCAACTTATTTTTAACCTATGACGTACGAACACCTCTAGAAATAGGTGTATCGGAGTGTCTGACACGCGTCAGTGTCCGACCCTTGTATGACACCCGTATGACACATATTGAAAAAGTCAGAGAAATATCGAAAAAGTCATAAAAGTGTCGACTAAAAAAATGATTTTTTTCTTTATTTCGACACTCTTTGAATGAATAGTTGACACCCGTATGACATTCATAACGTAAATATCAGACAATTCAGACAAGTGTTTCAAACAAAAATTTGTTTTTTTTCTTTGATTTAACACACCTTTAAGTTAAATATCACGCAAATTTAAAATTGTTAAACGTGTATTTAAGCAATATTATCGATAGAGAATTAAACACATTAAATTTGATTTGAATATTTTCAACTATTTTAATCATAGATGGATAAATAAAGCTCAAATATTCTCTTATATATAGCGGTGTCGGTGTCCTATGTTTTAACGTAAATATAAAGCTCAAATATTATCTTATATATAGCGGTGTCGGTGTCTTATGTTTTAACATTATCGGTGTCAGAGTATCCGTGTCGTATTGTGTCCTGGTGTCCGTGTCGGAGTTCGTGCTTTATAGTTTTTAACTAAAATCAATTTTAATCGTTGCAAAATCAAACATCCACTAAAAGTTTTTGGATCTTAAAATTCATTACAAGGAACACACATTTGGTTTTGTTGGATGGAGACTACAATTATTTACTTTCCTGATGCTTTACCCATTTTTCAAGTCCTAAGTAAATTATAAATTGTACATATGTAGTTCAAACAAAACTCTACCTGCCAATCTGAACTACAGATATGCATAAAAAATTGAACAATCCTTTCAACTGGACCAACAATCCTTTCAATTCGACCAACAATCAAAGGATTCAAACATTAGATGCCTCAACATTAGTTCCTTCTTGTTTTCCTGTGCTCTCATTCAACTGACCGTTCATGGAAATAACTAATTTCTCTGTTCTCGGTTCTAGCACCATCCCCTTAGATGTCATCTCCCTGAAATAACGCATAGCATCCTTTATCCTCCCATTTTCAAAGTGTCCATGAATCATGATGGTGTATGATCGTCGGTCCGGTCCCAATCCATTTCTCTCCATTTCGTCCCATACTTTTCTCAATCCATCAAGATCACCCCATTTCATATACAACCTCAAGACCAAATTGTACACGTCATCACTCATTGCACATCCATTTCTCTCCATCCTCTCCAAAATCCCAAGAACTTCCTCCGGTGCCTTCAACGACTTTAGCAAATAACTATAAGTAACTGCATTAGGAAAACAATCTCCACTCGTCCTCTCCATATCCTCTACCAATTCATAAACCTTCTCCGTTCTCCTTATCTTACAAAGATGCTTAATCAATGAATTATAAGTAGCTACATTCGGTAGACAACCTTGTTCCTTCATGTCATGAAAAATCTGCAATGCCTCAGGAACTCTCTTCTTGAAACAAAGAGCGTCAATTACACAATTGCATATCACAACATCAGGTTTACAACTCTCATCTTTCCACATTCCATTGAACAATTTTAAAGCAGTTCCCAATTTCCCTTTTTTTGTCATTGCCTTAATGAAAGTTGAATAGGTGAAAATATCAGGTTTGCATTTAGATGCTAATATGTCTTTCCATAACCTTTTTGCTTCATGTGTATTCCCTAAAACACACCAACCGTTGAGAATCACGTTCCACGTCTTTATATCATGACAAAACTGAAACCTATTCAAATTCCTATGAAACAAAGTTTCAGCTTCTTCAACATGCTTGTACCTACAGAGCCACATCAAAAGAGTACGAAAAGCTTCCGAATCAAGTTCATTCTCCAAACCAAACTCTTCCCTTCTATGGAACATGTTCACTGCTTCCTCCACTTTATGTGCGGCCACAAACCTACGAATTAAAGTGGAAAATATTTCTTCATTGATGAGTTCTTTTCTTTGTGACATTTCATCGAGCACTTGGTGTACCTCTTCAAAACGGTTCATTTTGCCAAGGATGTTGATAATCTCGTTGTACACGTGACAACTGGGTGTGTAGACGTTTGTTTTGGAGGCCCATTTGAAGAAAACGAGCGCGGGTTTCCAATCGGAACGGTGTCGTTGCAAAACGTCGAGGACGAGGTCGTTGTTGGGGTGAATTCCGGTGAGGTTGAGAGCACGTTCGATTTGTTCGGTAGGTTTGTCTCGACGAAATTTAAGAAGGTTTTGGATGAATGGAGCTTGTGGTGAGTCGTGATGCGAGTGAAGGAATCGACGATGGGATACGAAGGTTGCGAGAATGTGCTGGTTGTTTTGGCAGGAGAGTGTTCTTATTGCTCGCATGTTGATATGCATGCTTGTTGCTGTTAATCTGATTTTGTTTGCATGGGTTGAATTCAATGATTTATTGACTATGCATTCTCTCTGGGAAATGTTGAATGGATTTAATCAGTAGAAATAATAAGCTTGTATTTGAAAATTCAAGCTTCTTAGTTTAGTATTTCAGTTTTGCTATTTTAACATCAATTATATATACTACATCGTATATGGACTCTTCATTACTACTACAACAATTAATTAAATATTCAAACCATTTTTTTCTCTCTTGCATTGTGGGTCCACTTTGTATATTTCCCTCAAACCAATTTTTTCGCTCTTTTTATATTTTGTAGGCCCATTTTGTATACTTCTCTGTCACTTATTGTATATATTTCTTTCACGTTTAGTATTTATTTCACTTTTACTTCATCTTCTTCATCCCCAGTTAGAAAATGATTAATGAATAATTATGAAAAATATATGAAATCGATTAACAGTTTATAAATTTGGTTAAAAGTGTGAGAAAAGTTGGTCAATAGACTTAAGAACATTGTTAATGAATAATCAAGAATAAATGTATTTAATCACTTAATAGTAACTAAAGTTAGTTATGTTAGGGTAAAGTGTGGATTACTCTTTCATTACTTGGGCAAATGCCTTGTATATGCCAATACAATAAAAGCCAATATAAGATCAGCTCCTAATGATACAATAGGCCCAATCAAGAGACCACTAAGCCCAACAAACCCTCCCTTAAGTTGAATATCACAGACTGATATCAACTAAAACAAGCAACAATACAAACAAAACAAAGGAAGTAAATCAGTACGGTCACTTAATACAGCCAAGATCACACATTCCAAGTCCCTCCCTTAATCTACAGAAGGTTTCCAGCTTCAATGCCTTGGTTAAGATGTCTGCAAGTTGCTCTTCAGACTTGCAATGCTTCAGCTCTATGACTCCATCTCTGCTCAGTTCTCGAAGGAAGTGGTATCTCACATCAATATGCTTAGATCTCCCATGCATGACAGGGTTCTTTGACAACTTTATGGATGAGTTATTGTCACAGTACACAATGGTGTTACCAGTTTGTTCTTGCTGCAATTGCTTCATGATGTTTCTTAGCCATACTCCTTGACAGGCACATGATGCAGCTGCCACAAATTCTGCCTCAGTAGTTGACAGAGTAACTATAGGTTGCTTTTTAGAACACCATGATATTGCTCCTGACCCCATAGTGAAGACATAGCCCAATGTACTTCTCCTATCATCATAATCACCGGCATAATCTGAATCTGTCCATCCTACCAATTTCAGGTTTCCTTCATCACCATGTTTGTACAGAATTCCATGACTCATAGTGCCTTTTAGGTATCTCAAAATCCGCTTGGTAGCAACTACATGTAGTTCAGTGGGTCTTTCCATGTACCTTGCAGCAAGACACACTGAGAAAGCCATATCTGGTCTGGTAGCTAGCAGATACATCAGGCATCCAATCATCTGTTTGTAGTGAGTAGCATCAGTAGACTTTCCATGTTCATCTTTGACGAGTTTGCATCCAGGCACAATTGGACTACACACCTTGTTACAATCTGCCATTCCAAATCTGCTAAGTATCTCAGAGGCATATTTCTGTTGATGAATGAAAATTCCTTGTTGGGTCTGATTCACTTCAACCCCCAAGAAATACTTCATTTTACCCAAGTCAGTCATGGAAAAATTTTCTTCCATAGATTCTTTGAACTGTTTCATCATTTGTTCATTATTTCCAGTGTAGATTAAGTCATCTACATATAAGCTGACAATTAGAATCTTGTTTTTTCCTTCACACTTAACAAACAGTGTGTGTTCATGAGAGCACTTCATGAATTTTTCAATAATGAAGTAAGACTCTATCTTGCTGTACCAAGCCCTAGGGGTTTGTTTCAATCCATATAATGCCTTTTTGAGCTTGTACACTTGATTTTTGTTTTTGTTTCAAAATCCAAAGGTTGATCCACATGCACATCTTCAATTAATTCACCATGCAGAAAAGCACTCTTGACATCTAATTGAAAAACACTCCAACTCTTAAATGCTGCCAGTGAGAGTATAGTTCTTATGGTATCCCATCTGGCCACAGGGGCAAACACTTCACTATAGTCAATACCATACCTTTGAGCATATCCCTTTGCCACAAGCCTAACTTTGTGCTTCTCAATTATTCCATCCTCATTGTATTTTGTTTTGAAAATCCACTTCACCCAAATAGACTTCACACTTTGTGGAAGTTTAGTTAGTACCCAAGTGTCATTCCTCTTAATAGAATCAATTTCTGACTCCATTGCCTTTCTCCATACTTCATGTTTAACAGCTTCATCATAAGTCTCAGGATCTTCTTTAGAGCTAAACAGGGCAAAACTCTGCACTGAGTCATATTGATCTTCCAAATTTATGACATAGTCTCTGAGGTAGCTAGGTGGTTGTCTTGTCCTAGCAGGTCTTTCTTCTGCACTGTCACTATCACTGTGTTCTTCACCAGTTTCTTGTCCTTCTTCTGCACTGTTATCATTCTCATTTGCAGCATTAGTGTTTCCATCAGCTTCATTCTCATCTTGACTATCTTGTGCCTCAACATTCTGCTCCTCTTCATTGTCAGCAATCTGATTTCTTTCCTTATTACCACCTTTGTTGCCCCAGTCCCAGCTTTTTAGCTCTTCAAAGACAACATCCTTGCTAATAATAATCTTCTTTTCAGTAGGATTGTATAACTTGTAAGCCTTGGATTCTTCACTAACACCAAAGAGAATGCACTTGGTACTCTTCCCATCCAATTTCTTTCTATGCACATCAGGAATATGCACATGTGCCAGACAACCAAACACTTTAAAATGATGGACTGATGGTTTTATATTACTCCATGCTTCTTCTGGAGTCATGTTTTGCACAGCAAAGGTAGGACATCTGTTCATAACATATGTAGCCCAGTTTACAGCTTCAGGCCAGAATCTCTTGGGAACACTTCGAGCTGACATCATGCTCCTTACCATGTTCATTATAGTCCTATTTTTTCTCTCTGATACTCCATTCTGCTGAGGTGTGTAAGCAGCAGTCAACTATCTTTTTATCCCTTGTGAGCTACAGAATTCATTGAAGGTTGTTGATGTAAATTATACTCCCCTGTCTGTTCTAAGACATTGAATAACACAATTGGATTCTTTTTCAACTAGAGACTTGAATTTTTTAAAGAATTCAAGAGCTGCAGATTTTTCTTGCAAAAAATAAGTCCAAGTTTTCCCAGAGAAGTCATTTGTAAATGTAATAAAGTACCTGTTGCCTCCATTGGATTCTGGTTTAATTGGTCCACATATGTCAGAGTGCACTAATTCAAGCCTTTAGGAAGCTCTCCAACTAGCTTTCTTAGGGATGTTATCTCTGTGTTGCTTACCAATTAAGCAATCTTCACATTTATCTTCTGTAGCTCTCATCTCTGGTAGTCCCTTCACCATTTGCTTTTGCTTAAGATTTTTTAAACCCTTGAAGCTAAGGTGAGCATACCTATGGTGCCACAAGTAAGATTCATCAATCTTGCTTACTTGTAGACACTTGGGCAGAATCACAGGAGCAAAAATCCTATACATTCTATTGCTTGAGATTTGAGTGGTGAGAATTAAGCCCTTTTCATTGTGAATCACTTGGCAGATATCCCTATTGAAAACTATTGTTAAATTTCTTTGTTGAAGTTGGCCAACACTCAACAAATTACTGCTTAGCCCAGGAAGATAGTAAACATCAGTGATAACATGTACCTTCCCTCCAATGTTCAGTTTGATGTTGCCTTTGCCCATAACTGCCATTTTGGAGTCATTCCCTAGCTTGACTGATTCTGTGAAGCTATCATCAAAATCATGTAACCACTCCTTTGTGCCAATCATATAATTGCTGCATCCGGAATCAAGATACCAAATCTCCTCTTTGGTGCTTTCACAGTTGGAATTAGCCATCAGTAGCATTTCTTCTTCATCATATATTTCAGCATAATTTGCATTGTCCCATTCAGGGCACTCCTGTTGATAGTGTCCAAACTTGTGACACTTATAGCATTGAACAGTTTCTTTATTTTGTCTTCCTCTCTCTCTTCCTCTTGAGGAGTATCGTCCTTTACCCCTGCCAACACCCCTGCTTGCACCAGCTACCTTCAGCGCTTGTTCATCGCTTTGGTCCTTCTGACACTTCATTCTTCCCTCATGAATAAGTAGGTTGCTCTGCAACTCATCAATGGAGAGGGTAGTAACATCATTCGATTCCTCAATAGAGCACACCACATAGTTGAATTTCGGTGGCATAGATCGAAGAATATTTTCAACCACTGTGAGTTGTTCAAGCCTTTTACCATGGCTTGTCATCCGATTCACAAGTGCAAGCGTTCTTGCAAAGTAATCATTCACCGTCTCATTTTCCCCCATTGCAAGAATCTCATATTCTCGCCGTAACGATTGTAGCTGTGCTCGCTTGACCTTCGTAGAACCTTGATACTTCTTTCGCATCGCCTCCCAGATATCTTGCGCAGTGTCACGAGTGATAATCGTCTCCAAGATCGAGCGATCGATAGATTGGAAAAGATAGTTCTTGACCTTTAAATCGTGGAGTTTACTGTCCGTGGCAACTTGTAGTTGAGCTGCAGTAGCATTCGCCGGTGCGACGGTGACATCGTGTTCAATCTGACCCCAATATTCCTTCGATCGAAGAAGGTTTTCCATAAGCATCGCCCAATGCTCGTAATAGCCATCAAACTTAGGTATCGTCGGTTGCATGAAGTTGGAAGAGTCAGCCATGAAAGGCGGAGGAAGTCGTTGGAGAGTCAATCGGAAAGGCAAGAGAGAGCACGAAACGGTTAGAACCGTTGAAAAAAAACTCCAGTTTGATTTTTTGTTGGTGAAAAAATGGATCTGGGCTCCACGATACCAATTGTTAGGGTAAAGTGTGGATTACTCTTTCATTACTTGGGCAAATGCCTTATATATGCCAATACAATAAAAGCCAATATAAGGCCAGCTCCTAATGATACAATAGGCCCAATCAAGAGACCACTAAGCCCAACAAGTTAATGATGTGTATCAAGTTGGTCAATTCAGTTTAAAATATGGTTAATGAACAGTATGTGAACAGTGCGTGAACAGTGACTTTAAGTAGAAAAATAAAGTTGATTAATGAAATATATAAAGTTGGTTAATGAAGTATTGAAGTTGGTTAATAAACTTTCAGAATTTTAAAAATAATTTTTAATAGTAAAACAAAGTTGGTTAATGAAAAGGAAAAAATTGGTTAATTAAATGATGAAGTTGGTTAATGAAGTTGTTATATATATATATATATATATATATATATATATATATATATATATATATATATATATATATATATATATCCATTCAAATTAACAATTTGTCTTTTTATTTTGATTTAAAATTAGGAGAGAGAAATTAATGATAAAATATTGAAACTTGACTTAGCTTATACGGTGTAGGTGTAATAGGAAGTGTAAAGATATCATTTCTCTTTAGTATTTTTTGTGGTTTACTTTTTTAAAAAAACTGTAATGTAAGTTTAATTAAAAATAAAAAAACTAAGGTGAATTAGATTATACACTGTGTACTTAAAGATATAATCCACCACTAAAGTGTTTTTTTTAGTTTGTTAGATTTTATGCAACAATCTTCATCTTCTTTATAACCTTAAGCATCACACCTCAAGTCTGTTAAAGAAAGAGAAAAGAAATGTTGCTACTTATTTTGTGGTGGAACCAATAATAGAAAACGAGATTGTAATGAGATATGCTATTACGGTAGTGAATGTTTTTGATAGGGGGAAGAATGGTGAATCAACTTCCTAATTAAAATTAGAATATGATTAGTTTTTCTCTAATATACCTTTTTTTTTGTTTTAAAATTTGCATTTAACATTGCCCACTAAATTAATAAATATGGACCAATCACATTTTTCATTTTGTACATTTAGCACCTTTTTTCAAACGGACTTCCTATTACATGGGTACCATGCATTATTCGGCTTCTTTCACGTTTAAAGTTGAACCAATAAACTTTCTTTCATCTCACTTCTCTTGTCATTCATATCCATTGTTCCCCCTCACATCAACCCTTCAGACCTAAATCCATCACCAGTTGAGATGTTTCGGGAGCGACTTCTAACAACAACAGTAAGATAACTTTTTCGTCTGCATCTGCAAGTTCAAGATCATACTGTTTTGTGAATATTTAGTGTTCATTTTCTTCAGATAGGTTTGGAAAATCTCAACTTGTAATGCTAAAGTTCATGTTTTTATCATGTTTTTGTTTCGAACTTGTGTTGATAGTTGAAAAAAAAATGAAACTGAAAAAAATTTCTTGGATTACTTTTGATTTTCGTGTTTCATCTTCAAGTTCAAGTTCATTACAGTTAGTTACTTTTTGGTGTTCATTTTCTTCAGTTTGTTTTGGAAAATCTTAGCTTGTCTTACTAAAGTTCTTGTATTTATGTCATGTTGAAGTTTAGAACTTTGGTTGATCAATGAAAGAGAAAGTTAAACTGAAAAAGTATTATACCACTTTTTATTTTGTAGCTGGTATTCCGGTCATGTCCGTAGCTTGTGTTGCACCTTTTTTTATAACTATATGTTTTTATGATCTACTTGATGATAAGTGTGACTTTATTTAGTTTAATGTAAGATTTTTAGTTATGTTGTTTTCATTTCAGTTCCGTGAAGAATCATGTCAAGACCACCCATTTTAATCAGTGACTTGAAGCCTGAAAATAACGTCTGAAAACTGGTTGTTCGTGCGGTCGATCTATGGTACGTTAAGGACCATAATGGACAACAACATCTTGAAGCTATTATACAAGATTCAAAGGTGATGTTTTTGCCTTGACTTTGTTGTATAACACATTTGTGGACTTGATATTTTGTGTATTCGTTGTCTTACCATGTTTTTAAAAAAATAGGGTGACCAGATACATGTTGTTACCCGGTCCCGCAAATTTGAAATGTGGAACAAGGCCATACAGAAAGACGATAACTACTGGGTTTATAATGGAGAACCTTTGATCAATGACCCACCCTTGAAAGTTTGTGACAACAACCACAAGATTTTTTGGAATCGTGTCACCACTGTCACGACCACAGATATCCCAGAGATTCCACAACACACATTCAATTTTAAGTCCTTTCAAGAATTTTTTTAAATGGAGATTTTGTAGTTGATCGCTTATACAGTGACTTATGTTTTTCTCTTTTGTCCATAATGTTGTGTTATTCTCAAACACCATATTTACTTTCTATCCATCATTAAGCATATGTGATTGGTGTTGTTCAGCAAGTTGTTAGGACTCAACTTCTAGGAGCTGGGAAAAAGGCTTGCATAAACCTATTTGTGTCAGATGAATGGTTTAATACACTACATTTACACTTTATTTCGCGACCATCTTTTGCTTTAACAACTCATAACATATTAATTATTGTTTATTTTGTCTTAATAGTGGAGCTGAAATTGATCTTACTCTATGGGAGTCATATGCGATACAATTTATGTCGTACAGTGATGACAATGTATAAGAATAAGAATTCCTCTGCATTTGGCCTTAAGTTTTGATGATAATTGCACATGTTATCTCAGAGAACAATTAAGTACTTTATGATTTCTATCTAGTGTGTAGCTTTTGCTAAACAGGATATGTATATGATTTTAAGCCGTGTGACGTCTAAACATTCTGGAAGAAAACATATGTTGTGTACAAGATTTAAAGTTATTACTCTGGAATGCTTTCAAATACAACGATTCAGAAGAATGTGTATATCAAAGCTTCTGATTGTGACTCTTTAAGTAAGCCTTGAAAGCTTTCTTAGAAACATGCTTCTATTGCTACTGCTCTGAAGTTTCTGAAGACAAGGTTCTGTTGAACGAAGTTCTGAAGATTCTAAAGGCATCATTTCTGAAGATCAAGCTCTGAAGTTTCTGAAGACAAGGTTCTGTTGAACGAAGTTCTGAAGATTCTAAAGACATCATTTCTTAAGACCGAGCTCTGAAGTTTCTAAAGACAAGGTTCTGTTGAACGAAGTTCTGAAGATTCTAAAGGATTCATTTCTGAAGATCAAGCTCTGAAGTTTCTGAAGACAATGTTCTATTGAACGAAGTTCTGAAGACTTTGAAGACACATATGCGCTCAACAAGTTCTGAAGATTCTAAAGACGAGGTTCTGTTGAACAAGTTCTAAAGTTTTTGAAGACATCACTTCTAAAGACCAAGTGCTGAAGACTCTTTAGTTAGTTCTACTGAACGAAGATCTGAGATTCTGAAGACTTAGGTTCTGAAGTTACAAGTATTGATCTCTCTACATGCTTCATCAAATACACATCTGAAGCCTCTGAAGATTAGAAGACAGAAGAATGGTTTGCGTGTTTCAATGAATATAATAGTACAAAGTAGTATGTGACCTCTACTCAGATTAGGTGGCACAAGGACAACTTTTTGTATTATGATGTGACCGTTCCTGTAAGTGAATGTTGGGATATTATAGTTGGAATATGTTTCCTATTATACCCTCCAACAGATCTATTCTCAAGTCCTATTTATTGAAGATCTGAAGACTTGAAGAAATGTTGTGAAAGTTGAGTTGCTTACAAACGTGTGTAAGTGTGTGTGATTGAGTTGCTTACAAGCTATGAAAGTGTCGAGCGAAATGCTGCAGTTGTAGTTGCTACGAGTCAAGTGAAAATACAAAATGCCGAAGTGCAAAATGCTGCAAGAAGTAGGAAAGAAAATCAAGAAATAATAACTAGAACAAGAAGTTCAAGAGCTGAAGAATACACGACAATATGCGTGCAAGGCGGAAGCAAGCACCAAGCTATAAACTCAAGAAGAATATGCTCAACAAATTAGAGCTTTGCTCTACAAGAAATGAGAGAAACATAGTCGTGTAAATTAGCAAGGTGTTGTTGCTCATATCTTGCTAAAAACACTTTTATGTTATTGTACTTCAATTGTGTCACCTGCTTGTTTAGAAGCATTTCATGTACACACCTTTGTAAACACTTTTCAAAGTGTAGATTCCTTGAGTGACTAAGTCGTTAGTATGGATACTTTAGAGGGCTAAGTTGTTTTCTAACACTTAGCGGTTGTAATCTGTTGAGATTATTGGATTAAGTCCTTGTCTAAGGCAAAACCACCTTGGTAGGTGGATTGGAGTAACTTTGTTAACAGTGAACCAGGATAAAAATAATTGTGTCAATATATTTTTATTGTCTTTTTAGCATTGATCTTTAATTCCGCAGAAAATACCATTGTTGGTGAAACCCAATTCAAACCCCATTTTCTTGTGTTTCTCACCCCTTCACAATCTACAACTGGTCCTCATACTCACTCATGCTTGGTATCAACAAAGTTCATGTATTTACCATTATTATTTTTGCTAATGCCACTCCATAATTATTAGTTTTTTATTTTCTATGACATTTTTTTCTTTCGATCACATGCAGCCTCTGGAAAGTTAAACTTGTCAATTGCTTGGAATGACTCAAAACTATTTCTGAATTTTGACCATCCTCAAGTTGTCGAAATCAAGACAAAGTGTATACCTCACTGCAGTTTCATTTGTTCACTTTCCTTCCTCATATAAACTTTTAGGTTTACCTAACAATGATACTTTGTATTAACCCTCGGATATCTTGACGGAAACCCATCTCTTGAAGCCTCTCAGAGTAGATAACTCAATTCATGCTCACAAGGGACATTTGATGACAGGTATTTTTCCTTAACAAAGGATGTCAGGAGCATTAGAGAGATGCTTAGTCTTTACAATGTAACTTCTTTTCCTTACATATATATTTCGTGCAGATTATTATTTCTCAATCTATGTGTTTATTAGCAAGATCCCTGCTTTTCTTCTCATCATGTAAGCATTTTTAATGCCCCTTTTGTTTTACATAGGAATCCTTCTACAATACGGTTGACACAACTAAGAGGTTCAATCCCAATCCTTTTGGTTGGTACTATGAACTATGTCCAAAATGTAACAAGACTAACCAATGCATTTGTGCCGACAACAAGTCAACTCCAATCACTAAGTAACCACGTTTTATTACATATATGATGTGAATTTTAGGATTTGCCATATATTATGCTCTTTGTATCCATCTCAACGCCTATTCTCTAACACATTCTACATTTCGTATTTTTAGGTACAAGATTGAAATTGAGGTTGAACATGACAATGTGACTGCTAATTTTGTATTTTGGGACAACGAATGTATACCAATTGTCGGTATGTCTGCTAATGCTTTAAGACAACTAATGAAACAGGTTTGTATATAATATGCAACTCTTTGTAATTCTGTCAACTTCCATTCAAAAATAACTTCAATTCTATTTTCAATCTCCAGCTAATGTTAACTCATCTTACTCGGGGGAAATTAACAAATTTGTCTTATGCATCTTTTTCCAGTTGAATACTATGTTTCAAACAGTGTTGGATGGCTCTTCATTACTAACAATTTTATTACATATGCCATTCAATAGTATCATGTCTTTTTTTAACACATTTAATAATAGCTTTCATTCTTTAATAACATTAATTGATTATTCACAACTCTGAAACTATTACTTAATTATTACAAGAAATACTTACTAAATTCATATTTATACCAAGCTATACAATATTATGATTCGCCTTACAATAATATTCTTATATTTAGTAGACAGTCATTCACTATACCAGCACCAATTTCTGACTGTTTTTCCTAACCACTTATCATTGTTCCTCATAGACCAACGACGACCATCCCTTGATTTACCCTGCACACCTTGACAATCTGCTGGAAAAGCCGTTTTCTTTTTATGTCAAATTTCAGCCATTCTACAAACAGGCCTCAGTCGTCAAACTTACTCAGGATAAAGACGTCATGCAACAGATTGAAGATGCCATGATTCCTACCGAGGTATGTTTTGTCATAGCTGGATAGATCACATATTCTAAATGTTAAGTGCACTAATGACCTAATACCAAAACACATAGATTGCCTAATAAACCACTTCTTTTTTTGTTTTAGGCTACTGCAATGATCCCCTACAAGGATGTTGATCGCAAGAGGAAAGCCACTATCACAGATGATGGCCTCAACCATAACAACACACTTACTCAAACATCTAATCCCACAGTAAGTTTTCATCCATTCTATTTATCAACCTAAAAAAACAGTTTTATCGTGTTAATTAGTTTTCTATTATACTATTTCAGAGTAACGCGTCTACTGCCCAGAACTGTAGCCTCGAACCAAGCTATAACAATACGCCTTCTAAAAGGTTTTCGCAAGATGTTCTAACTCAGGAGACAGAACTCTCAGATATAGCACCAAAACAATCTGCCACGAAGGGTGCAAGAGACAAAAGTGCACGACACAACAAGACTAAATGAAAGTTTGTTGCTTGGAGTTTTAGCTATTGACTAATGTTATAATTTGACATTTGAACTTCTACTTTTTGTATGTGCTGTCTAATTAAAGTTTGGACCTCTCTTTTCAACACTCTAGCAGTGGAGAATTAAAAACTTATTATGCAAACTATGTGTTCCTATGTTTTGTAATGATTTTTCCAATTTATGGAAAAAAAATTGTCATTGTTATGAAAATATTAATGTTATATCACTTATGAATAGGTTCTATCATCATGTGTTTCTCCATTTTCTTTCTTGAATTTAAAGGAAAAATGAATATTACATACAAAGGAATGATATATTTATTGCTCTTACACATGTGTGTCATTGTATTTTACACATCCTGTATAGTGTTGGTTCTATTTTCATGTGTGTCATTTTTTTACACATCTTGTATAGTTGTTACATATCCTATATATTCAATTGACTTATATATTCAAATGAATGATATATTTATTATTGTACTTTTTACTTTTTTATAGGCTTAAATAGTGTTTTAGTCCCTGTAAGTTAGCGAGTTTTTGGTTTTCGTCCCTATAATTTTTTTTTTGTTTTAGTCCCTATATTTCACATTCGCATTTGTTTTAGTCCCTAAAACCAAAATCCGCAGGAAAATCCAAAGGTTTCTTGCAGATTCTCCTGCATATTTTCCTGCGGATTTTGGTTTTAAGAACTAAAACGAATGCGAATGTGAAATATAGGGACTAAAACAAAAAAAAATAATTACAAGGACGAAAACCAAAAACACGCTAACTTACAGGGACGAAAACACTATTTAAAACTTTTTTTTATAATATTTTATCACAGAACAAAAACACAACATATTACATTAAGTTAATGAAATTAAAAGAATAAAAATACTAGTTCACAAAACTACAGAACCTGCATATGTAATAGCTGGCAAGACGAAAAAAAATACAAGAGGAATTCATGTTGCCCGAACCATATAAACTAATAAAAAAGAATTTAAAAATATGTTTGCTTCCTATTTAATGTCGCTATCATTATTATACTTGCGTGTTCAAGCAACCATGCTTCTGTCAATGAAAACCACCATCACATTAATGCAGCATACAACCTATGTAGGGTTTTATATTAATATCCTTTGAAAACTTGCTTTATTATAAATGTAATAAAATGCAAAGAAATTTGGATTTGACTTGTGTTACTTTATTTATGCTTCATCTTCCTAATTACGCGTGCAACATCATCATCAATTATACCTTATGAACATTATATTTCCCTCTGCACTCAAGTCCAGCTTGTTATGGAACTGACTGCAACCTCAGTACCATGTGCAGGTACGATGTTATCATGTTTAGAGCATCATACCCTTAAAACCCGCCAGATACAAAAAAAAAACACCTTTTCACATTTTGCCTTTTGTAAAGTACATTCAAACACAACTATAACTTGATGACAATTTAGTTTCCATTGATGTGTTAGGCATTTAGTTGGATTTGGATTGAATATAACTTAGTTGTCTTATATATTATCTATTCCTAACTTATATATTAACTTAAAATATTTTTAATAATACTATTTTTACAATATTATTGGAGTCATTGGAAGTACTATTTTTAACATAAAATATAGAAATACTATTTTTAACATCATATTTGATGCATTACCATTGGCTTTTTACATTTTGAAAATTTTGAAGTCGTTGGAGTAATAGTGGTGACAAGAAGGATCCATACAACTTGCTTCAACTTCAAATTGAACTCACAGCCTGTAAGTTTGAATCTCCATTAATCAACAACAAATATCCTATGATTGCTTAAACTTTTGCTTTATTGACAAATCATTGTTTGCAATCCTTACTTCCCTGCAACATTTATTAAGCATCGCCAATGCAACTTATTCTTTGTTGACATATATTTCTTTACAATCCTTACTACCTGCAACATTTCCTGCAACAAATCATATGTGAAACACTTTTTTTACAAATTTATTTCCTCTACTAAACTGCCTTTACTTGACCTTAACGGTTGCTCGTTTGATGTTACAGGTGACATACCATTGCAGCATAGAAGCGACGAAAACCTGAATTAATTGCGAAAAATAGGTTTTACAACAGTTATTATTTTCCCAATTTATCACAATTCCCGTTTCGTTTCTACATTCATACCTTTCAATTGCATAAACAAAATTTGTTATACTCTTATGAAAACAATTGTTTTATTTTATGTTGATAGCATGATGGGCTTATACTCTTATGATAATGGTTTTCTGCAAACACCTTTGTTGCCATAATGCACAATTTATTTTCTACTATATGTAGGGAAAGCAATCATAATTCTATCATTAACGATGTTACGTTCTGGAAGAAATATTCAACTAAGCGATCAAGATTTTGTAGATTTCATATAATTAAACAAAAGAAATTCAAGGGTTTTAAACATGTCAGCCCGACTTCCACCACTACCACTTTGACCAATAGGATTCCACTATCTAATATTTCGCTAGGAAGTTTAAATCAAGCTATCGATTCCAACTATCCACATACTCAGCCTACTCAATCCAAACATGATATTCAAACTCCACCAAAAATCTTCAACATTAATAACATGGGCACAAACCTACTATTTAGGTTCTCCAACGTCCAAAACAACGTAGATGATGAAAATCATGATTCAGCTATACTTCAACAGAGAGACAACACACAAATTCATTCCAATATTCGACGTAGCTCCACATTATCTATTTTGTAAGTAATTCAATTTTCATACAAACTTTGTTTTTGTATAATAAATTTTCATATTATTCCATCGAATGTTGCAGACATAGTCCAAATAGCAAGGTACAAGTCCTACACAACTCAAACGTGGCAAAGGTCGTCCAAATAAAGGGCCTCGTTTACCCGAAAGAGCACACAGCCTTATGCGCCACAATCTAATGGATGTGATCGCACCTTAACCTGTAACACCCTTTTTCTACCCAACAAAACATCGACGAATAACACGTCAAAATAATCAGAGTAACATCCCAAAAAGGGCATCACATATCGTCAAGAATCATCAAAACATTCACCTCTCCCGTTGTCATACCCCAAATTTTGACCACTAAGATTTCCCATCATTGTGAAAATCATCATCACAATACGGATGGACCATCATACTTCATCAGTCTCCCCAAAGATGGGTGAGCATCCACTACAATCAACAATTAGGGTTTCAAGCCCTCTCAGAGTTCTTAGACAAAGGATCAATCAAGGAATGACATGATCTTCAACTTGTCTAACCTCTCAAACACCTACAATGGATCAAAAGGACTCCCACTTCAAGGATCAAGCACAAGGCTGCTCCCTTATAGGTGGATCAAGTCTCAAGATCGACAGTGTCACCAAATTAGGGTTTTGGTCGACCAGGGCCTCCGGATGAAATTTTTTATCTGGGCACAAGCCAATGATCCAAAACATAACCTGATATACTTCATGGGACCTCATGGACCCAATCATCAAGTCAATTTTGCCTCAGGGGATGCATTCATAAAAAATCAGGAATTAGGGTTTCTTGACCTAATTCACCGCTAAGTTGACTTTTAGGGAAAATCATGAGCCAAGACCTCAAGAGAGGGTTTGAGGGTCTCTAATGAACTATATTGATCCATTTGCAACAATGGATTAATCCAAGAGGCTTGAGCAACAAGTTTCAATTTCATCTGCACCACAGTTAGGGTTTTAAGGAAAAAGTCAACTATAACTTTGACTTTTGACCAGGACATGCTCCCAAGCCCTAAGACATGATTCAATATACCCTATGCCACCCATGGAACATGTCCATCAAGTTTGATTTAGGTCAAGGACATGATTTCCTGAAGAATTGCACAGGTTGGAATTCATCGGATAAAAAGTCAACTGTGCACAAAAGTCAACTTTGACTTTTTGAGATTTTTCACAAAAATGGGTTTTTAACCCTAAAATGATGTTAATGTATGATTTGAATCATCATTCATCAAGAAAAATCAAGAAAAGTTGGATAACTTGTAAAAGGGGTAACCATAAAAAACTTAGAAAATTTTCTAAGTTAAAAATAAAGTGGCTAGGGTACCAACTTTGGAGGACCGTAACTCCTAAACCACAAAGCCATTTTCTCCCATCCAAGGCTTGATTTGTAGATCTCATTGCCCTCTACAAAAACTTCAACTAGACCTAATTCCAATTCATTGTGGATTTTGAGTTATGGAGTGATCAAAATCAAGAAAAGTCATTTTGTTCCAACATTTAGTGAAAATTTCACTAAGTCAGATTTTACCCTACTTTTTGCCAAATGTAGGGGGATTTTTCACTTGGATTCAAAAGAGATCAAAACCAAACATGTTTAAACAGTTGTTGTATCATATAAGGGATTTCCAAAATGGCCAAGAACATTACCAAATTCCATTTGAGTCATGAGATATGACATTGGAAAGTTGCCTTGCTGAAATCTGCCAAGGCAAGGCAGAATTTGCATTTTTGCTCGATTTGCCAAAATCAGCCAAATTCAAATGCTCCTATCCACTTGGACACCTCAGAGGATTGAATCTAAAGGGGACAATCACTGAGCCAAGCCTCCAAAGTCTTTGGAACAAGAAATAGCATGTTGAACCTAGAATGGCCAAAATAGGGACAAGACTCCAATTTTGGATTGGAGCATTCAATGGAAGCATCAATGTGGCATGGACTGAGCCATTCTCAACTGAATTCAGTTAAGACTTATCCAAGACCAAGGGAACCACAGCCCTGTGCCCTAACCTCTAGTCAATGGTTAGAGGAGACTTGGATTTCCATTGGCCAACATTGAATAAACACCTGCTGCAGTTGCCATTCACTGTGGATCCCAAAACAAACTTGCTCTACTATAAATAGAGCTCAATTTTGATCAGTTTAAGTACACCAAAGGCCTACAACACTTGCCTTTCTCAAAAACCACTTCTCACTCTAAAAAATGCCTTTCTTAGCAAGTCACTATCGGGTTTTTCATTAGAGAGCAATTCCACTCAAACCAATCACACACACACCTCATATACATCATATGTGAGCTGATCAAACACTTAAACAACAACTGGAACACTGATTTCTCAGAATCACCAGTCAATTGCTCAAGGTTTTAACCAAAGTGCAGTTGAGATGACATGAAGTGATCCAGCCATTCTCAGTCAAGTCCAAGCATTCAAACACACTCCATAGGGTGTAGGGAAGCTGTTCAGATCATCACAATTCATTTGTACCACCTCCTACTCAGAAATCAATTTGCTCTTGCTGTCACGACCTAGAGGTAAGCTTAAACTTGGTCATCTCTCAATCTATGCATATTTCCTCGCACAATACTTTTGCCAAATGTTCATAATCATGCATGGAATGATTCCCCTCAATTAATTGCATTGTTTGAATCGTGTATCAAAAATCCTAGCCTTCATGCAGAAATTAGGGTTCTTGAGGATTTTTCATGATTTCTTGTTATATGTTTAATTTAAATGAAATTAAATACCATAGACATGATCGTGAGGTTGAAACGAGTTGATTGGTATGTGGATTGCATGATATAATCAAGTATTCAGTGAGATTGGAGAGAAAATGCAAATCTGGGCAAGCCCAGAACACGCGCGTGTTCTTGGTTGTTCTTGGCGCCATTTTTCTAAAATTTGAATATTTGAATTTTGTGATTTTATTTAATTGATTCAAAAATTAATTTCTCTCTGAGTTTTAATGATCTTGAGTTGATTCATTTTTTAATAATTCACAAAAATGTTAAAATATTTTATTTTCCCAAAAAATCCCAAAAATATTATTTATTTCATATAATTGATATTTTTGCAAAGAATTAATGTTTTAATTGTTTTTGACATTTAAAATATTTTTTCCACCTTGATTTTGCAACTTTTAATGCTTTCTAATTATTTTGTAGATCAATACTTAATTTTTGAAACATTAATCCAAGATCACAATTTGTTTTTCCTATGTTAAACAATTTTAATCATTTTAATTGAATTTTTATTCAATTAAAACACATATTTGAAAACAAATTAGGATTTTTGGATTAATTCAACCCTCATAAATCATTTTCAAAATATTTTGGGCCTCTAATAGAGTGTAAGACCCAATCCATTTTTTGACCAAACCATTTTTGGGTCTCAGTGCATTGTATAAGTCCCGATACCGTCAAAAACCAACGGCGCAATCATCGCCTTTTAAAAAATAACCTTTTGGGCCTCTCCTCGAGCTATAAGACCCATTTAAAACTTTTTGGGCCTCTAATAGAGTGTAAGACCCAACCCCCTTTTAACCAAAACACTTTGTGCCTCACTTATTGTATAAGTCCCTCTGCGTTAAAAGAAAATCTCGGCGCGATCGCCATTTTAAACGGAAAAATCAACTGGGCCTACCCTCGTGTTATAAGCCCCACTCTTTTTCTTTAAACTTTTTGGGCCTCTTGAGAGAGTGTAAGACCCAACCCCCTTGTACAGAAAATAATTTTTGGGCCACAGTCACTTGTATAAGTCCCTCTGTACAAATTCAAATAGTGCGCTCACTGATAAAACCCTGGGCCTCTCCTTGAGCTGTAAGCCCCAAATCATTCTTTTTCAAAGCACTTTCTCCTTTGATTTTGAATTATACTGTTGTTTTCAATCTGTCTTTATTGAACAACTAACCAAACAACATGGAAGCTCTACAACCGAGTAAGTGGTTATCGCTTTCATTTACCGGTTTCATATACATATAACTGTATTGTGGGGCTGTTTCGCTGTAAGTCTTATTTCATAAACTCATATCAACTGTGTAATAATAGTATAGATATTTAGAGTTTCCCCGGCAACTACGTCTAGTACTAGGTAAAGCCGTTGATCACTCTTAGAAATAGTCAAAACTAGATCCCCATAGGATTACCAGACACAGTCTTCCCTCCTCTTGGGGTTAAACAATATGGAGATATGAAAGGCAGCATTCTCTGTGAACCCTTTCATATACTGTCACTCATAGAAGTTGTCAAGAAACTCTATTCCCCAGAGATGATCTTTTCTCCGTGAATTGCATCTCTTGAGTTTCTTCCAAATTCTCGAACTTTCCTGGCTTGATCTATTCTCGGTGAATGGCATGTCTTGAATTTCTCGGGGTTTGGGGACCCACATGCTTCTTAAAAGCACTTGTCAAGAAACTCTACTCCCCAGAGATGATCTCTTCTCCGTGAATTGCATCTCTTGAGTTTCTTCTAAATTCTCGAACTTTCCTGACTTGATCTATTCCTTGTGAATAGCTTGCCTTGAATTTTTCAGGGTTTGGGGACCCATCGGCTTCTTAAAAGCAATGGCCTACTCTTGGGCATCGTACAAGGACCCACAGGCTTCCTAAAAGCAACCTAGCCTCCTCTTGGGCTTAGTACAAGGACCCTGCGGCTTCCTAGAAGTACTCACAGCCTCCTCTTAGGCTTCGTATAATGATCTCTTCCTCCGGGAATGATAGCCTCCTCTTGGGCTTCATACAAGGACCGATCGGCTTCTTAAAAGTTTCCAGCCTCCTCTTGGGCTTCATACAAATTGTCCCGACGACCTCCTAGAGGTATAGGAACAGAGCTTAGTCATCTGCATAGAACAGTCCTTTCATAGAGTAAACTACTGTTTCTCAAAGCATGGTACAAAGGATGAAACTCTAGACATGGACAATCTAATATCCTTGAGTCTCAAAGACATTCTCAAGTGACCCCTTCGTTAAATAGGAAGAAAACCCGTAGACTCGGACAGTCTCAATACCCTTTGGATTTCCCACTTCCTTAAAGAACAGGAATAACCCGGATCCTCGAATCAAAATCCTTGAGTACAGTGTTGCTCATATAAGAACTGATTTTCTCTTTAAAAATCAGTATACTGGACCTGTCACTCAACTGAAACAGTAACCACAGCCTCCTCTTAGGATTTGTATAATGATCCTTCTCCCGTGAAGTTTGCCTCCTCTTGGGCTTTATACAATGATCCTCCCCAGCGGAGTCAAACAACATTTAGCCTCTCTCTCGGGCTTTGTACGAGACACATAAGAGACTCCCTCATTGAGTCAATCACCCTTTCGCCTCCATCTCGGGCTTTATATGAGATACAAAAAGGTTCTTATTGAGCCAAACAAACCTTCAGCCTCCATCTCGGGCTTCGTACGAGATACAAAAAACTCTCTTGTTGAGTCAAATAGCCTTCATCTCGGGCTTTATACGAGATACCAAAAGATTCCCTCGTTGAGTCAAAACCTTTTAGCCTCTCTCTCGGGCTTTGTACGAGACACATAATAGCCTCCTCTTAGGCTTTGTATAAGAAAACCACTGGTTGATCCAATCAACCGTTTAGCATCAAAGTTGTGCCTCGTTCACAGTACACAAACATCAACAACTCTTTCCCCTCCATCTAACTGCGGTAAGCGGCAAGCCTCTGGATCATCTACATCCATGCCACTGTCCCTCTTTTAGCATGAGAAATTCCTAAGGAAAGATAGCATTGCTCTACACTGAGTTAAAGTCTTCTCCTTCAGGTTAAAATCCCCTTTAAAGGAAATTATGGCATTGCCGGATTCACAAATCCCGGTTAAAGTAATTCTCCTTTATAAATAGTCGTAACAGACAAGCCCCTCTTTAGAGGTGACAAATTCTCTCTAAGGTCAACACTTTTAGCTTCACATCTTGGGCTTTGAACAAGATACAAACTACCTTTCGCTTCACGTCTTGGGCTTTGAACAAGACACCAAAACAACCGTTTCCTCCCACAAAATAGGAGGAACTACGATCGCTCTGATTTCCCTGTTTCGGTAAACGGGAATACGTAGGCATAAGATTGAAAGAAAAATCTTAGCGAGCACACTAAACAAAAACCCAAAATCCCATACTTTCATACATCTGTCCTAAACATCTCAACCGATAAACACCCCTTTTCACAAAATAACCTAGGAGAGACCCTGAATCTTTGTAGCATCTGTAAACCAACAGTTTTGACTGTTTAACCTCAGTATGCAAGCAGGAAAATGGCGACTCTGTTGGGGAATGCGCAGGTCTCTTTAGGGATCTTGTTCTTTTTTGTGGAAACCTTGACATCACTAGGATCTTAGGTCAAAACGCCGTTAGTTTGGAATGAAACCACAGATTGGTGATTCCGCCGGGGAACCCATTTTCTGTCAGGAACTTAAGATTCTTAGCTTTCAAAAGTCTAGGATGATTAGGACAAATATATATACTGCTTTTCCTAATTGCTATATGTGTTTATTTTTCTGCTAATGGGAATGCGTGTGATGCCGCATGTGATAAGATCGAGTATACACTTAAGATAAGTGATGGCGATGAGGTCGACCATCAACCTCAGTGGAGGCTGACCAATGCAACCCATTCTCTCACCTAGACAATGGGCCGATTGTGATGTGTGAGAAGCTCAGGAGCCAAACCCTTTCGTAGTGCGGAAACTATCGGAAATAGTTGTTATGCGATACTACCCTCATTTGAGGCTGGTAATCTATTCTCGGTGAATGGCACTTACTCTAAGATTGCTCTACAACTCGCTGGCGATCCGCTTGTTGTTTTGCTTTCCTGGGGGGAGCTGATGATAATGAGTACAGGTACAAAAATCACCTTAGTATAAACCTTTGGGGATGGGTAGAGCCTTGACTTCATGACAACGACCCATTGACCCCATGTTTTTTCTATGTTTTTGTGTGCTGCATTCATGCATTCATTTAAAAAACATTAAAACATTCAAAAAGTTTCTCTTCTAGTCTCTCTGTTTTTCAAATCAAACTGAGACTGTGATTGCAAATATCAGAGAAAAGGATTACGATAATGGATTTTGGTAGAAGGAGAACTCATAGTTACACCTTCAAGGTTCCAAAGCTAGAGGATTTGAGAAGGTTAGCAAGGATGATCACAAACCAAGAGGCTTTCAGAGCCAAACACGGAGGTTTGCTACCACTGTTTAGAGTCCATGTGATTGAGGGAATCATGGATACGCTCATTCAGTTTTATGATCCAGTTTATCACTGTTTCACATTCCTGGATTACCAGCTCGCACCAACGCTGGAGGAGTATTCTCATCTGATTGATCTACACATTACTGATCAAGCTCTATTTTCTGGACTAGAAGAAATTCCAAAGAATCAGACCATTGCAAGAGCAATTCATTTGGACGAGTCTGAAGTTAGGATTCACCTAACTACCAAGGGTGGCATCCAAGGTTTGCCAGCCCAGTTCTTGACAAAGAAAGCCCTGTATTTTGCCAGTATAGGGAACGTGACTGCTTTTGAAAGCGTCTTTGTCTTGCTCATCTACGGGTTATTTTTGTTTCCCAACATTAATAATTTCGTCGATATCAACTCCATTAAGGTTTTTCTCATTGGAAACCCTGTGCCGACTTTGCTCGCAGATGCGTATCATTCTGTACACTTGGGAAATTTGTACAGCGGAGGGGAGATCACATGCTGTGTACCTCTGCTTTACAAATGGTTTATCTCCCACTTGCCCAAGTCTGCTGCTTTTTGGGATTGCAAGAGTGCCTTACGTTGGTCGCCGAAGATTATGTCTCTTACCAACTCTGATATAGATTGGTGTAATAGGATCTATGATGGAATCAGGATCATTGACCGTTGTGGAAACTCCCCAACGTACCCCTTATAGGAATTAAGGGAGGAATTAACTACCATCCAGTATTGATTCTTCGTCAATTTGCATACCCGATGAGACACGTCCCACGGGGTGTTCATCTGGAAGGTCTTTTCTTCAAGGAAGGAGAAAATGACAGAGCACTAAAGACGGAAATAGTGCACGCTTGGAAGCATGTTCATAAGAAAGGACGAGAGTCTCTGGGAAAACCAGACTGTGTCTCGGTGGAGCCTTATCTCCATTGGGTACAAAATAGAGCTCTCAAGCTAAAGATGCCTTATCCTCGTTACGGAATTCTTCCGCCGAGGGAATCTGTCATGTATTTCATGACGGAAACTGAAAAGCTTCAGGTTACTCTCAACAAAGTTCAACGGGAGAGGAGGTCTTGGAAGAACAAGTACCGCACCCTCAACATAGAGTGCATCAAAATACAGCAACTACTGAAAGATAAGGATGCTCTGATTGAAATTTTGGAGCAACATGCTGTGGATAATCAGGATAACTAAAGGAATTTGCTCACTCCTTTCACCTGGCAAAGGAATGACAACCCGACAACGGCCCGAGAGCCCCGGTCAAAGAAAAAGAAGATACCAGAATCAGCACCCGAGTTCTCTCGGGACCCATTAGTTTAGGTTTCTGTTTCTGCACCTTGTAATCTACTGTATTTCCATTTCTGTAATCCTTTGAATTCAATAAAAGAGGGGTTTCCCCACCATTTGATATTTGCAATCTAATTGTCGAAGTTTATTTTGATTAAACCTTAAACAATTAATATAATCATTGCATTCATCATTCTCACATCACGTATTCTTTTTCCCTACGAATCTCACGTTTGTGTCTCGGTTCTAGAGTCAAACTGTCTCATTCGTATAATACTCGAGCCAATCGTCAGAAAAAGATGGATGATCTTGAGGAAGAGAACAGAGAGTTGAAGGAAGAGATTGACGCTCTGAGAGAGGATATGAGAAAGCTTCGTAACGACATGCAAGCCATGGCAGAAGCTCAGCTACAAAGAACTGTGATCTCAGAGATCACCTCAACGCCCATAGTGGAGAAGTATGATCCTAGGTATCAAATGCCGAAAGATCGTCCTTGGGGTATGCCTGTTAACTATATCCTGGAAGGATATGTTCCGCTGATCACTGAAGATCAGGGAATCACAGCAGAAGCCGCTGGGCCTGAAGGTTACAAACTTCGGGAAAACAAAGATGCCAGGGGCATACTGAAGACTCCTGAAGGTTACAAACTTCGGTAAACGCCAAGATTCGTTGTCGTAGTCATGGTACCACCCCCTGTGGTGCACACTGTCCCAGAAGGACAGATTCCACAGATACCTTCTGGTAAGAACGAAACTATGTTTGACAGAATTGAAGAATTCCAGGAGCAGTTCTTGGAAATGTAGAAGGAACTACAAGCCATTCGCGGTCAGGATTTATTTGGAAAGGACGCCGCAGATCTCTTCCTGGTCCCAAATGTGAAAGTCCCGCGCAAATTTCAAGTGCCCGACTTTGAAAAGTACAAGGGTAACTCTTGCCCTCAAAGCCATCTGGTGATGTACGCTCGGCGGATTTCAGCTCAGACAGAGAATCAGGACCTACTGATTCATTACTTTCAGGATAGTTTAACCGGTGCCGCACTCAAATGGTACATGGGTTTAAACCGTGCCACGATCAGCACATTCAGAAATCTTGGCACTGCCTTCGTCCAACAATACAAATACAATTTGGACATGGCACCCGACAGAGATCAACTCAGATCGATGTCGTAAAAGGACAAGGAAACCTTTAAGGAGTATGCTCAAAGGTGGCGTGAAATTGCCGCTCAAATTTGTCCACCTCTTGAGGAAAAAGAGATGACAAAGATCTTCTTAAAGACCTTAAGCTCATTTTACTATGACCGAATGGTTGCCAGTGCGCCCAGTGATTTCACCGAAATGGTTGGCATGGGCGTACGCCTTGAGGAAGCCGTCCGAGAAGGACGCTTGGTAAAGGACACTGGATCGACGAGCGGTACTAAAAAATACGGTAGTGCTCTCCCTAAGAAAAAAGAGCAAGATATTGGGAATATCTCTCTCGGAAAGCAAAGGCGACGTTATCAACCGGTAGCAGCTGTGACTCCTGCTATCAACCCTGCGTCTATTCCTACGTATCAACCTCAGGTTGCGCAGAGCCAACTTGATCAACAAAGGACACAACAGCTTCTTCAGCAGGCTCGTCCTCCATACAACAACAACCGTACAACACGACCACCAGGATTTGATCCTATACCCGTGTCATACGCAGAACTATTTCCATTACTACTGGCTAAGGGGCACATTCAGACTAAATCTCCTCTTACAGTACCGGAAAATACGCCTTTTGGTTTAAGGTGGATCAAACTTGCCCTAACCACCAAGGAGGTCCAGGGCATAACATAAAGACTTGTCTCAATTTCAAGTCCGACGTGCAAAAACTTGTTAGGAGCGGGGTCTTATCCTTCAAGGATACGAATCCTAATGTTCTCACGAATCCGCTGCCTCAACACGAGAAGGCTGCAGTCAATTTGATAGAAGGAGAGACTAACGATGTCTATCAAATTCACGATGTACTCTTGTTGAAAACCAATCTAGTTAAGATGCATTGTAGACAGAGTGGATATGGCCATGTGCCGCCTCATAATTATCACCAGTGTGATATCTGCTCTAAAGACAATCAAGGATATTCTGTGGTGCAAGCGGCCCTACAGGAACAGATGGATCTCGGATGGATCCAAGAGCACCGAGTTCGTGGAGTTAACATGGTTTACATGAATTCTAACGTCATTCAGAACCACGAAATCCGTGCAATGAATGCCAACTTGGTGGCGATGCACACAAGGCAAAGCCAGTATCATAATCTGCCGCGGCACAATTACAGTTCCTGTCTGATTTGCTCGGTAAACAAACAGGGATGCTCTTTCATACAAGAGGCCCTCCAGCGTCAGATGGATCTTGGATGGATCCAAGACTACCATGATAGGAATTCCTATCAAATCAACATGGTTCAGATCTTTGATATTTGCGTGATGAATACCAACCTGGTAGAGTTACATGCTGAGCAAGTTCGACTCAGATTCCTAATATCACATGACTATCAAAGCTGTAAGGCAGGTTGCGAAAATGATCGAGGTTGTACCCTTGTCCAGGAGGCACTTCAGCACTTATTAAATCACTGGTGGATGCCAATTTATATGGATGAAGATACTCAGCAAATTAGTATCAGTAACAGGAATCCTACTTGACGTCAAAGTCAGGATGTCTGATCTGTGGAAGCTAACCTAGTGAGGTTACATTGTATTCAAAGTGGGCGTGGCCAGGTGCCACCACACAACTATGAACGTTGTGGCGTCTGTTCGGAAAGTAACCAAGGGTGTTACTTTATGAGAGCAGCTCTTCAGGGTCAGGTCGATCGTGGAGAAATTCGTCCATATTCGGGTTCTAGACCCATCAACTGGACGCCGAACTACCTTGCCGAGCAAGTTGAGGATGTTGTCACGATCTCTGGTCGTCACCAGACCAGGGATGTTTTTGCCATTATCTCTCTACTTGACGAATCTAGAATTCCCAACCGAGAACGGATCGAGATTACTTATGCTGGTCAGAAAAATCAGAAGGTTCCCATAGTCATCTATCTACCGGGACCAACACCGTATGAATCAGCTAAGGCGATCCCTTACAAATACGGTGCAACGACAGTTGAAAATGGAAAGGAAATTCCATTACCCTCTGTCGTGAATATTGCAGACATCAGTCGTGTAACACAGAGCGGTAGAATATTTAACCGAGGAGTTGGAGAACCTAACAAGGAAAAGGAACTTCAAAAGGAAACTCCTGATCCATCAGTCGGTCAATTCAGTAATCCCGACCTTTCGAAAAATAATGATGAGATGCTGAAGCTCATCCAAAGGAGTGAATACAACATTGTTGATCAACTGTTACAAACTCCTTCAAAGATCTCGATATTATCAATGTTACTCAGTTCAGAAGCCCACAGGGAGGCCCTACAGAAAGTCTTGGAGCAAGCCTTTGTGGAACAGGATGTAACAATCAGACAGTTTGATAGCATTATCTCTAACATCACTTCCTGCAATAATTTGGGATTTAGTGATGAGGAATTACCAGAAGAGGGTCGCCGTCATAACATGGCACTCAACATTACAGTTAACTGCCAGGGCGATGCTTTAGCCAGCGTACTGGTAGACACAGGGTCAGCCCTGAATGTTATACCAAAGTCCACTTTGATGCAATTATCATTCAAAGGCCCTCCGATGAGAATCAGCGAGGTCGTCGTCAAAGCATTCGACGGATCCAGAAAAATGGTTATCGGCGAAGTTGATCTTCCTATAACTATCGGTCCTCACACTTTCCAAGTCACTTTCCAGGTCATGGACATCCGGGCAACGTACAGTTGTTTATTAGGAAGACCTTGGATACATCAGGCTGGAGCAGTCACTTCGATCCTCCACCAAAAGCTAAAGTTCGGCAAGAACGATCAACTTGTCACAGTTTGTGGGGAACAAGCCTTGCTTGTAAGCAACTTATCATCGTCTACTGGTATAGAACACGAGGAGGTTATTGGAACTCAGTTCCAAGCACTGTCGGTAAGCAAGAACAATCAGTTCAAAGGAGGAACCTCGATTTCCTCACACAATGATGTTATTAAAGCAGTCGAGAGTACCGATACAACAGGATGGGGACAGCTTGTCATTCCTACTAGCAATACAACAAAGAAGGGTCTTGGTTTTTCTGCAACCTGTACCCAGACAGCTGCCAACGATGAAAGTCTTCATCCCCTTCAAAACTTCTTCCACAGTGGAGGTTTTCTTCACCCGGTGTCTCAAGCAGTACATGCTATTAATGAGGAAGATCCCTCCGACACAGATGAAGAATGGAAGTCCTATCTAAACGAGGACGGTTATATGTCTTAGGAAGAGGTGTCTACGCCATTTTGCTATCCCGCACAGAGTCCGAGATTTATACCAAGGTCAGACATCGAAATGAACTACGGAGATTGTGATCCGGAAGGATGTCGTGCTCCGCCAAATTCATTAGAGGAAGACACTCTGATGAAAGACAACTTTGACCACAATTACTATGGCCCAATGGATGGTCTGCCAATGTGGCAACCTTACCCAGGAAATTTGGGGCAAGAGAGTCAGCCGAACAATGAAAATCAGCTGACCGTCATTGAACAGAATACCTGTGTCCCCACCATGTCATGGGATCAACACTCAGGTCATTCGAAAACTACTCAACATGAAGATGAATTCGCAACGTTTGCAGGAATTGAATTCATCAACTATGCTTTTCCCGAGGTCAACGTCATCGAGAGAGATGACTCCTCCAGTTCAAAAGAAATGTGGGACACCTTGGGATAACCGAGTGGGAAATACGACTATATGGTCAAGTACACCGCTCCCGAAATCTCTCGTATCAGGCTCGAAGATATCCAGCCTACTGGATGGGGAGATACAGCTGAGAGCACAAATGCTATGCAAAATACAACTGAGGAATTATCCTACGACAATTCTGCCTGGGAGACAGATTCCAATGATCCTGCTCCACCAGAAATCAGCGTTATTTCTGAAGACAAATCAAGGAAGGTGCCAGAATTTGTGATTCACCGAGGAGTTCGCCGCCAATGGGTTGCTGTCGAGGTTCCAAAGATCGTTCATCAGTCAAAGTAATTGCCATCTTTAACCTTTCACCCTGCCCAGGTGAAACGGATGTTTTGATAGGGCTCGCTTGCTGTAAATTTTCCCTCTTCGCTTAGCCCAAAGCCACAGAGTTTTGTTTTATAGGGCTGTAGTTTCAAGAATCGACTTGTTAATTAATAAAATAACGTCGTTCTGTAATTTCCGCATTAATTGCTGTTTTCTCTTTTCGTTTTTCAGAAAATGGTAATCCTAAAAAACAATTCAAATAAAAACAAGTAGTAATAAAATAAAACACTGCACACACTTGCATTTTCTCTATCTCTTCTAAACACGAATCATAACGTCATGCAGATTGCTTGTTTTAAACCCCGTTGAAACATACGATCCGATGCCTTCTCCCAACTTTGAGTTCCCAGTATTCGAGGCTGAAGAAGAAAATGACGACAAAATTCCAGAAGAGATCTCTCGACTACTCAGACAAGAGGAAAGGTCCATTGAACCTCACAAAGATCCATTGGAAACGGTAAACTTGGGTTCAGAAAAAGAGAGAAAAGAAATCAGGATTGGGGCACTGCTCAGTCCAACTGCCAAAGAGAGTTTGATAAAGCTTCTCAAAGATTTCCCCGATGTATTCGCTTGGTCCTATCAGGATATGCCAGGGTTGGATACCAGCATCGTGGAACATCACTTACCGTTGAGATCGGAATGTCCGCCAGTAAAGTAAAGGTTGAGACGCACTCACCCGGACATGCCCATCAAAATCAAAGAGGAGGTACAGAAACAGATTGACGCGGGTTTCCTCGCTACGTCTGAATATCCTCAATGGTTAGCCAACATCGTACCCGTTCCCAAAAAGGACGGAAAGGTCAGAATGTGTGTCGACTACAGGGATCTAAACAAGGCTAGTCCAAAGGACGATTTTCCTTTACCACACATTGACATGCTGGTAGATAGCACAGCAAAGTTTAAAATTTTCTCCTTCATGGATGGATTCTCGGGCTATAACCAGATCAAAATGGCGCTGAAAGACATGGAGAAAACTTCGTTCATTACCCCATGGGGCACCTTTTGTTACAAGGTAATGTCGTTCGGTTTGAAGAATGTCGGGGCAACCTATCAAATGGCCATGACTACTCTGTTTCATGACATGATACACAAAGAAATCGAAGTGTATGTCGATGATATGATTGCAAAATATAAAACAGAGAGTGAGCACGTTGAACATCTGTCAAAATTGTTCGAACGTTTAAGAAAATTCAAGCTTCGCTTGAATCCCAACAAGTGCGCCTTCGGTGTCCGTTCAGGGAAACTTTTAGGGTTCATCGTCAGCCAGAAAGGAATTGAGGTTGATCCTGACAAGGTCAAGGCCATTTGAGAAATGCCTTCTCCGAAAACTGAAAAACAAGTCAGAGGATTCCTGGGACGTTTGAACTACATCTCCAGATTCATATTCCTCATGACTGCCACATGTGCACCAATTTTCAAATTACTCAAAAAGAACCAGGATTGCGTTTGGGCAGAAGATTGTCAAACCGCCTTCGATAGTATCAAGGAATATCTGTTGAATCCCCCGATTATATCACCTCCAGTGGAAGGAAGACCGCCGATCATTTACCTCACAGTCCTAGAGGACTCAATGGGATGTGTACTTGGCCAACAAGACGAAACCAAACGGAAAGAGTCTGCCATTTACTATTTGAGCAAGAAATTCACTGACTGCGAAACTCGGTACACGATGCTTGAAAAAACTTGCTGCGCTTTGGCTTGGGCAGCCAAATGTCTTCTCCATACTACTTGGTTGATCTCCAAAATGGATCCAATCAAGTACGTCTTCGAAAAACCTGCTCTCACGAGAAGGATTGCCCGTTGAAAGATGCTGTTATTAGAATATGACATAGAGTACCACGCTTAGAAAGCCGTTAAAGGAAGTATTTTAGCCGATTATTTGCTCATCAACCGATTGACGATCAGGAATCAATCGGGTTTGACTTCCCAGACGAAGATGTTATGTATCTAAAAATGAAAGATTGCGATGAACCGCTACCCAGTGAAGGGCCAGAACCAGGTTCCCAATGGGGACTTATCTTTTACGGAGCAGTTAATCATTACGAAAACGGAATTGGGGCAATCATTGTTACCCCTCAGGGTACCCACATTCCTTTCACCGCCAGACTTGCGTTCAAATGTACGAACAACGAGGCCGAATACGAAACTTGTATTATGGGTCCCAAAGAAGCGATTGATTTAAGGATCAAAAACTTGGACGTATACGGCGATTCAGCCTTGGTCATCAATCAGATAAAAGGAGATTAGAACACACACCAATCAGGATTAATTCCTTACAAAGACTATGCAAGAAGGTTGTTACCCTTCTTTAACAGAGTTGAGTTTCATCATATCCCTCGTGAGGAGAATCACATGGCTGATGCATTAGCCACACTCTCTTCCGTGATTAGTGTAGGTCAATGGAACGACCTACCTAAGATTGACATAATGCACCTTGAACGGCCTGCTTACATCTTCACGATTGGAGCAGTCATAGACGACAAACCTTGGTATCACGATATCAAATGCTTCCTTCAGAAACAAGAGTACCCATCTGGGGCACTCAGAAAAGACAGGAAAACCCTCAGAAGATTGGCTGGAAGCTTCTTCTTGAGTGGTGACACTCTCTATAAGAGAAATTTTGACATAGTCTTGCTCCGATGCGTCGACAGACCAGAAGCAGACATGCTTATGAAAGAAATTCATGAAGGATCCTTTGGCACTCATGCCAACGGACACACAATGGCGAGAAAAATTCTAAGAGCAGGGTACTATTGGTTGACCATGGAATCCGACTGCTACAAGTACATGAGGAGGTGTCACAAGTGTCAGATATACTCCGACAAAATTCATATACCGCCATCACATCTCAAAGTTCTCTCTTCCCCGTGGCCTTTTTCCATATGGGGAATCGACATGATTGGCATGATTGAACATAAGGCTTTAAACGGACATCGGTTCATTCTAGTAGCCATTGACTATTTCATCAAGTGGGTCGAAGCAGCGTCGTACGTTAATATAACCCGACAAGTGGTGGTCCGCTTTATCAAAAACAATATCATCTGCCGTTATGGTGTTCCAAGCGAGATCATTATTGATAATGGATCTAACTTGAACAACAAGATGATGAAGGAGTTGTGTGCAGAGTTCAAGATCGAACACCATAACTCATCTCCCTACCGACCCAAGATGAACAGAGCGGTAGAAGCGGCCAATAAGAACATTAAGAGGATTGTTCAGAAGATGGTTGTAACCTACAAAGATTGGCACGAAATGCTACCCTTTGCTCTTCACGGTTATCGCACATCTGTCCGCACTTCAACAGGGGCTACCCCTTTCTCTCTAGTGTATGGCATGGAAGCAGTGCTCCCCATAGAAGTAGAGATCCCGTCAATCCGAGTATTGATGGAAGCTAAGCTCATCGAAGCTGAATGGTGTCAAAGTCGACACGACGAATTAAACCTGATCGAAGAGAAGCGAATCACGGCACTATGCCATGGTCAATTGTATCAACAGAAAATGAAGAGGGTGTTTGACAAAAAGGTCTGACCTCGCGTATTCAGAAAAGGAGGCCTCGTGCTAAAAAAGATACAATCATTTCTCACTGATTCGCGAGGTAAATGGACTCCGAATTATGATGGCCCCTATGTGGTCACGAAAGTTTTCTCAGGCGACGCCTTGAGACTTGCAACCATGGACGGAGAGGAATTTTCCTACCCCACAAATGTTGATGTAGTCAAGAAATACTTTGCCTAAACTAAACTAAAAAAAAAATGCCTCGGTGGATTGAAAACCCGAAAGGGCGGTCCAGGCAAAAGTTAGAGACATAAAAAGAAAAAAAATCATCCCGGTGGATTGGAAACATCACATTACAATCCAGGCAAAAATTAGGGATAATGGCAAGTAACTATGTTCAACAGAGGCAAGTCACTCAGCAGCAGCAGTTACATCATCCATCGGAGGAAAACTCCAGTCAAGGTCATCTTCGACAGAAGCTCAGGATGCCCCGAATTCAAAGTTGGTAGAAGGATAGTGGTCGTTATGTTTCAACGTAGCCCTTTTCCCTGTAAATTACCATTTTCTAACTTTGTATATACTCTTTGGAATCACGCGTTTGGTTGATCTCCATCTTATCAATAAAATTTGAGCCCTTGTGCTTTTGTTTGTAATTCTTACTTGTTTTAGCTTTACAGAACGACATTTTAACATGATTAGCGATTCTTGAAATGAAACAAAAATGAATTTACTTGTTAAAACTTTTTCTGCTTTTAAATTAAAGACGACAATTTCTTTTGACTGTTGAACATCAAAAGAACATCGGTCGCTTCTCCAGAAGTAATCGAACCTCAAAGTGCAGAATCAAAGTACTCCTTCTAACCCAGTACGCCTGAATGAAAGGATCAACTGTGTCAGAGACCTTGTTTCGTCTGACACCCCTCGGCCGAGTTCTCATCTACTAAGCCCGATCGACGTAGCTCCCAATAGGGACTCTCTCTCCTAAGCAAGGTGGAATTGCTATCTTGAACCAGCGGTACTTCTTCGCCCTGCAATGGCCGAGTATCCAGTCGTGTTCACCTGTCTGTTTGTATGTCGCGTCAGTTTTGTCAGCATAAACATACATGCATCATTGCATTATTGATTTGCATTCACATTTCATATTGCATCGCTATCACTCTAGTCGGTCTTGTCCCCTAGTGATAAAAGTCCTCTCAATCGAGTTGTCAGCCCTTTCTTCGTCAGGAAGTGTTACGTCTGAACAATCTCTCTCCTCCAGTGTATCTCTGGATTAGAGTCAGCACTCGACCACTTTGATAACTTGAACCTCTGAAATACCAGAGAGCCCTCAGTTAACATCACTCTTCGCCATTGAAGATGATATCCTTGTTTTCCCGGATTAAAGAAAATCCTGAGAGAAAGCCTCCTAAAAAGGGTGTTGGCAGTTTTTCTCCGAAAAACCCACTGATGAAAAGGTCATCGACACCTCAAAATTGGATCACATCATATGGCATTTCTCCGAAAAGATCTCCGAGAGAAGTATGATGTAAAGACCCCAAACGAATGCAGTCTCTCAAGACACTCGCATTCCCCAAGTAGAGTCAACAAATGGCATCTCCAACAGAGAAGTTTGTACACCTCTACAACTCAGACGACTGGTTTCCCCAGCAAGTCTGACATCGAAACTCTTTCCACTCAAATGGCATCTCCCCAGGAAAATTCGGCGAGAAGTTTGAAGGAAAGCCGCTACGAATAGCGTCCCTTGTCAGTAAAGTTTCTTAGACAAAGGATCAATCAAGGAATGACATGATCTTCAACTTGTATAACCTCTCAAACACCTACAATGGATCAAAAGGACTCCCGCTTCAAGAATCAAGCACAAGGCTGCTCCCTTCTAGGTGGATCAAGTCTCAAGATCGACAGTGTCACCAAATTTGGGTTTTGGTCGACCAGGGCCTCCAGATGAAAATTTTTATCTGGGCACAAGCCAATGATCCAAAACATAACCTGATATACTTCATGGGACCTCATGGACCCAATCATCAAGTCAATTTTGCCTCAGGGGATGCATTCATCAAAAATCAGGAATTAGGGTTTCTTGACCTAATTCACCCCTAAGTTGACTTTTAGGGCAAATCATGAGCCAAGACCTCAAGAGAGGGTTTGAGGGTCTCTAATGAACTATATTGATCCATTTACAACAATGGATTAATCCAAGAGGCTTGAGCAACAAGTTTCAATTTCATCTGCACCACAGTTAGGGTTTTAAGGAAAAAGTCAACTGTAACTTTGACCTTTGACCAGGACATGCTCCCAAGCCCTAAGACATGATTCAATATACCCTATGCCACCCATGGAACATGTCCATCAAGTTTGATTTAGGTCAAGGACATGATTTCCTGAAGAATTGCACAGTTTGGAATTCATCGGATTAAAAGTCAAGTGTGTACAAAAGTCAACTTTGACTTTTTGAGATTTTTCACAAAAATGGATTTTTAACCCTAAAATGATGTTAATGTATGATTTGAATCATCATTCATCAAGAAAAATCAAGAAAAGTTGGATAACTTGTAAAAGGGGTAACCATAAAAAACTTAGAAAATTTTCTAAGTTAAAAATAAAGTGGCTAGGGTACCAACTTTGGAGGACCATAACTCCTAAACCACAAAGCCATTTTCTCCCATCCAAGGCTTGATTTGTAGATCTCATTTCCCTCTACAAAAACTTCAATTAGACCTAATTCCAATTCATTGTGGATTTTGAGTTATGGAGTGATCAATATCAAGAAAAGTCACTTTGTTCCAACACTTAGTGAAAATTTCACTAAGTCAGATTTTACCCTACTTTTTGCCAAATGTAGGGGGATTTTTCACTTGGATTCAAAAGAGATCAAAACCAAACATGTTCAAACAGTTGTTGTATCATGTAAGGGCTTTCCAAAATGGCCAGGAACATTACCAAATTCCATTTGAGTCATGAGATATGACATTGGAAAGTTGCCTTGCTGAAATCTGCCAAGGCAAGGCAGAATATGCATTTTTGCTCGATTTGCCAAAATCAGCCAAATCCAAATGCTCCTATCCACTTGGACACCTCAGAGGATTGAATCTAAAGGGGACAATCACTGAGCCAAGCCTCCAAAGTCTTTGGAACAAGAAATAGCACGTTGAACCTAGAATGGCCAAAATAAGGACAAGACTCCAATTTTGGATTGGAGCATTCAATGGAAGCATCAATGTGGCATGGACTGAGCCATTCTCAACTGAATTCAGTCAAGACTTATCCAAGACCAAGGGAACCACATCCCTGTGCCCTAACCTCTAGTCAATGGCTAGAGGAGACTTGGATTTCCATTGGCCAACATTGAATAAACACCTGCTGCAGTTGCCATTCACTGTGGATCCCAAAACAAACTTGCTCTACTATAAATAGAGCTCAATTATGATAAGTTTAAGTACACCAAAGGCCTACAACACTTGCCTTTCTCAAAAACCACTTCTCACTCTCAAAAATGCCTTTCTTAGTAAGTCACTATCGGGTTTTTCATTAGAGAGCAATTCCACTCAAACCAATCACACACACACCTCATATACATCATATGTGAGCTGATCAAACACTTAAACAACAACTGGAACACTGATTTCTCAGAATCACCAGTAAATTGCTCAAGGTTTTAACCAAAGTGCAGTTGAGATGCCATGAAGTGATCCAGCCATTCTCAGTCAAGTCCAAACATTCAAACACACTCCATAGGATGTAGGGAAGCTGTTCAGATCATCACAATTCATCTGTACCACCTCCTACTCAGAAATCAATTTGCTCTTGCTGTCACGACCTAGAGCTAAGCTTAAACTTGGTCATCTCTCAATCTATGCATATTTCCTCGCACAATACTTTTGCCAAATGTTCATAATCATGCATGGAATGATTCCCCTCAATTAATTGCATTGTTTGAATCGTGTATCAAAAATCCTAGCCTTCATGCAGAAATTAGGGATCTTGAGGATTTTTCATGATTTCTTGTTATATGTTTAATTTAAATGAAATTAAATACCATAGACATGATCGTGAGGTTGAAACGAGTTGATTGGTATGTGGATTGCATGATATAATCAAGTATTCAGTGAGGTTGGAGAGAAAATGCAAATCTGGGCAAGCCCAGAACACGCGCGTGTTCTTGGTTGTTCTTGGCGCCATTTTTCTAAAATTTGAATATTTGAATTTTGTGATTTTATTTAATTGATTCAAAAATTAATTTCTCTCTGAGTTTTAATGATCTTGAGTTGATTCTTTTTTTAATAATTCACAAAAATGTTAAAATATTTTATTTTCCCAAAAAATCCCAAAAATATTGTTTATTTCATATAATTGATATTTTTGCAAAGAATTAATGTTTTAATTGTTTTTTACATTTAAAATATTTTTTCCACCTTGATTTTGCAACTTTTAATGCTTTCTAATTATTTTGTAGGTCAATACTTAATTTTTGAAACATTAATCCAAGATCAAAATTTGTTTTTCCTATGTTAAACAATTTTGATCAATTTAATTGAATTTTTATTCAATTAAAACACATCTTTGAAAACAAATTAGGGTTTTTGGATTAATTCAACCCTCATAAATCATTTTTAAAACGTTTTGGGCCTCTAATAGAGTGTAAGACCCAATCCTTTTTTTGACCAAACCATTTTTGGGCCTCGGTGCATTGTATAAGTCCCGATACCGTAAAAAACCAACGGCGCGATCGTCGCCTTTTGAAAAATAACATTTTGGGCCTCTCCTCGAGCTATAAGACCCATTTAAAACTTTTTGGGCCTCTAATAGACTGTAAGACCCAACCCCCTTTTAACCAAAACACTTTGGGCCTCACTTATTGTATAAGTCCCTCTGCGTTAAAAGAAAATCTCGGCGCGATCGCCATTTTAAACGGAAAAATCAACTGGGCCTACCCTCGTGTTATAAGCCCCACTCTTTTTCTTTAAACTTTTTGGGCCTCTTGAGAGAGTGTAAGACCCAACCCCCTTGTACAGAAAACAATTTTTGGGCCACAGTCACTTGTATAAGTCCCTCTGTACAAATTTAAACAGTGCGCTCACTGATAAAACCCTGGGCCTCTCCTTAAGCTGTAAGCCCCAAATCATTCTTTTTCAAATCACTTTCTCCTTTGATTTTGAATTATACTGTTGTTTTCAATCTGTCTTTATTGAACAACTAACCAAACAGCATGGAAGCTCTACAACCGAGTAAGTGGTTATCGCTTTCATTTACCGCTTTCATATACATATAATTGTATTGTGGGTCTGTTTCGCTGTAAGTCTTCTTTCATAAACTCATATCAACTGTGTAATAATAGTATAGATATTTAGAGTTTCCCCGACAACTACGTCTAGCACTAGGTAAAGCCGTTGATCACTCTTAGAAATAGTCAAAACTAGATCCCCATAGGATTACCAGACACAGTCTTCCCTCCTCTTGGGGTTAAACAATATGGAGATATGAAAGGCAGCATTCTCTGTGAACCCTTTCATTGACTGTCACTCATAGAAGTTATCAAGAAACTCTATTCCCCAGAGATGATCTCTTCTCCGTGAATTGCATCTCTTGAGTTTCTTCCAAATTCTCTAACTTTCCTGGCTTGATCTATTCTCGGTGAATGGCATGTATTGAATTTCTCAGGGTTTGGGGACCCACAGGCTTCTTAGAAGCACTTGTCAAGAAACTCTACTCCCCAGAGATGATCTCTTCTCCGTGAATTGCATCTCTTGAGTTTCTTCCAAATTCTCGAACTTTCCTGACTTGATATATTCCTTGTGAATAGCTTGCCTTGAATTTTTCGGGGTTTAGGGACCCATCGGCTTCTTAAAAGCATCGGCCTACTCTTGGGCATCGTACAAGGACCCACAGGCTTCCTAAAAGCAACCTAGCCTCCTCTTGGGCTTAGTACAAAGACCTTGCGGCTTCCTAGAAGTACTCACAACCTCCTCTTAAGCTTCGTATAATGATCTCTTCCTCCGGGAATGATAGCCTCCTCTTGGGCTTCATACAAGGACCGATCGGCTTCTTAAAAGTTTCCAGCCTCCTCTTGGGCTTCATACAAATTGTCCCGACGACCTTCTAGAGGTATAGGAACAGAGCTTAGTCATCTGCATAGAACAGTCCTTTCATAGAGTCTACTACTGTTTCTCAAAGCATGGTACAAAGGATGAAACTCTAGACATGGACAGTCTAATATCCTTGAGTCTCAAAGACATTCTCAAGTGACCCCTTCGTTAAATAGGAAGAAAACCCGTAGACTCGGACAGTCTCAATACCTTTGGATTTCCCACTTCCATAAAGAACAGGAATAACCCGTATCCTCGAATCAAAATCCTTGAGTACAGTGTTGCTCATATAAGAACTGATTTTCTCTTTAAAAATCAGTATACTGGACCTGTCACTCAACTAAAACAATAACCACAACCTCCTCTTAGGCTTTGTATAATGATCCTTCTCTCGTGAAGTTAGCCTCCTCTTGAGCTTTATACAATGATCCTCCCCAGCGGAGTCAAACAACGTTTAGCCTCTCTCTCGGGCTTTGTACGAGACACATAAGAGACTCCCTCATTGAGTCAATCACCCTTTCGCCTTCATCTCGGGCTTTATACGAGATACAAAAAGGTTCTTATTGAGCCAAACAAACCTTCAGCCTCTATCTCGGGCTTCGTACGAGATACAAAAAACTCTCTTGTTGAGTCAAATAGCCTCCATCTCGGGCTTTATACGAGATACCAAAAGATTCCCTTGTTGAGTCAAAACCTTTTAGCCTTTCTCTCGGGCTTTGTACGAGACACATAATAGCCTCCTCTTAGGCTTTGTATAAGAAAACCACTGGTTGATCCAATCAACCTTTTAGCATCAAAGTTGTGCTTCGTTCACAGTACACAAACATCAACAACTATTTCCCCTCCATCTAACTGCTGTAAGCGGCAAGCCTCTGGATCATCTACATCCATGCCACTGTCCCTCTTTTAGCATGAGAAATTCCTAAGGAAAGATAGCACTGCTCTACACTGAGTTAAAGTCTTCTCCTTCAGGTTAAAATCCCCTTTAAAGGAAATTATGGCATTGCCGGATTCACAAATCCCGGTTAAAGTAATTCTCCTTTATAAACAGTCTTAACAGACAAACCCCTCTTTAGTGGTGACAAATTCTCTCTAAGGTCAACACTTTTAGCTTCACATCTTGGGCTTTGAACAAGATACAAACTACCTTTCGCTTCACGTCTTAGGCTTTGAACAAGACACCAAAACAACCGTTTCCTCCCATAGAATAGGAGGAACTACGATCGCTCTGATTTCCCTGTTTCGGTAAACGGGAATACGTAGGCATAAGATTGAAAGAAAAATCTTAGCGAGCACACTAAACAAAAACCCAAAATCCCATACTTTCATACATCCGTCCTAAACATCTCAACCGATAAACACCCATTTTCAACAAAATAACCTAGGAGAGACCCCGAATCTTTGTAGCATTTGTAAACCAACAGTTTTGACTGTTTAACCTCAGTATGCAAGCAGGGTTAATTGGAGACATCTATTTCCCTTCCTTCATCAGCTTCAATAGGATAAAAAATGAATCGAGTTGTAGTACTAGAGCGATCGTGCTTTGCAACCACATCCAAAAATCACTCGCTACACCCGTCACACGGGTTTTACCATCACAAATTACTTAAACACCACGCAGTGAAAATCAAGTTTAAAACTAAACACTTTTATAATTCAAAACTTCTCAAATAAAACTCATGAAAAACATCATGTCCACAAAACAAAAGAACGAAATCGTTCGACTCAAACGTCCCGACCCGATGTTACATATCAGAGCAAGACCCTCAAAATCGACGGAGAAATAAAAAATGCTTCAAAACTAAATCTTCATGCGCCAAGGAGCTAAACCTGATCACCTGCATGTTACCCACGTGGAGGCAACATTCAAACAGGCAGGGTGAGTAATCACGAAATCAATATATAAGATATGCGTAAAAGATAAAGCACAAATAGCATCATCATCAATCACACACTTAATCAAAACATATCAATAACATCAATGTAATGCAATACCACATAGTATGCAATGCAATGTCAGACTCATGCATGTGGTACCAACATCGTCATAATTCGATGGACACTGGGCCATCACCCTCCAAAGATCCCCACCAATTGGATCGATTCTACACAAGAACCATAAAACACTTCAATCCACACAATGGGATTGAAGCCACCAAAAGGACCGAAGTCCGACTATGCCATGAATGCATGATGCAAAATCATCATAATAAACATCGTCATAATATCGTCATAGTTGCATCATCATTCATGAATTCATCATCAAACAAACATCATAACATCACATCCATTTGCACTCGTCAAAGTTCATCAGTATAACTCACAATGCGTCATAGTTGGTTCATCACATAAAATCCCCAATTTTTATTCTATTCTTCGTCATTACTAGATTACTAGTGTCATATTATCTCATCATATCCCTACGTCTCAAGGAAACCACGTTACAATTGAAATCGAGACTGAAATCGCAAGAGCCGAAAATTTTATACACACCATTGTCCATACACGTATGGACCACCCTGATACGCGTATGGCCCAAATTGCACGCCAACCCTTACGCATAATGCCCTCTTCAATACGCGTATCAGCAGAGAGGTCATCCCTCTCAATTCTCCTTCAGATATCCTTACGCGTACTGGCTAGCCCATACGCGTAAGGCTCCTTTCCCAATCCCATACGCGTAATGCATCATCCCTTACGCGTATTCCTTTTCTTCCTCAGTCTCCCATACGCGTATGGCCTTATGCTACGCGTATTGCCCAACTTCCCTACGCGTATGGTACGCGTATCAACAGAAGGCCGTGTCAGCCCTTGGGGACAGGTGTGTACGCTACGCGTATCACCTTGGGAGTGTCATCGTTACGCGTATTGCCTTCCCCAGTACGCGTATTGCCTTCTCCATTACGCGTATTGCCTTCCCCCTTACGCGTATCGCCAGAGACTCCTCCAAAACTCAGATTTCGCATCTGAACGCAAAATCCCTCTTCCCAGCACCTTCGATCTACCAGAAACAGCCTCAAATCATCTTTGATGCATCCCAGATCTAAGTTATTCATCCTACTTCATCATCTACATCAATTACCCTTAATTACTAAGTCTGAATTTAGTTATTATTAGGTTCGATTTACAGATCTGGTTACCCAAAGTTCGTCACAGCATCAATTACACAGATTCAACATCATTGCAGCAAATCACACAGATTTCATCACAGAAAATCATATACATACAGGCACAAAATTCCATATCAAACATATTAACCCAGATTACCCCCCATACCTCGAAATTCCAACAGATATTCTTCATTTTCCGGGGTTCTACGGTCGATTCCTCAATCTAGCCTCCTTTCCTCAGATCTCTAATCGCTCCTTAGGGTTGAAAAATTCTGATTTCAAAATCCCTACTTTTCTCTTTTGTTAAACCTAAGGGTTTTTGGGCCTTAATCTCTGTTTACCATGTTATCCTCCACTAATCCCCTCCACATTACCGTATTACCCTTAATGGTCTCTTGATTATTTAATTAACAATAATAATAATAATAATAATAATAATCTAAATAATATTTTAATTATTCAAATTATTTCAATACTATTATTAATAAAATAATCTAATTAATCTATTAAATCTAAAGCCTCAAAGTTCCCTTAACCCAAGGATACCCCACAAATCACATAATTCATCAATGTCACAAGGTCATCACAGAGCACCAAAACACCGCATAATCATAATAATTAAATAAATGAATATTATAATTATTTGGGGCGTTACATAACCTACAATGCAAAACCAGCATACAATTCCTCCTGTGTGAGCATATATATTTCTATCTCATTTTAAGCATAAATGATGTAATCATCAGGAATCATACTTACTTTTTGAATTGTCGTGAGAAGCATGAATGCCAATCGTAATTCCCCGACGATAGACACTGGACTAAAGGAAGACATTGTTTTTTACATCAATGTTGCTACCCAAAACAGTGTAACACGGACTGAACAAGTCAAACGGGGCAGAGGCCGTCCAAAAAAGGAACTTACGCATGACCTGTTGTGCAACGATCCATTGAATGTCATCGTACCTCAACCTTCAATGCAGACCCGACATACAATACCTCTTATGTAAGTATATATATATATATATATATATATATATATATATATATATATATATATATATATATATATATATCCCATTTTTATGCATATATGTTGTAATCATTGGGTATCATACTTAGCTTTTGGATTAATTATACAATTCAGCTCTGGCTATGGTATTTTCCCGACAGTAGAACAAGCCACCTCCCCAGTTTTTAAGCCTACTGTTAACATCATTAGAACAAGCCACCTCCCCAGTTTTTAAGCCTACTGTTAACATGGATTTTGAAAGTGACAATGATGATGACTCAGACTATGCTCTGTTCTTAAGTATGTATCTCTTTCTAAATTTTCGTAATGGTTTTCGGTTTCAAATTTTTGGATTATGGAATTATTGGCATTTGTTGCATGTAACCCCACAAAGCCAACATTGCTCAGAGTATTCATTGCTAATTCGTAATATGGTTTTTCTTATACGAAAGGTCCTGATTCAGATGATGACTCCAGCTTGGATACCATTTTCAACTGCCAACCAACCTGATTTAATTTACCAAGGTATACCTTATATAATACATTCCTGCCATTTAAATTATCCTCTTTTAAATTATTATTTCTCATTCTATTGCTAATTTGGACTAGAATATTCTGATTTGGGTGATGCGATGATTGAGTGTCGACATTGTAAGGCCTTGATGTGGTACCAAGCGAGAATGGATAAACATAAACATTCAACAAATCCCAAGTACACCTTATGTTGTGGGAATGGAAAGTGGAACTTGCTTACTTAAAACAGCCTACACAAATATTATCACATTTGATATTTGATATAGATGCAAAGGATAGTAAAAATTTCCAGGAAAACCTACGCACTTACAACATGATGTTTGCATTCACTTCATCTGGAGCAAAGTTGGATAATAAATTCAATAACGTACGGGGTCTACCAATAATACGCATTCAAGGACAATCTTGCCATAGCATTGGAAGTTTATTGCCACCCGAAGGATATCCACCTAAATTTGCACAGTTGTACATCTATGACACAGAAAATGAAATCAAAAATAGAATGGAAGTTCTATGGTACCTGTCTATACTTACCTACTCTCACTATCTTAGATTTCTTCATAATCTACATATGCGAGTTAACAGTTATATGGAAGCTTAATAACATGTTTAAATACTTAAGTATACATATCTTTATTGACTTAATAAATGCCATGTCATCTATTATACATACAACTATTTATTGTTGCACATAAAATTAACTCTTTCATTTTAATTGGCTCTCTAGGAACAAAAACAACATTGATCCCCTGATAGTCAAAACACGATGTGATATGTTGTACAAGCATAATACACATACAAAGAGTTTCCTCATGGAAAGACCAAGACTAAATCAAGGCAATGTCCATAATTTGAAACTCCGATTAATTGCAAATAGAACTACAGATGGAAGAGTGTACAACCAACCTACTGTTTTTGAGGTGGCTGAATTAATTGTTGGTGACATTGACACAGCTGAAGAAAAAGACATAATTATGTAAAATCAAGGAGGAAAACTAAAACGTATAGATGAGTTTCAGGCAAGCTATATGGCTTTCCAATGTCCATTGATATTTCCACATGGAGAAGATGGTTATAGACCTAATGTTGCTCACCGATATCTTGACATCTTTGATGATAATCCGAGGAACAAGCTTACTATTCGAGAATGGCTTACATTTTGAATTCAAAAAAGGTGACACAAGGGTAAGACACTATTATCATCTAGGAGGTTGTTTCAACAATTTTTGGTAGATGGTTACACAATGCTTGAAGGTGAAAGGTTGAAATGGCTCAGAAATAATCAATCAAAGCTTAAGGTGTCAAAGTATAACAATCTAAATCAAGATGGAGCCCAAAGTCAAACACCTGGTTCAAGCACAGGAAAAAGAGTTATTTTACCATCATCTTATGTTGGAAGTCAGAGATTTATGGATCAGTTGTACTATGATGAGATGACAATTTATAGTAAAGTGGGATTTCCAAACCTATTTATTACATTCATATGCAACCCTAACTAGCCTGAAATCCAGAGAGCCTTGAATCCCCTGAACTTGAAGCCACATGATATACCTGACATCATTGCTAGGGTATTCAAAATGAACTTTTATAACCTCTTATCAGGCGTTACAAAAAAATGTGTCCTTGGGAAAGTTCTTGCTTGTAAGTTGATTGATCGTACTATAATTTTCATAACTTTTATGTATTTTATATGCCTTAAGATTTCATTTTCAATATAATTATTTTATTTCATTTCATACATGTACACAATAGAACTTCAAAAGAGAGGTTTTCCACATGCCCACATTCTTATATTCTTGCATCCATAAAATAAATATTCAGCACCTGATGATATTGATAAAATTATATCTGCTGAGGTACCGGATCCTTTGAAATATCCAAGATTGTATAATTTGGTGAAAAACCACATGGTACATGGACCTCGTGGTTTGGTAAACCCAAAATGTCCATGCATGAAGGATGGAAAGTGTTCAAAGTATTACCCAAAGAAGTTTCAAGTTGTAAGCATAGTTGATCAAGATGGTTATCCGGTTTATAGAAGAAGAGATAATGGCAATACAATAGAAAAGAATGGCATAAATCTTAACAGCGGTCATGTAGTGCCACACAACCCAAGTTTATTAATTAAATATGGAGTGGTGAAACCAAAGTACTTCAATCAAGTATCTCTTCAAGTACATCAACAAAGGTTTTGATAGAATTTCAGCTGTTATTGTTCCAACGAATACTTCTCGTGATGGAGATGTTGATGAAATCAAACAATACGTTGATTGCAGACACGTATCCCCAAGAGAATTATGTAGGAGAATTTTTTCTTATTCTATCCATGGCAGGAAACCGACTGTAGAAAGATTGTTTTTTTACTTGGAAGGAAAGAACTCAGTTTACTATAAAGATTTTGAACAAATTGGAAATGTCCTTCATAAGGAAAGTGTAACTGAGTCAATGTTTACTTCATGGTTTGTGGTAAATAGAGAATATGCAGAAGACAAGTTATAGACATATGGACAATTTGTGTCAAAATTTGTTTACGTCAAGAAAACAAGAAGCTGGAAACCTAGGAAATGAGGTTACATAATTAGTCGCTTAATTTGGGTGCCTCAAACAACTGGGGAATTGTATTACATGAGGATGTTGTTAACTGTGAAAAAAAGGTCCAACAAGTTATGATGATCTCAAAACTGTTGAAGGCTTCAAACATTCAAGTTTCATAGAAGCATGCTTTGCAATGGGGTTTCTACAAGATGACAATGAGTTCATTGAGGGTATAAAGGAGGCTTATAATTGGGGTTCTGGTGTATTCCTGCGAAAGCTTTTTGTTACTATGGTGTTATCAGCTTCAATGAATCGTCCAGAACATGTTTGGCGTAACACTTGGAAATACTTATCTGATGGAATTATATTCACTAACTATTATTCTATTTCACGTTTATAAATTAATGTATAAATGCTTTTACCCATGCAGACGCACGGGTCTTCTACTAGTTCTCAAGTCAGTAAAGTATTTTTGAAACAATTCAAACTAAAAGTGAAAAACAGAAAACCAAAAACTAGCTGTGTGGAGCTTATATAAGGTGAGTGGTTAAAGCGCTCTTAGTTTAACTCGACACATTATACTTATCATCATTCAATTAGATCTGATAGTGTGAGATATACTGATTGTGAGATCTCCTATTTTGCGCTTGGTTGTGGTCTCATATATTCCTGCTTATTACTTGCGCCTTTTGCATTAGGCCTTTTTCCATACACTCTAGCACACTTGTCTTCTAAACCCTAATTACTATGTGTTCAAATTAGGGATGTGTGGTTCGGGTTACCATTTTCGTCCACTAGGTTTTCTAATCGGTCCTCTGCAAGAGGAAGTGGATGTGCTTAGAGGGGAAGTCAGTCGCATTAGGAACGTAGGCGCTGAATGCTCTGGCGTGTTTCGTAGGATAAACTCGATGTGTGGTTCCAAGTCAGATAATGATTATGGCTCTCTTTCTAGGGTACTCGAGTGTATGAGTATATCGAGGCGAGATCATGTTTGTTTGTGCCAAGGTGGAGCTTTTTGGTGCTATCAAACATTGATTGTCTTACAATTATATCAAGATTATATATATATATATATATATATATATATATATATATATATATATATATATATATATATATATATATATATATATAAGAGAATGAAGGGTTTCTTTTCCCCTTTTCGCCACTCTTGATGTCAGGAATTCCTTTTTCACTTTTCTGCATTTACTCTAGTCTCTCCTAACACTTTATGTCGATTGTTGTTATGGCGTTTTTGTGGTGTCCTTCTAGTGGCTTTATTCACGTAATCTATCAAGATCACTTCTTTCGAGGTAACAATTAAACTCTATTTCTCTTATGTATTTGTTTACCCTATATTGGACTTTTTGTGAAGATAGTTATTGAAGATTCGAAGGAAAAAGTTACATTAGGAGAGAGAAGGATGGTTGGTAGCCTTGATCTCAATAAGGTTGCTAGAGGTTTGATTTTTCCTTTTCTTACCTATGATAAACCGAACTGATATGGAGGCCGCTACAAAAATAGGAGATGTGCCATATTTTTGATGGGTTATGTTCTAGCCAAAAATGGTTAGATACACCAAAAGTGCTTGTCTTCTTCTTTAGGGCAGAGAAAACTACGTTGTCTATACTATTTGAGTATATTTGAGGATTTGAGAGCTATACAAGTGTTGTATATTGTCTCAAGATTAATGTGTCTTGCTTAACCCTCATATGGGAGCCCCATTTATAGCCTTCATTCAAGGTTTGCCATTAAGAGAAGTCTTTTGGCCATCTGGCGTCACATGGCCATTATTGTCGTAACTCCTCTTCATGAATGCATGCTTTGAAGACCTGGTAACGTCCGCATTGATGTGCCGCCACTGTTACAACTATTGGTGTGCCAGTCGAGTTCATGTTCGACGTAAGTTTTGGGTTGGTTGTGGTCAGTACTCAGCCTTGTAGGAGTTTGGCTGATGGGAGTCGGGCTCTCTGACTGGCCCGGGTTATGGAGGATTCTTGCCTAGCTCTCTGCATTGCCCGTCCTTTCTTGCTATCGTAGTCTAGTTCATGTCTAGCCTTGGACGACCATAAAACTCGGCTCCAAATATATTTGGCATGTACATAAGCCCCCCGAGTACTATATCCATTTACAAGGGTATAGTACTCGACAATAACATGAGCCCGGATATATTGGACTGATGTCGTGCTATAGGTCGACTTTTCTTCTTAGGTCTTTATGTGTCAAAAACTTTTGAATGGTTGTGTCCCCTAATCTTCCCTAGCGTTATGATGACTTTAATGCATCATGAGTGGTTATTCTCTAGATATATTTTGAACGTTGGGCTCCTATTAAAGTCATTTTTCTCTTCCCATTACTCATACGCTCTTATTCTTCTTTAAACAAGTCTGTTTCAACTTTAAGCGTTCTCTTCATTTCAGGTATTTTTTCTTTCACTCTTGATTTTCCTCTATTTTTCTTTAACAGAAATGGTAGCCCTTAGGGAATGTGATGATGAGGGTAAGGTCATTCATAAGAGTGACAAGGAGAGGAAAATATTATAAAAAGAAAACATGCAAGAGATGATGGGTTCTCTAGGAGTAGAAGAGTATAGGCGAGTCATGGACAAATTTTATAATGAGGTTCTCACTTCTGAAAGTGACTTTAACTCTGACTCTTCAGGTTTTGTAAAATTTCTAATGGAGACTGTTACTCCCTTCGATTCTGAGGTTATGAACCATAAGAATAGTACTACTGATGACATAGAAATTTCTAAAATCCGATCCCTGAGGATTATATCCTCTACTGGTTCCGAGGATGATGTTATTTTGGAACCATGTGGTCCAAAGGAAAGAGTGTGTATACTTCGGCCAAAAGATGTTTTCGAAGAATTTTTCTACTTCTATCCTAGTATTTTGGAAGATTTCAACATCCGTATCTCTTTTTCCGACTTCGAGGAGGACGTATTGAAGACCGTCAGTATAGCACTTTCCCAACTCTGTCCCAGTAGTTAGGGATTTATAAAGGCTTTTGAGAGTGTTTGTGCGATTTTGATCATTGTTCCGACCATAGGCTTGTTTTTCTCCTTCTTTGAGATAAAAGGAGTGGATAATTGGAGCTGGTGTTCTTCTCCTTCTTTCAGGCTTATACCTCAAATTATAAGAATTATCAAGATCGTTTCTTGAGGGTCTGATGTGGGCCGAGATTTCCGCATGTGTTATACGCCTTAGATGGACATTCGCGCTTTCCTCACTACTGGACCAAAGATCCCTTGTCGGTTACTGGTTTTAACTATGACAAATTGAATGACTTGGAACTCCAATCCTTGGCCATTCTTGACTCATTCCGTATAATGAGGATTAAAGAATTGTTCCCCTTAGATGACAACCAACTTCTTGCCTTTCTGGGTAGTCATAATTTTTTGTTTTAAATATTTCTCGTCTTCCTTTTATTCTAACCTTATGTTGCTTGCTTGCAGACAAGATGACTGATCTGACTATAGCTGAGCAAAAGAAATTGATGCAGGCAGCTCGGGAAGCCCGGAGAGGGGCTGGGGGTGCGTCTGCATCCAAATTCGATTTAAGTGGGTTAGAGGTCCGAGCACCAAAACGAACTAGGGGACCGAGTACTAAAGCCGTCCCGAGTAAAGGTGAGCCCTAGCCTCTTGTTCTTCTTGTTCAAGATGAGATCTCTCAAGGTGATCCAAAGAACCTGAAGGTTCTAATGAATGAAGATATCCATCGAACTGAAATAGAGATCAACTCCCTCATGCGAGGCCTAGGGGAGGATTCTGCGTCTGTAGAATTCAAGTTTTGGTCTAATAACTTTGATTGCTTCAGATTTCTCCATGATCACGTCAATGCTATGAAGGATGTTAATAAAGTTAAATCCATTGGACAACAAAAGATTACTCAGAATCTTAGTTCCCATCTGATGAGATGTGTCGTCCTCGCCCATGGTTTATTTTAATTATCCGATGACTCTGAAAAGATTGAGTCAAAATTTAAGGATGAAATCGCTCAGTTGAAGAGCACCCAAGAATCTCAGTCTAATAAGCTTTCCAACTTGGAGAAGAATTTGACTAATGCGAGGAAGGAAAAAGAGACTTTGGAGTCGGATCACAAGTCGGCCTTAACCCAACTTGCTAATCAATTGAAGCTATCCGAGGCCTCTAATGCCGAGCTCTTATCATCCAATAACGATCTTAGAGAATCTCTGAAGAAAGCTCAGATCGACATTTTGTCTGCTGGTGATGAAGCTTTTGATAGAGCCAAAGATCAAGTTCTCTGTCTCCATCCTGACTTGGATTTGTCGGAGATAGATTACTTCAAGGTGGTGCGGGATGGCCATCTTGTGGATCTTGGCGAGCTAGAGAAAGATAGCCCGGAGAGATCTCAAGGCCCGGTCGATGGAGCTGACGAGAATGTGAACCCGACCAATACTGATGTTACCAATGAGACTTCGGCTACTACATAATCTTTGAGGTTTTCTTATTTTAGTTAGTCATCCTTCTGGATGCGTTTTTTAAAATTTGGCGAGGGAGTGTGGTGTTGTCCCTCCTTATGCTCATGACTTTTTAGCCTCCGGCCTTTGTAATGTACTATGTTTGGCCCCTCTGAGGCTTTTGTTTATGTTATTTCTGTTTATCGTGTTTATTCCTTTGCAAAATAATCCCGTGCGTATATCCATCCCCTCGAGCACTAAGTTAAAATAACTTAAGGTGTCCGATTATAAAGTGTCGGGTATTATTTTCACCTATTTACTTTGCTTATGTTTGATTTCTAAGACTTTTTGGATAACTCATCGCGAAGCTAATTATTATTTAAGAAGCCTTTAACTATCGTGTGCGTATAGCCTTGACACTTTTGAGAGTCTTGGACTCTTATACGCTTAGGTGCCGATTATGGTATGAACTCGAGTGTCCTTTTATCATAGATTTGCTCGTAGTTCTTATTAGCCTTTGGCAGTTGGTCATGTATGACTTTGATACTCACAAGCCCCGAGTTTCTTTTGACGTGTTTAGGCTTGGATGTTTCATCATTTTCATAATTTATCGTTCGACCTGTGTGCACGAAACTAGTAGACACATTTATAAGTGTTTGTTTAACCTGTGTACACGGAGCGTATGTGGGCGACCTATGTACGCGAAGCAAGTCAACACGTTTATAGGAGTTTAATCAACCCTTGTACGCAGAACGTTTATGGACGACCGTTTTACGCTGAGCAAGTCAACACGTTTATAGGAGTTTAATCAACCCTTGTACGCGGAGCGTTTATGGGCGACCTATGTACGTGGAGCAAGTCAACACGTTTATAGGAGTTTTCCGAGTTATAACTCACCATCTCCAGCCGAATACCTAAAAACAAGACATAATTTTTTTTTAAGTCCAGGTGCCTCGTTAAAAACCCTTGCCCTTGCAAGGGAAAAGAGTGCAACCCAGATCCTTTATTCGTTATTGAATTACATAATATTTAGCTGAAATATAGCCTAAGATTGGATACATTCCATGTCCTAGGTATTTATATTCCCTCTAATGTTTCCAGCTTGTATGCTCCGTTGATTAGTTTTTGAAGTATCCTAAATGGACATTCCCAGTTGGGGGCGAGCTTTCATTATGTCAAAAAAGGAGGGAGGAAAACGTTGGACATGTGACTCCATACACAAGAGGGGACTGAATTGTGGAGGTTTAAAATTTTTTGATTTAAAACAAAATCATTTTAGAAATCAAAGTTTGAAAGCATTTTACAAAAAATAGTTGAATAATTATGCAACAGAATCTCAAAGCAAAGAAAATAATTGAAAATAAAAGAGAAAGGGGAAGAGAAATGACACCAAAGAATTATATAGGGTCGGCCAAGAAGACCTAACCAATTCCTCAAGAAAAAATATCGAATGTACCCACTAGTCTTACGAGCTTTTAGAAGGTTATGCACATGAACTTTGAAACCAATTGAGATTTTACTTAGCTTAATCTCAAACTAATTGAGCATTTAATTAGGCTGAGCACAAGAACTTGTCGTAACTAGAAAAATACGACCTCACGAGCGTTCACGTGCTCGTGGAAATTATTGAACAAAGTCTCCGCCAAACTTTATTTATTACAAATAAGGAAAGTGAAAATATCGATAAAACCCTTAAAAGATATAGAAGATGGTCGCCGCAACCAAATTTGGGTTTAGGAGTCAATTATGCAAGGGGAACATATTAGCACCCATCATATCCGTTGTACTCAACGGGAATCATTTATTTAGATTTGCGATTAAATGTTATCTTATGTCAATTGTTTTCTTCAAATGTTCAACAGTGTAAAAGAAAAAGAAAAGGGGTCACAAAAAGGTTTTTATTAAGGTGCTTGACAAGATTACAGGTCTCGCTCCTAACTATCCTCAGGTATAATGAGGAATTCAAATATACGTAGTTCTGCGTAAAAAAAACTATGTATTGGTTGGTTGATTTTATTCAACGATTGTTTAGATCATACTTTAGCGGTTAAACGTTGCCTGTGATCGTGATTGGAGGCTTGAAGTGTTTGTATGTATCACGGTAGAACATAATAAACAATGTTATTTTTGAAAAAGGTTTTCGGTCGCACGAGGGTGAGAAAATAGGTTTGATGTGTTTGAATGTTTTTGAGTGGATGACGATTGCTCGAATGGTCGAGTTAGGCAACTCATATCTAAACAATCAGGGAAAAAAATAACAGGCACTAGACCATTTCCTTTTTCATCCATTTTATTGAAAAATGATTAGATATTGTTAGGGTATTTTGAGTTGATGACGAATACTCGAATTATCGAGTTAGGCAACTCGTATTCGAGTAGTCAAGGAAAAGAATAGTAGGAACTAAACCATTTCCTTTTTCATCCAAGCTATTGTGAAAATAAGTTCGCCTAATATTTGATTACGAAAAAGGATTGAGATGAATCAGATTAGAAGTTTTTAATGGATGACGATTGCTCGAATGGTCGAATTAGGTAATTCATATCCAAACAATCGGGGAAAAGAATAGCAAGCACTAAAACATCAAGGTTTGATTTGCATTGTAGAACGAAAAAGGATTGAGATGAATCAGATTAGAAGTTTTTAATAGTGGTTAGGTGTTTTACCTTGAATTGGGAAAATCCGCTCGATGAAGATCAAGGTTTGATTTGCATTGCAGAATGAATAATAATAAAAGTTTGAAATGAATTCGATTGATGGTTTTCAAATGGATGACAAATGCTTGGATGGTTGAATTAGGCAACTTGTATCCAAACAATCGGGGAAAGAATAGTAGAAACTAGATAATTTTCTTTTTCATCTAATTAGTGAAAACATGTTTGATAATAGTTAGGTGTTTTAATTTAATTTGGAAAAATACACTCGATAACAATCGAAGTTTTAGTTTGCGTTGAATCAAAATTAATCGAAGCGAAACAGATTTTGAAAATGCACTTGGCGTCTGACAAAGGGTTTTATTATTGAAATATTTATTTTATCATTATTAATTATTTAATAATTTTTAGTTAATTTAAATAAATAACAATAAAAGAAATAAATCAAACAGAGGGAGTTACATGAGTAATATAGGGGATTAAGGGAATAGAAAATTATGATGGCTCAATGTCCACAATAAAGTCCACACAAAAAAAAAGAAAAAAATAAGACTAAATATAAAAAAAATAAATGTTGCAAATGATAAAGAAGAGGGTGTCAAACTAAATTAGGCCCACAAGGAAGACTCATTAGCGCGCCGACCTAGGGGAAGGGGAGTCAACATTGGTTGACTTAACCCAAACCCTATGATCAAGTGACCAAATTAATCACATGGCCAGGAATGTCCAACGCATGGAAACAACATAGGGAAGCATTTCTCCTTATCAAGTCAAAGGAGGAACCAGTCAAAATGTTCAACGACCGTGGGATTTTCACCTAGGGTGACAAGCATCACCAAGGCAGAGAGAGGAACATAACTCAGTGAGAGGGGTCACACATTCCCCATTTATCTTTTACTCTTCCCTTCATCTAGTTTTAGAACCCTTTATCACTAAAAAAATAACATCATCGGAGACGACATTAACGGCGAACTACGGTGGTCGATGTCGTCTTCTCCGACTAATCTCAACCTTCCTCCACCTAGAACTACAAACACCCAACACTAACCTTACTCTATTTTGGCCACTGATTACGAATCCGACACCAGTTTCACCAAAATAACAGTCAAACGTCCAGATAAAAAAGAAAATAACAAAATAAACCTAATTTCAAAATCATCAAATTAAAGGTTTACAAGCGCAGAAAACATCAATTCAATATAACATATAATCATTAAGCTAATCAAGTATCTTCTCATAACTCATGTCAATATAACACAACATTTTCTTGGTCTCATAGGTTTGACTAAGGAACATGTTATTATTATGAAACCTATCTTTTAAAAGATTTAGCAAGTCGTTGAAGCTTTTATCAAATCATCCATTTTTATCATTAATGTTATACAATTTTAAGATTTCAAAAAATTTAATGAACTTAGTACATTCATTGTACAATGGTGTCCCTACATCACTCATTATCATCACAAACATTTCATAATAATCGCTAAAATCATATTCAATTACATTCACAAACTCTTTGACATGATCACACTTATATGTATCTTTTTCGAAATCAATAGGCATACCTCTAGTACATCCACTTGAATTAGTGGACTCAGATTTTTCTTCCCCGTGGTATATCCAACATGTATATATTTTGTTAATTCCATTAAATATTAAATTTTCTTTTAAAACATTTGAACTAAAATTTCTATAATAAAACTGATCGTGAAGGCTTAATCAGATTCTGTGATGTGGGCCACCAAGTACGTCTGAGATGTTGGGCGTGAGATGAGGAGGAGGGGGTGTACCTGCAAGGCACTCCGACGCTCAAGTAAGAAAGGGTCAGAGAAAAAAGGGCAAGTACAAAGTATGAGTTCTTATGATGATTTTTGGATACCTGAACCTCTCAAGTGAGAGGGTTTATATAATGCCTCCAGCGCGTGGCCAACGGTCCTATTTTCGGGGCGAAATAACTGTTTTCCCGAAGAATAGGTAACTGTCCAAAACTAGCCGTTATGTTGGGCATAGGCGTAGTTTCGGGCACATGCCCTCAGCTGTTCGGGGACAGAAGAAGCTGTACGGAATGGGCAGCAATTTTGGGGATGAGCAATGCAGTCCTTGCCCGGTTGGAGGGACAGAAAGTTAACTTTTGCCCCTTTGTGGATTGGACTTAGGCAATTGGGCCGTCCTGGGATCAGACGTGGATTGGGCCATGCCTAGCCATTGGTCAAGTCTAGAACAGGAGCCCCCCAAGTCTTTGCTTCCGAGCATGGAAGTGATGACTTAAGGGCAACACGTGGTTCCGGGGAACTAGTCTGGAGTTGTCGTTTGGTGATAGGGGGAGTTGTCTCGTAGTGCCCGTGACCCCTGGTGTTCGTGAGATCCATGTCCGTGTCCAGATTGCCCGTCGTACGGGGAGACCAACGGTTAGGAGGAATTGAAATGTTAGGGCGCCACGTATGCCTCGAGCCCTGTGCCGCAGTTACTAGGAAATGATGGCTAGTCGATAGCCATTATGACCTACAAGGGTGTGCCATTTCACGTGCCCCTCAGTATAAAAAGAGAGAGAGTCAGGCCATTTGGAACTTTCGCTTCTCCCTCTTCTTCGTCTTCCTCAGACTACTTGCCCACCACCGCCGTTCTCTGTTCCGACCTCCGCCACCAGTTCCGAGCAACTGTTTTTTAGCTTTTTAACCAAGTAAGTCCACTGATCTTGCGCTCCTTTGCCTCTTTTACGGTTATTTGTAGATTGCATGTGGCTAGGTTTAGGCTAAGGTGACGTAGTGTTGTTTTTCCCGGTGGCTGTTGGTGGTGGACGGTGGCTAAGCCATCTTCTGCCGCCGACGAGGCTGCTGGACCTTTTGGATATCTCGTGAGTAGGGTGGTTTTCGATGTTGTCGCGATGATGATGCATGTGTAACCGTCATAGTTACTCAGATCTCGGTGCTTTAATGAAGTTTTCGGTGAGCGTTTGCGGTTTCCTGTGAAGCTTCAAACGGAAACTGGGAAGTGGCTCGAGGAAGTTCCTCGTATGGGAGTGGTTTGTCCCGAGCGTGTCCTCATGGGAGACTCTTGAGTTTTTGTTTGATGTTAGGGCTTAGGCCGGGGACGTCGTCCTCGGCCCTTTCCGCTCCCTTTCACTTGACTAGCGGTGGAAGGGTGGATTTAATTCTTCGTCGAATTTAATTTTTTCTCTACTTTTCAGGTGATCGATATGGCGATGAGGCCTAACGAGGAGATCTTAATAGACTCATCCGAGGAGAGCTCCTCGGAGAGCAGTAGTACGAAAGCTTCCACTACCCTCAGCGAAGTCGGGGAGGAGGAGGTTGTTGAAGACTCAACGGAGGAGTGGTCGGTGGCTGAGCCTGCCGAGCACGTATCTACATTTGCGACATATCTAGGGGATGTCTTCACGGTTGTTGGGCCAGTGAGGGAGTGGAAGGTTCACTTCCCCTCCGAGGATGATAGGGTGTGCACCAACTTCAGGGAGCGTTTTTCTATGTACGAATACGCATTTAAAGAGCTGGGACTGAGGCTGCCCTTCACCGATTTTTAGCAGTCAGTCTTCGTACATCTGGACCTGGTTCTGTCGCAACTACACCCCAACTCGCTGGCGTTTATCCATGCTTTCGAGTTGACGTGCGAGTATTTGAGGATAGGGGCTACTCTTCCTTTATTTTTCACTGTCTTTCATCTTCAGCGGCAGTTGACGGGGAGGAGGTATGGCTGGGTTTCTTTGAAACAGCCCCGTAAGCTATTCAAGCCCTTTTCAGAGTCAATCCGAACGTTCAAGGAAAGGTTCTATATCATAGAGCCCATGTCGAAGAGGGCCCAGGACAGTACGTATGTCTAGGCGGTGTCCGTTGACGAGGACGGTAACGACATGCGCGACGAAAACGGGAAGCTGACTGGGGAGAGAGAATTCAAGTTTCCCTTCCACTGGAGTTCCGACCATTTCTCCAAGGAGCCCAATGAGTATGTTGCCCAGCCACACATGCTAGACAGGCAGGATGCCGTTGCTTATGACACGCTGGTGAACTTTGTCAACTCTTTCCGGCTTGCTGAATGCTGGACGAAGAAGGTGTCCCCGATTTTCGAGGAGGACAGTAGCCAGCGGGTTGAGTATCGTTTTATTAACACCAAGGCGCTTTTGGAGTGCAAGACTCCTGCGAATGCTTACAAATTGCTCCGTAGTCTTAGTTACTTGACTTGCCCGACATATTTTCCCTTGGTCGTCTAACATGTTTGTTTTGTTTTTGCAGGTGAGATGCCTTCCGCTCATGAAAGAATGGTAAAGAATGCTATCGCGAGGAATAAGCCAGGGGCGGCTGCTCCCAATACTCGATTTATCCAACGTGCTCTTACTCCTCCTCAACCTGCCACAGGGACCTCTTCTCCTACTCCTGCCCAGGGATCTCCCCTGCCGCTGGCCTCACGGTCCAAGCGATTCAGGGCTACTGAAGGGGTAGATCTCACCCGGGCGCCAGAAAAGGGGAAGTTCGAACTTCCTCCATGTATTCTTGACAGAAGATTCTTCGAAGGGACGTCCTTGGTCGTGCCGCGGGCAGAATCTCTCCAGTTGGAGGGAGCTGGTGGCCCAAGATGCCTCTGCACTAGTCAGAGTTTTTTAGAGGGCGCTGGTGGCCCAAGATGCCTCTGCATTAGTCAGAGTTTTGGAGATGGCGGCCATCTATTCTGAAGGGGACTCTACAACTGAGTTTGAACTTAGAGCTGCCTGGGCTACCATGGCATCTCTTGAAGAGACGGCGAGGAAAGCCAAGGAGGAGGCTAAGAGTGCTGATTATGCCCGAAAGAATGCGGACGAGGAAGTGACCAGGCTAAAGGGGGAGAACTCTATGTTGGCCGCGGAGAAGAAGGCAGCTGAGGAGCTGGTCGAGCAGTTGAGGTTGGCGAGTGCTCCGGGCGAGGATGAACCGGAGGATGTGAAGGAAATAAAGACAAGGGCCGAGCTGGTTGCTCGTATACTGAAGGTTGAGGATGACAACATTATCATTGGGGATGAGTCTTTTAAGAATGTCGTGGCCCAATTGCGGGTGGTCAACCCCGGGGTTGAGTTCTCCACCGAGGGTATCCACTACCTGGCTCATGTCGAGGATGGCAGGATAGTTAGTCCGAACTCCCTCCTTGGTGGTGACGAGCATGCTGAAGTTTTGAACGAGGAGACCTGGGGGCCTGAGCCCAACCTCGAGCAGCTTGAGCGGATGAAGGAGTGATGGTGTTTTTGTCCTTGTTGTAATTTGTCCGGCTTGCATGCCATGTATCTTTGTAACTTATTTTGAATGGGGGCGTGGGCCCCGGTTTATGTAACAAGCACAATTGTGGTCCTTGCAGCCACTTATTACTTTAATTATGTCCCTGGTCCTTGTGGCCGATTTTGTGATTTGCATGGCTTTATCTACTTTAAATTCTGCTAAGTGTTGTACTTTTGCTCGATATGCATGTATGCCCGTAATAGGGGTTACTTTGATTTTCTTTTAAGTTTCAGGGGATTGCTCGTTGTAAATGTGTTCGGCAATGTGGGGTAATGGTCGAACGGCCAGGGAATGTCCGGGTGAGGGAGCGGAGCTCAGGTCGCGTTTGAGGCCTGAGTTCGCGGTGTGAACTTACCATCGCGAGATGGGTGTTCTGACTGTCATGGTACTTTGACGATGGCGGTGCTCGATTGAGGGACCGCTGTCGAGCAGGGACCTGGCTCGTTTTTGAGCGGGGTTCTACTTTACTGGCATGCGACGCTTGTACCTAGACTCGCATCGTGGTCGATAGGCGATGCTCATCGTTGTGACGGATCAAACCGACAGTTTAGGTATTAGCTGTAGTATTGTTTTAGCTTTTCGGCATTCCATGGTCGAGCAAGTTCTTCCCCGTTGAGATGTTCTAGGTAATAGGCCCCATTCTCCATTTTTTCCTGGACACGATAGGGTCTTTCCCAGTTAGCGGCTAGTTTGCTTTCACGAGAGTCTTTATGGTTTCTTTGTAGGACGAGGTTGCCCACGTCGAACTCTCGCCGTATGACTTTGGCGTTGTGTCGGATGGTAATTTTTTGCTTTAACAAGGCTTCACGGAGGGATGCCCCTGACCAAACTTCTTCGACGAGGTCGAGTTCCTCCCTTAGAGCTTCGTCGTTCATTTCCTCATCCAGGGGCGATTCTGTCCTCCTGGAGGGTACGTGAACCTTAACGGGAATTACAGCTTCGGTCCCGTAGGCCAAGCGAAAGGGTGTTTCCCCGGTTGAGGAGTGTGGGGTTGTGCAGTACGCCCATAAAATGCTGTGCAGCTCCTCGACCCAAGCTTTCTTAGTTTCATCCAGCCTTCATTTGAGGCCTCGAAGAATAACTCGATTCGCCGCTTCAGCTTGCTTGTTTGTCTGGGGATGTTCAACGGATGCGAAGTGTTGTTGCTTGCCCAGCTAGGCGATGAAGTCCTGGAACTTCCTGTCCGTGAACTGTGTCCCATTGTCCGTGCCTATCGCCTGGGGGATACCAAAACGTGCAAGGATGTTTCATTTGTAGAAACGTAGTATGTTAAGGGCAGTTATCTTGGCTAGAGCCTCTGCTTCTATCCATTTTGTGAAGTAATCCACGCCCACTATTAAGTATTTATTCTGGTTTGATCCTACCACGAATGGCCCTAGGATGTCCAGGCCCCACAGGAAAATGGCCACGGGGAGGACATAGCCTTGAGCTCGTTAGGTGGAGCCAGGTGCATGTCCCTGTGCCATTGGCATTCATTGCACTTCTTCACATGCTCTTTAGCATCTTGTTGCATGGTTGACCAGTAGTACCTTGCTCGAAGGGCTTTCCAGGCGAGAGACCTTCCACCGAGATGTTGTGAGTTGATTCCTTCGTGAATTTCGCACAAGATGTGGGCGACCATTTCTTCCTCGACGCATTTAAGTAGCGGAATGGAGAACCCTCGCCTGTAGAGTTTGTCCTCGACCAGGACGAATGAGCAGGCTCTTCGCCTGACTACGCTAGCCTCTTTGGGGTCGGACGGGAGTTTGTCCTTAGCGAGATAGTTGTAAACAGGGGTCATCCAGCAGTTGCTGTCGCCGATCATCTGTACGTCAAGGGTCGGGGAAGTCTTCTCGATACTGGGTCGAGAAAGTACCTCCTGTATGACGGACTTGTTTCCGCCTTTCTTCTTCGTGCTCGGCAGTTTGGACAAAACATCTGCTCTGATGTTGTGTTCGCGGGGAACATGTTTTACCTCTACTGCTGCGAACTTGGTCATCTTCTCCTTGACCAGGGCTAAGTATTCAAACATTCCCTCGTCTTTGGCTTGATATTCTCCCCGAACTTGGAGGGCCACAAGTTGTGAATCTGTGTAGATGACGACTTCTTCCGTGCCGAGATCTTCGGCCAGGCGTAAGCTGGCGAGGAAGGCTTCATACTCAGCTTGGTTGTTAGAAGTGGGGAAAGATAGGGCAAGTGATACTTCAACGATGATTCCCTCGCCGCTCTCCAGTATGATGTCTGCTCCGCTTCCCGCCGAACTTGAGGCCCCGTCCATGAAAATGGTCCATTTGCGTGCTCCGCAGGTGGGGGTGTCTGCGATCGTCATTTTTGCGACGAAGTTAGCCAGATCCTGGGCCTTGAGGTATTTTCTGGCCTCGTACTGGATGTCAAATTCGAACAGCTCTAGCGACCATTTGAGCATTCTACCGGCCATGTCTGGCCTTCCTAGCAGCTGCTTTACGGGTTGATCTGTTCGAACCACGATTGTGGGGGCTAGAAAGTAGTGTCTCAGTCTTTTGGCTGCGTTGATGAGGGCCAGTGCCACTTTGTCTATCTGTTGGTACCTCAGCTCTGGTCCCTGCAGTGCTTTGCTCGTGAAATATATGGGCTTCTGCCCATCAGGTGTCTCATGGATAAGAGCAGCGCTCACAGCCTCGGCTACTACGGCGAGATACAGGTACCGAGTCTCGCCGTTGTCCGGACGGGAGAGGACTGGTGGCTCCGAGAGTGCCCGCTTCAGATGGAGGAGAGCCTGGTCGCATTCCTCCGTCCATTCAAATGCGGCCTCCTTGCGGAGGATTTTGAAGAAGGGTAGGGCGTGCTGGGCAGATTTGGCCACGAAACGGGATAAAGACGTGAGCATCCCGTTGAGGGACTGAATGGATTTCTTCGGTTTGGGCGTTGGAAACTCGGATAATGCCCGACACTTATCGGGGTTGGCCTCGATTCCTCGTTCTGTTAGGTAGAAGCCGAGGAACTTCCCTGCCCACACACCGAACATGCACTTCTCTGGGTTAAAGCGCATCTGGTATTTCCTGGCCTGTTCGAAGACCTTCCTTAAATGGGCAGTGTGATCGGTTTCCTCGTGGGATTTTATGATCATGTCGTCCATATAGACTTCAAGCATGTCGCTTATTTCTCCTCGGAAGACCTTGTTCATCATCCTCTGATAGGTCACTCCGGCTTCTTCAGACCGAAGGGCATTACGTTGTAGTAATAGTTGTCTGATTCGGTCATGAAGGCTGTGTATTTTTTATCGCTCATCGCCATTGGTATTTGATTATAGCCTGAATAGGCGTCCATGAAGGACAATAGTTTAAAACCGGCAGAGTTATCAATAAGTTTATCACTATTGGGGAGGGGGTAGGCATCTTTCGGGCATGCCTTGTCAAGATCGGTATAGTCAATACACATTCGCCATTTGCCATTAGATTTTTTCACAAGTACAACGTTGGACAGCCAAGTGGTGTACTTGGCTTCCGAGATAAATTTGGCCTCGAGGAGGTCCTTTACAGCATTTTCTGCAGCCTCTGTTTTCTCCGGAGACTGGTTTCCCCTATGTTGTGCTACTGCTTTGACGGCTGGGTCAATCGTGAGTTGATGGCAAGCGATGGATGGGTCCAAGCCGGGCATCTCAGTGGCGCTCCAAGCGAACATATCTGCGTTTTCACGGAGGCAGGCTTTGAGTTGCTTCCTCGCGATGTCGGGGAGATCTTCTCCAATCTTTACTCCCCGCTGGGGGTCGTCTTCGAACAAGACGAGCTCGAAATTGCCATCCGGGATGGGACGCATTGGATGAGAGCTGCTGCTGGTCGGGGAAGATGAGCTGCCCGAGGCTGCTTGGTCCTCCTTCTGGTCCTCTTCAGGAAAACAACTGTCGAGGTCAATGGAGTCGACCTGAGGTAATGGCTTGGCCTCCTCGGATCTGCTAGGCAAGGCTGGCTTGTTAGATACCTTCGACTTGGATGCGATGGTGTTGAGTCCCTTCGTGGCTGCTTCGAAACATCGTCGTGCGGCTTCGATGTCACCGAGGAGGGTGGCGACCATCCCCTTTGAAGTTTAGTACTTCATCTTGAGATGGACGGTAGGAGGCACAGCTACCAACTTGACCAAGGTTGGTCTTCTGAAGATGCATTGATATAAATACGGGAAATCGATTACCAGAAACTGTACCTTAACGGATCTGGCCATCTCTGCTGACCCAAAAGTTACGATCAGTTCTACGTACCCCCATTGTTTGGTCACCGACCCATTAAATCCTTGCAAGTCAGAACCCACATAAGGGGTGAGGTGCGACTCGTCCAGTTGGAGCGTTGAAAACATCTGTGAGTACATGATGTCGACCGAGCTGCCTTGGTCGACGAGAATCCTGCGAACGTCAAAGTTTGCCATCCGAGCTCTGACGAGCAGGGGAATGCTCGAGTTTGGAGATCCCCCGAAGATATCTTCCCTGTAGAAGGAGATGGGGATGGAGCCCTTCTGGGCTTTGTCGAGCATGGTCACCCTGCTGGAGCTCGTACTGATCAGGTGCTCGAATTTCCTTTTTACGGAGCCCACTGTGACTTTATTAAAGCCTCCGCCCGAGATGACCATGGCGGAGGGGAACGTTTCCCACGGGTTGTGGACCGTGAAGTAAGCAGGAGCGCAGAGCTCGTCTGGGACGTAGAAGTCCTCTGGTCGCGATACGGACATGGCGACCTAGATGTTGGCCTCTTCCAAGGAAGGTACCTCTTCCTCTACCTTCTTGGACTCCTGGGCGTCTTGCCGGGGAACGTCTTTCTTTTTCGTGAACTATTTCAGGTGGCTATCCCTGATTAGTATTTCGATAGCATCCTTCAAATGGATGCAATCTTCGGTGGTGTGGCCATGACTCTTATGGAAACGACAGTACTTTGATTTGTCGGCGTTGGGATTGGCCGGTATTTGTTTGGGGAAGCGGACCCCTGCTTGTTTGAATTCCAAATTCGCACATTCGGACAATATCTTCTCCCTGGAGACGGTCAGGGGGGTGTAGTCGTGAAATAGTCCAGAAGGTCCCTTGCTATCGCAGGAGTCCCAAGGACGGTCTTTGCACTTCCTTTCTCCTCGATGAGATGTCTAGGGTTCTTCACCTCTGGAGGCCCGGGCGTTCTCTTGGTGGCGGGAGGCTCGGGAGGAGTTTGCCGCTTCCTTTTCCTTATAATGAATGTACGACTGTGCCTTGAGGAGGAAGGCGTCCAAGTTCCTTGGAGGTGCAAGGCTGACGACTTTAGAAAACTTTGAGCCCGGGCGGAGTCCCTGTTCGAGCAATTTTTTTTCATATCGTCCGTTGTAGGGACCTGCACGACTTCTTTGTTAAACCTCTCGATGTATGCCCGGAGAGGTTCGTCCTTCCATTAGATTATGGCCCTAAGGGAGGCTTCAGTCTTGGGGTGGTGGCGCGACGCCGTGAAATGCCGGGAGAACATTCTGCCTAGTTGCTTCCACAAAGTAATAGACTCTTCGGACAGCTGCTTGTACCAAGTCATTGCTCCTTTTCAGAGTGTGGTCGGAAATAGCCGGCAATTGATGGCGACCCGGACGCCACGGTAATCCAATAGCGCATCGATGTTTTCGATGTGCTCGTCGGGGTAGGCTGTTCCGTAGTAAGTGCCCAATGCCGGGGGCTTCTCCAAACCCTTGGGGAGATGTGTTGCCAAGATTTCTTGGGACAATGGGCCGTGAGGCTCATCATCGCTGCTGGAACTGGTTACTAACGGGGACCAGATGACTCGCTCATGACGACGACTTCTTCGGGGGGAAGGTGTACGGGCCCGGTCCTTCGACCTGACCGGGGGTGACTGTTTGTCCCTTCGGGTTCTTTTGTGACCGGGAGAGTGATGGTTTCACGGGGAAACTTGGTCGCGTTTCCGGACAACATGAGATTCCGATTCTTGGCGCAGCCTTCGGTCGATTCCTCGTTGGGGTTGCGGGCTCTTGGATCGTCGATGACCTTTCCTCGGAGAGGGGGATCTTGGACGGGCAGATTCCTCTAGTGCCCCGATCCTTTCGTTCTGTTGCAGGATCAGGAGGTTGGTTTGGTTGATCGCCTCAAGAAGGGCCACCACGGTCGGGTCGGCGTTGGGTGGAGCAGGGACGGGCTGGATTGCCAGTGGGGGTTGATCGTTGTCACGGACAACAGGAGTAGGGGAAGGAGAGGCTGTGCCTCGTCTCTCAGAAAACGGGGGTCTCCGAGGAGAGATAATCTTGTTGACGGGGAGGACAACAGACTGGAGAGCACCTTTGACATGATCTTGAGAGGCCATGATGGTAATCTTGGAAGAGAGTGTTTTGATCTTAGTATCTGAGGTGGATGTTTAAGACGGGGAAAATAACTTCCCACAGACGGCGCCACTGATCGTGAAGGCTTGATCAGATCCTGTGCTGTGGGCCACCAAGTACGTCTGAGATGCTGGGCATGAGATGAGGAGGAGGGGGTGTACCTGCAAGGTACTCCGACGCTCAAGTAAGAAAGGGTCAGAGAAAAAAGGACAAGTACAAAGTATGAGTTCTTAGGATGATTTTTGGATACCTCACCCTCTCAAGTGAGAGGGTTTATATAATGCCCCCAGCGCGTGGCCAACGGTTCTATTTTCGGGGCAAAATAACTGTTTTTCCAAAGAATAGGTAACTGCCCAAAAATAGCCGTTATGTCGGGCAGAGTGCCCAAAACTAGCCGTTATGTCGGGTATAGGCGTAGTTTCGGGCACATGCCCCCAGCTGTTCAGGGACAGAAGAAGCCGTGCGAAACGGGCAGCGGTTCCGGGGAGGAGCAATGCAGTCCTTGCCCAGTTGGAGGGACAGAAAGGTAACTTTTTCCCCTTTGTGGATTGGACTTAGGCAATTGGGCCGTCCTGGGATCAGACGTGGATTGGGCCATGCCTAGCCATTGGTCCTGTCCAGAACAAAAACCTTAAACAAGGAGCTATAATTTTTGTAGAACTAATTTTCTTTGCATGAGCAACATTAGAGATAAAAACTTGTGAAAGATAGTTGAGAAATGAAGCAGAACGAAGTTGATATTGACAAAAATAAAGGAATGAGATGAATATGGTAATTGTTGACCATTGTTTGCTCCTTTTTTACGTTATATGTGTATCACCATATATTCTCGGAGGGACTCGAAGGGTCCCTAGCAGAGATTGAACAAGCTGGTAGTGATCACCTTTCTATGTTTGCTGGCGGAGAAATGTTGCACAATTCTTTTAGTCAAGTCTTGGTAGTTGGTAACTGATAGTCTATGTAAACTCATGTAACAACGTAGCGCCACATCTTTGAATGTTCCCTCCATGAGTTTACATTTCAGGGAGTCAAAAGCCCCTATTATTGACATCTGATATTAGATTGATAGTATATGTTCCTGAGGATCACTTTTGCCATCGAATGATGGTAAAGATAGTGGTCTGAAATTTTCTGGGACTTGATCACCTCAAATAATTTATGATAGAGGTTGAGGACCAACGAGTTCTTCCTCATCTTCCCCTTCCTTAGTACTTTGTGATTGTTGCAATGTATGAACACTTTCTTGTAAAGACTCATTCTGTTGGCACAAGTTCTCTATAATTTCTAGGAGTTGTGCCATGTTCGGAGGAGTCTGTGGTTCACTCCTGCTAGGAGATAATCCTGACATCGCTTTGTTGTGATAAAATGTATGGTTTTTTGTGAGGCTTGGTAAAGTTGTATCGATGCCCCACGGTGGGCGCCAAATGTTCTTACTAAACACTATTTGGAGAAACCTTCCTAAAGCTAGCCAAATAAGGTCACAATCTTCCTATTTGTTTGAAGGTATTTATTGTCTCCCTTCCTTGTTGGGAAGTCTCCTTTTATATTCACTCAACCCTCTATGGCTTTCCAGGGGGTGTCTCTTCACATTCCTCGTTAAAGTCATCCTTAGTAACGTCCGCCGTCTTCCATGTTTCTCAAGTAACGATTCTTCCATCAATTTTCATAACTCCTATGCAATCATGAAGACGTTTCGTAACCGTTCTCTGTGACTATTCATGTTGCTCCCTAGCCCTTTTTAAAAGATCAGACTAACTTACTCTGTCAGAGTTACCATGAAACCAGATCCGACCTGTTTTGATGTTACAATAATATTTTACCTTGACCGGGTTCTGACTTGCCTAGGGTCATGTTATCCGACTTGCTTGTTCTTTGTACTTGCGCAAAAGCTCAACCCTTGAAAATTCTAGATAGTACAATGTTCCAGTGATTTAAAATTTTGTGATTGAGAGGACCCTAAAGATAGGTAAATCGTATCCAAAAAACTTTTCTAATATCACTAGTAGATAAAGTTCTTAAGTCAGTTGATAAGTAACCGACTTAATAAAAAACATTGTGGAAATTTTGTAATTAATTTAACTTTATTAAATAAGAGTCGTTCATTGTTGACTTGCCATTAATAAAATAAATATGAGACTAATTTACTTAAATTGGACGGTTTATCAACTGATCTAAGAGATGTTTTAATTTACTTTTATTTTATAATTATGTTATATTAAATCTAAATATATTTTATTTTTAATTTAATAAATATAATATAATATATGTGAAGATAAAAAGATATAACCAACAATTCCCTCTTTTAATTTCACTTTTTCCTCGTATTTTCATTACAAACACTTTCGATTTTCGGGTCTATTGAAATACAATCATCACTTGTTCAAACCATGTTCTTATATTTAACAAGTTCCATATAACAGTAAAATTAATATAAAAACATAGTAGTTTAGTTTTAGGCAAGTTGCTTATATTAAGTTAGTTTACTATTGCTTATTCAAGAGTTGTATAATCCAAGATCTTGCGAGTTTTCAGCATGAATTCCATCAGTATTTGAACTAAGTTTAGGTGCAAACACTACGGCATTTATTGTCTTTGGCAACACTTTTTTAGGAAATATGTGTAAATTGTTCCCTGAAAAAAGACCAGGCAACGATTTTAGTGTGTTGCCAAGACAATTCTGGCAAGACCTCGTAAATATTCCCTAAACTACTTCTGGGGACGATTATCAAGTGTTGCTATAATTTATCTTTGGCAATATCTAATAAATGTTCCCTTAAATACTTATGGGGACAATTTAAAATTGTTACATTATTACAAACAAAAGGTTACATTTATTAAATGTTATATAAAATTTAAAATAAAGTAAAAGTTTAAGTGGCCTTCCAAATATAATAATTTTCATTTAACATAATTAGAAACTGATCGGAGAGGACCAGAAGGAGATCGTCGCGGCCTTCGTGTAGGGCAGATGCTGATGCTCGTAGGAGAGGAGAAAAAGGGGTGGACGTACCTGCAAGGTACTCCGATGCCAAAGTAAGTATTTGGTCTAAAAGAAAAGGGAGAGTAAGTAAGAGAAGTCAAGTATATGAGTTGAGATACCTGCCCCTCTCAAGTGAGGGGTTTTTATAGGGAGATTGATGGAGAACAAAGGGGCTTGACCGACCAATGTGGTGTTGCCAGATGGAGGGTCAAGCGCGTGGCCTTCCTAACCGTTTCCGCTATATCCGGGGAGGTAGTTGGTCGCGTGGACCACCCTGCGCGTGAAGAGGACGTGCCCAACGGCTATATTGTGCCCCACGGCTATAATGTGCCTATTGGGCCTGTTCGTCGAGCATGATGGATTGGGCCTGGTCCTTAAGGGCAAGTAGTCTTGCCCGGTCCAGAACAGGAGCCCCCCAAGTCATTGCTCTGTTGGAGAGTAACGACTTAGGTAGCTGCGATTTCGACCGTACTGTCGGGGAGGTGAATGCTCGCTTGGAATGTTCCTTTTGTACCTGACCAGACATGGTCGTCAGCCATTAGCGCGAAACGTCGACCAGGATTTGCAGCGTCTTCGGAGAAACGAGAGTTTTTTGGCGAGCGTTTCTGCCCGAATGTGTTCACTCTGACGAAGAGGCTTGCTCGCATGTGCCAAGTGTTAGTGTATTTTCTGCGCTGAACCAGGCGAAGAGTCTTTGTGACACGTGGTGTGCATTCATGGCCTTTGTCAGTCCTAGGGGCGTCTAGGCTATGATGACCTTCACGATTCCCCACGATCAACGGTTATAAAAAGGTGGGGGAAGGTTTCATTTTCATAATTTCACGAGTTTTTCCCTCTTCGCTCTCGTTTGCTCTGCAATTAGTCTTCGTCGGAGCTTCTCTTCGCCACCGTCAACTTCTTCTTCTACTTGTAAGTTCTCTCCTCCTTTCTGTATATTCTTATGAATTTTCCGGTAGATGTTCATATTTTCCGGTTGAACTTCATGTGTTTTCTGATGAACATATGAATTCCATGAAATTTTATGAAGAACATGATGAACTTTATGAATTTCTAGAATTTTGTAGAGATTGTTAGTGTAGATCTTTGAAGAATCTGGTTAGGTGTAGAATTTAGTTTGTAGTAGGGCACTAGGCCTGTTCGGGATCTTGGTGTGAGTGCGGGACGGACAAGCGTCCTCGTATGCACCTCTATGAGTCCTGGTTGTGGGGACCTTAGCTATTAGTAGATAATTGCTGCGAGCACGTGGTCGTTCTCGGATTCGTTGACGCCCTTTCACATGATTAGTGGTGGAAGGGTGGATTTGATCATGGCCGTCGAATTCACTTCTCTTCCTCTGCTTTTCAGGTGAAAATGGCTGAACCCCACGATGAAGTTATGCCCGACGTACAGGAAGTACCCGAGGGGTCCGGCGTGTCTGCCGATTATTCGAACATCAAGGTCACGGGAGGGGACCTTGAATGGCTTGGACATGAGCCTTTGTACTTTTGATCAACCTTCTCCGAGGAAGAGATACAAGACTTCGACTTGCTGGAGAGACGCGATGAGGGTGCTTCACGGGCATGGAAAGCCTTCCGTCCCTGGGAGAATGATAAGATCTGTTCCTCGTACCCGGGACTTCGCTTTCCTATGTACGAATTTGCGTTTACGGAGGCTAAAATGCGTCTCCCCTTCACTGACTTCCAATCCTCCCTATTCACCCACCTGGCGCTGTGCCCGTCCCAGCTTCACCCGAACGCCTTGGCCTTTATAAGAGCTTTTGAGTTGGTGTGTCGTTACCTTAACATCGGGGAAACCACGGATCTCTTCTTCTGCCTCTTTCAGATTCAGCGGAGCACGGCGGGATCGAAACAGAGTTGGGTATCGTTTAAGTAACAGAATAGGCTGTTCTGGACGTATTCTGATTCGATACGCAATTTTAAGGACAGGTTTCTGGTCGTGAGGCCTATGACCGAAGAGGAGCATTTCGACTATTGAGAGGGTTATGGTGGATGGTCGGGAGAGGGATAGCGTGGTCTCCATTTTTTCTTTAGAATGGGTCTACACCCATTTTAGACGCCGAACAGATCAGTTCCTGGTGAAGCATGAGCAGCTTTGCCCGGCGGATAAGGAATCGTACAGGATCCTCCATGCTTACGTGGAGAGTTTTTCTCCGGCCTACGTCGTCGACCGGGACGGAAATCAGCTGATCGGGGAGGATGGGGCTGTCCGAGCAGCTAGATACATTAATGTCAAAGCTCTCCTTGAGTGTGATACCGACGACGATGCTATGACTTTGCTTGGTATGCTTCACTGTTTGGTTTTCTTTCTTTAAATTCTTTTGATTCTGACTTGATGTGTGTGTTCGCAGGTATGATGGCTGACATGCGAGAGCGTCTGATGAAGTCGCAGGCCGCGAAGGTTCACAAGAAGGCGACCACTGGTACCAAGGCCGGGGCACCCAAGCAGACAGTGATAGAGAATTTCGCTGTTGGGTCTACCCCCGTCCCGGAGAGAGCTTCGACCCCGCTGACCCCGGAGGGTTCTCTCAAGAGGAAGAGAGATGCTGCGGGGACTCCTGTGGCCGCTGGTCCTGGGGGGTCCGGGGCTGGTCCTTTCATCCTGCCAGCCTGCTACAAGCGCCGAGACTTGTTCGTTGAAGGAAATTCGATAGAAGTCTCTGATTCTGAAGCCACGGCTATCTTGAATGCCAAGTCCCAAGTGAGGAGGAAACAGTTGTTCCAGGATACGGCAGGCATGTTCAGGGTCCTTGAAGCTGCCCATGTCCTTGTCGACGATGAAGCCACTACCCGGGCGAGTCTCGTGACTTACCAGAGTAGAATAGTCGAGCTGGAGGCAGAAAACAACAAGCTATTCAACGACTTAAAACAGTTCGAAGGTCACGAGGAGGCCAAGGTACTGCTCCAAACGGAGGTGACTCAGCTGAAGTTAGCTGCGCTCAAGGCTGACGAGGAGAATAAGAGACTGCAGGAGAGAATTGTTGAGTTGGATGGCTTGACTTCAGCAGCCCCGGACGAAAATGATGACGAGCAATCTCTAAAATCTCGGACTGACTTGATCGGAAGGATCAGGATTCTTGGCGAAGACAACCTGAAGGCGGCTGAGTTCGGTTTCAATGCGACTAAGGAACAGATGGTGGCTCTTAATCCTGACGTGCAGCTCCAGATGGATGGAATGGGTTTGTTTAACAGAGTGGTGGATGGCCACGTGGTCCCTGCCGGAGAGGAAAGCGAAGTCGTAGGATATGACTTGTTTTTATCATGTTTTGTGGGCTTGCGTGCCCTTATTAATTTGTATTTCAGTGTATGGGCGCTGCCCCTTTTTCTTGTATTTGTGACATTGCCAGAACATGGTCGGTACTTTTGATATACTTGGATTGTGAATGTTTTATCATGGATTTTGCTCGTTTTATGTATGTGTGTGTCCCCGGCTAGGTGCAAGGCCTAACGAGGAGGGCGAAGTAGTTCCGCCCACGATGAGGTTAGGACTTCGTTTGAGGTACTAATCTCATAGGCTTGGACTGTTCCCATCGCGAGCTGGGTGTCCTGCCTGAATGGTGTGGCAACAGCGGAGCTCGGTTGAGGTATCCCCGTTGTGCACAGGATCTGCTCGTCCAATGAGCAGAAGCTGGCCGGCGTTGTAGTGCGTGTCGCGCTTCACCAGGGCACGATACGATGGTCGCGCAGATCTCCCCGTTTTGGGATGACTGTGTTGGCGACTTGTATGTCCTCGTGGTTAAGGACTTAGCTATAATATTGCTTGAGCTTTTCAGCATTCCATGGTCGAGCAAGTTGTTTTTCGTCCAGTGTTTCCAAGTAGTACGCTCTCGTGCCCGTTTTGGACTTGACCCTATAGGGTCCTTCCCAGTTCGCCGCCAGTTTCCCTTCGCGAGAATCTTTCTGGTTTCTGCGTAGGACCAGACTGCCTACGGGGAAGTCGCGTTTTATGACCCTGGCGTTATGTCGCATTGTTACTTGTTACTTCAATGTGGCTTCGCGGAGGGCAGCCCCTGATCTTATTTCTTCAACCAGATCGAGTTCCTCGCGTAGAGCCTCATCGTTAATTTCTTCGTCGAGGGGAGCTTCAGTCCTTCTGGAGGGCTCCCTTATCTCCACCGGTATTACCGTCTCTGTTCTGTATGCTAGTCGGAAAGCGGTTTCCCCGGTGGAGGAGTGAGGTGTTGTCCTGTATGCCCAAAGGACGCTGTGGAGTTCCTCGACCCACCTTTTCTTGGCCTCGCCCAACCTTCGTTTCAATCCGCGCAGGATTATTTTGTTCGCGGCCTCTGCTTGCCTGTTGGTTTGGGGATGCTCGACCGAAGTAAAGTGTTGTTTTGTTCCCAATTTGGCGACGAAGTCTTGGAATTTTCTGTCAGTGAATTGGGTTCCATTGTCGGTCACGAGGGCCTGGGGAACTCCGAATCTGGCGAGGACGTTTCTTTTGTAGAAATGCAGTATGTTGAAGGCTGTGATCTTGGCGAGCGCTTCGGCTTCAATCCATTTTGTGAAATAGTCGACGGCCACGATTAGGAACTTATTTTGATATGATCCCATTGTGAAGGGGCCGAGGATGTCCATCCCCCACCAGGCGAAGGGCCATGGCGAGGAGAGGGTCTTCAACTCGTTGGGTGGTGCCAAATGCATGTCCTCGTGGCGCTGGCAATGGTCACACTTCTGTACATGTTCTTTGGCGTCCTGCTGCATGGTCGGCCAGTAGTATCCCGCGTGCAGAGCTTTCCGAGCTAGTGATTTCCCCCCTAGGTGCTGTGCGTTGATGTCCTCGTGGATTTCTTGTAAGATTTCGGGGACCTGAACTTCATCGACACATTTCAACAGGGGAATAGAGAACCCTCGTCGATATAACTTGTTCTCGATCAGCACGTACGAGCAGGATCGTTGCTTAGTCACACTGGCCTCCTTACTGTCTTCGGGAAGTTCCCCTTTGGCGAGATAGTTGTATACTGGGGTCATCCAACAATGGGGTTCTCCGATGACGTTAACATCAGGTGGACCCGGCTTCGTTATGCTCGGGCTAGCCAGTATCTCTTGAATGACGGATTTGTTTCTGCCTTTTTTTCTGGTGCTGGCTAGTTTAGAAAGGATGTCTGCCCGGGTGTTCTGTTTGCGTGGGACGTGCTGAACCTCCCATGCTTCGAACTCCGTCATTTTGTCTTTCACCATGGTCAAGTATTCGGCGAGTTGGTCATTTTTTGCTTGGAATTCTCCTCGTACTTGTGATGCCACGAGTTGGGAATCGGTGCGGATTTTTATTTTCTTCGCACCGACGTCTTTGGCTAGTCGTAGTCCTGCGAGGAAGGCCTCATACTCGGCTTGATTGTTGGATGTTTTGAAGGAAAGGATCAGGTATACTTCGATCAGGGTCCCTTCATCGTTTTCGAGGATAATTCCCGCTCCGCTGCCCGAGGGGCTTGACGCGCCGTCCACGTAAATGACCCATTCCTGTGATTGTCCCGGGGAGGGCGACTCCGGAGTCATTTCTGCCACAAAGTCGGCCAGAACTTGTGCTTTGAGGGCCTTTCTTCCTTCGTAGTGAATGTCAAATTGAGCTAGTTCAAGGGACCACCTTAGCATCCTGCCCGCCATAACTGGTCGACTTAACAGCTGCCTGATTGGCTGGTCGGTCCTGACGATGATGGTGTGTGCCAGGAAGTAGTATCTGAGTCTCCTCGCGGCAATTATGAGAGCAAGGTCCACTCGTTCTATTTGCGTGTACCTGACTTCGAGTCCTTGTAGGGCTTCACTGGTAAAATAGATGGGTTTCTGCCCATTAGTAGTCTCTCGAATAAGTGCTGCACGTACTGCTTCGTTGGCCACGGAGAGATATAGATATATTGTTTCCCCGCGGTCTGGTCGGGATAATACAGGTGGTTCGGAAAGAGCTTGCTTGAAGTGGGCGAGGGCCTGCTCGCACTCGTCCGTCCATTCGAAATTCGCTTCCTTCCTGAGTAGTTTGAAAAAGGGCAGAGCGTGCTGGGTGGACTTGCTTACGAAGCGAGCAAGGGACGCGAGCATCCCGTAGAGGGATTGTATTGCCTTCTTCGAATGAGGCGTGGGGAATTCGACGAGTGCCCGGCATTTGTCCAGGTTTGCCTCTATTCCTCTTTCGGTGAGATAAAACCTGAGGAACTTCCCTGCTCGCATGCCGAAGGTACATTTTTCTGGATTTAAACGCATTTTACATTTTCGAGCTTGGTCGAACACCTTGCGCAAGTGGGTGGTATGGTCGGATTCCTCTTGGGATTTCACGATCATATCATCCATATATACTTCGAGCATGTCACCGATTTTTGATCGGAAGACTTTGTTCATCATGCGTTGGTATGTGGCCCCGACATTCTTCAGTCCAAAGGGCATTACGTTATAGTAGTAATTCCCCGAGGAGGTCATGAACGCCGTGTATCTCTTGTCCTCGTCGACCATCGGGATTTGGTTGTATCCCGAATAGGCGTCCATGAAGGACAAGAGCTTGAATCCTGCGGAATTGTCTACGAGCTTATCTATGCTCGGTAGTGGGTAAGCATCTTTCGGGCAAGCCCGATTGAGATCAGTGTAGTCAATGCACATGCGCCACTTTCCATTATTTTTCTTTACAAGTACAATATTTGAGAGCCAGGTCGTATATCTGGCCTCGGAAATAAACTTCGCCTCTAAGAGGTCTTGTACAAGTTTTTCGGTAGCCTGTGCCTTTTCCTCGGACTGTTTCTTTCGTCGTTGGGCAATGGCGCGGGCAGCTGGATTGATGGTCAAGTGGTGGCAGGCAGTTTCTGGATCGAGGTCGGGCATGTCTGTTGCACTCCAGGCGAAGAGGTCCGCGTTGTCGTCGAGGCACGTCTTTAATTCCTTCTTTACCTCGCCGGGGAGACCAGCACCTATCCTCACCCCCCTGTTGGGATTATTGTCGAAGGTGATGATCTCAAACTCTCCGTCCGGGATTGGTCGCAGAAGCGTGGGAGACTGGGAGCTTGTTGCTCCTGATTTTTTGTCCCCGTCCCGATCTTCGTTTACATCTTCTGTGATCCTGCTGTCGAGATCAATGGTGTGCACGGGTAGCGTGGGTTTTTTCCCTGGCTGGCCGTCTTCGGTCGGACCCTCGTCTTCTCTGGTGCGCTTTGCCGATTTTGCTGCTGTCGCGATCTGGCTTTGCCCCTTCGTCACGGCCTCGAAGCATCTGTGAGCAGCCTCGATGTCCCCGTGCAGAGTGGCGACGTGTCCCTTCTCAGTGTAGTACTTGAGTTTGAGGTGGATTGTTGAGGGGACAGCGACGAGTTCGGCAAGGGCTGGTCTGCCGAGGATGCACTGATAGAGTGATGGACAATCAATAACTAAGAATTGTGTTTTGATTGTCCGTGACGCCTCTTCTTCGCCGAACGTGACAGGGATCTCCACGTAACCCCATGGTCTGGCCGTTGGTCCGTTGAATCCTTGGAGATCAGATCCTACATATGGGGAGAGATTAGACTTGTTTAGCTTCAGCGCGCAGAACAGACTGGAGTACATGATGTCTACGGAGCTGCCCTGGTCGATCAAGATTCTCCGCACGTCACTTGATGACAGTTTGGCCCAGATCAGCAGAGGAATGTGGGAGTTCAGCGATCCTCCGGGGAGTTCTTCTCTGTAGAACGCGATCGGCTGTGACCGTCCTTTACCCTTGCCGACCGTGTACAACTGGTCGGGGCTGCTGTCGATTAGCTGTTCAAACTTACGTTTGATGGATCCTATCGTGAGTTCATGGTACCCCCCACATGAGATAACCATGGCCGTAGGAAAGGCCTCGCAGGCACTGTGTATGGATGCCTGGGAGGTCGGGCAGAAGTGATCAGATACGAGGAAGTCCTCTGGTCGGCTGATGGACATTGCGACCTGCGGGGGAGGACTGGAGGGGGTTGATTCTGCTTCCTTCTTAGGATCAGACATGTCTCGTCGGGAAGACTCTCCTTTCTTTATGTATTGCTTCAGATGTCCCTCTTTGATGAGGATTTCTATGGCGTCCTTGAGGTGCACGCAGTCTTTCGTTACGTGCCCGTGGCTACAGTGGAAGCGACAGTATTTACTCTTATCCACGTTTCCTTTAGACACGGTTGGTTTAGGGAACCGGACACCTCCCTGTTTGAATTCGGTATTGATACAGTCGGTGAGAATGCGCTCACGTGAGTTAGTGAGCACCGTGTATTCATTGAATCGGCCTGCTGGCCCTTTGCCTTCACGAGGACGTTTCTCTCGTCGCTTCTCCTTGCCCTTACGAGATGGCTCTGGTTCCTCCTTTTTCGATGCTCGGGGGGCTTCCCGATCTCTCGCGTCCCGGGCGCGATACGCAGCTTCTTTCTCCTCGTAGCGAATGTAATCTTTTGCCATGTGGAGAAGCTTTGTCAGCGTTCGAGGAGGTTTGATCCCAACAGCTTTACAGAAGTCGCTTTTTGGTCGGAGCCCTTTCTCGAGGAGGTATTTCTTCATGTGATCGGAGGTTCTGACCTCCACTGCCTCCTTATTAAATCTCTCGATGTACTCTCGCAGGGGTTCTTCCCTGCCCTGTATTATGGCTTCTAAGGTTGCCTCTGTCTTCGGATGTCGTCGAGAGGCTGTGAAATGGCGGGTGAATTGGTCTTTGAGGTCGCGCCAGGAGGAGATGGATCCTCGGGGGAGCCTTTTAAACCATGTCATCGCACCTTTCCTCAGTGTGATGGGGAATATTTTGCACCGAATGGCTCCGGAGACACCGTGGTACTGGAGCATGGCTTCGATGTTCTCCAGGTGCTCGTGAGGGTCCGACGTGCCATCGTACGTCGCTAGTGTGGGAGGTTTCTCCAACCCGCGGGGAATCCGGGTGTCCACGATGCTCCTTGTGAACGGGCCGTGAGCTTCGTCGTCACTGCTAGAGCTGTGAGAGAATGATGGAGAAAGACTGTGATCGTGGCTTTGACTGCGGCGAGGAGAGTGTCCGCGGGTATGCCTGCGCTCGTACTTGTCGGAGTGTCGATGTCTTTTGGAAACAGGGGAGTGCCTAGTTATCCTAGGAGAACGACGATGCCGGCGAGCACGGTCGGGTGTTGGACTCCCTGACCTTGAGCGTTCCTTGACCGGTGAGGGAGTATCGCGTCTCCACTTTGAGTGAACTCGCGGAGGCGGGGAGAGGTTCAGCGTCTCCGAAGTGTGATGCTCTTGGAGAGCTTGCTCGAGGGCGCTGATCTTTTCTCCCTGCTGGACGATGAAACAGTTGGAATTGTTCAAAGAGGCGATGAGTGCCGCGGTGGTCGGATCAGTGCCTTGAGGAACCAAAATGGGCTCGAATGAAAGTTCCACAGCTTGTGACCTTTGTTCGTCGGGCTTCGGGGAAGCCGGTCCCTCGTTGCGCTGGGCGTTTTCGGATGAGATGTTCCCGACAAAAGCATTCTTGTCGACATTGGCGGCGGCGACCACAGGTTCTTGGTGGGTATCACTCTTAACGAAAGCCATGATGATATGGGATTTTGAAGAGAGATGAAAGCTTTGGTCTTTTGGGTGAAAAGATGAGGGATCTTGATTCGAAAAGACGGGGAAGCGAGTTTCCCACAGACGGCGCCACTGGTCGGAGAGGACCAGAAGGAGATCGTCGCGGCCTTCGTGTAGGGCAGATGCTGATGCTCGTAGGAGAGGAGAAAAAGGGGTGGACGTACCTGCAAGGTACTCCGATGCCAAAGTAAGTATTTGGTCCAAAAGAAAGGGGAGAGTAAGTAAGAGAAGTCAAGTATATGAGTTGAGATACCTGCCCCTCTCAAGTGAGGGGTTTTTATAGGGAGATTGATGGCGAACAAAGGGGCTTGACCGACCAATGTGGTGTTTCCAGATGGAGGGTCAAGCGCGTGGCCTTCCTAACCATTTCCACTATATCCGGGGAGGTAGTTGGTCGCGTAGACCACCCTGCGCGTGAAGAGGACGTGCCCAACGACTATATTGTGCCCCACGGCTATAATGTGCCTATTGGGCCTGTTCGTCGAGCATGATGGATTGGGCCTGGTCCTTAAGGGCAAGTAGCCTTGCCCGGTCCAGAACAGAAACAAAATAAAATAAAGTAAAAGTTTAAGTGGCATTCCAAATATATTTTATAAAATAAAAATATTAAAAAAAAATAAAAATAAGATAAAAGATTCACGTGGGCCAAGTCTAAGCCTTATCCACATGTTTCACTAGCATATCATCTACCTTACAGTGAAAAAAAATTAGAAACAAAATAAAAATACAAAAGGAAATTCATTGTGAGTGAAGGGTACGAACAAAACCTAAAACAAAAAACCTTCGGTGCGGTCTTATGGCTGTGCGGTATCTCTAAACCAAATTTCTTTAATCAATTTTGACGAACCAATATTATTCTGAATAACTCAAAAAGCTTATTGTCTTTGCGAAAAACGAATTCTGGGAGGCCATGTGAAAAGTGAATCAATTTTGTGTCCCATCTTTGATAAATCTCCAAGCAAATCACCAAATCAAAGATATTTGTAATGATTTCTTTCTGCCGCCAAAGGTATGTTAACATATTTTGATTTTAGGTCTTGATTAAATATGATTGATTATGTAATTTAGGGTTTCTATTTGTTTTTTTATTGAGTTTGATTTTTGTTGGTCATGTACTAATTTTTTATCAATTTTGTGGGGAAACCACTGTTTTTCATCGTTTCCTTCGTCATCTAAGTTATTGTTTCTTCTTCTCTATTGATGTAACTGAGTATTTAAAGCATAAATTCACATCTTTAGGTACTTGAATCCATCACCAATTCTCTCATATGTTATTTTTAGGCCTTTTATTTATTATATTTATAATAGTGAAATGTTGTTACTGATACTGATTTTATGGCTATGTCAATTGTAGATATTTTTATAGTGTACTAAACACCTTGAGATTTTGTTTTATAACTTAATATTTTGTACTTGGTACATATTTTTTATAATTTAAATATTCATTCATATTGAAAAACAAGATTTCAGTATTATGTGTTAAATTTTGTTAGCTTTCCATAATTCCACAAAATATTATGATAGGTTGATTAATACATTACTTACACTTTGTATTTTGTTATTATACTTTGTATTTTGTTATGTATCAGACGTATATGGAGCGATAGTTGGTTGACACTCTTCATCTACAAACCATGTAATTATGAGTTGTTTGTGAAGCATTTTCGAACATGGAAATGGATATTTTCATGGCAAGGGTACGTGGTGTGACTTCTTTTATAGGATTATTATTAATTATTATTATAATATACTAGTATAGTCGTTTGACTTCTTTTATAGGATTATTATTAATTATTATTATAATATACTAGTATATATCTTTCTAATATACTTGTACTTATGAATTTGGCAGGGAATGTATCATCTCTAAGACAGTGATCAACTATATATTCATCCAATGTGCCTTGAAATGTTAATATGTTTATTTTTTTCAAATTATTAGAGTTTATGAATTTTGTTTAGTTGATTTTTGCGGTGATCTTGTAACCTCTTTGAGATTTGAGGATAATTATAATCTAGTTTTGAGAAATAGATGAACCTTTTTAGAAGGTATTTTTTTTAAAGAGTGTTTCTTAGTTTTCAAATTAATCTACTAAGTTTGTTTAAAGCTATTTATAAATTTAATTTATGGCTTTGATTGTTTGTTGTTGCCTTTAGTGTGCTTTATTTTATTTTTTTAAAATAAACCTATGGCTTAGGCTACGGTTTTTATCTGTTGCGTAATAATAATTGTGGCTGCTTTTTATGTTTAGGGGACAATTATTTTATGTTGCTATTTGAAAACCGCAGCCTAAAAGTGCAACAAAAACTGTGTCCTTTTGATATATAAGGCGACAGTGTTCATAATCTGTGGTAAGAAATAAAAAAACTGCGCTCTAAAAAAATAGGCAACGGCCGTTTATTTCACGCTTGAAAAACCGTCCTCTGAAGTTATAGGCAACGATTTTTTCACTTTAGACCGCAGTTTTACGTTGTTGCCTAAAACTATTTTTGTTGTAGTGTTTGTTGATAAAATTAGAATTATATTTGTTAGGTCTGATATCGTTTTACCTGACTTAGGTCATATATCTGTTAAGTCGGGTCAAATGCCTGACTGAAGAAGTCATAAATTGTTACAGACTATTAATAAGTTAGATACGAAACCGACCTGACAACTTATTTTTATCCAACTTAAAATGTGTTTTTCTACTAGTACATGAGTCCTCTAAGAGAGTTGTAAGTGAATGGAAAATCTAAGGAATCAATACACTATAATTCCAATATAAAGGATAAATCACAAGTCAATCTTATATACACATTATTCTAACTTTAAATCCCAAACTTCATCATTGATTTGAGCGTCAAAGTGTTTGGAGGAATACCTATATCATCGGACAAAAGCTAGAAGACCATTAGAGAATTTGTCATTAGATCCACTGTCTTTTGAACTGCAAGAAATATTCAAAGAAGACCCAGCAATTTATTGTCTTTTGGGCTGCAAGGAATATTCAGAGAAAATTTAACATTTATATTGCGTCTGGACAGAAAGGACTCTTCAGAGAAGGACCAACATACAATCACTCATTAGTTATATTTTGCAAAAAAACGGTAATAGAAAATTTTCAAGAAAGTTTACACATGTCTTTTCAAGAGAGTTTACACATGTCGGACTAAATGTCTATTGCCTTATTAAAATAGAAAACATTGGATGGCTAATTGAAATATTATCTCATGTTCAACTGAGTTCTATATTCTAGGGATGAGTCTTCCATCTAACTCCTCAAGTTTGTAAGCTCATTGAGGTAACTTCAAATATATACGGTAGAAACCTTCCTATTTAGGTTGTAGTTTCCTCAGACAAGTTGACACGACCACTATTACAAATAATACATTTTATAACAACATTTTCACATCACCCAACGAAAAATCGAGGAATAGTTCCTAGAGGTGCCACATATTTTTCTCAAAAGAATACCATATAATTCTTCGGTTGCACTAAATAACTGATGGGTATATTAATTCAGAATACATGCTTCGAATCCCAACAACTCCAGTTTATATTTTTATTTCTTTAAAAGTAGCGCATACCTTCATATTTTATTTATAATCCAATAATAAGCCATTATTAACCTCAGTTAGGTTTTCCAACCGATGTGAAATAGTTTATTCTATATATATATATATATATATATATATATATATATATATATATATCACTTAGCTTGTAGCTTTCAGTTTCATTGTTTAAAATAACACATAGAACCTTAACGAAGAACCCTAAACAATTAGAGACATAAACACATATCATCCTCTAACTCGTAAAAAGAAAATAAATACGAAGATGCTATGTATTTAGGGCACTCGTTCAATAATTTCCAAAATGAAAAACCAAAATGATTTCTTTCATTTCTTCTTCACATATCTGGTACATCAAACATCACTTACGAAGATGATATGTTATTATTGTTAAGACCCTAAACCCTAGAGGTTTGATTATATTGTTGTTTTAACTGAGATTAAATGTTATATGTTGTTATTTTTGTTGAGATAAGTACGTTATAGGTTTATTGTTGGTGTTGATGTAGTTTTGATGAGAGATTGTTATTTTTAGTTGTTGTTTAATGTTGTTGTTGTTGTTGTTGTCGTTTTTGTTGTTGTTTGGATTGAGATTGAAAGTTAATGTTTTTGTTATTGTTATTTATTGTTGTTTATGAGTTGTTGATGTTATTATTGTTGTTCTTGTTTAGTTGTTGTTGAGTTTGAGATTGAGATTGAGATTTTAGTTGTTATACTAAGCAAAGTTTTGAAAGTTATATGTTGTTGTATAGTTATTGTTATTATTGAGTTTGATATTGAGATTGAGATTGAGATTATGCTTGTGATTCTTTGTGCAACTCTCATCTTATTCAGTCAAACATGTCAAGAGGACATTAGAGTGACAAAAAATAAAGTTGAGTTTATTATATCTAATGTCGATAGTTTGTTTTACTAACCTCTCTTTGAACATATAACATACTACCTCCATTCCTTTATATAAGAGACAACTCATTTTTTTTATGTTCATTGAATAATCAATGTATCTGGTTAATTTATAGACTAAATACATTGACTATTCAATGGATCTAAGAAATGAGTTGTCTCTTATAAAAAGGAATAGAGGTAGTAATAAATTGATTTTGAAAATAATAGTATGAAAATTATACTGAATTTGAAAAAAACTTACACTAATTAATGTTTTTCGGGCATTTTATAACTCATCATTCACCTGTTCTTTAATGGTTAAAATCTCTCTCAATTTTCATTCAAATTTCTTCTGTTCTTACTCATTTTACAAAGTATCAAATTTTATGATTTGAAGAATGAATTAGTATAGAAGGAAGTGTTGAATGAAGAACTTGAAACATTGAACGAGATAAGAACTCACTACGCCAAAAAATACCTTTAGCAGCGTTTTTTTTTGTCTTTAGCAGCGCTTAAAAGCGTTGCCAAAGGTGGCGCTGCTAAAGGTAAAGACATGCTTTTGTAAATGCAAAAGCGCTGCCTTAGGTCCCCTTTAGGCAGCGCTTTTCCACTAAAAGCGCTGTCTTTTGTTCCCCTTTAGGCAACGCTTTTTAAAAAGCGCTGCCTAATGTGTATTATTTTCCAACTTTAGGCAGCGCTTTTCAAAGCGCTTTCTAATGTGTCTCTGCTTAATACTTTAAGCAGCGCTTTTTAGGAAAGCGCTTTCTTTAGTTCCACTTTTTGCAGCGCTTTTGCAGTAAAAGCGTTGTCTTTTGTGCAAGTAAATTGTTTTAAAATTTATTTGTTTTGGATGCGTTTTTTGTCAAAAGCGCTGCTAAAACTCCTTTTTTAAGAAAGCTTTTTTTAAAAAAACCTTTTAATAGACCTGTATATTAACAAACCTGTATAACATAATTTTTTATCAAAACTTATCACAATTATATACTTCAATTCACAAGCCTTCGTTCAACATATGCCTTATATACTTCAATTCACAATACTACATAATTATATACTTCAATCACCATATATAGGCCTTATATTTCATAATTATACTTCAATCACCATATATAGAACTATTCATAATTATACAACAACTTCCACTTTCAAAACTATATACAACAACTTCCAAAACTATACAAAGTATATACAACAACTTCCAACTTCCATACCTTATATGATTCTTTTCTCAATAAGGTATTGACACCAATCCTCCTTAATTTCTTCCAATTGTACTTTGGAGTAAGTAGCATACTTAAATTCATCAAAATACTACATAATATAACATAATATGCATGATTTAGTTAAAAGTAATTAATTATATCAAATATCCGATAAATATTAAAATAACTCCTAAGTTATAAATCCATACCATGATTGGAATATCTATTTGATCCATATGAATGATTTCTTTCATAAACCTCAAAACGAAATAACCGCAATCTATACCATTTTTTTGACGAGGATACTACACAGTGAAAAAAATAAGAATATATATCAGGATATATAGTCTAACTTGTTTTATCAAGTAGCATCACTATTATAAGCAAAATTGTGAAAATATACCTCCACTCTGATCCATGAAATGTTGGTTGACTCACTCTTTGATACTTGGGCTCCTCTTTGTGATCGAAATATTTGTCTAGCTCTAACATAATATAAACGAATATTTAGAACAATCTCACTTAAATAAATTAATAAACAAATACACACGAATATTTAGAACAATTTCACTTACGTATCAATCGTCGTCTTCATATCCGAGTATTTATCTACATCACCATCTAACGAATCCACATAATACACTATTTCTCTTATCAGATTTATCGCAACTAACAACCAGTGTCCACTCTAAAATAAAACAAAAGTATCGATATAGTAATTTTATACGCAACATCAAAAAACGAAAAATAATAATAAATGAAGTAAGAATGCAAATCTAACCCGTTGCCAGTATTATATGGTAAAAAATACAACTTTTCTGTATCTATGCTCGCCATAAATCTTTCGACTAAGTGAGATTGTATTGAAGTTGGATTCATCGCAATTAACGGTGCATTGATACAGTTGGCAGATAAGAAACCGAATCTTTCTGACAATTGATGCGGGCGCACCAATTTCTCATACAAGAACCTTAAATAAAAACAACAAAACATTAGATTATTCGTTGAAATGAGTAAATAAATTGTTTAAATAATTAAAGAGAGTTAATCGGAATACCTGATGTATGTATGCATAACACCGATGCCTAATTCAGAATGATTAAAAATTTGATCCAAATCCTCTTTAGAAATTATTTCTGAATAGGAATAACCGAAAATACCTTCCTCCATAGGTACTTCACAAATACCTCCGTCCATCAAATTCGATGTTTCTACAAGTGTTACAAGAGATGACCTAAATCGAGATACAATTGCTTTTTTTTTCCCCGTCCTTGCAAGAGTCTTTTTTTGGTTGGACGTGTTGCCTAATTCTGGCTACCTATTCTGACTTTCTATTATTTGCAACTCTTGGGCATGAATCTAAAAATAATATAAGTTAGTAAAACATTTGAATATAGAATTAACACTTTTAATGTGTATATATTGAAAAATTTGTGCTAAATTAATTTCATAATAAGCATATATAATTACCTCGGCAAGTTTCTGTTGACAATTGATACTACCTTTGTCACTAGTATCATTAAACTCTGAACCACGCCTTTCTGGCATATATTTTTCCTTGTCCTTTTGTAATTCACGGACTTGAGCTCTTAATTCTTCCATGGCTTCCATCACCTCTCTATTGCTAGGATTTTGGCTCTTTGAATGATTATAAAAGGATGATGGAGTGACTCCAAAACCCTTACCCCTCACACGACCGGAGTACTCAGGAACATTTAACACTCGAGTAAGTATGCTCCTGCAATCCTGGTCTTCAGTTAGAGTTGCGGACTGAGACAGAGTCTCCTGGAATTCATATGCATGAATATCGAAAAATATTAGCGGGGATTAAAAAGCATAAATATTATATATATGTCAATAAGTGGGATATAAAACACATAATGTTATACTTACACATTGCTCAAAAACTTGTTGAACATTTTCCGCAACAACTCCATCCTTGCCCACACGAGCAGCCTTCCACAAAACATGCTCTGGAACACATGTTTCTTCACTTTTCTCTTCTTCTAACTACACATTAAGACAAATAATAAAATCAATTATAACATATGGGAAAGAAACAAGTAAATCAAAGCATTTATATATACTTACTATTTTTTGATGTAAGCGTGCATATCCCAAACGCCCCTTCCTGTATGGATACGCGGGTTTTGATGCTCTTTGGCGATTTACGCCACTCAACTCCTGGAATGCTTCGGTTCTTCTTTTGGCTACAAAAGTTGCCCATTCTTCAGGTGAAATCAAGTCCACATACTTCACTGTACGTTCTGCTTCAATAAAATTTCGTTCGGCATCCCTAAGATACTTGTTTGATAGAAATGCTCGAAACCCTCTATGTCTTTTTCCAGCTAATTGAATACAATACTTCTTTCGGTCATTACTAATATTAAAAGACCTCTACAAAAACAAATAACATAATTAGTAATTTAAAGACATAATCGGCAACAAAAACAAATAACATCAATATGGTACATGTATCTCACTCCATATTTTTTCTTTGGCGGGTTTCAACGATGCATTTCTCCAATTATCACAAGTAATTGGAATGTACGAATGAACAAGTGTACTAATGTAACTTGTCAACATTGCTCTGTTAGGCTCAACAAGTTGGTTCGTATCCTTCCAATAAACGTCATACTTTATTCCTTTATCTCTAGCACGAATGATGTTCTTCATGATAGTTACTCCTCGCGTAATATCTCCTTCCGCTTCTTGAATTGTTTCATGTCCATCAATTTTTGAAGTATCATGTGGATTTTCCTCGTTAGTAGCCATTTCACCTGTAATTAAGAAAAACATCAATATAAAATGACACAATTATATTAAAAAAACTTAGAGGGATTAAGTTCAAAGTCATTTTAGACACAATTATAAAAAATGAACTTGTGAGTGAAATCAAAAATCAAATAAACTAAATATCAAAAACTAATATCATTTTCAATTAAATCAAAAACTAATATAAAAAATCAACTATTAACCGAAGAAAGACTTACTAAAACAGAACTTAGATACTAACTTTCTTCTTATAGATGAAACAATCCCACAACAATTCTCATATTAACGGCATAAATAGATCCGCAAATTGCAGTAACAAGAACCGTTGAACTTTGAACTCCAATGTGCCTTCATTAGTCACTCATAACAAACAACCATTACCCTTTTTAATATCATTCATTATTCCATGACATACTCCTATATTAGTAATAAACATAACTTTTTAAAAAATATTAAAAAGATAATCAGTACCAGTAGTGTTAGGCACATGCACACACTCATAACAAAATAAAAAAAATAATAATAATTTGAGGAAGAAAAAAATTATATCACAGAAACAACAGAGAAACAATCAACAATGGAGAATATTAGGCCTTTCCATTATTGGAGAGAAAACCAAAAAAAGGAGAGTAAAAACCTCAAACGGCGGACGACGGTAGCACGGATTGAAGTAACGAACGGCGGACGACGGTAGCTGTGAGGGTAGCCTCGAACGGAATAAAGTCACGAACAGCGGACGACGGAGGACGGAGGGAGTTTCGTTTGCAGAAGAAGAAGACGAAGATACAGTGTCGCGAGAGTTTAGGGCGAAATAGAAACGGTCGTAATGAAAATAGAGGGATATCAGAATTTGTTTTAATTTTAATATTTTAAAAGACCTTTAGCAGCGCTATTAGAAAGCGTTTTCTTATGTTAATCCTTTAGCAGCGCTTTTGGGGTAAAAGCGCTTTCTTATGTGGGATTAATGAAAGGCCTTTAGCAGCGCTTTCCAAAAGCGCTGCTTAAAGCGTGTTGTACGAAAGCCCTTTAGCAGCGCTTATGATAAGCGCTGCCTTATGTTACCCCTTTAGCAGCGCTTTTCATAAAACGCTTTCTAAAGTTCACCTGCCATAGGGATTTAGCAGTGCTTTTCAAAAGCGCTGTCTTATGTCCCCCATTTAGCAGCGCTTTTTTCTTTTGTTTTTTATTTTTGTTTTTAGCGAAACATGTAGCAGCGCTTATGCCAGAAAACGCTGTATTTGTTGCGTTGCGAAAACTCATTTTTGGCTTAGTGCCTATTAATAAACGATAGATGAATATAGTTACAAGATGCTCAAAACTTTTTGATTAGTGTAAGTTGTTCTTCAAATATAACATATTTGTTCATATAATTATTTTGTAAACCAATTTGAAAAGTTATATGTTCAGTTAGAGTTTGGTGAAATAAGAAATTGCCATTATAAATAATAAATTCAATTGTGTTTTACCCGTCGGTTAAATGACAAAACCAAAGGGAAATATGTTTTTTCCAATTAAAAATTCCAAAATATTATCGTTGGGATCGAACTCGTGGGATTTACATCTTTCTCGTCGGTGGATCTATAATCGAGAGGTAAAGTGACACTTTTTATGACGCCCTTCGTTAATTTACATATCATGTTGACGGTAGTAGTCTCGATAATCCTAGCGTCTCGGGTTTTGGTGGATTGATTTGAAATGGTGATGGTGGTTGGGTTCACGGTTTTGCGGGGAATATTAGTTATTTCAACATTTTTTATACTGAGCTAATGACGTTATATCATGGTTTGCGTATGGCATGAAAACTTGACATCAAAGATCTGGTATGTTATTCTGGCTTTAACTCTGCAATCATGCTTATTTTCGAGTATGTTAATGTTTGACATCACTATGTCGCGATTCTTCATAATATTAAAGAGTTTTCTAGAGAATGACAAGTTTAGATATTTCATATTCTTAGAGAAGATATTGTTTGTATTGATTATCTAGATAATTATATAGCTCTAATGTGTAGTGTATTGTTCTTTTGTGGGACCTCCCGTTGAAATCACAACTCTCATAGAAAACACTTTCTATTTTCTTTTTAAATTTAATGGTGATATCATGGTTAAGAAATAAAATCGTTTAATGGAAAGCCATTTTTATGAATATATACACAACCTATTTTATATAAGTTCAAATGTACAACAATATGCACTAGAATAATTTTGATAAAAAATAATTTAATTAAAATAATACATATATTTTATTTTTGTAACTTATCAATAAATTACTATTAAAATTATAAATTTAATTTGCCGGTATTTGTTAGGATGCTAAAATAAAACCCAAAGAAAATTAATAAAAACTGTAAATTGACAAATAAAACTAAGAGAAAGATAAAAACTAACTAATAAAATTAAACTTCATTTTGATTTCTTTGATTGATTTATAAGAGAGGATAATGCACGTGTTATATACTATTCTAAACAAATAAATGCTAATCATCCAAATGTCTCAATCTTAAGGGTCCTAAGAACATTTTAAAAAATATAATAATATAAAATAATTCATAATTCAAAATACTAATAAAAACTCATTTAACTAATGATAAATTATTTTAGTAAACTCATTATCATTGCCGTCAGGTTCACTTGAACCTTGTCTTCAAAGTTCTAAAATTAATACTTAAATAAATAAATAAATGTGAGTTTGCCTTAAAATTGGGAGGAAGAATTTTTTTGGCTAGTAGTAATAAATTGTGTCACGTGGGAGAGAGGAAAAAAAAAAGCAAATAGCCATGGAGAGAAAGAAAGGTGGAGTGAGGAATGTGAAATTAGGTGATGTGGACTGCATTAATAATTGATTTGCTACACCACACTTTTCTCTATCTCACATTCTTTCTTCTTTTTTTCTCTCTCTTTCTTCTCATTTCATTTCTTTTTTTCTTCTCTTTCAATTTTTCTTTCTTCGTCTTTTTCTCCACTCTTTCTTCTTTCTACCATTCTTTCTCTATTTCTTCTTCTTCTACTTCTTTTTTTCTTTGTTTCTTCCTTTTTTTTCACGTTTTTTTTTCTACTTCCTCTTTTTTTTTTCTCTCTCTCTTTTTTCTACAATATGAATAAAAAAATTAAAATGATGAAAGCTGTCTGATACTGGTGGTGGCTTCGCCGGTGGTTTAATCAGAAGTGATGTCGAAAACAACAAATCTGATGATTTTAGTAGTAGTCGTTGCAATTTTGGTGACCGCTGTTGTTCAGGTGATTTCGGTGACCAGGAAAATGGTTTGGTGAATAACGATTGATCGTAAAACGGCGAAGATGTTCATTTCTGCGTGTTTTGAATTGTTGTCGGAGTTATCACCGGAAGCGACGCCGAAATTTCTGTCGGAATTAGAAATGTCGCCTGAGATATATTTACCTCTTTGGACTTCAACGATTCATCTTTTGTTTGTTTAAGTGGTGGCGGATCTGGTGATTCCGGTAGCATATTTTCTGACAGATTCGACACCGAAAACGTCTTCAAAATTGTTGTCGGAAGTGATACCGGAGATGTCGCCAGAAGTGACGCTGGAGAATCTGCCAAAAATTTCGTCAGAGAAGATGTCGAAAATTTCGCCGGAAAAATTCTTTGTGAATTAGAAAACTTTTGCGAATTTTTTTGAGATGTTTTCTTAAAACTAAGATGAAACACTTGTAAATGCTTCTCAAAATCTCTTCTATTACTAGAATGGGTATGATATTTTTGACCAATTATAGAGGAGGTGTTTGTTGGTTGTTGTTGTATGTGACAATTAGTGTAGCAGTATGAATAATGAGGTGTATACCCATGATTAAAATATAAGCATGGTGATGGAGTTGTAACTTGAGTATTTGGGAAATAAGGTGAAATAATTTCCCATGGAAAAGAAGGGAATGAGAGTGTAACAATGACGGTGTTAGAATGATAAAATGGAATGTTGAAACATGAAGAAGATGGGTATGTCATAAGAGGTTTTGATGTTCAAGAATGAAAGCACTATTTGTTACGATGTTAAAATAGAACCCTAACAAAACTAATAAAAACTGTAAATTGACAAATAAAACTAAGAGAGAGATAAAAACTAACTAATAAAATTAAATTTCATTTTGATTTATTTAATTGATTTACAAAAGATGATAATGCACTTGTTATATAATATTTTTAACAAATAATTGTTAACCATCCAAGAACATTCTAAAAAACATAATAATATAAAATAATTTTTAATTCAAAATACTAATAAAAACTCATTTAACTAATGTTAAATATTAATTAAATTATTTTAGTAAGCTCCTTATCATAATTGAATATTTAATTTTAAAATAGTAGATTTAAATAATTACGATATACTGTATTAATATTGGACAAATTAAATTGAAATGATTTGGTTTTGAAAGTATAAAATGGATTCCTATTATGGAGTTTGAAGCATTGCAGAGATGGTACCAATCAGAGTAGTCTAGACACGACCGACACACGGTAGCAAAGTAATAACAGCTACATAATCAATGTATCAAACGGCGCAAATTGGTCCCACTACTTTGCCATCCAATCTAAAATCTATTGGGACTCACAACATTAGTCTTGTAAACTCATACAGTAAATAATTTACTTGTACTATTAATCATTTGTGTATTTTAACTAAATAAATATAAGGCAATAAATAATAATTTTGGAATAATAGATATATTCTTTTCAATTTTTATTTGTCTCAAAAGCCACATGACAGAGCTCTCATGTTAATATGGTTTTTTGACGTTATTTTTTGAAACTTTTTTTTTTGTTTTAGTGTGATAAAAATTAATTTTGAATAAATTGATTTTATAAAATTATTTTCCTAAAAGTGAAATAAATATAAAATAATTTATGTTTAATTAAATTATTATAAAATTGATTTGAACATTAAAATTTAATGTAAAAATTATGTTTTGACTCAAAAGCTTAAATTTTTAGTGCATGTTTGGTTTCGCAGTCAAAGTATTTAGAATTGAATTTTAAGTATGTAAAATTAATTTTAAAATGTTCAATTACTTTTAAGTAGAATTAATTTTGTTTTTCAAACTAACGTTTAAATTTAATTAAAATTAATTTTAGAAAGTATAATCAATTATATTCAAAAGCAACCAAACATGTCAAAATTAATTTTACATATGTAAAATCAATCGATTAACATTGAGGAGATAACTTGGTCCATACTATTGGATTATCATAAGGAGCATTTATATTGGGTCAAAAACAACACACAAGTGAAAGAGACACCACATATTCACCCAAAACTTTAAAGTGATTGATGTATGAGTCTTTTCACTTATAAAGTGTTCAACCTCTATTTTTTTAAATAATGTGAAACTTCCAACTCACTTGTACACAACACATACAACATATGGGGGTTTTGGTTTGCATTTGGCAATAAATGTTGCCTTGTACTAGGGGTGGACAAACGGTCGGGCTCGGTCGGTTTCGGTCCAAAACATTCAAATCAAGCCAAACCGCGGGTGCTAAAAAGAGGCCCAACGTTAACTGAATTTATTTTCGGTTTATTCGGTTTGACGGGTTTGTCGGTTGGTTTGAAACGGTTTGGGCCTTAAAAAATAATAGTCCAAACATAAATAATTTTTTTTAATTTTTCAAATTCAGTAAAAATTTCAGAATTAAATATTTACAGTGAGATTAAAACTTAAAAGTATTATCAACATTTCATTAATGTGATCCTAATATGACTTATACCATTGAAATATTATTTCATTGATCACATAGGACTAATACCATTAAAATATTATATTACTGATCACATAATATACTTGTATATCTCTCATCACAAGTTCACAACCATATTAAAATCACATTAAAAGTCTAGTGATTCCAGCTTTTAAAATCAAGTAATACATTAACCATCTATAAAGGCCATTAAAAAGCACATATAACACATAATGTTATTAATTACAGTCATCCATAATAAGTTCTGCAAAATCAGCACTCAAGTAAGTTCAAAATTCTGCAAACACTACGCCAAAAATGATTTTAGGCAACGCACCTTAGACAGCGCTTTTTTCCAAAAGCGCTGCTATAAGTTAAATAAAAAATAAAACACGGAAAGTATGTACGAAATTGTGTAAAAGCGCTGCTAAAAGGCCCACCTTAGACAGCGTTTTACTTAAAGCGCAGCTAAAGGCCCAACTACAAAGCGAAAACGCTGCTAAAAGCACTCATTAGATAGCGCTTCACAAAAGCGTTGTCTAAAGTCGTTTAAAATTAAAATTAAAAAACATATTCTATTCATTCTTTCTCTTCTCATAACTGTTTCTCTTCTCTCGCGAAAAACCCTAAACCTAGAAAAAATCTCCGTCCTCCGTCCTCCGTCCTCTCACGCACCACGCACCTCCGTCCTCTCCGGCGAGGCTTCTGGGTTCCACAATCAGACGAAGCTTCTCCACAATCAGACGAAGCTTTTTCACGGATATCTCTCTCACTTTGCATCTTCCATTCCAAGGTTAGTTCACTATCTCCTATGTTCTTTGTTCAAGTGAAAAATCATGTTAGAACATTGTTGTTTTTTCTGTTTTCAACTCAGTTCAAGTTTTCTATTTTTGCAACACATGTTTCATTTTTGAGCTTATTTTTGACAGAATAATCATTTTTATTTCCAACTTATTTTTCGTCATTTTATTCTTAATCACTTAGCTTCATTAAGTTTGTGTGTTTGAGAGCATGCATAATGAAGTTTTTCAAGTTTGACAATATTATCAATTTGACATTAAAATGGTTTTTGTGTGTTTGTTATATGAGGTTTGACAATATTATCTTTTGTTTTTGTTCTGTTATCAGCTTTGACATTTCAAGTGAAAAATCATGTTAGAACATTGTTCTTTTTTCTGTTTTCAACTCAGTTCAAGTCTCCCTATTTTCCATTTTTGAGCAACATATGTTTCATTTTTTAGCTTTTTTTTTACAGAATAATAAGCTTTATTCTTTTCCATTTAGGAACATGTGTTTGATTAGTGAGAAGAGTCTTTTATTAATTGTATCATTCTTTTCCGCATTAATATCGGTATGTCTGGTAAGCAATTTTTAAGCCCTATGCAATTTTCGTACATTTATGTGTTTATACAACTATATTGATAAACAACATAACAACATCACAACATATCTATATTAATTAACATATTTAATACTAATTAACAACGAACTGTCAATAGATAATAGAATTGTGAGAATATTGTGATATTGCATTATTTTGTAAATAAAATGTAACTATTACAATCTCTTATTACAGGTTAGATGGCTAGTAACGAGGATCACCCACATGATGATTCTATTCATGATGGAGATGAGACCGGTAATGCAGTGGAAAGGGAAATTAGACGAGGAATTACAATTATGAAGCGACTCATTCGTGATAGAGATCGAGGCATAAAACATGATGTGCATTGGAGTCAAGATAACCAACTAATTGAGCCTAACGGTTCAACGTTGACAAGTTATCTTGGTTCAGTTACAAGGAGAGAAGTTCCAATTACTTGTGATGATTGGAGAAACAAATTGTTGAAAGACGCTAAAGACAAAATATGGATTGAGATACAGGTACCATATGTGATGTTATTTGTTTTTAATGTCGATTACGTATTTAAATTACTTATACTAACGCACTCTGTGTATGATTTTCGTAGAGGTCTTTCAACATTGATGATACCAGAAAAGATTATATACTCGGATTGGCCGAAAAAATACATAGAGGGTTTAGATCTTTTTTATCAAACAAGTATCTTAAGGATGCAGATAAAAAATTTATTGATGCAGAGCTTCCACAGAAATATGCAGATTTGATTACACCTCATGAATGGGAAACTTTTAAATCCAAACGAAAAACCCCAGAATTTGAGAGTGTAAGTGACATAAATCGACAATGAGCATCAAGTCCCGCGTATCCATACAAAAAAGGGCGTATGGGATATGCACGCTTACAACAATCTATAGTAAGTATCTATAAATTGCAATGATATACTTGTTCATCATGAGTTATTTTTGATCATGTTATTTGGCTTAATGTGTAGTTAACAAAGGAGAAAAGTTCTGAAACATCTCTTCCGGACCATGTTTTGTGGAAGGAAGCCCGCGTGGGTAAGGATGGAGTTGTTAAAGAAGATGTTCAACAAATTTTTGAGAAATGTGTAAGTATAACATTATTGCTTGAATTAAATCAAACGTTTATTAACATATAATTAAGTCAAATTTTTGATATTCATATGAATTTCAGGAGCAGCTATCTCAGTCTATATCTCCAGATGAAGACAATGATTGCAGGAGGCTACTTAGTCGAGCATTAGATGTTCGTGAGTATTCTGGTCGTGTGAGGGGTAAGGGATATGGGATCACTCCAACATCCTTGAAAGAACCAAAGAAAAAAACGGCTAGCAATAAAGAACTGCAGGCAAAGTTGGAAGCATTAGAATCTGAAGTTCGTGAATTGAAAAAGGAAAAAGAAAGAGATAAAAAAGAAAGAGATCAAGCTTCAGCTTTTAAAGATACTAGTGAGAAAGATAGTATCAATTGTAATTTTCAACCGAATATTCCTGAGGTAATTATATATATTATTATGAAATTAAATTAGCTTAATTTATTTAATTGACATATATACACATTAACAATGTCATATTTATTATTGGTTTTAGGGCATTTCCCGTTGTCAACTCTATTTATCGTCACCGACTTATCGGATGGTTGGCAAGGGAAAAGTGCATAACACTTTGGGAGAAATGCTTCACCATAAACCGCTCCCCACTGGATTTTTGAAAGTATCGATTGATATTGTTTTAGAGGGGGATGCCTTATTACCACTACCTGACGATGTTTCGGATGCAACATTGTTGGGAGATGCAATAGGATCGTTTGTTGCATGGCCGTTAAGCCTCATTTGCCTAGATGATAAGGTAAGCCTAAAACCATCATGAACCTTTGGATATTCAAATTTTTTATGGGCATTTTACGTACATTTTTTTTACATGGTAATGTTAGACTCCAACAAAATCCAAATCAAATGATAAGGGGATTATGCGGGAAACCGAGTCGGTTGCATCGAGAAAAGAGGTACAACACAATTATATGATATTTATGCATGGAAAATGTTAATTCGTGATCTTATACTTCACCTAACTAATTATATGATATTTAGATTCAGGCTAAAGAGATTGAACAAGTCAGTAGGGGTAAGATGCCTGAAATTAGCAACATTCCCACACAAACAAAGGGTGTTGCTAAGAAAACTGCGGCTAGAAAAAAACCTACTTCTCAGTATAGGTCGTGCCTTCAGACATTTTTACTTATAACAGATATTCCGGATGGTGGTACTCGGCTTATACCTATGGAGGAAGGTATTTTTGGTTTTGAATATTTGGAAACAATTGGTAGAGAGGACATGGAGCAAGTTTTTAAACATTTGGAATTGGGCATCGGTGTTGTCGATACATACATTCGGTATACTCCGATAAACTTTGTTTAATTAATTGAACAATTTATTTACTCATTTCAAATGAATAGTCTAATATGTTAATGATGTTTTTATTTAAGGTTTCTGTATGACAAATTGATGCGCCCGCGTGGATTGGAACAAAGATTCACTTTCTTATCTCCCATGACTATCAACTCATGGTTAATCGTACAGAAACCAGATGAAGTCATACAGTATGTACTCGGTTTATTTATGGCCAGCAAAGATACAGAAAAGTTGTTCTTTTTACCATATAATACTGGCAACGGGTTAGATTTTCATTCTAACTTCATCTATTATAATTTTTTGTTTTTTGAAGTTGTGTAGAAAGTTTCCAGCTAACCTTTGTTTTCATTCTAACCTTTGTTTAATCTTACAGTGGACATTGGTTGTTGGTGGCAATTAATCCGATAAGAGAAATTGTATATTATCTGGATTCTTTACACAATGATCAAGCAACATACCCAGATATGAAGAAGTTGATTGATACGTAAGTGAGATTGTTCTAAAAATTCGTGTGTATATTTATTTATTTATGTGACATGTTCTAAATATTCGTTTATATTTTATTAGCGTTATACAAGTTTTTCGATCACAAAGAGATATTCAAGTTCCAAAGAGCAAAGCCAACAACATTACATGGATTAGAGTGGAGGTATATTTTCACAATTTTGATTATATTAGTGATGATACTTTATAAAACTAGTTAAGGGGTATATCCTGATATATATCCGTATTTTCTTTCCATGTGTAGTGTCCTCGTCAGCGCAATGGAATAGATTGCGGATATTTCATGTTGAAGTTTATGAAAGAAACTCTTCTTTTGGATCGAATAGATATTCCATCCAAGGTATGGATTTCTAACTTAGGAATTATTTTAATATTTACCACATATGTCTCATATAATTAAATAGTTTTAGCTAAATCATACTATGTTATATTATTATGTAGTACTTTAATGAATTCAAATGTGTTCATTACTCAAAAGATCAATTGGATGAACTTAAGGAGGAATGGTGTCAATTCATTATTGAGCTGAGAGTTTTATAAGGTATATTGTCTTTCTTTCATTGATGAGAATTTTGAGTATATATAAGTTTGAGTTTTGATGAATATGTCGTCATTAGTATATTAAATTGTGTTGCAATGTTGTTGTTGTTTGTTATAGAAGGTTGGAATCATAAATTGTGTTGGTGCTGCCAAATATTGATTGATATCTTGTCCATAGAAGGTTGGAATCATATACTGATTTTCATAGGCACTCGGCAATATTCAATAACTCATGATCATTTGTTGACATTTTTGGCAATGCTTGCAGCTTGAATATCAGATTTGGCAATGCTTGCAGCTTGAATATCAGATAAGAACAATGCCTTCTTTGTTTTCTTCTATATTTTGTCTAATGTTGTTGTTGTTTTGTTTCAGGTTATATGTGCAGATGTAGAAGATAGAGCTAACAAGTTCATTGTTGTTGTTTTTTAGCTTGAATATCAGATTTTTTGTAGCTAACAAGATATATGAATTGTTGTTATTTTTTAGCTTGAATATCATCAATTTTTTGTAGATATAAATTATTGGATTAAAGATGTATATATAAATAGACAAATTTGGTGCATATTTATTGTATTGAAGCTCTAATTTATGAAAATTTGGTGCAAATTCTAAATGCATATTCTGGTGCAAAATGTGGTGAAAACCTGATGCAAAATATGGTGATAATCTGGTAAATATTTATTGTATATATCAGACAGCGCTTTTTTTAAGTTTTATATATAAAAAATTTCGTGGATATTAGACAGCGCTTCAAAGAAAAAAGCGTTGTCTGAAGTGGGGATTAGACAATGCTTTAAATAAAAAGTGCTGCTTAAAGTGGAGAATAGACAACGCTTCTAAAGGAAAACGCCGTCTAAAGCAATGCCTAAAGATAACCAAAAGCGCTGTCTAAAGTCAAAGCGCTGCCTAAAGGGGTTCTTTAGACAGCGCTTTTACAGACAAAGCGCTGGCTAAAGTGACAAACAGATTGCGCTTTCAAAGTAAAAGCGCTGGCTAAAGCAGACATTTAGCAGCGCTTTCTGATTAACTAAAGTGCTGTCTTTACTTATAGCAGCGGTCGAATAGGCAGCGCTTTTAAGCGCTGTCTAAGCCCAAAAAAAGCGCTGTCTAATCCCTTCTTTGGCATAGTGAAAATCAGCACCCAAGTCCAAAGTTCTGCAAAATCAAAGTACAAGAATATTGTTATTCTTTTGCAACTTTGTTAATATTAGCTATCTAAATTAAGTGGTAGTAGAGATTGAGACAAATAATTAGAATAAAATCAAATAGGCATTCACTTGAAATATTCTACTTGCTTTAGATGTCCCACTTGGAAAATTCTAATTACTTTATATGCATTAATAATTAATAATAACTATCTAAATTGGAAGTTTTACAACTAGATAAACCATAAACACTAAATTAACATACCTTTAAGAGTCCTTCTCCAAAAGTAATTTCATCAATAATGGCAAATTAAACATCCAAGTAAGTCCATAGTTCTGCAAAATCAGTACCCAAGTAAGTTCAAAGTTATGCATCACTTGAAATATTCTACTTGCTTTAGATGTCTCACTTGGAAAATTCTAATTACTTTATATGCATTAATAATAACTATCTAAATTGGAAGTTTTACAACTAGATAAACCATAAACACTAAATTAACATACCTCTAAGAGTCCTTCTCCAAAAGTAATTTCATCAATAATGGCAAATCAAACATCCAAGTAAGTCCATAGTTCTGCAAAATCAGTACCCAAATAAGTTCAAAGTTATGCAAAATCAAAGTAATGAATATAGTACAAAATGTTTGAACTGGAGCCAATATAGTACAAAAATGACAAGAACTATTACCTAGTCGAAAATGATGTTTAAACTGGAGCCAAATTGAGTTTAGGAAACTGAGCAGAGGCTGCATCGAAGTTAAAATATAGATACAACCATGTCAAAACAAAATCCAACAGAAAAAAATTAGGCTTGATGCATCAAAATAAAATTAAAAAAAATAAATATTGAATAAATATACATGAGTAGAAGAAAGGGAAAATCTTTAAAATTTCAAAACTTTAAAAACTCAATAACAAAATAAAACCCTAGATACAGAATCAAAAACATATGAACAAAAGGCTAAAGAAAATATAAAATTATTGTAAGATATTTTAAGCTATTTCAAACATAAAAGAAACAAAGAAGAAATAAGAAATTGAAAAAGAAAATAGGGGGAAGAAAATCATTACCTTTTGAAACAAAAACTTAACCAAAAAAGAAGATGAAAATGAGCCAAATGAACCAGATATACGGTAAAAGATGGATGATTCTAAGCCATTTTAAGGTTGTTACATTGACGGTGGCGGTGTGGTTTTGTGGCTAGGGTTTGAGTTTTGTAAGTGATGAAATGAGAGAAATGTAGTGTCTGAAAGAGAATAAGAGAGAAATTGCTTTTAGTGATTAAAGTGAAGTGAGCGTAATGCCTATTACATTAATATTTTTTATTTTAATTTTTTAATACGGATCGGTTCGGTTTTATATGGTTCAGATTAGTGAGTCCGAACCGGTCCAATATTAACCATTTGAAACTGATTAATCCAACCGTTGGACCCGCACATCCGAATTTCATTTTTTCTCACGGTTTTGTCGGTTTCGGTTCGGGCCTGGACCGTTTGTCCAGCCCTACCTTGTACGTTTATGTCATTATGTGGCTAGATTGTTTCGAGATCATTTGAGACAATGAGGCATGTCGTAAGAACTTTGATTTTAATAGAGATTTGAACTGTTTTAGTGGTATAGTTCTAGCCTTTGACCTCAATAGTTTTACAATCAAGGATATTGTGCCCTAAAATTCAAAATATTTTAGTAAAAGTGTTTAGGATATGAATATAAAGATTTTACATATTTAAGCAGGTAAGAGTATTTGTGAAGAAAGAAGTACTTCTGAATTTTTTCAACAAAACACATGATAGCATATCGATACTTAGACCAACAAATATTCTAGTATACGAATGCGTAAGATAAACATGCATATATGGACTTAACTGAATTTTCTTCACTTGTAATATTGAAGACTAAAAGTTTTACTTTGGAATACACAATCCACAATCCTCAAATTTGCGCTTGACACTTTTGACTTTTTATAACACAAAATGAAGTGAATCTTTTAGGAAGAGTTCAAATAATCATGCAAAATAATGTCATGTCTCTGAGGTCTTTAAAGTAGGGGACGTACTTTCACTTTTCCTAAAGTTTATTAAATGATTCTGACACTCCTTTAGTTCTAAAGTATATAGTAACCTCTTTTAAATTTTTGCCAAATATACAAACATCTCTTAACAATCAACACACTACCAAAATTTGACAAATGTCAAATATCAATTGAAGCTTGTAGTGACAATCAATAAAAAATATGTATATATATGGCATTTACATAAAATTATGAGGGTTTAAAATCGAATTGTCCCAATAGAAAATTGCTAATAGAATCGAATTGAAAATCACAGAAATCACATTTGATTCAGTTCGGTTTGTAGTTTGTATTTTGCAAACTGAATCAAATTAAGATGCATTATGTTACAATTCAAACTTTATTTAATCCACATTCAACCAAAAATCAAACCTATCATACATTATGATTACGATTATGAACGATTTTCTCTTCCTCACACTTAAGATTTCAGTTTTACCATTCTTAAATCTCGCCTAGCAGTATAAAACCTTCTTCTAATATTCTTAGACAGGCACACCTCTCTTTTTCTTCCCAAATCTCTCCTCTTAAATGTTATTTCTTTTTTCATATTCTCATTTTTATGTTACTGATGTCTCTTTTAATTTTGTTTTTATCACGACTTTTCTTGTCTAATCTCTCATTTCATATGTTCTTTCTTTTCATCTTCTCTAATCTCTCATCTTCTTTATTTTTCAGTTTCATTATAAATTTTTTTATATTGTTTTATGATACTATTTTATATTTTTTTTTATTTCAATTTTGTCTATTCTGATTTTCGTATATTAGATAGGAAGTTATTGTAAAATATGATAAGTTAGTAATATATTAATGAATAAACACAAAATTATGTTTTCCTCTATATGTGTATATATAACTCAATAAAAATCTTGCAAAAAATCGAACAAATTGAATCAATCCAAACTGCATTGATTTAGTTTGATTAAATTTAATTTATTTCTAAATGCCAATCAAATTAAATTGAAATACATATTTTTTCTCTTACAATTCAGATGATTTTTAGTATCAAAACCGTCACAAACAACTCTGCCTAAAATTATATGTCAATTGTTTTATAGTATAGTATTATTGAAAAATTGTTGTGTTTCTTTATTTGATGAAATTTTGAGAAATGAATTTACGTTTTAAAATAACATGAATTATCAGTGTTATTTTAATATGCTTTTAGAGTATGTTTAATATGGATGAAATAAGAGAGAGAAGTTGAGGTGAGAGAAGATAACGAGAAACATTAAATTTTTCTTAGTTTTTCATATCAAAATTTTATTTTAATAACTAAAGAAACCAAAAATATATTTGAGTTTTTTTTTATAATTTTAAGAATATTACTTTTATTAATACTAGTTTTATCCTCTCAAATTTAAAAAAAAAAAAAAAGTAAAAGAATAGCACTATATTTTGTGTCAAAACTTAGTAAGAAAGGTAAAGAGCGCATATAATCAGTTAAGTTTTTAGCATACCATACATTGAAAAACGAGTACTCATACATATAAGGAGTTGTAAGCGTTAAATAGTAGCATCTTTGTCTTCTATAAAAATAAGAGCATTTTCAACCGTGCATCTATTTTTGGATTTTTATAAGACCTATTAAGCCACGTCAGCTTGAAACAACTCAACTAGTTTTTCATTCCAATGGTGTAACTCTGAAAAAGTCATATTAGGTCCCACAACTTTACTTTATATATTAATATTTTACTCATATTAGGACCTATTTTATTCATATTGAGTCCCACTCCAATGCTATTTATCCGTTGCTTAGCATTCATCCATTGGCCAGACTGAAAAATAAAAAAGAGAAAAAGTTGGTTGCCAGCGTGACGAACCCTTTGACAAACCCACCACTGGTGATGGTCTAAATACTCTTCAAAACAATAATAACATGACACATTCTAGTGGTTGTTTTTTAATTCTACATTCAATCACATATTGGTGACTAAAATCAATACTGTGACTATCTAACCTTGTTGGTGGACCTTGTTGAGCATAATGTTTGTTCCAACATTTGTTTCTTATTTTGGCAAATATTAATTGAGGTAGTAATAAAGGATAGTCTCAAAAAGAGAGACATAAACATTATATATCCATTATGTTTGTTTATTTAATTTGGGCCTTGTATATTGGTGTAAAATCAATATTGAATCAATCCCTCTCACCTATATGAGTTATCTTCCTGTTTCACTTTTTAACTCCCAGATGCAAAATACCCACTTTCAGTAACATTTGTTTTGTTATGTCATTAGTCTTATTGGTCACCACATTTTGTTATGGTACTCAAAAAAAGGTTCCAGTTTGAGACATGTCATGATCCCACACACAGTAGTAATAATTCTCTAGTTTTGTTTGTATTTACAATTTCTACAATTATATATCTTCCAACATCAATTTTTCACTAATGTTTCTTATTTACTACTCCCTCCGTCCCAAATTATAAGTCACTTTGCCAAAAAAATTTGTCCCAAATTATAAGTCACCTTACATTCCCAATGCAATATAAATGACATCTTTCCCAATATACCCTCAAATATTTATTATTATTTATTCTTTCAACTCTTTTAATTTCTCTCTCCCATATAATTATGAGGGGTATTACTGTAAAGTTATACATAATTTGTCTTTCCCATAAAGTAATAATTAAGTTTCTTAATTTGTGTGAAAAACCCAAAACGTCTTATAATTTGGGACGGAGGGAGTATTTTTGATATTTCATATAAAAATGATGGTAATTATTAAATTAATTTTTCACTAGTTATGATTATGATAGAACAGTTAAATGTATCAATCAACGCTATTGACATGTCATGTAAATCCGACTAACTATCATGGTAATTTCTGAGTTACTACTCATTGTTTTTTTTTTTGGAATGTGAATCTTCAAACCCAGATGATTCAAGATTTTTTCAGCGAAGTTATTAATTTTTCCTCTTTGTAGAAAAAATTGTGATAGTAAAAAGTAAAAAAGGAAAAACAAATTTTCATAATACCTAAAATTGTTTTTCTTTTTGCAACGGATACCAATAAAGGCATGGACATGCCCATAATTTAATGGGAAAAAGAAGTGAAAAGAAAAATAAAAATCAATGACACTCTTTACAAAAGTCCAAAATTTTTCACCTAGCTTTCATTACATTTATTTGTCTTTTATATATAGTCACCAAGTGGTATAGTACTGCATCATCCACAAAGGGGGCTGCAACTATTCGTATAAACTGTTTAGTTTGTCACTCTTAGTAAATTTAGCATGTTACAATAATCTGCTCAAAATTAGTTAATACTTTGGAAACAAAATAAATATATACATGTATTTTTTAAAATTTAATTAATGTTCTTAAATTTAAGTCTAATTAAATATCAATTACCTCAAAATAAAAAGATAAGTCCAACCTAACCAGAGATCTTATTAATTTTAGACATGCAACAATATTAAAATAGAGCTTTGTCAATTATTGTAATCTTAGTCTTTGTGACTGCATGCAAAAAATGATAAAACGGATCCGATTCGTGAAATATATTTGATTTATCCATATTTATAAGTCAGGGTTTTAGACTTACACTTACAAATATGTCTGCGTCCACCCCGTTCCATTTTTTTGTAAACTTTTGTGGCTGCAGACATTTACATCATTTTTTTTTCAAATTTTAAAATATAGATGTACTGCCAACGAGCCCATCCTACCACGCATTATTTTTTTTTTCAAGCCAACCTTGTGTCGCTCATTAACTATCAAAATTTTAAACTTACGTTCTTAACAATATCTACTTTGTCTCGCTCTATTTTTTCGAAAACTTTTTTAGAATGGAATTAAAATAGGGGGAGATGTCCGTTTTTCACCTCTTATTTCACTAAAAAAAATATTTTATTTTTATTGAAAAAAATTGAGTTATAAGTAACATTAAATTAATAAAAACGTTATTTATATATAGAATGACAGAAATGCATTAATTTAAAGAGTAGTTGAGATTAGAATGATCAAGTTGAAGCAAAAGATATTTGACATAAATAAAAATGAAGAAAGCAGGTATAATAAAAATAGTTGGTGTTTCATTATAAAGTTAAATATAACTAATATGTACTACTGTGCTGACACACAAGATATGTATCAGCTTTATCAACTTATATATATTTACATGGTGAAAATCTCTCATTATTTTTGTGTTTAAGAAAAAGGTTTTATCTCTTTTATCTTGTTAAACTAGTTACTTTCTGTTCCCTCTCTGTTACAATTTCTTACTGACAGAGGAATACCTGCACAATATTTCTTCACGCACGCACGCATTCTCCAAACCTAGCTACCCCACACCCTCGTACATCACTTTCTCTCTCTCTACGTGGATCGATTATTATCTATGATAACCCTTCTTGTCAGACAGAAAGAGAGAGAAACACAACAGAATAGGACACTCCAGAAAAATATTTGATTTTCATTTTCCAGCTTTATTATTAATTATTATATATTATTTAGTACTATTTTACTTCTTTTCTCTGTGCCACTTGATTCATCAATTCAAAAACAAAACTCTTTATAAAGACTTTATCACTATTCCAACTAAGGAAGAAAAAGTGGAACCCTTTCTCATTATTTCCTTTCACTATTTTGCTTATATCTTTTCCTATATAATGAAAAGCCATTATTAACATTGTGTTACTCTTCAATATTCTATTTCTTCTCATTCTTCTTCTTTGTAACCACTCTCTCTCATTTCTCTCTTGTTGAGAGAGCTTTTCATTTTCTCAAATGGAAGGCTTCTACCATCAAATGAACAACATGAACAACAACAGTGATGCTCATTTACCACCTGGTTTTCGTTTCCACCCTACTGATGAAGAACTCATCACGTTCTACCTTCTCAAGAAAGTTCTCGATAACAGTTTCACTGCAAGAGCCATAGCTGAAGTTGATCTCAACAAATGTGAACCGTGGGAGCTACCAGGTAACTAACTATATAAAACATTTTCTTCATTTTCTTCTCTTTGAATGCATCGATGTTAACTTCAAGCTTTTAACAGACAAAGCTAAGATGGGCGAGAAAGAATGGTACTTCTTCAGTTTACGTGACAGGAAGTACCCAACTGGGTTACGTACAAATCGAGCTACAGAAGCCGGTTATTGGAAAGCAACGGGGAAAGATAGAGAGATTTACAGTTCAAAAACCTACTCTCTCGTTGGTATGAAGAAAACCCTTGTTTTCTACAGAGGAAGAGCACCAAAAGGTGAAAAGAGTAACTGGGTTATGCATGAATATCGTCTTGAAGGCAAATTTGCTTACCATTTCCTCTCTAGAAACTCCAAGGTAGTAAATTCATTTTCATTCAAAACAAAACACTGACACAGTTCAAGTGATTATATGAGCCGCATTTTGATTGTTTCAAGAGACTAGGTGGAATCTTGTTTCCTATTAGGTTTCTATAAGCACTGGTTTCATTTATGTGTGTTGATTATTTTTCTCGATTAGGCTTTTTTATTTTACTTTTGGGGATATGATTATGCCAGAGAATCAATCAATCTTGGTTATTACCCTATGGTGCATGTTAGAGTTTCTTATCATACTTTTGTGAATACATGACTTTGCATGGGAACCATATCAAATCACATTCATTAACTTCAACTATATAAAACAAGTTTTTGATTATCATCCAAAACTTAAAACCAGTGCAGTGCAGTAGAGACAGTACTATGTATCACTGCACTTTCATTGCATAGGGCTTATCATCATCATCATTAACTATCACCAATAGTACTAATTTTTTTCCATGTTCAGCAAATCTCACTTTAAAACAGTTGCATTAATTAATAAAATCCTCTTTTTGTTCTCACTAACTAATTTTAATGATTTTTTACATATTTTAATTCATGAAGGATGAATGGGTGATATCACGCGTGTTTCAAAAGAGCAACACCGGGAACGGAAGCACCACCGTTTCAGCCACCACAGGTGGTTCGAAAAAGACCAAAATGGTCTCGACAGCAAGTAATAACAACAGTACGAGTCGTTGCCCTGAACCAAGTTCACCTTCTTCAGTTTATCTTCCACCTCTACTTGACTCATCTCCATACTCCAACAACGCCGCTGCTAGCACCACCGGATTCAACGGCGGTCAAATGCGTTCTTACAACAACAGCTCCAACAACACTGATCTAAAGGAGCACGTGTCCTGTTTCTCCACATCATCTACAACATCAAATGTTGTCTCTGGTCACAACAACTTTAGCAACTACAACAGTGGAAGTTTTGATCTTGTTTCATCTTCTATGAATGCAACAATGGATCCATTTGCTAGGTTTCAGAGAAATGTCGGTGTTTCTGCTTTTCCAAGCTTGAGATCGCTGCAAGATAATCTTCAGTTGCCTTTCTTTTTCTCCACAGCGGCGGCGCAGCCTTTTCATGGCGGTGATGTTCTTGGGGGATGGGGTATGCCGCAGGAGGAGCAAAGAGCGGTGGTTGACGGTGGTGGTCATAACATGGGAGGGTTAGGTTCATCTGAGCTGGATTGCATGTGGAACTATTAGATAAGGGTTTTAGATTAATTAAGGATCATTATGATTAGTAAACTTAATTATTTGCATTATTAGGGTTAACTTTTCCAATATTGACACGTTTGTAATCTACTAGATTGTGGTTAGTACTACTACTTGTCATGGTGTATGCAAGGGTATTTTCGGAATTAGGAATTTTGTTAATGTTTTAGGGAGCCATGTCATTGGGTACCTTTGGTGGATATTTATAATTAAATATTGTAATATGTTTAAATTTCTGTATTTTTTTATGACTAAAGTATGAGAATGTTGAATCAATGTGTGTTTGATGGCAATATTGTATTCTTAGATGTTGTGTGGGATGTGACTAAGGTCAAGGGGTTTGTTTGATCAATGATTTTGCTTTAATGAGACAAAAATCAATTTTTCTATGGGTTTGTTTGATCAATGATTTTGCTTTAGTGAGACAAAAATCAATTTTTCTATGGGTGATTAACTTAAATATTACGTGTATATTTTGTGCATGTTTGAGAAATAATAATATAGATATTACATAAGAATAAAAACGAGGGTATTTTTTGAAGAGTACCGAGAACGAGGAAGACTTGCTAAGGCACAAACCCAAATGTAAAATATTTGGGCACCCTCGCACAATTAAACAAAAATTTTAAAAAAATATTTTCATCATATTTATTTAATTTTATTTCATTTTTAATTTATGCATTTATGTGAGTGTCCCAATATTTTATTGGAGACAATTTTTTTATCCATCACAAAAAGTTAGGTAGTGTACTTTTAATCAATCAATTATTGTCAATATCATTTTATTATATTTAATTATTTATTTAATAGTTTAAATTTTGTAGTTTTACAATACAATTTATTTTAATTTATTCTATGAATAACTCTACTAAAAAAAGAGATGGGTAAATAAAAATTCTCCCATTTTATATTTATGTTTGTGCCCATGTTAGCATTTCTCAACGAGAAAATCATGTTAGTGCTGAAATGAGATTGAAAATAAGGGATAGTTATTTTTTTTTACTTCCGTTTAGAATGAATAATTCACTTGATTTTTTTTTATGCAGACTAGCGTCCAAACGAACGGGCACTTCTGTGCTCGTTTGCCCATTTTTTTTACTGCACTAACGCCTGTAAATATAAATCTGTATTTTTTTTTTAATTTTGCTTTTAATTTAAATTATTTATGTGATAATCTCTTTCTCACGCACGGAAGAAAAGAGTATTTTAAGAAATAAGACAAAATACCAAAGTGATATTATTGAATGTGTGTTTTCTTTAGATTGAATAGAAATAACATCTCATGAAAAATATTACTCCTTCCGTTTTAAATTATAAGTCACTTTGTCAAAAAAATTTATCCTAAATTATAAGTCACCTTACATTCCCAATGCAATATAAATGACATCTTCCCCAATATACCTTCAAATATTTATTATTATTTATTATTTCAACTTTTTTAATTTCTCTTTCCTATATAATTATGAGGGGCATTACTGTAAAGTTATATATAATTTATCTTTTCCATAAAGTAATAATTAAGTTTCTTAATTTGTGTGAAAAACCTAAAACGTCTTATAATTTGGGACGGAGGGAGTAAATAACAGCCTCAAACACAAATTTAAACATGTTTCTTAGGAAAACAAAATGTTTAGTCTTATCAACGACCATCATAATCTTCCCTTCAAATTTTAGAATCAAACTGCTATCACCAATGCACTCTCACATGCCAATCATCTGTCACAGTTTGATATCATCATGTAATATTAGTGAGTATAAAGGCAATAAACATACTCAAAAAATTTTGAACAGGTCAAATTAAATAAACAAAAGCAATCAAATTAGATAGAAATATTTTTGAATCTTCACCACAGAATTAGTTTCTTCAATAATCATTGTTTGTCTTCTCTTTATTCTTAGTCGTTTCCAATCTTCTTCGACAATTTCACAAACTGGTATTTAACTAACCGGTACATTCAATGAGAAAGTGAAATAGCATTTTTGTGATTATGAGTTTGTTTCCAGAAACAACTGATAAATTCATGGAAGTTATGCATGGTAGTGGTTGTACAATGAAAAGTTAAAATTTGAAAATAAAAAGACAGTATAAAATGAAGAAGTTTATTTGGAAGCAGTATAAAGATGAACCACTAATGTGTCGTTATCTCAACCATTATAAAAATAAATAGTGTAGAATGTTTAATGTAATTGTGTAGTGATCAGTTACTGATCGTACCTGGATCAGACAGTTTCTAGTGGCCAACGATGTCGTCTGGGCTTCAGCTCCGGTGAAGTTGAAAGACGGCCGCGGGGGTACCTGCAAGGTACTCCGACGCTCAAGTAAGATAACTGTCAGAGAATAGCAAGTACAGAAAATGAGAGTAGAAGTGAATGTAACCTGACCCTCTCAAGTGAGAGGGTATTTATAGAGAGCCCCCAGTGCGGGGCCAACGGTCACTAGCACTGGGCCAACGATGTCGTCTGGGCTTCAGATCCGGTGAAGTTGAAAGACTGCTCGCGGGGAGTAGTGTCCTCGTGTCAAGGAGGGGTGCCCGACGTTGACTGGACAGAGGCCTTCGTTGGGCCGCCTTAGAAAGTGTGGGCCGGGCCTGCTCGGCTGAGGAGCGTACCTCCGGCCCAGTCCAGAACAGTTACAAAATAAGAAACAATATTACATTGATCAAAATATAAATAAATTAAATCATAAATATTTAATGATCAAAAAGAGAAACTGTATGAAAAAACAATTTTTAATATACATCATATTCTTCGACATGAAACATGATGACATCAGTTAAACATAATAACATTTTCAAAAAGTTCATTGTCTTATAAAAATATTTTTGAAAGTGTAACAACATTAAAATAGGAAATCGCAAGAATATTATAGAAGAAGACAATAAACTAACCATATGTTTGGCAAAGCTTTGTTTAGCGAGGCAGCGACCACGGACCTAAATGAATAAAATACTCTTTGACTGTCGCCACAGAAGAATGGAAAAGGAAAAATAAAAATAGAGGATACAAAATAATCAACACAAAGAAGTTGAGTTTTGTGGGTTACTATGTACAAATTAAAAAGAAACTGATATTTTGACATGAACCGCAAAAAGAAACTGCCATTTGATTGCCACAAACAGTGATTTGATAACCGTGAGTGAATATATTTATTGTTTACTATATTGTTGTTTGTAATTTGAATTGAAATTGAGGGCAATTAAGGAATAAAAACAGGCCAGTCTAAAATTCTCTATCCTCTTTATATATAGTGTTCCGAACTGGGCTGCGGTCTGCCCAACCGTCAAGTAGACCCAATCCAATAATGGGTCGGCCCAGCGTGATCCTTCCAATGACCAGTGCCGAGCACAGCTTTGCAGAGACGAGGACCCTCACGTGTCCTCCACTCGTTAGTCATCTAGCAAACACCGATGTCGGACATAAGCTTATAGTCGGGGAGAACCTCACTATCCTCGACCTTTGCGTGCTCCTCCCCGCGAGGACACGTTCTCTTGTAACTTCCCACTCCCGAAGGAATCGGTCTGCCATACTTGCGGAGATTTAGGGACCGTTACCCCAGGGCGAAGACCACGTGCTGGTCTTCACTACACCACGTAAGCCCTGGCAGTTGCTTGGATTGGGCCTTGCAATCCAGCCCAGCGCAAGTAACCGTTAGCCCCGCGCTGGGGGCTCTCTATAACTACCATCTCACTTGAGAGGGTCAGGTTACATTGCATTCTAACTCTCACACCTGCTTTTCCTGTACTTGCTTACTCCCTTTTTCTTACTTGAGCATCGGAGTACCTTACTGGTACACCCCCCGGCCGTATCATCATCACCGGAGCTGAAGTCCTTACGACATTGCTGGCCATTGAATAACTGTCTGATCCAGGTACGATCAGTGGCGCCGTCTGTGGGAACCACTGCTTCCCCGTTTTTCATCTATCGTTAAACCAAAGCAATTCCTCCGTTCATCACCAACATGGCCAACAACCCATCTGCGAACAAAGCTCTGGACACCCTCCTTGCGCAACTCGAGAACGGGAACCACCGTGAAGACAATGCTGCCCTCAACATCGAAGAAGGAGACATAAGAGACGGGCAGACCGCCTCCCCAGACTCCGAAGACACGGCTTACGACACCGTCCAGCAAGACGACCAACAAGCCACTTTCTAGCCAGTTGCTCCTCCACCTAACGCCGATTCGAGCACCGCGGCTCTATTCGCCTTGGTCAACCAGACCAACCAGCTGATTATGCACCAGAACCTCCGAATTGAAGCACTCGAGCGAGGGCGAACACGACGATCTTCCCCGCGAAGACATTGTCGTCCGCCTTCACCTCGTCGTTCTCCTTCCCCGCGAAGGATCCCTCAGGAAGAATCTCGGACCCCCTCGTCGGTGCGCGAGGGTCGTCGGACACGCCTCGAACGCCCCCAGCCGGCGAACTCCCAGAAGCGCCATCGTTCCCCGCCGCGGAAGGAACCCAGGCCCTCCTCAACTACCAAGAGGAGCAGGACCGCCGAGGAGAGGCCGAGGAACCGTCCCAGTAACTCCCCTCCACGACAAGGACCTGATCGACATCACCGATCCCCTTCAAGGTCCCCAGCCAGAAGCGACGATGACGGCCAGAGGACCCCCCTGTCATGGGAGATCATGGACGCTCCAATTCCTGCGGGCATAGAGAAACCTCCGCCACTGGGGAACTACGACGGCGTGGCCGACCCCGACGATCACGTCGAAAGTTTTGAAGCCATGCTCGACTTCAGAAACGTCAGGGGAGCTATTAAGTGCAGACTCTTACCCACCACCTTGCGGAAGGGTGCCATGACCTGGTACAAGAGTCTGGCACCCGGGTCGATCACATCCTGGAAGCAACTAAGAAAACGCTTCACCAAACATTTCACAGCGTCTCGTCGACACCCGAAGACGGAGGCCGCACTAGAAAGCATCTTCCAGGGGAAGAACGAATCTCTCAGGAACTACATTGAGAGGTTCAACAGGGAAGCTGTCGAGGTTCATACGACTGACGACATGAAGAAGTTTTTAATCATCCATGGACTACGTCTTGGATCCGATTTTGCCAAGTCCGTGGGCCTCTGCATACCTTGCCGTCTGGAGGACCTCCTCAAACGAGCTCAGTCGTACATCGAGTTCGAGGAGTCGGAGGCAGCACAGATCGCCCTCGACTCGAGGCGGAATAAAGGTCCCCGTGGCCGCAGAGAAGAAGACTCTCCTCCCCGACGTGGAGGAGAAAGAAAGAAGGAAGGCCGCCCCCGGGACTCTCGCGAACCGAGAGGACCGGCTAGCCGGTTCACGGAATACACGCCGCTCAACGCTCCCCGCGCGCGAATCCTCTCCGAGTGCTCCAACTCGGAATTTCTGAAAGGAGGCGTCCGCTTTCCGAAGCCAACTGCCCCTAAATCAAACACGGATAAGTCCAAGTACTGCAGGTTCCACCGGAGCCACAGACATGTCACAGAAGACTGCATCCATCTCAAAGATGCAATTGAGATCCTGATCAAGGAAGGACACTTAAAGAAGTACGCCCAGAAGAATGACGCCCCTCGTCCCAGTTCCCGGGAAGCCCAAAATGTCGAGGAGACGACACCTCCTCCCGACGATAGTCGGCTTCAGGTCGCCCTCAGCGTCACTCGACCCGAAGACTTCTTGGTCCCCGAAGGCATTGAGGGCCAAGAAGCAATTCGCAACATGTGGGCAAACTTCCCCCACGAGGACCTCGTCGCTGCCCGCAGCACGTGGGAAGGCTTCCCCAAGACAATGGTCATCTCCGGGGGTGGTTACGAGAAGTTGTCTGTCGGGTCGATCAAGCGAAAATTTGACGAACTGGAGTCCGCAACATCGGCGAAGACCACTACTCTCGAGAAGGTGCAAGGGAAATCAAACCCTATCACCTTCTACCTTGAAGAGCTCCCAGGCGGAGCGCCCGACGCCACTATCCCCCTCCTGGTCAGGGCACAGATGGAGAATTTTGACGTTCGAAGGATCCTTGTCGACCAGGGCAGTTCGGTCGACATCATGTACGCTCACTTGTTCAAGACTCTCCAGCCTGACGAGAGACATCTGACCCCGTACGTCGGTTCAGATCTGCAGGGGTTCAACGGCACCACCACCAGACCATGGGGCTACGTTGAATTGATGGTCACATTCGGGGCCGAAGACACTGCCCGTCAAGTGAATACCCGCTTCTTGGTGGTCGAATGTTCATCCCTCTACAACTGCATCCTCGGGAGAACCACCCTGGCCGAACTTACAACAGTGTCATCAACGGTCCACCTCAAGATGAAGTACTACACGGCAAGGGGACGGGTAGTTACGATGCACGGGGACATAGACGCGGCCAGGAGGTGTTTCGACGCTGCCATCAAAGGCATGAGTTCTATCGGCACCAAGCCCATGACGGGAGCAAAGTCATCCCCGGACACCGAACAGAGGCCTCTCCCGCGCGTCAACGCGGTCGACCTCGATAGTAGGTTCATGGGCGAATCTGATGAGGACGGAGCAGCAGGCCTCGACCTCTAGGCAGAAAACAACGGGCAACCTCTCCACCCAACGCGCCCCATCCCAGACGGAGACTTCGAGCTCGTCTCCCTCGGGGACGATCCAAACCGTAACGTGAAGATTGGCACCGGGCTCCCCGACCTGGCGATGAAGCAGCTGAAGACATGCCTCTGGAAGAACACTAAACTGTTCGCGTGTAGCGCATCTGAGATGCCTGACCTCGACCCCGAGGTGGCCTGCCATCAGCTCGCAATAGATCCAGCCGCTAGGGCCGTAGTTCAATGTAGGCGTAGGCAGTCTCCCGAAAAAGTAGAGGTTGCTGAAAAAGCTGTAAAAGACCTCCTAGAGGCGAATTTTATTTCGGAGGCCAGGTACACAACCTGGCTGTCCAACGTTGTACTTGTCAAAAAGAATAATGGAAAATGGAGGATGTGTGTTGATTATACCGATCTTAACCGGGCCTGCCCAAAAGACTGTTATCCTTTGCCTAACATCGACCAGCTGGTCGACAATTCTGCAGGTTACAAGCTATTGTCCTTCATGGACGCCTACTTAGGGTACAACCAAATCCCCTTGGATAAGGTTGATAAACAACACACGGCCTTCATGACCGAGTCGGGAAATTACTACTACAACGTAATGCCCTTCGGCCTTAAGAACGCCGACGCGACCTACCAACGGATGATGAACAAGGTTTTCCGGGGGGAAATCGGCGAAATGCTCGAGGTCTACATGGACGGCATGATCGTCAAATCCGAAGAAGAAGTCGACCACGCCGCGCACCTCAAGAAGGTGTTCGACACAACGAGGAGATGCCGCATGAGGTTCAATCCCGACAAATGCACCTCCGGCGTTCGGGCAGGTAAGTTCCTTGGCTTCTACCTCACTGAGCGAGGAATCGAGGCCAACCCCGACAAGTGCAGGGCTTTCTCCGAGATCCTAACTCGAAGAAGTCAATACAATCACGGAACGGGATGCTCGCTGCCCTCTCCTGCTTCCTCGCCAAGTCTGCACAATACGCGCTCCCGTTTTTCAAACTTCTTCGACAAAAAGCGACGTTTGAATGGAGCGAGGAGTGCGAGCAGGTGCTCCTCCACCTAAAACAAGTCCTATCGCAACCCCCGGTCCTCTCACGGCCTGAGAACGGGGAGACACTGTTCCTATATCTCGCGATCACGAGTGAAGCGGTCAGCGCCGTCCTAATCCGGGAAACCCCGGACGGGCAAAAACTAATTTACTTCACAAGCAAAGCCCTCCAAGGTCCCGAACTCAGGTATCAGTAGATCGAGAAAGTCGCCCTGGCACTCGTCACCGCGGCCAGGAGGCTGCGCCATTACTTCCTAGCCCACACGGTCGTCGTAAGAACCGAACAGCCTATAAGGCAGCTCCTTGCACGACCAGATATGGCGGGAAGGATGCTCAGGTGGTCGCTCGAACTTGCAGAATTCGACATCCAATACGAGGGAAGGAAAGCCCTGAAGGCTCAGGTATTGGCCGACTTTGTGGCGGAGATGACCGACCCGAAACCTTCGACTAACGGATCTCAAAAGTGGACGATCTATGTCGACGGAGCATCTAACACGAAGGGGAGCGGGGCGGGCATTATCCTCGAAAATGAGGAAGGTATCCTAATCGAGGTCTCCCTCGAACTTTCCTTCCCGACATCGAACAACCAAGCAGAGTACGAGGCTTTCCTCGTCGGGCTTCGGTTAGCCGAGGACCTCGGCGCCAAGGAGGGCATAATTTTCACCGACTCCCAGCTCGTAGCCTCGCAAGTCCAAGGATAATACTAGGCCAAGAACGACTGCCTCATCGAATACTTGACCTTGGTGAAAGAAAGGATGAAAAAATTCACCTCCTCGGAAGTAACCCACATCCCTCGCGAGCACAATACCCGAGCGGATGTCTTGTCCAAATTGGCGAGCACAAAGAAGAAAGGCGGAAACAAATCTATCATACAAGAAGTGCTTTCCCGCCTGAGCATCGACAAACCCATTTCGGTGGCGGAAGTAAACGCCATTGGGGACAGTAATTGCTGGATGACCCCGGTATACGAGTACCTCACGGCGGGCAAATTACCCGAGGATCCCAAGGAAGCGGGGATGGTCAAGCGACGAGTGTGCTCGTACACTATAGTCGAGGAAAAAATATATCGCCGCGGGTTTTCTATTACCCTCCTCAGATGCGTCGAGGAGACCAAGATCCCCGGTATACTTCAGGAAATCCACGAGGGAATCAATGCACATCACCTCGGTGGGCGATCTTTAGCCCGTAAGGCACTCCGGGAAGGGTATTACTGGCCCACCATGCAACAAGACGCCAAGGAACACGTCAAGAAGTGCGATAGATTCCAGCGACACGGGGAAATACACCTCGCTCCTCCTAACGAGCTCAAAACACTGTCCTCCCCATGGCCGTTTGCGTGGTGGGGAATGGATATCCTTGGACCTTTCATCGTAGGATCGTATCAAAACAAATACCTCATCGTCGGGGTGGATTATTTTACGAAGTGGGCCAAAATCACAGCCTTCAACATACTACATTTCTACAAAAGGAACATCCTCGCTCGATTCGGCGTGCCCCAAGCTATTGTCACCAACAACGGAACACAATTCACCGACAGGAACTTCCAAGACTTCGTCACCAAGTTGGGCACGAAGTAGCACTTCACGTCAGTAGAGGACCCTCAAACGAACGGGCAAGCCGAAGTGGAAAACAGAGTAATCCTCTGAGGATTGAAACGTCGGTTAGGCGACGCCAAACAACGGTGGGTCGAGGAGCTACACAACGTCCTCTGGGCCTATCGAACAACCCCACATTCCACGACCGGGGAGACACCCTTTCGTCTGACCTACGGAACGAAGGCGGTGATCCCCGTGGATATCAGGGAACCCTCAAGGAGAACGGAGGCCCCCCTCGATGGATACGCGAACAACGAAGCCCTGAGGGAAGAGCTCGATTTCGTCGAGGAGACACGGTCGGGCGCTTCTCTCTGAGAAGCCTCACTAAAACAAAAGATAACTTTACGGTATAACGACAAAGTTATCAAACGTGATTTTCAGGTAGGCACCCTCGTCCTACGAAGAAACCAGAAATATTCGCGAGAAGGCAAACTCGCCGCGAACTGGGAGGGCCCGTACCGCGTCCGCGCGAAAACAGGGACAAGAGCCTACTTCCTCGAAAATCTGCACGGGGAAGGACTTGCTCGACCATGGAACGCTGAGAAGCTTAAATAATACTACAGTTAAGCACTGTCCGCGACACACTAGCATCGTGGTTACGGGGACGCACTAGGGTACAAGCGCGACACCCCTATACAAAACACGATGATCAAGGGATGCGTTGTGTGTGCGCGAGCACTTTGATCCGATGAGGACACCTCGATCGAGCTCCTTCGTCGTCGTACCAATTAGGCAGAACACCCAGCTCGCGATGGGAAGTTCACGCCACAAAGCTAAGACCTCGACCGAGCTCTTAGCCTCGTTGAAGGTCGGAATACACTTCCAGCCACTCGACTAGCTCTCCACGCAGTCGAGGATTATCGAAGTCGAGCAAGCCCCAAAATCTCTATACTTAGACAAAAGCAAACAAAGTATAGCAAATACAATAACATCACACACAAGCGAAAACATACAAACATCACACGCGCAGATACGCAAAAATCAAAGCATTAACCGGCCATAACCCCATCATACAAATATTACAAAATATCAAAAAGCCTTTGGCTCGCAGGCCGGGCAAATATCATTACAAATGACACGCAGGCCAAACAAAAGACCAAAAAAGTAGTGGCACGCAGGCCAAACAAGCAAAGGAACTAAACAGCGATCTCTTCCTCGATCCGGTCAGCGTTTTCCCCGTCCTCCTCCTTTGGCAGGTCTAACTTGCCATCGACCACACGAACAAACGGGTTAATCCTGTCGAGCGCGAGCAGGACACCTGGATTTTAGGCTTCGAACTGCTCTACAGCATTTTTGAAACTATCTCGAAGGCCTCCAAAATATCTTGCTGAAGCTCCCAAATCTTAGCGATCAAATCTGCACGGCTGGCGAAGCCTTTTTCCTCGGCCGACTCGTTTTCTGCAGGATGGGTAGTAGCTTCCAACTCCGCAATTCTGGTTCAGAGGCGGTCACGCTCCTCTTGAGTCGCCTTCAGCGCAGCGTTGGCCTGGTTCAGCTCGTCGAGGACACGGGCATGATCCTCGCACTTGGTCTGGGCCTCTCGCAAGTCAACCTTAATTTTGTCCTTCTCCTCCTTAAGGGCAGTGTATTCATCTTGTATCTTGTGCAGTTCAGAGGCAGAGGGGGTCCCCTCGCTTAATATCAAGGCTGTCTCAAAGGCTCGAATCATCGTCGCTAGGTCCTCGACAAGCTCCTCTCTCCTGGCCGCTCCATCCATTTCCAGAACTGCATTCACCTAGACCTCAGCGATGACGAGAGGGCTTCCCCCGAAGAAGTTTCGCTGAAGGTGGCAAGCAGGCAGTAGAAACTTCTCCGTTGGGACAGGCCCCCTCAAGGTCCACGAGGACGGGCCCTTCAGTCCTCGTCCTTTTGGAAGGGGTGCTCTCCAGAGGGGGAGACTGGCTGCAATGTGGAGAAGACGAGCTGCTCGTCGTGCCGACCGGCACCGCTGTCTGGATAACGTCTCGAACACGACCCTTAGCTCGTTTGGGAGCTCGCTCAGCAGCCATCTTCATGATACACTCGGTGGCGTTCGACATTTGAGTTGCAAGGGAAAACACGACACAAGTTAGCACAAGGAAACAATACTAAGTGCACGCATGAACAAAACAATTGGTTCCTACCTAAAAACCTCTTGGCCTCATCGGGGGACTTGCACTCAAGGAGAGCCTTGGTGTTTATATAACAGGCCTCAGTCTTAACCCTTCCCGGCGAGTCGAGGATAGATTTTCTGTCCCTCATTACACACACCGCCCGGCTGAAGCCAGTGACATACGCGACCAGCTTTGCATACCCCTCTTTGTCATCCTCCGACAGTTCGCTAGGTTTCATGAGGTATTCGTCAGTACCAAGCGTGAAGTGCGCATCCTCCTACTCCAGGGGGCACTTGGACACAAACCTATCCTGCACGGCACTGTCAGTCACGATGTCATAAAGCATGCCCACAGCCTCGTGCGTCGCGGGCATAACATAGTAAAGCCTATCTTTGAAATTCCTAACTGAATCCGAGTACGCCTTGAACAACTTCCTCGGCTGTTTGAAGGAGATCCAGCTATGTCGCCCCTGGTCAGTTGCCCGTTGGAGGTGGAAGACGTGGAAAAAGAGCGAGAGAGTGGTCCCGACGTTGAGGTAGTCGCAGACGATCTCAAAGGCCCGCATGAAGGCGAGTGCGTTAGGATGGAGCTGAGACGGCGCCAGGTGCAGCCGGTTGAACACCCCCACCTGAAAGTTGTTGAAGGGGAGACGAATACCGGCCTCTTTAAAGGCGAATTCGTACATGGGGAACCTTAACCCACGGTAATTCGAGCAGATACGATGGTGTTCCCGAGGCTGAAAGACCGTCTATTTCGCCTGCTCGCCTGCGGCGACGTCCTCGACGATGCCGAAAGCGTCCGTGTCGTCGATGACAAAACTTGAACGCATGCGTAGAGGCTCCTCGCCGGCCCAGTCAACGGCCAGACGCAGGAGCTCCTCCCCGGGAATTTACGCGGGCCCGTCCACGTTGGGCTCGTTGTCTATCTGGATAATCCCCGCAAGCCTCACCACCATTTTTACCTGAAAAGCAGAGAAAATAGGTGAATTCGTTGGCCACGACCAAATTCACCCTTCCACCGTCGATCAAGTGAAAGGGCAGCAAGAGCACGGGAGATGCTCGGGGCAACGGCGAACTACCCGATACCGTTACCCCCGGACCTTCTTCAGGTCTCTGATCCTCTCTCACCTCACTTCCCCGGGACATTCATCGCATGTCCTCGGGGTATTCATTGGGTCCTCGGGATATTCATCCCAAGCCTCCGCCAAATCGGACGGAACCCTAGAAACGTCCAGCCGTTTCTTGCCAGAAGCTCCACAGCCGTGCCGGAAACTTTACCGGTTTATCGGAAAACTACTAAAAGAAACAAAAACGGAACAGAAAATGATTAAAAGCTTACTTGAAACGGTGGTGGAGAGCGGATCGGAACGGTGAAAGTAGCGGCGCGCGGTGGTGTACGGCGGTGGAGCAGCGACGGTGAATAAAAGAGAAGTCCGGAGCGAAAAAGGTGGGAACGTACAAATGGCACGAACTCAACCCTTTTATAGGCCCCTCACGGGACTCGAGGAGTCCCTAGGCTTTTGAGTGCCCTTGGCCTAGCCTCCCCTAGGCATTAATGACAGGCGACACGTGGCATACGCGTTCCCGTGTTTACCTCTTCACCTGCCTTGCTCCTCGGCCTCACAACCGTCCGTCTTCCACGCGTCACCGTCTTCACGAGTCGAGCAGAGTCTCAGATACCTGCCCGCTTAACATCTCGTGCTCGTGGCCTCCTCGCTGCGTTTTAGCTCGAAGACACTTCATCGTCGTCGACACCCGTACGGCAAAAAGTATCGAGGAGATTCGAACGGGGAGCCTTGCGTCAAGCCAATCCTAAAGTCATTACTCCGACATCTCAGAGCAATGACTTGGGGGGCTCCTGTTCCGGACTGGGCCGTGGTCTGCCCAACCGTCGAGCATGCCCAATCCAATAATGGGTCGGCCCAGCGTGATCCTTCCAATAACCAGTGTCGAGCACAGCTTCGCAGAGACGAGGACCCCCACGTGTCCTCCACTCGTTAGTCACCTAGAAAACACCAATGTCGGGCACAAGCTTATAGTCGAGGAGAACCTCACTATCCTCGACCTTTACGTGCTCCTCCCTGCGAGGACACGTTCTCTTGTAACTTCCCACTCCTGAAGGAATCGGTCTACCCTACTTCCGAAGATTTAGGGACTGTTGCCCCAGGGCGAAGACCACGTGCTGGTCTTCACTACGCCACGTAAGCCCAGGCAATTGCTTGGATTGGGACTTGCAATCCCGCCCAGTGCAAGTAACCGTTGGCCCCGCGCTGGAGGCTCTCTATAAATACCCTCTCACTTGAGAGAGCCAGGTTACATTGCATTCTAACTCTCACACCTGCTTTTCCTATACTTGCTTACTCCCTTTTTCTTACTTGAGCGTCGGAGTACCTTGCAGGTACACCCCCCCCCCCCCCCCCCCCCCCCCGCGGCCGTATCATCATCACCGGAGCTGAAGTCCTTACGACGTTGATGGCCATTGAATAACTGTCTGATACATGTACGATCATATAGTTATAGATTAAATGAATGAGAGATAATAATAGATAATAATATTTTTACTAAAATATTCTTATCATGTATTTGAAATAATAAAAATAATATTAATTAGAGGGTAAACTTGAAAAATATGCAATGTAAGTTAAAATAGGTCATTCATTTTATGATACTCTTCTATTTCAAATGAATCATTCATTATCGGACAGATGAAATATATGATTAGGGATGGAAAAACGGGTCGCCCGTCCCGCCTAGCCATACGCCTGTTTCGCTAAGGTGATAGTTTAGCGGACGACTGACTTGTCCGCTATTTTTTTATTTTTTTATTTTTAATAGATTAATAGACTTATTTTTATATTTTAATTAAATTTTTCACTAATTTTTTAGAATAATTTCTATAAAATATCTTTTTAATAAATTTAACTTAAAAAAATATATTCACAAATAAATATATAAAATAGAACAATCAACAAGTGTTTTAAAATTATAGTTCAAGTATTAATCTTTAACCAATCAAAATAAATATTGAGTGCTTGATAACTAGGTTGGTAGGCTGGAAGCCAATCCGCCTCTTTTTTGCGGGCATAAGACGGGACACAGTTAAGGCAGGGCAGATTGAGTGGATTGGCAGGCACAAAATCGCAATTCAATCCCGCCCTTTTTTGGCGGGTGAGCGGGCCGGTCCACGGGCCACGACCCGTTTTGCCACCCCTATTATAAATCATGTTTCTTATTTATACAAGTATAGTATTTAATAGAGAGAGATGTTCCCCCTTCTCTCAAGAAAATTTCACCCCACTCTCTAAGGTTTAGTGGCTCCCTTCCACCTCCATGAGGGCCCTTTCCTTCAACTTTTATGGTGGCCATCTTCCTGTCTATTGGGAGTATTTTCCCTACATACATCTTTGTTTCCGTGTCTTCACCATTACTAAGCCTCTCACCGGACATTCTCTCCCCACCATAAATAACCGTTGAGCCTCCCTTTCATCTTTTGCGGCCGCGACCAGAGCCACTACCACTAAGAAATGACAAGTGTATTAAGGGTTTTTTTTTGCACATCTCAAACTCAACAATGGTGGATGCACCTCTCTCCTATGTGGATCCTCCTACACCTTCGATCGTCCACCCCTTAAATCCGCAATGGTTGTTTTGCAGTATGAAATTACCTTTTTAAACATAGTTGTTTAATTTCGTTTATGTGTTTTTGTTTTTTAAGGGTTAAGGTTGCACTCCCGGTGTTTAAAAAAATGCCTTAAAAGATATTTGAGTCCTGTTGCATGTTTTTGTGTGTCTATTGAAATTTCATAGTGACTGAGGAAGCTTATGAGTCCAACATCTATTTCAACATTATCTCTAGTCATCTATTAGTTTGTGAACACTTGAGAAGGTTTGACAGTATTGAGACCAAAGGTAGTAGAAATGTGCAAACACAAGTAAAAGAAATCATTCATAATTGAATTTGGAAAAAGCTAGTGGATCCACATTGCCATTGACGGTGTTTGCAAGAGAGTGGATTACTAGATGAAATGTTGTTGCTTTCGGTTTGGTTGTCTCTTAGTTTGTGAACAATCTATGTATAATGCCTCTTATGACTATGTAGTGTTTTATTGTAGAATTGCTTATAGAATATGTATGAAGTATTTCCCATTTAAATTGCATCATGATATATATTTATATATATATATATATTTCTTGCTAGTTTGGCTATCAATGAAATTCTTTTTTACTATAAAAAATTATATTCTTAATAAAAAAGTATTTCTAACAAACTATAGTTACAAACTAACTAATGATTAACTAAATCTTAATTGAATTATTTAATTTGAATTAAAGCTCAACATCTTTTTTTAATTTAAGTTCTTTAATAATATCATACAAATATCATTTCTATGTCATAAAAATATCAACTTTGAAAGCTTTTGTAAATAAAAATGTAAGTTGTCGGATCACCTTCAACACTTCAACACACAATGTTAAAGTGTTCTTTAAAAAAGTGAAATTTTGACAAATATGACAATTTGTCAAGATTAATCATTTTCAATTCATTCATCATTTGATTGTTGAATTTTTCAATCTCAACAATATTGTTGTGAGTGACCAGAAGAGCATCCTTTGCGTTTCTTCACATAGTACATTTCACAAAACTTTATTGTACTAGGAATCCTTGTATTCCCTTATTCTTAACTTTTGGTACTTGCTTATGCTCATGCATAACCTTGTTTAATTTGAAAACCATTTTTTTTTATCTTTGTTTTCGAAAATGGAAGATTGTGCCAGATACAAACTTTCTCTAAAGGTCCATTCAAGAAGGCACATTTCACATCTTAAGTGAAATGAATTCCAACCTCTTTCATATGTTATACCCTCGATCAGTCTTATAATTTAAAACCTTGCCATAGTTGAATATACTCCATCATAATCAAGACACATTTTTTGGATAAAGCATTTAACAACTAGTCTTGCTTTATGTTTAGATATCTCTCAAATTATCTTCATTTTCAGTTTGAAAACCCACCTTACATCTATAGTTCTCTTGTTTAATGACATCTTTGTAAGCTGCTAAATATTATTCTTCACTATGGGCTTTAATTCTTTAACCAATGTATTTTTCCACAAGTTTTCATCTAGAGCCCTTTTATAGGCCACTGGTTGTGCATATGCCAGTACAACAAAAACCATGACTCTCTTTCATCATTTACTTCATTAATAGGAATAAACTTCATGATTTTCCAATCTTGTTGATAAAAACCTTTGCCTTTATGAAGTTTCTACTCCCTGAATTATTTTTTGTACGTAATCACTCAGTCATCCCGTCATCCTGTTCTACTTATTCCGCATGAATCACTAATGGAATAAGAGAAGTTGCACACGTTCTCTTTTACTCCAATCCTAAGAATGTGATTCATACAATATCATATCTTTACTTACTATGATAGTAAGCTTGAATGGATTATACGGTCTATAATCACTTGTTCTATGACACCCTATAAGTATCAGAGGTTCGCTTTAATCATCTGTTTTCTTCCTCCTTACCTAGGGTACATGTTTATACCTCAAATATCCTATTACTCTTAAATGCTATGTTCTTTTCCAAACCTATTCAGGCACTTTATCAAATTGTTTGGTTGGACTCCTATTACGAACATAAGTTGTTGTGGACACAACTTAACCCCACAATGTGTTTGGCTATTTCTTCTGTTTGAGCATTATTTTGGTCATATCAAAGAGAATTTTCGTCCTTCTTTTTACGAGTCCATTATTCTATGGTGTGTAAGGAGTAGTCACTTCACGCACTATTCTATTTTATTAAGCATGATTTCAAATTTATATCAGGTATATTCACCTCCACCATTTTTTCTAAAATTTTTTTTAAGTCTTCATTAATTTCTAAAATTGGAAACGTTTAATAAAGTCTCTTTGTTGAGAATGCAACTCATGGTGTCGAAGCATGTTTCTGTCGAAACACCTAGTTGTCGAAGTGTCGAGGAGTTAGCCTCGACATGGATTTTATCTTAAACCTAATTTTGTAGTGCTAGCAGAATTAGATATTTTAGGCTTTGCTTAGGGATCAAGCAATCTAAATCTATAAATAGGGATTAACCCCTATTTTGTAAATACTTTTGAATGCAGTTGCATATTCTGAGAATAATATTCAATTTGAATAGCAGAGAGAAACTCTGCAGAAATTCTCTTTTTCCCTATTTTATTTTGAATCTCTAATTTCCTTTCTTCCAATTCAGTTTTGTTTTCTTCTTCTCCATTGTTGTTGTGCAGCAGAATCATCTTGCAATCAAGGTATGATTGATTTACTCGAGTGAAGAATGAAGAACAATAAGAGAATTCAATTGGTTGATTGAATCTTGTTCATCAAGATTGATTCAGAATTACTCAAAGTCTTGAGTTTAATTATAACATATGGTATTTAGAGCACTGGCTGAACGATTTGTGTGAAGCAAAACACAATGGCAATGACGATGAATCATTTGAATCGAAATTTTTCGACGAGTTTTGCAATACTAAAGGGTTAGAATTATGAGAATTGATATAAACATATGAAGGTTGTTTTCTGTTGTCAATATCTTTGGGATCTTGTGAAGGAAGGGGTAACACCACTTGCAGAAAATGTGTCGTCAAGAAAAAGCTGCATACAAAAAAATTGAAAAAGAAAATTATAAAACTCTCTTTATAATTCACTAATGTGTTGATCAAGACAATTTCGAAAAGGTCAGTGATGTAGAATCGGCGAAAGAAACATGGGAAATCTTGGAGAAATTGTTTGGAGGCGCGGAGAAGGTGAAAGAGGCGAGGTTACAAACTCACAAAAGGACGTATGAATTGCTTCATATGGAAGAAAGTGAAAGCATAACAGATTTTTTCACTATGGTTACAAAACTAGTGAATCAAATCAAGTTATATGGAGAAGTGTTGACATAAAGATCAATTGTTGCAAAGATCTTAAGGTCATTGACTCCAAAGTTCGACCACGTGGTAATAGCCATATAAGAGTCGAAAGATTTTTTCATCGACAAATGAAGAGCTTCAAGGGACGCTTGAATCTCATGAACAAAGAATGACTGGAAGAGTTGCAAGAAAATCGAAGAATGAAGTGGCTTTCCAGGCGCAATCAGCAAGAGAAATGAAAGGAAAAGGGAAGTGGTTCGACAACAAAAGTAGAAGACACTACAACAATTCAACTGGTCCAAATCAGCAAGAAGGAGGCTGGTCGAATTATAGAAAATCCTCATACCAAAGCAACCAAAGAGGTGGTTCTGCAGGTAGAGGAAAAGGTGGTGGTCAAAAACCTAACAAAAGTCACATTCAGTGTTTCAATTGTCAGAAGTATCGTCACTACTCTAGTGATTATCTAGAAAAAAAAAGAACCAAGATAATGATGTAAAACTGGCAAAGCATGAAGAAGAAGAGATGTTGTTGATGGTTACAACAAGAAATGAAGAAAGATTACAGGAACAGTGGGACTTAGACTCAGGATGCCCATCACACATGACTGGCATGAAGGATTGGTTTGTCAACATAAAATTCTCAATGAAGAACATGGTGAAATTTGTAAATGACAATAATCTAGCAGTTGAAGGTATTGGTGATGTTCTGATTATGAGGAGAGATGGCAAAAGGTCAATAATTTCCAATGTGTTGTACATACTAGGCATGAAAATTAATTTGTTTAGCATAGAGCAGTTGGTCGAAAAGAACTACAAAGTGTTGATTGAAGACAAGATGATGAGAGTACTCGGCTCAGGTGGAAGGTTAATCTTGAAGGCTCTCATTCCTCAAAATTGAACTTTCAAGATTGAACTTAATGTGATGGAGCACAGGTCCATTGCAACTGCAACTAGCAGGGATGAATGGAAATGGCACTATCGACTAGGTCATCTCAATTTCAAAGACATCAGATATCTGAAGAGAAGAAATATGGTTTCGGGATTACTAGAAATTGACATTCCAAACGAAGTATGTAAGGAATGTGTGCAAGCGAAGTAACATAAGAACAACTTCAGCAAGGATGCAGGAAGCAAGTCGAAGGCAATTCTTGAAATAATATACTCTGATGTATGTGGTCCTATCCAGGTGGAGTTAATTGGAGGTAACAAATATTTGTTACTTTCATAGATGATTTCATTCGAAAACTGTGGACTTACCTGATCAAGAAGAAAAGTGAAGTGATTGAGGTATTTTCCAAGTTTAAATAAATGGTCGAAAGACAAAGTGGTCTAAAGCTCAAGATTTTGAGGGCTGATGTTGGTGGAGAATATGTGTTGAAAGAATTTGACACATTATATGAGAAAGAGGGGATTAGCATGAGGTGGTGCCACCCTACACTCCACAGCAAAATGGAACTGCATAAGGGAAGAATGAAACCGTCATGAATATGGTGAGAAGTATGTTGAAAGGAAAGCATCTACCTAAAGAATTATGGGGAGAAACTGTGTCGACTGCAACATATATCCTGAACAGTTGTTCGACGAAAAGACTAGAAGGAATCACTCCAGAAGAGTTTTGGTCTGGTGTCAAGCCAAGCTTGAGTCATCTGAAGGTATTTGGATCTATAGCACATAGAGACATGCATGATCAGCTGAGAAGAAATCTTGATGATAAGTCGAGTCAAGTGATCCAAATAGGATATAAGTTGTTCGACCTAGTGAACAGACAAGTAGTGATAAGCAGGGACGTGGTCATAGATGAGCTTAATGAATGAGATTGGATTGAAAATGTAAATAAAAATTCAATGAGAATCTTATGTGAAGAACTAGCTAGTGAAGTCGAAAGACAAGTTCGACAAGAAGAAGTCAGAGGTCAAGCAAGCACAAGAAGACCTCAAAGAACAAGACACATGCCTGCCAGGTTGCAAGAATGTGTGATTACATCAAATGATGTGGTCAATGATGAGGTGAGCTAGTACACTATGATTTCTATGCAGAAGTCAAACCAGTCAATGCAGATGAAGCATTGAAGGATTCGAAGTGGAAGAAATTAATGAATGAAGAACTAGATCCCATCGAAGTCAACAACACTTGGTCACTTGTCGAATCACCTCAAGGAAAGAAGGCAATCAATGTGAAGTGGGTATACGAGGTGTAGTTGAATCCCAAAGGGGAAGTAACTCGACACAAGGCAAGACTTGTGGCGAAAGGATTTCTTTAGAAAGAAAGAATCGACTTCAACAAAGTTTTTTCACCTATTGATAGGATTGAAACAATCAGGTTGGTTGTTGGTCTAGCAAACATGAACAATTTTCACATATGTCAGATGGATGTGAAATATGCATTCCTGAATGACCCTTTAGATGAAGAAGTTTATGTTGCACAACCAACTGGGTTTGTGAAGCAAGGCGAAGAAAGCAAGGTATACAGGCTGCATAAAGCCCTATATGGACTTAAGCAAGTTCTAAGAGCTTGGAACAAGAAGATATATAGCTTTCTAAGGAAGAAGAAATTAGTGAAGTGCACAACTGAGCATGAAGTATATGTAAGAAGAATCAATAGTGAATTTCTTATACTATATCACTATGTCAATCACTTGTTGATAACATGAAGTTGTAAGAAGGAGATCGAAGATTTCAAATATGACCTAAGTGAGGAGTTTGAAATGTCAAACATGGGAAATCTATCATATTTCATTGGCATCAAATTCTACTAGAGTGGTAGAGGTTTGGTGATGCACCAAAGAAGATATGCAGGCAAAATACTCAAGAAATTTGAGATGCAAGATTGCAACCCAACTTCTATTCCAGCTGAGCCCAGAATACAACTATCGAAATACCGGATGAATATGATGTCAACCCAACGCAGTACATAAGACTCATTAGATCACTTCGATTCCTTTATCACACAAGGTCTGACCTAGCATACAGTGTAGGTATGATGAGTAGATTCATGCAGAAGCCAAAGGTATCACACCTAGCAGCGACGAAGAGGATACGAAGGTATCTGAAAGGAACTCCCGACTATGGCATTCTGTTTCCTGCAGCGATGAAGGAAAAGAATGCATGTTAGTGGGATACACTGACCTAAGTTGATGTAGTGATGCTAAAAATAGAAAATCCACAACTGGCTATGTGTTTATGTTAGGTGGTGCACCAGTTGTTTGGAGTTCAAGAAAGAAACCAGTAGTGACACTATTATCATGTGAAGCAGAATACATAACTGCTTCTCTTTGTGCATGTTAAGCAACATGGATGGTGAATCTGGTCGAAGAGATTACATGGAAGGATCATGGAGTAATTACCATGAAGATCGATAACATGTCTGCTATCAATCTAGCGAAGAATCCGATAGCACATGGACGAAGCATGTTAAGAATGTAATTCATGGTGTCGAAACATGTTGCTGTCGAAACACGTAGTTGTCGAAGTGCCGAGGAGTTAGCCTCAACATGGATTTTGTCTTAAACCTAATTTTGTAGTGCTAGCAGAATTATGTATTTTAGGCTTTTGTTTTTTGGCTTTACTTAGAGAGCAAGCAAGTTAAATCTATAAATGGAGAGTAACCCTTATTTTGTAAATACTTTTGAATGCAGTTGCATATTCAGAGAATAATATTCAGTTTTAATAGCAGAGGAAAACTATGTAGAAATTCTCTTATTTTTCCCCTATTTTGTTTTGAATCCCTAATTTCCTTTCTTCCAATTCAATTTTATTTTCTTCTTCTCCGTTGTTGTGTAGCAGAATCATCTTGCAATCAATATATAATTTATTCACTCATGTGAAGAGTGGATAACAAAAAGAGAATTCAATCTGTTGATTAAATCTTATTCATTAAGATTAATTCAGAATTTCTTAAAATCTTAGATTGAATTCCAACACTCTTCTCTCAATCATATTTTTTTATTTACAAAAATTCGAACTCAATGCTCCACTTAAAGAAATTGAGTTCACTTTCCATTCGAACTAATGTATTTGTCTCCAAAAGTTTATTCACTTAGAGTAAAAATTATCTAAATAATTAGGTTATGGATTTAATGATTATCCAAAAAAAAATATGACCCTATCAAATTTTATTAGAAAGTCTTGCTAAAAAACGTACTATATACACAAACTAGAGAAATTAGTTAATCGTATTTATAAGACTACTAGACTATTAACTGTTTTGCATAAATTTGGCTAACGATTTGTGGAGGCAGGTAGGAAATACATCATTAAATTTGAAGCATCAAAGTATATCATCTATTTTAAAATATTTTAACGTCTCTCTCATGTCTTCACAAATATTTACCTTTTTTGTGTTTGAGTGAATTTGAAGGTGGTTTTTACATCATGCATGAACGAGGAAACGCATGGAATGGAAAGTGTAACAGGCAGCTGCAAAATTAACTTCGACCTGCTATGGTTGAAGAAAACTATGTTAACTAAGATATGTGATGGTTGGCATGAGTCGAAAACTACACTTGATGTAATCCATTTAGAAATTGAATGACACAATTAATCTATTAGTAATCTTTGATAGAATTTGGAACCATAAGATATGTGATGGTTGGCATGAGTCGAAAACTACACTTGATGTAATCCATTTAGAAATTGAATGACACAATTAATCTATTAGTAATCTTTGATAGAATTTGGAACCATAAAATTAATGAATAATGGAGAGATTGATCATGAAGAGGGAGAGAATGAGAGAGATTCGTAATTAGAGAGAGATTCGTAATTAGAGAGAGTAATCGAAGGTGTGAATATTTTCACATTAACATTGATAAGAATACCTCTAAGGTCTTTAAACAATTAGAAATAAATTAGGACACAAGTTACCATATCAAATAATAAAAAAAAAAAACTGAATTCTCGGACATGTAACTGGTTACATAAAACATGTAATCGGTTACAGCTGCTAAAAACTCTAAAAATAGAAACAGTGGTAATCGGTTGCTGCAAATGCGGTTACACCAACACCAAAATTACTTTTTCTTAAGCTTATTTGACCTTTTGACATGTCAGTAATCAGTTACACACCCGTGATAACCGGTTACAACACTTGAATTACCAAAATTCTCTTAATACACCACCTTAACTCAAGTGCTTCAAGTCTTCCATGCCCATGTTCATCTTCAACCTCTTGAACACTTCAATTGTGATTCCCTTGGTCAACAAATTAACAACTTGTTCTTCACTTCGACAAAATCTCAATCACAATCTTCTTTCACTAACAAGTTCCCTTAATTAGTGAAACTTTATTTCAATGTACTTGCTCCTCCCATGTGTAATTGAGTTCTTAGCAAGAATAATCGCGGAAACATATTACCAACCAGGAGTGTAACAACATCACCCTCATTGTTGTCCAGTTCCTTCAATAGATTTATTAGCCACACGACTTGGCGCACACACACAACGAAATGGTAATGTACTCAACCTCAAAATATGAAAGTGCTACTACCAGTTCCTTCTTCGAACACCATGAGATTGGTGTTGCGTCGAACATAAAGATGTATCCAGCTGTAGACTTTTAATTATATTTATCTCGGCATCAATTAGAATCGGTAAAACTGAGAAAATTGCATTTTCTGCCCATGTCCGCTGCGGGAAAGAGAATTCTGCATCCAATCTATCATTTGACGTATCTTAGGATACTCTTGATTGCTGCCAAGTGAGACACCTCTTGTCTCTTCGTGAATCTACTCACAATACCGACACTAAATGCCAAGTCTGGTCGTGTGTTGAATAAGTAACACAAGGATCCAATCAGCCTCTTATACTGATTTGGATCAACATCTTCCTCATCTTCACTCTTCGACAACTGTAGAATCGGTTCGGCTGAAGTAATGGCATCATTACAATGCTTCATTTTAAACTTCTTCAATATCTCAAGCCCATACCTTCTTTGGTGCATGAGCAGTCCCTTTTTGGACTTGTGGAACTCAATGCTAAGGAAGTATGTCATAAGGTCAAGGTGGGTCAACTCAAAATCTTTCATAAGTTCACTCTTAAACTTAGAAATACACTTTTTGTCGCTTTCCGTTATCAACAAGTCGTATACGTATATACAAAGGATAATCACTCATTCACTTGTATCCGTCTTCATATACACGCCGTCTTTGGATACACATTTCTTGAAGCCAGTCTTCTTTAGGAAACCATATATCCTCTTGTTTCAAGCTCTTGGAGCTTGCTTTAAACCGTGCAACGCTTCCTTCAATTTGTAAAACTTTGACGTGCATTTGATAGATGAATCAATTGTTGTTCTTTACAGTACCAACAACCAGCCTAATGGTTTCAATCCTTGCATCTGGTCCGAATACCTTTTCAAAGTCTATGCCTTCTCTTTGCAAGAATCCCTTTGCAACTTATCGAGCCTTATCCTTGACTATTTCACCCTTGGAATTTTCCTTCACTTTAAACACACATCTCACACCAATTGGCTTCTTCTCGTTCGGTAGATCAACCAACTCTCGAGTCTTTTTTTTCTCAATGGATTCAAACTCCTCCTTCATAGCACAAATCCATTTTAGATCCCTTAAAGTCTCTTCCTTGAAAAAATTTCTCTCAAACAATATTCATAAAACTAATTCTATAAGTTTAAGAAATACTACCTCCGTCCCTAAATATAAGACCCCGTTGAGAAAAACACAGGAATTAAGAAATTTGGTTAGAATATTAAATTTATTGACTATTTTGTATAATTTTACAAGTTTATCCTTAGGAGAGAGAAATAATTAATGTGTATGTAATTGTATTTGATCGGAGAGGACCAGAATGGAGATCGTCGCGACCTTCGTGTAGGGCTGGAGTTGATGCTCGTAGGAGAGGAAAAAGGGGTGGAGGTACCTGCAAGGTACTCCGATGCCAAAGTAAGTGTTTGGTCAAAAGGGGGAAAAGCAAGTAAGAAATGTCAAGTATTGGATATTTGATACCTGCCCCTCTCAAGCGAGGGGATATTTATAGGTGGATTTCTGGCGAGCAGAGCGCCTGGTCTACCAATGAGGGATTGCCAAATGGGGGGCAAGGCGCGTGGCCTTTTCACTTGGACTAACTGTTTCCGTGATATCCGAGGAAGCAGTTGGTCGCGTGAACTACTCTGCGCGTGAAGGGGACATGCCCAATGGCTATTTTCTGCCCAACGGCTATATTGTGCCCAATGGCTATATTGTGCCTATTGGGCCTGTTCGCCAACTATAATGGATTGGGCCTGATCCTTAAGGGCAGGAAGCCCTGCCCGGTCCAGAACAGGAGCCCCTCAACTATAATGACTTGAGGCAGCTATGACTATGATCGTACTGTCGGGGATGTATTTACTCGCGTGGAGTGTCCCATTCGTGTCCCGACCAGATGTGGTCGTTAGATGATTACGCTGAGCGTCGGCCAAGATCCGTTACGTGCTCGCAGAAATTTATGTTTTTCGCCGAGCAGCCCTGCACTGATGCGTTCTTTTTGACGAGGAGATTTGCTCGTGGGAGCCAAGGACTTGGTGTATTTTCTGTAATAAACCAGGCGAAGAGTTTTTGTGACACGTGGTGAGCATTCATGGCTTTTGTCAGTCCTAGGGCCTCGTAGGCTATGATGACCTTCACGATCCCCCACGATCAAATGGCTATAAAAAGGTGGAGGAAGGTTTTATTTTCACAATTCTCACAAGTCCTCACTCCTTGCCCTTATTTGCTCTGCAACTAGTCCTCCCGCCGGAGTTCCTCTTCGCCACCGTTGATCATCCTCTTCTCCGTCAACTTCTTCTTCTTCCTGTAAGTTTGTTCTTCCTTTTCCGTATTTTTTATGAACCTTCGAGTTTTCTGGGTGTTGTTCATGGATTCTCTGGTGGGTTCTTGAATTTTCCGGTTGAACTTCATGTGTTCTTTGATGAATATATGAGTTTCTGGAAAATCCATGAAGAACATGAAGAACATGAAGATTTCTAGGATAGTTATAGAGAATGTTTGATGTAGATCTTTGTAGATTCTGGTTAGGTGTATGGTTTAGGTTTGTAGTCGGGCACTAGGACTGTTCGGTTTTTTGTCGTGATTTTGGGATGCGACGAGCCTGTGTCCTTGTTTTGATCCTTGCTATATTAAGTCGGGGGGACTTGCCCTGCTGGTCGTTAGACAGATGAGTTAGAACGGGCTCGAGGTTGTCCCCGGCTTCATCCTCGCCCTTTCACTTGACTAGTGGTGGAAGGGTGGATTTGATCATAGATGTCGAATTCACTTATCTTCCTCTGCTTTTCAGGTGAAAATGGCTGATCCTCGGGATGAAGTTGTGCCCGACCTTCGAGAGACACAAGAGTAGCCAGATGCGCCCGCCGATTATTCCAACATCAAGGTCGCAGAAGGGGATCTGGACTGGATAGCGCACGAACCTCTGTCGTTCCGGTTGACTTTCACCGACGAGGAGATTCGAGAGTTCTCTCTGTTGGAGAACCGAGTTGGGGAAGCTCCTCGGCAATGCAAAGCATTTCGTCCCGGGGAGAACGATAGAATTTGCTTTGGGTATCCGGGATTGCGTTTCCCAATGTATGAGTTTGCTTTTACGGAGGCCAAAATGCGTCTCCCGTTCACTGATTTTCAAGTGGCCCTCTTTACCCATTTGGCGTTGTGCCCGTCGCAACTTCACCCTAATGCTCTGGCTTTCATCCGGGCATTTGAATTAGTCTGTCGTCATCTCAATGTCGGGGCGACCGTGGATCTCTTCTTTTGTCTCTTCCAACTTCAAAGGAGTACTACGGGGACGAAACAACGTTGGGTTTCGTTTAAACAGCAGAGCAGGCTATTCTGGTCGTACTCTGACTTGATTCGCAATTTCAAAGATAGGTTTCTGATCGTGAAGCCTATTTATGAGGAGGCGAGAAGATCTATCTCGACTATCGAAAAGGTGACGGTTGATGGTCGGGAGGTGAATGGAGTTGTATCTGTGTTTCCTCTGGAATGGGTTTACTCCCATTTTAAGCATAGGACCGACCAATTCTTGGTGAAACACGAACAACTCTGTGAGGCCGACAAGGAGTCGTACAGGATCCTCCATGCTTATGTGGAGAGTTTTTCCCCGGCCTTCGTAGTTGATCGGGATAGGAATGAGCTGATTGGGGATGATGGGGAGCCCGTCCAAGCAGCTAGATATATTAACGTCAAAGCTCTCCTCGAATGCGATAATAATGACGATGCGATCCAATTATTTGGTATGGTCCGCTGTTTGTTCATATTTGTTCGAATTTCTGAGTTTTAACTTGTTTTGTGTGTCCGCAGGTATGATGGCAGACATGAGGGAACGCCTGATGAGATCTCAAGCGGCGAAAGTTCACAAAAATTCGACCGCAGGTGCCAAGGTCGGGATGCCTAAGCAGACTGTTCTGGAAAATTTTGCAGCTGGTCCTACCCCTGTCCCGGAGAGAGCCTCGACGCCGCTGACCCCGGATACCACCCATAAGAGGAAGAGAGATGCCGCGGGGAAATCTGCGGCCGCTGGCCCGGGAGGTTATGGCGTCGACCAGTATGTTTTTCCCCCGTGTTATTCTCGTGGAAATATGTTTAACGAAGGGAACTCAATTGCCGTACAGGATTTTGAAGTCGAGGCCATTGTGGACGCCAATCCTCAGGCGAGGAGGAAACAACTCTGCCAGGACGCTGCGGGAATGTTCAGGGTGCTCGAAGCGGCTCTTGCCCTAGGGGACGATGAGGCAGCTTCCCGTGTCAACCTTCGCACGGCCAAGGCGAGAATTTCCGAGTTGGAAGTTGATAACAATAAGTTGTACAATGATCTGAAGCAATTCGAAGGTCACGAGGAGGCCAAAGTATTGCTTCAGCAGGAAGTTACCCAGCTGAAGTTGCAGATGACCGCGGCCGACAAGGAGAAGGCGCGCTTGCAGGCCAGGATAGCTGAACTGGAAGGTTTGTCAGCGGCCGTCGAGGGTGAGAATGATGATGAGAAATCCCTGAGGACCAGAGCTGAGCTGATCGGAAGGATTCGGATCCTCGACGAGGATAACTTGAAGACGGCTGAGTTCGGTTTCAATGCTGCTTCGGAGCAGATGAAAGCCGTTAACTCTGAGGTGCAGCTTCTGACCGACGGAATGGGTCTGTTCAACAGGGTTATTGATGGTGGGGTTGTTCCTCCCGAGGATGAAAGCGAAGCTTAGGACTTTGTTGCTTTTTTAACTTGTTTTGTGGGCCTGCGTGCCCTTACCATTTTGTATGGGTGTTGCCCCTTTTGTATTTATAACATTACCCGGTTATGACCGGTGCTTAATATACTTGGATTTTGTGTAAAAATGTTTTATCTTGGACGTTTGCTCTGTTTATTCATATGTGTGTGCTCGGCGAGTTATGAAACCTACCGAGGAGGGCAAAGTGGTTTTGCCCATGATGAGGCTAGGACTTCGTTTGAGGTACTAATCTCATAGGCTTGGACTATTCCCATCGCGAGCTGGGTGTCCTGCCTGAAGGGTGCGGCAACGGTGGAGCTCGGTCGAGGTATCCCCGTTGTGCACAGGATCTGCTCGTAGAATGAGAAGAAGCTGGCCGGCGTTGTAATGTGTGTCATGCTTCACCAAGGCATGATACGATGGTCGTGTAAATCTCCCCATTTTGGGTGATTTCGTCGGTAATTTGTCTAGTCTTGTGGTCATGGACTTAGCTGTAGTACTGCTTGAGTTTTTCAGCATTCCATGGTCGAGCAAGTGGTTTTTCGTCCAATGTTTCCAAGTAATATGCTCCTGTGCCTGTTTTGGACTTGACCCTATAAGGTCCTTCCCAGTTTGCGGCCAGTTTCCCTTCGCGCGAATCCTTCTGGTTTCTACGCAGGACCAGACTGCCCACGGGGAAGTCACGTTTTCTGACCCTGGCGTCATGTTGCAACGTTATCTGTTGTTTTAATGTGGCCTCGCGGAGCGCAGCTCCTGATTTTATTTCTTTGACCAGGTCGAGCTCCTGGCGCAGAGCCTCGTAGTTTATTTCTTCGTCGAGGGGAGCTTCTGTCCTTCTGGAGGGTTCCCTTATCTCCACCAGTATTACCGCCTCTGTTCCATATGCTAGTCGGAAGGGAGTTTCCCCGGTGGTGGAGTGTGGTATTGTTCTATACGCCCAATGGACGCTGTGGAGCTCTTCGACCCATCTTTTCTTGGCCTCGCCCAGCCTTCGTTTTAGCCCGCGGAGGATCACTCTGTTCGCGGCCTCCGCTTGCCCGTTTGTCTGGGGGTGCTCGACGGAGGTGAAATGTTGTTTTGTTCCTAGTTTGGCGACGAAATCTTGGAAGTTTTTGTCCGTGAATTGGGTTCCGTTGTTAGTCACAAGGGCCTGAGGTACCCCAAATCTTGCAAGGATGTTCCTTTTGTAGAAACGCAGTATGTTGAAGGCTGTGATCTTGGCGAGCGCTTCAGCTTCAATCCATTTTGTGAAATAATCGACGGCCACGATTAGGAATTTGTTTTGATAAGATCCCATTGTAAATGGGCCTAAAATGTCCATCCCCCACCAGGCGAAGGGCCACGGCGAGGAGAGAGTCTTCAACTCGTCGGGGGTGCTAAGTGCATGTCCCCGTGACGTTGGCAACGGTCGCACTTTCGTACGTGCTCTTTGGCGTCGTGTTGCATGGTTAGCCAGTAATATCCTGCTCGCAAAGCTTTCCGGGCCAAGGATCTTCCCCCTAAGTGTTGTGCGTTGATGCCCTCGTGAATCTCTTGTAAGATTTCGGGGACCTGGGCCTCGTCGACACATTTCAACAAGGGGATGGAAAATTCTCGTCGATATAATTTGTCCTCGACCAGTACATATGAACAGGCTCGTCGTTTAGTTACGCTGGCCTCCTTACTGTCCTCGGGGAGTTCTCCCTTGGTGAGATAATTGTACACAGGGGTCATCCAACAACGGGGATCTCCGATGACGTTAACATATAGCAGGTCGGGTTTTACAATGCTCGGGCGGGCCAACGTTTCTTGTATGATGGATTTGTTACCACCTTTTTTTCTGGTGCTGGCTAGTTTAGAGAGGATGTCTGCTCTGGTGTTTTGCTCGCGCGGGACGTGCTGAACTTCCCATGCTTCAAACTCCGCTATTTTTTCTTTCACCATTGCCAAATATTCGGCTAGTTGGTCGTTCTTTGCTTGGAATTCTCCCTGTACTTGGGACGCTACGAGCTGGGAATCAGTGCAAATTTTTATTTCTTCCGCGCCAACGTCTTTGGCCAATCGTAATCCTGCGAGGAAGACTTCATACTCGGCTTGATTGTTGGATGTTTTGAAGGACAGGACCAGGGATACTTCGATCAGGGTCCCTTCCTCGTTCTCGAGGATAATTCCTACTCCGCTGCCTGAGGGGCTTGACGCGTCGTCCACGTAAATGATCCACTTCCGCGTCCCTCATGGAGGGGATAATTCCGGAGTCATTTCTGCTACGAAGTCGGCCAGGACCTGTGCCTTGAGGGCTTTCCTCCCCTCGTAGTGGATGTCGAATTCGGACAATTCAAGGGACCATTTGAGCATTCTGCCCGCCATATTTGGTCGGCTTAACAGCTGCCTAATAGGCTGGTCGGTTCTGACGACGATAGTGTGCACCAGGAAGTAATATCTGAGTCTCCTCGCGGCAATTATGAGAGCTAGGGCTACTCGTTCTATGTGTGTGTACCTGACTTCGGGTCCTTGTAGGGCTTTGCTGGTGAAATAGATGGGTTTCTGCCCGTTAGTCGTCTCGCGAATAAGTGCTGCACTTACTACTTCATTGGCCACGGAGAGGTACAGGTATATGGTTTCCCCGCGGTCTGGTCGGGACAATACTGGTGGCTCGGACAAAGCTTGTTTGAAATGGGCAAGGGCCTGCTCGCATTCGTCCGTCCACTCGAGCATCCCGTTGAGGGATTGTATCGCCTTCTTCGACCGTGGAGTGGGGAACTCCACGAGTGCTCGGAATTTATCTGGGTTTGCTTTTATTCCTCTTTCAGTGAGGTAAAACCCGAGGAATTTCCCTGCTCGTACACCAAAGGTGCATTTTTCTGGATTGAAACGCATTTTACATTTTCGAGCTTGGTCGAACACCTTTTGTAAGTGGGTGGTATGGTCGGATTCCTCTTGGGATTTCACGATCATGTCATCCATATATACTTCGAGCATGTCCCCGATTTCTGATCGGAAAACTTTATTCATCATGCGCTGGTACGTGGCCCCGACATTCTTTAGTCCAAAGGGCATTACCTTGTAGTAATAGTTCTCCGAGGAGGTCATAAACGTCGTATACCTCTTGTCCTCGTCTGCCATTGGGATTTGGTTGTATCCCGAATAAGCGCCCATGAAGGACAAGAGCTTGAAACCTACGGAATTATCTACGAGTTTATCTATGCTCGGTAGTGGATACGCGTCTTTCGGGCAAGCCCGATTGAGATCAGTGTAATCAATGCGCATGCGCCATTTCCCATTACTTTTCTTTACAAGTACAATGTTTGAGAGCCAGGTCGTATACCTGGCCTCGAAAATAAATTTTGCCTCTAAGAGGTCTTGTACTAGTTTCTCGGCAGCTTGTGCCTTTTCCTCGGATTGTTTTCTTCTTCGTTGGGCAATGGCGCGAGCAGCTGGATTGATTGTCAAGTGGTGACATGCAGTTTCTGGATCAAGGCCGGGCATATCCGCCGCACTCCTGGCGAACAAATCGATGTTGTCGTCAAGACATTTCTTCAGCTCATTCTTTATCTCTTCGGGGAGACCACCACCTATCTTCACTCCCCTGTTGGGGTTATTGCTGAAGGTGATGATCTCGAATTCCCCATCTTGAACTGGTCGCAAAAGTGCAGAAGCTGGGGAGCTTGTTGCTCCTGACTGTTTATCTTCGTCATGATCTTCTTTACCCTCTTCAGGAAGCCTGCTGTCGAGGTCGATGATGTGCACGGGAAGCGTGGGCTTTTTGTCTGGCATGCCACCTTTAGCTGGAACCTCATCCTTTCTTGGGCGCTTTGCTGGTTTTGTCGTCATCACGATCTGGTTCTGCCCTTTTGTTGCGGCCTCAAAGCATCTGCGAGCAGCCTCAATGTCGCCATGTAGAGTTGAGACGTGCCCTTTCTCGGTATAGTACTTGAATTTGAGGTGGACCGTAGAGGGGACAACAATGAGTTCTGCAAGAGCTGGCCTGCCGAGGATGCACTGATAAAGTGACGGGCAATCGATGACTAAGAACTGTGTTTTGATTGTCTGAGATGCCTCTTCCTCACCAAAAGTGACTGGTATCTCCACGTAACCCCAAGGTCGGGCTGTTACCCTGTTGAATCCTTGGAGGTCCGATCCGACGTATGGGGAGAGGTTGGACTTATTCAGTTTCAATGCGCGAAACAGGTTGGTATACATGATGTCCACGGAACTGCCCTGGTCGACCAGGATTCTCCGAACATCGGTAGAGGACAATCTGGCCCTGATCAGCAGAGGGATATGGGAATTTGGTGATCCTCCGGGCAGTTCTTCTTGGTAAAACGTGATTGGCTGCGAACGCCCTTTGCTTTTTTCGATCGCGGACAACTGATAGGGGCTACTGTCTATCAGCTGCTCAAACTTTTGTTTGATGGACCCTATTGTAAGCTCATGGTACCCCCCACATGAGATGACCATGGCCATAGGAAAGGCTTCCCAGGTGCTATGTATGAATACCTGGGAAGTCGTGTCGAGGTGGTCAGGAACGAAGAAGTCCTCTGGTCGGCTGATGGCCATCGTGACCTGCGGGGGAGGACTGGATTGGGCTGATTCTGCCTTTTTTTTCGAATCAGATGTGTCTCGTCGGGAGGACTCTCCCTTCTTCACGTACTGCTTTAGGTGACCCTCTTTGATGAGGATCTCAATCGCGTCCTTAAGATGCACGCAATCTTCTGTCACGTGGCCGTGACTACGGTGGAAACGACAGTATTTGCTTTTGTCGACGTTCCCTTTGAATGTGGTCGGTTTAGGGAACCTGACACCCCCTTGTTTAAATTCTGTGTTGATGCATTCGGAGAGAATGCGCTCGCGTGAGGTTGTGAGCATGGTGTACTCCGTAAACCGGCCAGCTGGCCCTTTGCTTTCACGAGGACGCTCGTCGCGCCTTTTCTCTTTCCCTTGTCGGGATGATTGCGGCTCGTCTTTTTTTGATGCCCAGGGTGCTTCGCAATCTCTTAAGTCTCGGGCATGGAATGCAGCTTCTTTTTCCTCGTAACGGATGTAGTCCTCAGCTTTGCGAAGGAGTTCCGTCAGTGTCCGGGGAGCTTCGATCCCTATTGCCTTACGGAAATCACTTTTGGGTCGGAGTCCCTTTTCGAGGAGGTACTTTTTTATGTGATCCGTTGTTCGGACTTCCACCGCTTCTTTGTTAAATCTTTCAATGTATGCCCGCAGGGATTCATACCTGCCTTGTATAATGGCCTCTAGCGTAGCCTTCGACTTAGGATGTCGTTGGGAAGCTGTGAAATGGCGGGTAAACTGGCTCTTTAACTCCCTCCATGAAGAGATGGATCCGCGAGGAAGTCGTTTAAACCATGTCATCGCTCCCTTTCTCAAGGTGATGGGGAACATTTTGCATCTGATAGCCCCGGAGACACCGTGATATTGGAGCATAGCTTCTATATTTTCAATATGCTCGCGGGGATCAGACGTCCCATCATAGGTTGTCAACAGGGGTGGTTTCTCTAATCCGCGGGGGATTCGAGTGTCCAGGATGTCTCTTGTGAACGGGCCGTGGACGTCATCGTCACTGCTGGAACTAGGAGAGAGCGAAAGGGAACGGCTGTGACCGCTGCTTCGACTGCGGCGAGGGGAACGTCCGCGGGTGTGTCGGTGCTCGTACTTATCCGAGTGTCGAGATCTCTTGGATACTGGGGAGTGTCTGGATCTCCGTGGGGGAGACTGATGGCGTCGTCGTGCTAGATCGGGTGTAGGGTTCCTCGATCTTGAACGTTTCCTCTCCGGGGAGAGGCTGTCGCGTCTTCGCTTCGAGGGAGTTCGTGGATGCGGGGAAAGACTCATCAGTTTTTCTGTAGCAAGGCGTTCCTGAATGACATGCTCGAGGGCATTATTCTTCTCCCCCTGCTGGAGGATTAAGAGGTTCGAGTTGTTAAGAGATGCGATGAACGTTGCGGTGCTCGGATGCATCCTGGGGAACCGGGATGGGCTCGAAGGTGAGTTCCACAGCTGGTGCCCGTGGCTTTGGTTCGTCGGGTTTCGGGGAAGCAGGCCTTCCGTCTCTTCGGTCACTTTCCTGCGGGACATGCCCTACGAAAGCATGGTCATTGTTGTTGGCCGCGGAGGTCACAAAGTCTTGGTGAACATCGTCCTTGATGAAAGCCATGTCGATCTGAGGTTTGAAATGACGAAGCTTTGGTCTTTGTTGGACAAGAGAAAATCTTGGTTAAAGACGGGGAAGCTGGTTTCCCACAGACGGCGCCACTGATCGGAGAGGACCAGAATGGAGATCGTCGCGACCTTCGTGTAGGGTAGGAGTTGATGCTCGTAGGAGAGGAAAAAAGGGTGGAGGTACCTGCAAGGTACTCCGATGCCAAAGTAAGTGTTTGGTCAAAAGGGGGAAAAGCAAGTAAGAAATGTCAAGTATTGGATATTTGATACCTGCCCCTCTCAAGCGAGGGGATATTTATAGGTGGATTTCTGGCGAGCAAAGCGCCTGGTCTACCAATGAGGGATTGCCAAATGGGGGGCAAGGCGCGTGGCCTTTTGACTTGGACTAACTGTTTCCGAGATATCCGGGGAGGCAGTTGGTCGCGTGAACTACTCTGCGCTTGAAGGGGACATGCCCAACGGCTACTTTCTGCCCAACGGCTATATTGTGCCCAACGGCTATATTGTGCCTATTGGGCCTGTTCGCCAACTATAATGGATTGGGCATGATCCTTAAGGGCAGGAAGCCCTGCCCGGTCCAGAACAGTATTTATTACAGAGTGCAAAAAAATATGTAATATAAATAGGGGTATATTTGAAAAAGAACAATTAATGCACTTTGAAAGTTGAAGAGAGTCTTATAAAAAGGGACAAGAAAAAAACTCAACAGAGTCTTATAATTAGGGACGGAGGTTGTAATAACAATTAATTAATTATATTAACTCATCACCGGTCCTACTTAATACAAGAAATACTTAATTGCAATTTTGGTCCTTCTATTTTTATATTTTTTGAGTTTTGATCCCCCTGTTTTAAAATCCGGAATTTTTGTCCCTCTATTTTCAAATCCAGAATTTTGGTCCCTTTATTTTCATTTTTGTTTAGTTTTGGTCCCTCTATTTTCAAATCCAGAATTTTGGTCCCTCTATTTTCATTTTTGTTTAGTTTTGGTCCCCTATTTTAAGTTTTGTTTTGGATTTTAATCCACTTTTCCAATTTGGAATTAATTTAGTAGGGGGACTAAAAGTTTAAAAAAATGAAAATACGGGGACCAAAACTCAAACAAAATGAAAATATATGGACAAAAATTTCGGATTTTAAAATAGGGAGACCAAAATTCAAAAAAATTAAAAATAGAAAGACAAAAATTCTGAATTTTAAAATTGGAGGATCAAAATTAAAAAAAAATAAAAATAAAAGGATCAAAATTGCAATTAAGCCTAAAAGAAATTGGTGTGAATCATATAGATGTATTTATAATGGTTAGGGTATTAAATAAATGTATATTATACTCCGGTGACTATTTTATACAACTTTTATTTTTATTTTTTTATATATTTCCCTTTTAATGTATTTAATTTATATATGAATTAAATACATTAATGATCAAACATTAAATTTTTTTTTACTTATAACACTGAAATGTAAGATTTAATATGTAGCAGTCTTTTGCTTAAAAGAAAATCTCAATCACTATGTGACAAATTGAAGAGTTGTGAGTTACTATTTCATGTAAATGTTTACTTAACAGTAACAATATACAGTAACAGAAAAATATTAAAGTCGGTTATTCCAAAAAAATATATATAATATTCAAATATAATGTCTCATTGCGGATCAGATGGTAGTTAGTTTTGTTACGAACCTAATAAAATGATGAAGAAAATTTAGAGTTCTTACCAAACGACAAAGATCTTAATTGGATTAAATAGAAACCATGAATATTATAAATTCTTTGACCATAAAAAATTGAATTTTGTAGCAACGATATTCATTACTTTCCTCCATCTTCTTCTAAATGGTTAACTTGAGTTTTTTTTGTAAGATTTCTAATTTTTTTTAAAATATATTTAAAAACAGAAAGAGTATTTAAATTTTCCATAATTAATTTCACCGATTTTATTGTATTTAGCTCGAAGTCCAATGCGTCGTAATTGAGGGCGGCGGGAATGACATAAGCTTGTTGTCACGCGCGATCTGCAATCTCTCTCGATCCACGCGCTTTCTCGTCTTTTTCAATTTCTTCTTTTTTTTTTAATGTTCTTTTTAACAAAATAAAAACAAAGTAACTTTTGAGCAAAATTGTGAGACTCACTTTTTAACCGCACCTTTAATTTTACTCAAAAAAGTCAACCGGTACCATTTTGTCTATATATGAAAAAAAAACACCGGTTCATAACGTTGAACCGGTCGGTTCAGCCTTCTCTATCGACTTTCAAAATCAATCAATTTAAACAATAAAGTGTGTTACTTATCTGCAATGAGTTTTTGTGTTGTCTTACCACCTTTCAATCTCTCTTTTTTTTTAATGATTTTTATATTATATTTTAATTCATGAAAGATGAATGGGTGATATGATATCACGTGTTTCAAAAGAGCACCACCGCGACAGCCACCACAAGTGGTTCAAAAAAGACCAAAATGGTCTCAGCAACCTCTGCAAGTAATAACAATAGTATGAGTCTTTGTGCTGTGCCAAGTTAACCGCATTCAACGGCGGTCTAGTAAGTTCTTACAACAACAGCAATGATCTAAAGTCACAAATACTAAAAACGAAAATAACACATAACACAATACGTATAGAAATAACTGATCATAATTTTTTTATTAATTAAAAAATAAAAATAATTTTTTCTTTTACTTAATAGGTACCACCTTATAATTTCAATTAAAAATAAAATAAAATTTATAATAAATTTAAATTTTTTTTCTTCTTTTTATTAATTGTTTCTAACAATATAAATATAACTGTGTTTTTATACAAATATTTCTCATCTATTTAAAGTAGCACGTTCTTAGTTTCTCCACCTCTTCGAATTATATGTGGAATTACCCAGCTTAAACTTATAAACAAAAATTTAATATTTCACACTTAATAAAAAAAATTAAACTTTTGTGACATTTTTAAAATATGTTTTATGAAATTAAGTAAAAATAATTTTAAATTGATTGTACTTTATAGAAAAAAAATGAAAAATTAATTTGAATGTAATTTGTATTTAATTCTATATTGGAAAAGATAAAATAGTTAAATATAATTGTTGTTTTTTTTTTATAATTTTCAATAAGAAAAATGAGTGTTCTTATAAACTGATGTAGTTAATAAGGTTTTAGATTAGGGTCAGTGTTTTTAAAATATAATAATATGTTTTAGTCTGATAAATGATTTTGATTGAGTGGCAGTGTAAAATATTTTACACTGTCGATACATTTTATTATTTTTTTTTAAATTAATCAAGAGTTATAATGATTAATAGACTTAATTATTTATATTATTAGAATTTAATTTTTCAAAAAACTGATATGTTTGGAATATACTAGATTGTTGTTGTTACTACAGCTAGAATATCGTATGTGTGTAAGGGTATTTTGGGAATTATGTGTTTTGATAATGTGTTAGGGAACTGTATCATTGGGATTTGGGAGGGGATTCTCTCCAGTGAAGTTTTTGCCGGAGAGTGTTCATTTTATATCACCACCTTTCATTTTTTTTTCAGAGTGTATGTGGTAAAAAAAAGTGTGGCTAATATATAGGAGAAGATCTTCAACTCCATATCATTAGAGTACCTTTAGTGGATATTTATATTTTAATATTGTAATATGTTATTTAAATTATGTATTTTTAAAATGGTTTAAATATTGTAGTTTGTATTGGATTAAATTTTTGAATTGATTGCATTTAACAAAATAAAAATATGAAGACGTGTCTAGTGTTTAAGAATGATTTAGTTTGCTTAAGTTGTATAAGGGACACATGCTGGGCTTGATACTCCAGTATGTTGGTACGGCATTAGGGTTTTGCTCAACAAGCGCTAGATTGTTGTGTTTTGAATGAATCTTTGAAAAATATTCAATTCTATTTTATTATTTTTATTTAGCAATATGTTTAAGTGAGTTGTTTGACAGTTCGATAAAGATTAATTTCGATTTAAATGAAGATTTAAATTTGAATTTAAATTAAAACAAATCAAATATTGTTGAAGATATTCAAGGAACAAATCAAATGTCCAACCGATTCTGTATTAATTCTGGACAAAAATCCATGAAGAAAAGTCATGATTATTATGTTATATAAGGAGCTCAAAACCTACACTGAAAGCTAAACAATACATTGAAGATTTAACGTGCTAGGATTTATTTTTGAGCTCTTGTTATTATTGTATGTACACCTCTATGTTTCAATAACTTGAAATAGAAGGTTCGTCTAGAGTTGAGTGGTGGTATTTAATATTGATTATTGAGTTGTATTCTCAAATCACGGGTTGTGTGATTGAGAAGAAAATGAGTAGGTTCTCATGTTTAGGGGTAGTGTAACGCCCATTTTATTTTAAATTATTTTTTCGTAATTTAATTATGTGAAGTTGTGTGTTTAGATGTGATTATGTGTGATTTGTTGTGATTGGGGTACCCTGCGGTAAGGGGTAGTGACCTCAATGTTGACGACCTTAAGGGTGAGGAGTGTGTGGCTAATTTTGTAGAAATGACTGGTGTGGTGAGAATGATTAATAAGTATTATTAGTAATAACTGAGTAATATTATTAATTTAAATCATTAAGATATAATGTCATTATTATTTAAGTTGTAAAATTTATTAGTAATAATAATATTGAAATTATAATAATATAAATATATTAAAGTTAAAATAAGAACGAGGGGCATAATTGGCAATTGGGAGAATATTGAGGATATAATAGAGAGTTAAAGGAGTAAGTGAGGGTATAAGGCAAACCATAGAAAGGGTCATAGGGTTAAAGAAGTAAAATAAGGAAATAGATTTAATTATGTACGATCGTGACTTTGGAGACGAACGGAAGAAAGACTAGGGTTGAAGAAGAAGAGGGAACCACCATTTGTGAAGGTTTACGAAGCTCAATTACAAGGTAAGGGTGGGGTTCTGGTCTTCTAAAGATTAGTATGTTGAATAGTGGGTAAAAGTTAGATTCTTACCTCATGGATTGCGGGTTGTTCTATGATATGATTGTTGTGAAGTAACTGATGATGAAATTGTCTAATTGGTATGTGATAAATGATGATGTGTTAATTGGTATTTGATGAATTTCATTGCATATATATGTGGTGTTTCTGTTTTGGAATTGTTGAAAAGTTCCTTCATTGTTGAGTTTTGAAGTTTCGAGTCGTAAGTATGAAATTGATGATAATATGATGTTAATCCATGAGTAACACATGGTATGATTGAGTTTTAGGATGTTATTTTAGTATAAAATTGAGTCTATGATGATGGATTTTTGTAGCATAGGCTCTGGTATGAAAAGCTGGTGTGAAACTGCTTTTAAAAAAAGTGATTTTTGAGGTTTGGAACAACATGCGTTGACCTCCAGGGTCTTCTGGGTCGACCTGATGCTTCCCGAATCAAATATTGTGAAAATTGGAACAGCATACGTCGACGCACAAGCCTTCGCGTCGACCTGTATACCCTATGTGTCGACCCTTGCGTCGACACATAGGCAGAAAAATGCCAGAAACGATTTCGATCATAAATTTTTAACAGTTTATCCAATTGACGAACCGTTCTAAGCATTGGAAAGCTAATGAGTAGAACTTTAACATGGTATAATTAGATGAACCATTTTCCAATATTTTTATGTTTAATATGTTGAGGAATGTGACTGTTAATTGTTGTGTATGTTAAGAAATCCTGTTGTAAGTGAAGAAACTTGAATGTTGTTATAAAGAGGTTGTTGTGGTAGTATTGGTGGAATATGAACATGTTTAATGATGTTGTTCTGATTGCATAATATATATATATATATATATATCCATACTGTATGAAATATATTTTTATGCTTGTTGGCCAATTTGGGCGGTGTACAATAACAATGGTGGTGGGTTATTGTAGACAATGATGTTGTTGTTGTATGCATAAATAGTTGTATTGCATACATTTGTGGACAAATGGTCCGTTGTTGGTCAGCCTAAAATACCATTGTGTGGATTGGGCCGATAGCTGATTCTGAGGTGATGGATCAGTGAGTGCTTCTGATCCTAGGAGGTGGGGGATCAGAACGGTGAACCTGAGTTTTCACGAAAATTGGTACCACATGCATAAGCATTGAGTTAGGAGTGATTCTCATTGCATTATATATTATCCATGTTGTTATGTCGATAAATATGTGGTGTTGTGTGATTAATCGATTTGCTATCGTGTGATTTCCTGTTGGTTGATGAATAATTGGTGATGATATTGTTGAGTGATTGATGTGAGATGTTTAGTTGAATTGTTGTTGTGTTAACTTAATGCATTCCGTTTAACATGTTTTCCTTTATAATATCATGATATCTCACCCCTTCTGTTTGAATATTGCCCTTACATGGGTAATATGCAGATACTCCACAGTAGGACTCAGATGTGAGTTGAAGATGGAGTCTCTTTACCTTTATCTTTATAGTTAGCATCTGCTCTGATTGTAACACTGGGGATTCGTGGGAACTTATTTTTATAATGATATTTCTTTGAGATTTGTGGACATCTCCCTTATTATGTTTAGTCGTTGTTTGATGAATTACATGATTCTAAGATAAATGATTTTTATTATTCCGCTGCAATAAAAGTAACATTCAGACATGTTCATGTTTTCATGATTTTGAAAAAATATAAGTGTTACATAGTTAGTCTGATGAGCAGGTTTTATATGTTGACCGTACCATCCTAAGTTGCGTTGTTTGAATTGATTACTCTGATGTTTTATTTAAAAATATTATGGGGGAAATTTAGGGTGTTACAGGTAGCTCTAAATAGAAAGTCATTGGGTAGTGTTTGGAAGAGGCATTGAATAACATATAATTTGTTGTTGCTTGTAAGACTAATTGTACTAAGACACTAAAAGTGAATTTCCTTTCTTGGGTTGTGGACTCATCCCCCCACACGTAGGTTTGGTTTCACCTAACTGGATAAATAATTACCGTGTTACGTACCAGTTGTTTGAGACATCATGTTCGACATTTGTTCCTTGAGGAATAAAATTTCAATTGGCTTCAGAGCAGACACCCTAGCCTGTTGGGTGAAATGGACACAATGAAAGATGAAGGATCGGCTAACAAACTACTGATTTTTAATGAAACCAATTATGATTATTAGAAGGAAATTATGGTGGTCTTTCTCAAATCCATGTGCAACAAAGCATGGAAAGTTGTGATAAAATTATAGAAACATCTGATGATCACTTCTGAAGATGAAGCTATGAGCTTAAAACCATAAGTTGAATGGACTGATGTTGAAGATGAGGAAGCTCTTGGAAACTCGAAGACTTTAAATTCTATCTTTAATGGTATGGACAAAAACATGTTCAGGTTGATCGATACATGTTTAGTAGCGAAAGAAGCACGTGAGAATCTCAAAACTGCACGTGAAGGCACCTCAAAAGTTCGTATGTCAAGGCTGCAACTTCTTACCACTAAGTTTGAGAATCTGAGGATGAATGAAGAAGAATCAATTTGTGATTTGCACATCAGATTATTGTCATACCCCAAAATTTTCCCTACCTATTTTCATTTTTATTTGGCTCATGGCTTTTGATTCATCTGCATACATTTACCCTAATAATTCATTAGTATGATCATTCATCTGTGCTTGCAGCTACATATAACATTTTTTGTTCAAATGATTCCTAGGGTTTCTTGATGTGTGCATTTGAGGAATAATATTTTGGATATTGATTGGGAAGGAGACTATTATGTTAACCTTTTGGTCAAAGTCAACTTTTGAAGTTTGACTTCTAACTTAAATAATTTGAGATCATCTTATTCAAGTGGGAATATGATTTCCTGATGCATTTTGGAAAAGAAAAGGTATTGAGGAAATTCACACAAGGTTGACTTTTTGTCAACAAGGTGTTAGCTGCGATTTTCGATATGGGTAAAAATCTCAGCAAAAGACAAGAGCTGGAGGTACACTGATGACGTGTACGTGAGAAGAGTCTTGGGTCGAAGAAGATTTGGGACTTAGTACATTTTTTTGGAATGTTGTAAGAAAATTTCGACCGCGTGGGATTTTGACAGCATCAAGTGCGTCGAAGAGGCGGTTTTTTGAGCGCACCGATGTTTACGTTCAAATATAAGTAAATACTTGTGGGTTTCTATCTGAAAGACGCATGGAGAAAGCGCAGAGACGAGTTGCATGCAAGGCTTCACGTGGTGAACACTAAAGATAGGAACGTTAGAAGTAGTCATTATTATATCAGTATATATATGAGTTCGTTTTTAGAATTCAGGGTGTGTTCATTTTACTATAGAAATCTCACTGAAAACTCGAAATACCAGCGTCCAGAGAAAAGAGTCATGACTGAGAGAATGTATGAACAATGAATCACCATCTTTTAGTTTCAATGCAAAGTCTTTAAAATTCCTTTCATTTCGCTTTGATTCATCAGTTTATTTTTAGTCTCTTTCAAATACATTGCTTTACACTTTTAAGGCTTGTTATATTCTTTATATTTTCAACACTGTTGAAGTCTACACTTTTTACATTCTTTTAGTCACTTTTTTGGACCAGGTCGAAACCAAGTTCTATCAATAGAAAACTAAAACAAGGTATTTTGGCACTGTGTCCTAGGATTCATTAGTCGAACCTACAAGTAAACGTTAATTAAGAGACTAACGCTTGTTTACCAATTTCCCGTGTAAATAAATTGGAACGCCTAGTGGGACATGTGCTGAACTACATATCGTTTACATATATTCTTAGTTTTCTCTCAATTTTAAACTTGTTCTATGTTTGTGAGTGTTTCTGGGTAGTTTGCATGTGATTAAGAAGTGGAAAATCTTTTTCCAAAATGTTGCTTCCTCCTGTAGATAATGTCAATCCCCAGAGTAATCCTCAAAATATTGTACAACAAGCGGCCGTGTCATCGGTCGGAGAGACAATTATATCAACACTGGTTAGGACAACTACTTCAGTGGTGTCAATGACGTCAGTCACAATGATACCATCGCATGGGGCAACACCCCCACCACAATCAGGGAATCCTCTAAATAACCCTGCAAGTGTGAGAGATTTATTTGGGTTTTCAATGCCACCAAGTGGCAGAGGTTACCCTTGTGGTATGCCAATGTCAATGATGGTTAACCTTAAAATAAATATGTCAACCTTTAGTGACAATGCAGTGGCCATGACGCCATTGTACAATCCATACAATCCCTCAGCGTCAACCATTAATAATATGGCGCGACCAAAAGGAATAACTTACATGCCTCAAAATACGCCATCTTTAAATACGACCTCTATGATGATGACGAGGCAACAAATGAACGAGAGTAATTTAGAATTAGTAAATACTCTCACCCAACTAATGGGAACCATTTTCAACCCTCTGATTGCAAATACAAATCAAACTTATGAAGTATTGGCAAATCAAATAGGGCGAATTACTGATTTCTTTGGCACGCCCCTGGTACAGGTGCGACCTACCCCTCGAATATCAAACATTAGGCATGTTGAGGCCCCTGAGAATGGGACGACACAAGCCACCGTAGGTCAATATCAGTGGTTTCAACCACTCAAACCCCCTCAAAATAGGGAAGAGGTGGAATGAATAAAGCAAAATAACTCTAGACCTATGTTGGTTCAGAGAAATCAGAATGTTAACCAAGTTCTCAGACATGTCCAACAAAACAATTTTAGGGGGCATAATATTATAGCAAACATGGTCGAACAAATTTTGGCCCAGAATGGCCTAATGTGGGACTTCACTGGTCCAATTTTGTATCTCCTTTGTCTAAATATTTTTTAAAAACGGAGTTACCCAAGGGATGGAAAGTCCTTAAATTCACTAAGTTTGCTAGAGGCACCAATGAGTCGACAGTTGAACATGTTGCCCTGTATCAAACTGATGTTGGCGACATTGCGAACAATGAGAATTTGAAGATGAAATACTTCCCCAATTATTTAACAAAAAATGACTTCAATTGGTTCACAAGTCTCCCTCCATACTCTGTTCAATCATGGAGTCAGATAGAGAGACTGTTCCACAAACAATTTTACATTGGACTATTTAAAATAGGTCTGAAAGAGTTGGCTAGTGTTAGGAGAAAAGTCCCTGAGTCGATGTATGACTATTTGAATAGATTTAGACTGCTCAAGGCAACGTGTTTTACCCAAGTGCCGGAACATGAGTTAGTCGAGATGGCCGCTGGAGGCCTGGACTATTCAATTAGGAAGAAATTAGATACCCAATACCTTAGGGACATGACTCAATTGGCAGATAGTGTTCAGCAGGTCGAACACTTGAAAGTTGAAAAACCTAGAACGAATAAATACCATAAGAAGGTGAAAGTCGCTTATATAGAAGCAGAAGATTACATGTCTGGCGTAAGCGATGATTGTTCTGAAGAGGGTGAGGTTAACGTGGATGAACTTAAGCCAGAATCCCTTATGTTTGTCAATTTCTAAAACCTTCGAATGAAAAAAAAATGTTGAGACCAGTAAAAATGAGAATTTCGCCATTAGAACTTATACTTTTGATATTACAAAATGTGACGAAATATTTGATTTTCCTGGTCACAGATGGCCAAATTATAGTGCCTTCTGGCCTAAATACTCCTCCTTTAGAACAGGGTAAGAAGAGAGGTTTTTGTAAGTACCATAATTTTCTAGGTCATAAGACTTTTCAATGTGTGCTTTTCAGGGATTTGGTTCAGAAAGCTTTGAAGGATGAAAGGTTGGAGTTTGGAAAAAAGCCAAAGTTGTCAATGAAGGTAGACTCAGATCACATGCAGACAGAAGATGCTCACTACGTTGATGAATATGCAACACATGATAAGCACCACAAGCCCCACTATGGGTGTTCGAAATAGACAAATATGCCTCTTCCTCCCCAAGGCATTTAAGTAACATTCCTTCAGAGGTCTTTTTGAACAATTCATTACCAATGATCACATAATTTGAAGATCTATATTTAACCTTTCGATCTGTGGACCGAACTGGATTCTTTAAGTAATCAGCTGTGGGGTTCCTCCAATCAGTATTGGATAAATCTTCGATGGTACAAATCTCAAAATTCTCTGAATCCACTGACCCAAGCATTGACAATGCTAGTTCTGGCGGAGAAAGCCTGATTGCTTGTACCCTTCCTTGTACTTCAACCAAGGCCTCTAGCTTTTCCTTAGGCACTTCATACCCTGAACCGATCTATGCCAACTCGTTTGCTTCGTGGTTTTCAAGTCTAGGAATATGTTGGATATCTACGAAGTGGAAACACTTAATCAGTCGATTTACTATAACAAAATACATGATCAAGTTTTTCTTGATGCATCTGTATTCTTTTTTTTTTTTACGACTAACTTAACATCTCCTTTTATCTTGACCCGTCTTACCCCCAATTCTATCAATATCTCAAGCCCATCTATCAAAGCTTCATACTCAGCCTCGTTATTGGAGCAAGAGCCTTCAATTTTAAACTTGAACTTTGTTGGTACTTTGTTTGGCGAAACAATCAAAACAACAACACCAGTTCTATTCTTATGGCTAGAACCGTCAAAGTAAAGCTTCCATGGTTCCATTTCCAAATAATTTAAAATCGTCTCGACCATCGGATGATCCACAATGAAATCTGCGACTACCTGTCCCTTCATGGTCTTTAAAGGCACATATGTAAGGGAATATTCAGTTAAAGCAACTGCCCATCTTCCAATTCGGCTATGCAAAATTGGCTTAGACAACATATGTTTGATAACATCAAAATGGGAAGATACATAAACATCAACCGGCTTTATATAATGCTTTAGCTTTATACAAGAAAAATATAAACATAGGCATATCTTTTCAATCACACTATACCTAGTTTTTGCATCATTCGAGACTCGACTGCGGTAATATATGGCTCTTTCAACGTCATTATCATCCTCTTAGGCTAACATGCTCCCTATAGTCTAATCTGAGGCATAAATGTACAACCTCATACATCTATTCCTAATCAGAGGGGACGAGACAAGAGGATTTTCTAAGTATTCCTTGATCTCGTCAAATACCCTTTGATCCTCAGGTCGCCACATGAACTATTCCTATTTCAAGCGGAGTAATGGTGAAAATGTTCAAACTCTGCCACTGAGGTTCGATATCTTAGAAAGTTGAAATTCCCTAAGAGAAACTACAACTCTTTCTTTATCGATGGATGTCTCGTCTCTCTGATGGCTTTTGTTTTATTTTGATTTATCTCGATCCCTTTCTTATGGACCACAAAGCCAAGAAAATCCTCTGCCTACAGGCAAAAATCACATTTAAGGGGGTTCATTTCTAGACCATATATTCTCATCCTTTTGAATGAGTGTCTAAGGTAGTCGAGATGATCATTTTTTGACACAGGCTTAATAATTATATCGTCAACGTATATTTGCATGAATGTTTCAATATAGTCATGAAAGATAGATTTCATCACCCTTTGATAAGTTGCTCCAGCATTCTTTAAGCCAAATGGCATGACCATCCATTCGTAGGTAAGGGGAAAAATGATGTTTGAATGAATGTATGAATGTATGGATGCACACACATATAAAGTAACAAACATGGGTTCAAAGGTTTGACGTCACGAGCATTGAGTCATGGGTCTAACCAAACGAAGATAATATGTACTAGGGGTTTATTATACCTGTAGAACATGTTCTAATACGATTCCCAGAGTCATAGGTCCATCTTTCAGATATTATCGACACACCGACTACTCGGGAATCAATAATATTCTCAATAGAAACTCGTCTGAGTGTAGTATTGTGTATCAACTATCTCAGGTCTACACTTGGATAATCACCGCACTACATCCTAAAATGGCCAAATGGGGTAAAGGAATACTAAAGGTCCTCAGTTTCTCAGGCTCCTAGGTCAGAAAAAGTAATGACATTACGACTACTCGCAATGGCAACAGTAATTCCAAAGGGGCCTCCACTGAGTGTGATTATATCATATGTCACCCATGCGTAGGATTACTCCAGACATGTAACTTTTGATTATATCAACATCCTATCTTATGTATGTACTCTTAAATTCAGGTTAGGATTTGTCTCACTCATAGAGATTAACCCAAACAAACATGATGAATATAACAGCAAGCAAATGATGTCAACCATAAAAATCACAAATATATGCAAGATAGGCTTAACCTTTTTCGGGGGGATGAAATCCCTAGTTCCCCAGTGAAGTCGCCATTTTTCTGTACGCAAGCGATTTTTTTCGAGGTTGCCCTTTTTACATGTGAACTTTTCATTTATCCCAAAAAGAGGGAAGGGGAAAAAATCTAAATAAACTCGTGAGTGATGCAAAGAAAAATAATGCAAATAAGAGATCGGGAATCGAGGTTGATTATACAAAGGGAAGGTACTAACACCCTAAGTATCTATAGTATCCTATAGGAACCTTTTGTGTATATTTGTGTTACTGTTGATTGAAGTCATTTGCAGTGTATTGGGGATTTGGTAATTGTTTTGAGTGAGTGATAAGAGTGACACATGTTTTTTTGTTGTTTTTGTAGGGTATGTTGAAATGAACTAAGACAAAGGCGTATGAACCTAAAGGATTTACTTATTATTGTGCTCGCTAAGATCTCGCAATCTTTTGCCTACGTATTCTCAAAAGGAAATTGAGAAATCAGAGGGTTTGTAGTTCCACATACTAATGGGTGGAATTGGGTTTGTTAGGTTTGAGAGAAGAGACAAGTTGTCATCTCAAGGGAGATATCTCACCTATTCACCACAAACATTTTGAGAAAGAAGATAATAAGGGAAGAAGCTTTAAACTTGGATGTAGAAAATCTAGAGTAATGCCACATCTTCCTTTAAACGAGTCTTTACATATTAAGAGATGGACCTTGACTTGGATATAGAATCAACAAGTGTGCTGTAACGTCCCAGTTTTTGTCAGTTTTAGTCCATTTTATTTATTTGAGTCGTTTTTTATTATTCTATTATTATTTTATTTTATTTCTGACTTTTATCTGAAAATATGTTATTTTTAGTCGAGATTATATTTTATCGGGTTTTGGGAGCGTTTGCGAGATATTTGGGTGTAGGGGTATTTTGGGCATTTTGATTTAATTGGTTAAGTTAAGAATAGAAAGAAAAAGAGAGAAAAATAGTAAGAAGAGAAAAGAAGAGAATAAAAGAGAAAAGAAGAAAAGAGAGGAAAACTTGAGAAAGAAGAAATCAATCAACCGATTTTTCTACACGCTATTTAATCGGGTAAGGGTGCGAAACTCGATTATGCTATGTTTGTGTATGATTATGTATGTGTTTGCTTGGATGTTTCTTGTCTTTCCATGGCTTTTGATTTCTAGGTCGAAAATGATAAAATGATTAGGAATCGATGTTTGCGCGGTCGGAAATCGATATAATTTGCGTTGTATGATCACCATGTGTTTATGAGTCATTGCTGATAATTGTTTTGGTGTTGGAATTGATTTGGAATGAAAAATGAGGTTTTTGGATAGTGTAACCCGTAACAACATTTTTCTGGTTCTGGTGTGATTCGCCAGGCGAATTTGGGATTTGCCAGGCGAATTGGGTATCGCCACTAGCTCGCCAGGCGAAGTGCAGGCGAATGGGATTCGCCAGGCGAATTCGTAATTCGCCAGGCAAAATAGGAATTACAGAAAGGGGGTAGCTTCTGTAACTCTTGGTTTTTCTTCTAATTGGTGATTCGCCACTGGCTTGCCAGGCGAACTGTTGGCGAATGGAATTCGCATGGCGAATGGGAATTCGCCAGGCGAATTCTCAAGTTGCCAGGCGAATTTGGCTGTATCTCAATAAATTATTTTCTTTGAAAATTCATAACTTTTGATCTGTGGTTCGGTTTGAGGCGTGGTTTGATGCGTTAGAAAGCTCATAAAATGTACTTTATATTGATGATGGTTTTGAGAATTGTTGGCCGATTATATTATATCGGAAATTATAAAATGTGTTGTTTTATTGTCGATTTTTGCCGTTTAGTTGTGTGAACTTGATGTGTATGTGCAATATGTTGTTGGTGTGGATATTTTATGACTTGTGTACTGTTGAGTGATGAAATTGCATGAAATACATATCGTAATGATGATTGGTGGCCTTACGGCAAGAAATTGCAATGTGTTGTAATTGTTGAGTTATGCATGATTATGGATGAGTAAATGTATGCATATGAATATTATGAGTCATTGTATGCCAAGCATCATAATATGCATATTGTGAAGTCGAGTGCCATGAGTGTACGAGCGACGGATAGATTCCAATGGGAATCCTCTATAACATCGTGAGCCTTAAAAATAAGAGGACCTAAAGCGATTTGATATATCGTGAGCCTTAAAAATAAGAGGACCGAAAGCGATGGTTATAGACGATCGTGTGCCCTTGTGGGGTGTGAGCGATCGGATTGTGAGCCTTATACAAAGAGGACCGAAAGCAATCCATAAACGTCGTGAGCCTTATACAAAGAGGACCGAAAGCGACGGGGAACATCGTATGCCCGACGTGGAGTTACACTAAGTAACGAGTGATGGTTCCAATAGTTCCTGAGTGAACTGGTTCTGAGATGTGATGAGTCGGTACCGCATGTGCATTGCATGGAGTCGTTGTGTCGGTCTCGGTGCATTGCATAAATCATGGATTAATTATGTATGGAATTGTGAATGTGACTGATGAGATGAAATATGTATATTTATGTGGTTGATGAGAGTATTGTATATGATTGATATGCCTCGGTGACGTATATATAGAATATGTGTTGTATTTGATTGTGGTGCAATTGTGGTGAAAATATTTTATATGTGCATTTTGTGTTAATATATGATTATATGCAACTGTGTTATGATTGTGTTTCTCACCCTTCTGCTATTTTATAATGCTCTATGAGGAATTGCAGATTAGAGTAGCTGGAGGTCTTTTTGTGAAGCTTTGCGTCTTCATTCTTTTGTCGGTCGGCTCTGATATGTGACGTCGGGTAGTTAGGGCGGCCGTTTGTGATTAGTTTATATTATGTATATGTATCTTTTGAATTGTACATGTATGGTTGTATATGACAAACAAACTTTCATGATATATATATATATATATATATATATATAGATGAGATTCAGTTGCAGATTTACCGCTATTATTCTGTTTCTGATTCGTGGGTGTATTACTACCTGAATTGTTGCATATCTGTATGAGCAGGTGTTGTATGTTTGTTTCAAATTGATGTGGCGTCTCCGGTCTCTGCCGTGTATGTTTTAATTATACTCTGATGAAATTTTGAATTTTCTTTTACCGCTTTAATAGCTTGGGGGTATAGATTGGGGGTGTTACACAAAGTGGTATCAGAGCCAGTCTGTGTCCGTTTGTGTCAGTCCTTGTTGGTCTTTGTGGTTAGGGGAGCTTTTTGTTTAACCATAGTTGCTGTTATTGGAAATGAACAGAATATGGCTGGAAGGAACGACGCTGCTTTAGCTGCTGCGATGCAGGCTATGGCTCGGGCTGTGCAGGGTGCACCGAATGCTGCTGGCAATGATGAGTTTCGGAAGAATAAACCACCTGTCTTCAAAGGAAGATATGATCCTGATGGTGCACATATTTGGTTGAAAGAGATTGAAAGGATTTTCCGAGTGATGGATTGTGACGAGGATCAGAAGGTGAGACTAGGTACTCACATGTTGCTGGAAGAAGCTGATGATTGGTGGGTTGGTACTCGTCATGTGTTGGAAGCTGCAGCGAAGGAGGAGGAAGAGATCACTTGGGAGTTGTTTAGCCGGGAGTTCTTGAGGAAGTATTTTCTCGAAGATGTCAGAGGGAAGAAAGAGATAGAATTCTTGGAATTGAAACAAGGTAGTATGTCTGTTGTAGACTATACTGCTAAGTTTGTTGAGCTGGTGCAGTTTTATCCACATTATGCGGAGGCGACTGCGGAATTCTCTAAGTGTGTTAAGTTTGAAAGTGGGTTGCGTCCTGAGATTAAACAGGCTATTGGTTATCAGAGGATTCGAAGGTTTGCAGACTTGGTGGATTATTGCAGGATTTATGAGGAGGATAGTAAGGCTCGTTCTACTCACTATAAGAGTATGACCGACCGGAAAGGGAAGCAACAGGTTCGTGGTGATCCTTATGTGACACCAGCTGATAAAGGTAGACAAAGGGGTGCTTTTGATCGAAGGTCAAGTGGGGGAGGAATGTCTAGTCCTCTGAGGTGTTTTAGATGTGGTGATGTGGGACATCGTCAGTCTGAGTGTAGGAAGGATTTGAGGAAGTGTTCTAATTGCTGCGGTGTAGGACATGTGGTTGCTGATTGTGCAAGGAAGAATGTGTTGGTATGTTTCAACTGTGGCGAACCTGGTCACATTAGTACCAAGTGTCCGAAACCGAAGAAGGCTCCAGTTAGTGGGAAAGTCTTTGCGTTGTCAGGGACTCAGACTTCAAGTGCAGATCGTCTAATTCGAGGTACTTGTTTTATTAATAGTATGCCCTTAATTGCTATTATTGATACTGAAGCGACTCATTCGTTTATTTCGTCTGAGTGCGCGAAGCGTTTGAATCTTGCGTTGTCTTTAATGGATGGTGAAATGGTTATTGATACGCCAGCAATGGGTTCAGTAACTACTTCGTTGGTTTGTTTGAGTTGTCCTTTGACCATTTATGGTAAAGATTTTGAGATGGATTTAGTGTGTTTGCCGTTGGAGGGTTTAGATGTGGTTTTGGGAATGAATTGGTTGCAATTCAATCGAGTTCATATTGATTGTTATCATAAGCTAGTAAGGTTTCCTTCTCTTGAGGAAGACGAAGACTCGAGTTTCTTATCTACCAAAGAGTTGAAGAAACTTTTGGCTGAGGAAGCTCAGTTGTTCGGGTTGTTTGCATCTTTGACCGTGGTTAGTCAAGTGTCACTGGATGTGTTTCCTGTTGTGTGTGAATTTCCTGAAGTGTTTCCTGAGGATATTTCAGATGTGCCGCTAGAGAGAGAGGTGGAGTTTTCTATAGATCTAGTTCCTGGTACTAGACCTGTGTCTATGGCACCTTATAGAATGTCAGCATCTGAGTTGGTTGAGTTGAAAAAGCAATTGAATGAGTTGTTGGAGAAGAGGTTTGTGAGGCCAAGTGTTTCTCCTTGGGGTGCTCCAGTTTTGTTGGTGAAAAAGAAAGATGGAAGTATGCGATTGTGTATTGATTATCGTCAGTTGAATAAGGTGACGATTAAGAATAAGTATCCTCTTCCAAGGATTGATGATCTGATGGATCAGTTGGTTGGTGCTTGTGTGTTTAGTAAGATTGATTTGAGATCGGGGTATCATCAGAAAAGGGTGAAAGAGGAAGATATTCAGAAGACGGCTTTTAGGACACGATACGGTCATTATGAATATTCGGTGATGCCGTTCGGGGTTTCTAATGCGCCAGGTGTGTTTATGGAATACATGAATCGTATTTTTCACGAGCATTTGGATCGTTTTGTTGTTGTGTTTATTGATGATATTTTAATCTATTCTAAGTCTCGGGAGGAGCACGCGGAGCATTTGCGTATTGTTTTGCAGGTTTTGAAGGAAAGGAAACTTTTTGCAAAATTGTCCAAGTGTGAGTTCTGGTTGTCGGAAGTGAGTTTTCTTGGACACGTAATTTCAGGTAATGGTATTTCTGTGGATCCATCTAAAGTAGAAGCAGTTCTACAATGGGAGGTTCCGAGATCTGTTACTGAAATTCGAAGCTTTTTGGGTTTGGCTGGTTATTATCGGAGGTTTATTGAAGGTTTTTCTAAGTTGGCACTTCCATTGACCCAGTTGACTTGTAAAGGGCAAGCGTTCATTTGGGATATTCGGTGTGAGGAGAGTTTTAATGAGCTGAAAAGAAGATTGACGACAGCTCCGATTTTGATTTTACCGGATCCTAATGAACCGTTCGTGGTTTACTGTGATGCGTCTTTGATTGGCCTAGGTGGTGTGCTGATGCAGGAAGGTAAGGTTGTGGCTTACGCTTCAAGGCAATTGAGAGTGCATGAGAAAAATTATCCTACTCATGATCTTGAGTTAGCGGCTGTGGTTTTTGTGTTAAAGATTTGGAGGCATTATCTCTACGGTGCAAGGTTCGAAGTCTTTAGTGATCATAATGGCTTGAAATATTTGTTTGATCAGAAGGAGTTAAATATGAGGCAGCGTAGATGGTTGGAATTCTTGAAGGACTACGACTTTGGCTTGAATTACCATCCTAGTAAAGCTAATGTGGTAGCTGATGCGTTGAGTCGGAAATCATTGCATATGTCGGCTTTAATGGTTAAGGAGTGGGAACTTTTGGAATCGTTTAGAGACTTGAGTTTGGTATGTGAAGTGACTTCGGATAGTGTGAGGCTGGGTATGCTGAAGGTTACTAATGATTTTCTGATGACGGTTAGTGAGAAACAGAAGTTGGATGTGAAATTCGTGGATTTGATATTGGTTGGCGGAAAAGATGCGAGTAGTGATTTTGAAGTGGATGTTAATGGTGTTTTGAGGTTCCGTGGTGGAATTTGTATTCCTGATGATTCAGAGTTGAAAATGATGATTTTGGAGGAAGGACACCGGAGTAATTTGAGTATACATCCGGGAGCGAATAAGATGTACCAAGATTTGAAGAAGATTTTCTGGTGGTCTGGATTGAAAAGAGATGTGGCTCAGTTTGTGTATGCGTGTTTGACTTGTCAGAAGTCGAAAGTTGAACATTTGAGGCCTAGTGGTTTGTTGCAACCGTTGGATATTCCGGAGTGGAAATGGGATAGCATTTCGATGGATTTTGTAACGGGATTGCCAAACACTCAGAGAGGGCATAATGCTATTTGGGTGGTTGTAGATAGTCTGACTAAATCGACTCATTTCATTCCGATTGATATCAGTTTTTCTTTGGAGCGGTTAGCTGAGATTTACATCAGTGTGATTGTGAAGTTGCATGGGGTTCCGTTAAGTATTGTTTCTGATCGAGATCCAAGGTTTACCTCGAGATTTTGGGAAAGTTTACATAAGGCTTTGGGTTCTAAATTGAGATTGAGTTCGGCTTATCATCCGCAGACGGATGGTCAGACGGAGAGGACGATTCAGTCGTTGGAAGATTTGTTGCGAGCGTGTGTTCTTGAACAAAGTGGTATGTGGGATAGTTATCTTGCATTGATCGAATTCACGTATAACAACAGTTTTCATTCTAGTATTGGAATGGCACCGTTTGAAGCATTATATGGACGAAGGTGTCGAACACCGTTGTGTTGGCACGAATCTGGTGAGAGAACGGTGGTAGGACCGGAGTTGGTGCAGCAGACTACAGATAAGGTGAAGTTTATTTGTGAGAAGATGAAAGCTTCTCAAAGTAGACAAAAGAGTTATCATGATCGGAGACGGAAAGATCTTGAGTTTCAAGAGGGCGATCATGTATTTTTGAGGGTTATGCCAGTAACGGGTGTTGGTCGTGCATTGAAATCGAAGAAACTTACTTCTCAGTTTATTGGTCCTTACCAGATATCCGCAAGAGTTGGTACTGTGGCGTATCGGGTGGCATTGCCGCCGAATCTGTCGAATTTGCACGATGTGTTTCATGTTTCACAGTTGCGGAAGTATGTTCCGGATCCGTCACATGTGATTCCGATGGATGAGGTTGAGGTAAGGGAGAACCTTACGGTTGAGGCTTTACCAGTTAGGATTTTGGATCGCGAAGTGAAGCGGTTGAGGGGCAAGGATATTGCACTGGTGAAGGTAGCGTGGGGAGGCGCTGCTGAGGGCAATTTGACTTGGGAGTTGGAGAGTCGGATGCGGGAGTCGTATCCAGAGTTGTTCGTCTTAGGTATATTTTCGAGGACGAAAATTTCTAAGTGGGAGAGAGTTGTAACGCCCCAGTTTTAGTCACTTTTAGTCCGTTTTATTTATTTGAGTCGTTTTTTATTATTCTATTTTTATTTTATTTTATTTCTGACTTTTATCTAAAAATATGTTATTTTTAGTCGAGATTATATTTTATCGGGTTTTGGGAGCGTTTGCGAGATATTTGGGTGTAGGGGTATTTTGGGCGTTTTGATTTAATTGGTTAAGTTAAGAATAGAAAGAAAAAGAGAGAAAAATAGTAAGAAGAGAAAAGAAGAGAAGAGAAGAGAAAAGAAGAAAAGAGAGGAAAACTTGAGAAAGAAGAAATCAATCAACCGATTTTTCTACGCCTATTTAATCGGGTAAGGGTGCGAAACTCGATTATGCTATGTTTGTGTATGATTATGTATGTGTTTGCTTGGATGTTTCTTGTCTTTCCATGGCTTTTGATTTCTAGGTCGAAAATGATAAAATGATTAGGAATCGATGTTTGCGCGGTCGGAAATCGATATAATTTGCGTTGTATGATCACCATGTGTTTATGAGTCATTGCTGATAATTGTTTTGGTGTTGGAATTGATTTGGAATGAAAAATGAGGTTTTTGGATAGTGTAACCCGTAACAGCATTTTTCTGGTTCTGGTGTGATTCTCCAGGCGAATTTGGGATTCGCCAGGCGAATTGAGTATCGCCACTAGCTCGCCAGGCGAAGTGCAGGCGAATGGGATTCGCCAGGCGAATTCGTAAGTCGCCAGGCGAAATAGGAATTACAGAAAGGGGGTAGCTTCTGTAACTCTTGGTTTTTCTTCTAATTGGTGATTCGCCACTGGCTCGCCAGGCGAACTGCTGGCGAATGGAATTCGCTAGGCGAAATCCATGGCGAATGGGAATTCGCCAGGCAAATTCTCAAGTCGCCAGGCGAATTTGGCTGTATCTCAATAAATTCTTTTCTTTGAAAATTCATAACTTTTGATCTGTGGTTCGGTTTGAGGCGTGGTTTGATGTGTTAGAAAGCTCATAAAATGTACTTAATATTGATGATGGTTTTGAGAATTGTTGGCAGATTATATTATGTCGGAAATTAGAAAATGTGTTGTTTTGTTGTCGACTTTTGCCGTTTAATTGTGTGAACTTGATGTGTATGTGCAATATGTTTTTGGTGTGGATATTTTATGACTTATGTACTGTTGAGTGATGAAATTGCATGAAATAAATATCGTAATGATGATTGGTGGCCTTACGGCAAGAAATTGCAATGTGTTGTAATTGTTGAGTTATGCATGATTATGGATGAGTAAATGTGTGCATATGAATGTTATGAGTCATTGTACGCCAAGCATCATAATATGCATATTGTGAAGTTGAGTGCCATGAGGGTACGAGCGACGGATAGATTCCAATGGGAATCCGCTATAACATCGTGACCCTTAAAAATAAGAGGACCTAAAGCGATTTGATATATCGTGAGCCTTAAAAATAAGAGGACCGAAAGCGATGGTTATAGACGATCGTGTGCCCTTGTGGGGTGTGAGCGATCGGATTGTGAGCCTTATACAAAGAGGACTGAAAGCGACGGGGAACATCGTATGCCCGACGGGGAGTTACACTAAGTAACGAGCGATGGTTCCAATAGTTCCTGAGTGAACTGGTTCTGAGATGTGATGAGTCGGTACCGCATGTGCATTGCATGGAGTCGTTGGGTCGGTCTAGGTGCATTGCATAAATCATGGATTAATTATGTATGGAATTGTGAATGTGACTGATGAGATAAAATATGTATCTTTATGTGGTTGATAAGAGTATTGTATATAATTGATATGCCTCGGCGACGTATATATAGAATATGTGTTGTATTTGATTGTGGTGCAATTGTGGTGAAAATATTTTATATGTGCATTTTGTGTTAATATATGATTATATGCAATTGTGTTATGATTGTGTTTCTCACCCTTCTGCTGTTTTATAATGTTCTATGAGGCATTGCAGATTAGAGTTGCTGGAGGTCTTTTTGTGAAGCTTTGCGTCTTCATTCTTTTGTCGGTCGGCTCTAATATGTGACGCCGGGTAGTTAGGGTGGCCGTTTGTGATTAGTTTATATTATGTATATGTATCTTTTGAATTGTACATGTATGGTTGTATATGACAAACAAACTTCCATGATATATATATATATATATATATATATATATATGAGATTCAGTTGCAGATTTTCTGCTATTATTCTGTTTCTGATTCGTGGGTGTATTACTACCTGAATTGTTGCATATCTGTATGAGCAGGTGTTGTATGTTTGTTTCAAATTGATGTGGTGTCTCTGGTCTATGCCGTGTATGTTTTAATTAAACTCTGATGAAATTTTGAATTTTATTTTACCGCTTTAATAGCTTGGGGGTGTTACATGTGCCACTTATATCACTTAAATGAAAGAAGTGTTGTTGTACCATAATAAAAGAAGGACTCCAACTTAGATTTTGAATCAGCAAGTATGCCACTTACAACACTTAAATGGAAAAAGTTTGAAATGTTTGATTTATGTTGTGGGAAATAGAAGAGACATCTCTTCTATAGAGATGATTCATGTCTCATCTCTGGGGAAAAGTTTTGAATTTGAAGCCAAAGGTTGGCTAGGGTTTGACTTGAAGTTTGAGGTTTGAAACCATAAGGGGCTATGGTTTTGACTTGAATGAAGTTGAAGAACTTCAAGGGGAATCCTAGGGTTTTATTGAAGTTGAGAACCTCAAAGGGGATCCTAGGGTTTCTAACTAGGTTGTAGTTTGAATCCTAAAGTTTGAACTAAGTCTAAACTAAGGATTAGCATAAAAATGTAACAGTTGTATGAATGTAAGTGCTTATAAACATAAATGTCAAGAGAAACTTAATAAGACAAGATTGATTAAGCTTTTAAACAATATGTAGTCATCAAGGATGAAATGAACATGGTATTGACCAAGCATGGTATATCAACATGTGAATGAGTATCAACAAGTAGATATGTTCATCACGGTGAGAGTTTATGAAGAAAATACTTGAATATGTGAGCAAAGATTTGATTAATAGGAACAATCACAAAGAAGTTCAAGTAAGCATGTATTCAAGGTGAATCAAAGATGAGATGAATGTAGCAAAGGGTAAGCAAAACCCTAATGGAAATTGATGGAGATAAGCACATGAACAAGATAATCAAGCATGAAAACACACGCTCTAACCACTGGGGTGGTGATACATTCATTGATTTATTTTCACAAAAATAATAATATAGTAAAAATACATTTTATATTGAAAAAATGGTGCCATGGCCATCTTCATCTTCTTCCTCCATTTTTCAATTTCTGGAAAACCTATCTCTCTTAATACTCAATGAAATGGCACGATGTAAATATGAAAGTTGTTGGATTTTTATTAAGGAATTGAATGGTATCATTGAATTTCATTTATATTATGTGTATCTCACACAATTAAATTGAAATTAATATGTACCTTAATTTTAATATTCAAAATGAAATCCCATGTGTTCATGATATAATGTAATTAATTAGGGAAAACAATCACCACATCATGACAAACATATCTGTAATTCAAATGATCAAGAATGATGCATGAATCATAGAGTTCAGTTTAGAGCAACTTACCTTGCAAAAGTGAATCAAATTCTTGCTTTGAGGTGTTACAGAAGCAATTTGTTGACGCCAACAACTTTCTTGACCTTTAAGGAATGTGTTGCAATGCTTAGAATGAATTGAAACCGTTTGGAACTTTCTGGCCAAATCAATTTGCAGCTTTGATGCAAGTGAGATATGAAGTTGATGATTATGGTGTTACAGTTGATAGATAAGTGTTTGGATCACTTATATATGATATATATATATATATATATATATATATATATATATATATATATATATATATATATATATATATATATATATGAAGTGTTTGGATGCCTAGTTTGGTTGGAAATGGCTTGGAGTTGAAGTTCCAAATTCTCACTTCTTTGGACTTTGAATTTTAGAGGAGAGAAGGATTTCTTAGAAAATAAGCTTCTTGCAATGTTTTGGTGTGTTTTGAATCATCAAATTGAGACCTATTTATAGGAGAATTTCTCAAATATTTGTGAAAAATATTGGATTAGGATATTTGTTATTATCCAATAGGTAATGTCATGTATCCATTACCTGAGTGCCAAGGTACATAGCTTTCATTTTCACATGGCTACCAATTCTGATCTTTTGAGCTTGATTCTCTCATATTGCATCTCATCCCTTGGTGTTTTGATCATCCTTGGACAGATTGAAGTGGTTTTTGGCAAATTCACTATAGCACTTTAATGCTAGAGGACAAAACTTCTCTTCCTAGCTTTTGAATGATTTTTATCACCTGCCAAGGAATAGAACTTTGAAATTTCTGTTGTGATCTTGTAGAGCACATGGTGCATGATGATTTTTTTGTTGATCTTGTGAAGAAATGCAGCCAAAGCTCACTCCAAAATCGTGTGGTACTAGTATGTGTAGCCAATCTGCCTTGAGAATTCAGTTGTAACAAGGCCTATTGTGAAAATCATATCTCCTTGTTCAAGTAAGATAAATGGATATTCTTGGTCATTTTGGAAAGCTGAGATGGCATACTTCAACATTGATGTTCAAAGTTTGTTTTGGATCAATGTGGATCATGGAGAAAAATGGCCTTAAAGTTGGCTCCAAGACAAGACAGATTATATTTGTAAAATTCTCCAAGTGTTTAAGTTCAAAAGTATGAAACCTCCAAACTCATGGCTTCATATCTCTCAATCTATGCATTTTTTTAGGAATTCATCCTCAAGGACAAAGTTGTAGCATGTAACAAGCTCTTCAATTTGGTATTTGGAGCAAAGAAAATGGTTGCTTGAATTGGAAGTTATGGTCCTGGCAAGTTGGACAAAAATAATTGAATTTCACAACTCAGAAAAAATTCAAATTCTTCAATGTTGCCCTTTTTACAAGTAACCACATATTTCTTGATTTCTCTTGATCAATAATGATCCAAATCACACATTATCATCATTCTTGACTTGAGGAACCCATGTTTGACAAAAAAAAGTCAAAAGTCAAACTTGACTTTGATCATTGGTTGACTTTTTATCAGATGAACTTGAACTTTGTGATCTTTAATGAAATCAAACCCTTGGGCTAATTGAACACTATGGATGGTCTCCAAAGGTATTTTTGAGTGTCTTGAATCATGTCTCAAGGTTTGAGATCACATACTGGTCAAAAGTCAAAGGTGCAGTTGACTTTTCATTAGAAACCCTAGTTTGTGGACCAGATGAATTTGAATTCTTGTATTACTTATGAATCAAGCTCCTTGGATCAATCCAATCATATGAATGGACTAATATGATGCATTTGAAATCTTTGAAACATATGTGAGATCATGTCTTGGTTCAAAAGTCAACTAGGGACTGGATTAGGTCAAAACCCTAATTTGGGTGTATCTGAGGATTTGAGCCTTGTTGATCTTGGTTTAATGCAACTCTGCACTTGATCATTAATGAATGAAAGTTATTGATCTTCATGAATAAGGAAATTAAGATGTTGAATATGATGCCCATTCTTTGTCAAATTATCTGTTTGAGTCCTTGGAGGACCACCTAATTTCTAAAGAAGACAAACACACACATCTTGTATTTGTAATGGGTTAGTGATGCAAAAGGACACACACATATGTAATGAGGAATGTCATGCGAATGATGTAAATGAGGTGGCGTCTTAGGGGTAAAAAATTAGGGTATGACAGTGCCTAAGGCTTCTGGGCATCGAAATTCCATCTTCGGCACATCCTCATCTGTAATAAAAATCTGGTTATATCCAGAATAACCATCTAACATACTAAGATACTAAAAAACTGCTGCTAAATCAACCAACATTTATGCGATAGGCATTGGGTATTCGTCCTTTGCAGCGTTTAGATCTCTGAAATCGATGCAAACCCTTAACGTTACATTTTTCTTTATAACTAGAACGATGTTGGTAAGCTATTCGACGTACCTTGCAGTTCTTATGAACTTGCTTCGTAGGAGTCTCTTGATCTCCTCTTTTATCTCTGACATTATTTCTGGAGCAAACCGTCTTGGCGTCAGCTTGATTGGATTTTTGCCTGCCTTTATTGGTAGTTTTAACTCCACCAATTCCCTGCTTAAACCTGGAATTTCATTTAATCCCAAGCAAAATAATCTTTAAATTCTTTAAGTAATTCTATTACTCTAACCTTAGATTTGGATCAATATTAACGCTTATATAAGTCGACCTTCTGGTTGATCCGTCACCCAAATCTATTTCTTCTAATGGATCTTGAGGCTGCATCTTCGTAGTAGACGCCACTGGATCCTTCTCAAAACTCAAAGACTCGTCATCATAGACACAATCAAGCCTATGGTCTTTTCGACCGTCTCCTTCTGAACTTGCTGACTGCGGCTCTTTAACAGATCAATGTCCAATGTTGATTTGATCACCCATGTTGAACACTTCTATTTCAATGGCTTCAACAACCATGTGTGGTATTTTAGATTCCAAATCCGCATGGAGTCTATTCTCTGCCGCTTAGGCTGTGATTCGATCTAATGCATCAAACTCAGTCATCATCACCGAATTCGTCTCCCCAGCCTGTTGGCCGGATTGCATCTGAGTCATAGAACTTATCCCCCATGATCTCTCGCCCCCAGGTAAACCCATGGGTTGGGTAAAGGTTCAAAGAGAAAAATGCATCCTCTAGAGGCATGTAGGCGAATTTTGCCGGTGCACATGGCGCTGTATTCGCCAAGTTTCAATCAAAATTTATCTTGTCCACATGGTTAACTTCAACCATGTAGTAGCTCTGGCCTACTTCGATGTTTTAAACTATTCCATCTTTGTGCCGAATTGATATTCTTTGGTGCAAGGAAGAAGGAACTGCCACTATTTCATTTATCCATTCTCTCCCTAGCAACAAATTGTAACTAGCCCTTGATGTAACACCATACTCTACCTATTCGTATAATAATTAAAAATACGAAAATACTTTGCAGAAAATAATCAGATTTACACACGTAGGATGCCACATCAACAAAAATGTTCTCATGAAGTATAAATCACTTCATATCTTATTACTCAATAACACTAAATAATTTGATTAAACAGCGGAAAATCCAAATGGTTAAGCACTAAGGCTCCAATTACATCAAACCTCCAAAAAATATGTGGATCAACAAAATTAAATAAATCATGATACGTAATAGATAACAAATAACAAATAGCATAAAGAAAATAACAAAATCCCCATCCTTCCCGTGTTACGTATCAGAGTGACTCCTAAGACTTGATCAATAGCAACACATGCTCCAAGCACTACTCAGGTACCTGATCATCTGTACTCCCCAAGGAGCATAGACACAACAACAAAAAAGGGGTGAGAATTACATTCAATAATACACGGTGAAAATCACATGCTAAGGAGTAGTTATCACGCAAATCACACCAATCATACCATCACAATGCAGATATAAGTGTCACATCAATACTCGGCATATTCGGCCCACATTTACTCATATATATATTCTACGCGACTCAACTGACACGACACAATGCATGCGGTACCATCACAATCCATACGGTTCCTTCATTGAACCCGATTCCCGTCGGAATCTAGATAAGTCGTATACGTTCCTCTGAACTACAGCTTATCTCCATTCGACTCCCACATGGAGTCCGGACGAGACTAGGCACCCATCATGGATTCCCACCTAGCTCATCTCCACACAACATGACATGAATGCATGACACACAATTATGCACAATATGATAATCATTCATGCATAACTCAAGATCCTTAATAATCACCTGTGAGCCACATACTCACCGTAATTCCCTCCGGAATTACCACCACAGCCCAAGGCCATCCACCTGACTACAGTCTAGGCACACAAGCATCAAACACATCCCATAAAGACAATCACGTAAAATCCTATGTTTTATCATACTTACTATCATTATCGGTTCCCCTACGTCCCATTACATCATTTTAGTCTTACGGATCAAGAGAAATTACATCACACGCGAAATCAAGACAGAAATTGCGAAAACGAAAAAATTGCACTACATCCTTGCCCATACGTATACGGCCCTGCCCCATACGCGTATGGCCACTTTTCCTCGCCCCGGGCCTGCGTATCATACGCGTAGGGATCAAATGCCCAGGCCTCCATACGTGTATTTCCTTAGGCCTTACGCGTATGACCAGAGAGGATTTCCCTCCAAAACATCCCCAAAAGATTCCCATACGCGTAATGCTCTTGACATACGCGTATGGCCACTCCCCCTTACGCATATGGCTAAAAGGTCATGCTGGCATGGGGTCGGGGTGTGTATCACACCCGTATTGCCCCCTGGGAGTACCCCTATACACGTATTGCCCCCTGGCATACGCATATGGCTCGTTTGATTCAGAGAAATGGGTTATTCGCATCAGTTCAATCCCCCCCCCATTGTAGCACTTCCAAGCTACTAATTCAGACCCAAAATAGCATCTACACCAGTCTATCATTTGTGGGGTCATTCTACTTTATTAACTCATCATTTTACCCAATTTTCCTACCATTTGAAATATATTTTCGTTAGCCCTAAAACCCCCAAAATTTCCAGATCTGATTTCATGGTAAGCACAACAACAACATATATTCTACACGAATTTCACTTCAACATGAGCATACAACATGAATTCACATCAGACATTACACAGACACGAATTTACAATACTCCTCACACAATCATGCAAGAAATCAAGAAGAAGAAGAAGAAAAATGCACAGAAATCCTAAGAGGGAAAGGAACCCTCACTACCCTCTCACGTTCAGACCACCATTAAAGAACCCATTCTCCCCCTTACCTTAATTCCAAGCTTTCTTTCTCTAACAATAGTGGAAAATATCTTGATCCTCTCTTGCCCTAGCTCTCCTTCTTTCTCTTTTATGTTCTCTTTTTACGCGTAACTGACTAGTCTCCTCTCTTTTCCCCACTTCTCTCTAATTATGTTTTTAATTCCTTAATTTTAGTGATAATAATAATAATGGTCATAATAATATGAATAATCCTAATAATAATAATAATAATATTAATAATATTACTAATAATGTTAGTATTAATAGAATATGTCATTATTCATATTATTATTATTATTACAATGTTGTCATATGGCTTAATTTAAATCATTCCATTCAGCTCTCACACCCACCCTTACACACATACCCTTAACCAAAGCAATTTCAAGAATAATCACACAAAGTAGACCACAAAATGACAATAATTAAATGGGGTGTTACAACTCTCCCCCACTTAAATTATTTCGTCCTAAAAAATGTACCTATTGAGAACAATTTCGGATACGACTCTCGCATCTTGCTATCCAATTCCCAGGTCACACTTCCTCCAGTTGCTCCTCCCCAAGCCACCCTCACTAAAGGAATGTCTTTGCCCCTTAACTGTTTAATGTTGCGATCCTCGATCCTTATCGGCATCACCTCCACGGTAAGATTATCCCGAACCTGCACTTCATCCCTTTGAAGAACATGGGATGGATCAGCAATGTACTTTCAAAGTTGCGACACATAAAACACACCATGCAAATTCAAAAGTTCGGATGGCAACTCCACTCTATACGCAACAACTCCAACTCTCTGCAAAATCTGATACGGTCCGATAAACTTAGGGTCCAGCTTCTTCGAATTCAGCGCACGACCAACACCGGTCACAAGATTAACCCTTAGAAACACATGGTCGCCTTTGCTGAATTCTAAGTCTTTCCGCCTATTATCATGATAACTTTTCTGCCTACTCTGGGATGCCTTCATCTTCTCCCTAATCATCTGGATTATCTCTGTAGTCTGTTGCACAATCTCGGGTCCAAGTACAGTGTTCTCACCCGACTCATACCAGCATAGAGGTGTCCTACACCTCCTACCATACAATGCTTCAAAAGGTGCCATTCCAATACTAGAATGGTAACTGTTATTGTAAGTAAATTCAATCAATGGTAAATGAGTATCCCAAGCACCTCCCTTCTTGAGTATACAAGCTCTCAACAAGTCTTCCAGTGACTAAATAGTCCTCTCAGATTATCCATCTGTCTGCGGATGATAAGCAGAAATCAACTTCAAACTAGAACCCAAAGCTTCTTGCAAGTTCTTCCAAAATCCAGAAGTAAACTCCGGGTCTCTATCAGAAACTATGCTCGATGGAACCCCGTGCAACTTCACTATTATTCTAATATAAATCTCTGTTAACTTTGACAAAGAAAATTTGATTTTAATCGGTATAAAATGTGCCAATTTCATCAGTCTATCCACAATCACCCAAATATCATCAAAGCATTTTGCCGTATTCGGTAACCTAGTCACAAAATCCATCACGATATTATCCCACTTCCACTCTGGTATTTCCATTTGGTGCATCAAATCAGAAGGCTTCTGATGTTCCACTTTTGACTTTTGACAGGTCAAACTAGCATACACAAACCGAGCTACATCTTTCTTCATACCTGGCCACCAAAACAATTTCTTAAAATCCTGATACATTTTCATAGCTCCCGGATGAATACTCAAGCTACTCCCGTGGCTTTCCTCTATGATCATTTTTCTCAATTAAGGATTATCCGGCACACAAATTCTGCCTCGAAATCTTAACACACAAAAATCATCTACCTTAAATTCACCTTCTGCATCCGACCCTCACGCGATCATCAAATCCACCAGCTTCAAATCGAGTTTCTGATTCTCTCTAACCTCATTAAGGAACTCATTATTAACCTTCAGAATACCCAACATCACACTCTCAAGAGTCAGTTCACAAACCATGATCAAGTCTCTAAACTGTTCAATTGAATCCAACTCTTTAATCATTAATGTCGACATGTGAATTGTCTTCCGACTCAAAGAATCCACCACGACGTTAGCTTTATCGGGATGGTAACTCAAGCTAAAATCATAGTCCTTCAAGAACTCCAACCATCTTCTCTGTCTCATATTCAATTCCTTCTGGTCGAATAAATATTTCAGACTTTTATGATCACTGAACACTTAAAATCTCAATCCATACCAGTAATGTCTCCAAATTTTCAACACAAAAACCACTGCAGCTAACTCAAGATCATGAGTAGGATAATTCCTTTCATGTACCCTAAATTGTCGTGAGGCATAAGCCACAACCTTACCATCCTGCATCAATACCCCGCCTAATCCCATTTTAGACGCATCACAATATACCACGAAAGTTTCATCTGGTTTTGGTAGAATAATTATTGGAGTTGTAGTCAACCTTTTCTTCAATTCCCCAAAAATCTCTTCACACAAGATATCTCACAAAAAGGCCTAACCCTTTTCTAATCAATTGAATCAGAGGAAGGGCCAAATTGGAAAACCCTTCGATAAACCTGCAGTAATAACCTGCTAAACCCAAGAAACTCCTAATCTCCGTCACTGATTTCGGAGGTTCCCATTGAAGTAGAGCACTCACTTTGGATGGATCCACTGCTATGCCATTTCCAGAAATAATATGTCCCAAAAAACTCACCTCATGTAGCTAGAACTCACATTTTAAAAGTTTCATAAATAACTTATTATCTTTCAACACTTGCAATGCAGTCCTCAGATGCTCTGCATGATCTCTTTTTGACCTGGAGTAAATCAAAATATCGTCAATAAAAACTACAACAAACTGATCTAAGTAGGCATGGAAGATACAATTCATGTATTCCATGAATACACCCGATGCATTGGACACTCCGAACGGCATCACAACATATTCGTAATGTCCATACCAAGTCTTGAAAGCCGTCTTCTGAATATCATCCTCTTTCACCCGAATCTGATGGTAACTGGATCTCAAATCTATTTTACTAGAAACACGAGCTCCCACGAGTTGATCCATTAGATCATCAATTCTTGGAAGCGGATATTTGTTCTTGATGGTAACCTTATTCAGTTGACGATAATCAATACACAATCTCATACTACTGTCCTTCTTCTTAACCAACAACACTGAAGCTTCCCACGGTGACACATTGGGTCTAATAAACTTCTTATTAAGCAATTCTCCGAGTTAAGATTTCAACTCTGCCAATTTTGATGCTGACATTCTATATGGTGCCATAGATATAGGTCTGGTACCAGGAACAAGATCAATTGAAAATTCTACCTCTCGCTTCGGAGGCAGCTCTGAAATATCATCCGGAAACACTTAGGGAAACTCTTTCATTACAGGTAATTCATTAATCGGCGTTTTGCCTTCAACAGACAATGAGGTAAATACTGCAAACATTTTAGCTTCATCTTCCAACAAGGTTCTCAATTCCTTGGTAGATATAAAATTAGCCAACTCGTCTTCCTCTGGGGTAATAAATAACAACCCCTTCCTATAACAATCAATGTAGACATAATTGCTATATAGCCAATTCATCCCTAAAATAACATCTAGATCACTGAGTGGTAAGAAAATTAAATCCACTCCAAAATCTTTACCAAAGATCTACACAGGACAGTTCAAGCACATTAACGATGTAGTTATCGACCCAATAGATGGAGTATTAATCACCATCCCTTTACTCAAAGTAGACGACACAAGTCCTAGTTTCTTCACACAATCAACAGAAATAAACGAGTGGGTCGCACCCATATCAACGATTGCAATCAAAGGAGTGTTATGAATGTAACAAGTACCTCTGACCAAACGATCCTCACTGGTAGGCTGAGCTTCCACCAGTGTAAATATCTTTCCATCGGTCTGCAACTTCTTCGGCTTCTGACAGTGGGTGCTGATGTGACCCTGTTCACCACAGTTGTAACAGGTAGGTATATTGGTCCTACAATTTGCCACAACATAATCTGGCTTCCCACATTTGAAACATTTTGTCACCTTATTTTGACATTCATTAGCACGGTGACCCACGCCACCACATCTGAAACACTAGATAGGGTTGGAAGAATTTCCTCCCCCGCTTGGCTTCTTGCCAACAACATCTTTTTATTTCCTTTTATCGGCCGAAGCACTGTAAGGTGTATTCCCGTGTCTCTGCTTACCTCTTTTGTAACTCAGGGCCTTGTAGTGAGCAACACGAGCTCTGTTATCTTCATCATAAGTTCGACACCTGTTCACCAACTCAAGGAAGTACCTGATCTTCTGATAACTGACACCTTGTTTGATCTCGAGACGCAGCCCGTTCTCAAACTTGATACACTTCGAACTCATACCAGCATCAGTATTGTAATGAAGACAATACTTCACCAGTTCCTCGAACTTGGCTCCATATTCGGCAATTGTCGAGTTTCCCTGCTTTAATTCCAGGAATTCAATCTCTTTCTTGCCACGAACATCTTCTGGAAAATACCGCTCCAGAAACTCATCCCTGAACACCGTCCAAGAAATAGGACTACCTGCAGCTTCTAACCTTTGACGAGTATTATCCCACCAATCTTCAGCTTCCTCAATCAACATATGAGTTCCAAACTGCACCTTCTGAGCCTCGGTACATCCCATGACTCTAAAGATCTTCTCAATGTCCTTCAGCCACTTCTGCACTCCATCTGGTTCATGCCTACCCTCGAACTTAGGTGGCTTGTTGTTCTAGAACTTTTCCAAATTGCGGAACTCGACATCCCCAGCATTCTGATTGGTATTCTACACCGCCTGCGCAACAACTTGTAATGCAGCAGCAATCGCAACATCATTCCTACCAGCCATACTGCTCAACACTAAAGAAAATATAGGTTAAAAGAAACACACAACTATATACACTCTATAGTCAGACTCTACTACGACACTGGTCGGATGGACGACCTGCTCTGATACCAATTGTAACACCTTATTCTACCCATTCGTATAATAATTTAAAATACGAAAAGTAGTTTGCGGAAATTAATCAGAGTTACAAACGTAGGATGCCACATCAACGAAAATGTTCTCATTAAGTATCAATCACTTCATATCTTATTACTCAATAACAATAAATAATTTGATTAAACAGCGGAAAATCCGAAGTTCATCACAAAGGCTCCAATTACATCAAACCTCTAAAAAATTTGTGGTTCGACAACATTAAATAAATCATGATACGTAACAGATAACAAATAAAAAATAGCATAAAGAAAATAACGAAATCCCAATCCTTCACGTGTTACGTATCAAAGCGACTTCTAAGACTCAATCAATAGCAACACATGCTCCAAGCACTACTCAGGTACCTGGTCATCTCTACTCCCCAAGGAGCACAGACACAACAACAGAAAAGGGGTGAGAATTACATTCAATAATAGATGGTAAAAATCACATGCTAAGGAGTAGTTATCACGCAAATCACACCAATCATACCATCACAACGCACATACAAGTGCCACATCAATACTCGACATATTCAGCTCACATTCAATCATATATATATGCAATATGACTCAACTGACACGACACAATGCATGTGGTACCATCACAATCCATAAGGTTCCTTCATTGAACTCAAACCCCTTTGGAATCCGGATAAGTCATATACGTTCCTCTGAACAAAAACTTATCTCCATTCGACTCCCACATGGAGTCCGGATGAGACTAGGCACCCATCATTGATTCCCACCTAGCTTATCTCCACACAACATGACACACAATTATCCATAATATGATAATCCTTCATGCATAACTCATGATCCTCAATGATCACCCGTGAGCCACATACTCACCGTAATTCCCTCTAAAATTACCACCACAGCCCAAGACCATCCACCTGACTACAGTCTAGGCGCACAAGCATCAAACACATCTCATAAAGACAATCACGTAAAATCCCATGTTTTATCATACTTACTATCATTATCGGTTCCCCTACATCCCATTACATCACTTTAGTCTTACGGATCAAGAGAAATTACAGCGCACGCGAAATCGGGACAAAAATCGTGAGAACGGGAAAATTGCACTACATCCCTGCCCATACGCGTATGGACCTGCCCTATACGCGTATGGCCACTTTTCCTCACCACATGCCCGCGTATCATACGCTTAGGGCTCAAATGTCCAGGCCTCCAGACGCGTATTTACTTAGGCCTTACGCGTATGACTAGAGAGGATTTCCTTCCAAAACTTCCCCAAAAGCTTCCCATACGCGTATGGCCACTTTTCCTCACCACATGCCCGCGTATCATACGCTTAGGGCTCAAATGCCCAGGCCTCCAGACGCGTATTTACTTAGGCCTTACGCGTATGACTAGAGAGGATTTCCTTCCAAAACTTCCCCAAAAGCTTCCCATACGTGTATGGCCACTCCCCCTTACGCGTATGGCTAGAAGGCCGTGTTGGAATAGGGATGGGGTGCATATCACACGCGTATTGCCCCCTAGGAGTGCCCCTATACGCATATTGCCCCCTGGCATACGCGTATGGCCAGTCTGTTTCAGAAAAATGGTTTTTTTCACATCGGTGCGATTTTCCCCCATTGGAGCACTTCCAAGCTCCTAATTCAGACCCAAAACAACATATACACCAATCTATCATTAATGGGTTCATTCTACTTCATTAACTCATCATTTTACCCAAGTTTCCTACCATTTCAAATCTATTTTCGTTAACCCCAAAACCCCCAAAATTTCCAGATCTGATTTCATGGTAAACACACCAACAACATACATTCTACACGAATTTCACATCAACATCAGCATACAACATGAATTCATATCAGACATTACACAGACACGAATTTACAATACTCTTCATAGAATCATGCAAGAAATTAAGAAGAAGAAGAAAAATGCACAAAAATCCTAAGTGGGAAAGGAACCCTTATTACCCTCTCATGTTCAGACCACCATTAAAGAACCCATTCTTCCCCCTTACCTTAATTTGAAGCTTTCTTTCTCTAACAATGGTGGAAAATCTCTTGCTTCTCTCTTGCACTAGCTCTTCTTCTTTCTCTTTTATGTTCTCTTTTTACGTGTAACTGACTAGTCTCCTATCTTTTCCCCAATTCTCTCTAATTATGTTTATAATTTCTTAATTTTAGTAATAATAATAATAAAGGTCATAATAATAATAATATTATTATTAATAATCATAATAATAATAATAAAATTAATAATAATACTAATAATGTTAGTATTAATAGAATATGTCATTATTCATATTATTATTATCATTACAATGTTGTCCTAAGGCTTAATTTAATTCATTCCACTTAGCTCTCACACCCACCCTTACACACATACCCTTAACCAAAGCAATGTCAAGAATAATCACACAAAGTGGGAGGGCTAAGGTCTTTCATCTATTTCGTTTTAATGATGTCAACATATAAGTATTAGATTGTAATTTGAGCGGTATCACTTCACGTGTCGGGCAAGATTGTGTCTAATCATTGTTGTTCATGTGTCTAGATGTATAGGACCTTGTCTTTCCCATAAATAAATGTTCATTATCATTTTACTGGTGTCTAGCATATTTGTCTGGACTTTGGTCAGTTGAAAATGTGCAAAAATTGCATTTCCTGTAAAAACACAGTTCATGCGCTAACCTTCCAAATACAAGAGTCGACGCATAAATAATGGTACAAAACTTGTGAAATATGCGGGTAAGCGCATGATTCTGGGAAGTCACAAAAAACCAACTATGCGTCGACGCATAAAGACCAAACTTGCATAGCTTTTTCCACGGGTCAGCGTATGATGTACCTCATTAAGTCATGCGTCGACCCAAACACTCTTGAGCTGCATTTTTCACCTAAATTTCTTTTCTGTTATTTCTGTTATAACTTTTAGTGGGTCAATTAATTATCTATAAATAGTTTTGGTCATCTCATTATTCACAACAAGAAACGTGAAAACATATACCATTTCTCTCTTCATCTTCATCTTCTTCATTGTGTAAACAAACAATCACACATAATCATCTTTGTTTGTGTCGCCCATTGTTCGAAGTGATAACGTTCAGAATTTAGGAAGTGTGATCTTCATTTTCTGGGTTGAGAGCTTAGTAGGTGTTTCTTGAATAAAACCTGTTGGTTTTGTCCTCCAAGAATCAAGTAGATTTTGGGGGTTTTACACAAACCGTTTTGTTCTACAGGGATTCAGCCGAGCGAAGGTAATCGAAGATTGGAACAATTGTTCGGTTTAGTAGCTGCAATCGGAGGATCGTAGAAGAGAGGTTTGGTTTCAAATTTTGGTAGATCGCAATTGATCGAGTGAAGGTAACCGAAGAACAGAGGCTTCTTTCGGTTTAGTAGCGTGAGACGGTAATTAGGTCAACCATATTCAAAGCACTTGATTCATCTTGAATCAAGGGGAGAGAAAATTTTGCATCAACGATCGAAGACGTTCGAGGGTTTGGATGTTCATATTTTTCTCTTGTAATAAACAATTTGCAACAGCTACATATATATATATATATATATATATATATATCTCAATTCCAATTATGGAATTGGGGGCAGACGTACCCAAAGCGAGGACGATTGGGGATCTGCCTAATCAAATATCATTTGTTCTCTCTTCCCTTAACTCTTTTACATTTCGGTTTGTTCGAATTTGTGAAGTCGCAAGTTATTGAAATTTTTGTCGTAGTGTAATCGTAAGCTGATAAACTGTTTTATTAAATTGATACAATTCCTTGAATTGTATCTTGGAGCAGCTTTACATTACCTTCCATAGAAATTCTGCACTTAGTGTGTTTGCGCACACCAGGTGTTTGATAATTTGTCTCAAAGCACAAATTGAACGCATTGCTTTTAACTGTTTATCAATTTACCTCATTGGTTTGGATTAAACATCAAGCAAGCAATTTTTTGTTAACTGCATTTCTTAAGTGTAGTAATCAAATTGAATTTTTCTCTTCCATACTCATTCTCGATATATTCGTGCATATCCGATCCTTTTAGTAGAAGGTTCATGGTAGACGTACAATCCAGTGGTGTGCTTTCGTTAAATTTTAAAACAAGATTTTTAGTAACCATTTTGCGTGTAAACTCTTGGGATCTATTCAACCCCCCTTCTAGATCCATAGCCATCGTCTAACACAAAGTAGACCATAAAACGACTAAATAATTAAATGGGGTGTTACACTTGAGGCTATTACCATGAAAACCGTAGGTCAAGTGATGGATCCCACTGTTACATCGACTTGAATAACCCCCATAATTTGGCCAGTCTTCCCCTCATAATTAGAAAGGACTATATTGTGGGGCCTAAGGTCGGTATCATACTTCCCTATCTTGGCCAGCAAGAAATGAGGCATTAAATTCACTACTGCCCCACCATCCACAAATATCTTATTCATGGTGATACCTTCAACCTTTACTCTTATAAAGAGATGCTTTATGTGGTTTTTCATCCCATCATGGGGTCTCTCGGAGAACGCATTCCGCTCTTCGATGCACCCATTATACATCACAAAATAACAAACTAGCTTATGCTTTGCCAACTCTTCTTTTTCATAATCTTCATTCTCAGCAACCTCTGTCACGCGGTCATACTCATAGGGAAGTACATAAACCACGTTGCATAAGACGTCAAAATCTCCTTCCGACCCGAAATTAAAATTATTCGTAACCAATTCTTCTTCTCTTTCCTGCTCATCTTCCTTGATCTTTCCTTTTGTCAAGCTTATCTTAGGAGAGAACAATTTCCTTCCCGTTAGCTTTTTTTTCTTGTCATTTACTTGCTTTTGATGTTGCTTTGTGTTACTCAACTCAACAACATCTCTCTGCCTTCTTCTTCCTATAAAATCTTTGCCATTATGTCCTTATCATGGAATTCTTTCCTTTGTAGTTAGAACTAGGCCCATAAGAGCGCTTTTTTGACATTTGGAAATTTTCTCTGTAGGTCATAGAAGATCCTCGACCAATCTCAAAATTCCTCCACTTTGGGATCCTATCATGCTCTCTTCCAACAGGTTTGTTCTATTTCCCATTAAGGGCGTTGGACATAGGCTTTTAAGTATTAGGCCTAGCTTTCTGAGGACCAGGATCCTTCTCCCTCTTTTCCGGCACTACTCTTTTGTTGAAGTAGTATTGAGGCATGTCCTTCTTCTCATTTTCCTTCTCCTTGGATTTTTGAGCGCTCTCGACCTTTTTAGTAGCCTTTTTGTCAAACACAATGTTGCAACGAGGACAAAACATCACCTCAGAATCGTCATCCTGACACCTGTAAAGGAATTCCACGAGAGTTTCACTAGCTTTTTGAAACACATCTTCAATTTGATTCTCACTTTCTTCAAATTCAGCCATGTCAAAATCTTCATTGATTTCAACCATGTTAACAACAATAGGCTCTATGTAACTAGCGTCTCCAATTTGCAATGGGTCAGAATCAATATTCATGGGAGTCTTTCCCTTAGCAAATTTGAGTCTGCCATCGTTCAATGCATTCGACACAAGATCCCTAAAATAAACCATTGTAAGGTTTTATGTCCTAAGAAATTATGATACTAAAAAAACCCTTGTTTCTTTCTCTGATCTAATGGTGGCACTTTTTTCCTGGAGGCACAAGCACTTGACCATCTGCAACCAACAAATGGAAAATCTCATCGTATTTGGTTTCGTCGAAGGTGTAAGTTCTCTTAGGAAACTTATCATTTTCTTAAGGTTCTGCAGGATTATTCTCATTTGCATGTGTGAGCAACTTACACACATATGGTAGACCTAGCTTTAACTCAGCCACGTCAACCTCAGACTCCTCAACATGACCATGTTTGACCTCAGACACTCTATCTTGTTCTTCCATGTTAACATAACCTATACATTCATTCCTACCCTTACTCGCTCTGGCCTTCTCAGCCTTCAATCTTTCGACCCGTCGAACTCTATCAGCCAACTGGGCCATATCCCTCAGATATTGAGTATCTATCTTCTTCCTAATAGAATAATCTAGCCCTCCAACAACCATTTCGACAAGCTCATGTTCAGGCACCTAGATGAAGCACCTTATTTTAACAAACGGAATCGATTTAAATTATTGTCGATTGACTCAGCGAACTTTCGCTTGACGTTCGACAATGCTTTCAAACTAATCTTAGATTGTCCCATGTAAAACTGCTCATGAAACATCCTCTCTAAACGTTCCCAATAATGGATTGAATGAGGAGGTAAGGTAGTGAACCATGTGAAAGCATTCTTTGTGAGAGAAATAGGGAAGTATCTCATCTTCAGGTTCTCATTATTAGTAATGTCACCTCCCTTAGTCAGGTATTGAGCAACATGTTCGACATTAGATTCGTTAGTGTCACCAGCTAATTTTGTAAACTTAGGGACCTTCCATCCCCTTGGCAGTTCAGTCTGCAACACATAATTTGATAGAGGTGATGTGTAATTCTGCCTTTGCAGGCCCATATTAACCCAATTTTGTGCCATTATTCTTTTGACAATAGTTGTTAAGTTATTTTCTCCTAACATACTCCCCTGTCGAACCTGGTGGATAACTTGGTCAACGTCATGGTTTCAATTAATAACCACAACAAGTGGATGACCTTCCCCACCAGGTATTCCTTGTTCGACCAATTGGGGATTCCCTTGTTGTCCCTGGTTCACAGTATTCTCTTCTAACATTGTCCCCTCGTTTTGAACCTGCCTAACGGCTTGGGGTTGGGCACCCGATTGAACTTATATTGGGGAAGCGCCAAAAAAATCAGCAATTCTGATCATTTTAGTTGCTAACTATTGGTAACTCCGATTCATATTTTGAATCAATGGATTGAATATTGTACCCATCTATTGTGTTAGGATGTTTACCATATCATGGTTACTTTCATCCATTTATTGCCTCATTGCCATGACAGAGTTTGTCATCAAAGCAGACATTGCTTGGGAACCAAATCTCATTCCCACATGGGGCGACATGTTTCGACCATGGTTACTTATGGCTGAGCCAAACGCCATAACGGGTGAAAACATATTTGCAGCATTATTTAGAAATGTCGAAGTGTTATTTTGTAAACTTTCCATCACTATTGTTGGCATGCCAAACGGTTGTTCACGCCCTGGTATGGGCATGTTGAAGTTCATGGCAAAATGCTTGAGGTCTGACACCATCATTGGTCTTGGAGTCACTGGGTGACTATGGGGTATTGGGGATAAAATCGTCCCCTTAGGTAAGGTTGTCGGTGCCACCGTTATGGGTGGCATTACCGTAGTACTAGTAATCGAAGGAATGGGTTTCGTTACAGTAACAGAAACCGTTATCGTTCCAGCGCTATTAGAAGGCTGGTCTCCATTGTTATTCTCGGGATTTACCACTCTTCTAACAGGTCTCCTCACTTCTCTCTTTGTTATTTTACCACACCTTAATCTCATGCACACTCATACACAGAATGAGAAGTTGATGAAAACACTTCAGAAAATTATGATTTTTAAAGCAAATAAAAATAAACACACACAAAATAGTCCCACTGGGCGTGCCAATTTGTTTACGGAAAAATTTGGTAAACAAATACAAGTTTCTATTAATACTTAAGGGATAAAACTCAAAAATATTTTGGACATATTTGTGCCGTTTATGACTTGTGAAAACAATGATGTTGTCGAAGTCGAAATGAACTTCTTAAAATTTTTTGGTGCGACCAATTGAAGTAAGAAAAGTTCTAAGGGTGAAAAAGATTAAAAATAAAATGCAAGCAAATTGAGAGAAAAGATTTTAAAATCGAAAGGTAAGAAAAGGCTTGAAATTGAAATGCAAGTAACATTAAATGGCAGGAAACGTAATGGGAATCGAAAAGACTTTAATGCATAAAAAGAGCTTTAACGTAAAATTGCTTGAAATGTGTAAAATGATGGAACACATATGTACATCTTTCCTCACTCGTTTCTCAACACGTAGATACTTTGAGTTTGCAGAAATATGTGTACAATTGCGGACCCCCCACAAAAATAACATAAGTCTCTTTATATATTGCTCTAAACTAACTGTCTAAAAACGGACGACTACTCCTATGGTGACTAATCACCTCTTTAGCTCATTTGAAAAGTAATCTTGATTGGAAACTTTAACTTAAAATGATTTCAGGCATATGCTCAGCCAACCGGATCCTAAACCTATAAACGCGTCCGAAAATAGTTTTAGAATCACCTTCTAGAAATATTAAACTTTGCTATTTGATTAATAAAGTGCTTTCACAGTTTTTATTAACCAAAAAACTTATCAATTTTAATCTTAAGTGTCGGACGACTTTCGATCTTACCCGACGTGCCACGATTCTAATTTCGTAGTAACCGATCAAATTAATTACGGAAAAATAGTATTAAAACAAAAATAGCCCCAATAGTAATTCTATAGAAACAAATTATAGAGTACCATCGAAACGACGGTCTTCACATTCCAGCACTAACGGAATTAGCTGGACATGGTTATGGTAAACATTTTAGCTTTTTTTTGAAAATGGGAATTAAACATAATAAGCGGTTCAAAAAATAAATAGTGTGCGACAAAAGTAAATAAAATAGAGCGGTACGATGAAAATAAACAAAGTAAAGCGGCGCGAGGAAAGTAAACAAAGTAAAGCAGTGCGAGGAAAGTAAACGAAGTAAAGCGGTGCAAGGAAAGTAAACAAAGTAAAGCGGGAATTAAACGTGCAAGGAATACAATAAGGCAAGTAAATGAACAAGACGAATAAAAGGTAAATAATACTGAAATTAATAATGACCTGCTCGATTCAGAGACTTGAATCTGATATAGGAAATAACTTTGACGGAATATAAATGGCGGCAAGATTAAAAGTGATAATAAAGAGTGCTCCAAACTCAAATACAACAATGGTGCAATAACCCTCCGGTCTGAAGAATTATTGCTATAACAGTGTGAATTTATGCCTATGTTGTAGCTAAGCTTGGATGGTCCATAATGTGAAAACTAAGTCTTATTTATACTAGAATTAAGCCTTGGAAATCAAGTAACCACTTCAGGGTTCGTGTGAGGGAAAAAAGGGAGTAGTGGGATGATTCTCCAATTGCCAATTGACTGGGGCGTCAAAAGCAATGATGGTGACCGCCATGTAGGGGTGGTGAACGCCATCTTCACAAAACCTCCAAGAAATGGTCTTTGTGACCGTTGGCACGTGGGACACGTCATTTACCACATGGCTACCTCCATGGCAAACGCCATTGGGACGCTGTGTGTGTAAACTGCTCCTTTTTCACTGTTTTTCCTCCGTTTCGCTCCATTTCTTTGGGTATGGCCTTCTCTTGGCTATGTACCTAAAATACAGACAAAATACCAGTATAACACTAGAAATGAAAACAAAATGATAGAAAAACATGTGCAAGTCGACCCAAATACGTAGTGTGTTTCGGTGTTATCAAAATCTCCCACACTTGAACCATTGCTTGTCCTCAAGCAAACATCATAAACATAATAAGAAAAACTACAACAGAAGTAATCATCCAAGGCTAAAGAATTCAATTCAATCAAGGTCACATTGATAAGTACTAACTTGCAAATTAAGGATATTATAGTAACACATTCCGCAATTGCGGTCATGTGTCTCCCTTCTATACAAACCAATTTGCATCATGTTATTCTACTTTGGCCTAACTTACTCATCCTATTTTTCTATCCTTTTTCGTTAAGGCGCAATCACATTAAGCCCGTTATTTGTACTCACATGGTGAACAAACCTGTTAGGGATAATAATCCATATCGTGTCAATATTCAGCAATTTGATTATTCAATACAGACACATATGCATTTTTTTTCTTTCGAGGTTTCACTACCATTGGGCTAAGTAACCGGGAGAGGGTTACCTAACTTAGAAGGTGGATTCCTTTTCAAGCTTCTTTTTGTTCTTTTTTTTTTCTTTTTAAAGCACGAGATCATTCACGTATTTGCATCGGTTTGTTCACTTAGCGGTAATTCAGATGGTGCTAACTACTAGAATAAACTACTTAATGACTCATTCAGGGTTGAGATTTCAAGGCCATGGCATAATAAGTATGCAGATCAATTTCTATAATTTAGAGACTCACGATGTTAAGACGATACTGATCTTTTGGGAGTTTTGCCAAGTCTCTGCAACCTATCCTAAACTTGTCTAAAAGCCGTAGGATTTCATAATAAACACTGTTTTCATTTTCAAAATTTTCGGTATGGCTCAAGAAATGGGGGAAATTAACAAACAACATAAAACTACACATAATGACTCGTCAAGCACATGTAAAGATGAAGTACTAAAATTGAAAACAGTAATAAACCTAACTAAAAAGCAATAAAAGTAGAAAGCATAAAAGAAAAAATAAAAGCAGTAAAGATCCTCTTCCACACTTAAACTGAACATTATCCCCAATGTTTCGATAAAAGGTGGGAAAAGGATAAGTAAAACCTGACGAGTAATACTCCTGGCCACCAATGCCACCTTCTTCCTGATCTAGATGTCGCTGACGACGACTCCTGTTTCCACGGAGAGAACTCTGAGATATCTCGAGCTCCTGGACACGTGCTAAGAGCGCGGAATTTGAATCTCGTAGCCTTGAGAGGTTTCCTAGTATGCCCCCGAGTTAGCGTGCACGAGGGTGAGGTCACGCATATGCCTGGCCTGTAGGTGTTGCTGCTCAGATGCTACGGTTAGTTGGGATTCCATCACTGATCGGAGGGATCGTTCTGTCTGCCTCTGTGATTCTCCCATGAATTCCATCACGCCTTGCTGTTGTTCGTACATAGTATATAACAAACCATCTCTCTCTTCCTCTCGAGATCTCTGCTCTCCATCATCTCCTCATCAAAATAGAAACATGAAGAAGTATCTGTAAAATGGTTAGAAGTACCAGGTGCAGTGTGTACGGGTGAATCGTGTGGGGGTGGGGGGTTATGAATGGGGGACGTGTCCCTCTGATTATACTTATCATCAGTACCATCATTCCCCGTGTAATATTGTGGTACCAGTTCAGTAACAGGCGGGCATTTATATCAAAAGTCCAATTTCTTTCATGTCGTACATTGGTACGATTAGGACAAGGTAAAACAACACTTTTTATCGCGACATTGTTTCCATAGTCGTGAGCTCGGTGTCGAGCCTAAGAGCGCGGGCAATGGAGGTAATCAACCCTCCAAAGAATATAGTCTCTTTCTTTTTCACAACGGCACACATGTGAGCTATCATGAACAGGGCAGAATTCACTGGCCTCCGTGTAAGTGCTTCCTGTAAATAAAGAAACTCTTTTACATTTAGTTTATTAGAATTCTCCCAGCTGAAAATAGTATTTGCCAACATCTGGCGAAAAACACGGATGGTCAGGGTGTGGATATCAGAGGCCAAATTGCATTCAAAAGAATCAGTGGTATGACCTGTTAACTCTCTCTAGAACTGACCCGCCTCAACTGCCCAGTTAGTATCTACCGGGGCCTCACATAAAACATCTTCCTCGTAGGGAAATCCCAACATACCTGCAAGCTCATTAGTGGTGTATTGGTATTCCACATTAAACATGTGGAATTTAACCATGCCTAAGTGCTTGCGCTATTCGGACTGACATAGTAAATAAGCGAGCTTAAAAATTTAAGAGTCATACTCTCATATGTGGGCTTTCTACAATCAAACAGGCTTTGGAGACCTAAGTTTTCCAACAAGTAGTAAACACAATGGTAAATTCCTAAGCTATACAAGCAAGAGTCGTCTACATACCGTGTGGCGAAAACTTCACGAGTCATCAACTCTTCAAACTACCTCCTTTGGTTGGTGCTATCTGTTCCTTCGCGGAAAACAACTCTACCTTCTTCTATTCCTGCCATTGTTGTTGTTTTTGTGAAGAAAAATGGGGTATTGTGGTTTAATGCTTAGAGATGGGGTTTTGGGATTTTGAGTTGAGAATGAGGGATTTTTTAAGTGGTAGAGGGATGGATTAATGGTGGAGATAGTGGCTTTTTGAGTTATTGAGTGTGAATGCATGTTAGTGGGATTTTATGTGGGTTAATGTTGGAAGATAGTGGGTTGGAGATGAAGATGGTAGGTTAAAAATGGGGAGAAAATGGAGTTTTTCGCTTCTGTCCCGTATTTCCACCTTCAGTACCCGTGGCGGGCACCACCCCTAGATGGCAAACGCCATCTTTGGTGGGTTGGCTGATGGGCCTCGGTCGCGGGTCCTGAGCCTTGGGGGTGTTTGGTGCACATCTGGAGGTGTATAGGACTTATTTTGGGGTATTTTTCTTTGCTAGAATTCCAACATTGAAAAATATATTGAAGAATGCATATGGGTTAGTAATAACACTAGTAAAGATTTCAAAAAATTTAAAACTTGGCCAGAAAAAATAAAAAATATAAGAAATAATGAATAACTGAATAATTGAAATAATACCTGAGAATAAAATAAATGTCACTAATAATAGGAAATGATTGAAAATAAATTTGATGGACGAAAAAAAATTGACGAAAAGAATAAATCTAATGTGAAATTAAATCTAATAAGGAAAAAAATGAATCTAATGACGAGAAAAACTGAGTCTAATGACGGTGAATTAGATAAATAATGAAAAGCAATAAATCCTCCCCCACACATAAAGGAAGCAATATCCTCAATGCTTCCAATGTGTCTGATGTGAAGGAGACTGGCAGAGCGTCTTCTAAAGAGATTTGTGTCGGCCACCCTGGTTCTGATGAGGGCAGGATGCCCGGGCTTCTGCAATCTGGCAACGAGGACTGTAGATCTCCTGGTAGAGGCAGTCTATTTCTGTTGCATGAGTGGCGTCAGCCACTTCCATCTTCAAAGTAAGATCAATAAGTCCTTCACGAAGAGAAATCATCTCCTGGCGCATGGAAATGAGCTCATGGTCAAAGTTACACCTCTGTAAATTAACATTAGAGGAAAGTACAATGGTCTTTTCTGTGGAGGGTTAAGGATGGTATTCCGAAACAGAAGGTGTGGTACGTATGCCTGGGGTCTCTCCTTAGTCTTCTAAAGCAGGTCCAATTTTCTTTCTTATGGATATTAGTTCTTCCCTGGTGAGGTAAAGCAAAGTAGTGGACCGTTTCATTATTAATTAGTAACTTGTAATGCTCAGTGCTAAAGAAGACTCTCCTCACCAGGCCGCGGTCTAAACAATGGTTCGGATCAATAAGGGTGTAGCCGTAATAAGGGACGAGGTGAGAGAGTTGGTTCGGGAGGCCTAATGCATAAGCAATGTGGGTCACTGTTCCTCCTACATGGATAGGTCCCTCAGTGGATTTTTCAATACAATGTAGGTTTTCTACCAGGAAGGTTCCCGATTCTACAGGACGGGACAGGGTGGTGTAAAAGAGAGTGAAAATCTCTTCTACGCTAATAGGCTCACAGTTTTCACTCATTGCGAAAAAGGTTTGAGACAATATATTTGAAAGTATCTAAAAGCAGGGTTATGGATACGGTTGGAAAGCTGGGTGGATGGGTCAGGGCTGCCTCCACCGGTAATATCACTCCAGAAAGTGTCTATCTCTTCTTGCATAAACTCACAATTAGGTACTTCAACCACAACGTTTATGCCGCTCTGAAATCCCATAAGGTTAGAAAACTCTCTATGGGTAAACCTGTATTCATGACCAAACAGTCTGAAGGTGATTAGTTCTCTATTAAAACCACGACCATGGTAAGGCTCGTAGTTAAGTGAACTGAGGAATTCTAGGGTCAGGTTGCGATAAGTAACATTCATGGCTTCAGAGTATTCGTCCCATTGGAGTTGGTGACATAGGTATCTGACACTGGCTTTGAGCCCGAGGGCTTCTAAGAAAGTGGGGTCAGGGTATCTGGTGGGTAACAAAGGTCGCTCAGATAAGACCACATAGCACTTCCTCTGGGTTTTATCCCTGAACTGTACATGCATATCGTTAAAACTCTGCATCCTGAAAATATAGTTAGTGGGAATGGAGAGCGAAGAGACTTGAAACATGAAATCTAAACATCAAACAACTTAGTCCTGTTAAGAAAATAATTAATTAAGCAATTCACTGTTTATAAAATGGAAAATATGCGATAAAATAAAATGGTTTGTGGGTTGCCTCCCATGCAGCGCTTTGTTTAACGACGGTAGCTCGACGATTGCTTTAAATCACATTGTTGAAGTGACAAGGGGTGATTCTATCAAAGTATGTCCAGATTAGTATGTAGGAATGTCACCACCATTTTAAGATTTTAATATTTTCCCGTTCACAATGAAAGGACTAGATAATTGATTTCTAATCTCAACTGCACCAGATATCATGACTTTTGTGACTTTGTATAGACTAGTCCATCTGGAATATAACTTACCTGGAAAAAGTCGTAGCATGGAGTTGAATAAAAGTACCTGGTGGCCTACTTTGAATTATTTTCTAGCTATCCTTTTATCATGACACGCCTTAGTTCCTTCTTTGTATATTATAGCATTCTCATAGGCATCACGACTAAGTTCTTCTAGCTTGTGGATGTCAAGTACACGCTTGTTCCCAGCTATTAGATAATCCATGTTAAGGGCTTTTATAGTCCAATATGCCTTATGCTCTAATTTGAAGGGTAAGTGATATGATTTTCCATAGACTAATTTAAATGGGGTTGTTCCTATAGGGGTTTTATAAGCAGTCCTATAAGTCCATAATGCATCTTGTAGCTTAGAGGACCAATCTTTCCTAGAGGTGGAAACTGCTTTCTCTAGGATCTGTTTGATTTCCCTATTGGACACCTCTACTTGTCCACTGGTTTGTGGATGATAGAGTGTAGCTATTCTATGTTTCACTCCATACTTATTTAAAAGGTTCTAAAAAATTATTGAAATAAAATGAGATCCTCTATCGCTTATAAAGAGGATAGGAACTCCGAATCTAGGAAATATGTAGTGCTTAAACATTCTAACAACTACTCATGCATCGCTAGTAGGTGAGGAAATAGCCTCGATCCATTTAGATACGTAGTCGACATCTACGAGAATATACTTGTTTCCCATGGACGATGGAAAAGGACCCATGAAGTCAATTCCCCAGACATCAAAGATTTACACTTCTTGGATTTTTCTCAGGGACATCTCATCGTGTTTCGAAATATTTCCAGTGCGTTGACACCGATCACATCTGACTATATAAGCACGAGCGTCGTGCCATAATGTTGGCCAGTAAAGGCCTACTTGAAAAATCTTGGCGCACGTTTTTTATTTTCTCGCATGTCCGCCATAGGGAGTAGAGTGCCAAAGAGCTATAATACTTTACACTTCCTCATCAGGTACACAACGGCGAAATATACCATTGGTGCCTCTTTTGAAGAGAAGGGGTTCGTCCCAATAGAATTGTTTCACATCGTGGAAGGACTTCTTCTTCTGTTGGTATGTTAAGTCAGGGGGTATGATATCAGCTGCTAGGTAGTTAATAAAATATATGTACCAGGGTACGTTTGTCACAACTAGTGCTTCTTCGATATTTATTTCTAATTCGTCAGGGTTACATCATGGTTTTCCTTAACTGATGTTATTAATCTATCATAGATGAAATCGTCATTTATAGGTATAAGGTCGGGGTTTAGATATTTGAGCCTTGACAGGTGGTTAGCCACCACAATTTTAGTGCCCTTTCTGTCACGGATTTCCAAGTTAAATTCTTGTAGCAACAGGATCCAGCGAAGCAATCTAGGCTTCGCATCCTTTTTGCTAAGAAGATATCGAATGGCAGCGTAATCGGTGTATACTATAGTTTTGGATCCAACTAAATAGGAGCAAAATTTGTCTATTGCAAACACTACTGCGAGGAGTTCTTTTTAAGTAGTTGTGTAATTTAGTTGGGTGGCATATAAAGTTCTGCTAGCATAATATATTACGTGTAATCTCTTATCCTTACGTTGTCCCAAGACAACACCAATGCGGAAATCACTTGCATCGCACATGATCTCGAACGGTTGGTTCTAATTTGGGGGGTTGCATGATAGGAGCGGAGATTAGTGTTTGTTTTAATTAGTTAAATACTTCGAGACATTTTTTGTTGAAAAGGAATTCAACGTATTTCATTAGGATACCAGTTAAAGGTTTTGTGATCTTAGAGAAATCCTTGATAAAAATTCGGTAGAAACCGACGTGTCCTAGAAACTTTAGATTTCTCAAATTGTTTTCGGTGGTTGGAGGTTTTCTATAATCTCAATCTTAGCTTTTTCAACCTCAATGCCTCTCTCTGATACTATGTGTCTTAGTACTATACCTTCTTTTACCATGAAATGGTATTTCTCCCAGTTTAAAACTAGGTTAACTTCTACACACCTTTCTAGGATTTTCTCAAGGTTGGAAAGACAGTTTTTAAAACTGGATCCGTATACCGAGAAATCATCCATGAATACTTCCATGATTTCGTCTAGGAAGTCGGTGAATATTGACATCATACATTGTTGGAAAGTTGTAGGGGCATTGCATAACCCGAATGGCATTCGTTGATAGGCAAATGTTGCATAGGGGCATGTGAAGGTTGTTTTCTCTTGATCACCCGGGTGAATATGGATTTGGAAAAATCTTGAATATCCATTCAGATAGCAGAAATAAGAGTATCTAGTTAAACTTTCAAGCATTTGATCTATGAATGAAAGGGGAAAATGGTCCTTCTAAGTTACTTTATTTAGCTTTCTATAGTCTATGCACATACGCCAACCATTTTCTACACGTTTTGCTAATGATTCTCCTTTTTTGTTTTGCACAATTGTGACACCTCCTTTTTTTAGGTACCACATGTACATGGCTCACCCACTTACTATTAGAGATTTGGTAGGTTATTCCAACTTCAAGTAATTTAAGCACCTCTCTCTTGACCACATTACTCATTATAGGGTTTATCCTTCTCTGGTGTTCTCTAGAGGGTTTAAGATCTTCCTCTAACAAAATCCGGTGCATACACAAAGATGGACTTATCCCCTTTAGGTTGGAGATGGTATAGCCTAGAGCTGCGGGATATTTTCGTAGGACCTCTAAAAGTTAACTGGTTTCGTTATTGCTCAGATTTGCACTAACTATCACATGACGATTAAATTCTTCATCTAAGAATCCATATCTCAAGTTCTTGGGTAATTCCTTAAGCTCTATTGATGGTTTCTTAGGACCAGGCATATGGTCGGGGTGAGTGCTAAGCATTCGTAAAGACTGTCATCTACATAGGGTGTCATTGATTTAAATCCATCATCTTCCATAATGGGAGTTAAGGGAAGTTTTATCATTGATGTGGGTGCTTTTGCATCTAACTCTCTTATGCACTCCTAAATGATATCAATGGCACAACACGAGTCATCTATAGCAGGTGCCCTTAGTAATTTAGATAAGATGAATTCTATTTTTTATTTACCTACTTCGAAGGCCATTTTTCCTTTTTTGACATCTATTATGGCTCAGGCTATTGATAGGAATGGTCTTCCTAGAAGGATCGGGATTTCTTCGTCTTCTTTAATGTCCATAACGACGAAATCTGTTGGAATGTAAAGTTAGCCAATCCTAACTGGAATGTCTTCCAATATATCGATTGGATACTTAACTGATCGATCAGCTAATTGAAGGGACATCCTAGTTGGTTGTATATCTCCTAGGTTCAACCTATCACAGACAGCTAAAGGCATTAAACTAACATTGGCTCCTAAGTCCAGTAGTGCTTTATCAATAACGTGACTTCCTAAAATACATGGTATAGAAAATTTCCAGGGTCTTTCTCTTTTTTAGCTAATTTGTTCTCAGCGATCGAATTGCATTTCAATGATTTAGGATCATCAAGTTTACGTTTGTTGGTTAAGATGTCCTTCAAGAATTTCACATACGAGGGTATTTGGGTGATAGCTTCAGTGAAAGGAATCTCGACATGGAGTTTCTCAATCACTTTTACAAACTTTTTTGTATTGGTTATCTTGTTTGGTTTGTTTAAGTCTTTGCGGGTATGGTATTGGTGGTTTATAAGGAGGAGGTGGTATATAATCTTAGTTATCATTTCCTGCCTCCTTATTTTTAGTTTCTCCCTCTCTCTACTTCTCTAGTTCTACTACTCTGCTTTCGGCTGTAGTCACAACGTTTTCCATTTGGGGGCTCAGGGTTTTTTGGAAAGTTGTTATCCAACCTCAGATCTGCAGGTCCATCATATGTGGTTTCGCTTCGTAAGGCAATAGCATTAGCATGGCCCTTAGGGTTAGGTTGAGGTTGTCTAGGGAATGATCCTCCTGGCGTAGCCTGAGCAACTTGTTGTTGTGCTACTTGCGGGATTTGGGTTTCCAACATCTAGTTGTCCATTACCATATAATCAACTTTGGTGCCTAATTGGGTAATCAGCTCATTCATATTACTGTTCTGGTTCATGAATTCTTCGTTTTGCTGGGTATGAGCTGAAATGAAGCTCTCCATGATCTTCTCGAGGTTGGATTTCTGGGGAATAACTTGTGTAGGTTGTGTTGGTCTTTGAGCTTAGAAACCTTGTGGTCTATGAGGTGCAGTGTTTTTGGTAGGGTTATTATTCTTATAGGAGAAATTTGGGTGATTCCTCCATCCAGGGTTATAAGTATTTGAATATGGGTTTCCTTGGGCAAAGTTGACCAGATCTGAGCTTAGTTCAGCTAGAAGAATGCATTAAGCAGTGATATGTCATAGGGTTCCACATATTTCGCATCCGGGTTAGACTGCAGCTATGATAGTTGTAGGATTAGCGACTAAACTTTCGACCTTTTAGTCTAGGGTTTCCATCTTGGCATTCATAAGGTATATACCTCCTCAAATTCTGGCATAGCAGACAACAGATGTCCTAACACATGTCATGACATTGTTCTGCATAAACAAAGAATAAAACAGCAGACTGATACCTGTCGTAACCCGAATTTGACCTCCTTTTTTGCCTTTTACATAAGCATATGCATTAGCATCGTCAACATACGCATTCGCACTTTTCTCTATGTGTTTCTTGTTGCAGGATCTTCAGGTTTTCCAAACCTGATTAATCACATCCTCTCAAGATTATTTCATCATCAAAACAAGCTAAAAATAAAGGTTTCCATGTTTACTCATCAAAACAAGATGTGGAAAATCGAAACCGGGACTTCAACATCATTTCCAAGCAAATTTGGGTAAATTGGGCTGCAGTAACCAGTTAGCAGTTATGCTGTAACCAGTTACATAGTGTATTTTTCACCAGAAACGCAGGTTTTCAAGCATGTAATCGGTTACTCTGTACAAAGTTGCAGATTTTACTGCATTGTTGGGACAGCAGCTATGCACACTCTTTGGTCTTTGATTCTACATTGTTCTGGCAGCATGTGGAATATTCTAGACATTTTAAGACCATTCAAGACACTTCACTTGCATTTATTCCAATGCTTCACTCTAAATCAAGTGCACCGTGTTCCTTAATTTCCAAGCATGTCGACCTTTGGATTTTGAAGCTCACATTGGGATTGTTACCGAGTTGATCCTAACTAACCGAGTTAACTACCTTGACTCAGTGAGTCAAGTGTAACTAACTCCAACCTTAACTCCAAACCTCCCAAAGCTAAGTCCAAACCAAAGTCCAAACCTCTCACACTCCATACCTAAACTCAATATAAGCCAAGCTTCACCATTTTGCAGCCTCTCCACAATCATTCACACAAATTCACACTTTCTTCACTCTCAATTCTCTCACTCTCCTCTGAACTTTCTGCAACTTCTACATCTTCATCTCAATTCTCATCCCAAAACCTCACCAAAAGCTCTTATTCTTGAAGGATAATCACTTTTCACATTGAAAGTGATTAATTCTTGAGCTTAACCTCCATCATTTGGCATTCTTTGGTTGGATTTCTGGAATTACATCTTATTCTACTTCAATCCCAGAGTTCTACAAATTTCAATTTGGTGCAAGTTTGATTTCGGTGCATTTTCGCGTTTTTGATCGGTTTCGACGCGTTTCGTCTACAAATTAAGGATCCTCTAGTTTTCTTTGATTTTCTGCATCAAGATCTCTTTGCAACATTTACCAAGCCAAATCTCCGGCTTGTAGGTTGGTGGATCTAACTAATATTACTGTTTCGCGCATTTTCGTATCATTCGCAATGTAGTCGATAATTGTTGTGTGTGATTTGGTTTTGTATTTGTTTGATCCATGGTACTAATGTGTTAGTTGATTCTATCATTGTTTATTTGTTGTTTTCAAGTTCAATTTTCGTGCACAAATTCATTTCCTAGCATGTGGTGGTTGGCATAAGTGATTATGTGTTGAAAATCACTTTTGAAAAGCTGTTTTTGCTGTTATTTTTGCCACTGTCTCAGTGGTAACCGGTTAGCAGTTATGCTGTAACCGGTTACACAATTCAATTTTCAACAAATACGCTGATTTCAAGTATGTAACCGGTTAGCAGATATGCTGTAACCGGTTACCACTGAACATAATGGCCAATTTTGAGTTTTTTACAAGCTTATTTGGTATCCTTTCTTCTTCTAATTTCCATGGATCAATGTGCTTCATTTTTATGGATCTTTTAAGTGTCATTTAACCTCTGGTTGAAGCATGTTCATAAAATTTTGATGCACGGTTTCGATTATTCAACTTGTTCATATTGTTGGCAATATTTGTTCATGAACACCTTGCATTTTATTTGATCACTTGCTAACATGTTTGCATTACATGCTAATTGTTCTTTTGGTACCGTTTTGCACACTTATTCCTTGATTGCATTAAGTTTGTTCTTTATTGAACAAATTTAATCTTGTTTAATCAACAATTCATACCTTTTGCTTTAATGATTTTTCATTCTCTTTGGAAAATTGTTAGCAAACCAATCCCTCTTATTAATTGATTGAAACCATGTTTCGATTAGTTAATCTCCCATTTCCTTCTCTTTAGGATCTCTTTAGACATTCTCTTTCTTGATTCCCCGTGAAGTTGGAGTTTCGCACGACGCGCAACGCACTGCACTGGAGTGCTGTACAAATCGAAGCTGATACGCTGTCTATTTCTCAACGCGCTGGAGCACTGTACAAATTGAAGCAGCTGTTCTGTCCGTTTCAATTTCCGCGCTACACCTTTGAGTGCTAGAGAAGGAATGTGGATAGATTCTTTCTATCCTCATTCTGGCTATTTCCGTGGTAAGGACGTCTTGTCCTCTCTTCAAGAATAGTCACCTATATCCTCAAGTGGTAGCGTCTTTTCTCCTCCCCAGTCTAGTTGATCCTTGATCATTCTCACTCTTACCTCTTGCAACTTTTCTCTCGATCAATCACCAGTTTCTTTGGTTAAAGATCATTGCTTGGATTTAACTCCTGTCTCTTACCTCATTACTCGGTTCTTGTGGTCAATCATTGTCTTTAGATTCCCCTGCAGAGTTTCTATTATTTTCTTCGGTTAAACACAGTCTTTCTGTTAAGCAACTGACACTTCCCCAGGAGTTCGCAACCTTTTCTTTGGTTCTTCTCCCTTTGATTGGTTAACCATTGCTTGTCAATTAAAATACCAATCTGCACTCTTTCTCAGTTAACCACAGTCCGTCTGTTAAAATACTGAGCTTCTTTTGGGTTAATCACCTTCTCTTGGTTAATCACCTTTGCCTTCAGTTAACCACAGTCAGTCTGTTAAAATACTGATACTCTCTTTTGAGTTAATCACCTTTGCTTGGTTAATCACTCGTTTTCTTCTGGTTAATCACAGTTTATCTGTTAAAACCATTTGTTCCCCAGAGTTGGCAACCTCTTTTGGTTCAGTACTCCTTTTGTTGATCAGTTACTGTTATTCAATCAAGATCAACGATCCCCTCAGAGTCAAACACCTTATCCTGGTTCAGTACTCTTTGTTCTCCTTTCTGGTTCCTCACAGTCTGTCTGTTGACACCATTCATCCGTTCTTTCCCCACTGAGTTTATCTCTTTTTCTTCGGTTAATCACTGCCAGACAGTTAACATACTGAACCTTTTGCTTAGTTTTAACACCATACTTCTGTTTATTCCTCGACAGAGCATCTACCTTCTGTTTCTCAGCACGTTTTCTGTACCCTTTTGTTCCCCAGTGGAATTTCTTCTATCACTATTGTTTCCCTATATTCTGGTTTTAACACCACTATTGTTTTTTCCCAGTGGATCTCTTCCTTCTTTTACTCTTGGTTTCGACACTGTTTCCCTTTGTTTTCCCCAGTTTGGTTGCTCTTTCTGGACGATTTTTCTTCTCTTGTTCTTGGTTTTGACCCCATTTTCCTTTCCTGTTCTTTTTCCGTCTTGGTTCCATGAACTACGGAAGCTCTGATTCTGCATTCTTTTGAATGTATGATACGTAGGCATGAGACTGCAATGATCTCAGCGAGCACACTTCCACCTTTCTTCTGTCTTCCTTCTTTCTTTCCTTTTCTTCGTCCCCTGGTTCCAAGAACTACGGCGCTCTGACTTCCTCATTGCACTATGAGGGTACGTAGGCACGAGGACCTTGTTCCTTCGCGAGCACTTTCTTTCCTTTCTTTCTTTTTCCTCTTTCTTCTCTCTCTCCTTTCTTTAGCTAGAAGCCTTTAGATAGATAACCCATCCAAGCCTAGAAGCAAGCGAAATGGTTCCCGTCGAGTACGACGGATGCGTTAGGTGCTAATATCTTCCTTTTGCATAACCGACCCCCCGTTCCCGCTTCTCTTCCCCTTGGGTTTTATCGATATTTTCCCTGTCCTTTGGGACTAAATAAAGTTCGGTGGCGACTCTGTTGTATCTTTGAGTCTGCGATTCACTCAGGTAAAAACTAGCCATCTTCAGCTGGCGACTCCACTGGGGAGTTCTTGCTCCTGAGCTTCGCCTCCTTTTGCTTGTCTCCTGGCTAGGTGGGACTCCCCATCTTCAGCTGGCGACTCTGCTGGGGACATGATGACCTCTTGCTGGTCCATCCCCTGAGGGGTCTCGCCTAGTTTTGTTTGCTTTCTTGCTCGTTTGGGTGTTTATCTTCTGCGCTTTACTAGTTTTATCTTTACACTTTATTTGCTTTATGTTTATTTATTGCATTTCTTTACTGCTTTAAATACTCATATCCTGTATATTCTGGATATCTGCTATTTTCTCTGCTGTTGTCGGTTGGGGTTGTTACTTGAGAGATAAGCCCAATACACAGGCTTGAGTATACACCTAAGATTAGAGTGGAAAGTAGTGGGACCTACGTGCCATCTTGGTGCGTTTGGTGTTCACGAAATTCATATCCAGACGAGGTTTTCTTGGGAGATGCTCTGACCTGCGTGTCTTGCGCATTTCGGGGTGTTGATCTAGAGAGTTGTCGACTTTGGCGACCAGTCCCGAGGACTCAGTTGAGGCACTCCTCCCAAGGAGCGATAATGGCAGACCAGAAATGGCAAACCCATTACGCTTCTTGATCCGAGGACCCAAAGCTGGGAACTTGCCATAGGATGGCCTTTTTGGGGGAATCAGTGGACGACCTCTTTGTTTGGCGATAGTATTATACCCCGAGGGATGAATGTACTATTGCTTCTCAAATAGAGAATCTAAAATTGAGAATCTCGCTTTCTATATCACACCTGTGAGGGGGATATTGGGTTTTTCTGCAGGAAACCAAGACTCTTCCAACCTTTGTTCTCTCATTGCTTCAGATCTCGCACCAACGCAGCACTACCTTTGCAGATGTTCATATTTGACTACTCAGATTATGCTGGCTTGTTGATTCTGGTGTTGCATATCATCTCATCATGTCAAATTAATTTTTGCATAAGCATTTTAAAACTTTATTTTTTGCATAAATTGCATTCATTCATGCCCGCATATGCATGTCCTTCATCCGGGAACCTTTGCTCACTCTGATCATTTCCGCCTTGTAGCAAGACGATGACTCGACATCGGTATTTTAACCGCTCAAACAAATCCAGAATCATGGCTGACTTTGAAGCTGAGAACGCTGCTTATAAGGAAACTATGCCCCAATTCCAAGGTCGGATGGATCAGTTCCATACGAACATGGATGTCATTATGGAACTCCTTCGTGCTCAGAGAGATGTTGCTGCTGCTGCCACTGTTATTACAACTACTACTGATGCAACTGTTGTCACTCCTGTTGTGACCACTTCTCCTATTGTTACAGCTACTCCTGCTGTCGTTGTTCCTTCTCCTGCTACTGTTGAAGTGCCAATCGAGCCTGTGAATTAGCCTATTGTTCAGTCTTGTTTGAACAAGATGCATGCTTTAAATACCCAAACAGTTTCTCTAGAGATTCACGGTCCAAAGAAGTTACCACTGAACAATTCAATGGAAAAATAAATTTAGGTAGGTAAATTCAACATTAATAACTGTGCACCACCCAACTAGGATAAGATTGTTTCAACTTTTAAGAGTAACCGTCCAAAAACACTTCCATCAAGACACATGCTAACCATGCCTTCTCTAAGACACACTCTCCACCATCCAAAACAGCCAGTTAGGACCCAACCTCAAGTCTTAAATAATGTCCTGACAAAGTTCCAGGCTTGTTCAGTTCATCTGAAGCATAGTCACCATCCTTTTGATGAGTCCCAAGAATAATCCTTTGAAGCCGAAGAAAAAATAAAATTGACCAAGATGTAAAAACATATCTTCAAACATCTCCCAGTTAGCAACCAAGGCACCCAAAATACTTGTATTGACACTTCAATGATGGAATCAACTTTATACTGTCAAGTCCCCCACAACCTTGCAACAGTAGAACAATGTCAAGGCATCCTTCTTGACATCTCATCTTCAAAATAATCACAGTTTCCTTGACCTCCAAACAAACTGGATTCAGAACTGCACCCCTATAGTAAAACTTCTTAGATCAAGGAGCAACTCCCCCTATCTAAGATAACCAGTGTTCCCTTGCCAGAAGAACACTCAAAATGAATGGAAAACATAAGACGCATCTTCATGTCTTCAAGAGCGCACCCTCTGTTCAACACACCTGCTGAACGCATTCACCTACTGCTTGACCATTAAGCAAACCATGTACCACACTAGTTCATTAATCAGACAGAAGTTATCCCCCTATCTTTCTCAACAGACGCTTCTTCAGCAAGAACCACCCAAAATCACCACATGATATCTCATGACAACTTCATGATCATATAGTGAGAGTACCAGGAACGCATCCTTGTTCCATAACTAACAAACTCTTGGATTGAGATCAAAGCTCCATTGATCCCTCTCATCATGATACTATCTATACACAACACGAATTCCTCCTGAATTTTCATGTATAGATCTCCTTGTTCCCTGAGATACAACCCAATTGAATCTAGAATACTTCACATTCCTCAAAGAGACACACAGGGCCCCTTAGTTTGCTAGCTCGCCCAGATATTCTTCTCACTTGAAGAACATCAAACACATGCTCCAGAAATATTCAACCCATTTGCTCCACAAGCACCAACTGATCCACTTCTAGCATGTCCCATTCACATCAGACTTCCAAGACAATCCTTTACCCATCATTCTCCCGTATGAAAAGATAAATACCTCTTAGACAAGATGTGAGTGTCAAGTTCCACACTCAGAACTTAGCATCCTACTCCAGGGATAACTAACCCAGAACATGTCCTAACATTAGTTAGGACATCCTTCACATATTATAGACACCAACCAACATGGTTCTAGATATGTTCCACCATTGGACTTACTATCAATATAGTAATCCAACTAAAGATCTTCAAACAACACTGCGCCACCAGCTTGATCAACAAGAACTCCAGATAACCAAAGAGAGAAATAAACTCTCATCCACCAAATAAAGGTAATCTTCCATAAACTGAGAAATTCTGCCACAAGCTCCAAGATAGAAATGAATCTATACCTCCTGACATTTTCAACCAACTACCCTTCTGCCCAAGAGTAATTAGGTCCAAGCACCTTGCTTGAATGCACACATGAGAACCACCAAATGCCACTTTTGATTGCCTCATCCTTCTTCAGAACTCCCACAAGATACGGTGATCCACCAATGAAATCTGATCTTCAAGTTACATGAACTACTTGCTCCATAGCAAGATATCTTGGATCCACCAAGCCTTAGAAATGTAACATCTTCTCCATCCACAGCTCCCGCAAACTGCATGAGATAGACCTTTTTGAAGCATTCATAATTTCCATTCTCCTGTAGATCAACTTATCTTAAGCTGATGTGCCACATCACTAGTTGAGATCCTGATGTTACGCTTGATGTCAGAACATTTTGATACGACATCCAGCTGCTTAATTCAACTCCTCCTTCTGCCACTTAGAAGAACCTCCTCCCTATTACAGAACAAGAGTTCCATGCTCTCATAGACTTGATTCAACAACCAAGTTTGAGTAGACAACCTTCATCCTGGTTAAACTTATCACAGTTATTCTATTCAAGCTCACACCTTGATGAATAACTGCTTTGAAGTTTCAAAGAGTTCACACCTGCCACGTCTGAATCTTCACTATAGCCATACCAAAGAATGCCACTTTCCTTAGTAGAGCAGTCTGTAGAAAGTCAGAGATAACTGCCACTTAATCTTGACTTTCAAGATAAGCAAGATCCCATGCTCCTAGGTACCTAAATCAGAAATAAACTTATCCAAGCTATGCCATCACCAGCACTCAATTCTAGACAAGTCTTTTGCCAGGACACTTTCCATTTAAGCACCAGATGCTTCTAGTAACAACTTGAACACACCTGCTGCACTCCAATACTCCTAGATCAGAAATAAACTGATCCAAGAACTATCCATCAAGATTATGATGTCTACTTCTTCATCTTCCACATCACCATTGTCTAGGCCAGTTTCTTGCCATGAAACTCTCCAGAGATTAGATGCTCCTGCCACACCAACTGAAGCAGATTCATAGGTCAACACCCAAGAGAAAAAAATCCAAAAGCTTATGCAGTACCCCTAGCATGATTCTGCACAAACCAGATGAAGAGATGTTCTAACTTCGTGTTGAACATCAGCAGTCTTGAACTTCACATACAAGGATAATCAATTAAATACTTGTGAGTAACACAAATAGCAATTGATCTTAAATCCTTGTTCAATAATCCTGTTTCACTGTTGAAGCCACACTCCACCAGATCACTTCATGAACACTTATCAAGTATTCAATCATTTGCAAGTATCTTCTTTGACAAACAAATGGTTGAGATACCAAGGCTGCCAGCCTTGGCTCAATTAATTAAGATTCTCTCTGAACGAACCCTAGTCACCTCAACAGTTTAGAAATCTCCATTCAGATTGGATCCACCCTTAGGATTAAGAGAGATGAATCCTTCCTTGCTATTTTAGATGGTGAAAATAAATCACCTCCACTTTCTTCAGGTTTATGTTTCACAGAAACACCCTCTAGTTAGAAGAATAACTAGAAGACTCCAGATGCACGACTGAGACTCCTTTATGAGTGGAATTGAGAGAATTCTCAAGTATCTTTCACAACTTAGCCGATCAATAATTTATCAAACTCCCAGAGCATGAACTTGATAAACATAAACTCAACTCCCCCTCTTCAACTGACATCAAACTGCACCATGGAACCAAGCTTCCAAGTACCAACTCACCATAACAGACATCTTCCAACAACTCTTTCCATTTCATCGCTCCCGACTTTGGAATAAAAAGATGCAGATATCTTCACATATAGAGGTCGATGATTGAGATCTTCCACCATCTGTCTTCAACAACAACTCTAGAATCCCATAAGTCCAGAGCTCTTCCATCAGAAACATATGCAGCGAAACCACCAAGGAATAAATTCAACTTGCCCTAACAAGATGTCAGAACATCTTATAAGACACCCCAACAAGAGAACTAGCCACTTCTCATGTAGTTGTTGTAGAACCTCCTCAGCAACATGAACAACAATTGGGTTGTTACCTTCGATCCAGAACATCCATCCCATCTATTAATACCCTTGAGTATATCTGAGTTAATTGATCTGATCTTCAAAACGACAGAAAGTATCTCCCAAAGATCTCATCCAGAAACAAACAGGCGGCCTGCTCTGATACCAATTGAAATTCTGGCATAACAGACAGCAGATGTCCTAACACATGTCAAGACATTGTTCTGCATAAACAAAGAACAGAACAGCATATTGATACCTTGAATATCAGAAACTGCAGAATCACAAATGTTACACGTCTGATCCAACATGTTTATCAAGACCAATAACAGAATATGTAAATCTGCAGAATGATAAAAGAACACAATAATTGTTAACCCAGTTCGATGCAATTCACCTACATCTGAGGGATACCAATCCAGGAAGAAGACTCCACTATCTGTAGTAAAATTATAAAGTTAAACCCCCACGTTTACAACTTTATCTCCTAAATACTACCCAATGAAATCCTTACCAAAGACCATCATCTTTGATATGAGAATCACCACTCACTTCCCTTAATCACAATCTGTGATATCTACACCATCCCTGTCAATATAGAATTCTGTCATGCATACTTGACCAACACGCTAACTTGGATTTGCTTCAAAGCTTCATCCAAGAACAATACACATTACAATACCTAAAGGCTTATGGATCTGTGCGATACCTATGTCTACCACAGTGCATCAAACAATACAAAGGGAGACTTACAAACCTAGAGAGCCAACGACCCTCAAAACCCTAAACCTTTATTTTTACACAAGAGAACTAGGTTAGAAAAGGTATCTATCTCTATCTCTCCAGTCCTAGGTGAAGGCTCTGTAGATTTGAGCAAGTTTTTGGTAAAACAAGGTGTTGATTGTAGTGTTCTAACGTGAATAAGACATAATGTCCTAACGAATGTCCTGACATCTTAAACTGGTATAGCAGGTTGTTTTTAAGTTTGGTCCAAGAATTAAGGAAACGATCAGAACGTGGATCAAGGAATTAGCAAACAAAAGATTGAAGCCCAAGGCAGCAGAAGCTTATAAAAGGAGATAAAGACCTAGGACTAAATAACTGAACCAATCGTAACACTTTTGTAAAGTAGAAAATTGGGTTTAGGGTTTTGAGAGTCATAGGTTTTCTTGTAAGTCTCCCTCTGTATCGATTTGATGCAGTGTGGTAGACATAAGTACTTGTACAGATTCACTAGCCCGTAGGTAATGAATCGTGTAGTGTGTAACACCCCAAATTTCGTAAGAATATTTTATTTAATTTATTTAAATATTATATTCGTGGATTTCTGTGAATTTTGGAGTTTCGTGTCAATGACGGTGTTTTGTGAACTTTTGGTTATTTAATTAAATAATAGTATATATTACGGAATATATTGTATTATTATTTATTTTAAATAATATTAGAGGAATTAAGGGTAAGACGGACATTTGAGGAGTATTAGTGGGAGTAGTATGGGAAAGCCCATATTTGAGGCCCAAGAGTTAAATTAACCAAAAAGGAGGAATTGAGGAGAATTAGGATTCATTTGTGGAGATCGTGAAAATAAGGAGAAAGTGCAGAGCTCTGAGGAAAACGGGAAAAAGGCGAGGATTTTCGTGAAGGTTTCCAAAGGCTCAAGAGAGAACTCATCGGATCGACAATCTAAGGTATGGGGAGTAATTTCCTTTCATTGTTTTCATTATAGGATTCGATGCGATTAAAGTGGATATTTGGGGATTTTGAAGTTTATGAGGGTTTACGGGTTTTGAGGTAAACTGATGATTTTGAGGGTATTTTGTGAATCGATTAATAAGAGTTGAATCTAATCGGGTAAAATAGACCTTGGGGCTGATTTCCCCTTCGCTGTTGTTTCAACCTTATGGTGAAGGGATTTATGGAGTTTATAGGAAGCTTGAGAGTTTTGAAGGTTTAGGGAAATTAAGGTTTCCCGTAGTGTCCTGAATCGACCTAACAGACGTAGGTTTTAAGCCTTTAAATTCCATGAGTCATTAGAACTGTTATAGGGATGTTTTTGGGTCATTTGGGGCTGTAATCGCAGGTGCTTGGAGGTTTTGGAGCTACTGAGGCGTAGCAACGATTTTTTGTAATCGCAGGTTCTCTAGGTGAACCGTTGCTTCGCTAGGCGAATGTTCGCCAAGGCTCGCTAAGCGAGCAGCGTAATGAATGCGTGATAACGTGGGAGGGAGTACTGAGATGATTTTGGAGAGGAAAGGTGGGCTTCTCTGGGAGGTTCGCTAAGCGAAGAAATCAGCGAGGAAGTTTGCTAAGCGAGTTAACTGGCGAGTATGACTGATGATTGTGTTCTGGTGTTGAGTGTGGGGTCTGTGAGGTTCGCTGGCTGCTTTGCTAAGCGAAGTCCACAACGAACAAGTTCACTAGGCGAATCCTGGAGCGAACTGCTGCTATCCGCAAATTTTGTTTATGCTGCTGTGCTGCTGTGATGTCTTGATGCTGTGATTTCTATGATGATTTTCTATGATGTTACTGATGATTATATGATGATGTTTTGGTGATTATTAGACGAATATGTGATGACATGACGTATATGAGAATTGATGAATGATGATGCACGTTATGATGTTTATTTGATAATGACGATTAGTGATGTTGTGCATCATACATTTAAATGCATACTCTGTGACGACGCTTCATTCCCATTGTGCGGATATGAGGTAATTATGACGTGCTCCAGTTCCGGTTGCGGGATCGATCCTATTGACGAGGATCTTTGGAGGGTTGATGGCCTAGTGTCCATCTATTATGGCGATTGATACCACATGCATGAGTCTTGTTGTGCATTTGCATTTAATTGGCATTGCTGTATTTTATGATGTTGTTAGTGATTTTGATGTTTCCTTGTGATGACCCTGAAGATGTTGTATATGAAGATAATTCCATTTTATGTATATCCTATTTTATAATGATTATGATGAATTGTGATTACTCACCCTGCCTGTTTGAATGTTGCCTCCACGTGGGTAACGTGCAGGTGATCAGGTTTAGTTGTGGATGCTTTCGAGGACCTTGAAGTTTATTTGCTTTTGGTCGATTTAGAGGGTCTTGCTCTGATAGTGTAACATCGGGTTGAGGTCCTTTGAGTCGAACTATGTTATTTCCTTTGAGTTGTTTCTGCTGCAAGATTTGTGGGGGTAGAAAAGGGTGTTACATTAGTGGTATCAGAGCCTGGTCGGTCCGTCCGGCCAGGTTTTTACGTGATGTCAGTCCCCTGTCAGTCGACGAGTGTGTGTACACTATCGATGTTTTAGTTCTTTTAACCTTGTTGGTGGTGTGCAGGATGGCTGGAAGAAATGATCATGCGATTGCTGATGCGTTGCAATAGATTACTAATGTGGAGACGCAACTGAATCCAAATGGTGGAGCTCCTGATGAGTTACGTGCTTTGGGGAAGTTTCAAATTAACAATCCACCGACTTTTGTGGGTACGCATGATCCATCAAGTACACACAAGTGGCTGAAGGCGATCGAGAAGATCTTTTGGGTGATGGGGTGATCTGATGAACAACAGGTTCAGTTCGGAACGCATATGCTTGAAGAAGAAGCTGAGGACTGGTGGGATAACACCCGTCAGAGACTTGCAGATGTTGGCACTGTGATAACTTGGGCTGTGTTTAAGCAGGAGTTTCTGGGGAAGTATTTTCCATAGGAGGCTCGTGGCAAGAGGGAAGTGGAATTCCTTAAGCTGAAGCAAGGAGATATGACTGTGGCAGAGTATGCCACAAAGTTCGAGGCTTTGGTGAAGTTCTGTCTGCACTACAATCGTGCTGATGTTGAGATGTCCAAGTGTCTCAAGTTAGAGAATGGGCTGAGACCAGATATTAAGCAGGGTATTGGGTATCAGCAGATCCGCAGGGCTGAGACCAGATATTAAGCAGGGTATTGGGTATCAGCAGATCCGCAGGTATGCTGAGTTGGTGGACAAGAGCAGAATCTACGATGAGAATAGCCGAGCTCGATCTGCTCACTATAAGCAGTTGAGTGAGAAGAAAGAGCAGTATAGGGGGAAGCCTTATACAACTTCAGCTGACAAAGGGAAGCAGAAGGCTTCAGATGGGAAAAAGGCAAGTGAGAGAGCAGCTCCCGCTTCTGGAAAGTGTCATAAGTGTGGCGAGGAAGGTCACCGTGCTGATGTGTGCACCAATAATGTGTTGAGGTGTTATAGATGCTGTAAGAAGGGTCATCGAGCTACTAATTGCAAAGATGGGGGTCCGAACTATTTCAATTGTGGTGAGAAAGGTCATATCAGTACTCAATGTGAGAAGCCGAAGAAGACCACGACTGCTGCTCAGACCAGTGGCAGAGTGTTTACTTTGAGTGGTGCAGAAGTGCCAGAGAAGGAGAACCTGATTCGAGGTACACGTGTTATTAATAATATCGAATTGGTTGCTATTATTGATACTGGTGCTACTTATTCTTTTATCTCGCTTGAATGTGCTAATAGATTGGGTTTGAAGTTGTCTAATATGAATGGGAATATGGTAATATAAACTCCAGCTAATGGTTCTGTTACTACTACCCTTGTGTGTCTAAGATGTCCTGTGACGATTTTTGAGAAGAGCTTTGTGATGGATTTGGTGTGCCTACCCTTGCACCAAATTGACGTGATCTTTGGAATGAACTGGTTGGAGTTCAACCGGGTTCATATCAATTGTTATAACAAGACTGTAGAGTTTCCTGAGATTGATGATAGTGGGGAGTTGATGTTCTTATCTTCTAAGCAAGTAGACGAACTTGTGGAAGACGAAGCTTTAGTGTTTGCAATGTTTGCATCATTGCAAATTAATCGTGAAGCTGCGAGTGTGGAGTTTCCTGTTGTTTGTAAATTTCCATAGGTGTTCCCAGATGACATCAGTGATTTTCCTCCAGAGCGTGAAGTAGAGTTTGCAGTGGACTTAGTACCAGGTACGAGTCCAGTGTCAATGGCTCCTTATCGGATGTCAGCTTCAGAGTTAAGTGAATCGAAGAAACATTTGGAAGAGTTGCTTGAGAAGAGGTTTGTTCGACCGAGTGTTTCTCCGTGGGGTGCTTCGGTGTTGCTAGTGAAGAAGAAAGATGGTAGCATGAGGTTGTGTGTCGATTATCGGTAGTTGAATAAGGTGACTATTAAGAATAAGTATCCACTTCCGAAAATCGACAATTTGATGGATCAGTTAGTAGGTGCTTGTGTGTTTAGCAAGGTTGATTTAAGGTCTGGTTATCATCAGATTCGAGTTAAGCCTGATGATATTCCGAAGACGGCTTTCAGGACGAGGTATGGACACTATGAATACACTGTGATGCCGTTTGGTGTATCCAATGCACCTGGTGTGTTCATAGAGTATATGAATCAGATTTTTCATGAGTATTTGGATAAGTTTGTCGTGGTGTTTATCGATGATATCTTGATATACTCTCGATCTGAAGAAGAACATGTCGAGTATTTGAGAACTGTGTTGCAAGTGTTGAAAGAGAAGAAGTTGTATGCAAAGCTGTCGAAGTGTGAGTTCTGGTTGAAGGAAGTGAGTTTCCTTGGCCATGTGATTTTGAGTGGAGGGATTGCTATTGATCTTTCTAAGATTGATGTCGTGTTACAGTGGGAGACTCCGAAGTCTGCGACTGAGATACAAAGTTTTCTGGGATTAGCGAGTTATTACCGCAAGTTTATTGAAGGCTTTTCTAAGTTGGCATTACCTTTGACTCAGTTGACTCGAAAGGGTCAAGCTTTTGTGTGGGATGTAACTTGTGAAGAGAGTTTTGTGGAATTGAAGAAGAGATTGACTACTGCTCCAGTGTTGATTTTGCCTAATCCAAGTGAATCTTTTGTGGTGTATTATGACGCGTCGAAGATGGGTCTTGGTGGAGTTTTGATGCAGACTGGGCATGTTGTTGCCTATGCTTCGAGACAATTGCGAGTTCATGAGAGGAATTATCCTAAACATAACTTGGAGTTGGCTGCGGTGGTGTTTGTGTTGAAGATTTGGAGACATTATCTGTTTGGCTCTAAATTTGAGGTGTTCAGTGATCATAAAAGTTTGAAGTACTTATTTAATTAAAAGGAACTGAATATGAGGCAGAGGAGGTGGTTAGAGTTGTTGAAGGATTTCGATTTTGATTTGAGCTATCATCCAGGCAAAGAAAATGTAGTGGCCGATGCATTGAGCAGAAAGTCGTTACATATGTCGATGTTTATGGTGAAAGAATTGGAGTTGCTTGAGCAATTTCGAGATTTGAGTCTGGTATGTGAAGCGACTCCTGACAGTGTGAAGTTGGGAATGTTGAAGTTGATTAGTAGTATTCTGGAAGAAATCAGAGTGGGGCAGCAATCTGATTTAAAGTTGGTTGACCAATTGGCTTTGATTAACCAAGGTAACGGAGGTGAATTCTGAATTGACGAGAATGGCGTAATGATGTTCAGAGACAGGGTGTGTGTCCCCGATGTCCTAGATATTAAGAATAGCATTCTGGAAGAAGGACATCGAAGTAGGCTGAGTATTCATCCCGGTGCTACGAAAATGTACCAAGATTTGAAAAAGTTGTTTTGGTGGCCATGTATAAAAAAGGATGTTGCGGAGTTTGTTTATGCGTGTTTGACTTGTCAGAAGTCGAAGGTTGAGCATCAGAAGCCTTTAGGTATGATGCAGCCGTTGAGGATTCCAGAATGGAAATGGGATAGTATTTCCATAGATTTTGTGGTGGGATTGCCAAAGACTATTAAGGGAAATGATTCAATTTGGGAGATCGTGGATAGATTAACTAAGTCGGCTGATTTCTTGCAGATGAAGATTAATCATTCCATGCAGAAGCTAGCCGAGATGTACATTGAGGAGATTGTGAAGTTACAAGGGGTACCTTCGAGTATTGTATCAGATAGAGATCTAAGGTTTACATCGAGGTTCTGGAAGAATTTGCAAGACGCGTTGGGTACCAAGTTGAGGATGAGTTTTACATACCATCCGCAGACGGACGGTCAGACAGAAATGACTATCCAATCTTTGGAGGATTTGTTGATGGCTTGTGTGTTGGATCATGGAGGATCGTGGGATATCCATTTACCGTTGATTGATTTCACGTACAATAATAGTTTTCATGCTAGTATTGGAATGGCGCCCTATGAAGCTTTGTATGGGAGAAGGTGTAGGACTCCGTTGTGTTGGTATGAATTGTTGAATGCAGAATAGGGCAAGCAAGCAAAAATATTTATTTTCGGAAAGAATTCCCTCCGGGATTTATGTCGTGTCCACAGAGATCGGTTAGAGGGAAAGAATGTCGTTCGACAATCTCTCGCGTTTATGAGTTTGGATTAAATTGGTTTACAACAAGAAAATAGAAAAGTAAACATTAAGACATAAAAACAACTTCATTCTTCAACAACAAGAAACTTATCAGGCGTGCACATAATCGACTCCTCACAAACTTAAACTTACCGACCAGTTATACTCCACCTACAATACTCCTCAATATCACCCAGCATCGCTCACAACACAGGTTATGTCTAACGCAAAGTTGAGCAAGCAACCGTGTTACTCTCTTCGTCACTCTCGCGAGCGAAGCCTCGAAACACGGAAGACATTAAGATTCGACGCCTATTGAAAATTGTTAGCTCTAAATCTATCTCTAGAATCCAGAAACTAACAGACAATCATGCCTAATCGAAGTTCACGAAAGTTATGTCTAACGCAACCCAAACCCCGCGCATAAAGCAAAAATCAGAGACAACCACCAATAAAGATTTGTAAAGCAAGTTTTATACAATGCCATGGGCGACAAATATACATGAGTTTGCAGCAAATACATATACACAACCCAACCATAAAGAAAAACACAAAGAAGAAGAGAAATGAACCAAAAATCTCGCGGATTGTCGGAGCCGATCGACGATCAATCCACCCCGGTTCATCCGTATGCATGCTCCACAGTTGTTTTCTAAGCTAATCAGTGAAAAATGAAGTTTGATGGAAGTGGGATCAAGAAACCCCAAAACCATACCTAACAAAATGAATGAAAATCTAATATATACAATCAGAATTTCGCAGGTTCACTAGGCGACCCTTTTACTCGCTAGGCGAGCCTCCAAAAATGGCACATAAGTGCCTCTGAAATGTTAAACCGCCCTTTCTTTCCTTCGCGGGTTCGCTAAGCGAACGATTTATTCGCCTAGTGAATGCTCGCTAGTTCATTCGCCTAGCGAACTATGGTCTTTTTCTCCTTTGCAACTTTCTGCCTCTACTCGCTGGGACCTTCGCCAGCCTTCGCTAGGCGAACCTTCGCTGTCACACTCGCTAGGCGAACATGACAGAAAAACAGCCCCTTATTTGACCACAACTTCTGCACCGTAGCTCCGATTTACGCACGGTCGGAAGTGCTGGAAAGCTTATTCAATGCTCTTCAAAACAATGGCATAATGGCCTTTATTAGTTACCTACAAAAATGCGATAAAAATCAATTAAACCAAGTAATATTTACACGTAACGCAATATATACACTAAAACGTAAAATAAACGTATTTTTAAACAAAGCGGGTTTTATTCAAACGATATCAACAAAAAGTATCGCTAAGTGCAACAAAACATATACACAAAAATAGGTACAATTTGCAGAATAGGGCAAGCAAGCAAAAATATTTATTTTCGGAAAGAATTCCCTCCGGGATTTATGTCGTGTCTACAGAGATCGGTTCGAGGGAAAGAATGCCGTTTGACAATCTCTCGCGTTTATGAGTTTGGATTAAATTGGTTTACAACAAGAAAATAGAAAAGTAAACATTAAGACATAAAAACAATTTCATTCTTCAACAACAAGAAACTTATCAGGCGTGCACATAATCGACTCCTCACAAACTTAAACTTACCGACCAGTTATACTCCACCTACAATACTCCTCAATATCACCCAGCATCGCTCACAACACAGGTTATGTCTAACGCAAAGTTGAGCAAGCAACCGTGTTACTCTCTTCGTCACTCTCGCGAGCGAAGCCTCGAAACACGGAAGGCATTAAGATTCGACGCCTATTGAAGATTGTTAGCTCTAAATCTATCTCTAGAATCCAGAAACTAACAGACAATCATCCCTAATCGAAGTTCACGAAAGTTATGTCTAACGCAACCCAAACCCCGCGCATAAAGCAAAAATCAGAGACAACCACCAATAAAGATTTGTAAAGAAAGTTTTATACAATGCCATGGGCGACAAATATACATGAGTTTGCAGCAAATACATATACACAACCCAACCATAAAGAAAAACACAAAGAAGAAGAGAAATGAACCAAAAATCTCGCGGATTGTCGGAGCCGGTCGACGATCAATCCACCCCGGTTCATCCGTATGCATGCTCCACAGTTGTTTTCTAAGCTAATCAGTGAAAAATGAAGTTTGATGGAAGTGGGATCAAGAAACCCCAAAACCATACCTAACAAAATGAATGAAAATCTAATATATACAATCAGAATTTCGCAGGTTCGCTAGGCGAACCCTTTACTCGCTAGGCGAGCCTCAAAAAATGGCACATAAGTGCCTCTGAAATGTTAAACCGCCATTTCTTTCCTTCGCGGGTTCGCTAAGCGAACGATTTATTCGCCTAGCGAATGCTCGCTAGTTCATTCGCCTAGCGAACTATGGTCTTTTTCTCCTTTGTAACTTTCTGGCTCTACTCACTGGGACCTTCGCCAGCCTTCGCTAGGCGAACCTTCGCTGTCACACTCACTAGGCGAACATGACAAAAAAACAACCCCTTATTTGACCACAACTTCTGCACCGTAGCTCCGATTTACGCACGGTCGGAAGCGCTGGAAAGCTTATTCAATGCTCTTCAAAACAATGGCATAATGGCCTTTATTAGTTACCTACAAAAATGCGATAAAAATCAATTAAACCAAGTAATATTTACACGTAACGCAATATATACACTAAAACGTAAAATAAACGTATTTTTAAACAAAGCGGGTTTTATTCAAACGATATCAACAAAAAGTATCGATAAGTGCAACAAAACATATACACAAAAATAGGTACAATTTGCACTTATCAAACTCTCCCCAACTTACATAATTGTTTGTCCACAAACAAGAATCGAACAAACTTGAAAATGCGCAAGAAATAACCAAAGAATGATGACTCAACAGGTTTTGAAAAACGGAAACGAATGAATGGTTCAGATGAAAACGGTACACACAAAAAGTAAATACTTACCACTAAACTGCAACGATAACATAGTCACGAAACAAAAGCAAAGTACAAAAGTCATGCCAAAAATTCTAAAACAACACAAGTTCAAATGTGAATCACACCTAGCAAAAACAATCATCGGTAGATGAAAAACACAAAATGAGGTTCTTTCACTCACACAACAATCTTGCAAACAAAAGACTAAATTATCCATACATCCACAAATTCACATTGAAAATACAAAGGCAAGAATCACAAGGGCTTTTCAAGGTTGTAGCGTGGTCGGGTAACCAACAAGGGGCAATTTCTCAAGGTAATTGAAACAAAAACTTGCCTAAACCTAAGGGAGTGATCAACTCACAAAGACTCAAACACAAAAATTCCAATCAACTTCTTCCAAAATCCCAAGTGCTACACAACACACAATACTTATTTAGCACAATTATTGTAACTCTTTTTGTTTCCTTTTTCAAGGATTTTTCTTTTTTCTTTCTTTTTCACTTTTTTTCTTTTCTTTTCTTTGTCATATTTTTCTCTTTTTTTCTTTTCTTTTTCAATCCTCATAGAATCCAACCAATGAGTAAACAACCATTCTCTCCCCAACTTGAATTCAACCGCATCATCATGTGAATACTCCCTACTTTCTAAGGCAAGGAAAAAATCCATACAACAACACATAGTTGAGGTCCAAGAAAAAACAAAATCCATTCAAAAATAAGTGAACTAAATACTCATAGACAAGCATTAAGTTCAAATAAAAACATGGATCAAAAAGCTCAAAGGGGTTACGAATTCTCACACACTCACAAGGTGAAATGACTATTTGGCTAAGGTAGTTGTGCTCAAAATGAAACAATTGCCTTGATCCTTTTCATGCATTCATATAATCAACACAAATAAAAGATTCAACATAATAAAATCCAGTTATAACAAGAATGTTGGTTCTCCGCGCATATATGAACAATAGAAGGCTACCTCACAAAAAGGTGGGAACTAAAGTGATTCACAATAAGAACAAGTATACAAAAGAATGGATGGCATGGAAGTTTGTAAAATGCCTAAGTATCATGAATATGCTACAGTATAGAAAGCGATAAATACATACTTCGGACGTGTACACAACTTACAAAGATCATTACCATACATCCGCAAGTTGAAACGAACCAACTTGGAAAATCACAACAGCATCCTCAAATAAATCAATCAAAATTTGCGAGCAAACAACAACCAAAAACCTTAGAAATGAAAAAACAATAAAAACATGCTTGTTTTACGTCGTAAGCTCGACGCCTTAACGGTGCTTAATTAGAAACTTCCTTCATTCATGCCATGGTGATGTCTCACCGCGCAACCAAAAGCAAACGTCCTAACCAAACACTTGAACAAATGTCAAAATGTACAAGTATCAATATAAACAAGTGAAAATATACAACATGTACGATATCTACAAAACTCAAAAACAAAGAAACTATCGCAATGCGATTCAATATCAAAACCAATCCCCGGCAACGACGCCATTTTGTTGAATGCAGAATAGGGCAAGCAAGCAAAAATATTTATTTTAGGAAAGAATTCCCTCCGGGATTTATGTCGTGTCCACAGAGATCGGTTCGAGGGAAAGAATACCGTTCGACAATCTCTCGCGTTTATGAGTTTGGATTAAATTGGTTTACAACAAGAAAATAGAAAAGTAAACATTAAGACATAAAAACAACTTCATTCTTCAACAACAAGAAACTTATCAGGCGTGCACATAATCGACTCCTCACAAACTTAAACTTACCGACCAGTTATACTTCACCTACAATACTCCTCAATATCACCCAGCATCGCTCACAACACAGGTTATGTCTAACGCAAAGTTGAGCAAGCAACCGTGTTACTCTCTTCGTCACTCTCGCGAGCGAAGCCTCGAAACACGGAAGGCATTAAGATTCGACGCCTATTGAAGATTGTTAGCTCTAAATCTATCTCTAGAATCCAGAAACTAACAGACAATCATTCCTAATCAAAGTTCACGAAAGTTATGTCTAACGCAACCCAAACCCCGCGCATAAAGCAAAAATCAGAGGCAACCACCAATAAAGATTTGTAAAGCAAGTTTTATACAATGCCATGGGCGACAAATATACATGAGTTTGCAGCAAATACATATACACAACCCAACCATAAAGAAAAACACAAAGAAGAAGAGAAATGAACCAAAAATATCGCGGATTGTCAGAGCCGGTCGACGATCAATCCACCCCGGTTCATCCGTATGCATGCTCCACAGTTGTTTTCTAAGCTAATCAGTGAAAAATGAAGTTTGATGGAAGTGGGATCAAGAAACCCCAAAACCATACCTAACAAAATGAATGAAAATCTAATATATACAATCAAAATTTCGCAGGTTTGCTAGGCGAACCTTTTACTCGCTAGGCGAGCCTCCAAAAATGGCATATAAGTGCCTCTGAAGTGTTAAACCGCCATTTCTTTCCTTCGCGGGTTCGCTAAGCGAACGATTTATTCGCCTAGCGAATGCTCGCTAGTTCATTCGCCTAGCGAACTATGGTCTTTTTCTCCTTTGCAACTTTCTGCCTCTACTCGCTGGGACCTTCGCCAGCCTTCGCTAGGCGAACCTTCGCTGTCACTCTCGCTAGGCGAACATGACAGAAAAACAGCCCCTTATTTGACCACAACTTCTGCACCGTAGCTCCGATTTACGCACGGTCGGAAGAGCTGGAAAGCTTATTCAATGCTCTTCAAAACAATGGCATAATGACCTTTATTAGTTACCTACAAAAATGCGATAAAAATCAATTAAACCAAGTAATATATACACTAAAACGTAAAATAAACGTATTTTTAAACAAAGCGGGTTTTATTCAAACGATATCAACAAAAAGTATTGATAAGTGCAACAAAACATATACACAAAAATAGGTTCAATTTGCACTTATCATGAATCGGGCGAGAGTGCTGTACTCGGACCTGAAATTGTGCAAGAGATGACTGGGAAGATTAAGGAGATCCAAGAGAGGATGAAAGCTTCGCAGAGTCGCCAGAAGAGCTATCATGATAAGAGGAGGAAAACACTTGAATTCTAAGAGGGAGATCATGTGGTTTTTAGAGTGACGTCAGTGACTGGTGTGGGTCGAGCTTTGAAGTCTAGGAAGCTCACTCCACGTTTTGTTGGTCCATATCAGATATCGCAGAGGATAAGAGAGGTAGGGTATCGAATTGCTTTACTGTCGTCACTTGCGAATTTGCATGACGTGTTCCATGTGTCTCAGTTGAGGAAGTACATTCTGGATCCGTCGCATGTGATTCAGATGGATGATGTACAAGTGAGGGATAATCTGACTGTGGAAGCATTGCCTGTGCGTGTCGATGGTCGAGAGACGAAGCAATTACAGGGTAAAGACATAACTTTGGTGAAGGTGTTGTGGGGTGGACCAGCTGGCGAAAGTTGGACTTGGGAACGTGAAGATCAGATGAGGGAGTCGTTTCCGACTCTATTTCCTTGAGGTAAATTTCGAGGGAGAAAATCCTATAAGTGGGGGAGGGTTGTAACACCCCAAATTTCGTAAGAATATTTTATTTAATTTATTTAAATATTATATTCATGGATTTCTGTGAATTTTGGTGTTTCGTGTCGATGACAATGTTTTGTAAAATTTTGGTTATTTAATTAAATAATAGTGTACATTATAGAATATATTGTATTATTATTTATTTTAAATAATATTAGAGGAATTAAGGGTAAGACGGACATTTGAGGAGTATTAGTGGGAGTAGTATGGGAAAGCCCATATTTGAGGCCCAAGAGTTAAATTAACCAAAAAGGAGGAATTGAGGAGAATTAGGATTCATTTGTGGAGATCGTGAAAATAAGGAGAAAGTGCAGAGCTCTGAGGAAAATGGGTAAAATAGACCTTGGGGCTGATTTCCCCGTCGTTGTTGTTTCAACCCTATGGTGAAGGGATTTATGGAGTTTATATGAAGCTTGAGAGTTTTGAAGGTTTAGGGAAATTAAGGTTTCCCGTAGTGTCCTGAATCGACCTAACAGACGTAGGTTTCAGGCCTTTAAATTTCGTGAGTCATTAGAACTGTTATAGGGATGTTTTTAGGTTATTTGGGGCTGTAATCGTAGGTGCTTGGAGGTTGTGGAGCTACTGAGGCGTAGCAGCGATTTGCTATAATCGCAGGTTCGCTAGGCGAACCATTGCTTCTCTAGGCGAATGTTCGCCAAGGCTCACTAAGCGAGCAGCACAGCGAATGCGCGATAACGTGGGAGGGAGTACTGAGATGATTCTGGAGAGGAAAGGTGGGCTTCGCTGGGAGTTTCCCTAAGCGAAGGAATCAGCGAGGAAGTTCGCTAAGCGAGTCAACCAGCGAGTGTGACAAATGATTGTGTTCTGGTGTTGAGTGTGGGGTCTATGAGGTTCGCTGGCCACTTCGCTAAGCGAAGGCCACATCGAATAGGTTCGCTAGGCGAATCCTGGAGCGAACTGCTGCTGTTCGCGAAATTTTGTTTATGCTGCTGTGTTGCTGTGATGTCTTGATGCTGTGATTTCTATGATGATTTTCTATGATGTTACTGATGATTATATGATGATGTTTTGGTGATTATTTGACAAATATGTGATGACATGAAGTATATGATTATTGATGAATGATGATGCACATTATGATGTTTATTTGATGATGACGACTAGTGATGTTGTGTATCATACATTCATATGCATACTCTGTGACGACGCTTCATTCCCATTGTGTGGATATGAGGTAATTATGACGTGCTCCGGTTCCGGTTGCGGGATCGATCCTATTGACGGGGATCTTTGGAGGGTTGATGGCTTAGTGTCCATCTATTATGACGATTGGTACCACATGCATGAGTCTTGTTGTGAATTTGCATTTAATTGGCATTGCTGTATTTTATGATGTTGTTCATGATTTTGATGTTTCCTTGTGATGACCCTGAAGATGTTGTATATGAAGATAATTCCATTTTATGTATATCTTGTTTTATAATGATTATGATGAATTGTGATTATTCACCCTGCCTGTTTGAATGTTACCTCCACGTGGGTAACATGCAGGTGATCAGGTTTAGTTGTGGATGCTTTCGAGGACCTTGAAATTTATTTGCTTTTGGTCGATTTAGAGGGTCTTGCTCTGATCGTGTAACATCGGGTTGGGGTCCTTTGAGTCGAACTATGTTATTTCCTTATTTTTGTTGTCGTTTGATGATATGGTTTTATATGTTGAAAACCTTTTTGGATTATTACGATGTTTGTTGAAAACTTGTTAATTGAGAATTTTGAGTTCTGCTGCCAGGTGAAGGCTTTAGAATTATTTTGGGAAAGACCCTTTGTTTAAAGGGAAAGTGTATTATTTTGATTTAAATGAGAAATGTGCACCCGTTGAGGTGATTTTGACACTTTACTCTGATATTTGAATTGTTTCTGCTGCAACATTTGTGGGGGTAGAAAAGGGTGTTACATAGTGGTCTTGGATGAAGCTTTGAAGCAAATCCAAGTTAACTTGTTAGTCAAGGATGCTTGACTGGACTTTATATTGGAAGGGGTGTCTTTCAATAGGGATGATACAATTATGAGGTATTAACTGTTAGATAATAACAGGTTGTGATTTAGGGAGTGAGATGGGTTTCTTTTATCAATTAGATGTGACTTCTAATGATAAAGTCTTCATTGGGTAGTGATAGGTTAGCGTGGGTGCTTTCTGTAAACCTGAGGTTGTTTACATAAAACTATACTACTGATAGTGAATTCTTCTTCCTGGATTGGTATCCCTCAGATGTAGGTGAGTTGCACCGAACTGGGTCATCATATTCTGTGTTGTTTATCATTCTGCAATTTACAGTTCAGTTTTGATTAACATGTTGGATTAGATGTCGTAACATCTGTGATTCTGCAGTTCTGATATTCAATGCATCAGTATGCTGTTATGCCTTTTTGTTTAATTGTTTATGCAGAACAATGTCTTGACATGTGTTAGGACATCTGATGTCTGCAATGCTAGAATTTCACTAGGTCTAGGTCTTCTTTTATAATCTTCTGTTTCCTTTGGCTTCGAATCTTCTGTTTATTTCTTCCTTGATCCATGTTCTGATTGCTCCTTAAATCTTGCAACAGATTTAGAAACATCCTGCAATATCAGCTCAAGATGTCGAGACAATCGTTAGGACATCATATCTGATCAGTCTTCTTTCATCAGACTTCTTCATGTTTAAACATATCTTTTGACATTCTGTTCTTCCAAAAATTTGCTCAAATCAGCAGAGCTTTCACCTCCTTTAGTTTCCTTCCTCTCTACTGAAGCTCATTTTGTTCCCCATTGATAATGGCTTTGAGCCATATCTTCAATGAGCTCACATGCTTCAGGGTAGGGTTTGTTCATCAGGGCACCACCAACGACGGTTTCAATGGTCATCTTCGTGTTATAGAGAAGTCCATTATAGAAGGTGTGAATGATTAGCCATTGTTCTAGGTCGTGGTATGGACAGACTCTTAATAGTTCTTTATACCTTTCCCAAGCGTCGAAAAGAGATTCGCCATCTTGTTGAGTAAATCTGGTTATTTGGTTTCGCAGGACATCATTCTTGCTTGGTGGAAAGTATCTAGCAAGGATTACTTTCTTCAGGTCATTCTAAGTTGTGATTGAGTTTGCTGGGAGAGAGTCTAGCCATGATCTTGCTCTATCTCTAAGGGAAAAGGGAATAGTCATAGACGTATTGCCTCAAGAGAAGCACCATTACTTTTCAAGGTATCGACTAGTTGAATGAACATTTTTAAGTGTTGGTTCGGGTTCTCTGTTGGGAGATGAACAAATTGGTTATGTTGTACGATTTGCAATAAAGAGGTTTTTAGTTCAAAGTTATTGGCTGGGATTGTAGGGTTGACAATACTATAATAGGGTTCTTCATTAGAAGGTATTGCAAATTCCTTAAGTGGTTTTCGGTCTTGTTCTTCTGCCATTACTCTCCTAATTCTTTGCAGCAATAGTCGGGCACGTGCGTATCTTTCTGGTTCAACTATTGGATCTTTTAAAGTTTCGGTACTGCGAGTTCTTTGCATTGACCAGCAAAGGGTGCCTTAATCTAGATGGTGTAATAATTAGGGTACGATATTTGACGTAATTGGTCCCCGACAACGGCGCCAAAAGCTTGATGTGTGCTATCCAATTGAAGTAAGAAAAGTTCTAAGGGTGAAAAAGATTAAAATTAAAATGCAAGCAAATTGAGAGAAAAGATATTAAAATCGAAAGGTAAGAATAGGCTTGAAATTGAAATGCAAATAACATAAAATGTCAGAAAACGTAAAGGGAATCGAAAAACTTTAATGCATAAAAAGAGCTTTAACGTAAAATTGCTTGAAATGTGTAAAATGGCGGTGTTGAAACAAAATGTTCTAATTATGTCAAAACTATTTTATTTTCATTTACCATAATTTTAAATATCATGACAATATATCTTAAATGCACTTGTGTTACACGTGATGATCAAAGAGATATAAAAAAGGTATTATGGTGATAAAATCTCATGGGTGTGCACTAAGAAAATAAAGTAAATGACACTCTCGTAATATCAAAGCAAAGCCAAGGATCAAGATTTTATGTGATGAGTATCAATATCATTATACGACATTCTTGTAAATGAGAAGACTTTCTATATTACACTACAATGACAAAACCGTAATTATTTGTGGCAAGATTGTAAATAAATTTTCATACTCAGGACAGTCTTGGTACTCAAAAGTAAAGAGGGTCAGAAACTCTATAAAAGGATATTTGCTCTTCACTTTTATTTACATCAAACAAAGGCAAAAATTCAGAGAAACAAGTCATCACATTTCTCATCAAAATTCTATCTCACTAAAAACACAATCTTAGAATCATGAAATCCCACTTCTAAGATTATTTTCACATATTCCTTACTCATCTATTGAATATTTGTGAAATTCGTTTTTCTTACAAGTACCTTTATAGTGTTGTAAACTTATTCATGGAAAGGTTGTTCTTGAATAATATTGTAAGCTAGTTGTAGCTGAATTTAGTTCTTGTAAGCCTGGTGAGACTAGAAGAATATATTCTATTGTAAAAGGTCAAAGAAAGCTGATAAGCATTTATTGGAAAATCTCACATGAAATTGTGGGGACTGGAGTAACCAAGTTTGGTGAACCAGGATAACTCTTTGTGTGATTCTTCCTTGAATTTTTCATTTCAAATTATTTACACACAATCAATTCACACACATACTTTAACAAGTTTATTTCTCTGATATATATTTATATGTTTTAAAAAAAACAAAAAATGGTCACTATTCAACCCCCCCTTTCTAGTGACATTTATATTTACTTCAATTGGCATCAGAGCTAGGCTCTAAGAAAGAAACCTAACAAGTGTAAGAGAAAAAGATCCAAGGAAAATGGCAGAACAAACAAAGTTCATACATGAAGGAGGATCAGCACATAGACGAACTTACTTTGATGGATCGGATTACTACTACTGGAAAGGTAATGAGGTTGTTTCTGTTATCACAAGACAACAACATGTGGTCAGTTGTAGAAAATGGAAACTTTGTACCAATGGCAACTCCAACAGATGGAACAACCTCAACACCAAAACCACAACGTCAATGGAATAAAGAAGAAAATGATAAAGTACTTTTAAACTCTAAAGCTCAATTATTCTTATCATGTGTGTTAAGTAAAGAAGAATATGATAGAACAGAAGAATGTACAACTGCAAAAGAAATTTGGGATGCTCTTCAAATTCACCATGAAGGAACAAGTCATGTCAAAGAAGAAAGAATAGACATGGGAATAAAAAAATTTGAAACCTTTGAGATGAAAGAAGATGAGACAATAGGTGAAATGTTTGCTAGACTCACTATTATTACAAATGAACTTTGCTCTTTAGGCAAGACATACTCAACTCAGGATAGAATCAGAAAAATACTAAGAAGTCTTCCAAAAATATGGAGACCTATGTTAACTGTAATCACACAATCAAAAAAGCTTAAAGAATTACCGGTTAAAGAACTAATTGGATCTTCACATGCACATGAAGTCCTGCTTATTGAAGACAAACGACAAAGAAAAGGAAAAATGATTGCACTTAAGACATCACACAATCATGAAACTGAAAATGAAAAATCACAGGAGTTCAAACAAGAAGGTACTCATACTCATTCTGAGGATGAAGAAGAAATAGCCCTAATATCAAGAAAAATTCAACAAATGATTCTAAGAAGGAATCAACTTTGAAGACCATTTCAAAACAAAAAGGAAACTCAAAGAAATGAAATAGACAAGAGAAAAATTACATGTTATGGATGCAACAAAATAGGAAACTTCAAAACATAATGTCCTATGAATAAAAAGACACCTAGACGTTACCCCTTCAAAATGAAATCAATGATGGCCACCTGGGAAGAATAAGATAACTCAAATTCAGAAATTATGAAGAAGCAAATATATGTTTAATGACGAGCTCAAATTTAGAAGAGGTAAATCTTTCTAACTCCTATCATACATGCAAAACTATGGAAATACTTTTTGATAATCTTCTTAAAGATTCATAAATCTTATCTCAAAAATGCATCTATCAAAGAGAAAAAAAAATTCTTTAGATAACTAAAGAAAAAGAAAATTTGCAAGACTTGAATGAAAGAAATAAAAAATCATTCAAGACTTACAAGATGGATATTTCAATTTATCTGAGCATTAGAAAATATTGAATAACAAAACCAAACCACCTGTCACTCAAAAAAATTTTGAAAAAGAAAAAAAAAAGATTCTAAAAAAATGAAGAATTAGAAAGAGATATTTCAAAATTCATAAAATCAACTGAGACCCTTCAGAAAATCATGGGATCTCAAGTAGGAATCTTTGATAAAGCATGTATTGGTTTTAATATTTCAAAAAATCAGAAGATATATAAAAACTTTTTTATTCCTGATAGTAAAAGAAAGAACTCCATAACCTCTCCTCCAGACAACAACTGCAAAAAGAATACATATCCAATCAAAGGGTATGTGGTTAAGAAATGTTGTTACTGCAAAAAAACAAATCATCATGAATCAAAATGTTTTTTTAGAAAAGGAAGAAAATGTTCTTATTGTAATCAAGTAGGTCATCATGAATCTAGATGCTTTGGTAAAATAAAACCTCTTCAAACAACTAACAAACAAGGACCCAGGACTATATGGGTACCTAAGAAAGTTACAAATTATAATGCAGGAATGTCTGCTAACTATCAAGAAAAAACTATGGTATCTGAATAGTGGATGCTCAAGACGCATGACTGGAGATAAATGAAACTTCATATCATTAAAAGAAAAAGATGGTGCATTTGTAACTTTTGGAAATAATGAGAAAGCTTTCATCAAAGGTATTGGAACTATTGGTAAGAATAATTTTGCTCAAATTAAAAAGTTTCAATATGTGGAAGGATTAAAACATAACTTACTTAGCATAAGTCAATTATGTGACAACGGCTTTGAAGTCATGTTTAATTCAAACACATGTGAAATAAAAGAATCATCCTCTGGAAAAGTTTTCTTTACTGGATCAAGATAAAAAAATCTTTACATTATATACTTAGATGATCTTCCTACAACATCTTGTCTCATATCTATTGACAAAGATAAATGGATATGGCATAAGAGAGTTGGTCGTATAAGTATGAAAACAATCTCAAAACTTTCTAAACTTGATCTAGTAAGAGGACTACCCAAGATAAGTTTTGACAAAGATCAAATCTGTGAATCATGTATAAAAGGAAAACATGTCAAGAGTAGTTTTCACCCCCAAAAACATTGTTTCAACAATTAAACCTCTTGAACTACTTCACATTGATCTTTTTGGTCCTGTCAAAACTTTAAGTATGAGTGGTGAGAGATATGGTTTTGTCATTGTAGATGATTTTTCAAGGTATACTTGGGTTCTTTGCTTAAAAAACAAGGACGATGCATTTGATGCCTTCAAAAATTTTTGCAAAAAAATTCAAAATGAAAAAAATTCTAATATCATCTCTATTAGAAGCGATCATGGAGGTGAATTTGAAAATTCTTACTTTAAAGAATACTTTGATGAAAATGGGATATCTCACAATTTTTCTTATCCAAGAACTCCTCAACAAAATGGAGTTGTAGAAAGAAAAAATAGAACCTTACAAGAAATGGCTAGAACCATGCTAAATGAATCAAAAATTGAGAAACATTGTTGGGCCGAAGCCATAAACACGTCTTGTTAAATCCTAAACAGGGTCTCAATTTGAAAAATTCTGAATAAAACCCCCTATGAGTTATGGAAAAACGGAAAACCAGATATATCATGCTTTCACATCTTTGGTTGTTATTGTTTCATTTTAAATAATAAAGATAACTTAGGCAATTTTGATTCAAAATATGATAAAGGATTATTTCTTGGATACTCTATTTCATCTAAAGGTTTTAGAGTATATAATCTCAGAACTAAGTGTGCAGAGGAAAGTATGCATGTTATATTTAAAGAAACTAATGTTTTTTATGAGACATTTTGTGATTAAGATGAAGAACTTCTTATCAAATAAAAAATTGACAAGAAACAAGATGACCAAGAAGTTTTCTCCAAAAAATGCCAAAAGGATGGAAAACTGTGACTGATCATCCTCATGAATTAATAATTGGGGACACTGCTGACAAAGTGAGAACTAGACAATTTTTTAGAGATAAGACAAGCAACATGGCAATGATATCTCAAGTTGAACAAACAAATATTCTTGAGGCCATCAAAGATAAACACTGGATAGAAGCCATGGAAGAAACAAGGTATGGAATTTTGTTCCTTGTCCTCAAGAAAAAACCATAGTTGGAACAAGACGGGTCTTCAGAAATAAATTAGATGAGAATAGAGCATTCATCAGAAATAAAGCAAGACTAGTTGCTCAAGGATATAATTAACAAGAAGGCATTGATTATGATGAAACATATGCTCTAGTTGCAAGGTTAGAAGCAATTAGAATTCTTTATGCATATGCTGCTCATAAATGCATCAAACTATTTCAAATGGACGTAAAGAGTGCATTTTTAAATGAAGAAGTTTTTGTTCATCAACCTCCTGGTTTTGAGGATAAAGAAAAACCTACTTATGTCTTCAAACTTACAAAATCTCTATATGGCCACAAACAAGCTCCTCGTGCTTGGTATGAACGATTAAGTTTATTACTTGTTCAAAATAAGTTTTCAAGAGGTCAAACTGATACAACTTTTTTCAAAAAAACTCACGACTCAGATTTATTGATCGTTCAAATTTATGTTGATGATATAATCTTTGGATCTACAAATGAAGTAATGTGTGAAGAGTTCTCTAAACTAATGCAAAGTGAATTTGAAATGAGTATGATGGGAGAACTTAGATTCTTTCCTGGATTACAAATAAAACAAAGAGATTATGGAAATTTCATTTGTCAAGAAAAATATACTAAAGATCTTCTGAAAAAATACAAGATGAATGAAGCCAAGAAAATGGTCACTCTTATGCATCCATCATCAATCTTGGACAAATATGAAACAGGAAAAGAGGTATCTGAAAAGGAGTATCGAGGTATGATATGATCTCTTTTATATCTAACTTCTAGTAAACTAGATATTGTATTTTTTTGTAGGACTATGTGCAAGGTTTCAAACTTCCCCAAAAGAATCACATCTCGCAACTGTAAAAAGAATATTCAGATATCTTGCTGGAACTACAGATCATGGTCTTTGGTATAGCAAAGGATCTCATTTCGATCTTGTAGCCTATTGTGATGCTGACTATGCTGGAGATCAAGTTGAAAGAAAAAGTACTAGTGGAGCATGTCAATTTATTGGACAAGCATCAGTCAGTTGGTCTTGCAGAAAGTAAAGTACAATCGCTTTATCCACTACTAAAGTTGAATATGTCTTAGCAGCAAATTGTTGCTCACAAGTTCTTTATATTAAAAATCAACTAGAAGACTTTTCCTTAAGGTATGATAAAATCTCTATCCTCCGTGATAACACCAATGCAATTAACCTTTGAAAAAATCCAATTAATCATTCTAGATTTAAGCATATAGAAATAAAACATCATTTCATCGGGGATCATATCCAAAAGGGTGATATAGAACTTATTTTTATAAATACGGAAAATCAGTTGGCTGACATTTTCACCAAACCTTTAGTTGAAGAAAGATTTAATTTCATCAAAAATAATCTTGGTATTATTCATATGGCAAAAAATTAATTATTTAAAAAAATGGGGGGGGGAGAGGAAATTTTTATTTCATGCGTTACCTATTTTATAGGAGGATGACAATTTTTTTTTTCATGCGTTTCCTATTTTAGAGAATGAAAATCCAAAATTAAACGGAGGACCACAAATGTCTCACACAAAGCTCCATATTATTAATTTGATTTTATTATTATTTTATTTTATTTTAAAACGATGATATGGTTAGGAAACATCATCATTAAAGTAATTATTATTTCATCTTCTCTCTCTCTTTCCTTTCCTCACACGTTTCTGTATTTTTCAAAAAACCATACTTCTAGTCGTTGCAGCACTCAGCTATGCTACCTTCACCGCCAAAGCCACCCATTCCCTTGCTGACACGTATCTGTAGTGAGCGATTTTGGATGCGGTTCTTAAGCGTTGTCGCTCTTTGGGGTTTACTACAGGTCGATTCATTTTTTATCATATTGTGAGCTGACTAAGGAAGGGAAATAGATGTCTCCAATTAACCCTGCTTGCATACTGAGTTTAAACAGCGGTCTGTTAGGTTACGGATGCTATATGGTAATGGGGCCTTTCTTTCTTCTTACTTTATTAAGGTGGAAAACTGGGACTATTCATGGGGAATTTGTCAGATTTGGTGGAGATAGGGGACTTTAGGTTTTTGGATTAGTGTGCTCGCTAAGATTTTTCTTTCAATCTTATGCCTACGTATTCCCGTTTACCGAAACAGGGAAATCAGAGCGTTCGTAGTTCCTCCTATTCTATGGGAGGAAAAGGGTGTTTTGGTGTCTTGTTCAAAGCCCAAGACGTGAAGCGAAAGGTGATCTATATCTTGTTCAAAGCCCAAGATGTGAAGCTGAAGGTGGTTTGTATCTTGTTCAAAGCCCAAGATGTGAAGCTGAAGGGTCTATTTGTATCTTGTTCGAAGCCCAAGATGTGAATCTAAAAGGCGTTGTCTTTAGAGAGAATTTGTCATCTCTAAAGAGGGTCTGTTTGTCACAACTGTTTATAAAGGAGAATTACTTTAACCGGGATATGTGAATCCGGCAATGCCATAATTTCCTTTATAGGGGGGTTCCAACCTGAAGGAAAAGACTTTAACTCAGTGTAGAACAATGTTATCTTTCCTTAGGAATTTTTCTTGCTAAAAGAGGGACAGTGGCATGGATGTAAATAATCCAGAGGCTTGCCGCTTACAGCGATTAGATGAAGGGGAAGGATTTGTTGATGTTTGTGTACTATGAACGAGGCACAGCTTTGATGCTAAAAGGTTGATTGGCTCAACCTGGGTTTTCTTATACAAAGCCTAAGAGGAGGCTATTGGCCCAACAAGAGGGAGTTTTTATGTGTCTCGTACGAAGCCCGAGAGAGAGGCTAAAAGGGTTGACTCAATAGGAGAATCTTTTATACTCAACAAGAGAGTGTTTTTGTATCTCGTACGAAGCCCGAGATGGAGCCTAAAGATGGTGACCCACCAAGAGAAACTTTTATACTCAACAAGAGAGTGATTTTGTATCTCGTACGAAGCCCGAGATGGAGGCGAAAGATGGTTGACTCAACAAGAGAGTCTTTTATACTCAACAAGAGAGTGTTTTGGTATCCCGTACGAAGCCCGAGATGGAGGCTAAAAGGTTTGACTCAACAAGAGAGTCTCTGTATCTCGTACGAAGCCCGAGATGGAGGCTAAAAGGGTATTGTTTCAGTTGAGTGACAGGTCCAGTATGTTGGTTAAGAGAAAATCAGTTCTTATATGAGTAATGTTGCACTCATGGATTTGATCTGAGGATCGGGATTATTTCCTGTTCTCTAAGGAAACGGGGAATCCAAAGGGTATTTGAGACTGTCCAAGTCTGCGGGCGTTTCCTTAATTGAGAATGTCTCCGAGACTCGAGGAAATTAGACTGTCCAAGTCTAGAGTTTTATCTTTTGTACTATGCTTAAAGAAACATTTGTAGTACGTTCACGGTAGAAAGATCTAGACTCTTTGAAAGACTGTTCTATTAAGATGACTAATTTCTGTTCCTATACCTCTAGGAGGTCGTCGGGACAATTTGTACGAAGCCCAAGAGGAGGCTATCATTCCCGGAGGAAGAAATCATTTATACGAAGCCTAAGAGGAGGCTGTGAATACTTCTAAGAAACCGACGGGTCCTTGTACAACGCCCAAGAGGAGGCGGGGATGCTTTTAAGAAGCCTGTGGGTCCCCAAACCCCGAGAAGTTCAAGACAGGCTATTCACAAAGAATAGATCAAGCCAGGAAAGTTCAAGAATTTAGAAGAAACTCAAGAGATGCAATTCACGGAGAACAGATCATGTCTGGGGCGTAGAGTTTCTTGACAATTCCTAGTATTGTCTATTTCTAAGAATGATCGAAACGGCTTTACCTAGTGCTAGACGTAGTCGCCGGGAAAACTCTAAATATCTATACTATTATTAGACAGTTGATATGAGTTTATGAAAGAAGACTTACAGCGAAACAGCCCCACAATACAGTTATATGTATATGAAAGCGGTAAATGAAAGCATATAAACACTTACTTGGTTGTAAAGCTTCCATGTTGTTTGGTTAGTTGTTCAACAAAGAAAGATTGAAAACAACAGTATATTTCAAAATCAAAGGAGAAAGTGCTTTGAAAGGAAAAATTGGGGATTACAGCTCAAGGAGAGGCCCAGGGTTTTAGTAGTGATTGCACTGTGATATGAGTTTGTACAGTGGGACTTATACAAGTGACTGAGGCCAAAAAGTTTTCTGTACAAGGGGAATGGGTTTTACACTCTCTCAAGAGGCCTAAAAAAATTATTTAGAGAAAATAAGTGGGTCTTACTACGTGAGGGTAGACCCAGATGATTTTGTTTAAAAATGGCGATCGCGCCGAGGTTTTAGAATGTACAGAGGGACTTATACAATAAGTGAGGCCCCAAAATGGGTTATGTAAAAAAAGAGGGTTGGGACTTACACTCTATTAGAGGCCCAAGTGAGTTTTAAGAAAAGAAATGGGTCTTACTACTTGAGGGTAGGCCCAATGGTTAATTTTGAAAAGGGCGACGATCGCACCGAGGTTTTGGAAACACCGTGGGTCTTATAAAATGACTGAGGCCCAAAATTTTGGTATTTACAAAGGAATTGGGTCTTACACTCTATTAGAGGCCCAAAGGTTTAAAAATGAAAAGAAATGGGACTTATAGCTCAAGGAGATGCCCAACGGTCTTTTTTGTTAAAATGTGACGATCGCTCTGAACTTTGTAAATGTACAGAGGGACTTATACAATATCTGAAGCCCAAAATATTTTATTTACAAAAGGGGTGGGACTTACACTCTATTAGAGGCCCAAAGTGTATTTTAGGAAAATAAATGGGGCTTACAACACGAGGGGGGCCCAAATGATTTTCAGTTTGAAAATGACGATCGCGCCGAGATTTTTAACGTATCGGGACTTATACAATAACTGAGGCCCAAAATATTTTTGTACAAAAAGGGTTGGGTCTTACACTCTATTAGAGGCCTAAGTGTTTTTGAAAAAAGATTTGTTAGGGTAAAAATCAAAGAAACCCCAATTTCATTTTTTAAAGGCATTTTTCAAAGAAAAATCAAGTAAAAAAATGATAAAAATATCAAATAAAATCATTAATCATGTTATAAACAATGATTAAGGTTTATGAAAAAGTATTTTATCCACATGAATATTTAAAATCATTTTGGTTTTAAAAATCAAGAACAAGAAATCATTTTAAAAGCATTTAAAATAATTTAAAACAATATTTTTGAATATATTAAAAATATATCAAATAATAATATTTTTTTGTGATTTTTTGTGGATTAAAATATTATGGAGTATGAATAAGAAGTGTGTAAAACAGAATTGGAAAATGATGATTTTTGCTATGTAAAAGAATTGGTTGAGTTTTGAAGATAAACTAAGAGAAAGAGGAAAGATGTCACAACATCACATTCGACATCTTTCATGAGTTTTGAAGATAAGAGAAAATGGGAAGACGTCACAACATCACATTTGACATCTTAAAAAAACCAGAACTGCACCTTGGTTTTCAACATTTTTTTTTATCAAACTTCAAACATTCATAACTCTCTCAATTTTTAACGAAATTAAAATCCGTAAGAACCTATCTTGACCGATTTTTCGCAAGGAATCCAAAGGTATCACTCATACATACTGAAACTTAATGTACATCACACACAAGGCAAAAAACCAGAACTGCATGTTGATTTTAAACATCTTTGCTTATCAAACTTTCAACACTCATAACTCTCTCAATTTTTAACGAAATTAAAATCCGTAAGAACCTATCTTGACCAATTTTTCGCAAGGAGTCCAATGGTATCACTGATACATACTGAAACTTAATGTACAACACACACAAGGCAAAAAACCAGATCTGCACCTTAAGTTTAAAACAACATAAACTCCACATATAAGCATGTTAAAGTGCAAACAGTATGAGGATCATAACATACACATTAAGGACTACATTTTTGCTTCAAGAATTGTTCAATATGATGCATGTATGTGGGCATCAAAGGAAAGCATGATTCAAAGAATTCAAGTTGTGAATTTTACCTCTTTTTTGGAGATTTTGTGCAACCTACCAAGTGCTTTGTTCCAGAAATGTTTTGATGCTTTGAACACCCTCAAATGACCTCTTAGAAGCTTTTAGGATGGTTGGAATCAGCTGGAACCTGCAAAAACACAAACCGGCCCTTTCTTGCAAAAGGGGTTAAAGTGGCCAAAATAGCAACTCTCTCAAATGGTGTTCCAGATGTTGGGAACCATTTGGGATAGTTCAAAGATGATATTTGGAGTGTGTTTGAGGTTTTATCTGGTTTGGAAAGTGACTGAATCAAGACATGGCTTGAAAAATGCAAAAAAGTCCAATTTTGAGGTTTTGAGATGTGACTTTGTGAATTAAGGATTACAGGTCACTTGTGATAGTTTGGATCACCTACATATGATGTTTATGAGGTGTTAGGATCATGAGATGTGATGGAAATGCTCTCTAACTCAAAAACTCAGAATTACCTTACTAAAGAAGGCATTTTAGAGTGAAAGAAGTGATTTTGAGGAAAGCATCTGTTTGATGGCTTTGGTATACTCAAACTGAGCACAAATGAGCTCTATTTATAGTAGAGCAAGTTTGTTTTAGGAGAAATAGTGATTGGCAACTGCAGCAGAGGTTTGTTCAATGTTGGCCAATGAGAATCCAAGTCTCCTCTAGCCATTGACTAGAGGTTAGGGCACAGGCTGCTGGTTCCCTAGTTGTTGGAGGAATCTTAACTGAATTCAGTTAGAGGAAGCTCAGCTCATGCCACCTCTAAGCATCCATTAAATGCTCCAAACCAAAATTGGAGTCTTGTCTCTCTTTTAGCGTTTTTTAGGTTTGGCATGCTACTTGTGGAATCTTGGACTTGGGAGGCTTATGGATCAGATCATCCCCCTTGGATTTGATCCTCAGATGTGTCCAAAATGATGACAAGGCTTGGAAATTCGTGTGGCACAAGAAATGTGCAAATCTGTCCTGAAACATGTCTTAAAAATCAGCTGCAGCAAGCCTTGTTGTAAAATCCATAACTTCTTGCTCAAGAATGATAAATGGTTGTTCCAGGGCTTTATGGAAAGCTGAGATGACATACTTCAACTTTGATGTTTGACCCTAGACTTGGTTCAACTTGGATCATGGAGAAAAACATCCTTGAAGTTGGGACATTCTTGTTGAAAAAATAGTAATGATGTCCTATGAAATATTGGAACATCTGACAACTTTGAACATTAATAGTTCCAAACTTTAATCACTTGTATCTTTTAATCCACTATGATATTTTGAGTTGAATTGAATTGCACCCTTGATGCTTGTCATGCATGGTGACAAAGCTTGAAAATTGTGTGGCACAAGAAAAAGTGCACAAAATCTGTCCAAAAAAACAGCTGCAGCAAGCCTTCTTGTAAAGTCCATAACTTCCTGCTCGAGTGTGATAAATGGACGTTCTACAACTTTCTGGAAAGCTGAGATAACGTACTTCAACTTTGATGTTCAAGGTTTGTGAAGATAAGACATGTAAAGTTGTCAAAAATGACCTTGAACTTGTGTGATCAAATCTGTCCTAAAAGCTGTCATGAAAATTCTGTTTTATCAATGCTTTTTGCAGAGACCATAACTTTCTGCTCGAGAATGATAAATTAGCTTTCTAGGACTCTCTGGAAAGGTGAGATGATGTACTTCAATTTTCATGCCTAGGGTTTTTCCTGAATCAACTTGGATCATGGAGAAAAACATCCTTGAAGTTGGGACATTCTTGCTGGAAAAATATTAATGATGTCCTATGAAATGTCAGAACATTGGACATTAAGAATTCCCAACTTTGATCACTTATATCTTTTAATCCTTATGATATTTTGAGTTGATTCCTTCTACAATGTTGAAGTATCAAATACCCTCTTTAAAAGTAGCTCTTACGCAAAATCAATGGATGCTTGGATCAATAGTTACAACCTTGAAAAGTTGTGCACTTGAACATGATTTTAACTTAGAAAAATTTTCTAAGTTTCTTTCAATTTGATCAATTTTGCAATTTTGCATGATTTCTTGATTTAAATTTGATCAAATTAAATCATCCATCATATTTTCTTGAGTAATGGCTTGTGAAGCTCAAAGTTGACCAAAAGTCAAACTTTGACTTTCTGCGTCAGTTGACTTTGTATTAGATGAACTTGAGGCTTGATCCACTTGAAATGTTGCACTCTTGTGCTTAATTCTTGATGTGGGAGTCCTCTTGATTCTTTGTGGGTGTTTAAGAGGTTAGACAAGTTGAAGATCATGTCATTCCTTGATTGATCATTTGTTTAAAGGCTCTGAGAGGGCTTGAAACCCTAAGCTTGATTGTAGTGAATACTCAACAATTCCTTGAGGAGATTGATGAGGCACAAAGGTACATATATATTATGATGATGATTTACATAATGATGGGAAATATTAGTGGTCAAAATTTGGGGTATGACAGATGCCCCTATTTAATCTTCTTGGACCCGAAGGTGTGAATGGCGAAGGTATTCGGGCATTCGGGGTGCAAGAGGATTAAATATCAAAATACCCGAAATTTCGATGGTGGTTATGAATGGTAGCTTACACATTTATCTTCTTTTGCTAAGCAATGATGCTTAGAAAAGGTAAACTTCCCCGCGTTCCTGGTTTCCTACCAAGGAACTGGTCTCAGTTTCTGAAATAAACTTCCCCTCGATCCTGGTTTCCTACCAAGGAACTGGTCTTAGTTTCTTTTGTCAATAAACTTCTTGACAAGGGACTCTATTCGTAGCGGTTTTCCTCAAACTTCTCGCCGAATTTTCCTGGGGAGATGTCATTTGACGAAAAAAGTTTTGATGTCAGACTTGCTGGGGAACCTATTCGTATGAATTGTAGAGGTACACAAACTTCTCTGTTTGGAGACGTCATTTGTCGATTCTACTGGGGAAAGCGAGTCTCTTGAGAGACTGTTTCCGCTTAGGGGTGTTACATCATACTTTTCCTGAGGTCTTTTCAGAGAAATGCCATACGATGTACCCCAATTTTGAGGGGCTTTCTCTGGGGATTTTCCTTAATCCGGGAAAGCGAATATATCATCTTCAATGGCGAAGAGTGATATTTGTTGAAAGTTTTCTTGTTTCTCAGAGGTTCAAGTTATCAAAGTGGTCAAGGACCGTCTCTAATCAAGAGATAAACGGGAGAGAGATTACTTAGATGATTCACTTCCTGATGAGGAAAGATCTGAAAACTTGATTGAGAGGAATTTTATCACTAGGGGATAAGACCGACTAGAGTGATAGTGATGCAATATGAATATAAATGCGAATCAATAATGCATGATGTATGTATATGCTGACAAAACTGACGCAACATACAGACTAAAGGATGGACACGACTGGATACTCGGCCACAGTGGGGCATGTAGAAATATCGCTGGTTCAAGATATCACTTGTGCCTTGCTTAGGAGAAACGGTCCCTGTTGGGAGCGACACTGGTCGGGCTTAGGAGGTAAGAACTCTGCCGAGGGCATCAGATGGGAAAGCCGCATCTGATACAGTTGATCCTTCATTCAGGCGTACTGGTCTAGAAGGAGTACTTTGATTCTGAACTTTGACGCTCGCCTACTTCTGGAGAAGCGACCGATGTTCTTCAGATGTTCAACAGTCAAAAGAAATTGCCATCTTTATTTTAAAAGCAGAAAAAGTTTGACAAGTAAATTCATTTTTGTTTTATTTTCAAGAATCATTAATCATGTTAAAAACATCATTCTGTAAAGCTAAAACAAGTAAGAATTACAAACAAAAGCACAAGGGCTCAAATTTTATTAATAGGATGGAAATCAGCCGAACGCGTGATTCTATAGAGTATTTACAAAGTTAGAAAATGGTAATTTACAGGGAAAAGAGCTACGTTGAAACATAACAACCATTATCCTTCTACCAACTTTGAATTCGGTACATCCTGAGCTTCTGTCGAAGATGACCTTGGCTGGAGAATTCTGATGGATGGCACGACTGCTGAAGCGCTGAACTGATCAGACGTAGTTACTTGCCATTAATCCCTAACTTTTGCCTGGATTGTACTTGGAGATTTCCAATCCACCGGGATGATTTTTGATCATGTCTCTAATTTTTTGCCTGGATCGCCCTTTCGGGTTTTCAATCCACCGAGACGTTTTTTTTTTAGTTTAGGCGAAGTATTTCTTGACTACATCAACATTCGTGGGGTAGGCAAATTCTTCTCCATCCATGGTTTCAAGTCTCAAGGCGCCGCCTGAGAATGCTTTCTTGACGACATAGGGGCCATCATAATTCGGAGTCCACTTGCCTCGCGAATCAGTGAGAAATGATTGTATCTTCTTCAGCAGTTTGAAGATCGGCGCGCATGTCGCGATTATGAGGAATATGAATCTGGAGATGTAGTTCAAACGTCCCAGGAATCCTCTGACTTGTTTTTCAGTTTTCGGAGAAAGCATTTCTTGAATGGCCTTGACCTTTTCAGGATCAACTTCAATTCCTTTCTGGCTGACGATGAACCCTAGCAGTTTCCCTGAACGAACACCGAACTTGCATTTGTTAGGGTTCAAGCAGAGTTTGTACTTTCTCAACCGCTCAAACAGTTTTGACAGGTGGGTCACATGTTCCTCTTCTGTCTTAGATTTTGCAATCATATCATCGACATATACCTCGATTTCCTTGTGTATCATGTCATGAAACAGAGTAGTCATGGAACTTTGATAGGTTGCCCCGACATTCTTCAAACTGAACGACATTACCTTGTAATAAAAGGTACCCCATGGGGTGATAAATGAAGTTTTCTCCATGTCTTTCGGCGCCATTTTGATTTGATTATAGCCCGAGAATCCATCCATGAAGGAGAAAATTTTGAACTTTGTTGTACTGTCCACCAGCATGTCAATGTGTGGTAAAGGAAAGTCATCCTTTAGACTAGCCTTGTTCATATCCCTATAGTCGACACACATTCTGACCTTTCCATCCTTTTTGGGAACGGGTACGATGTTGGCTAACCATTGAGGATATTCAGACGTAGCGAGGAAACCCGCGTCAATCTGTTTCTGTACCTCCTCTTTGATTTTGATGGCCATGTTCGGGTGAGTCCGTCTCAATCTCTGCTTTACTGGCGGACTTTCTGACCTCAACGGTAAGTGATGTTCCACGATGCTGGTATCCAACCCTGGCATATCCTGATAGGACAAAGCGAATACATCGGGGAATTCTTTGAGAAGCTTTATCAAACCCTCTCTGGCAATTGGACTGAGCAGTGCCCCAATCCTGATTTCTTTTCTCTCTTTTTCCGAACCCAAGTTTACCGTTTCCAACGGCTCTTTGTGAGGTTCAATGGACCTTTCCTCCTGTCTGAGTAATCGGGAGATCTCTTCTGGAATTTTGTCGTCAACTTCTTCTTCAGCCCCAAATATCGGGAACTCAAAGTCGGGAGAAGGCATCGGATCGTATGTTTCAACGGGGTTTAAAACAAGCAATCTGCATGACGTGATGATTTGTGTTTAGAAGAGATAGAGAAAATGCAAGTGTGTGCAGTGTATTTTTCTTTTACTGCTTGTTTTTATTATTGAGTTATTTTTTAGGATTACCATTTTCTGAGAAAAGCAAAAGGAGAAACCAGCAACAGAATGCGGAAATTACAGAACGACATTATTTTATTAATGAACAAGTCAATTCTTGAAACTACAGCCCTATAAAACAAAACTCTGTCGCTTTGGGCAAAGCGAAGAGGGAAATTTACAGAAAGCGAGCCCTATCAAAACATCTGTTTCACCTGGGCAGGGTGAAAGGTTAAAGATGGCAATTACTTTGACTGATGAACAATCTTTGAAACATCGACAGCAACCCACTGGCGGCGAACTCCTCGGTGAATCACAAAGTCTGGTACCTTCCTTGATTTGTCTTCAGAAATAACGTTGATTTCTGGTGGAGCAGGATCATTGGAATCTGTCTCCCAAGCAGAGTTGTCGTAGGAGGATTCCTCTGTTGCATTTTGCAGAGTATTTGTGCTCTCAGGTAGATCTCCCCATCCAGTTGGCTGGATGTCTTCGAGCCTGATGCGAGAGCTTTCGGGAGCAGTGTACTTGACCATATAGTCGTATTTTCCACTTGGTTGTCCCAAGGTGTCCCATACTTCTTTGGAACTGGAGGAGTCATCCTTCTTGATGACGTTGACCTCGGAGAAAGCATAGTTGATGAACTCTAGTCCTGCAAATGTTGCAAATTCATCGTCGTGCTGGGTATTTTCAAGATAACCTGGGTGTTGATCCCATGACATGGGGGGACGCAGGTATTCTGTTCGATGATGCTCAGCTGATTTTCATTGTTCGGCTGACTTTTTTGCCCCAAGTCTCCTGGGCACGGCTGGCAGATAGGCAGGCCATCCATCGGGCCATAATAGTTGTGGTCAAAGTTGTCCTTCATCAGAGTGTCCTCCTCTAATGAGTTTGGTGGAGCATGACATCCTTCCGGATCACAATCTCCATATATCATTTCGACGTCTGACCTGGGTATAAATCTCGGACTCTATGTAGGAAAGCAAAATGGCGTCTGCGTTTCGTCCTGAGACATATAACCGTCCTCGTTGAGATAAGACTCCCATTCTTCCTCCATATCAGATGAATCATCTTTAATAATGGTATGTACCTCTTGAGTCACTGGTGAAGGAAGCCTCCACTGTGGAAGAAGTTCTGAATGAGATGAAAACTTTCATCGTTAACAGCTGTCTGGGTACAGGTTGAGGAAAAACCAAGACCCTTCTTTGTTTTATTGTCAGTAGGAATGACAAGCTGTCCCCATCTTGTCGTATTGGCACTCCCGACTGCTTTGATAGCATCTTTGTACGAGGAAATCGACGTTCCTCCTTCTGATTGGTCGCCCTGACTTTGATATCTAGTAGGATTCCCGTTAGTGATACTAATTTGCTGGGTGTCTTCATCCATATAGATTGGAAGCCACCAGTGGTTCAATAAGTGCTGAAGTGTTTTCTGGACAAGGGCAAAGCCCTGATCGTTTTTGCAACCCGCTTTACAGCTTTGATAATCATGTGATACCAGGAATCCGAGACGGACATGTTCTGCGTGTAACTCCACCTGGCTGGTATTCATCAGACGAATATCAAAGATTTGAATCATGTTGATCTGATAGGGATTCCTATCATGGTAGTCCTGGATCCATCCAAGATCCATCTGACGCTGGAGGGCCTCTTGTACAAAAGAGCATCCCTATTTGTTTACCGAGCAAGTCAGACAAGAACTGTAATCGTGCCGCGGCAAATTATGATACTTGCTTTGCCTTGAGTGCATTGCCACCAGGTTGACATTCATCGCACGGACGTCGTGGTTTTGAATGACGTCAGAATTCGTATAAACCATGTTAACTCCACGAACTCGGTGCTCTTGGATCCATTCGAGATCCATCAGTTCCTGTAGAGCTTATTGCACCACAGAACACCCTCGATTGCTTTTAGAGCATATATCACACTAGTGATAATTATGAGGTGGCACATGGCCATATCCACTCTGTCTACAATGCATCTTGAACAAATTGGTCCTTAACAAGAGTACATCATGAATTTGATAGACGTTGTTAGACTCTCCCTCTATCAGGTTTAATGCAGCTTTCTCGTGTTGAGGCAGCGGGTTCGTGAGAACATTGGGATTCGTATCTTTGAAAGATAAGAGCCCGCTCCTAACAAGCTTTTGCACGTCAGATTTGTAATTGAGACAGTTTTCTATATTATGCCCTGGTCCTCCTTGATGGTAAGGGCAAGTCTGATCCGTTTTGAACCAAAAAGGCGGATTTTCCGGTACTGTAAGAGGATACTTAGTCTGGATGTGCCCCTTGGTCAGTAGTAACGGAAATAGTTCTGCATATGATACGGGTATAGGATCAAATCCTTGTGGCCGCATTGTACGGTTGTTATTGTATGGAGGATGAGCCTGCTGAAGAGGCTGTTGTGTTCTTTGCTGATTAGGTTGGTTCTGCGCAACCCGAGGTTGAAACGTAGAAACAGGAGCAGGGTTGATAGCAGGAGTTACAGCTGCTACTGGTTGGTACCGTCGCCTTTGCTTTCCGAGAGAGATATTCCCAATATCCTGCTCTTTTTTCTTAGGGAGAGCACTACCGTATCATTTTGTACTACTTGATGATCCAACGTCTTTTACTAAACGTCCTTCCCGGACGGCTTCCTCAAGACGAACCCCCATGCCCACCATCTCAGTGAAGTCACTGGGCGCACTGGAAACCATTCTGTCGTAGTAAAATGAGCTCAAGGTCTTTAACAAGGTATTTGTCATCTCTTTTTCCTCAAGAGGTGGACAAATTTGGGCGGCAATTTCACGCCATCTCTGAGCGTACTCCTTAAAGGTTTCCTTGTCCTTTTGTGACATTGATCGGAGTTGATCTCTGTCTGGTGCCATGTCCAAATTATATTTGTACTGTTGGACGAAGGCAGTGCCAAGTAGGGCTGGACATCGGTTCGAGCCGGTTCGGGTTCGGGCCCAAATCTCCAAACCGGCCTAACCCACGGGTGATAATCACAGGCCCAACTTCCGACCGGATTAAATTTCGGTTTTTTCGGGTTCGGATTAAATCGGTTCGGTTATATGAATCGGTTTTTTTCGGATATAACAGAAATAATAATGGTTTGACAGAAAAAATTAATACTTTTATTACAATAATATTGAACAAACTAACAAATAAAAAAAATGTTACAGAAACCATTTTTCCATGTTGGGTAACTAACAAATTATTCTTAATAAAAATAAACTAATGAATATTTTCATGATTTATCTGTTGCATCCTTTTCATCTTGAAATTTGCTTCATATTCTTCATCTCACTGCAAGTATTCAGATCTTTTGAAAAATAAATCTTCAAGAAATTTTAATCAAAGAGACAGTGATATTAGCTAGAGAAGAAATGATTGAACCAAGAAAACAACCAGATTTGAGATAGAAATCACTGATATGAGAAAGAGATGAAATGAAAGAACCAGAAAACAAATCATCTTGCTGAATTTCTGAACGTGAGAGAAAAGCAAATGGAGATGGAAAACGGCTAGGGTTATTTCACTAACAATGATATATATTATATATATATATGTGTGTATTGGGCTTCAAAAACTTACCCAGTCCAGCCCAATCTAAACAACAAAGCAAATAATATGTCTTTTCCGGTCGGGTTCGGTTTTCATTGGGTTTAATTTGTCTAACCGAACCGAACCGCTGTTATCCAATAAAACCCAAACAGATCACCCGATGGACCCGAAAATCCGAAATTGACCCGACCGAATACATTCGGTTTGTATGGGCCGGACGGGTACGGTCGGTTGAAATTAATGTGTCCACCCCTAGTGCCAAGATCTCTAAACATGTCGATCGTAGCGCGGTTTAAACCCATGTACCATTTTAATGTGGCACCGGTTAAACTATCCTGGAAGTAGTGAATCAGTAGATCCTGATTCTCTGTCTGAGCCGACATTTGCCGAGCGTACATCACCAAGTGGCTCTGAGGGCAAGAGTTACCCTTGTACTTTTCAAAGTCGGGCACCTAGAATTTGTGCGGGACTTTCACATTAGGGACCAAGCAGAGGTCCGCGGCGTCCTTTCCAAATAGATCCTAACCGCGAATAGCTTGCAATTCCTTTTGCATTTCTAGGAACTGTTCTTGGAACTTGTTCATTCTTTCAAACATGCTTTCGTTTCCACCAGAAGGTATCTGCGGAATCTGTCCTTCCGGGACAGTGTGTACCACGGGTTGTGGTATAGTCATTACGGTCGAGACTCTCGGTGCCTCCCGAAGTTTGTAACCTTTAGGAGTTGCTGTCATGCCCCTGGCATCTTTTCTTTCCCGAAGTTTGTAACCTTCAGGCCCAGCGGTTCCTGCAGTGATTTCCTGATCTTTAGTGATCGGTGGAACATATCCTTCTGGGATATAGTTAACAGGCATGCCCCAGGGACGATCTTTCGGCATTTGATACCTAGGATCATACTTTTCCACTATGGGCATTGAGGTGATCTCTGAGATCACAGTTCTTTGTAGCCGAGCTTCTGTCATGACTTGCATGTCGTTACGAAGCTTTCTCATATCCCCTCTTAGAGCGTCGATCTCTTTTTTCAACTCCCTGTTCTCTTCCTCGAGATCATCCATCCTTTTCTGACGATTAGCCCAAGTATTGTACGAATGAGACAGTTTGACTCTAGAACCGAGACACAAACGTGAGATTCATAGGTAAGAAGAATATGTGATGTGAGAATGATGAATGCAATGATTATATTAATTATTTTTTGGTTTAATCAAAATAAACTTCGACAATTAGATTGCAAATATCAAACAGTGGGGAAAACCCCGTTTTATTGAAATTCAAAGCATTGCGGAAATGGAAATATAGTAAATTACAAGGTGCGGAAACAGAAACCTAAGCTAATGGGTCCCGAGTCCTCTCTGAGGAGAATCCGGGTGCTGATTTTGGTACTTTCCTTTTCTTTGACCAGTGCTCTTGGGCCGTTGTCGGGTTGTCATTCCTTTGCCAAGTGAAAGGAGCGAGCAAATTCCTTTGGTCATCCTGATTATCCACAGCATGTTGCTTTAAAATCTCGATCAGAGCATCCTTATCTTTCAGCAGCTGCTGTATTTTGATATACTCCACGTTGAGAATGCAGTACTTGTTCTTCCAAGACCTCCTCTCCTGTTGAACTTTGTTGAGAGTAACCTGAAGCTTTTCAATTTCCGTCATAAAGTACATGACAGATTCCCTTGGCGGAAGAACTCCGTGACGAGAATACGACATCTTTAGCTTGAGAGCTCTAGTTTGTACCCATTGGAGATAAGTCTCCACCGAGACACAGTCCAGTTTTCCTAGAGACTCTCGTCCTTTCTTATGAACATGTTTCCAAGCGTGCACTATTTCCATTTTTAGTGCTCTGTCATTTTCTCCTTCCTTGAAGAAAAGACCTTCCAGATGAGCATTCCGTGGGACATGCCTCATCGGGTATCCAAATTGACGACGAACCAATACCGGATGGTAGTTGATTCCTCCCTTAGTTCCTATAAGGGGTACGTTGAGGAAGTTTCCACAATGATAAAATATCCTGATCCTATCATAAATCCTATTACACCATTCTATGTCAGAGTTGGTGAGAGACATGATTTTTTGCGACCAGCGTAAGGCACTCTTATGATCCCAAAGAGCAGCAAACTTAGGAAAATGGGAGATAAACCATTTGTATAGCAGGGGCACACAACACGTGATCTCTCCTCTGCTGTACAAATTCCCTAAGTGTACAGAATGATACGCATCTGCGAGCAAAGTCGGTATAGGGTTTCCAATGAGAAAAACCTTAATGGCGTTAATATCGACAAAGTTATCAATGTTGGGAAACAGAAATAACCCGTAGGTGAGTAAAACAAAGATGCTTTCCAAAATCAGTCACGTTCCCTATACTAGCGAAGTACAGGGCCTTCTTTGTCAAGAACTGGGCCGACAAACCTTGTATGCCACCCTTAGTGGTCATGTGAGTCCTGACTTCTGACTCATCCAAGTAAATTGCTCTTGCAATGGTCTGATCCTTTGGAATTTCTTCCAGTCCAGAAAATGGAGCTTGATCAGTAATGTGTAGATCAGTCAGGTGAGAGTACTCCTCCAGCGTTGGTGCTAGCTGGTAATCCGGGAATGTGACACAGTGATAGACCGGATCGTAAAACTGAACGAGTGCATCCATGATTCCTTCAATCACATGGATTCTTAACCGAGGTAGCAGACATTCGTTCTTGGCTCTGAAAGCCTCAGGGTTAGTGATTATCCTCGCTAACCTTCTCAAATCCTCAAGTTTTGGAACCTTGAAAGTGTACTTATGAGTTCTCCTTCTACCGAAATCCATGAGCACAATCTTTTTCTCTGACAATTGCAATCATTGTCTCAGTTTAATTTGAAAAAGAGACTAGAAGAGAAAATTTTTCTTTGTTTTAATGTTTTTTAGATGAATGCATGAATGCAGCACACAAAAACATAGAAAAAACATGGGGTCAAAGGGTAGTTATCATGAAGTCAAGGCTCTACCCATCCCCCAAAGGTTTATACGAGTGATTTTTGTACCTGTCTCTCAAAATCATCAGTTCTTGTCGAGAAAACACCAGCGGGCCGGGAACCGTGCTAGGTGATGTTTTTTCAAAGAACCTTCAGAAGAGGGTGGTATCGTGTGACAATCATTTCCGATAGTTTCCGCACCACCAAAAGAGGTTTTTCCTAGGTGTATACTCAATCTTTCTACATGCGGCATCACACGCGTTCCCATTAGCAGAAAAATAAACACATATATCAATTAGGAAAAGCAGTATATATATTTGTCCTAATGTCCTAGACTTTTTAGGAGCTATGAATCCTGTGTTCCTGACAGAAAATGGCTCCCCGGTGGAGTCGCCATTCTGTGGTTCCTTCCCAACTTAAAGGTTTTTGACCTAAGATCCTAGTGAAGTCAACAAAAGTCTCATTCCCAGTGAAATTCCCAGTGAAGGTTTTGTCCAAGGCTTTCACCTTGAGTTTCCAAAGAAAGGCCCCACGGTGGGCGCCACTTTTCTGTAGCGAGGGATTTTGGACGTGGTTCTTAAGCGTTGTCGCTCTTTGGGGTTTACTACAGGTCGATTCATTTTTTATCCTATTGTGAGCTGATTAAGGAAGGGAAATAGATGTCTCCAATTAACTCTACTTGCATACTGAGTTTAAACAGCGGTCTGTTAGGTTACGGATGCTATATGGTAATGGGGCCTTTCTTTCTTCTTACTTTATTAAGGTGGAAAACTGGGACTATTCATGGGGAATTTGTCAGATTGGGTGGAGATAGGGGACTTTAGGTTTTTGGATTAGTGTGCTCGCTAAGATTTTTCTTTCAATCTTATGCCTACGTATTCCCGTTTACCGAAACAGGGAAATCAGAGCGTTCGTAGTTCCTCCTATTCTATGGGAGGAAATGGGTGTTTTGGTGTCTTGTTCAAAGCCCAAGACGTGAAGTGAAAGGTGATCTATATCTTGTTCAAAGCCCAAGATGTGAAGCTGAAGGTGGTTTGTATCTTGTTCAAAGCCCAAGATGTGAAGCTGAAGGGTCTATTTGTATCTTGTTCGAAGCCCAAGATGTGAAGCTAAAAGGTGTTGTCTTTAGAGAGAATTTGTCATCTCTAAAGAGGGTCTGTTTGTCACAACTATTTATAAAGGAGAATTACTTTAACCGGGATATGTGAATCCGACAATGCCATAATTTCCTTTATAGGGGGGTTCCAACCTGAAGGAGAAGACTTTAACTCAGTGTAGAGCAATGCTATCTTTCCTTAGGAATTTTTCATGCTAAAAGAGGGACAATGGCATGGATGTAAATAATCCAGAGGCTTGCCACTTACAGTGCTTAGATGAAGGGGAAGGAGTTGTTGATGTTTGTGTACTGTGAACGAGACACAACTTTGATGCTAAAAGGTTGATTGGCTCAACCTGGGTTTTCTTATACAAAGCGTAAGAGGAGGCTATTGGCCCAACAAGAGGGAGTTTTTATGTGTCTTGTACGAAGCCCGAGAGAGAGGCTAAAAGGGTTGACTCAACAGGAGAATCTTTTATACTCAACAAGAGAGTGTTTTTGTATCTCGTACGAAGCCCGAGATGGAGGCTAAATATGGTGACTCACCAAGAGAAACTTTTATACTCAACAAGAGAGTGATTTTGTATCTCGTTCGAAGCCCGAGATGGAGGCTAAAGATGGTTGACTCAACAAGTGAGTGTTTTGGTATCCCGTACGAAGCCCGAGATGAAGGCTAAAAGGTTTGACTCAACAAGAGAGTCTCTGTATCTCGTACGAAGCCCGAGATGGAGGCTAAAAGGGTACTGTTTCAGTTGAGTGACAGGTCCAGTATGTTGGTTAAGATAAAATCAGTTCTTATGCGAGTAATGTTGCACTCATGTATTTGATCTGAGGATCAGGATTATTTCCTGTTCTCTAAGGAAACGGGGAATCCAAAGGGTATTTGAGATTGTCCAAGTCTGGGGGCGTTTCCTTACTTGAGAATGTCTCCGAGACTCGAGGAAATTAGACTGTCCAAGTCTAGAGTTTTATCTTTTGTACTATGCTTAAAGAAACAGTTGTAATACGTTCACGGTAGAAAGATCTAGACTCTTTGAAAGACTGTTCTATTAAGATGACTAATTTCAGTTCCTATACCTCTAGGAGGTCGTCGGGACAATTTGTACGAAGCCTAAGAGGAGGCTGGAAACTTTTAAGATGTCGAGGGACAATTTATACGAAGCCCAGAGGAGGCTATCATTCTCGGAGGAAGAAATCATTTATACGAAGCCTAAGAGGAGGTTGTGAATACTTCTAAGAAGCCGACGGGTCCTTGAACAATGCCCAAGAGGAGGCGGGGATGCTTTTAAGAAGCCTGTGAGTCCCCAAACCCCGAGAAGTTCAAGACAGGCTATTCACAAAGAATAGATCAAGCCAGGAAAGTTCGAGAATTTGGAAGAAACTCAAGGGATACAATTCATGGAGAAGAGATCATCTCTGGGGCGTAGAGTTTCTTGACAATTCCTAAGGAGGACAGCCGAAGAGAAGACTGTATCTGGTGCTCCTATGGGGGATCTAGTATTGTCTATTTCTAAGAATGATCGAAACGGCTTTACCTAGTGCTAGACGTAATTGTCGGGGAAACTCTAAATATCTATACTATTATTACACAGTCGATATGAGTTTATGAAAGAAGACTCACAGTGAAGCAGCCCCACAATATAGTTATATGTATATGAAAGCAGTAAATGAAAGCATATAAACACTTACTCGGTTGTAGAGCTTCCATGCTGTTTGGTTAGTTGTTCAACAAAGAAAAATTGAAAACAACTGTATATTTCAAAATCAAAGGAGAAAGTGCTTTGAAAGGAAAAATTGGGGCTTACAGCTCAAGGAGAGGCCCATGGTTTTAGTAGTGATTGCACTGTGATATGAGTTTGTACAGTGGGACTTATACAAGTGACTGAGGCCCAAAAAGTTTTCTGTACAAGGGGAATGGGTCTTACACTCTCTCAAGAGGCCCAAAAAAAATGATATAGAGAAAAGAAGCGGGTCTTACTACGCGAGGGTAGGCCCAGATGATTTTGTTTAAAAATGGCGATCGTGCCGAGGTTTTAGAATGTACAGAGGGACTTATACAATAAGTGAGGCCCCAAAATAGGTTATGTAAAAAAAAGGGTTGGGACTTACACTCTATTAGAGGCCTAAGTGAGTTTTAAGAAAAGAAATGGGTCTTACTACTCGAGGGTAGGCCCAATGGTTAATTTTGAAAAGGGCGACGATCGCGCCGAGGTTTTGGAAACACCGTGGGTCTTATACAATGACTGAGGCCCAAAATTTTGGTATTTACAAAGGAATTGGGTCTTACACTCTATTAGAGGCCCAAAGGTTTAAAAATGAAAATAAATGGGACTTATAGCTCAAGAAGAAGCCCAATGGTCTTTTTTGTTAAAAGGCGACGATCGCGCCGAACTTTGTAAATGTACAGAGGGACTTATACAATATCTGAAGCCCAAAATATTTTATTTACAAAAGGGGTGGGACTTACACTCTATTAGAGGCCCAAAGTGTATTTTAGGAAAAGAAATGGGGTTTACAACACGAGGGGAGGCCCAAATGATTTTCAGTTTGAAAATCACGATCGCGCCGAGATTTTTAACGTATCGGGACTTATACAATAACTGAGACCCAAAATATTTTTGTACAAAAAGGGTTGGTTCTTACACTCTATTAGAGGCCCAAGTGTTTTTGAAAAAATATTTGTTAGGGTGAAAATCAAAGAAACCCCAATTTCATTTTTTAAAGGCATTTTTCAAAGAAAAATCAAGTAAAAAAATGATAAAAATATCAAATAAAATCATTAATCATGTTATAAACAATGATTAAGGTTTATGAAAAAGTATTTTATCCACATGAATATTTAAAATCATTTTGGTTTTAAAAATCAAGAACAAGAAATCATTTTAAAAGCATTTAAAACAATTTAAAACAATATTTTTGAATATATTAAAAATATATCAAATAATAATGTTTTTTTTGTGATTTTTTGTGGATTAAAATATTAAGGAGTATGAATAAGAAGTGTGTAAAACAGAATTGGAAAATGATTATTTTTGCTATGTAAAAGAATTGGTTGAGTTTTGAAGATAAACTAAGAAAAAGAGGAAAGATGTCACAACATTACATTCGACATCTTTCATGAGTTTTGAAGATAAGAGAAAAAGGGAAGATGTCACAACATCACATTTGACATCTTAAAAAAACCAGAACTGCACCATGGTTTTCAACATCTTTTTTATCAAACTTCAAACATTCATAACTCTCTCAATTTTTAACGAAATTAAATTCCGTAAGAACCTATCTTGACCGATTTTTCGCAAGGAATCCAACGGTATCACTCATACATACTGAAACTTAATGTACAACACACACAAGGCAAAAAACCAGAACTGCATGTTGATTTTAAACATCTTTGCTTATCAAACTTTCAACACTCATAACTCTCTCAATTTTTAACGAAATTAAAATCCATAAGAACCTATCTTGACCAATTTTTCGCAAGGAATCCAATGGTATCACTCATACATACTGAAACTTAATGTACAACACACACAAGGCAAAAAACCAGATCTGCACCTTAAGTTTAAAACAACATAAACTCCACATATAAGCATGTTAAAGTGCAAACAGTATGAGGATCATAACATACACATTAAGGACTACATTTTTGCTTCAAGAATTGTTCAATATGATGCATGTATGTGGACATCAAAGGAAAGCATGATTCAAAGAATTCAAGTAGTGAATTTTACCTCTTTTTTGGAGATTTTGTGCAACCTACCAAGTGCTTTGTTCCAGAAATGATTTGATGCTTTGGACACCCTCAAATGACCTCTTAGAAGCTTTTAGGATGGTTGGAATCAGGTGGAACCTGCAAAAACACAAATTGGCCCTTTCTTGCAAAAGGGGTTAAAGTGGCCAAAATAGCAACTCTCTCAAATGGTGTTCCAGATGTTGGGAACCATTTGGGATAGTTCAAGGATGATATTTGGAGTGTCTTTGAGGTTTTATCTGGTTTGGAAAGTGACTGAATCAAGACATGGCTTATGGATCTTTATCCTCATATGTGTCCAAAATGATGACAAGTCTTGGAAATTCGTGTGGCACAAGAAATGTGCAAATCTGTCCTGAAACATGTCCTAAAAATTAGCTGCAACAAGCCTTGTTGTAAAATCCATAACTTCTTGCTCAAGAATGATAAATGGCTGTTCCAGGACTTTATGGAAAGCTGAGATGACATACTTCAATTTTGATGTTTGACCCTGGACTTGGTTCAACTTGGATCATGGAGAAAAACATCCTTGAAGTTGGGACATTCTTGCTGGTAAAATAGTAATGATGTCCTATGAAATATTGGAACATCTGACAACTTTGAACATTAATAATTCCAAACTTTAATCACTTGTATCTTTTAATCCACTATGACATTTTGAGTTGAATTGAATTGCACCTTTGATGCTTGTCCTGCATGGTGACAAAGCTTGAAAATTGTGTGGCACAAGAAAAAGTGCACAAAATCTGTCCAAAAAAACAGCTGCAGCAAGCCTTCTTGTAAAGTCCATAACTTCCTGCTCGAGTGTGATAAATGGACGTTCTACAACTTTCTGGAAAGCTGAGATAACGTACTTTAACTTTGATGTTCAAGGTTTGTGAAGATAAGACTTGTAAAGTTGTCAAAAATGACCTTGACCTTGTGTGATCAAATCTGTCCTAAAAGCTGTCATGAAAATTCTATTTTATCAATGCCTTTTGCAGAGACCATAACTTTCTGCTCGAGAATGATAAATTAGCTTTCTAGGACTCTCTGGAAAGGTGAGACGACGTACTTCTACTTTCATGCCCAGGGTTTTTCCTGAATCAACTTGGATCATGGAGAAAAACATCCTTGAAGTTGGGACATTCTTGCTGGAAAAATATTAATGATGTCCTATGAAATGTCAAAACATTGGACATTAAGAATTCCCAACTTTGATCACTTATATCTTTTAATCCGTATGATATTTTGAGTTGATTCCTTCTACAATGTTGAAGTATCAAATACCCTCTTTAAAAGTAGCTCTTACGGAAAATCAATGGATGCTTGGATCAATAGTTACAACCTTGAAAAGTTGTGCACTTGAACATGATTTTAACTTAGAAAAAATTTCTAAGTTTCTTTCAATTTGATCAATTTTGAAATTTTGCATGATTTCTTGATTTAAATTTGATCAAATTAAATCATCCATCATATTTTCTTGAGTAATGGCTTGTGAAGCTCAAAGTTGACCAAAATTCAAACTTTGACTTTCTGCGTCAGTTGACTTTGTATTAGATGAACTTGAGGCTTGATCCACTTGAAATGTTGCACTCTTGTGCTTAATTCTTGATGTGGGAGTCCTCTTGGTCCTTTTTGGGTGTTTAAGAGGTTAGACAAGTTGAAGATCATGTCATTCCTTGATTGATCATTTGTCTAAAGGCTCTGAGAGGGCTTGAAACCCTAAGCTTGATTGTAGTGAATGCTCAACAATTCCTTGAGGAGATTGATGAGGCACAAAGGTACATCCATATTGTGATGATGATTTACACAATGATGGGAAATCTTAGTGGTCAAAATTTGGGGTATGGCAGTATCCACATCAATCTCACCAAATTAATTCACATACTATTCCCACTCCAAGTTGCACCGAGTTCTGGAACCTCTAAAACTTCCCTCCTTCCCACTTCGTCTTCTTAAAAAACCATTTATCTTCCTCCTCTCATCAATTTAAAATCATTTCTGCTTGTTAAAAAATTTAATTAACAAAACCACATTAACAAAAATGTCTTCTGCAGAACCCCAAAACAAATCTGATGAACTTCTTTCAATGGAAGATCAACCTCCACCTCTAAGAACTATATACCCTTCAACCCAACAAAAAACTTTTCAACAAACTCATCCAATTCCAAAAAAATCCAGAACTTCCAAAACAAGAACATCAACTCATTCCAAAGAGTCAATAGATTCTGATAATTCAATCTTATCCACAAAATCCCCACCAAAAATTCGTACAATAACCTCTGAGCCATTATTTGAAACAGATTCATAAAACAAAAACTACATTGATAACTGGCAATCAAAATCTATCATCAATGTAAAAATCATTGATTTCAACAGTGTTCTATCAAGAGGATACAACATGCAAGAATTCACAGATTTTCAAGGATGGTTTGAGAACTTAACCCTCTATGATGATCAATACCCTAGGTTAGTCAAAGGGTTTTACTCAAACTCTGTTGTCACTTATAACACCATTTCGTGTACTCTCAAAGGGGCTCACATTATTCTCACCTCAAAAATTATCTCTCAAATTCTTAATATCCCTGAACAAAATTCCAAAATATTATGTGATAATTGGTATCCACTGTGTCATGTAAAAGAAAAAAAATCTCTGAAGATCTCTTCATTTCTCCAAACAAAGGTCGTGTTGCATCTAACCTAAAACCCATGGCCAATTTGTTTCACAACCTCTGTATTCACTCTCTGCTCCCACGATCTGGTAGTTTAGAAAAAGTATCACAAACTGACAAACTGATACTCTTCCATGTCACTACCAAAATACTCATTGACCTTGGGTACACCATTTTTCACTTTATGAGAAATGCTATTCTGATGAAGAAAGTGGCTCATTTGAAATGTATTTCACCAAAATCTTTAGACACTTTAAGGTCCCACTTTAAAAAGAAAGTCATATGAACCTCTGTCAAGCCATTCAAGCCTCTACTCTTGGACGAATGAAATTACCTAAGATAGGAGTATCTCCTAAAGGCAAAAGGAAGGTACATACCTCCCCATCTGATGCTCCCAAAACCATAAAGAAGTCAAAACCCTCAACACTCAAAAAACTTTTACCTGATGATGAATCTACAAAGGTTGGAAATTCTGATACTCAGATATCTGATACTCAACTATCCGATACTCTGGTATATGATACTCATGTATCTGATACTCAAAATGTTCATACTTTTGAAACACATGGCGTTGATACTGCTACTGCTGATACTCCTATGGTTGATCCTCAAAACACCGATCCTTTTATCCCTCATACCATGACTTTTGATACTCCAAAATCTAATCCCACTCAGCCTTTCATTTCATTATTCGAATCTCAAAACAATCCTTCAGATGAACCTATTGCAGAACATAGTCCATCCAAATTTCTCAACATACCAAAAACCTCTTCAGATCCCCATGTTCATTACACGTCATCTCCATCACCATACGATTATGAGTCATTCTTCTTGACTCAACTTCACCTCAACTCATACACTGAAAACCTATCACTCTCTGCTGGGTTTAATCCAAATGAAGAACTTCTCAGCAACATTTCATCTGGGCCTTAAAATTTGTGGATTTTCAATATCAAGTGTCTCCAACACCACCTGTTTTTCATTCTCCTCAAGGTGATGTAAATCCATTTTCTGATATGGTCTTCAACACTTTCCTTGTCCACCTATCTTTGATGAGTCACCATCTAGGTTTGGCAAGGTTCCTCCTTCATCACTTCCAGATCTTTGTCCTTTTTCAGCCATTTAATACACCCTTGGCCAAAGTTTTTACCTCTATTCCTCACCTTGGTACTGATCTTTCAAATATAAAAAACCTTCAAAAAAAGATTTCTAGCCACCTAGCAGCTATTCAAAAAACCATACGTACCTCCACCAGTTTTTCCTGACATTGTCTTTCCTAAAATCCCATTATCAGATTCTTCAAATGAAGATTCCTCATCATCTCATTGATCAGCACTGCTTGATCCCTCGTCTTTTTGTTGTTGCCAAAAAGGGGGAGAACAACTCTTATTTGCTTTTGTCTTTAATAGTTTTTATTTTCTTATTTTTGCTCTTTAAAATTATGCCTTTTGTTTCAAAATCTCATGATTGCTTTTTTTTTGTGTATAAAAGGAGCTTATAATGGTGTTTAGATTAAAAATATCCTCCAACATTGCAATCATCATCTTTTGTAATAGTTTTATTTATTAATGAAATTCTCTTTCTCATTAAAAACAAATATGCTAAATTTGAGGGGGAGTTCTTGTCTACTATATTCATATCAAAATAGGCTTATATTAAGGGGGAGCTTTTACCTTTTCATTAAATCAAATAAAATTGTTTAAGCAACATCAAAAAGGGGGGAGAATGTTGAAACAAAATGTTTTAATTATGTAAAAACTATTTTACTTTCATTTACCATAATTTTAAATATCATGACAATATATCTTAAATGCACTTGTGTTACACGTGAGGATCAAAGAGATATGAAAAAGGTATTATGGTGATAAAATCTCATGCGTGTGAACCAAGAAAATAAAGTAAATGGCACTCTCGTAATATCAAAACAAAGCCAAAGATCAAGATTTTATGTGATGAGTATCAACATCATTATATGGCATTCTTGTAAATAAGAAGACTTTCCATATTACACTACAATGACAAAACCGTAATTCTTTGTGGAAAGATTGTAAATAAAGTTTCATACTCAGGATAGTCTTGGTACTCAAAAGTAAGGAGGATCAGAAACTCTATAAAAGAACATTTGCTCTTCGCTTTTATTTACATCAAACAAAGGCAAAAATTCAGAGAAACAAGTCATCACCTTGCTCATCAAAATTCTCTCTCACTAAAAATATAATCTTAGAATTAAGAAATTCCACTTCTAAGATTATTTTCACATATTCCTTACTCATCTATTGAATATTTGTGAAATTCATTTTTTCTTACAAGTACCTTTATAGTGTTGTAAGCTTATTCAAGGAAGGGTTGTTCTTGAATAATATTGTAAGCTAGTTGTGTAGCGGTAAAAATCGTGAGTGTAAGCTATTGATTAACTTAACTCGAAAAGAAATAGTCGCCACCGCACTTTTATTTTATCCAAAAAAAGGAAAGGAAAAAGAGCGAACAAAACCTAAGGAGTTCTAAAACAACAAGAACAAACAGAGAATGGGTAAGGGGGGTTGGTTACGCAATGGGAATGTGTTAGCACCCAAAACGTCTATAGTACTCTATACGTACCCTTTGAAATATCTATCGCTTTTTGGTCTGAAAATGGTTTGCTTGAAAAGAGATTGAGGAGATGAGAAGAGAAATATTTTTTTAGATTTTTGTGTTTGGAGAGACTTATCGCCTCATGCCTACGTACCCACGATGTGCAATGTAGGATCAAAACCCCATAGTTCGTGGTACAAAGAACAAAATTTGTTGGTTATGATTGATTTTAAATGTAAAGACAAGTCGTCATTTCCGAGCGAATAATTCCGCTTAAAGGAATGAATCATGTCTAAACTTATGAAAAAAGTTTAAAAGAAAAAGTGCACGAAGCACAAAAAGAGATTGATGAGTTTTTATATTTTTTTATGTTTTTATGAAATGGTCAAAATATGATTAATATTGATTGAAATTTATTAGAGAAAAAAACAAAGTTTAAAAATCACTTGACCAAAGTCAATGTTTTATTATGAAAGCGGTTTTAGGTTTGAAAACAAGAAAGTTTTGAAAAAGGGAGAAGGTTTTGAAAATTTAAGAAGGGGTGGAGAAGAAGTGACTATCCTAGTGCATAAAAATAAAAGCTAAGGATAAGAAAGATCTAACCACATGGAGACACTCTTCAAAGCATAATAAGAATAGAATTCCATCCTCTTGAGCCAATAAGCAAGCCAAATAAAGGCTATAATACCGAACTCCATAGCGGTCCAAAGCATAAGGGAGAGAATCCTAATTCTAAGTCCATAAGTCCATAATCAAGAATATAGGTCCTTCAATGCAAAGGATAATGGCAATAGTCCAACAATTAAGAGCACAAGTCTTTTAGTGGTTTAATCCTTTATTAATGTTTTTGAGTCCATAATGGACAAAAGAAAAAACAAAGCACAAGATAATATGGTCCAAGTGGACAAAAGAAAAATGACATAAACATAAACATAAATATGATAAAATAATCCATAAAGCAAAAAAAAATAAAGAGAGATAAGGAGCGAGAAGGAAATGTAAAGAAGTTAGAAGTTAGTGGTTAGTAGCACAAGGCTCTAGTGCCATAAGCCTTCACCGATTATTCCGTTTCGCGTCTTGAACTATAGTGATCAAACAATGTACTTAGGTCAAAGTTAATGAAGACTTGTTAGAAGATTGATAGAATCAAAGCCTCTACAACAACAAGCTTCACAGATTTTGAACCTAATACAAAAGGTCAATCACCATTGGGTTGACGCGACCAATCAAGGTCCGGACCAAGAAAGTTCAAATTCTGAATTGGATAAAGAGGGACAAATGTTGCGCTATGTTAAGCAATCGCCGAGTAATTTACGAAGTAATTACCCTACAATGAGGCCGGTCAATAGATCTTTGTACTAATGCATGCTAGATGAACGATATGCAAGATCGTCATCCGAAAGCAATACCGCACGAAGAGAAAATAGGTAACGATCTAGCCTTGATCAAGAATTCAACAAAGAAATTCTAAGATCTATAAGACTTTTATCGATCAAAATAAAAAGGAAATAGATGAAGAGAAAGCCAAATTGAATTACACTTTTAAGATCCTTTCATCTTCAAGTTCAATCACCTTTAATTGATAAGTGTAAGTATGAAAACATATCACTAATTCAAAGCACCTCAAATGAATTTAACAATTCATTAAAAGATAGATTTGAACTAATGAATGTTTAATTACTTTAACCATATCCAAAGTCCATTGAAATTGAAGAAAAATTAATCTCAACAATGCATTTCAAGGCTAAAACAAGAAGAAAGGGGAAGAAGGAGGAAGAAAAACCAAAGCAGCCCCAAAAACAAGGCAAAATATGCATTTTGTTTCGAAGTAACTGGTTACTTCATATCTGCTAACCAGTTACTTAGTTCAAAATAGGCGCAATTTTTCAAAATTAACACAGAGTAACCGGTTAGTGCATATCTGCTAACCGGTTACTCTGCACCAGAATGCAGAAAATTGTGCAAAATTCAGCATGATCCACTTTCAAAACTTTTTACAAACACCTTGTGATCATGGAACTGAAATTGCACGAAATTTAAAGTAAAATAACAGTGAAAACCAGCAATTAAACACAATTACAAGATCCAAAGGATCAAGTAACAAAGATCTCCAAAGATCTACATTATGGAAGATGAAGATGAAGCTTCAACAATGGTGAAAAATGGATTACCACTTCAAATCTGAAAATTCCTTCAAATTGCTTCAAGATCCAAATTTCAAAGCCTTGATCTACTATAATTGATGAACAAAAACAAGAATGGATGAAGGTTTAGCTCAAAGTTGAACAAGATTCAATGTGAATTCTTGTTAACTTTCAAAAGAAGAAAAGTGAGCTTTGGTGAATTTTGTGGTTGGGAAGAGAATTTGCAAGAGGTTTGTTGGCTATCAAAAACTTGTGAAATGAATGGAATGAAGTCTCTATTTATAGAATTTAGGCTTGGAAAATTTGGTGGTTTGGAATTAGGATTGGATGATCAAAGTTAGGATTGGAATTCAAATTTGGAGGGAAATTCATAAAAGAGTGGTGATTAGTGAAGGTGTATGGTGGGGAATGATCAAAATGATGTAGGGGAATTAAAATGAGATGGTCTAGAATATTCCAAATGTGATCAAGGGCTGAGATTGGTGTCAATTCCTGAATTTGAATTTGCTACCATTTTTCAAATTTTCACGAGGGTAACCGGTTACAGCATATCTGTTAACCAGTTACTCAGTGCAAAATTTGTGAAAAATTAGCATTTTGTTGCACTGTTGTGGTTCCGGCTCGATTCTTTTGCTTGTCAAAGAAGGCATGGAAATAAACACATGAACCTTGGAGTCTCTTGAACAATAATCAATTAAATCTTGGAAACTCTTGATCAGATAATTCTTGAATTAATTGCAGATCAACTTTGACTTTGTTCAAATGAAATTCGTTCGAGCTGAGGGACTTATTTTTTGGTATTTTTAACCTATTCTTCCCCTGAAAATGTTAGTGAAAGAAAACAAAATATTTTTGGATTTTAATTAATGGTTAGTAAACATAAACAAATTAAGCAATAAAACAACTAACAAACACACACAAACTCAAAGATCCCTGCAAGGCACAATCGTACAAAAGAGGGAACCAATGTGTGATCTTATTTGTGGTATGAAATGCAAAAGACATGTGGGATCTTAGGGGTAAAAATTAAGGTATTACAAGTTGTAGCTGAATTTAGTTGTTGTAAGCCTGGTGAGGCTAGAAGAATGCATTCTGTTGTTAAAGGTCAAAGAAAACTGATAAGCATTTATTGGAAAATCTCACAAGAAATTGTGGGAACTGGAGTAACCAAGTTTGATGAACCAGGATAACTCTTTGTGTGATTCTTCCTTGAATTTTTCATTTCAAATTATTTACACACAATCAATTCACACACATACATTAACAAGTTTATTTTCCTGATATTTATTTATATGTATTTCAAAAACAAAAAAAAGGTCACTATTTAAACCCCCCCCTTTCTAGTGACATTTATATTTACTTAAGGTGGAACGTGTACATACATCTTTCCTCACTCGTTTCTCAACATGCAGATACTTTGAGTTTGCAGAAATATGTGTATAATTGCGGACCCTTCACAATAATAACATAAGTCTCCTTATATATTGCTATAAACTAACTGTCTAAAAATGGACGACTACTCCTATGGTGACTAATCACCTTTTTAGCTCAGTTGAAAAGTAATCTTGATTGGAAACTTTAACTTAAAAGGGTTTCCGGCATATGCTCGGCCAACCGGATCCTAAACCTATAAACGCTTTCGAAAATAGTTTCAGAATCACCTGCTAGAAATATTAAACTTTCCTAATTGATTAATAAAGTGCTTTCACGGTTTTTATTAACCAAAAAACTTATCAATTTTAATCTTAAGTGTCAGTTGACTTTCGATCTTACCCGTTGTGTCACGATTCTACTTTTGTAGTAACCGATCAAATTAATTACGGAAAAATTGTATTAAAACCAAAACATCCCCAATAGTAATTCTATAAAAACAACTTATGGAGTACCGTCGAAATGACGATCCTCACATTCCAACACTAACGGAATTAACTGGACATGGTTATGGTAAACATTTTAGCTTTTGTTTGAAAAAGGGAATTAAACATAATAAGCGGTTCAAAAAATAAAGAGTGTGCGATAAAAATAAATAAAATAGAGCAGTGCAATGAAAGTAAACAAAGTAAAGCGGTGCGAGAAAAGTAAATAAAGTAAAGCGGAAATTAAACGTGCAAGGAATAAAATAAGGCAAGTAAATGAACAAGGTGAATAAAAGGTAAATAATGCTGAAATTAATAATGACCTGTTCCAATTGGAGACTTGAATCTGATATAGGAAATAACTTCGACGGAAAGTAAATGGCAGCAAGATTAAAAGTGATAATAAAGAGTGCTTCAAACTCAAATACAACAATGGTACAATAACCCTCTGGTGTAAAGAATTATTGTTCTAACAGTGTGAATTTATGCCTAAGTTGTAGCTAAGCTTGGATGGTCCATAATGTGAAAACTAAATCCTATTTATACTAGTATTAAGCCTTGGAAACCAAGTAACCACTTTAGGATTCGTGTGAGGAAAAAAAGGGAGTAGTGGGATGATTCTTCAACTGCCAATTGATTGGGGCGTCAAAAGCAAGGATGGTGACCGCCATGTAGGGGTGGTGAAGGCCATCTTCACAAAACCTCTAAGAAATTATCATTGTGACCGTTGGCACGTGTGACACGTCATTTACCACATGGCTACCTCAATGGCGAACACCATCTTGGACGCCGTGTGTGTAAACTGCTCATTTTTCACAGTTTTTCCTCTGTTTCGCTCCGTTTCTACGGGTATGGCCCTCTCTTGGCTATGTACCTGAAATATAGAAAAATACCAAGATAACACTAGAAATGAATGCAAAATGATAGAAAAACATGTGCAAGTCGAGCCAAATACGCAGTGTGTTTCAGTGTTATGAGTGACACGTCTCAAGTCCATGCAGCATGTTTTTCTCAAGTCCATATATGTTAACTCTGTTCCCGCCTTGTAGCATCTATTTGAATATCTTAACTGCTTTGGTGGGTGCCAAGAACTGACTAGCCATGTCGAGGTCTTTAACATCGATCATGTTAAAGTAATACACTTCGTGGTATTGCTCATTGTAGTGATAAACTCCACATGTAGCGTCCAAGTCAACATTGTTTCCATTATTGTGATGAACTCTACATATGGTATCCAGGTCACAGGGTCTTCCATTGTAGTGATGAACTCCAACCTTAGTCAAGATATCATAGTACTCAATTTCACTCAGTCCTCAAACTTCCTCACAACGTCTTTCAACCTTGTTACCTTAGACCGATATCACTCGATGTGACCTCGGACCTTGAGCCATATGTAGGCTCATTCTGTTCTGACCTTCCACCAGTAAGCGCACCTAAGGAGAAATGGGTGAAGCCTTTAAATAAAAAAGGGGCAAATCACCTAAATGGAAGGAGGTCGACCCCAAAGTGGGAATGTCGAATCACAACTGGCAGAAAGTGTTGAAAGGGAAATCTCACGTCCCTCTGACTTATAGGGTAACAATAACATGACGCGTACCTAATGGAGGCGTCATCAAAGAAAAACAAGGCTAAGAGGGAAGCCTTTGCAACAAAAGGAGGCGCCCCATAGGAGAAACAAAATCTAGTTGTGTAAAAGGCTCTAATGAAACCATAATAGAAGAGGTTCAATGAGGAGGACAAGCTGAAAGCATCTCAAAGGCAATCTTTTAGGGAAGCTCGCATGGGTAAATGAGCTCCAAAGGTAAGGACGAAAATACCTAAATACTCTCCACATTCTGACGATGATATTCCATAATAGATTCCTCAGCCCGAGGAGTAGAAGCCCCAGTATACTCCTCGGTAAAAGGATAAAGAATCGTAATACACACACCAATATGATGTTGAAATGGTCGAAGACAAATTCAACAAAGGGTCTGAGGATGACTTACAGATTAATTGTGGTATCGTCTCAGTGCTGCCAGCAGAATACGACCGGGTGTCAGAAGTGTTCGAGGCTAAAGAGGACCTTGTACAAGACAAGGATACTAACCAGAAGCTTCTTTGTTACTACGTCATGAATAATTGTGAAGTCGAAGAACAACATGCTTTATTTGAAAGGCCTGGTCCGGGAATGATATATCACCTGTAGCCCCTATTCATCAGGGCAAAGGTAAACAACATGGCCGTCAACAAAGTATTTGTCGATGGAGGCGCGACAGTGAACTTGATGTCGCATTCACTATTCAAGAAAATGGGGAAGACCAATGAGGATCTTAGGCCCCATAATATGGTGTTGTCCAATTATGAGGGCAAAACCAGCAACATTCTAGGTGTAATCCAGGTAAACCTATCAGTTGGCTCAACTTCCAGGCCAACGTTATTCATGGTCATCAAATCTAATGCTAATTAGAACCTTCTACTTATACGTAAGTGGATACACGGAATTGGAGTGGTGCCTTCAATGTTGCACCAAATAGTAGCCATCTGGAGGGAAGATGGTATTGCCGAGAACATAGAAGTCGACCAAAGTTACTACAAAGCCAAAATAGGCAAGGTCAGAAAGAAAGACTTCGACAGGAATTTGGAAGAGATACCACCATGCTATATGTAACACCCCATTTAATTAATTAGTCGTTTTGTGGTTTATTTGTGATTATTCTTGACATTGTCTTGGTTAAGGGCATGCGTGTTAGAGTGGGTGTGAAAGTTAGTGGAATAAATTAAATTAAATTAAGCCTTAGGACCACATTGTAATAATGATAATATGAATAATGAGACATTTTATTAATACTAATATTATTGTTATAATAAATATTATTATTATTATTAGGATTATCATTATTTTTGAAATTAAGAAAATATAGAGAATTAAGGGAAATAAACCACAAATTAGGAGAGAGTGGTAGAGAAGTTACAGACACATCAGTTTCACGTAAAAGAGAAAAGAAAGAGAAAGAGGGAGAGCTAGGTCAAGAAGAACAAGTATTTTCCACCATTGTTGAAGGGAGGAAAAGCTCAGAATTCAGGTAAGGGGGAGAATGGGATTCATTAAGGGTGATTTGAACATGAGAGAGTAATGAGGGTTCCTTTCCCTATTAGAAATTTCTGTGTACTTCTTCTTATCCTTGAATGTTGGCATGCTTGAGTAGTAATTATGGTGAATCCATGTTTATGCACTGTTCTAATATAATTATGTGTTTTATGATGATTTCGAATGTGAAATTCGTGTGATTTTGTGGTGTCGTTGCTGGGTTCTGATATGGAAACAGATCTGAAAATTGGGGTTTTAGGGGGTTAACGAAAATGGGTTTTAATGGTAGAAAATGTTGACAAAATGATGAAATAATGAAGTAGGATTAGGACTCTAAGGTTATACTAAGATAAAGGTTGTTTTGGGTCTGAATTAGGAGCTTATAAGTGCTCAAATGGGGGAAAAATCGCACTGTTGCGAAACTGGGTATTTTTCTGTGCATGCAAGGCAATACGCGTAAGGTACAAGGCATTACGCGTATGAGGGCACTCCCAGGGGGAAATACGCATATGATACGCACCCCGTCCCCATGCCAGCACGACCCTCTGCCAGTACGCCTAAGCTACGCGTAAGGATGAGTGGCCATATGCGTATGGGGGATGGTTATACGCGTATGGGAAGTTTTGGAGAGAAATCACTCTCTGGTCATACGCGTATGGCCCAAGGTAATACGCGTACGAGGTATGGGAATTTGAGCCCTACGCGTATGATACGCAGTCCTAGGGCATGGGAAGATGGCCATACACGTATGGGGTATAGCCATACGTCCCGTTTTTGCAATTTTCGTTCTGATTTCGTGTGTAATGCAATTTCTCTTGATCCGTAAGACTAAGATGGTATAATTGAACATAGGGGGAACCAGTAACGACATTAAATGGGATAAAACATGGGGTTTTTTATGTGATTGTCTGTATGAGACATGTTTGATGATTATTGATGGAAGTCCAATAGTTGATATTTCTTTTGTCAAAACTCTAATGAAATGCTTGCTTCCTTTAACTTTTAATATGAAATTTGACTTACAAAAGATCCAAAGGGATATTACTCTTGAATGGTTATGGTTTTGCAAGGATTAACAAAAGAACACATCAATTACAAGTAAGAAAGATTCATGCCCTGAAACTTTCGCATAGCGAACTTTTCTTCACATAACGAAGGTCGCGACGCGAAGCTGAAGCGAGAAACAACAGAAAGAAATAGAATCAAATCAGCAGAACTTCGCTCTAAGATCACGACACGATGGATAACGAAGGTCGCGATGAGAAGTTGAAGCGAGCAAAAACAGAATGAAACAGAATCAAACTCACCCAACTTCGCTTGAAGCGAACGCAGCGAGAAAAAGCGAGAATAGTTCGCATAGAAAACTTTACTTCACATAGCGAAGTATGGCAGTCTCTAAAAAGCGGTTTGAAAGTTCAAATCTTAATGGAGAAGAAAAGGGAGTTTGCATAGCGAACTTTCTCTCGCTATGCGAACTCAGGCGGCCAAAAACACTATAAAAGGAGATCAAAGGCAATGCAAAGAGGGGTATCATATTGTTTTAAATACAATTTTGTAATAGATAGGTTGGAAGAGATAGTAAGAGAGAGAAGCGAGGATTAGAGGAAAAGGAGTTGGAAATGCATCAAGAGCCGGGAAATCATCGTTGATGCTCATTCAACTCAATTCTTCCATTATGCTTCAAGCTACCATGAGTAGATAAATCCCTCTCTTGTTGGGATTGGTCGTAGTTCACCGAAACAGTATGTATTTTCCTTAATCATGACGTTATATGTAATTTATGTATGAATCATTATTGATGTTATCTTTGTTTCACGTTTATTTCATGGATTAAATTGATATTGACAAATACGATTCTAATCTTGATCTAAGATAACATCTATTAAATTCTAAATGCTAGACATAGATTTAGGTTTAATATTCACGAAAGTATCAAATCTTAATGCTACCGTATTGTTTAATAGGCTTAGAAATCGTCGATTAAACCATAAGGTAGAAATCTCATCAAAGTTTAGACATAAACTTTGTTTGTAAGCGATACATGATAATATCGAAACATGGTTAAATTGTGTATAACTGATTCGTGATATACATATTGAATCGGTAGATGAACACCAATTCCCAACAAGTTTATTCCTCTAAAAACTATCTTCATTTATTATACGTGTTTACTTTTCGCAACTTATCAATCAAACATCTTGAAACTTTTGCTTAGAATCATAGAAAATATTGAACGGTTTTGATATCGCTCCAATCCCTGTGGATACGATAAAACAAATTACTTTCATTTGATTATACTCAACATCAAATTAGCACCATTGCCGGGGATTGGCGTTTAAGATATTAAAACATCGCAATAGTTTCTATACTTCTAAGTTGTTATATATTGTATATATTTGTTTTTCGCAACGTTTGTTCAAGTGTTGGATAGGTGGTGAAACTCCTATTTAGGCTTCGAGGTAAGACTTCAGAAGAATAACTTCTTTTTGATCTCGAGATCGAAAGAACAATCCGAAAGAACAAAAGACAGAAGAAGAAACAGAAATAACTATCCAAGAAGAAAAGTCACAAAGGAGTTTCTGCATCAACTTCCTCAATAAATCCAACAAAAGAAACAATGACTGAAATTGTCAACGGTGGACCTTGTCGGAGTAGTCCAAGAAGATTAGCTCGTCTCACCAACACTCTAAATAACTAACAAGCTGAAATGAAAATGGGACTGCTGCAGATCATTTACGCTAGCCCTTTTACAGGTTTGGATCATGAAGATCCATACTCCCACCTCACAAAGTTCTATGAACTGGTCGGTACGTTAAGTGCACCCGAAGTTGGAGAAGAAGCAGTATTTATGAGGTTATTCCCGCATTCTTTGATCAGTAAAGCAAAAGATTGGTATCTTGACCAACCTACTGAAAGCATAATGAACTGGAATGTCTTGGAAGAAAATTTTCTTAACAGATTCTTCCCTCACAACCGGTTCATGGATGCAAAAACATCCATTTCCGCGTTTGCTCAATCTGCAAATGAAACTCTATGTGAAGCTTGGGAACGTTACAAATCCATGCTACGGAAATGTCCAAATCATGGTTTTGACTGTCTAACACAAGTCCACATCTTCCGCAACGGATTGCAACCCCAACCAAAGCTCTTACTTGACGCAACAGCGGGTGGTTCTTTATTGGCAAAAAGCGTCGAAGAAGCGTTTCAATTATCAACCGAATGGCTCTCACTATTCATCAAGTCTAATATAATGGAGGAACCGTACAAAAGAAACCTGTAATTCTTGAGTTGGATAAGAACAGTGCAATCTTGGCACAAAATAAGCTTCTCACTCAAACTGTGGAAGAACTCACCAAGCAATTATCCACTCTTCCACAACAACTCAAACAACTACACGAAGCACCTAAACCACAACAAGTAGCCATGTGCGAACTTTGTACAGGAGAACACCCAACCGGTTTTTGTCCTCCGATTAATGAAGAGGTCGATTATTTGGGAAACCACCAGCAGAGACAGTTCCGTACCAAGTCAATCAAGGTTATCCATACAACAACAACGCAAGCTATGGCCAAATTCAAAACAGGCAGAATCAATACCAAAGCTACACTCAACCAGATAAGCATACAAAGATCGAAGATACCTTGAATCAATTTATGCAGATGTCCATGGCAAACCAGAAAAATACAGATGCATCAATCAGAAATCTTGAAACACAAGTAGGGAAAATTGCAAAGCAGTTAAATGAGCAACAGCAAGGACCGTTCTCTGCTGCCACTCAAACCAATCCAAAAGAAACGTGCAATTCAGTCACAACAAAGATTGGAAAAGTGGATGAAACAAAAGTTGGAGAGAATGCCAAAGAAAAGAGAATTATAGTTGAAAAGCAAGAAGAAAATTTTGAGAAAAAGGAGGAAGAAAACAATGCTGATCCTAGAAGCATTACAGTACCAGTTACCATTGAAAATATAAATTTTGATAAATCTTTGATTTATCTTGGTTCAAGCACCAATCTTCTTTCGTTTTCCATTCTTAAAAAGATCGGTAATCCTGAAATAGAACCTACAACAATGGAGTTACAACTTGCTAACAAATCAATCACAAAACCAATAGGCATGATAAAGGGTATAATGGTCAAACTCGAGAGATTCCTATTTCCAACAGATTTTGTGGTGATGAATATTGAAGAAGATGATGACATTCCTCTCATTTTTGGACGTCCCTTCATAAAAACAGCCCGAATGATGATTGACGTAGATGAAGGCAAGATGAAAGTGAGGTACAAAAATGAAGAAGTTAACTTCAAATTGTTTCAACACAAAGAGGATGACTATTACAAGATTGAGGCTCCTGATGAAATAGGCTTGGAATTGAAGATAAAGAATGACAAAGAAAGGCCAAAGGATAGTGGCATAGATGCTTTGACAAATTCATACAAACCACCTTGATTTCACTCGGAACAGGCGTCGAGCTAACGACGTTAAACAAGCACTGGTTGGGAGGCAACCCAACATTGTAAGTCATTTTATTTTAGCTTTTAGTTCTTTCAGTTTTGGCTTCAATTTTAGTATTTTCTTTTGCAATATCAGGTTATGTTGTATTCGTTTAAAACTTTTTTAAGGTAGTTCACACCGTAAACTCACTTGATACTCCTTTAACCGGTTGGTATGCCGTAATTGTGCTTTGAAAAATTTCTGATGTTATGCTTGTTATGTTCCGGTTACCGTCATCATGAGCATAGAGTACTTCTTCTGGTATTTTGAACAAATGCCAAATTAAGTATCTTGAACATTCAACAAGGAAAGAGTGAGTGGTAATGATAGAATCAGACGAAAATTAAGCAAGGTACATGTTTACTTGCTTTGTAGAATGTTAGCATGATTTTGGATTTAGTTTTATCTTTCAAACTCATATCATGTCTCATTCACATTGTACACACAATTGCTTGAATCATTTAAGCAAAAACCAGAAAAAGTGAGGTGAACTTCCATTGTTTACATAATCAAACTGCGTAATCCTTTTGTTTAAACTCGGTTGATTCATGTTCAACCCAAAAATTCCATTTGAGCTTTGTGAAGGTATAAAGACGATCAAGGAAATTGTTTGATTTTGAGAAAAACCACCATAGCCAAAAAGACTTTCATCAAAACCAGTAAGTGAGTGAGCATTTGTGCACCCTCTTTGAACCAGAAAAATTAAAGGATGGGTCAAATTTTGAAAATACAAAACCACTAAGAAAACCACTTAGTGAAGTTATGATTCATTCCAATATATTTTTGCATAACGTGAACCATAATGATACGAATCATCAAGAGCTTCACTCATGAAAAGAAATAAGTTAGGGAGAGAATGGATGATGATACCAAAAGGAAAAGAAAAAGAAAAGAAAGATAAAATGAGAAAAAGAAATACAAAAAGCAGAAAAACTTGGTATCATGAAAAAAAGGAAAGATTGAAAGGACAAAAGAAAAGTCAAAATCATGGTAATGAAGCAAGAAGTGAAGCAAGTAAAGCAAGTTACAAAAGTGGGCAGATTTTTGAAAATTAGCTTTAGGAGAAAAACCATCTCTTTATGAAACCTGACCACATTACAACCTTCATAAGTCCTATGTAATTTATGTCTTCAATTGCTCAATACTGAATTATTTGGATGAAAACACGAATCGACTCGAATGTTGACCAAGTGATTACATGAGAGTCATCACACCACATGATTAAAAAGAACTTCAAAGTCTTCATCCCTTTTTATAAAGAAGAGTGTTAGGAAAGATTCAATTGAGTTGTGTCATTATATTTTTGAGTACATAATTTGATTTTGTGGGCGAGAACTTGATTGCATAACCATGCTCTAATTCTACAATCAGTTGAACATGTTTCTTGCTTAACAAGTAAATATTTGAACCATTCATTTTTCAAAGTGTTATTTCAAATACTTGCTTGAAAATCCTGAAAACATTTCTTGAAAAGATCATGCTCTTAATTGAGGATAACCAAGAAACTAAGTTGGGGAGAATTTAGTGGAAGTCCAATAGTTGATATTTCTTTTGTCAAAACTCTAATGAAATACTTACTTCCTTTAAATTTTAATATGAAATTTGACTAACAAAAGATCCAAAAGGATATTACTCTTGAATGGTTATGGTTTTGCAGGTATTAACAAAAGAACACATCAGTTACAAGAAATAAAGATTCATGCCCTGCAACTTTCGCATAGCGAACTTTTCTTCGCATAGCGAAGATCGCGATGTGAAGCTGAAGCGAGCAACAACAGAAAGAAACAGAATCAAATCAGCAGAACTTCGCTTGAAGATCGCAAAGCAATGGATAACGAAGGTCGCGGTGCGAAGTTGAAGCGAGCAAAAATAGAATGAAACAGAATCAAACTCACCTAACTTCGCTTGAAGCGAACGCAACGAGAAAAAGCGAGAATAGTTCGCATAGAGAACTTTACTTTGAATAGCAAAGTATGACAGTCCCTGAAAGGCGGTTTAAAAGTTCAAATCTTAATGGAGAATAAAAGGGAGTTCGCATAGCGAACTTTCTCTCGCTATGCGAACTCGGGTGGCCAAAAACACTATAAAAGGATATCAAAGGCAATGCAAAGGGGGATATCATATTGTTTTGAATACAATTTTGTAATAGATAGGTTGGAAGAGATAGTAAGAGAGATAAGTGAGGATTGGAGGAAGAGGAGTTGGATATGCATCAAGAGTTGGGAAATCGTCGTTAATGCTCGTTCAACTCAATTCTTCCATTATGCTTCAAGCTACCATGAGTAGCTAAATCCCTCTCTTGTTGGGATTGGTCGTAGTTCACCGAAAAAGTATGTATTTTCTTTAATCATGGCGTTATATGCAATTTATCTATGAATCATTATTGATGTTATCTTTGTTTCATCGTTTATTTCATGGATTGAATTGATATTGACAAATACGATTCTAATCTCGATCTAAGATAACATCTATTAAACCCTAAATGCTAGACATAGATTTAGGTTTAATATTCACAAAAGTATCGAATCTTAATGCTACCGTATTGTTTAATAGGCTGAGAAATCGTCGATTAAACCATAAGGTAGAAATCTCATCAAAGTTTAGACATAAACTTTGTCTGTAAGCGATACGTGATAATATCGAAACATGCTTAAATTGTGTATAACTGATTCGTGATATGCATATTGAATCGGTGGATGAACACCAATTCCCAACAAGTTTATTCCTCTGAAAACTATCTTCATTTATTATATGTGTTTACTTTTCACAAATTATCAATCAAACATCTTGAAACTTTTGCTTAGAATCAAAGAAAATATTGAACGATTTTGATATCGCTCCAATCCCTATGGATATGATAAAACAAAATACTTTCATTTGATTGTACTCAACATTAATTGTGCGCCAAGATTGCCGTATGTGGACGGTCTTGGGTTGTGGTGGTAATTCCTGAGGGAATTACGGTGAGCATGTGGCTCGCGTGTGATCATTAAGGATCATGAATATGCATGAATGATTATTGTGTTGTGAATATTTAAGTGTCATGCATTCATGTCATGTTATATGGAGATGAGCTAGGTGGGAATCCATGATGGGTGCTTTGTCTCGTCCGGACTCCATGTGGGAGTCGAGTGGAGATAAGTTGTAGTTCAGAGGAACGTATACGACTTATCCGGATTCCGACGGGAATCAGGTTCTATGGTGAACCGTATGTGATTGTGATGGTACCGCATGCATTGTGTCGTATCAGTTGACTCACATTGCATATGTATATGAGTGAATATGGGCTAATTATGTCGAACATTGATGTGGCACTTGTATGTGCGTTGTAATTGTATGATTGGTGTGATTTGTGGGATAACTACTCCTTAGCATGTGTTTTTCACTATGTATTTCTGAATGTAGTTCTCACCCCTTTTCTGTTTGTTGTGTCTGTGCTCCTTGGGGAGTACAAATGACGAGGTACCTGAGTAGTGTTTGGAGCATGTGTTGCTAATTGATCAAGTATTAAGAGTTGCTTTGATACGTAACACGGGAAGAATGGGGATTTCGTTATTTTCTTCATGCTATTTTTTATTTTTTACGTATCATGATTTGTTTCGTTTAATGTTGTTGAACCACATATTTTGTGGATATTTGATGTAATTAGAGCTTTAATGCTAAACCATTTGATTTAATTCCGTTGTTTAATCAAATTAATTGTTTTTATTAATGGATAAGTTATGGAGTGATTTGATACTTCATGATGATGTTTTATGATGTGGCATCCTACGTGTGTAACTCTGATTAATTTCAGCCAATATTTTTTGTATTTTCAGTTATTATACGAATGGGTAGAGTAGGGTGTTACAATTGGTATCAAGCAGGTCGGTCCGTCTGGCCAGTGTTGTAGTAGGGTCTGACTATAGAGTGAATATAGTCATGTGTTTTTCTAACTTGTGTTGTTGTTTGTTCCTTAGTATGCGACATGTGTGTGAAACACTGTCGATACTTACTTTTCTTCTAATAGTTTCTGTGTAGGAGCGAGAATTGAAATAAGTGGGGGAGAAGGCTTGTGCTTCCCCAAGATGCCTCCAGTGTGGAGTGATGGCTCAGTGTGTCGTTGGACATTATTATAGTTTGGTAAATATGGTATATGGCACGTCATGATTGTCGGTCACCTATTGATAAATTGAGGAACTGGTCACCCTTAATCTCTTGTTGATAGTAGACGGGATCATGTTGGATGGAATGGACGCGTCTTGCCAGCTTAAGTGGTGTGTAATTCCTGATGTTCTTCTTGAGGATAATTGTGACTTGCTTCCAGAGTGTGGATGTGGGCTTAGTGATAGTAGAGAGCTGATGTTGTTGTCTGCTAATCAAGTGGAGGAACTTCGAGAAGGTGAAGCCTTGATGTTTGTAATGTTTGCATCGTTGCAAGTTGGTCATGAAGTTACAAGTGTTGAAGAATAATAAGTTATTTGCGAAACTTTCAAAATGTGAGTTCTGGGTGCATGAAGTGAGTTTTCTGGGACATGTGATTTCTGGTGATGGCATATCAGTGGATCCATCCAAAGTAAGTGTTGTACTTTAGTGGGAACCTCCGAAATCAGTGACGGAGATTATGAGCTTCTTGGGTTTAGCAGGTTATTACCGTATGTTTATCGAAGGGTTTTCTAATTTGGCCCTTCCTCTGATTCAGTTGACTCGAAAAGGTCAGGCCTTTGTGTGGGATGTCTTGTGCGAAGAGTTTCCGGGAATTGAAGAAGAGGTTGACTACGGCACCGGTATTAATTCTACCCAAGCCAGATGAACCTTTTGTGGTATATTGTGATGCGTCGAAAATGGGATTAGGCGGAGTGTTGATGCAGGATGGTAAGGTCATGGCTTATGCCTCACGATCTCGAGTTAGTTGCAGTGGTTTTTGTGTTGAAAATTTGGAGACATTACTTGTACGGATCGAGGTTTGAGGTGTTCAGTGATCATAAAAGTCTGAAATATTTAATTGACCAAAAAGAGTTGAATATGAGACAGAGAAGATGGTTGGAGTTCTAGAAGGACTATGACTTTAGCTTGAGTTAACATCCCAGTAAAGCTAACATCGTGGCAGATGCTTTGAGTCGGAAGACAATTCACATGTCGACATTAATGATTAAGGAGTTGGATTTAATTGAGCAGTTTAGAGACTTGAGCATGGTTTGTGAAGTGACTCCTGAGAGTGTGATGTCGGGTATGTTGAAAGTTAATAATGAGTTCCTTAGTGAGATTAGAGAGAGTCAGAAACTTGATTTGAAGCTGTTGGATTTGATGACCGCAAGAGGGTCGAATGAAGAATGTTACTTTAAAGTAGATGATTTTGGTGTGTTGAGATTTAGAGGTAGAATTTGTGTGTCGGATAATCCTGAACTGATGAGAATGATCTTAGAGGAGAGCCACAGGAGTAGCTTGAGCATTCATCCAGGAGCTACGAAAATGTATCAAGATTTTAAGAAATTGTTTTGGTGGCCAGGTATAAAGAAAGATGTAGCTCGGTTTGTGTATGCTTGTTTGACCTGAGAAGTCACAAGTGGAACACCAGAAACCTTCCGGGTTGTTGCAACCCATGGAAATACCAGAGTGGAAGTTGGATAGTATCACGATGGATTTTGTGATTGGGTTACCGAATATGGCGTGAGGCTTTGATGCTATTTGGGTGATTGTGGATAGATTGACGAAATCGGTACATTTTATACCGATTAACATCAGTTTTCCTTTGGAAAAGTTAGCAAAGATTTATATCAGAATAATAGCGAAGTTGCATGGGGTTCCGTTGAGCATAGTTTCTGACAGAGACCCGAGGTTTACTTCCGGATTTTGGAAGAGCTTACAGGAAGCTTTGGTTTCTAGCTTGAAGTTGAGTTCTGCTTATCATCCGCAGACTGATGGGCAATCTGAGGGGACTATTCAGTCACTGGAAGACTTGTTGAGAGCTTGTATACTCGAGCAGGGAGGTGCTTGGGATACTAATTTACTGTTGATTGAATTTACTTACAATAACAATTACAATTCTAGTATCGGAATGACACCTTTTGAAGCGTTGTATGGTAGGAGGTATAGGACACCTCTATGCTAGTATGAGTCGGGTGAGAGCACTGTGCTTGGACCCGAGATTGTTCAACAGACTACTGAGATAATCTAGATGATTAGGGAGAAAATGAAGGCATCCCAGAGTAGGCAGAAAATTTATCATGATAATAGGAGGAAAGATTTGGAATTCAGCGAAAGCGATCATGTTTTTCTAAGGGTCAATCCTGTGACCGGTGTTGGTCGTGAAGGTGCGAGAAAGACACAAGAAAGGGGGGTTTGAATTGTGTATTTACTCTTTTATAAATTTTTGCATCTTGTTAAAGAGACGCTCAAGAACCTTTAATGTTTGTTGAGAGATTCTGATCTCTTAACTATGGAGCATGAGAACCGGATAGGTTCTGATGATAACATACGATACTCAGAACTTGCAGTGCGGAAGCTTATCAGAGATAGACTGCAAGGTTCTGACTTTGCTTAACATGAGGTTCTAACATTCAATGCAGAAACATAAATAGAGATACTAAGCAAGAGAGTAAAGGACACACGATATATCCTAGTTCACCACGCGGGCTAATCCAGTCCATCCCCCTCAGGTGATTTCGCCTTGAACACAAGGACTTAATCCATTATAACCAAAGCATGCTTACACTTGCACGGGCCGCGTCGATGACTAACAACTTGCACAGGTGCACTATGACTAACAACCCAATGAACCTTTCAGGGATCTAACTGGATATAACGTTCATTGACCGAGCAGACCCACTGCTGGGATTTCACAGCTAGACGTTCAGGGATTCATCACAATGAATATAATGCTACTGACCATATTTCAGGATTTTCCACAATGACCCTCAGCCATTGTCATCTCAAGTATCTGATCACCTCGTGATCTACTCAAGGGCCTAAACTCACAGCTGAATCATTCAGGGATCCATTCAGGATATAACGTTCACTGGAGGAGTCTCAATTCCTTTAGTTGAATTGGAAAACTGGAGATTACAAATTTTGCTTCTTAATAAGCAAGTTTCTCCTAAGTTTAAGTACAAAGAACACACACATGTGTTCAAGCAAGATTTGAGCAACAACTCCTTGCTTTCCTTTCCTAAGAAACTACAGAGATGTATAATGATTTGACAGTTGTTGACATCTTGTAGATATTCTTCTTCTTCGTCTTCAGGGTGAGCAAGCTTTGAGTAGCAGCTCCTTGCTTCAGATCTTCAATGTAGTCCAGACGAGAAGGTGGGTTGATGACTTGACAGATCTTCAATGTTGTCTTCTTCATCAACAGCTTCTGTTCTTGATTGTTGTTGTTGTGTTGATTTGTCTTCTTGAGTTTCAACCATAATTGCCATTAGTGAAGTAATGATAGCTCTGAATATGTCAAGTGTTACAACGAGAACTCATCGTTGTTTCTATCTTCACAATGACTTGGTCAATTTTGTAGATGAACATTCAGTTCATGATTCTACAAGTGATCGACACCTCAGAAGCAAAAACTCTTTCCATTAAATAGCCAGTGGAAATATAGCCGTTTGAGAATACTGTGGCTGTTTGGAGAAAAGACGTTGTGATATAATGAGTTGTACTGACACATCTCCTTTTTGCAGAGAGAGAAGTGACCGGACATCTTTTCTTGGGCAGTGTGTACATTTAACTCACAACGATAATATTTAGACTTTAAAACGTCAGTGGCTTCTGATGTTAATTTGATGAAGCATGAGTAGAGTCTTCATAGCAGAATGTCTGATGCTTCAAGTCTTCAGTCGATTGATGAAGTCCATTAGGAATCAGTCTTCAGAACTTCAGCACTTGGTCTTTTAAGAACGTTATTCTTTTCTGCTTCAAGTCTTCCGAATCTTCAGAACCTGTCTTCAGAACTTGATATTTGAAACCTTGATCTTCAGAACCCATAAGTCTTCAGATTCTTTCTGCACTTGATCTTTAGCGCCTTCATCCATCAGAACTTCAAGTCATAGGAGTCTTCCACACTTTGGTTCTTTCAGAGTGTACTTCTTCAGAAGCTTCGCTATCTTCAGAATCTCAATCACTTTCAGAGAGCATCCACAAGAGCATTGCAACAGCAATCTTGGCATCCTTGGATCTGGCTGGTCATGACTAGATAAAGAAGCGTTCTTGCTTCTCGTGACTTTAGTTACACATAGTAAACGCATATATATATATATATATATATATATATATATATATATATATATATATATATATATATATATATATATATATATATATATTCAATCATAGTACATCTAGCTGGTGCATGTTGATTCTGATGACTTTAGTTCTTATGATCTACACACAACACACGTTAGACCATAAAATAATTCTTTCACAAATACTTATTGTTATCATCAAAACATAGATTGACTTGTAGAGACAATTCTTGCTCTCACAATCTCCCCCTTTTTTATGATGACAAAACCAAGTATTTTGATTGAACATTTTATACAAGGTAATCACCAAAGCAAACAAATTCAGAGTTTGGAACAACAGCTCCCCCTGAATGAGTTATCCTGAAAGCTTTATCTGAGATCATCTAGGATTTTATATAATCCAAAGATATATAGAGTAACAACTTGAGTTGTCAGAACAGGAATAGAAAATAGTTACTTCTCTATCTTGTCTTTAGGAAAACGAAGAGTCTTTAGCATCTGGACTAGTTCATCAAATCTTCCATCTTCAGATCTATAGAACTCAGTTTTCTTTGTTGTCGTATCAGAGCATATTATCTTCAGAGACATCTGAAGCATCTCTACTTTTCAGCAGATTCCATTAAGCATAGGATCAGAACAGTTCTTGACTGATAGTCATAGTCATGCTATCTATTAGAGACAGGCACTGTCTTTAAAGGAAACTCCCCCTGAGTTTCAGACTATATGAAGATTTTTGACTTTATATTTTCATCTTCTGGGTAGTCTCCCCCTAATTACCATCAATCATATATTGTGATCTTCGGAATCGAGATTCAGATTTGTAAGATTTTAATCACCAACGTGGAACATGACTTTTCAGAGTTTGACTTTTGAACACAGGTCTTCATCTCATAACCTTGTTATTGTCACAACTCAGTAGTTCATCAAGGCTTGATTTTTGATCAGACACCCATTGAAGGTTAATATTTGTGATCAATCAACGCTTGATTCTGAATCTTATACTCATGATTTGATTTGATCTGATATCACGTGATGTGCTAAGTCTTATTCCAGAGTATGTTAAGTTTAATACCTAGTGAAGAATTTCTTCTCATACCACTTGAGAGGTATTTCATTAGTGTGCTGATATTGATACCAATGAAGGTATTTTGACAGTAATCCACAGCTTTACTCTGATTGATGAGCCTGATACTAATCTTTGTGTACTGAGTCTGATTACCAATTATTGATTTAGTCTAATACCAAATTGTTTTCATTTAAATTTGTTTCTGGTAAACATCAGAACGGTGGTAACCATCAGAACGACTTCTTCTTGGATCTTCAATCCGGATCTTCAGACAGTTCTTGACTTCTGATTTGCACAGATCCTCTGAGTAAGCATCTTGAGAGTGTGTATTGCTTTCAGAGTTTTCTTACTGCTTTTGATCTTGACATTCTGAATCTCATACTTCTTAGACAGCTTACAGCTTAACCTGTTCTTAGAATGCCTAGTGAACTTGTTTAGAGTTCCTCGAATAAACATCAAACAACAAACATTAGTAGCAACGCATTTTATATGAGTACATATTTTGTTTGAGTTCTGCATTCTTTTAGATTTCCCTCTTTCATTCAAAATCATTATATTTCTCCCCCTTTTTTACATCATCAAAAAGTATCAGGGCATGTGAGCATTTAAGCATATATTTCTTATATTCAATTGCCTACATATTAAAGCTTTATTTCTCCTAGTTGAGTATATTGAATATTTGATATGATAAGAAGCATAGAGTCATAGAGTTAAAGAACATCATTTACACATTTAGAAGTGTTAAGACTCATTTTAGTGAAACACATCTATAATCAGTATGTATTTGATTGAAGGTTAATAGATGGAATCAACTGATTACCAATTGAAGGATTAAAGCATCTGGAACTGTTGGTTATATCATTTAAGCATTTAAGCGTATATCTTTCAATCAAGTATATGAATGATACCAATTGAAGGTCGTGAAGCTGGTGTTCAGGCATTTTAAAAACACTTAGGTTTATTTTACTAATTTTTCATTATGGCTTAATTCATCTGAAGGACAATAAAAAATAAACAACATCTAAACATAGAGGTTCATAGATTAATTTAAAGTGTAAAAAAAATAGATTGCATTAGATAAAGATTGTATTACTGATGGATTTCATCAAGATATACAGATCTAGACGAAACTTAATTTGAGAACTTTTAGAGTCACGTATTTCCGTGTTATGAAGGATTGAGATATTCCTCAATAGTTTATCAGTCAAACGAATGTATGCGTATTTCAAGAGAATTGAACGGCTGCGAAATTTCTAGGACGAAATAAGGGAGTAGCCTTTTGTACGCAATTCCTGGATGGGATAAATTAATGAGTTTCTTCCATTATGATTTCTAATACTGGTTGAATTATCTAAAGTACTTTATGAGAAAGAGTGAAGGAGTTAAGTTTGAAAGTTTTCATATGAGACTAGTAACGCATTTTCATTAATTCAAGGGTGATTGTACATTAACCACTAAAAGATTGAAATTTTCACAACATAGCAACTGCTAGAAGATCATCATGACTCAGAATCCTCAGTATTGTCCATATGTTCCCAACTGATTTCAATATGAGAAGTGCCAGGTTCAAGCCTGATAATTAAATCCCAAGCCTTTTCTTGTAGAAGTATTTCCGATATTATTCTTCCGTACGGAATGAAGGCCTGCACTTTGTTTCTAGAGACTTTGATAGAATGTTTCATATGGTTAAAAATGGTTTTAGGGAGATCTATTGTAACATGATGTGTTAGAAGAAAGATAGGGATTATGTCGTTGTACGTTAAGATATTCTCAGGAGCCATACGAGGACGAAGGTTAGTCAAGGAGAATTTGAACCATGTTTTTGGAAAAGGGAGAAGCCTCTCAGGGTTATTTGGTTCGTAAGGGACTGAGTCGTCAAATAAAATTTTGCACTGGTCCACCAAACTTAGGTTTGATTGATAGTCATCAATAGTAGCTCCGGAGGTGACACATCCAGTGATTTTCTCTATCGAGGAGACAGAGATGGCAATGGGTTGAAGGTAGACTTCCGACCAGATAGTTTTTCCATCGTTGCTAACTATAGCATATTTTCAGAACTCTTTGACAAGGTTTGGATAGACGAGACCATATAGGAGAGCGTAATAGCCCTGCCAGGACTGGGCTTGCATGCTTCTGAGTATCTCCAAACCATTGTCTCCGGGATTAGCAAGGTTGAGTTTCTTCTCAGGAATAAGGTGAAGATTTTCTTTGTTTCCAAGGAAGGTTAGTCCACTCCTTTGAGATTTCATTGTTCTAGTGAGGGGATAGTATTGAGAAAGTAAGAATGGATTTGGATGTAGATCTGAGGAGAGACAATCCTAGCATTTATAGAACGGTTAGGATGAATGAGCTTAGTGTAACGGATCTGATTTACTATTTTCTAGATATGTTATGATTAGTTGAGTATACAGACGGATGTAATCATGTGTGAGAAGGAATCAGAGTATTTACTTCTTTATTGGGAAGAGTAAAAGGTTAGTAGCTGCTTTGCATTCATTTATCATAAGATTTGATATATTTATGATGATTTCGTGAGCCTCGAAAAAGTTTTAATGGTAGTGATAAGACATTTTATGTTTAATTAGAATTTTTAATTTTAATAAACTGATAGTATTCGGAGAGACCCCTTTTTAGTACGACTTTGTGAACTAGAACAATACCAGAAATAACTATTTCGACAGAAAAGAGATTTGAGCTAGTTACAAAGTTCAGACAGAATTTGAACAGTTTCCTAGCTATCAAAGGTTTCGCAATTAATCTTCAACAAGCAGTTTTCTAGAAGAATATCAGACTCATCTTCCTCAATTCTTCCTTTGATCATATCAACGATCCTATCCCTGAAGAAAATCTCGGACAAAACTCTTTCATAAGAGATGTAGGACTTTGCGAGATTTCTGGATTCAGAGATAGTCTTCCAGAGACAGTTGAAGATGGTGTATGGTAAATTTATTCGAAAATTATTCATAAGAAGGTAAATAAACTCATGGTCATAAAACCTGATTTTGTCAGTACTTTCTCCTCTGGGAAGAAAATTTGTCAGCATAAGTTTGTACCAAGCTTTGGGAATAGGTAAAAGATTTTCAGGATTGTAAGGAATGTATCTGGAGGTTAGATCATGAAGGGAGGCAAAAAATTTAGTAGGAAAGAATTTGTGTATGTCAAAATTAACATGAATTCCAACATCCTCACATCCAGTTGCAAGGATTACTGAGAATAGGTTGATGACAATTGGGATATCAACAACATAGGAGGTGATGCAATTGTTTTCAATATCAAGATCAGCATGTTTCTAGAAATCTTTGACCAGGTTTACATAGATAGGTTTTTCTAGCATCATGGAGTACCTGGTCCATTGTTGAGTATATAAGATATCTACTATACTACAAGCAGTGCCTCTTGAGAGTGAAGGAGTAATGAATGAGAGCCGTTTCTCAGGAATGAGTTCAAGAAGATTTGGATTACCGAGAAAGATTAGTGGAGGCATGATAATGGATGGATAAAGAGGCTTAGAGATTTAGGGTTTTGAGTATAAGATGTATGAAAAAGGAGACATGATTTTATAGAATAAGTAGGTAAACTTATGCCTAGTCTAGGGAAGATATAGGTTAGTGTTGTATTTTCAAAAGATTCGCATTTATTATGATGTTACTTTGCATGTAGATTTTGTTAAAGGAATTTTCTTTTCTCTAGCTAAATTTTAACAGATAATTTTTTAGCAAAATTTTCTTAGAGAGGTATGTAATGAGTCCTAAACATTTAACTAGTCATGACAATTTATAAAAGTATTTTACGGGTTTTCAGATTATAAGAGATAGAGAAAGTGTACCTTAGGGATACTTAACTTTTGAAGAGAATCTTTTAGCTAAGCCTTTTCGTGAAAGTATTCCTTTCTGGCTTCTTAATCTTTGAGTATCTTTCTGATTCTGCCTATTTCCGAGTAAGCTGCAGATGTTTCTTGGGTTCTTCAAGATAAGCTTGTGTTCTGACTTCTGAGGAAATTGAATATTTTCTTGGAATGTGATCCTGGTTGAATTACAGCTTTCTCTCTTTTCTTGTCCATCAACTCTCTAGGTTATAATGACCGAGATTAAGACTTAACATGATCAGAGTGACCACTTCATCTGAACCTAGCTAATTACATGCACTCCTTTGATGACCCCATTCATAAGCAACATATTACATCTATTTTGATTGCTTCTCACTTCTCATTTCCTTGATCCATAGAACCTGTTTGGTTCCGGTACAGTTCTTAAGTTATGGACCTGAATCTTTAAACGACAAACTTTGAGAATTGGTTAAGTTCTCCTTTCATAACCTATCAGCATCTGACTTTGTTCCTCAAGGTTGTTTCAGAACTTGTTCAGAACCAAAATGTCATCACGCACCACATGTGTACATCACTAGACATGGTTTACATGAAACTTCTTGTTAATGCTGATCAACTTGTTTGGGGTTGGTCACGCATATCTATGAGTTAACTGACTTCTTCAAAAGAATATCATTAACGTCATCTTTTAAGACATCAGTTAGAGAATCTAGATGTCTGGAATGATAGCATCTAATTTCATAGCTCAAGTGGTTCTGAGGACACTTGATCTGACAAAAATCAGATTATCAACATTTGATTCCATTAGGATAATCTCAAGTTGTTAGAGATTGATTTCTGAATCAATTAAGGCTTAAGAGTTCGATCAGAATCTTTTCTAATAATTTGAATTTTCAGATTTTGGCTTTAACAGATTTCATTCTGAAATTCAAAGTCTTAGAGCAGCAATCTTTCTTCTTTACATGAAGAGATTCAGAATGAGTTTTAAGCGAGAAAGTCAAGGGTGGACCTAATCCATTTCTTGAAAACATCTCAAAAACTCATAAAGAATTAATCTTCAGCAAACAAGATTTCTTGCTTTCTGATGATTCATCTTTTAAGCATATACGTGGTTTTATCCACACGTATTTTCCAGAATGAGCATTCAACATATACAGTTTCTTGTCTGGTGAATTTATCTTATTAGCTGATTCTTCGCTTTTAATGAGACTTCATCTAGAATCAGTGAATTGCTCATGAAGTCATCAGATTGATTACAATTTTGTACACAGTCAACTGCTGAATTGTTACAGAAATTGTAAGTGGATTTCAATCTCACCCAGAGTACTTCTACGCACCACATCTGGATCTTTTTCTGACACTGTTAAGTGTTTGATTTAAATCAATAACAAAACCGGAGCTCTGATACCAACTGAAGGTGCGAGAAAGACACAAGAAAGGGGGGGTTTGAATTGTGTATTTAATCTTTTGTAACTTTTCGCATCTTGTTAAAGAGACGCTCAAGAACCTTTAATGTTCGTTGAGAGATTCTGATCTCTTAACTATGGAGCATGAGAACCGGATAGGTTCTGATCATAAGATACGATAATCAGAACTTGCAGCACGGAAGCTTATCAGAGATAGACTGCAAGGTTCTGACTTTGCTTAACATGAGGTTCTGATATTCAATGCAGAAACATAAATAGAGATACTAAGCAAGAGAGTAAAGGACACACGATATATCCTGGTTCACCACGCGGGCTAATCCAGTCCACCCTCCTCAGGTGATTTCGCCTTGAACACAAGGACTTAATCCACTATAACCAAATCATGATTACACTTCCACGGGCCGCGCCAGTGACTAATAACTTGCACAGGCACGCTGTGACTAACCACCCAATGAACCGTTCAGGGACCCAATAGGATATAACGTTCATTGACCGAGCAGACCCACTGCTGGGATTTCATAGCTAGACGTTCAGGGATTCATCATAATGAATATAACGCTATTGACCATATTTCAGGATTTTCCACAATGACCCTCAGCCATTGTCATATCAAGTATCTAATCACCTCGTGATCTACTCAATGGCCTCAACTCATTGCTGAACCGTTCAGGGATCCATTCAGGATATAACGTTCACTGGAGGAGTCTCAATTCCTTTAGTTGAATTGGCAAACTGGAGATTACAAATTGTACTTCTTAATAAGCAAGTTTCTCCTAAGTTTAAGTACAAAGAACACACACATGTGTTCAAGCAAGATTTGAGCAACAGCTCCTTGCTTTCCTAAGAAACTACGGAGATGTATAATGATTTGATAGTTGTTGACATCTTGTAGATCTTCTTCTTCTTCATCTTCGGGGTGAGCAATCTTTGAGCAGCAGCTCCTTGCTTCAGATCTTCAATGTAGTCCAGACGAGAAGGTAGGTTGATGACTTGACAGATCTTCAATGTTGTCTTCTTCATCAACAGCTTCTGTTCTTGATTGTTGTTGTTGTGTTGATTTGTCTTTTTGAGTTTCAACAACAATTGCCATTAGTGAAGTAATGATAGCTCTGAATATGTTAAGTGTTACAACGAGAACTCATCGTTGTTGCTATCTTCACAATGACTTGGTCAATTTTGTAGATGAACATTCAGTTCATGATTCTGCAAGTGATTGACACCTCAGAAGCAAAAACTCTTTCCGTTAAATAGCCAGTAGAAATATAGCCGTTTGAGAATACTTTTGGCTATTTGGAGAAGAGACGTTATGATATAATGAGTTGTACTGACACATCTCCTTTTTGCAGAGAGAGAAGTGACCGGACATCTTTTCTTGGGCAGTGTGTACATTTAACTCACAACGATAATATTTAGACTTCAAAACGTCATTGGCTTCTGATGTTAATTTGATGAAGCATGAGTAGAGTCTTCATAGTAGAATGTCTGATGCTTCAAGTCTTCAGTCGATTGAAGAAGTCCATTAGGAATCAGTCTTCAGAACTTCAGCACTTGATCTTTTAAGAACGTTATTCTTTTCTGCTTCAAGTCTTCCGAATCTTCAGAACCTGTCTTCAGAGTCTTCAGAACTTGATATTTGAAACCTTGATCTTCAGAACCCATAAGTCATCAGATTCTTTCTGTACTTGATCTTCAGCGCCTTCAGCCATCAGAACTTCAAGTCATAGGAGTCTTCTGCACTTTGGTTCTTTTAGAGTGTACTTCTTCAGAAGCTTCGCTATCTTCAGAATCTCAATCACTTTCAGAGAGCATCCACAAGAGCATTGCAACAAAAATCTTGGCATCCTTGGATCTGGCTGATCATGACTAGATAAAGAAGCGTTTTTGCTTCTCGCGACTTTAGTTACACATAGTAACTTTGCATATATATATATATATATATATATATTCAATCATAATACATCTAGCTGGTGCATGTTGATTCTGATGTCTTTAGTTCTTATTATCTGCACACAACACACGTTATACCATAAAATGATTCTTTCACAAATACTTATTGTTATCATCAAAACATAGATTGACTTGTAGAGACAATTCTTGCTCTCACAAGTCGTGCGCTGAAATCGAAGAAGTTGGATCCTAAGTTCATTGGACCGTATCAGATTTTGCAAAAGGTTTGGACTGTTGCATATAGAGTGGCGCTACCACCCAAACTTTCGAATTTGCATGATGTATTTCACGTATCACAAATTCGGAAGTACATTGTTGATCAATCCCATGTGCTTTAGAGGGATGAAGTACAGATTCAGGATAATCTTACCGTTGATGCGATGCCAATAAGGATCGAGGATCACAAGATGAAACAGTTAAGAAGCAAAGACATTCCTTTTGTGAAAGTAGCTTAGGGAGGAGCTGCTGGAGGAAGTGTTACCTGGAAATTGGAGAGTAAGATGCGGGACTCGTATTCAGAATTGTTCTCATCAGGTACATTTTTTAGGACGAAAATATTTTAAGTTGGGGAGAGTTGTAACACCCCATTTAATTATTTAGTCCTTTTGTGGTTTATTTGTGATTATTCTTGACATTGTCTTGGTTAAGGGCATGTGTGTTAGGGTGGGTGTGAAAGTTAGTGGAATGCATTAAATTAAATTAAGCCTTAGAACCACATTGTAATAATGATAATATGAATAATGAAACATTTTATTAATACTAATATTATTGTTATTATCAATATTATTATTATTAGGATTATTAATATTTTTGGAATTAAGAAAATAGAGAGAATTAAGGGAAATAAACCACAAATTAGGAGAGAGTGGTAAAGAAGTTACAGACACATCAGTTTCACGTAAAAGAGAAAAGAAAGAGAAAGAGGGAGAGCTAGGGCAAGAAGAACAAGGATTTTCCGCCATTGTTGAAGGGAGGAAAAACTCATAATTCAGGTAAGGGGAAGAATGAGATTCATTAAGGTTGATCTGAACATGAGAGGGAAGTGAGGGTTCCTTTCCCTCTTAGAAATTTCTGTGTACTTCTTCATCTCCTTGAATGTTGGATGCTTGAGTAGTAATTGTTGTAAATCCATGTTTGTGCACTGTTCTAATATAATTTTGTGTTGTATGATGATTTTGAATGTGAAATTCGTGTGATTTTGTGCTGTCGTTGCTGGGTTCTGATATGGAAACATATTTGAAAATTGGGGTTTTGGGGGGTTAACGAAAATGGGTTTTAATGGTAGAAAATGTTGACAAAATGAGGAAATAATGAAGTAGGAATAGGACTCTAAGGTTATACTGAGATAAAGGTCATTTTGGGTCTGAATTAGGAGCTTAAAAGTGCTCCAAATGGGGAAAAATCGCACTGTTGCGAAACTGGGTATTTTTCTGTGCATGCAAGGCAATACGTGTAAGGCACAAGGCATTACGCGTATGGGGGCACTCCCAGGGGGAAATACGCGTATGATACGCACCCCGTCCCCATGTCAACACGACCCTCTGCTAGTACGCGTAAGCTACACGTAAGCTACGCGTAAGGATGAGTGGCCATACGCGTATAGGTGATGGTCATACGCGTATGGGAAGTTTTGGAGAACTTTTGGAGAGAAATCACTCTCTGGTCATACGCGTACGACCCAAAGCAATACACGTACGAGGCCTGGGCATTTGAGCCCTACGCGTATGATACGCAGGCCTGGGGCGAGGATAGATGGCCATACGCATATGGGGTAAGGCCATACCTTATGGGCAGCGCTATAGCGAAATTTTCTCGTTTTTGGAATTTCCGTCCCGATTTCGCGTGTAATGAAATTTCTCTTGATCCATAAGACTAAGATGGTATAATTGAACATAGGGGGAACTAGTAACGACATTAAATGGGATAAAACAGGGGGTTTTTTATGTGATTGTCTATATGAGACGTGTTTGATGATTGTGCGCCAAGATTGTCGTATGTGGACGGTCTTGGGTTGTGGTGGTAATTCCTGAGGGAATTTCGGTGAGCATGTGGCTCACGTGTGATCATTGAGGATCGTGAATATGCATGAATGATTATTGTGTTGTGAATATTTGAGTGTCATGCATTCATGTCATGTTATTTGGAGATGAGATAGGTGGGAATCCATGATGGGTGCCTAGTCTTGTTCGGACTCCATGTGGGAGTCTAGTGGAGATAAGTTGTAGTTCATAGGAACATATACGACTTATCTGGATTTCGACTGGAATCAGGTTCTATGGTGAACCATATGTGATTGTGATGGCACCGTATGCATTGTGTCGTGTCAGTTGAGTCGCATTGCATATGTATATGAGTGAATGTGGGCTGATTATGCTGAACATTGATGTAGCACTTGTATGTTCATTGTAATTGTATGTTTGGTGTGGTTTGTGTGTTAACTACACCTTAACATGTGTTTTTCACCGTGTATTATTGAATGTAGTTCTCACCCATTTTCGGTTTGTTGTGTCTGTGCTCCTTGGGTAGTACAGATGACCAGGTACCCGAGTAGTGCTTGGAGCATGTGTTACTAATTGATCGAGTCTTAAGAGCCGCTTCGATACGTAACACGGGAAGAATGAGGATTTTGTTATTTTCTTCATGCTATTTGTTATTTGTTACGTATCATGATTTGTTTTGTTTAATGTTGCTGAACCACATATTTTGTGGAGATTTGATGTAATTGGAGCTTTAATGCTAAACCATTTGATTTAATTCCGCTGTTTAATCAAATTAGTTTTTTTTATTAATGGATAAGTTATGAAGTGATTTGATACTTCATGATGATGTTTTATGATGTGGCATCCTACGTGTGTAACTCTGATTAATTTCCGCCATTATTTTTCGTATTTTCAGTTATTATACCAATGGGTAGAGTAGGGTGTTACACTATGCGGCAGGGGAAGTATATACCTCTAATAATGACTCCACCTACTCACTGAACCTACACCCAAACTATGGGTTCAACTGGGACAAAGAGCAGGTAGAGAGTGTATCTGTCAAAGAAGGTAGTCTACCCCTTACAAGGTGGACAATGGTTAATAAGAATGACTGCTGAGTTAAGATCATTAGCTCATATTTTGGCTTATATGGCCGATAACAGAATAAACTTAGCCTTGGAGGCTGGGGTTTCTTAGAGCATAGCTTTTGAAGCCAATGTTGAAAGCTCTGAGAGTTTTGGAGGTAGCCTTAAGGGCCATACAACAGCTTCAGAAAGCCGGAGGCTCGAGTGTATTTATGACAACGAGCCTTTGGCGTTTGAAAAAGATCCACTAGAAACTAACAAGAAAATTTAGGCTCAAGACCTCTTAGAAGAGATAGACATGGGTGAAGGAGTGGTGAAGCAACCAACTTACGTCAGCGCCAACTTTGAACCAGCCATGAAAAATAAAGTGGTCGAGCTGCTAAAAGAATATAAATATTGTTTCGCCTGGGAATACAACAAAATGAAAAGACTAAGTCGAGACATGGTGGAATTGAATCTTCCAATTCGACCTGACTAGAAGCCAGTGAAACAACTTCCAAAGAGGTTCGCATTAGAGATAATGTTGAAGATTAAGGAAGAGATCGAAAAGCTGCTTAGAAGTAAGTTCATGAGAACGGCCAAGTATGTCAAATGGTTAGCGGATAATGTTCCATTTTTGAATAAAAATGGCACTGTTAGAGTTTGCATAGACTTTTAGGATCTAAATAATGCTACGCCTAAAGATGAGTATCATATGTATGTGGCAGAAATGTTGGTCGATTCAGTCACATGTCACGGGTATTTAAGTATGTTAGACGGGTACTCTGGTTATAATCAGATCTTTATAGCTAAGGAGGACGTACCTAAGATGGAGTTTCGACGCCCAGATGTGTTGGGCACTTATGAATGGATAGTGATGCCCTTTGGTCTAAAAAATGTTAGGTCGACTTACCAAAGAGCTATGAATTCCATGTTTCATGACTTCATCGTTACTTTTATACAAGTCTACATTGATGACATAGTCATAAAATCCTCATCAAAAAATGGTCATTTGGACCATCTTCGAAAGTCTTTTCAGAGGATGAGGAAATATGGATTGAAAATGAATTAGTTAAAATGTGCTTTTTGTGTTAGTACAGGAGATTTATTAGGATTCGTAATGCATAAGAAAGGCATAGAGATCAATCAAAATAAGACAAAAGCAATTGTAGATCTCAAGCCTCCATTGACAAAGAAGTAACTCCATTATTTGCTTGGGAAAATAAATTTCTTGAGAAGGTTCATCTCCAACCTAAGTGGCAAAATTCAATCATTCTCGCCACTGCTTCGACTCAAGAAAGACAACGAATTTTATTTGGGAGAGTGAGCAACAAGAGGCTTTTGACAACAACAAGCAATATCTGATGAAGCCTCTAGTATTATTATCTCCAAATATAAATAGGAGCATGAAACTTTACATAGTCGCGTCAAATTTGACCATAGGCAGTATGTTAGCTCAAGAACGACATCGAAAGAGCCATATATTACCTCATTTGAATTTTAATAGACGCGGAGACTGGGTGTAACCCGATTGAAAAATTATGTTTGTGCCTATACTTTTCATGTACAAATTGAAGCATTATATTAAACCAATGGAAGTTTGTGTCTACTCTCATTTCAACGTTATTAAACATGTTATCAAAGTCTATTTTGTATAGTTTAATAAGAAAGTGGGCCTTAACGCTTATTGGATATTCATTGACTTATTGTCCTTTGAAAGAAGAAAAGGACAAATCATTGACGAATTTATTGTTGACCATTCAATGGTGGAAAAAATGGAGGCATACATAAGAACTAGGCCTTGGAAGTTGTACTTTGACGGTTCCAGACATAAAGATTGAGCTGAGGTAGGAATTTTTATCTTTTCGCCGGAAAACATACCAACCAAGTTTAGGTATAATATTAAAGGGTCATGTTCCAACAATGAGTTTGAATATGAAGCCTTGATAACAGGCCTGTAGATTTTGTTGGATCTGGGGGCAATAGATGTCGAAATAAATAGGGATTCGGAACTGGTGATTCGACAACTGAAGAAAGAGTATAAATGCATCAAAGAGAATTTGATGTTATACTTTGTCATGGCTAATTCTTTGCTGAAGCGTTTTGATCACGTTTCGATCGACCATATTCCTTGAATGGAAAATCAGGAAGGCAAAGACTTAGTTCAGATAGCCTCAGGATACAAAATCTCTAAGAAAAGGTTGCAAGATCTAGTCAAGATCGAGGAGAAATTAGTCTCAGAAGAGAACCCTCAAGAGACACCGTCGATGTCAAAACTTGGGGAGGGGGGCATTTGAATTTGAAGATTCACCAAACTCAGAAAATCCGGATTTTGAAAAATTGGAAAAGTACGAAGTTTTGGCCATTGACTTAATGTCAGATAATGATTGGCGAAAACCTATGGTCGAATACTTAGGAAACCTAACATGAGCAATGGATCGGAAGATCAAATACAGGGTCTTAAGTTACGTAGTCATGGGAAATGATATTTTAAAGAAAACGCCTTGTGGGATTCCTCCTCAAGTGCCTTGGCGAAAGAGAAGGGTATTTAGCAATCTCTGAGATGCATAGGGGATCGTGTGGCTCCCACCAGGCTGGTCACAAAATGAAATGGGTGCTATTTTGAATAGGAGTATATTGGCCAACAATGTTAAAAGACTATATAGACTTCGCCAAAGGTTGCCAAGAATGCTAGAAACATTCAGGTATTCAACATTTACCGGCCAGCGAGTTACACTCAATAGTTAAGCCATGGCCTTTTATAGGTTGGACTTTAGGCATAATTGGAGAAATCAAGCCTCTTCGTCAAAAGGGCATAAATATATTTTGGTAGAGATAGACTATTTCACTAAGTGGATAGAAGTCGTACCTCTGCCAAATTTCGACCAAAAGGAAGTAATAAGTTTCATCCAGAATCATATCATATATAGATTCAGGATACCCGAAACTATTACCACAGAAAAAAGGATCAGTTTTTACAGGGCACAAAATGGTGGAGTTTGACTCAGAAGCAGGTTTCAAGTTGTTGGCCACGACACCATTTTATGCCCAGGCTAACGGTCAAGTCGAAGCGGAAAACAAGATATTGATTAGTTTGATAAAAAAAACACGTGGGTAAAAAGCCAAAGTATTGGCATAAAACCCTAAACCAAGTCCTATGGGCGTGTCACAACTTTCCCATGGAAACTACTAAATCTACACCGTTCCGGCTTGTTTATGGACATGACGCGGTGCTACCTTTAGAAATTTATCTTCAATCAGTTAGGATTCAAAGGCAATCTGAGATCCCAACTGAGTTTTATTGGGGGGTGATGTTCGATGAGTTGGTTGAGTTAGACAAAGATAGGTGAACTGCTCTAAATGTTTTGATGAGACAAAAAAGAGAGTTGCTAAGGCTTATAAAAAAAAGTTAAGTCCAAAACATTTAATTTGGGTGACTTAGTTTGGAAAGTCATATTGCCCATGGATCAAAGAGATAGAGTTTTGGGCAAATGGTCCCCTAATTAGGAAGGACCATTTAAGATTCTGCAAGCGTATTCTAATAATGCACATGAAATTGAAGAGTTAACCTCTAAAGGTCGGGTCCTGCAGATAAACGACAACTATTTAAAACAATATAGGCGTATTTTGCAGGGGGTACATATTAATACAGAATAGAGATTAAGGTAAAAATTAAGAAGGCTAAAAACTAGTAGCCTTTAACATTGTCAAATGCCACAAAGGGCACACTTAAAGATTGACGTAATACCCTTTTTAGTCCCTTAGCTATACCTCTGGCTCCATTTTGTTCCTCTTTCTTTTAAAGCGTCTAATTTGGTCCCTTACGTTGTCAAATAGAATCAAACAAGTCCTTTATGTCAAATAATGATAAAGGACGTTAGACAGAAAAGACGTGGCAGCTGAGGTGGATTGTCCTCTTCATCACCTTCTTCTTCTTCATTTCTGAAACATATTTCATTTTACCCTCAATCTAAACTTAATGCAAATAGTGTAACAAATACCCAAATTGAAACCTAATTCGTCTACATTAGTGCACTAATCCCGAGTGCTGCCCGCAGTTCATCATCATCATCATCGAAAAACAAAAGTGATTCGCATGTATTTAGCAGCTCTAATTTTCCATGGAAGCCTTTTTGTCATTGTGGAGACGCTGCTGTACTTCGAAGGGCAAGAACTGTCAATAATTATGGAATGCTTTTTTGGGGTTGTCAACATTTTAAGGTAAGCTTTAGACTGAATATTCTAGGTTGAAATATTCTTGAAATGTCTTTTTATTACATTGTAATTTCCTTTCTTAATCTCTATAAAGATATAGTAATGCAGGTTGTGGATTCTTTGAATGGTTCTACGAAGATGCTAGAGATGAAAAAGAGCAAATCATGATGAAGGAACAAAGTAAGATAGATGTTCTAACTCAAGAGATGAAGGAAGCCAAAAAAGAGGTTGAAGTATTCAGGCTCAGTAATATGGAATTAGAAGCTGCTTTGAATAACACCGTCAAGTGGAAAAAATTGGGAAGTTTATGTTCTACATTGTGTTCTTTGTTTTAGTATTCAAGATGTTGTAATACTACTATGTACCAGTTGAGTTATTTGACATGACTGTATTATGCAGAAGTTTAATTTGTATCATGAATTTGTTGTACCGGTTCAGTTATTTTACATGAATTTGTTATGTAAAAGTTGATTTTGGCATTATTTAGTTGCACCAGTTCAAACTTTAATGTTATTTTATATGAATATTTTATGCAGTGTTCAAACTTGCATAAACTTGTATAAATTGAATGTTAAATTTGCAAAACATAATTATAATTGAATAATTGAATGATAAACTTCCACTTGATTTAACCTTGTTAAAAATAACATTGTTCAAACCTTGCATAAACCTTGTTCAAAACAGACATGACATAATTTGTTACAGACATGACATAAACCTTGTCTCAAAACAGACATGACATAAACCATGTTTTCAAAACAGAAATTACATAAGATTGTTACAATACAGACATGACTAAATGTTATTCTTTGGATTGTTTCGTTTTGTTGGAGTGGTCCTCTTAGTGGTAGGTCCAACTGCATTTAGTGATGCACTTAGCCTGGTAGTTGGACCTTTTGTAACAGATGACTGGACTGGTTTCCTAACAAGTAACATCTTTGGCCCCCCTTCTTGCTAAGAAGACTGTGTAACAAATGCCTGAGTTGTTTGAGATGATGGATGAGATTATTGTGTAGCCCTTGATTAAGTGGTTTTACTCGGTGGCTGAGATGATTGTATAATCCTTGATTGAGTGGGATGAGATGGTGGCTGAGATGACTGTGTTGAAGGATTCCTCTTACAGGTTGACTTATTGTGTTCAGTTTTCCTGCACCTGGTACACCTAAGTACCATTCCAGTTTTTCTCATCTTTCGATCTGTCCCATCAATTTCACCCTGTTCATGGTTCCTCCTCTTCTTGGGTCTTCCTGGCATTTTTTTTTTGAATTTTGGTGGCTGCACATCTGGGTACTCTGTTATGACCCATAAATTGGTTCCATTAACATGATAAATGATAGGTTCATAAACAACTTTATACCTTAATTTCTTATAAAACTCTGGGATGTAATCATCAATACTTAGACTTATAGTCTTCAATGCAGAAATTGCATGAACATAGGGGAGAGCTGTCAGTTGCCACTTTCAGCATGAACATTCATAGTCCTTTAAGTTGACAAAAACATATCAGCTTGCTTCTCAATGTGTCGGACTTCAAAGATAAACTCAGATGAGATCCTAAAAAAATTCACAAACTGTATAAGTATTGAACACATAGTTAATAATGTCCAAAGTAAGTATTGAACTAATATGAAATCAAATCACAATATTGATAATGTACCTTATTATCCAATAGATTGTGTACGTGCTTGTTTTATCCTCACTATCATATGCACTTCCATTTTCATCTCCGCCGTCTCCTTCCCATTTCTTTTTCTTCTTTATACTAGGTCTTTGATAGTTTCCATCATATTCAAGCAGGTTTTCTAAATGTTCTTCAACATACTTCTCACTCATATCAGAATTACTAAATGCAACTTCTAAAGCACTATCATAATTAGAAGTCTCATCCTCACTGTCATCAGAGCTTGTAACAACATTCAGCAAACCAGCATTAGTATTTATACCAGCATGCACCTCACCATCATTGTTCAAATCCTCAGGACCTACATTCACACCCTCAACACCATATTTGTTCAAACCCTCACCATCGTTTTGTACTAATAAATTTTTTATTTATCTTATTATTACTTTAAATAATAACACATAATAAATTACAAAACACACCAAAAATCAAATAAAACTTTATTAAGTTTTTGTGGTTTTACATGAAGTCTCAGAAGCCCCTGAAGCCTAGAAGAAAGAAATTGTCGTTGCCCCTTTAGTGAGTTATCTAGGAGGCCCATTTGACACCTTCTTACTTCATCTCTATGAAGAGTATGTTGCTAGGCATGTCTAGAAAAGAGAAGCATATTCTTTTTCTTTTGCAATACATATGTTTTCAACTAATTAAATCAACACTGATGGTGATATTTTCTTTTTACAAGAGCGTACATGTTTGAAATCGAAAAAACATGGTATGAAGATATTGAAGTTGGAACAACCCACAGTTGCTTGGTTCGTTGTTGTTATCGATTATTTTGGTCATGCCGATTTATGCGTTTCTGCGTACATGACCATAAACCACGACATGTAGATGGCCTTTATAGAGATGTGGAATTTAAAGACGCCATCTTTCCACCCTCCCATAGGTGAGATGACCATCATCTTGGATGACGTCTCATGCCTCCTCTATCTTCCCAATAGGGGAGATTATTGAACCACAAAAGGATCAGTCAAGAGGAAGTCATTGATACGATGGTCACCCATTAGGGGGCTGACCTTATTAAGGCTGCACATGAGGCCTTTAACATAAGAGGTGCTCATGCAATATGTTTTTTTTTAAAGCTTTATAAAGAACATCAACATATGGGTCATCCCTTATGTATCCTTATTTCCCAGAGTGAGTGATGCACCAGTTTGCCTACTTACAGATTATTCTGAGACCTTCCTATGAGTTTGCTTCTCCCAGCGTCCGCCTCAAATATCTTGGTGCGATACTGGATGATTTTGAGAGTCACTTCGTACCAGAGGAGTATCGCAAGGTGTCAACTCCTTTTCAGTTGGTTGTATTTACAACTACATGACATGGTTTTATAGGGTGTCACACCCTATCATGACACCAGACGCTCCTGAAAGACCACCTAGGCCAGCTAATCAGGAGGTACTTGAGGTTAGGGATGGGCACACCGAGTATGTGTTGGCAGTCTGTCGGCGTGTTGTGGAGATGGATAGAACATACGTAAAAGCACGAGCCTTTGTGGATGACAATCCATACACTACTACGGAAAACATATACAACAACTGTTGGAAAAGAGATAACATCATACGTGAAATGCTGTTGTTAGGTAGGGCGTGGTTGTATATGCGCAACTTACAATCACGGTCTTACGACCGTTGTAAAAAAACTAAAAGCATGCTATATATGATCACGGTTTCTATAACTAACTGTGGTGGTATATACATTTAGGCAAATAAATTTTATAATGATTATTATAAATAACCGTTGTTGAAAGTACCCAGAGTTTATTATATAAAATGTAGATTGTATGTTTTTCAGTAAACCTCACAAAACATACAACCATTCAAATTAATGAAGAAGTATATAATCTGAAAATTAAACTATTCTTGAGGGCCAACTTAAACAAGCCATTATTTTCCGAATTACATTTGTCTCATCGTTCATCACGCGCTGTTTAACATATAGAATGTGGTTCAATTTTCTAAGTCCTTAATCACATCAATTTCTTCTATTCTATTTGAATTTGAATAATATCGATAAGTTGTTGTTATTCAAATTAAACTATAAGAGAAGATATGGATGTGTTGAAGGAATCAGATCATTGACCCGTATTCTATTTGTTAAACAAACTGAGATGAATGATGAAACAAATGCGATTCAGAAAACATTGATTGATATAAGCTGGTTTTCAAATACAACTTAATTTTCAGATTATAAATTTCTATGTCAATTTAAATGAAGTGTATTTTCAGTGGAGGTTTGTGAAACAAACAATCTACATGACATATAATAAACTCAACTTCATACAACAACATACAATAACACAAGATATTATGTAATGTTTTAAGAATAAGAACAAAACATTCCTAAGCCACAAGAAGCTTCTTTCTTGTGACTTAGCAATATTTTGTTCTTGTTCTTAAAACATTAATCAACAACAACAACAACAACATTTATCAACAACACAACAATATACAACAAAATAAGTTTCAAGAACAACAATAGCAAAATACTACAACAACATAATGTATTATGTAATGTTTAAAGAACGCACCTTTTTTAAAACTAATCGTGAATCTGAAACAAATTATAATTTTCATCTAGTGTATGAAACTATGAAGAAGAAGTACAAGGTGAATCAAGTTAACACAATAGCTTCATACTTCTTGTATTTTACTTCATAGCTACACAAACCATATGTATCATAGCCAAAGCATACACTTTGTTAAGGTGGTGAAGGCGAATCTGAAAAAATGATAACATTCACCAAATAAAAAAATGAGAACCCATTTTTAACAAGAAATATAAACGAAATCGAAGCATAACTTTAATGAACAAACCTGAAATATGATTAAAGAGTATCATAGCGATTGGTGAAGACGAATCTGAAGGTTTAAGAAAGCTTAAAGAGTGACATGGATGTTAGGGTTATGTTATGAGAGAGAAGAGTGAAATATGTTAGGGTTTTCATTTGAGAGAAACTATTGTTATGTACTGAACAATAGATACTTTCACTTATATAGTAAAAAATATCACATTTTATCACGGTTAGAAAGAAAAACCATGATATAATATATCACTTTTCATCACGGTTAGGTTGTAAAACTGTGGTTAAATCTCTCACAATTATTTATTTATTTATCAACCAAATTGTGAGAGAGGTATTAATTATTGTTATTGTTATTTTTCATTACAGTTGCGATTGTTGTTTTTCCGGCTTGTATTATTATTTTTGTAAAACAATAATGGTGTAAAAATGAAAGAGTATATATAACAAAAATAAATAATTTTATTAAGAGGGTCAATAGGGCAGAGTACATAAATTATTTCATTATATAATTTTGTCAATGTCGGAACAATATCCCCTAACAGCAATGAAATCTTCATAATCTATGACTCTCTCCTCACTACCCTCGTCAGAATCATGTAACAAATCTTCCTAGGAACATTTCTTCTTCTTCTTCTTCAGCTTCTTCTTCTTCTTCTTCTTCTTCTTCTTCTTCTTGGTCTTCCTAACCCTAATTGTATCCCTGACAGTAGTCGATCCAGATGGCTGGACCTCTTCAGTTAATTGTTGATCATGGTGTTGTACTGTGGTGATTTCAGTTGAGATATTACTGTTAGCACTTTCAGATGGAGAACTCATGTTGCTATATGTGGTTAAGTATAATAGTTTTAAATAAGTGAAAATTCATTATATGAAACTGTGTCTTTATAGAAAAGGTTGAAAATGAAAAATCTGATGATTTAATGCTTGCAATGATTACTTCCAATGGTTGATATTTTTGAATGACATTGCGATCGTTTTGAAAAATGAAGAATTTTTTTAATCATCATTATAGTTGGGAAGAACATTTCTCTGTTTAGCGAAGAACAAAGGTTGTACAGATAATATTACAATGGTTGCATATTAAATTCGTTATTAAATAATCTTCAATTTTTTAATTATTTATGAATTAAAGTGACACACACTATTTGTAATCGGAAAAATGGAAAAAAATGTATTTGTCAGGATTCAAACCTTGTACCTTTCAGTCTATCACCACGGTTGTATCTATCAATCGTGATAAAATGACTTTCAAAAAAATAAATAAGTGCAAGACCGTAGTTAGGGACATTCAGTTTCAAATATGACAACGGCGGAAGACAAGACCGTAGTAATATAATGTTATCGAATGTGTATTTTGTAGTAGTGCTAGTTGGCCCCCGTGAAAAACATGATTACCGAGTTACGAAATGTTCTACAGTACATGCAGAGGAGAAGGCAGGGGTTAAACATACCCAATAAGTTATGTTTGAATATATTATTTTTTTTGTATTTTAGGACAAATGTTATTTATGGTCTTGACTTTTTTTGTTTTACTTTAACTAATGTATGACTTTTAACTTTCATTTGAATTTAAAATTATTTGAGTTTACTTTAATATAACCTTGTCTCAAAAAATTACAATGTTGGAACAATGATGTTGTTTTAAAATCATTTAAAAAATATTTTGGAGATTAATCTTCGAATACATTCAACTAACGTATGGAGAAGCATCTCCATATCATATATTGTTCAAAATGAGTTATATCTCATAATAGTACATTCTAGTGTGATTTTGAATACGTTCAAAATACATTTTTGAACACATCAAGAATATTTTTCGAATTTTCAAAAATATAAGATACACAAAAAGCAACCCTAGGATCGTTTGAAAAAGAGAGACATAAACATCATGTTTGTTTATTTAATTTGGGCCTAGTATATTGGTGTTAAATCAATATTAAATCAATCTCTCTCACCCATATAAGTTATCTTTCTGTTTCACTTTTTAACTCTCAGATGCAAAATACCCACTTTCAGTAACATTTGTTTTGTTATGTCAATAATCTTATTAGTCACCACACTTTGTTGTGGTACTTAAAAAAGGTTCTAGTTTGAGACATGTCATGATCCCACACACAGTAGTAATAATTCTCTAGTTTTGTTTGTATTTACAATTTCTACAATTATATATATGTTCCCTCATCAATTTTTCACTAATGTTTCATGTTTACTATTTTGATATGTCATATAAAATGATGGTTATTGAAATTAATTTTTCACTAGTTATGATTATGATAGAACAGTTAAATGTATCAATCAACCCTATTGACATGTCATGTAAATCCTACTCACTATCATGGTAATTTCAGAGTTACTACTCATTGTTTTTTTTTTGGAATGTGAATCTTCAAATCAAACCCATATGATTCTAGATTTTTTCGTGAAGGTATTAATTTGTCCTCTTTGTATAAAGAATTGTGATAAGAAAAAGTGAAAATGAAAAACTAATTTTCATATTACCTAATTTTTTATTTTACAACGGATATCAATAAAGGAATGGACATGCCCATAATTTAATGGGAAAAGGAAGTGAAAACAAAATAAAATCAATGACACTCTTTACAAAAGTCCAAGAATTTTCACCTAGCTTTCATTACATTTATTTGTCTTTTATATATAGTCACCAACTGGTATAGTACTGCATCATCCCCAAAGAGGGCTGCAACTCTTCATATAAACAAACTGTTTAGTTTGTCACTCTTAAATAATTTAGCATATTACAACAATACCCCTCAAAATTAGTTAATAATTTGAAAAACAAAATAGATAAACACATACATTTTTTTTAATTTAATTAAGGGTTAAATATGTATAAGGTCTCTGAAAATAACCCAACATTTAAGTTTGGTAACTATAAAAATTTTCTTCAAGGTTTGGTCCACCTAAAGTTTTCCGTTTCTAACTGTAGTCCATCCCGTTAGTTTCCACTAACGGTGACTTATGTGTCATGCCATGTGAAAATTTTTTGATGGCGTGGCTTACATATATATGACAATGCCAACGTGGCAAAAATTGCTGACATGTATGCCACGTGACAATTATTTCAATTTTAATTTTTTTTATATTAATATCATAATTGAACCCAGAAATGGTAGCTAATCTGTAGCTACTTCCTGGCTAATTCTTAGCTAATCTCTAGGTAATTTAAACACACAATTTTTGTAGCTAATCTCTAGCTAATTTAAACACACCATTTTTATAGCTAATTCATAGCTAATGTCTAGCTAATTTAAACACACAATTATATTAGTAATACACAACTCATTGATTCTCATTATAACCCCAGTGTTGCAAAAACATAATACCACTTATAATTATCTAACATAGTTTTACTGTCATCTTATAACATTGATCAAGTGCATACTAAAAAATATGTGGATGTAATAATAGGCATACTTTTGCAATTTCAGTCCATAGATATCCCACATTATGAAGTAACACCTACTCTACAACTACAAATTACATTCAAAACATGGCATATAACTAATGTTAAACGAGTAGCAGTAATTACTCCAGTACATAAGGACTTCCCATCCAATCGCATACATGACCCAATGAGTGTAATCATTGTTAACAATATGAAAGAAACCCCATCTGCACCTTGGCATTCTCTGTATCAACCCTTTCTCAAAATGGTTGAAAGCTACTGTTACTTGCATTATTTGATCTCCTGTGAACCCATCACTTGCTCCAAATAAAATATCCTAAACCAAAACAAAAACAAAAATAAACATAATCTACATGCATGTGTAACCCATGAATGATGATGTTTCTCAAAATTGTGTCGGTGCCGGTGACGGTTCTGGTGCTGGAGAAGGTGATGTAGCTTCTTGCAAATGCAATACTGTTAGTTAGCTTGATCAAGGCTATGAGAGCAGCTTCTTGCTCATTCCCTGATGTTGTTTCAATGAACTTGTTGATGCTTCATGAATACATGCGAACCTGTTGAATACATGAAAAATTTATACTTGTTAGTGGATCCTTTAACAAGTATAGGATACAAGAGCAGAATTCTTTAAATTTATACCAAGCTGAAATTAGTGGATCCTAAAGCCTCAACCTGTGATAAAACCAGTGCAACGATTTCAACATCGTATGTTAGTCCACTTGAAGGTTGTGAGCTAGTTTTTGGATAGTCTGGTATAAGATATAACAAATGAATATGGAGACGCAAGAAAGATGCAAATAATAATCTTGATGCACTTTTGTGAAGTTGTAAATGGCTTTAATTAAGGAACTGTGTCTCATGAAGTTCAGTGATCCCATATGCCTGCAAGGAACATTAGTCAGAATCTATTCAACTAAAAAACGAAAAAACAAAGCTATGAATAAAATGCAACTTGACATACTATATCATATGCAACATATGTAATGCAAGGAGGTGGAGGTTCATTTTTAAGGTTTGATGTGATGCTGTGTAGTAAATTTGCTACTGGTTTACACTTTACTACGCAAGAAAAAGAAAATATAACAAAAAGGGAGAGAAACTAAATTGATCCATTTATATTCACTGATCATTAAATAGTTACAAGCTTTTATTTGCATGGACTTCTAACACAGAACAAAACACTCATGTAATAGTTGATGCTTCTTTTAGCTTTTATGCACAACCATCATTGCACTTTATTGAGAACAAACAAGCTAACTTTTTACTCTCCCAATGGCAATATATAACGATGACGACAATAACAATAAAAAATAATAAAATCCTAGAAACAACTTACACTATCTCTGTATACCAAATTCTCCATGCAGGAAACAAATCATGTTAGCTGCTTTGGCCACTGCTTCCTTCCCATCAACATAAGAAACAAATTCTAGGGTCATGTGATCTGGCACATGGTGTGTCACAGCTTCATTAACTTCCTGCACCAAGTTTAAGCTAGATCAGATCAAATGAATGAAAATAGAAAAATTGAAACATAGAAAAAGGCAATAATTGCAATGGTATTTCTTCCTCCACGGGTTTAGCCTTTAGGCTATGTTTGTTTTGGCAATATTGAACATGTGTTTACATCAAAGCCTAGTTTCTAGATTCTGAATTTTCACGGTTAAATGGCCCTCAGCCGCACGTTGGCGATGAACTAACACTATCCTAAACAGGTGCTTAGAGGATGAAGAAGATGCGGTCTTTCTTTCTCTCTTAGTAATTAGTATGCGTGCAGATTAATTTCTTATGATTAGGTGATGAAAAAGAAGAAGAAAAGACGGGGTTGCTGTACTACAGAGTATGCTCTCTCCCTTTTTACATAATTACTCATTATCAAAGTCATCAAATCTAGCAAAGAAAACAAAATGGGGTGGCTATTTAAACACTCTCAATATTAGAAACAAACCTGAACTTGCAACTCAATCTCTTTCTTTGTTGCTGGCTGCAAAGGAACACATCAAGACAAAGTACTGATGTGTGAGAACTAAATAATCAAAATTAAGAAAACTGCAGGCCACATTAAAAGCAATATACTTCAATTCAATATCAGTAAAGAAATTTCACTAACCTATCTGTTTTAATAGATTAACTAACTAATTGGATCAAATACCAGCCTGAATCAAAAGCCACAGTTTAGTATTGTGATAGTTTATGTCAACTAGCAAAGAGTCTTTTTAACTATTTTGCTCTATTTACCTATGGAAAGATTGTTCCTAATCGAGATTGTTGCACTATAACAACACAAACATCACAAAAGACTTATTATAAAGTAAACAACAACATAAGATTACAGACATCACAAAAGCATTTTCAATTACAGACATAAGATTACCCATCTCTTTAGTTATAAATACTTTCTTATCTTCTTAAGTCTTGCCCTCTTCAGTTTCAGCATTTTCAATTTTCTATACTACATCATCCCTAGTGATAGACACATCAACAAGCCCTTCTTCAAAACTTGCCATCGTCTCATCTTCACTATCCTCAAAATGCACACCTTCAAGCTTTTTTTACCAATAATACAACACAAACACTAAGCTGGGACCACGAATAAACAATACAACAATGGCAGACAATGTTACTAACCTGGGACCACCGCTGCTACGATATCATAGTTTCCAGTCAATGCATTATGATGGGGTTTGAACAGGACAGAAAACGGTGTCCATGAATCACTGTTGGAGGTGTCATCAAGTGCTAGTTTTTCAGAAATTGCATTCAAATTTGATCGAGTAAAAGCATCTTTTTGCTGATTGAATGGAAATCAAATTTAAAACAGACCCAGAATCAGAAACAGACATAATTCGATCAAATCATTAAAAAAGATTCGTAATATATAGGGCTTAAGTGATGGGTAATAGTTGAATTGAAGAATCGATGATTGAATTGAAAAGGGTTAGAAGAGAAGAAGTACCTGAAAGAGTGAAAAGGGATGAAAGAGTAGCGAAAGCTGGGGCACGAGTGAAAGAGATGAAATGTGTCTCTTTGAATTACATTGACTCTTAACTTATTGGTTTTACAGATATTCCACCGTGGCAAAAAAATAACATTTCATCAAATGAAATCACACAGTAGGCATGCCACATCACCTTCCGTTACTTGAAATTAACGGCAGAGACTACATTTGGAAACGGAAAACTTTAGGAGGATCAATGTTTGAAGGAAATTTTTTGAGGGACCAATCTTCAAAGGTGGGATATTTATAGGGACCTTAGACATATTTAACCCTTTAATTAATGATGTTAAATTTAAATCTAATTGAAAATCAATTAACTCAAAAGAAAAATATGAGTCTAAACACGACAACGAGGCAGATTTGAACATAATACTATTGTATTCATCCTCATATCTGTGATTTGAAAAAAATTCTATATCTTAGACCATATCCGCGTGGGTACTAAAATTTGTATTCGTACCGATATCTTATGAGTATTTAAATACACATACCCATACCTATTTATCCATATTTTTAATAAAAAAATATTTATCAATTATAATTTATCATGTTATTTTAAATTTTCAATAACATTAAAAAAATTAAGAATGTTAATGTTGAATTAAAAATCAATAAACATTTATATTAAAACACATACAAATTTGTATTTAATAAAATTAATAAACATACATGTGTATATAATAATAAAAATAAAAATATATAAATATATATTATACATATATAAGGTGGGGGTGGACACTAAAGTACCCATTCGTACACATTTATCTTATTGAATAATTGTTCATACACATATCTGTATCCATTTTGCAAGTTTTTAACTTATCTATTATGGATAAATTTTACGGTTACCCACCGAAAATGGATCAAATTGTCATTCTTAAATACAATGTAGAATTCTAGGGTTAAATACACAACCCCCTTATAATGTTAGCGAGTTCTCATTTTAGCCCCTGGTAAAGTTTTTTTTTTAAAAAAACACCCCCATCTTAGTTAGATTCCCTCAGAAAACCCTCCAGAAGGAAAGTGGCATTGAAGATTCACTGAATATTTCAATTGTTTTCCACGTGGGCCAGTGACTGTGTAATTTATGTCTTTACAAATACCCCCTTGCAATTGTTAGGGTTTCTCTCCCCCATTTCTCTCTTCTTCGTCCGTCATCATCTTCTACATGGGTGGAAACAAGTCTTAGTCTGGGGGAAATTTTGGAAAGGGTTTGCCAAGATGTGGTTGCAACGATACGATGAAGATGTTTGTATCAAACACCATTGAAAATTCAAGTAGAAAATTCTGGAAATGTCGAAATTCCTTGGCGAGTTTATTTTCAGCTTGTATCAAACACCATATGTTAATTCCTGATTATGTGTTAATGATTGTTTAATTTGCAGAATGGTTGTGGTTTGTTTGCGTGAGACGATATTGTTAATGAGCTTGAATCGAACGACATGAATTAATCAAGATGTTGTGATTGTGAAGTCACAAAGGGTTATTTGAGAGAATTTGCAAAGGAGATTGCTCAGGAAATTGAAAGCAGAGTATTGAAGAAGTATGGTGCAGAAGGAAGCATTATCAAAACAAAAAAGTTGAAAATAAAGATTCAAATGGAAAAGGGGAAAAATTTATGGATGTTGTTTGCACTTGGTCTGTCATGGTTAATCTTTGCAGTATTGTTTAAGTTAATGTAATCGACTCGTGTTTGGAATTAGTTGTTTAGGTTGTTTGGAATTAGTTGTTTAGGTTGTTTGGAATTAGTTGTTTAGGTTGTTTGGGATTAATTGTTAAGCTTTGATGTAAGTTGAAATGTATTCAATCAATTTCTTATCAATGAAAGCATTTGTTATGTATTCAATTTCTCATTTTCATTATTCTGCAATTTGATAATTTCACATTTTCAATCAGTTTCTTATCAATGAAAGCAGTTGTTTGGAATTATTTATAATTTCACAAAGATTTGACACAAACATTCACAAAACATTTACATTAAATTCTGCAATTTGATACATAATACTTGAAAAGCACACTTGGTGCATATGTCTGTTACATCATTGATATAAGCATAATACTTAAGGCAGCTACATAGTACTTAATTGGCATAGCCACAAAATAACAATTGGCAATGCAACACATAACACTCAATCTCTCATTTTCTTGGTCTTCCATGTCTTCATAGACCTAGTTTGCAATCCAAGGTAAGAGTCTTTTGAACTTGATTTAACCTCTTTGTCTGGTACTGTGATTGGTTGTTCACTAGATCCTTCTCCTACAATTGGTTTTTTGAACCAAGACAGTTTGACCCTTTCACTTTGCCTTCTTCTTGTAATGACTGGTTTCCTTCCTTTCTTCTTTTTAATTGAATTAACAACACAAGATCCACTTTGACTCATAACAGTTGGTGGTTGGGTCTGATTCATAGAATCTGCAGCAATTGGGGCAGCATCAGAAACCACTGCAATTTTTGCATTATCAGAAGCATTATCAGTAGCAATTCTTGCATTATCAGTAGCATTTCCTTGTGCATTTTCTTGTGCATTTCCTTGTGCATTATCAGCTTGAGCATTATCAGCAGCAGTTGGTGCATTATCAGGTTCTTGTTCCTTTTTAACCTTTCTCTACACAATCAAATGTAATACACAAGTCTAGGTATAGGCATCACTGTATGTGGCCACTTATCAAGTTTAGTAGCAGATGTAGCTAACCTATTCATCAGGCATTTTCTTATCCACTCACACATAGTCAGTATTGGTTTGTCCCTAGCAACTAGAATAGTAGCATTAAAAGACTATGATATATTATTCATCAACACATCACATTTAGGGTAAAAAGTGAAGGCATGCTTACACCAGCTTTTGGTTGGGACTGTCGTCAACCAATTCCAAGCATTGGGATCTGCCTTCTTCAACTCATTTTTCTTTTGGACCCATGCCTGATAATATGTTGCCTTAGCAGCTCCCATAATCAAATCTCTGATCATTGATCCACCACCAAACCTTTTCTTGAAATTAGCATAAAGGTGCCTAAGACACAACCTGTGCTCAATCCTGTCAAGCATTTCCTCAAATACAACCACAAGTTCCTGAAACATAACACCAATTGTTGACACATTAATTACAGAAACAAAATTAAATACATAAGTACAAGGAATTAGATATGTTAATGTTGTACCTTTTGTTGATCAGATATAAATACATATCTTCTATCCTGGCCAATATCCTCAATCAATAGTTAAAGGAACCATCTCCAACTCTCCTTTGTCTCATTTTCAACCACACCAAATGCCAAAGGGAAATATTGATCATTAGCATCCCTACCCACAACAATTAGTAATTGGCCACCATATTTGGTCTTCAAGTGACATCCATCAACCCCCACAAAGGGTCTGCATCCATTTATAAAGCCTTTCTTACAACCATCAAAACAAAAATAGAATGATCCAAACCTTGGTTGTATGGATGGATTAGGTCTTTCAACGTTAATCTTGAGTGTGTTGCTTGGATTTACCCTTCTTAACTCAGTTGCATACCTCCAAATGGATGCATACTGATTATCAGCATCACCTTCTATTATCCTCTTTGCAATCAACTTAGCCCTCCATGCTCTTGTAACACTAATACCCACAAAATTTTTTTGCCTTATATCTTGCATGATATCTCTTATCCTAACTGTGTCACATGTTTGCAGCCTCTTTACCACATGCTTAGCCATCCACTTTGATGTTGCAGATTTGTTGTTCAAAACCCTAGACATGTGTGGGTGTCTTTGAGTGTTTTTATAGCAAAAGTGTGTTTGTGGCCCACCTTAGAGCATAAGACTAAAAACCCACATTTAGCCTTAAACTCAACCCTTTCCCTATAACTCTCATTTTTCACAAAAGATATTTCCCTCCCATTGAGCACTGACCACTCACGAATAGCATCCTTAAAGTCAGCAAGTGAATTAAATTCCATACCCCACTTGAAGTTATAGTCCTTGTTGAGGTGCTCTTTCCTAAATCTTTCATACTTAGGCCTTTTATCATCACATAAATCATCTGGGTCAGAACTATTCAATTCATCACTATAGTAATAATCTTGGTCCATTTTCTTATTGGGCCTAACATTAAGCCCACTTATACTTGTATCAAGATTGCTTGTATCTACATTGATGGGCAATGTTACATCAATTCCTTTAAAGCCATCAACTAGAGCAGTAGCTCTCTCATTTTCACTATCATCTAACCTTTCAACATCCTCATCTTCCAACCCATCCATTCCCTTCTTCTCATTAACACACCTATGTTCTATATCCTCAGAATCCATTATTTCCAGAGGATGTTCCACAAATATATCCCCATTAACTTCCATTACACTGAAGTATGTAGCAAAGTCGTATGCATCATCATCTCTTTTAATTAAAATAAATCCCTCTTGAATGTCTAAGACTTTTGTCCATAACCTAAAGTAACCTCCTTATACCCCCACCTACTCAACAGCTTGCCAATGTTATCCATTGTCCAGTTCGCAACATGTAACCCAGTTACAGTCGAATCAACCCCCCCTTTGTAAATAATTTCATCCGGATTAACCCTAATAAATTCACCCCCATGGTGAAAAGTAACATTAAAAGGTTTAAATTCCTGTGAAATAATCATAACCAGTTATCAAAAACCCTAAAAATTCCATTCAGATTTCACAAACAACATCCAGATTCCAAAAACCCTAATCCTAACATTTAACCGAGAGGAAATTTACAAATAAACATACCTGAGTCATTACGAGCTTCGATTATGGAAATGTATTCGTCTTCCCGTTCGATTCTAGCCTCGTGGACAACCGTCTTCGTCTTCGTGTTCTTCGCAGATGAATCGCCTTCGCAGATGAATCTTCTTCGCGCATGAACCCTAACTATTACAAGGGGGTGTTTGAAAATTTTATACCAAATAAATAAAGAAAAAATAATCAAAAATGCCAACGTGGATAAAATTTGAAAACTTAACTGAATCTTTAATGCCACTTGAAATTTGGGGGGCTGTATGAGGGAATCTAATTAAAATGAATGGATGTTAAATTTTTTTTTTATAGGAGCTAAAATAAGAACTCGCTAACATTATAGAGGTAGGTTTATGTATTTAACCCAAAATTCTATTTAAAAAACTTTGTTGTTAAATTCTACCTAAGGAAAATTTTGTTGTTTATTGTAAATATCTTCTGCTCAGAAGATTAATCGATGCAATAACATCTAAAGGCTATTTGTTTTTTACTAAAAAAAATTGAGTTATAATTAACAATAAATTAACAAAAATGTGACTTATATATAGAATGAAAGAAGTGCAATAATTTAAAGAGTAGTTGAGATTAGAATGATCAAGTTGAAGCAAAAGATATTTGACATAAATAAAATTGAAGAAAGCATGTGTGATAAAAAATAGTTGGTGTTTCATTATAAAATTAAACATAGTATTAGTGTGCTGACACACAAGATATTGAAAATCACTCATCTTTTTATTTTTGTGTTTTACTGTAAGAAATAAGCTTTTACTCTCTTTTGATGAGAAAGAGTAAATGGTGGGGGAAATTTTTTGCTTTTTTTGAGAATTATATGGATCAGAAAGTGCATTGAAAATCATGAAAGTAAAAAATAAAAAATGAACATAGTTGTAATTGACAATGTGGGGGTATGGGGAATTGGGCAATATAGGAATGACCCAATGGTGGGATGGAGGAGATGACTTCAGCATGCAGATTGAAGAGATGATTTGATGTGATTCAGATTTAAGAGATGATTTGATTTGATTTGAAGTAAAGAATGATAGAAGAGAAAGAGAGAGAGTTTGTGTTTAAGAAAAAACTTTTATTTTGTTAAACTAGTTACTTTCTGTTACCTATCTGTTACAATTTCTTTACTGACAGAGGAATACCTGCACTATATTTCTTCACGCACGCACGCATTCTCCAAAGTCCAAACCTAGCTACTCTCTCTGTCTCCGTGAGAACAAATATTAACCGAAAATCCACACATATTTGATTTTCATTTTCCAGCGTACTAAGCAAATTCTTTACGCCACGCATCAACCATCCTCTTCGAGATCCAGGCCGAATCAATCAACAAGCAGGACACAACAGGACACTGCAGAGAAAAAAAATAAAAACAACACATATATTATTATTTATTATTATATTATTATACTATTTTACCTTTTTCTCTGTGCCACTTGATTCAACAATTCAAAAACAAAACTCTTTATAAAGGCTTTAACACTATTCCAACTATAGAAGAAAAAGTGGAACCCTTTCTCATTATTTTCTTTCACTATATAATGAAAAGCCATTAACATTTCTTTTACTCTTCTTTATAACTAACCACTCTCTCTCATTTCTCTCTTCTTGAGAGCGCTTTTCATTTTCTCAAATGGAAGGCTTCTACCACCACATGAACAACAACATGAACAACTGTGATGCTCATTTACCACCCGGTTTTCGTTTCCACCCTACTGATGAAGAACTCATCACGTTCTACCTTCTCAAGAAAGTTCTTGACAACACTTTCACTGCAAGAGCCATAGCTGAAGTTGATCTCAACAAATGTGAACCCTGGGAGCTACCAGGTAACTAACTATATAAAACATTTTCTTCATTTTCTTCTCTCTGAATGAATTGATGTTAACTTCAAGCTTTTAACAGAGAAAGCTAAGATGGGTGAAAAAGAATGGTACTTCTTCAGTTTACGTGACAGGAAGTACCCAACTGGGTTACGTACAAATCGAGCTACAGAAGCTGGTTATTGGAAAGCAACGGGAAAAGATAGAGAGATTTACAGTTCAAAAACCTACTCTCTTGTTGGTATGAAAAAAACCCTTGTTTTCTATCGAGGAAGAGCGCCAAAAGGTGAAAAGAGTAACTGGGTTATGCATGAATATCGTCTTGAAGGCAAATTTGCTTACCATTTCCTCTCTAGAAACTCTAAGGTAAATCATTTTTCATCAAAACAAAACACTGACACAATTCAAGCGATTATATGAGCCGCATTTTGATTGTTTCAAGAGACTAGAGATAGGTGGAATCTTGTTTCTATTAGGTTCATACATGCATTGGTTTCGATTATCTATGTTGATGATTTTTCTCGATTAGGCTTTTTGTACTTTTGGGGATATGATTACGCCAGAGAATTAATCAATCTTGGTTATTACCCTATGGTGCATATTAGAGTTTCTTATCATACTTTTGTGAATACATGATTTTGCATGGGAACCATAACCAATCACATTCATTAACTTCCAACTGTATATAATATTTTAAACAAATTTTCATTATCATCCAAAAATTAAAACCAGTGCAGTAGAGACAGTACTATGTATCACTGCCATTTTCATCACACTTTCATTTTGCTTAGGGCTTATCATCATCAATACTACTAAAATCTCACTTTAAAACAGTTATTTAACTAGTAGTAATAAGATTATTTTTTTGTTCTTACTAACTAATTTCTTAATGAATTTTTATATATTTTAATTCATGAAGGATGAATGGGTGATATCACGTGTGTTTCAAAAGAGCAACACGGGAAACGGGAGCACCACCGTGACAGCCACCACAAGTGGTTCAAAAAAGACCAAAATGGTTTCAACCACCACTGCAAGTAACAACAGTGTGAGTCTTGGCGCTGAACCAAGTTCACCTTCTTCGGTTTACCTTCCACCACTACTTGATTCATCTCCTTACTCCAACAACGCCGCTGCTAGCACTGCCGCATTCAACGGTGGTCAAATGAGTTCTTACAACAACAGCTCCAACAATACTGATCTAAAGGAGCACGTGTCCTGTTTCTCCACATCATCTACAACATCAAATGTTGTCTCTGGTCTCAACAACTATAGCAACAACAACAACACTGGAAGTTTTGATCTTGTTTCACCTGCTATGAATGCAACAATGGATCCATTTGCAAGGTTTCAGAGAAATGTCGGTGTTTCTGCTTTTCCAAGCTTGAGATCACTGCAAGATAATCTTCAGTTGCCTTTCTTTTTCTCCACTGCGGCGGCGCAGCCTTTTCATGGTGGTGATGTTCTTGGCGGGTGGGGTATGCCGCAGGAGGAGCAAAGGCCGGTGGTTGACGGTGGTGGTCATAACCTGGGAGGATTAGGTTCATCTGAGCTTGACTGCATATGGAACTATTAATTAAAGGTTTTAGATTAATTGAGAATCTTTATGATTAGTAAACTTAATTATTCGCATTATTAGGGTTTAAAATTTCCAAAATTGACATGTTTGGAATGTACTAGATTGTTGTTTAGTACTACTACTAGGTCATGGTTTATGTAAGGGTATTTGTGGAATTATGTGTTTTTTTAATGTTTTAGGGAGCATGCCATTGGGGTACCTTTGGTGGATATTTTGTAATTTAATATTGTAATATGTTGTTTGAATTTCTGTATGTTTAAAAATGACTAAAGTATGAGAATGTTGAATCAATGTTGTGTTTGATATGGTGGCGATTTGCTTTACTGAGAAAAAAAACAAATTACTTATGTGTAAGTAGGGCTGTTTTCGGTCCGGACCGGTTCGGATATCTAGGGTTTCGAGAGTTGGACTGAAATTCTAACGAGGTAAATCGGAATCGGATCAGTACAGTTTTGGTTAATTTTTCGGATTGAAATCGATCCGGTATGTTCGGGTAAACCGAGACTGAACCGGATAATGGATAATTTGGTAATGGTGAACCGAGACCGAACCGATAATTTTCGGTCCGGGTATCCAGACCACCCGAATTAAAGAGGAAAAATAAAATTAAATTCACAAAAAAAAATTTAGTTTCAAAATTCACAATAATTTCAAAATTCACAATTAATTTTTTATATTCTCATTGGCATTTGACATTACATTTTAAATACCATTCACATAAATCATTAAACATTGTTCAAAGAGAAGTTAATTTCAAAAAATTAAATCTTGTTCAAACCTAAATTATGAAACTTACGTTTTAAAAAAAACACAAAGCCTCGGAATAATCTCATCATTGTCATTGAAATTATATATGTTCAAGTTGCTGTTGTCGAAGAAGCGACAACCAGATCCTCACTAAAATGATATGTTAAAGGTTCATCTTGCGGCTCTTCAAGCTACAAAAGTAAAAGGATAAATAACTTCAGAAGCACACCACAAATGTAAAAGCAAAAGTCATATAAATATTCAATTAAAATAGACCATAAGCAAAAGTTACTTACAATATTAACAGTGCAGCCTTTTTTAAGTCCATACTTCTCCTGCACCCAATCACCCCCACAAAGTACCATTTCAACTGTCTTAGTTTTCATAGAAAATCGTTTCAGATCAATAACCCTTTTACCAGCACTAAAAGTTGCTCCTGAAGCAACAGTTGTAACTGGAACAGTTAGGATATCCTTTGCCAATTTACTAAGAACAGGATACTTGGCTTTATTCCCCATCCACCATGTTAAAACATCAAACTTAGCTTTAGGGGGAATTTTCAAGGGAGGCTCCTCAAGATATAAATCAAGATCAGATTTTGAATTAGTATTACCAACAACAGTTTCTAAAAACATCTCAAAACTCCTCTTTCCCAACCTAGAACTAGACCATACTTCTGGAGTTTCAGATATAGGGATATTCTCATCATTGGTTCCATAGGTATCTTGATACAATTGGAAGAGAGATTTTAAGTTGGTTGCCAGCTCTTGTTCATAGGCAGTGGCTTGAGTAGGATTTGGATACAAGAAGGGATATACCCATTTGATGAAGATCATTTTATACCCATTTGAACAAGTAGAGTTGCCAACCAACTTAAATTCATCTATACCTATTTGCATAATTTATTTTCAACATGTTTGGCCTCAGAATTTGATTTCATTATAGGCAACTAAAGTCACAAGAAGGTAACAAAATTGGCCTTAAACACAACAAAAGTTACAAGGAGGTAACATAACTGGCCTCAGAGACTACTATAATCATATCAAGCAGATCACAAGAAAACATAACTGGCCTCAGAGACTACTATAATCTTTAAGTCACAACTCACAAGGAAACATAATTTAATCCTAGGCACAATTGAGTCACAACTCACAAGGTAAGATAATTGAATCATTTTACAAGCAGATCAAACAGAATTGGCCTCAGATCAATCAGAATTCATCATAGCTAGAATTTCATCACAACTCACAATAAGGCAACAAAATTCATCATAGGCACAATTTCATCACATCTCACAACAAGGCACCAGAATTCATCATTGGCAACATATGAACAATTGATCAAATAGAATTCACAAGAAGTTCAGACAGAAGTGGCCTCAAATACTATTTCATGGGCAACAGAATTCATCATAGGACATGGTTTAATCACAAGGCAACATACCAAGCAGAATAGTAGCTACCTAATGTACAGTGCAATGGAAACTTAATTAACTATCTACTTGTAAGTTGTACATACCTTGGATCAAGAACTGCACCAATAGAAATCAATGTATTAGACTCTGACCAATACATGTCATATTTAAACTTCATTCCATTAGCAAGCGCTTGCAGCTGAGGATTATTTGATATGCTTGAAGGTTTATCAAGTAGAACCATCTCCCAGTAAAGCTCAGCCAAAAAAAATTAGCAGTAGGGTAAGCGGTGCCACTAATAATTGATGTAACATCAGCAAAACCCTCCAAAAACTTGCAAATATCATGAACATCTTCCCAATTATTTGCATCAGGCAAAAAGGTGAGAAATGCACAATTTTCTTCAGCATATCTTGGCTAGACTTCTATGTAGTGGTATGCAGTGGACAACATCAACCAAGTTGAGTTCCACCTTGTCGTAGTATCCAACACTTGCATTCCGCCTTCAAGTTGCAACTCATCAACAAAGTTTTTGCATGATTTGCATCTAGTTTCAGAATTCAGCAAGTATTTGACCCCATTTCTAATCTTATCAACAGTCACCTTAATCATATCAAGATCATCCTGAACCAACAAATTTAAAATGTGTGCACAACTTCTCACATGAAACAGTTTACCATCCAATGGTAGATTTCTCATACCAGAATAATCACTCTTCAATCTAGCAATCCAATTATCATTGGCACTAACATTATCAACTGAAATTGAAACAACCTTATCCCTTATGCCCCAATCATCCATGACCTTAATCAATTCCCTACACAAAACCTCACCAGAATGAGGTGGTGGCACATTCTTAAAAGATAAAACTCTTTTGTGAAGCTGCCATTTTGAATCAATGAAATGACCAGTCAAGGTCATATATCTAATTTTCTGTTCACCAGACCACCACAGGTCAGTTGTAAGACTGTTCCTGTTAATCAAAGACATAGATTTTTTAATCTTAACACTCTCAATCTCATAAAATGTTTCACAATCAAATTTAACCTATTGTCTAGTAATCCTTTTGTACCACGGATAAATTTCTCTAAGAAACTCATTAAAGATAACACATTTCATAACAGAAAAAGGAAATTCATGACCTAGAATCATATGAGTTGCAACCTCTCTAACCCTAGCATGATTATATGTCCAAGTTGCCAAACTAGGAGTACTATCACCACTGATATTTAACCTAGTGATCGCGACTTTCTGAGTCTAACGGTTACTAACTGCAAGCGCACAGCCTATCGCGTAGTAATAAAGATATCGATCCCACAGGGACTTGATAATCAACCTAGTGCTACGGTTTGCTACTGTGTTTAGCTAAAGCGAAGATGTTCTAGTTTTAAGTTCAAAAAGGGAAACTAAAGGGAATCTAATTTTTTTTAGAATAAACTAGTTGATATTAGGATATCGGTACATAACTTAGTATACCATCGTGGATTCTATAAAACCTAAGCGTATAAACATAAGTCACATTATATTTCTGTAGAAATTATTAGTTTAAAAGCCTTCACCTCACACTCTCGTGGTTATTGCTTCGGACTATACTCCTAAATCATAACGTCTGCTCTCGCTAGCCCATCAGAGTTTAAAAATACTTTTTGAAAACTAATACAGTCTAATTAACTTTAAATCGCTCTCGCTGTTTTTAAAACCAATGCCCGATTTCAGCTATCCGGTTAAAATCTCACACTCTCATGGTCTTAATCCTAACCTTTGCTACCTTTTTACTCTCGTAATAAAAGTCCAGTTTTAATTAAGAAATCGCGGCCAGAAATTAAGTTGTTTATGGTTTTAGCTTGGAATTATCGAATCCATTCCGGTTACTTCATTACATACCGATAAATCGGATTTAGCTAGACATATTACTTAAAACAAACATGCATAAATATAAATTACAAAACAATAAATTAAACATGGCAAATGAGAAAACGATAATGCTATTATTAAGATAATGAATAAAAACCTGATAAATATGCAATAAGTTGGTTCTCGCAATTCCTCCACAAGTCGGTAGGCTTTTGCTCGATCGTATCGGAATAACGAATGATGAAGGAAAGATTGAAAATAAATCCTAACTATGGTGCAATAGCTCCTCAATGTGAAAACTATCACTATTTCAAGTAATGCTAAACAAGGAATGGGAAACGGGAAACAAACAAGGAATGCAAGGAAAGTAAAAAAATTCGGAAATAAATTCTGCAGCAATTCGGGGTGAAATTCTCTAGGTCTTTGGCTTTCCAATCCATGCTGTATTTATAGCTCCACCGTTGCCTTAACGTTAGAGAAATAGTAGGAGCATAACCCTTGGGGGTTGAGAAGTCTAAGGGAGACTGGCTAACATGCAGTTGAAGTTGAGGGAGAGAATCTAGGAGAAACTGCTCAACGTGCGTGTGCATTGGGCTTCTTTTTCCACGTCTGCGTTCTGAACATAATAACCATCTTTGAGCGTGTGACGATCGTGATGAGTGCATGACGGTCGTGGCAAGCTTTGGGAGAATGACGGTCGTGGTAGGTGTGTGACGGTTGTCACACACACCACTTTTCATTTTCTGTTCTTTTTCTTATTAATTCTTCCTGTTTTCTTCTCATTTCTTCATGTTTTCTCTACTTTGCTCCTTTCAGCTTGGACAATGAAACACCTGCGAAAACACTAGAATACTCGCGGAATAATCGGAACTTGGGATGAAATAACGTATTTATTAGTCGTAAATCAAGGCAAATATATGATACATTTTCGTGTTATCAAACTCCCCTACACTTGAATCTTTGCTTCTCCTCAAGCAATTAGTCAGTAAGAACGTCGGACAAGTTTTATCAAACGCACACACATGACATACCATTTGTTTTGAAAATGTTTTGCAAAGCATTTTGTTAAGATGACGGATACTCAAGTAAAACACTAAAGATACATTAGTGACACAAGCAACAAGCATAATCATAGACCTCCCATCTACACAAGCCAGTTCTAATCATTCTATTATAGCTTAACCTAAAGTTTCTCGTATCTATTTCACCCGGTTTCATTCTAGCGCAATCACATTAAGCCCTTTGCCTTTACACGTACGTAGTGGAGTAGCCGGTTAGTGACTTTGATCCTTTTTAGAACGGGGTCCGGTAGACAAGTGTGGTAACCCTTTATATATATATCCTAATCGTAGGTTGTGGGGGATCGAACCGTAGTTCGCCCTACCGAGTTCAGAACCAGGTTCCTCTGAACCAACCAACAATGGATTCTTTCTTTTCTTTTGTAATACTTTTGCAACCGTAGGTTTTGTGCATTTTTCAATTTTTCACCACAGCGAAGAATACGAAAGCTATTTAATGATTCGGCATCAAACACTTATCTTCATTGGCTCTCCACGTGGTTTGTGTTTAAGACGGTGCTGACTGCTAATATAAACTACTCGGGGTTACTTTAGAACTAGAACTGAGGGTATCGGTATAATGGGTATTGAAACTGATCTCGCATATGCAAGAGGTCTAAGGTGTCAAGACGGTATCAATCTTGTTAAATTTTTATCGATTTCCTAACATAGCCTATGTTTCGGTATGTTAAGTTGTGCAATGATCATAAAAATATTTTTTGTTATAGCTGAATAAATTGGGGAAATTTTGAAATGTACGAAAATTTCATATAAATGCTTCTTTATTCGAAAGGAAATGCGGAAAGGGAATACATAAGGGAAAATAAAAGGTACCTCTCCCACACTATATCGGACATTGTCCTCAATGTTTCGATATAAACGCGGAAAGAAACTACAAAAGGAGATAAAACTAAAATAAAATCTAAATCTAATGAGGTCCACGTCCTCTGCCTCGGGTGCGAGCACGTCCATTCTGGGCTACATGATCTGGAATGCCTACGTGATGGATATAATCATGTAGGTCTTACACGCGTAGCGTCAGGGCACCCATCTCTTCTATCACACCGTCGATCCGTTGTCCTTGGTGGACTTGCCCCTGTTGGATTTGTCGCATTAGGCTCATCATCTCATTGTACTGCCTCTGTTGTTGTTCCTCTCTTTGGGCAGCCAATTGGTTTTGTTGCCATATGCCCCTTAAGATTTCTTCATTAGTGACGGGATCTTGTTCTGGAGCGGCGCGACGATGACGTCCGGTGGATGTTGAGGCATCTTGGGCAAGAGGTGGTGGGTTCTCAGTAGGCGGATGATCCATCTCTTACTCCATTTCATCGACTACTTCATTATTTTGGTTTTCTTGAGCAACCACATTAGGCTCAGGAGCACGGAGATCAAAAAGCCAATTTGCCTGTCTTTGAGGGTCGATGCGGTCTCTGCATGGCATGATGATGCTCTTGATTATTCCGGTACAGACCACTGGATGGTATCATCCATCCGCCCTTGCTTTAATAAGGTGGGAGGAGCGACAATACTCGGTATCCAGGGACTCAGGTGGAATGAAAGGTAAATTAGTGAGGTTGTCTCCCAGACCAAGGCCGCGTGCGATAGAAGTTACAATACCTCCGAAGTAGAAAGGTTTAGAACCTCTAGCACAGTTGGCGTGGATGTGAGACAGTAGGAACGGGGCTGCATTGATTGGTTCGAGAAGGAGCACACAACAAAGGAAAAAGAGCTCCTTGGAGTTGACTTTATGGTTGCTGTCCCTCACGAAGATTGTGTGTCCTAAAACTCTGTGAAAATATCGTATCGCTGGGTTATGAATGTAGGTTGCGTTGAGGTTGTCCCAGCTTGAAGCAGCTACACCTGTAAGTCGATTCCAAAGGTCGAAAGCTTCCTAGAACCAGGCATCATTAGGCAAGCGGCAATGAACATTCTCGCCATGATGGAATCCAAGCATTCGGGCAAGTCGGTTTTGGCCCACCGAATACTCAGAGCGAAACATGCGGAATGTAGCTACACCAGAAAGTTGGTTTGTATCTCCCGGAGGTGTAACATAAGTAAATGAGCTCAGAAATTCCAGAGTCAGAGCTTCGTAGGTAGGCTTCCCTTGTGTACAGAGCTTCCATAAACCGGCATTTTGAAGCATCCAACGTACACCCTCTAGCATACCCAATTCTTCAAGGCTGGCAATGTGGACGTACCACGTCGGTTGGAAAGAGCGTTGGTAGAAGCTGACGTAGTTAGCCCTTTGGCGGTCACCGGATTCTCCCTCTCTGAATGTAACAGCGAAAAGGTCAGGAGCTTGTCTGGTGCGTCTAGCCATGGTGCATGCAAAGTGAAATATGTTGAATGGAGGAAGTGGGTGTGAGTAAGGGTTGTTATGTAAGAATGAGAGTGTTTCGTGAGGTTTAAATAAGAGGGTTTGGAAATATGAAGTGTTGGAGAAAATTGGGATTTAATGTGAGGGTTTAATGGAGAGTAATGGGTAGTGGGATGGTTAAGGAAGCGAAAAGAGAGTGGGGCGTTTGAAGAGAAGAGAATACGAAGAGGAAGGGTCTCTGTTCAAAATAGAGGGCGCGTTAAAATAAGTATGATGCTCGTCACAGACCCGTCACGGTCGTAAGCCGTGTGACGGTCGTGACAGGGACATTACGCCCGTCATGCTCACAAAGTCTGCATTCTCACAGAAGCTAAATAAAAGTTGGCATATTATATATATATATATATATATATATATATATATATATATATATATATATATATATATATATATATATATATATATATTGGAACATGGCAATTATCAATAGCAGTAAAATACGAGATAATTAGAATGCATATAAAATGACAGAAATAAATTAAAATAAGCAGGAACATTATATCATCAACTCAACCATTAGCAATAAATACGAATTGAATACTTTACTAAAATTGGAAAATCTTAGTAGTGTACTCAAAGTAAAATTGGAATAGAGTATTAAAGTTGAAATTGAACTGAAATAAACTTGTTCCTTGAAATTAAAAAGAAAATGACAGTAAAGTAAATGGTTCTAAAACATTAAAAGAAAAGCAATTAATTGGAAAAATGCAGTGTGACAGTATTAGCCACATTGCTTCTTCAAAGATTCCACAGCTTGGTTCAGATGATCAAATTCTTCGACAACGGTATCCATTAGACTAATGACATCAAGGCGCATAGTTTTGAGTTCATCCTTTACCTCAGCAATCTCTGTTTTGAATCCATCCATAGTGCCAAGGATGGTTGTCAAAATTTCAGCATACGCACTGTTGTCAGGCTCAGTAAAATTATGGTAGTTCGGAGGGGTTTCACGGTCGGTTTCAGCTTCGGACATAATATCATCATAACACTCATAATATTGTGGTGTCTCAGGAGGTGATAATGGAGCGTTCTTAAGTTCACTCAACTCATAAAACCAATTATTACGGTTATGGACACTTGTTCGCTCATGGTCTGGTAAAGTGAATATGTGGACAACCTTATTAGCAATTAAGTAGTCAAAGGGAGCAGGTCCTAAGTTTCTAACGATGTGTCGGTTAAAATAGAATTCCAAGTTCATAGGACGAATGGTACCTAAGGGTGTAAGTCTGTTTAGCGGGTACCTAAGTCCAATGGCGTTCGCAATCATAGTAACTAAACCTCCTATTATGATTGGGGTATTAGGTTCCTGTGCAATGCAAATAAAGGTTTCCATAATGAAGGTGACCGCATTAACATGGCGGCCTTGGGAAGCACAATATAAGATGAATAGTTCATTCTTTGACACTAAAGTATTGTTCTCTTCTTTTCCAAATAAGGTGTGGGCTAGAATGTTGTGAAAATAGCGAATGGCAGGTTGTGTATTTCATCAGAATGCATGTCATTCGGCTCAGGGTGGTTATTTCCAGTTAGACTACCCCAAAAGTAATTTAGTTCAGTATGCATGAGTTCTTCTTGGGTGGCTGTAAAGACAGAAGGGCCACTAGGAAATCCTAAAAGGTCAGCTAAGTCTCTATCGTTATAAGTGTAATCAATACCAAACAACCTAAAACAAATCAGCCCATTATTAGATCCGAAACCATGATCAGGTAGGTAAACTATGGAGCTAAGAAACTCAATTGTAAGCTCACGGTAGGTAACAAATCTCCTTCTAGTGGCAGCATTTTCCCAACCCAATTGGCTGAATAAAAACAAAACACTATCATGGATACCTAGGGTGTCCATGGTAGGTCCATCATAATACAAAGTCATTGCCATGCTTTTCTTGGCCAAAACTTCAAATTTCTCTCTCTGAGCTCTACCTCTGGATATAGTTTCCATAAAATCTATTTGTTGCATGATGAATACTAGTGGAGAAAATCAAATCAGAGGAAAAAGGAGAAGGTAGAAAGACTTTAAAAACCTGTAACATGTAATTATAAGATCAGTACAGCAGTTTCCATAAATTTTTTAAATTTTTGAGAAAAGAAAATAAATAAATATGAAAAAGCAATGAAAATAAGATTAAGAAAGTAAAAGGAAAGGAAAAAATGAAAATATAGTAAAGAAATTTAAAAAGAAATAAAAGTAAAAGAAAGCTAAAATGAAAGAAAACAATCTCGTGGGTTGCCTCCCACTAAGCGCTGCTTTTAACGTCGTAAGCCTGACGAAAGCTTAGTTATAATTCAGTTATAGGGATGAGCGGGCAGCTCTAAAAGTCTTAGACTATTCAAATAGTCTCTGTTTACAATATTATGATAATGTTTTAATCGTTTCCCGTTTACTATGAATGGTTCACTATTTCTTCCTTTTATTTCTATCGCTCCACTTTGAAAAACTTTAGAAATTTCAAAGGGTCCGGACCACCTAGATCTAAGTTTTCCTGGAAAAAGCTTAAGTCTCGAATTAAATAGGAGCACGACGTCTCCCACACTAAATTCTTTTCTAGATAAGCGCTTACCGTGCCATCTCTTAGTTCTTTCTTTATATATGCGGGCGTTCTCATAAGCATCTAGTCTTAATTCTTCTAATTCGTGCAAATCTAAGATTCGTTTTTCTCCTGCGGCAGCGTAATTTAAATTGAGGGTTTTAATAGCCCAATAGGCTTTGTGCTCTATTTCTACCGGCAGATGACAAGATTTTCCATAGACAAACTTAAATGGAGTGGTTCCTATGGGGGTTTTGTAAGCGGTTCTGTAGGCCCACAAAGCTTCATTAAGTTTAGTTGACCAATCCTTCCTAGAGGTAGCGACAGTCTTTTCTAAAATTTGTTTTATTTCTTTATTCGAAACCTCGACTTGTCCACTGGTTTGTGGATGATATGGTGTTGCCACACGATGTTTGACTCCGTATTTTGATAGCAGTTTATCGAATATTTTAGATATGAAATGGGAGCCACCGTCACTAATGACGAGTCTTGGCACACCAAATCTAGGAAAGATTATGTTCTTAAAGAGCTTTATCACTACTCGTGTGTCATTTGTAGGAGAAGCTACAACCTCGATCCATTTGGAAACGTAATCGACAGCGACGAGTATGTACTGGTTACCAAAAGAAGACGAAAATGGTCCCATGAAATCTATTCCCTACACGTCAAAGACTTTTACTTCTAGAATTCCCTTCTGAGGCATTTCATCGCATCTGGAGACGTTACCAGTGCGTTGACACCGGTCGCAATTTATAACCGTGATATGGACATCTTTCCATAAAGTAGGCCAAAAGAGGCCAGCTTGCAAAATCTTAGCACAAGTCTTTGAAGTGCTCGCGTGCCCACCATAGGGCGCGGAATGACAATGAGAAATTATGTCTTCCACCTCATCTTCGGGTACACAACGACGGAAAATACCATCGGCGCCCCTCTTGAAGAGAAGTGGTTCGTCCCAATAATAGTGTTTAAGGTCGTGGAAGAATTTCTTCTTTTGTTGATAGGTTAGATCAGGTGGCAGTACTCCAGCTGCTAGATAGTTGACAAAGTCAACATACCATGGCAGCGTGGTCTTAGTGTAAACAGATTCTACCACTTCATTAGTTTCTGTATCAGTATAAGTCAAGGATTGTTCTATTGTATTGATTTCTAACTGGGCTAAGAGTCTTTCATAAGGGAAATCGTCATTAATAGGTACTTGGTCTGGTTGGATGTTTTCCATTCTCGACAGGTGGTCAGCTACTACATTTTCAACGCCTTTCTTGTCCTTGATTTCCAAGTCGAATTCTTGTAGGAGTAGAATCCACCTCAGAAGCCTCGGTTTGGCGTCCTTTTTGCTTAATAAGTACCTGATTGCGGCGTGATCGGTGTAGATGATTATTTTTGCTCCTACTAGGTAGGAACGAAATTTATCTAATGCGAACACGACAGCCAAGAGTTGCTTTTCTGTGGTAGCGTAGTTCATTTGTGCATGATCCAAGGTTCTACTGGCATAGTAGATTGCGTGAAGCTTTTTGTCCTTTCTTTGTCCTAGGACTGCACCTACAGCATAGTCACTCGCGTCGCACATGATTTCGAATGGTTTATTCCAATCTGGGGGGTTGCATAATGGGTGCTGATATTAAAGCTTGCTTGAGTGTTTGAAATGCGTCCAAGCATTTGTCATTAAAGACGAATTCAGCGTCTTTCATTAACAGCTCAGTTAGGGGTTTGGTTATCTTAGAGAAATCTTTAATGAAACGTCGGTAAAAACCGGGGTGTCCTAAGAAACTTCTTATTTCTCTGACGGTTTTCGGTGGCTGGAGATTTTCTATTTCTTCTATTTTTGCTTTGTCGACTTCGATTCCTCTGTCGGATACTATATATCCTAGCACGATTCCTTGTCGGACCATGAAATGGCATTTTTCCCAATTCAGCACTAGGTTAACTTTTACACATCGTTCGAGTACCATTTCGAGGTTTGATAGACATCCTTCAAAACTTTCCCCACAGACAGAGAAATCGTCCATAAAGACTTCCATTATACCGTCTAAGAAGTCAGAGAAGATGGACATCATGCATCTCTAAAATGTTGCGGGTGCGTTAAATAATCCGAAAGGCATTCGCCGGTAGGCAAAGGTTCCATAGGGACATGTGAAGGTAGTTTTTTCTTGGTCGTCAGGATGGATAAGAATTTGGAAAAATCCTGAATATCCGTCTAAATAGCAAAAATGAGAGTGTTTAGCCAGACGTTCAAGCATTTGATCTATGAATGGTAAAGGGAAATGATCTTTACGAGTGGCTTTGCTTAGTTTTCTATAATCGATACACATTCTCCATCCGGTTTGAGTACGTTGTGCTACAGATTCGCCTTTTTCATTATTGATGACTGTAACACCTCCTTTCTTGGGTACCACGTAAACTGGGCTAACCCATTCACTATCTGATATTGGGTATATGATTCCTGCTTCTAACAGCTTTTGTACTTCTTTCTTAACGACATCACTCAGAATGGGATTGATTCTCCTTTGATGTTCTCTAGAGGTTTTACAATCTTCCTCAAGCATGATGTGATGCATACAGATAGAGGGACTTATTCCTTTCAAGTCTGAGATGTTATAGCGTAGGGCAGTCGGGTACTTTCTCAGGACATGCAATAATTTCTCGGTTTCTATTTGTCCTAAGTCTGCGTTGACTATAACTGGTCGTTTGAGTTCGGTATCAAGGAATTCGTACCTTAGATCTTTGGGTAATGTTTTCAGTTCTACAGCTGGTTTCTTTGGGCAAGGCATAGGGTCAGGAGTGAGTGCGAGACATTCGCTTAGATTATTATCTTGGTATTCACCATGCCAATTATCATCTTCAAAAATTGGTGGCATCGGAATTCTCAGCACTTCAGGACACGTGTTTTGGTGTTTTTCCATTTCTTTAACGCATTCATCAATTACATCTAGGAAGCAGCACGAATCTTCTATAGCAGGTGCTTTGAAAAATTTTGAGAGGATGGATTATACTTTTTCCTCACCAACCTCGAAAGTCAGTTTTCCTTTTTTCACATCTATGATGGCTCCGGCAGTAGCTAGGAATGGTCTTCCTAAAATGATAGGGATGTTTGAGTCTTCCTGGATGTCCATGATTATGAAATCTGTAGGAATATAGAATTGTCATATACGTACTGGAACGTTTTCTAGCATTCCTAGAGGAAATTTCACTGATCTATCAGCTAGTTGTACAGACATTCTTGTTGGTCTCAGTTCTCCCATGTTGAGCCTTTTACAAATAGACAAGGGCATTAAACTGATGTTGGCTCCTAAATCACACAGGGCTTTGTCTATGACAAACTTTCCAATCACACATGGTATATAGAAACTACCAAGATCTTTTAGCTTAGGAGGCATGTTATTTTGGATTATAGCGCTACACTCTGCAGTAAGCATAACGGTTTCAGTATCCTCGAGCTTTTTCTTATTAGTTAATATTTCTTTTAGGAAGTTAGCGTATGACGGCATTTGTGTGATTGCTTCTGTAAAAGGTATTGTGACATTTAATTATTTCAAAAGTTCAACAAATTTCTTAAATTGGCCTATGTTTTTAGATTTAGCGAATCTTTGGGGATACGGGATAGGCGGTTTATAAGGCGGCGGAGGCACATATGGTTCTTCTTTCTCTTCGGCCTCTTTGCCATTATCTTCCTTCTCGCTTTCTATTGGTTTGCCTTCCTTTTCATACTCCTTACTAGGCTTTTGGTACATGGCTGGATTTTCGATTCTTGGGTCAGTGGGTCCTTCTAGTTTTGTTCCACTCCGAAGTGTTATAGCATTTGCATGTCCTTTCGGATTAATTTGAGTTTGACCTGGAAGGTTCCCAGCTGGGGCAGCGGTAACTGCTTGTTGTTGAGCCACTTGCGAGATTTGTGTTTCTAACATTTTATTGTGAGTGGCTAGAGCGTCAACCTTGTTGGCTAATTGTTTGATTTGCTCACCGGTGTGAACATTCTGGTTAAGGAACTCCTTGTTTTGTTGAGCTTGTGCAACAATGAAGTTCTCCATCATAATTTCAAGGTTTGACTTCCTAGGAACGTTGGGAACATTAGCAGCAGGTTTTTGATATCCTGGTGGCACAGCAGGCGCTTGGCCAGGTGCATACAAAGCGTTATTATTCTTGTACGAAAAGTTTGGATGGTTTTTCCAACCAGGATTGTAGGTATTTGCATATGGGCTTCCTTGATCATAATTCACTTGATCAGCGGAGACTCCTGCTAAAATTTGGCATTCGGGGGCAGCATGTCCAGGTACTCCACATAATTCGCAGTTTGGAGCTATGGAAGCCACAGTGGCTGCGGGTGTTATGGTCAAGTTGTCTATCTTTTGAGCAAGGGCATCTACCTTAGCATGGACATGATCAAGACTACTAACTTCGTACATCCCACCTTTCGTTTGAGCCTTTTCCACTGGAGTTCTCTCACCTCCCCATTGGTAATGGTTTTGAGTCATGCTTTCGATGAGTTGATAGGCTTGGGTATAAGGTTTGTCCATAAGTGTACCACCAGCGGCAACATCTATTGTCATTCTTGTATTGTACAAGAGACCATTGTAAAACGTATGGATGACTAACCAATCCTCAAGACCGTGATGCAGACACATCCTCATCATATCCTTGTATCTCTCCCATGCATCGTAAAGAGACTCGGTATCTTTTTGTCGAAATCCATTAATTTGGGCTCTCAGCATAGTTGTTTTGCTTGGTGGGAAGTATTGTGCTAAGAACACCTTTTTTAACTCATCCCACGTAGTGACGGAATTTGATGGCAAGGATTGCAACCAAGCCCAAGCTCTGTCTCTTAATGAGAAAGGAAAAAGACGTAGTCTTATTGCGTCTGCAGTCACACCATTTGCCTTCACTGTGTCTGCGTACTGCACAAATTTGGTCAAATGTTCATTAGGATCGTCCGTAGGATTTCCAGAAAATTGATGTTGTTGTACAGATGACAGCAATGAGGGTTTCAACTCAAAATCATTCCAGTTGATAGCGGGGGCAACAATGCTGTTGTGTGGTTCTTGCTCAGATGGGGTAGCATAATACTTAAGAGGACGGTTCTGTGGTCTATAAGCCATGTTTCGTTCTTTAACTGGTTCAGGAGTATGAGCGAGAAGATCGGGAATATTATACTTGCATTGATACTCAAGTATTATGCGTCTTAAATGTAAGAAACGCTCTAATTCGGCGATTGGTGGTTGCAAGTCTTCGCTTTGTGAGCGAGTACTTAGCATACAATCGAGAAAAAGAAAAGGGAAATAAAATTTGTTGCCTTAGTCTATACGGCGCAACAAAGAATTGCACTATTAACTAAATCAAAGTCCCCGGCAACGGCGTCAAAAACTTGATCGCGACTTTCTGAGTCTAACGGTTACTAACTGCAAGCGCACAGCCTATCGCGTAGTAATAAAGATACGGTGTTTAGCTAAGGCGAAGATGTTCTAGTTTTAGGTTCAAAAAGGGAAACTAAAGGGAATCTAATTTTTTTTAGAATAAACTAGTTGATATTAGGATATCGGTACATAACTTAGTATACCATCGTGGATTCTATAAAACCTAAGCGTATAAAAATAAGTCACATTATATTTCTGTAGAAAATCTTAGTTTAAAAGCCCTCACCTCACACTCTCGTGGTTATTGCTTCGGACTATACTCCTAAATCATAACGTCTGCTCTCGCTAGCCCATCAGAGTTTAAAAATACTTTTTGAAAACTAATACAGTCTAATTAACTTTAAAGCGCTCTCGCTGTTTTTAATACCAATGCCCGATTTCAGCTATCCGGTTAAAATCTCACACTCTCGTGGTCTTAATCCTAACCTTTGCTAGCTTTTTACTCTCGTAATAAAAGTCCAGTTTTAATTAAGAAATCGCGGCCAAAAATTAAGTTGTTTATGGTTTTAGCTTGGAATTATCGAATCCATTCTGGTTACTTCATTACATACCGATAAATCGGATTTAGCTAGACATATTACTTAAAACAAACATGCATAAATATAAATTACAAAACAGTAAATTAAACATGGAAAATGAGAAAACGATAGTGCTATTATTAAGATAATGAATAAAAACCTGATAAATATGCAATAAGTTGGTTCTCGCAATTCCTCCACAAGTCGGTAGGCTTTTGCTCGATCGTATCGGAATAACGAATGATGAAGGCAAGATTGAAAATAAATCCTAACTATGGTGCAATAGCTCCTCAATGTGAGAAACTATCACTATTTCAAGTAATGGTAAACAAGGAATGGGAAACGGGAAACAAACAAGGAATGCAAGGAAAGTAAAAAAGTTCGGAAATAAATTCTGCAGCAATTCGGGGTGAAATTCTCTAGGTCGTTGGCTTTCCAATCCATGCTGTATTTATAGCTCCACCATTGCCTTAACGTTAGAGAAATAGTAGGAGCATAACCCTTGGTGGTTGATAATTCTAAGGGAGACTGGCTCACATGCAGTTGAAGTTGAGGGAGAGAATCTAGGAGAAACTGCTCAACGTGCGTGTGCATTGGGCTTCTTTTTCCACGTCTGCGTTCTGAACATAATAACCATCTTTGAGCGTGTGACGGTCGTGATGAGTGCATGACGGTCGTGGCAAGCTTTGGGAGCGTGACGGTCGTGGTAGGTGTGTGACGGTCATCACACACACCACTTTTCATTTTCTGCTCTTTTTCTTATTAATTCTTCCTGTTTTCTTCTCATTTCTTCATGTTTTCTCTACTTTGCTCCTTTCAGCTTGGACAATGAAACACCTTCGAAACAACTAGAATACGCACGGAATAATTGGAACTTGGGCTGAAATAACGTATTTATTAGTCGTAAATCAAGGCAAATATATACATTTTCGTGTTATCACCTAGACTGTGCAACCTCTTTGTCAGTATTACGTTTCAGCCTCAACTTTCTCTGAATGCAATTTTATAAATGTTTCTTACCATTAGAAGTACTTTTCTATTTCACATCATAAGTGTAAATCTTGCCACACCATCTGCATTTCCACTTCTTGGTACCATCAGGCATTTCAATAAGTACCATTTCAGTATGAACAACAAATTTCTTTGGACGAGGAACTTTATCGAAGGCATTTATCTGCCTATGAGAACTCTGATCTGGGTCAACTAGAGGGGTTTCCCCATCATCAGCAGTAGTTGTATTTTAAGTAGTAGTAGTATTTTGAGTAGTAGTTGTATTTTGTATAGTGTTGTCAGTTGGAAGTGGAACTGGAAGTTCCAAATCAATCATCTCACCAATCTCTATATTTCCTCCATCCATTGTCTCCTCTTCCCCAGTCCCATCAAGCAACATGTTAATATCAATAAGATAATCCATGGTTGGAGTCAATGAAGAATCTTGAAAAGACATGGCATAAAATTCAATATCAATCGCACAATAATGTAATGTAATACAAAATATGAACAAAACTGAGTAACACAATACAACTTCTTTATTAAGAATAGAAGACAAATAATTATTATTAGGCTAAAATACAACCTCAGCAACACAAATTACACAATACAACCTCAATTCAAAATCTTAGGCCGAACCCTATTGAAGAACAAACTTCAGCAACCGAATCAAATACTCAAACATTTTTTATCAAAACTCAAGCAATATAAACAACAAATCAAATACTCAAACAATTTAGGTCAAAATTTTGTTCAAAGTTGAAACAGGGTCACGAACGAATCCAAAATCCCAACATTTTATGTCAAAATTTAGGTCAAAATTGATACCAGGTAGAGAATTATTCACTAACTCAAACATGCAAACATTGTAAACATTGATATAACATAAATAAAAAAGAATAGAGTTTGGATACATTACACGATTATTGTAGGCTTGAATAATTCACACTAAGCGTCTAACATACATTATTCAAACAGATAACACTCATGAAAGTAAACATTATGGCTTGATTGGAAGGAAGACGAAGCCCTAGGGGGAGAGACGGAACGAAAGATGAAAAGTGTGAAAGACGAGAGAGAGTGACTGAAAGGAGGGAGGGAAAAATGGGGAAATGAAAAAATTTTAGAATTTATATCAAGGCTAACCGGGTACCCGTTGGATAATTGGTCCGGTTCTTCAGTCTGGATATGGATTAAAATTATATCCATTACCATACCAAGAGACGTTTCGGCTGGTCGAATTGTCCAGTTCCAATGGACCGGTTCGTGGGTGGTTTTTCGGTTCCATAGGTCCAAAAACAACCCTATGTGTAGGGCTGTTTTCGGTCCAAACCAGTCCAGATATCTAGGGTCCCGAGAGTTGGACCGAAACTATAACCTGGTAAACCGGGACCGGACCAGTACAATTTTTATTAATTTTCTGGACCGAAACCGATCCGGTACGTTCGGTTAAACCGAGACCGAACCGGATAATGGATGATTTAGTAATGGAGAACCGAGACCGGACCGATAATTTTTGGTCCGGGTATCCAGACCACCCGAATTAGGGAGGAAAAATAAAATAAAATTCACAGTAAATTCACAATAAATTTTTTAATTTCAAAATTCACAATAAATTCACAATAATTTCAAATTTCACAATTAATTTTCCAGATTCTCATTGGCATTTGACATTACACTTTAAATATCATTCACATAATCATTAAACATTGTTCAAAGAGAAGTTAATTTCAAAAATTTAAACCTTTTTCAAACATAAGTTATGAAACTCATGTTTTAAAAAAACACAAAATATCATTACATTTGTTAATGATGCCTCAGAACAATCTCATCATTGACATTGAAATTATATATATTCAAGTTGCTGTTGTCGAAGAAGCGACAACCGGATCCTCACCAAAATGATATGTTAAAGGTTCATCTTGTGGTTCTTCAAGCTACAAAAGTATAAGGTTAAATAACTTTATAAGCACTCCACAAATGTAAAAGCAAAAGTCATATAAATATTCAATTAAAATAGACCATAAGTAAAAGTTACTTACAATACTAGCAGTGCAGCCCTTTTTAATTTCATACTTCTCCTTCACCCAATCACCCCCACAAAGTACCATTTCAACTGTCTTAGTTTTCATAGAAGATCGTTTCAGATCAATAACCCTTTTACCAGCACTAAAAGTTGCTTCTGAAGCAACAGTTGTAACTGGAACAACTAGGATATCCTTTGCCAATTTACTAAGAACAGGATACTTGGCTTTATCTTCCCAATCAATTACATCAGGCAAAAAGGTGAGAAATGTATCATTTTCTTCAGCATATCTTGGCCAGACTTCTATATAGCGGTATGAAGTGGAAAACATCAACCAAGTTGAGTTCCACCTTGTCTTAGTATCCAACACTTGCACTCTGCCTTCAAGTTGCTACTCATCAACAATTTTTTTGAATTATTTGCATCTAGTTTCAGAATTCAGCAAGTATTTGACCCCATTTCTAATCTTATCAACAATCACCTTAATCATATCAAGACCATCCTGAACCAACAAATTTAAGATGTGTGCACAACATCTCACATGAAACAGTTTACCATCCAATGATAGATTTATCCTACTAGAATAATCTCTTTTCAATCAAGCAATGCAATTATCATTGGCACTAGCATTATGAACTAAAATTGAAACAACCTTATCTCTTATGCCCCAATCATCCATGACCATAATCAATTCCCTACACAAAACCTCACCAGAATGTGGTGGTGGCACATTCTTAAAAGACATAACTCTTTTGTGAAGCCGCCATTTTGAATCAATGAAATGACCAGTCACAGTCATATAACCAATTTTCTATTCACCAGAGCACCACAGGTCAGTTGTAAGACTGATCCTGTTAATCAAAGACATATATTTTTTCATCTTAACACTCCAAGTCTCATAAAATGTTTCACAATCAAACTTAACCTATTGTCTAGTAATCGTTTTGTACCATGGATAAATTTCTCTAAGAAACTCATTAAAGATAACACCTTCCATAACAGAAAAAGGAAATTCATGACCTAGAATCATATGAGCTGCAACCTCTCTAACCCTAGCATGATTATATGTTCAAGTTGCCAAACTAGGAGTATTATTACCACCTACATTTAACCTAGAATGTGCAACCTCTTTGTCAGTATTACCTTTCAGCCTCAACTTTCTCTGAATGCAATTTTCTAAATGTTTCTTACCTTTAGAAGTTCTTTTCCATTTCACATCATAAGTGTAAAGCTTGCCACACCATCTGCATTTCTACTTCTTGGTACCATCAGGCATTTCAATAAGTACCATTTTAGTATGAACAACAGATTTCTTGGGACGAGGAGCTTTACCAAAGGCATTTATCTGGCTATGAGAACTCTGATCTGGGTCAACTGGAGGAGTTGCCCCATCATCAGCAGTAGTTGTATTTTGAGTAATAGTAGTTGTATTTTGAGTAGTAGTTGTGTTTTGAGTAGTTTTGTCAGATGGAAGTGGAACTGGAAGTTCTAAATCAATCATCTCACCAATCTCGATATTTCCTCCATCCATTGTCTCCTCTTGCCCAGTCTCATCAAGCAACATGTTAATATCAATAAGATCATCCATGGTTGGATTCAATGAAGAATCTTGAAAAGACATGGCATAAAATTCAATATCAATCAAACGTTAATGTAATGTAATACGAAATATGAACAAAACTGAGTAACACAATACAACCTCTTTATTAAGAACAGAAGACAAACAATTATTATTAGGCTAAAATACAACCTCAGCAACACAAATTACACAATACAACCTCAATTTAAAACCCTAGACCGAACCCTAATGAAGAACAAAACTCAGCAACAAAATCAAATACTCAAACATTTTTTATCAAAACTCAACCAATATAAGCAAAAAATCAAATACTCAAACAGTTTAGGTCAGAATTTTGTTCAAAATTGAAACAGGGTCACGAACGAATCCAAAATCCCAACATTTTATGTCAAAATTTAGGCCAATATCGATACCAGGTAGAGAATTATTCACTAACTCAAACATGCAAACATTGTAAACATTGATATAACAGAAATAAAAAAGAAAAGAGTTTGGATACATTACATGATTGTTGTAGGCTTGAATAATTCACACTAAGCGTCTAACAGAAATGATTCAAACAAATAACACTCATGAAAGTAAACATTGTGGCTTGATTGGAAGGAAAACGAAGCCCTAGGGGAGATAGAAGGAACTAAAGAGGAAGAGTGTGAGAGACGAGAGAGAATGACTGAAAGGAGAGAGGGAAAAATGAGGAAATGATTTTTTTTTTTAGAATTTATACAAGGCTTATCAGGTACCCGTTGAATAATTTGTCCGGTTCTTCAGTCTGGATACAAATTAAATTATATCCATTACCAGACCAAGAGACGTTTCGGGCGGTCCAATGGTCCGGTTCTAAAGGACCGTTTCGCGGGTGGTTTTTCGGTTTCATAGGTCCAAAAACAGCCCTACTTATGTGTGATTAGCTTATATATTATATTATATTTTATGTATATATAATATAAAAATAATGTTAATTTGTTTCAGTATATTAATTTTAATAAAAATATAATATTAATTTTTTAATTGTTTTTTATAATACAAAATTTTATTAGTGTATTTCTTAAGTTGGGTAATATAGCACAAGTTAGCATTACCTAATAAATATTACATAAGAATGAAATGAGAGAATATACTTTTTTTTAAGATTGATGAGAAAATCATGTTTTAGAAGTTTGTGTTCAAATGAGATTTAAAATGGTAATTTATTTTCAATATTTATAGGTTATTCTAAACTCTTGGCGAAAAATAAAAAAAATATTCACAATTTTTGAAGATTTATTTTCGAACGTATCATTTTTTTTATTTTTCAAAAATTTAATTTAGAGATGCATCTTCATATTTTTTTTAGGGTTTGTTCGCAGATGCATTTACGAAATAACCTTTAATTTCAAATTCAATAAGATATTTAGAGATTCACATTTGAACGTGTTTAATGTATATATATATATATATATATATATATATATATCGCGTCAGACACTCCCTCTAGTCCTTCTTCATTTTATGAAACTTTTTCATCCTCAACTTCAAGTAACTTTGGAGCTCGTAGCAACATACTTCCAGTCCATTTTTCAAGCTTCTTCAAGGATAAACACTACCTATACTTCAAGCATTTCAATCCCAACTAACTCCACTTATTCATCCTCAACACTATTCTGAGTAAGTTTCTCATTTAACTTATTTTGATTTTTTATTAATGTATTAGGTGAAATAGTTTGTTATAAATGCATTAGGTAGTAGTCAAATTCGTAATAGATAGTTGTTAGAGACATGTAATATGATTTAATTGCATTTTGGGTTGTTAGAGCAATACTGGTATCGATTTCTGCCATTGATGCTAACACGAGCTTTTTTGGAGATGCATATCTGAATTGGTGGTTTATTGGTTTTCGGAGATGCATATCTAAAAATGTCTTGGATGCAAACTTATGTGTTTTTATCGTATTATTACAGGATAAATGGCTGCAAACAACGACGCCAGACTGAGGCTCAGCCGTGAAATCCAACCCGCGTATGTTCCACGTGAGAGGGCTAGGCTTTAGAATGAGCATGCCAGAGTTAGGATGGGAACTGTCCCTAGGCCTTTTGAGGGAGAAGCATTGACTTCTAGGATCCGCCTATCACAGGGGTCCTCATCCCAAGGGCACGTCTCCCCTGATCACATAGATCAGGAGAAAGCTCCTGCAACTGCATATGATGGTGTTCTTCCACTTGTAGACTCTCTTTCAGGAGGGCCTTCTAGCACCTCCTTACTGATATACTATTGAGATCATATTGTTGGCCATGTCTGGACTGAAGAGGTATTTTTGTTAATGATTGTTATTTATATGTTTTAAACACTTGCCCTGCGACTGACATTTTGGTTTTTAACAGGAACACGGTTGTTTGAAGTCTGTTAACCACAACATAAAGATTTTGAAGCTTTATCAACCTAAGATTCATTGGTCATAGAATGTCCCCTGGTACTCTGTTCATGCAGGCTTTTGTTCTCCCAAGTACAAGACCATTAGCCATGGCATGAATGGGGTTTTTTTGAGAGATGGCATAAGGAAACATCATCTTTTAACTTTCCCATTGGCGAGATGACGATTACAATAGAAGTCATTGCTTTCCTTCTATACCTTCCCATCAGGGGAAGTTTCTTGATCGCTCCAGGATCAAACGTTACAAAGCCCATAAGATGATGATCATTTATTTGGGAGTTGGCCCAATGGATGCCGGTATGCAGTGTGGGAGCACCAGAGGTGCACATGCCAAATTTTCTTACTTGGAGACGTTATATCAAAATAACTTAGAGTTGACCGAGAATGTCGACGATGATGATCTACATGTTACCTACCATCGAGAGTGTGCTTTGAGGTGTTTCCTCTTATTCTTGGTTGGCACGTCCATTTTTGTGGAAAAAGTGCAACTTGCGTCGATGTGGCATACCTAAAGTATTTCATCGACTTGTCGGCCATTCACGTGTGGAACTTAGGGGCACCTGTTTGATATACTTGTACTCCAAGCTAAGCGAAGGTTCTCTTTAGATGACAAAGAAAATGACAGACTCCTACAACCTGCTGACGGTAATTTCCGTAACCACTATTAATATTAGGCTTAATTGCAATTTTGGTCCCCCTATTTTGATTTTTTCACGGTTTTAGTCCCCCTATTTTGTTTTTAAGCAGTTTTGGTCTCCCATCCTAATTTTGGCCCAACTGTTCATGTACGGTCGTGTACTGTTCATGTACGGTCATGCACTGTTCATGTACGGACAAAATGAACAATACACGACCGTACATGAATAGTTGGATCAAAATTGGGATGGGGGACCAAAACTGCTTAAAAACAAAATAGGGGGACTAAAACCGTGAAAAACCAAAATAGGGGGACCAAAATTGCATTTAAGCCTTAATATTAAAACCACTTTTTTACACTTGTTACTAATACTTTTTTTCTTATTCATTTTCAGGGATGGATCCTATCTCACTTTCACCGTATACACGGGTTTGATCGTGTGCCAGTGTATATTGAGGATTGACCACATGTTTGCCCATATTTCCTATAAAGAGGGAGTGATGTTGTGTGATCGTTCCATGTGTATATTGATCGGACTCATCATGATGACATCGATTGGACTAAAAAATACAAAATTAGGACAATGTTTATGCCTAAGAAACACGCAGAGAAGATTTTGAAGATGCATCTTCGAATGTATCCCAGACATATTTGCAGATGCATCTCCGAACCATTTTTTTGAAAAAATGGAGTGGCTTCTTGATTTACGAAGGAAGAAAGGTGCTTTCGGAGATGCATCTTCGAATTTACCCACTAAATATTCACAAATGTATCTCTAGACCAATTTTTGCCAAAAATGGGGTGGCTGCTTGATTTACAAAGGATGACGAGATTTAAGGTGCGTTCAGAGATGCATTTCTAAAAATTTCTAAGGGAATTTTTGGGTTTTCAGAGGTGCGAGCCACCCCAGAAGGGTGGGAAAATAAATCCTCTTAAATATTAAGAGTAAAGTTATGTTTCTTATACTTTTTTAAGCGAATGATTTTATAAAAATGAGTACAAGGGATACTCCACCCTAATATAATAGGGGATTAATCTTTCCACTCTTAGGCAGAAACGGGCAAAATGGAAAACCAACATAAATTAACGTCAAAATAAACATTACACAGATAAACATTACATAATTTTTACATTACATGTCATTAAAAATATGTGGTTCAAGACGTTGCAACATTCTTTTAATATCTTCGCCTTCATTTTTGAATTGTCGCATCCATTTTAATCAGGCACTTTGTAGAATAATGGTAAAAGGTATTCCATATAACCTTTAAATCATCATTTGTCTCCCGTTCAAGAAAGATGAATTGTATCTTCCCTTCGTTGTCTATCGAGGGTGAACGGTACTCGAGCTTGATAACTATCTGATTTCTAGGATATCACATGAGTATTCAATTTGGTTTTCAGATCGAAGAGAAGTATGTCATTGCAGATCCAACATTGAAATGGGGGGTTTGCACCATTGAAATACCTTTTAATAATTAGAAGGTATTTTCGGAGATGCATCTCTGTAACCATCCAAAAAGTATGCAGTACATATCCAATTGATAATGTCCAAAAAATACCACCCAATTTTATAACATTATGCAGTGTAATTAATCTAATTAAAATAAAACTAGGTTATATTAAATAGAGAAAAGTGAGAAAAGGGAATTTTTGGAACTTGAAAAGTTGAAGAAAAGAGACAAGGAGTGGAGAGAGGCATAAACCCTAGGAGAGCTCTTGGAAGGGAAAACTCCATAGCCAAGCTTTAATTTTAGATGCACTTTTGAGGTAAATGGGGTGGGGGGTATTATTCATATATGGGTGGCTAAAGCGAGGGATATGTAGGGTTTGATACCCTCATATCTTCTCCTTTTTTCTTTAATTTGTAATTGATGTTTGTAGCCAAAGAGGTGTTAGACGAGGGCAACGATCTAGAAGAGGGGTTGAATAGATCGCTAAATAAAAATGTTCTTCTTAAAATTTTGTTTTGAAAAATATTTTTCTATGGCAAGCGGAAGCGAATCCAGATCGACTCTCATATATCCCAACCGTTATTGGTAGAATCGGATATGCGTACAAACCTTAGTAAAACGTATGCTAAGATGGGAAAAGCAAACCAACAAGTTCTATATAATTTGTTTGAATATAAACCACACTAAGGTAAACGATTTCCAATGAGATGTAAAAATATAACTTGAGTAAGGAATTTTATTGAACACTTAGTGTGTAGTCAAAATATCAAACATTTGGTGTGCAATACGCCAAACATTATTCTCTTAGTGTTAAAGATGTAATAATTCAATTGCAATTATTTAGATTGCAATAGTTTCACAAAACCTTAAGACACTTCAACGCAACCAAAATTTTCAGCAATTCAAATTACACACTAAGAGTTATCAAAATGTGTGTGTGTGTATATATATATATATATATGATTTTACCGGACCAAAAAAGGGTCAGCAGCCAGCACACGTCATGAGTTCCTTAGTTCGCCGGTGGTGGAGAAGAGGAGGGGGGGTGTACCTACAAGGCACTATGATGTTAAAGTCAGTTTCAGCGAGAGTGAGAAGGCAAGTACAGAAAAGGTGTAGAGAATAGAATACCTGACCCTCTAGTGATAGACGGTATTTATAGTGAGCCCCCAGCGCTAGGCCAACAGTTACTTTGCATTAGGTTGGATCGTTAGGCCCAATACGAGTAACTACCAGGGTCTACGTGGCGTAGGGGTGATCAGCACGTGGTTTTCACCCTGGGTTAACTGCCCTGTGATCTTTGAAAGGTGAGTTGACCTATTTTTCAGGACACTGGTAGCTGCCTGATGATGTGTCCCCGCGTGAGGGGAACGTGGAGACTGTGGGGGAAACACGTGAGCGTTCCCCGCGCGGCTTGATGGAGTGGGTCTTCATTAGGCTTTCCCCGACAGGGGAGATGGGTTTGGTTGTGCTCGACCGAGGGGCAGCCTCTGGCCCAGTCCAAAACAGGACCCCCCCAAGTCGTTGCTCCGAAGCAGAGGAGTAATGACTTAAGAGTCTGTTCTAGCGTCGAGGAGAGACGTAAGGATTTCCCAGAGGGGTATAAAGCGTGCCCGAAGCGCTTTAGCTTGTGGGATAACGCGCGTGCCCAGAATAGGGGCCGCTCGACGTGGCCGACCAGTCATGGCTTTTTTTCTGCTTGTCCCGGGGAAACATTCCCGGTAGCAAAAGGGTTAGGCATTGTGGCCGACGATGTGATGAAGATGGAAGGGAACGATCACGTCTGGCATCGGGCAGGAGAGGTACTTGAAAGGACGCGCGTGGTGTCTTCTAGGGCCACGTGTCAGAAACAATAAATGGCTAGGGTGACTAGGCGTAGGGGTACTTGAGTGCCTAGTGATGCTTCGCTTCCCGTGCTAGGGTTTATAAATAGGGGGAGTCTGCTTCATTTGCACTCTCCCCTCTATTCTGACTTAGAATTTCTCTCAAGTTTCTCAAGGCATCCTCGGATACCTAAAGAAATTCCGTCGTCGCCTCCGCCGTCAACTTTATCCCGCCGTCCAGAGTTCTTCCCCCTTCAAGTAAGTTCTTTGTCCTTTTCTCCAAGTTCTACGTGTTTTATGAGTTTTCCAGTAGTTTTCTTAAATCTGGGATGAGTTTTCCGGGGACTGATGTGGTTTCCGGCGACTTTTCTGGGAAAGCTATGAACCTTCCGGTGGCTTCATGAAGTTTCCGATGAGGATTTCGGGAATGTCATGAAGGTTCTGGAAAACGGATGAGGGTTTCTGATGAAGGCCGAGAGCACCCCCAAGACCCCGACGACGGGGACATGTCTTCTCGTGGCGCGAGCGTAATGAGAGGATGTCTTTTGCCGAGGAGGATTCGTGTCGAGGGGCTCTTCCCAGAGGGGGGGATTTGTGCCCCGTGAGAAGGAGGCTTACTAGCGACCGCACGCTTGTTGGCAAGGGGTTCGGTCGAGGACGTGTGTCAAACATATCCTCGCCTTTTCACTTAGCTTGCGGTGGAAGGGTGAATTTGATCTTATCGTCGAATTCACTGTTCCTTTCTTCTTTTCAGGTCAAATGAATCCCAAGTCCGAAGACGTCGTCATGCTCGACAAAGAGGCCATCAACGCGACATTCGTTGGCGAGGAGGTCAAAGACAACCTCGGGGACGTGAACGATGAGTCTCCCTCTGCTTGGGCCGGGCTGGAACCCCTGTCCACGGTCTCGCGGTTTTTCCACGATGACTCAGAAGTCTTTGCTACCGTCGAGAATTGGACTGAGGGTTCCCCGACCAATTGGAAAGTTTACCGGCCTAAAGAAACTGACCGCATATGCTCGAGATATGAAGGGAAGCACTTTCCCATGTATAAGTTTATTTTCTGGGGAGCGGGTCTCCGCCTGCCCTTCACCGATTTCCAAGTGGTGGTGTTCTAGTTGCTGGACTTGGCACCTTCGCAGCTTAACCCCAATGTCATCGTGTTTATGTGGGCATTTAAGCTCGTCTATCAATACCTCGGAGTCAGGGCCACGCTCCCGTTATTCTTCTGCCTCTTCCATCTGCAGCGGCAAACCTAACATGGTCGATATAGCCGGGTGTCCCTGAAGCAACCGGGGAGGTTGTTTAAAGTGTACTTGGATTATGTCCGCTCTTTTAAGGACAAATTTTTTTTGTTGTGAAGTTGGTGACTCATGTCGCCGTCGACTCCTTGTTCGAGCGCTTGGATACGATCGTTGATGGGAAGCCTGAAGTGAACTTGGAAGCCAAATTTCCTCTGGAATGGCAGAACACCCACTTCAAAAAGGGGACTGACAGGTATATCGTGAAGCCCCAAGACTTAGACGAGGATGATAGGATCGCCTACGAAAGGATTGTGGGCTTCGTCGACAGCTTTACCCTTGCCAAGTGTGTGCATAAAGATGGGAGTTTTGTCAGGGAGGACAATAGGGAAATCGCTGTCGAGGTCCATTTAATAAATACCAAAGCGCTCCTCGAGTGTGGTTCCGACGAGGAGGCTTTGAGGCTCATAGGTAGTGAACGTTTTTATCTGCTCGACTTCTCATTTATCATTTTTATTCTAACTCGATCTTTCCGTGTTGCAGGTCAGATGTCGAACCTTCAAGAGCGCGTGATGAGGCTTGCAGTGACGATGGTCGGGAAGAAGGTTCCCCCTAAGGGTCGCGTCTCTCAGATCCAGCAGGCGGCGAAGGCCGACTAGCACCCTGGGGGTTCTGCTTCCTCTCCTCGTAGGAGCCAGTCTTCGGGCTCTCAAGAACATCCTGCCAAGAAGCAACATACCGAGGAGTCTGGTCCTATCGACCTTCTGGAGGGGGTTTTCGGGGACAGATTCGTGCTGCCCCCTGCCACCTTCATCGGGAGATTTTCAGTGGGGACAAGTCACTGATCGTACTCGTGGCAGAGTCCAAAGCGATCATGGGGTCGACAAGGTGAGCAGGAGAAAGGCCCTGTGCGAGGATATGGCGGCCATGCTGAGGATTTTCGAGACGGCCTTGGTCCTCAACGACGAAACCAACCTCTTTCCTGAGCTGAAGAAGCTGCGGGATGAGATACAATCCTTTAGGTGAAAAAGAACAAAGTAGACAACGACTTCCTCGACTACAAGTTGAAGTACGAGAACCAGGTTGGCCTCCTCCGCGAAGTGGACGAGCTGCGGGAAAAGATGGGCAAGGCCTCCGAAGAGAAGGAGCGGTTCCAAGCGAGGATGACCGAGTTGGAGGCCGCTGCCCAGCTCTCTGAGGAAAAAACTGATGAGGAAAAGGCCTTGGCGACTCGGGGTGACTTGGTTTCTTGGATCAGGGAGCTCTAGCAGGACTTCCTATGGACTCTTGAGCTTGGTTTCAACATGGACGTGGAGCAGCTTCAAATTGTCAACCCTGGGGTCCAGCTCGTTACCGACGGGGTTAGCGCTTTCCACCAGGTGGTCGACGGCAAAATAGTTGCCCCTCCGACGCCTGAAGGTGGAGCTGGACAAAGCGACGGAGAGCCCTGTCCCGAGGAGGAAGCTGTTGTGTAGTTTTCTTTTAGCTATTTGGCATGCGCGCCACATTTTGATTATAGTTTTGTTCGGCCTGCGTGCCTTGATTTTGTAATCTGACTTTTCCCGTCCTGTGTGCCACGGGTTTTGTAATGTTTGGACAACGGGATTTGTCCATCTTAATGCATAGTTTCCTTTTGTTTAATATGTTGGCATTTTGTGTGTGATGTCGTATGTCAAGTATTTTTCTTTCCTCGTGGGTATGCAATATTGTGTTGCATGTTTTTATGAAGTAATTAGTGCCTTTGCTCGACGTGTTTGTTCCTTGACAGTGCAGAGAACCGGTCGAGCGGTCGGAGTTGGATTCCGACCTTCGACGAAGCTAAGAGCTGGATCGAAGTCTTTGCTTCGGGCGTGAACTTACCATTGAGAGTTGGGCGTTCTATCTAATTAGTACGACAATGATGGAGCTCAGTTGAGTTGTCCCCGTCGGATCAAGAGTTCGTTCGCACACACAAGAGCGGGCTCCTGTCTTTTTGTCTCGAATTTAGGAGTCGTACTTGTCCCTTAGTGCGCTCCTGTGGTCGGGATGTTCCTCGTCGTGGTCGAACCAGGTGCATCTCGGGAAGTGTCTAACTATAGTATTGTTTAAGCTTCTAAGCGTTCCATGGTCGAGCAAGTTCCTCCCCGTGGAGATTTTCGAGGTAGTAGGCTCCAGACACCGATTTCGCGCGGAAGCGCTATGGGCCCTCCCAGTTTGCGGCGAGTTTGCCCTTGCGCGAATCTTTCTGGTTCCTTTGCAAGACTAGGATGCCTACCTGGAATTCGCGTTTGATGACTTTGTTGTTATGTCACATGATTATTTTCTGCTTGAGCGAGGCTTCGCGGAGGGATACCTCCGACCGGATCTCTTCGACTAGGTCGAGCTCCTCCCTTAGGGCCTCATCGTTTGTCCCCTCGTCGAGGGGGGACTCGGTCCTCCTGGAGGATTCCCTTATTTCCACCGGGATCACTGCCTCATTTCCGTCGATCATCCAGAACGGGGTCTCCCCGGTTGTCGAGTGTGGGGTAGTTCTGTAGGCCCAGAGCACGCTGTGTAGCTCCTCGACCCACATCTTCTTGGCTTCACCCAGTCTCCGTTTCAGGCCTCGCAGGATCACTCTGTTCGCAGCCTCGGCTTGCCCGTCCATTTGCGAGTGCTCGACAGACGTGAAGTGTTGCTTTGTGCCCAACTTGGTGACGAAGTCCTGAAATTTCTTGTCGGTGAACTGCATCCCGTTGTCGGTGACAACTGCCTGGGGTACGTAAAACCGGGCAAGTATGTTTCCTTTGTAGAATTGGAGTATGTTGTGGGTCATGATTTTGGCGAGGGCTTTGGCCTCTATCCATTTGGTGAAGTAGCCGACGCCGACTATCAAATATTTTTTCTGGGACGACCCTATGATAAAGGGCCAGAGGATTTCCATCCCCCAGCAGGTGAAAGCCCGCGGGGACGAGAGTGTTTTGAGCTCATTGGGTGGGGCCAAGTGCATGTCCCCGTGTCGCTGGCACTTGTCCCACTTCTTGACGTGCTCCTTGGTGTCTTGTTGCATGGTGGGCCAGTAGTATCCTACTCATAATACCTTACGAGCGAGGGACCGTTTGCCTAGGTGTTGTACGATATTCCCTCCGTGGATCTCCTGGAGTATGCTATGGACCATGGACTCCTCGACGCATTTGAGAAGGGGAATTGAGAAACCCCGCCGGTATAATTTGTCCTCAACCAGGACGTACGAGCAGGCTCGTCGCCTGACCATGCTGGCCTCCTTGGAGTCGTCGGGAAGTTTCCCCGTGCTGAGGTACTCGTATACCAGGGTCATCCAGCACTGGCCATCGCCGATGGCGTTGACGTTGACGAACGAGGTGGGTTTCTCGATGCTTGGTTGAGGAAGCACTTCTTGGATGGCAAACTTATTCCCGTCTTTCTTCTTCATGCTCGCCAGCTTGGATAGGATGTCCGCCCTGGTAATGTGTTCGCGCGGGACGTGGCTCACTTCTCCCGAGTCAAATTTTTTCATCCTCTCTTTCACCAGGGCCAAGTACTCGATGAGGCTGTCATTCTTGGCCTGATACTCTCCCAGCACCTGGGAGGCCAAGAGCTGGGAGTTGGTAAATATTTTCACCTCCTTTGCGCCGAGGTCCTTAGCCAGGCGTAGTCCAGCGAGGAAGGCCTCGTACTTGTCCTGGTTGTTTGATGACGGGAAGGATAAGGCAAGGGAAACCTCGATCAAGATGCCTTCCTTGTTTTCTAGGATGACGCCCATTCCGTTACCCGTCGAACTGGATGCCTCGTCGACGTAGATCGTCCACTTCTGGGATCCGTCGGTCGAGGATGTCGGGGCAGTCATTTCCGCGACGAAGTCGGCTAGTACTTGAGCCTTCAGGGCCTTCCTACCCTCGTACTGGACGTGGAACTGAGAGAGCTCGAGCGACCACTTGAGCATCCTGCCCGCCATGTCGGGACGGCCGAGCAGATGTTTCACCGGTTGATCTATCCTTACCACGATGGTGTTGGCCAGGAAGTAGTGTCGTAGCCTTCTGGCCACTGTGAAGAGGGCCAGAGCAACCTTCTTGATCTATTGGTACCTGAGTTTGGGGCCCAGGAGGGCTTTACTAGTGAAGTATATCGGGTTCTGTCCCTCGGGGGTTTCCTAGATAAAGGTCGCGCTGACCACCTCGGTTGCGGCGGCGAGGTACAAGTACAAAGTCTACCCGTTTTCTGGCTGCGAGAGGATCGGGGGCTGCGAGAGGACTTGCTTGAGGTGGAGGAGGGCTTGTTTGCAATCCTCTGTCCACTCGAAAGTGGCCTCCTTGCGCAGAAGATTGAAAAATGGGAATGTGTGTTGGGAATATTTGGCCACGAAGCGGGACAACGAGGCGAGCATCCCGTTTAGAGATTGGATTGATTTCTTTGAGTTTGGCGTAGGGAACTTGGAGAACACCCTGCACTTGTCGGGGTTCGCCTCAATTCCATGTTCTGTCAGATAGAAGCCGAGGAACTTTCCTGCTCGGACACCGATGGTGCACTTGTCCGTGTTAAACCTTATTCTGCATCTCCTCGTGGTATCGAAGACCCTTCTGAGGTGGGCGGTGTGGTTGATCTCTTCTCATGACTTCACGATCTTGTCTTCCATGTAGACCTCAAACATGTCTCTTATCTCGCCTCAGAAGACTTTGTTCATCATCCGTTAGTAGGTCGCGCCGGCGATTTTCAGACCGAATGGCATTACGTTATAGTAATAGTTGCCCGACTCGGTCATGAAAGTCGTGTATTGCTTGTCGGCCTTTGCTATGGGGATTTAATTGTATCTAGAGTAGGCGTCCATAAACGACAATAATTTAAACCTTGCAGAATTGTCGACCAGTTTGTCGATGTTAGGCAATGGATATGCATCTTTGGGACAATGCCTGGTTAAGATCGGTATAATCAACATACATACGCCACTTTCCATTAGACTTTTTAACGAGTACAAAATTGGACAACCAGGTTGTGTACTATGCTTCCAAAATAAAATTTTCCTCTAAGAGGTCTTTTACAGCCTTTTCAGCAACCTCCGCTTTCTCAGGAGACTGCATACGCCTACGTTGTACTACAACCCTAGCGGCCGGATCTATGGTGAGATGGTGGCAGGCCACGTCTGGATCGAGGCTGGGCATCTCTGAAGCACTCCACGCGAACAGGTCAGCATTCTCCCTGAGTCAGGTCTTCAGCTGCTTCATCGCCAGGTTGGGGAGCCCCATGCCGATCTTCACGTTCCTGTCTAGGTCATCGCCGAGCATGATGAGCTCGAAGTCTCCATCCGGAATGGGGCGCATGGGGTGAAGAGGCTGCCCGTTGCCTTCTGCTGGAGGGGCGTGCTCCGCTACCTCGTTCTGCTCATGCTTGCTGGGGAAGCGACTGTCGAGGTCGACCACGTTGACGCGTGGGAGTGGCTTCTGCTTCTTGTCCTGAGCTGACTTTCCCGTGGTCTTGGAATTAATGTTGATCGAGTTCAACCTCTTGGTAACAGCCTCGAAACATCTTCTGGAGGTCTTAATGTCTCCTTGAAGGGTGACGACACGGCCCCTGGTTGAGTAGTACTTGATCTTCAGGTGGACTGTAGATGGTACAACAGTGAGTTCAGCCAGGATCAGCCTCCCTAGAATGCACTAGTATAGATAAGGGCACTCTATCACCAGGAAGCGAACCTTGACTTGTCGGGCAGTCACCTCGTTCCCAAAGGTGACCAATAGCTCGATATAGCCCCACGACCTTGTGGTGGTGCCGTTGAAGCCCTGCTGTCGGAGCCGACGTACGGGGTCAGATGCGTCTCGTCGAGCTGGAGGGTGGTAAACAGGTGGGCATACATTATGTCCACCGAGCTCCCCTGGTCGACTAAGATGCGGCAGACGTCTAAGTTTAATAATCATAGTGGAACTTCTAACAGGGTTTGGTGTGTGCGTGATCACAATGGGAATTTCATTTCTGTAGGTGTGGCTTGGGATCCAGGAACTATGTTTGTGTATGAAGCTGGAGTTTTGCCTCTTAAAGAAGCAATCCACGTAGCCATTGAATCGAATATGGAAAATGTGATTTTCGAAATTGATTCCCAAATAGATGTTCAAGCCATTCACTCCAATCATAAGGGTGGATCAGAGTTTTATTTTATTATTAATTCTATAAAAGCCTTGTTATTTGTTAATCCTAGCTTTGAGGTAAAGCTCTGGACGTCAAGCGAATATGGTTGTCCATTCTCTTGATAGGGCGACAAATTCTTGGCCTAGATGTAATTCGTTAAATTTAACTCCTTCTTGTATTGAATGTTTCCTGATTAATGATATACATTGAGTTTATTTTGATAAAAAAAGTTTCAAAATGTGGAAAACCAAAATTTGTTTATATTAAGTTTGTTGTACGTACATCAGTTGTGTTAAGATATTATTAATTTAAAACCAAGTTTGGTGTAAAACATAAAAAAAATTATATTATTGATACAAAATAGTCACTAACATTATTTTTATTAATTTCTAAAATTAGGAATATTTATTTAATAAAATCTCATCTCTCAATCATATTTTTTTATTTACAAAAATTCGAATTCAATGATCAACTTAAAGAATACCCCTGTAAGGCACTCCTTACTTGTTTGGAAACTCATTCACGGGAAACTCTCTACGGACTGTCAGTTGGTGAAACGGGGTGTTGCAATGGTATCTCGCTGCTACCTTTGCAATGCCGATGTGGAAACTCTTGATCATCTTTTCGTTAATTGTACGTACGCGTAGAGGATTTGGTTTTGGCTTTGAAACATAATTAATATCAGCAACTCGTTTTGTCTATTAAGGAGCTTGTGGCGATTTGTACGACCGGAAAATCGGCATAAGTAGCTCTTATTTCCAAAGCTGCTTTAATTTTCTCCCTGTCTCAGATTTGGAAGGTGAGGAATGAGATGAAGCACAATAATAAAAAATTTCCATTCGGGACTCCATCGTTTTGATTAGTAGGATGGTGAAAATTGCAGGCGATAATACTTTAATGTGCTCTCGCGTATCTATTTCTGATTTCTCTATTATCAAATCCTTTGATGTCACCATCAGACCTCCTAGAGCTCCCAACATCTTTAAGGTGGTTTGGTGCCCTTCTTCTGTTGGTTGGATAAAATGCAACTGCGACCGAGCTTTCAAATCTTCATCAAATTCTGCCAGAGCTGATGGTATTTTCAGGAATCACTTGGGAAATTTCATTCTTGGGTTTGCAGACTCTGTTGAACCCATCTCTTCATTTTTTGCCGAGGTCTCCGTGGTTATCAAGTGCTTGGATATTGCAATTCGAAAGGGTTGGAATATGCTTTGGATTGAGACGGATTGTTCTTTGGTCATCAAAGCCTATTCCAACCCTCTTTTGGTTCACTGGAAGCTTAGGAGCACTTGGATTAATCTTATAGGTCAATTTAATAATTCTAACCTTTTTATCACTCATGTTTGTAGAGAAGAAAACTCTTGTGCGAACACTCTTGCAAATATTGTCTTAGCACGAATTCTTCCATTGTTTTTTATTCCATTCCTTTGGGAATTCAGAATGATTTTGTAAAGAATAGGTTACGAATACCTTTCTTTAGATTTAGCTCGTTATGATGGACTAACTTGATCCCTTTTTGTAATTTTGGCCCTTTCTTTTTATTTCAATATATTGCTATTATTATATATATATATATATATATATATATTACTTGTTTCCAAAAGTTTATTTACTTGGAGTAAAAATTATCAAAATAATTAGGTTGTTAGTTTAATAATTATCCAAAAAAATTATGACCCTATTAATTTTTATTAGAAAGTCTTACTAAAAAAGTACTATATACACCAACTAGAAAAATAAGGAGGGTTTCTTAATGCACCACCCAAGTTTCTTAGACACCACGTGAAATTATTTTTTTGCACCCTGATTCCGGATGTGCACATCCGAACGCACCAAATTTGTTAGTTCTTGGATTGACTGGAATTTTGGTAAAACAAAGTATATTCAATGTTGATGTCAAGGTGGTGATGCTGCAACATTGAGGTTTAACACTGGCCTGTGTTAAGTAATTAATTTACTGAAGTTGGATGTCTGATGTCACATGGCGATGTTGTAACATCAGATCTGCAGAATTAATAACATCAGGCTGTGATGTTGTTAGGGTTGCGTATTAGCTGGAATTGTGGAGAGCAAGCTGTCTCATTGGATGCGAATATCTTGGGATAGATATTTTCTGCTGCATAGGAGATCTGGTGCAGATTTGTAGGAGATTTAAAAGGTTGAAGATTTAAAAAGATTTTAGGAGAAAATCTGTTTTAAATATTCAGTTTTAAATAACAAATCTGGCGAGATTTTGTAGCAGGTCCAAGACCAATTCAAGGAGCTATATAAAGCGCACCAGTACTAGAGAAAAGTGACGAAGAAAGTGAGCTAAAGACTGAGAGTCGTTTTGTGTCTTCGTGCATCTTTTGTAAACCATTCTAGTGTGAATTGGTATTATTGTTTTGAGTTGTTCTTGATCAAAGCTGTGAAGCAGAATCAAGTAGTGGTATTCAAAGTGTGTGATCTTTGAAGAGTTTTAGGGATTGAGTAGTGTTCTCATATCTAAGTGGTTTCTTAGGTAGAAAGTCACTAGTAGGAATTAAGTTTAGGAGATTGTCAACTGGGTTATTGAGTCTGTAAATTAATTCTACAAGTAGTGAATTTCATCCCTGGCTTGGTAGCCCCCAGACGTAGGTAGTTAGACCGAACTGGGTGAACAATTCTTTGTGTTGCTTTGTTACGGTTATTGTTGTCCATTGTGCAGAGTGTGTTGTTGTGACATCGCACCTTAACATCACACGTCTGATACCAGAATTTCAATTGGTATCAGAGCAGGCATCCTGTCTGTCTCTGGGTGAGATCTAGGGAAGTTACTTTCTGGTGTAAAGATGGACAAAGAAGTTGGAGGATTCGTCAACAGACCCCCTATGTTGAATGGATCCCATTATGACTATTGGAAGCCAAGGATGACCACTTTCTTAAAATCCTTCGACAGCAGGGCTTGGAAGGCTGTTATTAAAGAGTGGAAAGCGCCTATTGTGTGTGATAAAAATGATGCTGGTAAAGACAAAGAAGGCACCTCAAAGCCAAAGCCTGAAGAAGAATGGACCAAGGAAGAAGATGAGCTTGCCCTTGGAAATTCCAAAGCTCTAAATGCAATTTTCAATGTAGTGGATAAGAATATCTTCAGGTTAATCAATACTTGTGAAGTTGCTAAGGAAGCGTGGGATATTTTGCAGGCTACACATGAAGGAACATCTAGAGTTAAGATGTCAAGACTACAGCTTCTAACATCGAAGTTTGAAAGTCTGAAGATGAAGGAAGATGAGACTATTCATGACTTCCACATGAGTGTTCCTGAGCTGGATAATGCTTCCAGTGCTCTTGGTGAAAAGATGTCAGATGAAAAGCTTGTAAGGAAGATTCTTAAGTCACTTCCTAAGAGGTACAAGATGAAGGTGACTGCCATTGAAGAAGCACAAGACATTAGCAAGATGAGAGTAGATGAGCTCATTGGATCTCTTCAAACTTTTTAGCTTGGGTTGAATGAGGAAGAACCAGAAAAGAAGCCAAAGAGTATAGCCTTGGTGTCAAATGATGCAGAAGCTAAGGAAGTCAAAGATTCTCAGGAAGATTTGTCTCAAGCCATTGCAATGTTGGGAAGGCAGTTCAACAAAGTGTTAAAAAGATGGAACAATAACTACAAGCCTAGTGTCAAGAACAGATCTTCTGACATCAGCAAGCAAAAAGAGAAAGATGAAGAAAAGACGGCCCAGGATAGAGGTGTTCAGTGCTTTGAATGTGAAGGGTATGGACATGTCAAGAAAGAATGTCCCATGTTCTTGAAGAAGCAGAAGAAGGGCATGTCAGTTTCCTGGTCTAAATCTGATAGTGAAAGTGAAGGTGAGTCAGCAAGGCATGTTAGAGCCTTAACAGGAACTGTTGTGTCTGATGATGATAGTGATGGAGAAATAACTTATGAGGAGTTAGCTTCTACTTATCGAGAGTTGTGTTTAAGAAGTGCTGAGATTTGTCAAGAAAACAAGTGTCACAAGCAACAGATTGCTCAGCTTGAAAATGAAAAAGCTGATCGGGAAAACGAAGTTGTACTAGTTAAGTCTCAACTGGATCAGATGACAAAATTCGTTAGGATGATGAACAGTGGTACTGCTAATCTTGATAAGATTCTTCAGTCAGAGAAAGCTGTTGGAGATAAATCAGGTATAGGATATGTGGCTAGCACTTCAGGAACAAAAAGGGAGATGTCTCAACCTGTGTCTCAACATCAACCTAAGAGACAGGGTCCTACCCCAAAGAAGGTTGTTCAGGCCCAGAATGTTGGGAAGAAGAATGGTCCTCATCAGAGGAAGATGCAGCCCCAAGGAGTCAGTCAGCATATGCCTCCCCAATATCACAAGAGCTTGGAGGCTGTTGGGACCAATCAGAACAGGTTTCATCATCAGGGTAACTGGGATGGAAATGAATTCAACAAGGTTGTGCCTTATCACTATGGAAGAAGGAAGCCTCATCACCATAGAAGACAGCCTAAGAGACAACATCATCAGTACAGGAGAAGACAATTCAACTATGGAATAAAGAGACAACACTATGGGTGGCAGCCACAGCATTATCAAAGTGGAAGAAGATTTAACCACTTTAGAAACGATAGAGTCAGATGCTTCTATTGTGGCAGGATTGGACATATGCAGTCCTCGTGCTTCAAGCTTCACGGTTATCCTAATTCTGCTCCTCAACCCAAACAGAAAGAGGTAAGGCTTAAGGTGATGAAGCAATGGATCCCTAAAGTTACCAGCTTGATAGCTCACACTTCCTTAAGGGTTTCTACCAAAGATGACTGGTATTTTGACAGTGGGTGTTCAAGACACATGACTGGAGTAAAGAATCTGCTTGTTGATGTGAAACCTCAGTCTTCTGGCTATGTTACATTTGTTGATGGGATCAAAGGAGAGATAAAGGGGATTGGTAAACTAAACTGTGCTAGTGCTCCCAGACTGGAGAATGTTCTTCTTGTTAAAGGACTAACAACAAATTTTATTAGTATTAGTCAACTTTGTGATCAAGGATTCAAAGTAGACCTCACAAAGTCCGAATGTATGGTCAAAGATGACAAAGGAGAAGTCATTATGAAGGGAGCCAGGTCTAAGGACAATTGTTATCTTTGGGTGCCTCAAAACTCAAATTCCTCCACGTGTGTGCTTGCTAAAGAAGATGATGTCAAAATCTGGCATCAGAAGTTGGGACATCTTCACCTAAAGGGAATGAAGAGAATTATCTCCTCAGAAGCAGTCAGAGGGATTCCCAAACTTAGTATTGAGGAAGGAAAGGTGTGTGGAGACTGTCAAAAGGGAAAGTCGACAAAGATGTCTCATCCGAAGCTTCAACATGACACCACGTCCAAGGTATTGGAACTCCTTCATATGGATTTGATGGGACCTATGCAGGTTGAAAGTCGGGTGGAAAGAAATATGCTTATGTAGTTGTGGATGACTATTCAAGATACACCTGGGTGAATTTCATCAAAGACAAATTTGAGGTGTTTGATGTGTTTAAAGAGCTCTGTCAAAGACTCTAAAGAGAAAAGGAGAGTAAGGTCATCAGAATAAGAAGTGATCATGGAAGAGAGTTTGAGAATAGCAAGTTTGAAGAATTTTGCTCGGCTGAAGGTATAAGTCATGAGTTTTCATCGGCTATCACCCCTCAGCAAAATGGAGTTGTTGAGAGGAAGAACAGAACTATACAAGAGTCGGCTAGAGCAATGATTCATGCCAAGAATCTTCCTTATCACTTCTGGGATGAAGCCATGAACACTGCCTGCTACATTCACAACAGGGTTACCCTAAGAAGAGGCACTTCATCCACTCTATATGAACTATGGAAGGGAAGAAAACCTAATGTTAAGTACTTCCATGTTTTTGGTAGTAGTAGTTACATTCTGGCAGATAGAGAGCAGAGAAGGAAATTGGATTCCAAAAGTGATGAAGGAATATTTTTGGGGTACTCCATCAATAGCAGAGCATATAGAGTCTTCAACTCCAGGACCAAAGTAATGATGGAGTCAATCAATGTTGTGATTGATGATGAAGATAAGCAGGAAGTTGAGGATGTCATAGAAGATGTTGGAACACCAGCTAATGAAGTTTCTGTAGAAGTTGAAGAGAGAAATCCATCTCCTGGTGTTGCTGATACTGAGCCTGAGCAACCTCAGAAAGATCCTTCTATCAGAATTCAGAAGGATCATCCAAAGGAGCTAATTATAGGTGATCCAAATTCTGGAGTAAGGACTAGGTCAAGAGAAATCATAGCTAGCTCATGCTTTGTATCCAAAATTGAGCCAAAGAATGTCAAGGAAGCTCTGACAGATGAGTTTTGGATAAATGCTATGCAAGAAGAACTGGAGCAGTTCAGAAGAAATGATGTCTGGGATCTTGTCCCAAGACCAGAAGGGGTGAATGTTATTGGAACAAAGTGGATCTACAAAAACAAGTCTGACGAGCTTGGAGTGGTTACAAGAAACAAAGCGAGACTTGTTGCACAAGGCTATACTCAAGTTGAGGGAGTTGACTTTGATGGGACGTTTGCTCCAGTGGCTAGATTAGAATCCATCAGACTACTCTTGGGTGTGGCTTGTAACCTAAGATTCAAGCTATTACAAATGGACGTGAAGAGTGCTTTTCTGAATGGCTATTTGAATGAAGAAGTCTATGTAGATCAACCTAAAGGATTCACTGATCCAAACTTCCCCAATCATGTGTTCAAACTGAGGAAAGCGCTGTATGGCTTGAAACAAGCTCCAAGGGCCTGGTATGAGAGGCTGACAAAATTCTTAGCAGCAAATGGATACAGAAAAGGAGGGATTGACAAAACTTTGTTTGTCAAAGAAGAAGGCGGAAAATTAATGGTGGCCCAAATCTATGTGGATGACATAGTATTTGGGGGAATGTCAGATGCTATGGTGAAACAGTTTGTTCAACAAATGCAATCTGAATTTGAAATGAGTTTGGTTGGAGAACTTAGCTACTTTCTTGGACTACAAGTCAGACAAATGGAGGACTCCATCTTTATTTCTCAAAGCAAATATGCTAAGAGCATAGTAAAGAAATTTGGCCTGGATAATGCCAATCACAAAAGGACACCTGCTCCTACTCACTTAAAGCTATCCAAGGATGAAAATAGAGTGAGTGTGGACCCAAGCTTGTACAGAAGTATGATTGGTAGTCTACTGTATCTCACAGCAAGCAGACCTGACATTTCCTTTGCTGTGGGAGTGTGTGCCAGATATCAATCTGATCCTAAGGTGAGTCGCTTGAATCAAGTAAAGAGGATTATGAAATATGTGAATGGCACAAGTGACTACGGGATGCTATATAGTCATGATTCTGGGACTGATTTAAGAGGATAATGTGATGCTGATTGGGATGGAAGTGCAGATGATAGGAAAAGCACTTCAGGAGGTTGTTTCTTTCTAGGGAATAATCGGATTTCCTGGTTCAGTAAGAAGCAGAATTGTGTATCTCTCTCAACTGCTGAAGCTGAGTATATAGCAGCAGGAAGTAGTTGTTCTCAGCTAGTCTGGATGAAGCAAATGTTGAGTGAATACAATGTCAAACAAGATGTTATGACACTATACTGTGATAATTTGAGTGCCATTAATATATCTAAAAATCCTATACAGCATAGTAGGACAAAGCACATAGACATAAGGCATCACTTCATAAGGGATCTGGTTGAAGACAAAATTGTTACCTTGGAGCATGTAGCCACAGATAACCAGCTGGCTGACATATTCACTAAAGCCTTAGATGCGAACCAATTTGAAAGGTTAAGAAGCAAATTGGGAATCTGCATTTATGAAGACTAAATGTGCTAGAAAGGGGTTGTGGGCAGTTGGAGTTATTTTTGAAAATGTTTAGTCAACTGCCAGGTGAAGGTTGTCAAATTATGGCTAAAAAGGGGGAGAAATAGCCAAGAGTATCAAAGAATGCCAAATGCTGCTAATGTGATGCAAATATTAAGGGGGAATAATTGACAGCTGCTATGCTGGTTGTTGCATTGAGGGGGAGTGCTCATTGCTGCTAATAATGTAATATGTGCAGCTGTTTGAAGATTGTAGCTGTTTTGCAGCATAATGATATATGCTGAAGTTTTTATGTGAGCAGCAGAGTTTTGTGAAGAAAAGATGTTACTGCTTATGTTACTGCTGATGCTGCTGCTTAGAGTTTCAAGATTATTGATTGAAGTTTTTCCGCTGCTAAAGTCTCTGAAGGTGCAGAGATTGTTTTAGCCAAAATTAGCCAAAGGGGGAGATTGTTAGTTCTTGGATTGGCTGGAATTTTGGTAAAACAAAGTATATTCAATGTTGATGTCAAGGTGGTGATGCTGCAACATTGAGGTTTAACACTGGGCTGTGTTAAGTAATAAATTTGCTGAAGTTGGATGTCTGATGTCACATGGCGATGTTGTAACATCAGATCTGCAGAATTAATAACATCAGGCTGTGATGTTGTTAGGGTTGCGTATTAGTTGGAATTGTGGAGAGCAAGCTGTCTCATTGGATGCGAATATCTTGGGATAGATATTTTCTGCTGCATAGGAGATCTGGTGCAGATCTGTAGGAGATTTAAAAGGTTGAAGATTTAAAAAGATTTTAGGAGAAAATCTGTTTTAAATATTCAGTTTTAAATAACAAATCTGGCGAGATTTTGTAGCAGGTCCAAGACCAATTCAAGGAGCTATATAAAGCGCACCAGTATTAGAGAAAAGTGACGAAGAAAGTGAGCTAAAGACTGAGAGTCGTTTTGTGTCTTCGTGCATGTTTTGTAAACCATTCTAGTGTGAATTGGTATTATTATTTTTAGTTGTTCTTGATCAAAGCTGTGAAGCAGAATCAAGTAGTGGTATTCAATGTGTGTGATCTTTGAAGAGTTTTAGGGATTGAGTAGTGTTCTCATATCTAAGTGGTTTCTTAGGTAGAAAGTCACTAGTAGGAATTAAGTTTAGGAGATTGTCAACTGGGTTGTTGAGTCTGTAAATTAATTCTACAAGTAGTGAATTTCATCCCTGGCTTGGTAGCCCCCAGACGTAGGTAGTTAGACCGAACTGGGTGAACAATTCTTTGTGTTGCTTTGTTACTGTTATTGCTGTCCATTGTGCAGAGTGTGTTGTTGTGACATCGCACCTTAACATCACACGTCTGATACCAGAATTTCAAAATTTTTAAAAAACGCATAACTTTTTCGGATATGCATATCTGGAAACAATTCTGATGTGCACTTCCGGAAGGAATTCTTATTAATTTGCGCCAGACGTTCTTCTTCCCCCTCATTCTTCATATTTCCATTTCCAAACTCTCTAAAACTCTCAAATTTTCAATCACCACAAATCTCAATTTTTTCCACTCGAGTTCGGCGCAGAGCACCTTCTACAATGATCAACACACTCTAAATCCTCCGTATCTCATTTTAATCGGTAAGTTTTCAAATTTTAGAGTTTCGAAGTAATTTTCTAGTAATCGATTTAGAGTAGACATTTAGGTGTAGAAAATTGTTAGGTTGTATGAATAACATTGGTTAGAGACAATGTAGGTCATTTATACTGCTTCAAACGGACGATCAAGGCATTAAAATGCCCTTTTGCATGTTACAGTGGCCATGGTTGCCATTTTTAAACTTCAAAATACGTACCGGATGTGCAGATCCGGAAAGATTGTAACCTTTAGTTTTCTGAGTGTTTCCGGATGTGCACATCCGGAAATACCCAACGTTAAAAATTCTGTTTCCTTCTAGATGTGCACATCCGGAAGACTATTTTTTTTGTTTGTTTGTTTGTTTATGTTTAATTATTTTTAAACAAAATTTAATTTATTTATTAAGCTTTGCAGATTAGATGGCTGGCAGAGACGATCGTACCATACATGGACGGACAACTCAACACGCATCTGTCTAACGTAAGCGGATGCAGTCCACAGCCGAGGCTTCCGGCGCAGAGGGAGTTGGGGTAGCCCCTACAACTGAGGGACATCCTACACCACATCCTACACCACAACCATCCACATCACAGGTTCAGGCCACTTCCACATCACAGGTTCAGGCCACTCCCCCGCCAGCCGCCGATTCTACATCTCGGAGGCGTCAGGATTCTACTGCTAGTTCATCAGGGTCCCAATCCGCACGCAGGCATCGTCGAGAGACTCCAGCTCCATCAGCTGCTCCTCCTCGTTCCCATGTTCCTGTTTCTGTTCCAGAGGGTGATCACCCAACACATGAGGGTGTTGACGCTGATGACGATTTAGATGAGCTAGGCGGTTACCCCGGGGGACCGTCTGATATGTCCCTACTCGTGGGGTACTCTGAGCATACTGCCAGATATGTCTGGCTAGGATAGGTAACCTTTCGCGGTTTATTTATAGAATTGTATTCATTGAAAATATGTTCATTTGTAACACTGTTTTATTTGGAAATTTTCAGGAAAAGGATTCACCGAAGTTCTATAACCATGGGGGCAAGGTTATGTACACGATTGAGATGCTGCCAGCGGCTGAGTGGTTCACGTCTACACTTGCGGAGTCTGGTCTTGGAGGTCTGTCTAGGATTGGGTATTCCCATATCCAGTACGGTATCCTGATGGCATTTGTTGAGAGATGGCACCCTGAGACATCCTCATTCCATCTACCGTACGGCGAGATAACGATCACGCTGGACGACATCTCGTGCCTCTTACATCTACCGATCACGGGTACCCTTCTCCGTCACGGTAGGATGACGAAGGCGGATGGCATGAAGTTGCTGGTTACAGAGCTTGGGGCTAGCCCAGAGAAGGCACATGCGGAGGTGCACTAGTTGAGGGGCACACACATCCGGTTCTCGTTTCTGATGGATAGATTTGCTGAGGCGCTTGCAGAGGCAGGACGGGCAGATGGTGATCCAGCTGAGGTGGCGATCCACAGGACGCGTGCCCTGAGATGTTACTACTTGTTTTTGCTGGGCACGCAGGTGTTTGTGGACACCAACGCCTAATATGTTGATATCGTCTACCTTAGGTACCTTTCGGATCAGACAGAGATCCATGGGTACAACTGGGGGGCGGCTACGCTGGCATTCACCTATTCCAGGCTCTCTGATGGTTGCCGCTGGGCAGCCAAGACTGTGGCAGGCAGCTGTACACTATACGTGGTAACAATCTAATATTCTAAGTGATTTTTTCATTTCTTTTCTTTCTGTATTCATTATAATGTTTGACACCCATGTTATGTTTTCCATTTCAGGCGTGGATTTTACAGCACTTTCCCTACATTACTGGTTGGGGGAGTGTCCAGGGGTACACTGAGGATATGCCACGTGCTGCTGCATTTGTCCTGCTCAGAGGGAACCAAGCGCCAGACCCCTTCAGAGTGTATCTAGATCGGATGGCTGCTGAGGACATTTTGTATTGCCCCTATGCTGCTCACCGTGTGACGCGCCCGCTGATGAGGTTTGTTTGTTCTCAGGATGGTTGGCACGCAGTTTGACCGTTACTGCCCGATACCTCCCGGAGCGCGTCTTGCGTCAGTTCGGGTACACGCAGACGATCCCCAAGATGCCTCATGAGTCTGCTCCTCTAGGCTTGACCCGCAGGCAGATAGATGAGCTATATGCTGACTACCAGTCCCACTTGGTACCGGAGGAGGCTCGGGCGACCAGAGCGGAGACAGACTGGAGTGTTGCTGCCTGGTACATCGTGTGGTTCTATACCGTCTCACACCCATGCATGGTGCCAACTGCTGAGGGATCGCCACCCAGACCTACTCATCAGGAGATATTAGAGGAGCGGTAGTCTCAGCTGGACCATACTCAGGATGTCCTACCACGCTGTCGTCTGATAGTACAGATAGGGCAACAGACCATTGAGGCCGGTCACCTCCCTGAGGGCTCTGGTGCCAGACTTGCCGTGGATAGGATGATTGCGATTGCTGGGGGGCACTTCAGTACCGCAGACATCGATCCAGGTTGGGAGGTAGGGGCAGAGGAGCAGGGGAGCCAGGAGAGATCCTTCGCCATACGCAATAGTTTTTTTTTATGTATCATATTTATATTACATGTATGCACTGTATTTTGACAGACGTTTATTATATATATATATATATATATATATATATATATATAGGGTTATGCTAATGCACACCCATGTAAGTGTGCATTAGCAACATACACCAAAATGTATTTTTTTATGGGTCCCACCAATTTTGGGTGGGACCCACATTAGAAAGATGAAGAAAAAAATAAAAAGAAAATATATGTAGTGTATTTTTGTGTGGGGCCCACTAATTTTGGGTGTATGTTAGCATTTCCCATATATATATATATATCATTTTATTTTATATATGGATGTTGTCAAATGTATATTAAGTTGCGACGATTTATTAACATATGCGACCAAGCAAAAAAACCGATTTAAAAAAAATAAAGTTCTGTTGTTTTTCGGATCTGCAGATCAGGAATGTTTCCGGATGTGCACTTTCGGAACGCATCAGCGTTTTTTAAAAAAATGGTGATCCGGAATCAGGGGGCAAAACCGAAAATTCAGATGGTACCTAAGAAACAAGGATGGTGTGATAAAACATGCTCAAAATAAATTAATACTACCTCCATTCCTATATATAAGTGACAACTTATTTTTTAGGTTTATTAAATAATTAATGTATTTGGTCAGTTTATAGACTAGATACATTAATTATTTAATGAACCTAAAAAGTGATTTGTCTTTTATAAAAAGAAACGGATGTAGTAATATTTATAAGACTACTGGACTATTAATTGTTTTGCATAAATTTGGCTAACGGATTGTGGAGGCAGGTAGGAAATACATCATTAAATTTGAAGCATTTAACGTCTCTCTCTGTCTTCACAAATATTTACCTTTTTTGTGTTTGGGTGAATTTGAAGGTGGTTTTTTACATCATGCATGAATGAGGATACGCATGGAATGGAAAGTGTAATAGCAGCTGCAAAATAATCTTGAATCTCTTTTGGTTGAAGAAAAGTAGAAAACTATGTTAACTGAGATCTGTTACTTTTTCTGAAATTTTATAAAAGGTAATTTAAAAAGTGTTAAGAATAATATTCTTTTTGTAACTTTAGAATATAGTATTTGTTTTTGTTGTAAAACGCTTATTTTCGAATGTAGTCATAAATAGTTTAAAAATATAAAGTTAATTAGGCTTAGTCAAGTATCCGCGCAAAAGCACGGTTTCCTGTAACATGATTGTTATTAAGGATTTAACTATAAAATTAATAAAATATTTAATTAGTTAAAATATGAGTATTAGGCTCATTTGAACAACTGAAAATGGTGTATTTTAAACGAGTTCAATGCATTATGGTCAAGCCTGCTATCGTTCAGGTATGGAGACATAAAATCTCAAATATTTGATGATGTCAATCCAAGTATTAACATAAAAGACTCGTTATGGTGGAGAGATTTGAAAATTGTCGGTGTATTGGAGGCTGACGGTTCCAATTGGTTCGCTAACAACATTGTGTGCTAAATTGACAATGATTTTTCTAGAGTTTGGGAGAAACAGGTGGATTGAATCTTCCTCTCTTAGCAGATGGTTTCCTCTAATTTTCTCAAAGGCAACACACCATAAAATTAAAGTTTCAAATATGGGGGACTGGTTGGACAATGAGTAGATTTGGAATGTGAAACTCAAGGATGACATGTCATTGCGGTTGGAAGAAGAAGCTGAATTGGAGTCTCTCTTGTCTATCTTGCAGGATATACAGCTGAATCGACATGTCGACGATCACTTTGTTTGGTGGCGGAGCAAACACGGATTCTCGGTAAAAAAATAGTTATCTGGTAATTCAAGCAGTGCTGGCTGTTGATGTACCATGGATGAAAACATTTCTCAACTGTTAGATAAACTTTGGAACTCAAATGTGTCGAGTAAATTTCTCGTTTTTGGGTGGAGGCTGGTGCTGAATGTAACACCCTAAATCCCTCGCGTAATCTTATAATAAAACATCAGAGTAAATTTAAACACAAAATATTTAGGATGTCACATTTCACCAAAAAACTGCTCATACTTTATGATAAGTAACACATTTACTTTTAAAAATTATTAATACTAATTATAACAGCAAAACATGTCTGAAAAGTTAACTCATACTGCAGCGGAAACTTCAACATACTTGACAATTTAATTATTCAAAGCATAATCATGTTTTGAAAATAAACATAAACAACATATAATTAACAGATGTCCAAATAATCTCCAACAGAGATAAACGATAAAAATTTTCCATTACTAGGTGTTACACATCAGAGCAGACGCCGACTCTATAAATTAAAAAGGAAGACGTCATCTTCCACTCACATCAACTTCTCTACTGCGAGTTATCTGCACGATGCCCATGTAAAAGAAACATTCAAACAGAAGGAGTGAGTTATCATAATTATATATAGGAAAGAATGATAATAAGTAAGCAACAAATTATTACATGCATATCACCCATCCACAACACATTTCCACATCATCAACACTATAATAAACCAACATAATAACAACGCAACTAGTATGTAATGCAATGAGACTCAATACTTGACTCAATGCATGTGGTACCAATACGTGAAAACTCAGGTTCACCGCACCGATCCTCACCTCCTGGGACCAGAGCTCACCAATTCGTTATCATCACCTTCGGTAACGCTTTACCGATTCCGTCACCTCCGAAATCAGCTACTCGCACCCAATCCCCATCTCCTGGAATTAAGGCTCACCAACAACGGACCATTGTCTAACAACATGAATGCATGAAACATACTATACATGCAACAACAACAACAGACACAAGGACCAACACCTTCATAGTCAATGTACTCCGCCAATACTGGTCACCATGCACTAACACATGCTACAACAGTTCAGCAGCAGCAACAAAGCAAGATAACAACCAACACCAATGCATTTACAAATGTGTCACACCACAACATAAGCGTTACAATGCATTTAACACCATCACATAGCAAATTATTCAATTTCTAGTACATAAACCATTTTTAGAATAAATTTCGTCACGTCAACTTCCCGACGCTTCGAATGGCACCCGAATTGGACACCCGAAACTGAAGTTATGAATTTTTAAAAACTGCTTCTAGTGTAACCGATTACACCAAACGAGGTAACAGTTACACCCCTTGTAACCAGTCCGGACACGCAAAATACACACGGTGTAACCGGTTACCCAAATCCTGGTAATCGATTACACCATCCCAGAATTGCTCAAAACACGTTTTAACAACAGCATAACCGATTACCCTTTTTTTTGGTAACCAATTACACTTGCGGCAGAAGCACTTTTCTGCTGCTTATAAGTACGAAAATCAATTTTGACACACCCCAAAATTTCACTTTTCATATCATTCGTTTAACACATGATTTTACCCCAAAAATCACTTTTCCAAGACATCAAAACTTCAACTCTTTTTTTAAATCGTTCATAACTTAAGTTCCGACACTGACTCGCAACAACCATCAACAACGCAACATCTACTGTCAACAATTTGATCGAATTCATAATTCCAACATCAACAACACAACAATTACACTAATCAACATCAATTACACCATCATCCTACCACTCATAGTTTACAATTCAAAGATTCAATCCAACAATACACAATTACAACCATGATCATGACATAGAGAGAAGAAAACAACAATTCAAGCATATATATAATATACCCTCTATTATCATTATACTAACCCTTAGATAATTAGAACTCCACCCTTACCTTAGAGTTCTTACAAAAGCTTCCTCTACCTCTAACAATGGTGATTCTTCTCTTCCCCCGTAAGCCCTAGCATGCTTTCCACTTTTCTCTTATTTTCACGATCTGATATTTTCTCTCCCACTATCCCTTATTCCTTATTATATTATTATTATTATTATTATTATTATTATTATTAATTCCAAATAATTAAAATAATAACATTAATTATTATTATTATTATTATTATTATTTAATCTAAATAATATTTACCTTATATTATTTAAATAAATAAGGTTTAATACTTTTTTTGGGTCTGTATCTTAACCTTGAGGTTAATTTTGGTCCCTTAACTTTTAAAAGGACCAAATTGGTCCCTTAACTCTTCAAAACGTTCTAAAGTAGTCCTTTTTATCTAATTAGCGACGAATTTAGTGACTGATTTTTTAATTTTTCCATCACTAATAGGACAAAAAGAACTAATATGGAACTTTTTGAAGAGATAAGGGACCAATATGGACCTTTTTAAAGTTAAGGGACTAAAATGAACCCCAAGGTTAAGATACGGGACCAAAAAAGATATTTTGCCAATAAATAATTACTGACTAATACAAGCTAAATAGTTTTACTCACCGTACACCACCAAGTTCTACTTTATTGCTCACACATTGCCAACACTTTAATGTCTATACTTAAGGCCACTATCCCACACCATGCTTAGCTCAAACACCCCAAATACACAACACAATCATAATCATCACATAATTAAATTACGAAAAATAAATAAAATAAGTTGGGGTGTTACAACTTTCCCCATGTAGAATATTTCCGTCTTCGAAAATTACCTGATGCGAACAACTTTGGATACGACTCTCGCATCCTACTCTCCAACTCCCAAGTCATACTCCCAGCGGCATCGCCTCCCCACACTACCTTCACGAGAGCAATCACCTTGCCTTCCAACTGTTTCATCTCATGATCTTCAATCCTCACAAGTAAAGCCTCAATTGTAAGGTTATCCCTTACCTGAACATCATCCATCAGAATCACATACGACAGATCTGGAACATACTTCCGAAGTTGTGAAATATGGAACACATCATGCAAAATCAAAAAAAATGGTGGCAACACCACTCTATAAGAAATGGCTCCAACCCTCTCTGATATCTGATACAGACCAATAAACCTAGGAGTAAGCGTCCTCGACTTCAAAGCACGTCCAACATCAGTCACTTGAGTAACTCTCAAGAATACATGGTCTCCCTCTTGGAACTCAAGATCCTTCATCCTCTTGTCATGGTAACTCTTCTGCCTACTCTGCGAACCTTTCATCTTCTCCTGAATCAGCTTCACCTTCTCAGTAGTCTATTGAACAATCTCAGGCGCCATTCCAATACTAGAATGAAAACTGTTATTATAAGTAAACTTTATCAACGACAAATGACTATCCCAAGCACCTCCTTGCTCAAGGACACAAGCTCTCAACAAATCCTCCAAAGACTGAATAGTCCTCTCTATCTAGCCATTTATCTGCGAAGGATATGCATAACTCAACCTCATCTTTGAGCCCAAAGCCTCCTGCAAACTCTCCCAAAATCTGGAAGTGAACCTCAGATCTCTATCTGACACAATACTCAACAGAACTCCATGCAGCTTCAGAATCACACGGATATAAATCTCTACCAACTTCTGCGAAGAAAAACTGATATTAATCGGAATAAAATACACCGACTTCATCAGTCTATCAACAATCACCCAAATAGCATCATGCCCTCTTGGAGTATTCGGCAACCCAATCACAAAACCCATGGAAATAATATCTCATTCCACTCTGGAATATCCAACGGTTGCATCAACCATGAAGGTTTCTGATGTTCAACTTTTGACTTCTGACAAGTCAAACCAGAATACACAAATTGAGCCATATCACTATAACATCTCAAAATTTGCCCTCTTACTTTTAGCACTAACTGGCTTATGCTTCATTTCATTTGCATCCTCATTTCTGCATTTACATGGTTCTTCTGGGCATGGGATCAAGGTATTTTCCAGCAGCTCATGGCGTCATTAGTTCCATTATCATTTTCAATAGTGTTCAGAGCCAAGCAGATAGCTTTCAAAATCTTTTTGAGCATTTATTTTGCTCATTAGATGATTTGATGATCAAAAGCTCCAGCAGCTTTTTTTTATCAGCGATTCAGCACTAGACAGTTGTTTTCAACAATTTATTCCGAGTGCGAAACACATTTCATAGCATATTTCGAGAGTGTATCAGTGGTGATATCCAATTACAAGCTTCAGAGGTCTAATGTAGCTCAGAACGGGTGGAATCAGGCAATTCTCCAAGTTTCCCTCCAAAAAGCGCAAGAATTCAAATTTTCCTTGTGTTAACCGATTAACACATTGGTTAACCAATTAACCAAGGCAAATTTTGCCCAAATACTTCATTTTCAGCGTTGTTTCTTTGGGGTTCAAATTTTAATCACCAAGTTTGATTTTTGCACCAGTGGAAGGATCTAGAGAAAACGATTTTCCATCCAAATTTAAATTCTTTGCACTCCAATTCCTCATTCCCTTTCCTAATTCTTTTTTCACTCCCATTTCCACCCACTAAAACTCACTCCAAACCCAAACTTAACTCCTAACCTAGGGGTTATTTAAACCAATTCATTCCAAACCTCTAAGAAGTCTAGATCATTTTTTTACTCTCATTTTTTAGAATTTGCTCTCAATCCTTTCTCACTTTTTCATTCTCCATCTTCATCTTCAACCTCTCACCAAAGCTCCATATTCATAGATTCATAAATTCTTCATTGGAATTTGTGAATTCTTGAGTTAAACCTCCATCACATCATCATTCTTGGTTCAATTCTGCAGTAGCTACTAATTTGGATCTTGGATTAAGCTGTTGGAATCACTTTTGGAGGAGCTTTTGATTATTTGAAGTGTTCTTGCTTGGATCTTCAATTGTTCTTGATAAAGCTTCATAGATCTCTGGATTTCTAGCTTTGATTCATCAATTTTCGTTTGCAACACTCACCAAAGCAAATCTCAGCTTTGTAGGTTGGTTTTCCTTAGATCTATACTTGCTTTAGCTTACTTGCAACCTATACAATGTAGATCTTTGGTTGTTCTTGATTTTGATCCATTTTGCTTGAATGTGACTCTTGATGTTGATGATTATTGGATCTAAATCATGTTTGAATGTTGTGTTTGAGTTTAATTTTCGTGCATTGTTGATTACATGATCATTGGAGATGTTTGCATAAGTGAATTTGCTGCTGGAAGTGATTTTTCAAATTAATTTTTGCTGCAGTAACAGGGTTAACCGTTTAACCAATTGCAGTACAAGTTGGTTAATCGGTTAACCAGTGTATTTTGCTGTTTCTGCTGATTTTGGAGCTTTTAATCGGTTAACACACTTGGTTAACCGATAACACTGTTGCAGAGTGAATTTTTGTGCATTTTTTAGCATGTTTCGATCCCGTTTCATTTCTAATCTTCATGGATTGATATGATACATGTTTAAGGACTGTTTGGATGCTGTTGCACCTCACATCATTGTATGCACACAATTTTCTGACACGCCACTCTTGGATTTTCACCGTTTATGATCATGTTTGCGTTGTTGCGTTCTTGATGCGATGAACACATAGCACACACTCCTTGAGCATGCTAATTGTGAATTAATGTTTGTGTTGCTGGAATTGTGTTATGCATGCTTGTTTGCTTTCTATTCCTTGAGGTGCATACTTGTTTCAACTTGTTCACATGCTTAATGTTATGCATCCTTTCATGATGTACATTTGTCCATGATGTCTTCAAGTTTATTCAACATGATGTATGATGTGTTTGTCATCATGATTAATTGAGGAATGCATGATGTTGGATACACGTTTGCTATGCCATGATTGAATTGTATTCAAATTCATTGCATGCTGCCCTGTTTCTACTGCTGACTATGTGCATAGGTGCTGTTGTATGTGCTGCTGGTTGGCCTTTTACACCTATTTTTGTGTTGAATATGAGCTGTTGAATGCTGTTTTGTGTGTTGGTTGGAATTTACTGCTGTATTGGTACAGATGCGCTGTTGTAGCTGTTGTTCTTGTTCATTCATATCTCTCATTTCTTCTACTTCTATTTCTCTCTTATGTGTTGGATTACATGATATAATGCTTGATTGTGTAGAACTTTTTCACATCCCTTTAGGATCCTAACTCATCCTTAATTTTTGATTAAGGTGAGGTAGGATAAGCATTAGATAGTGTTATCCCTCTCTCTTCTTTAGACTTAGGTTGTTCTTGAACCTCCCTTTAGGGCCATCTTTTGCATGACAACTTTAGGATAGAATTCCCCTTAGCGTTTTCTTTTCCTTGAGTCTTCTCTTCTCATCTCATAATCCTTCTAAAACACTTAATAAAGGTTAACATGTATTGCGCATGAGCCTTGTATATGGGAAGTGAAGGATGGGGGGTCTTCCTTCATTCTTCTAGGATGCTTAGTGTACGTTCTGTTAGGGACGATATGCGACGTATTCGTTCCTATGTTGTAGACTTGGGTGCAATGCAAGTTATGAACTAACTTCAATCCATTTCTGTCTAAAAAACACAAAACAAACTCAAACCTTTTTCATCCTTCGGGATTGTTAAGTTTCAAACTATTTTCAGAAAAGGGCACGTTACTTCCGTCTCGCCGTAAACAGGCATCGACCCTAACTGCCGGACGCGAACTTAACGTCGCTCATAAAAAACACAGACTTGGTTAAGTCGAACTATGACTACTATGATTTTCTCCTTCTGGTTAGATTGAGGATACGTAGGCACAAGACGGCGATGTCTTGGCGAGCAACCTCCCCCTAGTTCGTGTTCGAGCTACGTTGACTCTGACTTTCCCATTGCACGAGGGAATACGTAGGCCTAGGACTCCGAGGATGTCCTACCGAGTCACTTCTTTTTCTTTTCTTCCTCGTTTCTTCGTTCTCCTACGTTTCCGTTCCTTTTTATTTCCAGTAGCAGCGGAGCTCCAAATGACGACACCCTTTGATCGAGACAGCAAGCGTGGATCCCATCGAGTACGATGGACGCGTGGGGGTGCTAATACCTCCCCCTCACGTAACCGACTCCCTTACCCGTTTCTCTTGGTCGCGAGACCATTCTTTTTCCTTCCCTTCAGGTTTATGCAGTGTTTTCTTTCCCTCTCTTGGGATAAATACACATTGCTGGCGACTCTGTTTCCGCGCCACTTTTGCGTTTGTACTTGGATGAAAATCCTGGGAGCGACAACTGGCAACTCTGTTGGGGACAGGTTAACCTCTTACTGGTCCATCCCCTTTTAGCGAGTCAATCCTAGCGCTTGTCTGTTTATTTTCATTGGGTGTTTATTGTGGTGCTTTATTTTGTTGTATATTATTGTATAACTGTTTTACTGTATTTACCGCATTTATGGCATTGCATTTCATTATTATGCTGGACTGTGCTGTGCTGTACTGGATTTTCTATTTGGCAGGTTGGGATTTCTGAGAGATAAGCCCACTACCCAGGCTTGAGCATGCACATAGATATTAGCGTGGGTAGGCGTGACGCTCCCGTGGTGTTGACCACGTGTGGGTGTTCACGAGTCCCACAGCCAGACGAGGTTCTATCAGGAGATATCTGCTACTGTATGTTGATACAGGCCAGTAGTTATTCTCTTGAGGAACTGTCGACTCTGGTGACCATTCCCGAGGACTCAGTAACGGCACTCCTCCCGAGATGTGATAATGGCAGACCAGAAATGGCAACCCCGTTACACCTTCTCGATCCGAGGACCTAATGCTGGGAACTTGCTATAGAATATCCTTTTTTAGGGGAATCAGTTGAGGCCTCCTCGATTGATGATGATGCCAAACCAGAAATGGTGAACGTATCATCATTTCTCGACCTGAGAGCCCGTGATATTGAGGATCCTCGCCTTTCTAGTACCCACATGTGAGAGAGGCGAGTTTTTTACAGGTTTGCAAGTAACTTTGACCTTCTACCTATCTGATACTTTGGATTTCTCATCAGCACAGATTTATCAGTGTGGTTACTCTGTTGTTCTGGGTTGTTCTGGGTATTTGCACAGAGCCTTGAAGTTGTTCAGCCAGTACAGTGCAGCAGTGTCCAGTTTATGGATATGCCTTGATCCCATGCTTTGCATTGCATCATCCTTTTTCTATCATTCATATTTTTCATTTCCAGATAGTACTCGATCTTTTGATTCCAGTCAGAGGGAAGTCGTAGGGATGGACACTAAGAGGGGTAAAAAGAATATTATCACCTACAAGTTCCCGAAGCTCACCCTTGGTCATGTGGGCAGTTTACAGGATATGGCTGGTCCGGAAGTATTGGGAGTTTTCAAGGAGAAATATGGTTGGATCTTATCTCTGGTACAAAACCTCAGTGAGTATGAGTATAATGGCTTGCACACCCTGATGCAGTTCTATGATCCCTCCCTGAGGTGCTTTGTGATGCCTGATTATGTATTGGTTCCTACCCTGGAAGAGTATTCACATATCCTGAGGATTTCTGTAAAAGAAGGTGCTCCCTTTTGTGGTTCCACAGCAAATCTTGACTTCAAAGTAGTGGCTAAGACTCTTTATTTGAGCAAATCAACTTTAGAAGCTGACATTACCAGCAAGGGAAAGTCCCGTGGCTATCACTTGGCGTATTTGGTAAAGAAGGCTCAAGAAGCAGCTAAGGAGAAGAGGTGGACAGCTTTTAATGCAATATTGGCCCTCTGTGTATATGGCATTGTACTATTTCCTAATGAATCTGAGTTTGTTGATACGGATGCCATACAGATATTTACAGCTCAGAATCCGGTGCCAACCTTGTTGGGAGATCTTCATTATGCCTTATACAACAGAAATGAGAAGAGACGAGGTGGAGTGGTTATTTGTTGTGCATCTCTTTTCTACAAGTGGTTTGCAAATTGTCTTCCTCGGTCAGGTGCCTTTGTGGATACTAAGACCTCCTTGGAGTGGAGCAAATGCCTGATGGGTCAAGTTGCTAAAGATATTCTTTGGGTGGATCAAGGATTGCTTGGCTAAGACATATTGCACAGATGTGGTGAATACCCTAATGTACCACTGATAGGGAGAAAATGGGATATCAATTACAACCCTTCTTTAGCTATCAGGCAGTTTGGGTATGCTTTGAAAGAACCCCCGGCTGAGGAAGAGTTGAAAGAGTCTTTGTATTTTCATGTGGCTGATGGTTTAGCTATTGCGCAGAAAGCTTCTGAAGCATGGCTCAGCAGACAGAAGAAAAGAAAAGCCGTCTTGGGTAAGCCTAACAATCAAGCCTTCTCTCCATATACATAATGGTTAAAACAGAGGGTAGAGGAGTTCTACTTGCCTTTTGATCGGGCACCTCTCTTGTATCCTGAAGTTGTGGAGGAAAGACTCATTGTACCCATCGAAGAATTCAACAAACAACGGGACTTGGTATATGAATTGAGGGTAGAGAATGCTGATATGAGTAGTCAGTTGCAAGGGGCCTTACATGACAACCGGGAATTGAAATGTCAAGTTCAAGAGATGACAAGGCGTTTGGAAGAAAAGGAGAGAGATCTCACTGACAGAGCCTAGCATTTCAGGAAAGTCAGCATGACAACAGAATCATCAGGCAAAGCTCACAGGAAAATCAAGAAGACCTTGACTGAGACAGAAGACAAGCTCGACACATACCAGAAGATGTGGGAGGAGACCCAGATTGAAAATGGGGAGCTGAAAGAAGAGCTGCAGAAAGTGAAAGAAAGGGGAAAGCATTTCTTCGACAAATGGAGAGAAGCTCGGAAAGAAAATGAAGAGCTCAAGTTGCAGGTTAAGGTTAAGAAATCAAAGCGCGAAGGAAACAATGTAGAAGGGCAGATCTCTAGGTTGAATCAAGAGATTAAGAAGAGAAACAGATTGATCAAAGGGCTGATGGAGCAACCTACACATCCAGACACTGTGAATCTTCTTGAGGAAGTGGAAGCTAGTTTGTTTGGAATTGAGTTGTAATGAGCTTGTTGTATATTGTGATTACCATCATGATTGTTGATAGAATCACCTTTGATTATGTCAGACCTGTATGAATTCTTATGATTACGATAAGGAAATTTGATTCAACCATTTGTGCCTCGGCAATTCTCAAAGGGTTTTGTTTCCCTGATTATGATTCTGCAATATCTCTGTGGTCGGATTTATTTTCCGATATTGTGTCCAATCCCATGTCCGGTTTCAAAAACTGGAATCAAAGTAGATACGCCCTGGAAATGATTAATATGATGTTTGCATTTTGCATTCGCATTTTCATAACATATCATTTTTGCATAACAGATACTCGTCCCAGAATTTTCCTAACCTTTATTTAGTTGTAGGCAGAATAACTAATTTCAACGTTCATCGTTACGCGACTCGACAAAATCAAGCCAGAATCATGGAACAGATGCAGGTAGAACTCACTGAACTAAGGACCCGCATGGAGCAATTCATGAACCTCATGCAGGGTGTAGCCCAGGGACAGCAAGATTTGAGAGCTGCGGTTCAAAGGTTGGAAGTGGAAACCCCTGTTGGTGATAATAACAATCCTCCTGGCGGAGCGGAAGTTGATCCTCCTGGCGGAGCGGCAGTTAATCCTCCCGGTGGAGCTCCTGGTGGCTTTGGCCATATTAATCATCAACATGTGGAGGACCATCAAGATGATCAGTTCTCTGTGTTGAATGCTAACATGAGGGTTCATAATTATGGTAATGACAGAAGGTATGAGGAGCTGGCTGAGAAGTTAAGAGCCATGGAATGTCAAAACTCCATGGGAATTGATGTTGCTGACATGGGGCTGGTGCAAGGGGTGAGGATCCCTCCAAAGTTTAAGCCTCCGACCTTCGACAAGTATAATGGCAGTACTTGTCCCAAGACTGACATTCAGGCATATTTCAGGAATATTTCTGCATATTCTGACAATGAAAAGCTGTGGATGTTTTTCTTTCAGGATAGTCTGTCAGGAGCTTCATTAGAGTGGTATATGAAGTTAGAGAGAGCCTATATCAGAAACTAGAAGGACTTGGGTGATGCTTTCTTGAAACAGTATCAGTATAATATTGACATGACCCCCAATCGTACCCAACTGCAGAATATGACACAGGATCCGAAAGAAGGTTTCAAACAATACGCCTAGAGGTGGCGTGAGCTGGCTGCTCGAGTACAACCCCCGCTGATGGAAAGGGAAATGGTTGATATGTTTATGAATACTTTACAGGGCCCATATCTGGATTGCTTGGCTGGATGTCCATCCACTGGTTTCTCTGACATTGTGATAGCAGGAGAGAGAATTGAAAATCTTTTGAAATCAGGGAAAATTCAAGATGGAAGTGGGGCAGGCTCTTCCAATGCAAGAAGGCTTTTCGGGAATGCCTCAAGTAAACGTTAAGGTGAGACTAGTGCTGCCTATGGACAGGGGGGAAAAGGTAAAGGACGTCATGGCTCGTACCATCAAGCAGCAGCTGTAACTATTACGGTTCCAGCTGCCAAATCTCAGCCACAATCTCAAGGACAATACCAACCGAGGCAGAGAATGAGTGATCACCACTTTGACACTTTACCTATGACATATGCCCAGATGTTGCAGAATTTGCTCCGCTTAAAGTTGGTACAGTTGAGAACTCTGGCACCACCAGCAGGCAAGCTGCCTTATGGCTATGATGCAAATGTGAAGTGTGAATTTCATTCGGGTGCGCCCGGCCACCATATAGAGAACTGCAAAGCTTTTAAGCACGTAGTTCAGGACCTGGTTGATTCGAAAGCTATCAACTTCGCTCCTAATCCTAATGTGATTCAAAACCCCATGCCCCTGTATGGCGGACCAAAGGTCAATGCAATAGAGGAAGACAGAGGCCTGAACTTGGTGACAGATGTTAATCATGTCATAACACCTTTGGCGGTGGTGAAAGGACGTTTGTTGAAAGGGGGCGTGTTCCCTGGTTGTTTGGAAAATTGTTCAGAATGTTTGACTGCAATGAATGGTTGTGATGAATTGAGGAAGGGCCTTCAGATGATGATGGATGAGGGTCGTTTACAGTTTGATCAGATGGGAAAGAAGGACGATGCGGTCTCGACAATTACTATCTACTTTACTCCAGCAGAGATTCCTGTGCCTGCACCTATACAGATCCCTGCGCCTGAACAGGTAGCCCTCGTGACTATAACTATTCCGGGTCCTATGCCATATGATAGTACAAAGGCAATCCCATGGCATTATGAAGCTGATGTTTATTATCAAGGGCAGAAGCAGGAAGTAGAGACTCCCAAGGAAACTAGCTCAAGTGTGGGGAATGTAGGAGGAATGGGTGGTTTTACCCGTAGTGGAAGGCTCTTCGCTCCACAGACGCTCCGAAATGATGATTCTGAAGCTTTGGCGAAAGCCAAGGGAAGGCAGGTAGTAAACGAAGAGCCCGTGCAGAGGGCAGAGCCCGGTAATTCCTTTGAAAAAGACGTTGAGGAGTTTATGAGGATTATCCGAAAGAGAGATTATAAAATAGTGGATCACCTACATCAAACTCCTTCCAAGATTTCTATCTTTTCATTACTGTTATGTTCTGAGGCACATCGTAACGCTTTGCTGAAGATTTTAAATATGGCGTATGTTCCACAAGAAATATCGGTGAATCAACTTGAGGGCGTTCTTGCCAATGTCAATGCCAGCAATGGGTTGGGGTTTACTGATTTTAATCTAACGCCAGAGGGAAGAAATCATAACAAAGCTCTCCACATCTCCATGGAATGCAAATGGGCAGTCTTGTCCCATGTATTGGTGGATACCAGCTCATCCTTGAATGTACTGCCGAAGAAAGCTTTGGCAAAATTGGATGTTTAAGGGGTTGTGCTCCGACCATGTGATTTAGTTGTGCATGCTTTTGATGGCTCCAAAAGATCAGTTTTCGGGGAGGTAGAGTTGCCTGTGAAGATTGGACCCCAGGTGTTTAATACGGTTTTCTATGTGATGGATATCCGGCCGGCTTATAGCTGCTTGCTAGGGCGCCCATGGATACATGCTGCAGGGGCCGTATCGTCAACGCTCCATCAGAAGAAAAAGTTTGTCATGGAGGGTCAGGTTGTCACAATATGCGGAGAAGAGGATATATTCATCAGCCATTTGTCGTCGTTTAAATATGTGGAGATGGACGGCGAGATTCATGAAACTCTTTGTCAGGCATTCGAAACAGTGAGTATTGAAAATGACCCTTCTTCCAGTGAAACAAAAGCAGGGACTTCCATGGCTTCTTACAAGCAGGCTCTTGAAGTGGTACAGTCAGGCCGTGCTGAAGGTTGGGGTCAGTTGATTGAGTTGCCTTTCAAAGAAGACAAGTACATAATTGGTTATCAGCCTCCCCGAACTTCTCTGCCAAAAGGCCAAGAGCGTCAGGGACCTGTCATTTTTTCTAGTGGGGGGATTATCAATCATGGCCAAGTCTTTGCTACGAATGAAGATGATGGGGATAACGACTATGATATGGACAATTGGGTGCGCCCATGTGTCCTGGGGCAGAAGCTGAACAACTGGTTCTCTGAAGACCTCATCCAAGTCACTCTGCAGAAAGAGTAATTTTCTTTGTTTTTTCATGTTGCATGTAAAATCCTATGCCTTGCTCAAGGCTTAGTGATTTCATTGTTGGGCCACATTTGTTTCATATGCAAGTTTATCATCAATAAAAGGACGTTTTTTAATTCAAAAAATGTGTTCCCTGTCTTTCATTTTACACTTTTCATTTTACTTTAAAAATGGCAATGTTTTTCTTTCTTCATAGTTTGTTTTCTTTCTTTTCAAAAAGACTCTTTCTAAAATAAAGCATGAACCATCATTCATGCAGAAACAATTCTCCAGATTATGTTGATAACGGTCCTACTATGGTTCAATATGACTTTGATAATCCAATTTACCAAGCTGAAGATGGGGGTGAGGAAGACAGTGAACCTCCCGAAGAACTGACCTGATTATTGAAACAGGAGGAAAGAGCTATTCAGCCTCATCAAGAGTCACTAGAAGTTATCAACCTTGGTACCGAGGACGCGAGAAAAGAGGTCAAAATAGGGGCAAGCCTAGAAGAGAATGTGAAGAGAGGGCTGGTTGAGATGCTACGGGAATATGTCGATATCTTCGCCTGGTCCTATCAAGATATGTCGGGGTTGGATACAGATATTGTTGTGCACAGAAGCTCCGAAGAACTAAACCAGAAATGGCAATTAAAATTAAAGAAGAAGTACAGAAACAGTTAGATGCATGCTTCTTGGCCGTCACCAGCTAGCCACCATGGGTTGCAAATATTGTACCGGTACCTAAGAAATATGGCAAGGTCCAGATGTGTGTTGACTACCGTGATTTAAATTGAGCAAGTCCGAAAGATGACTTTCCGTTACCTCACATTGATGTGTTGGTGGATAATACAGCTCAATTCTCAGTATTTTCCTTCATGGATGGTTTTTCCGGGTATAATCATATTAAGATGGCACCATAAGACATGGAGAAAACAACGTTTATTACCCCATGGGGCATGTTCTGTTATAAAGTGATGCCTTTTGGTTTGAAGAACACAGGGTCAACTTATCAGCGTGCTATGGTGACACTCTTCCACGACATAATTCACAAGGAGATTGAGGTCTATGTGGATGATATGATTGCCAAATCACAAAATGAAGAGGAGCATTTGGTGAATTTGAAAAAACTCTTTGAACGGCTGAGACGATTCAGACTGAGGTTGAACCCGAACAAGTGTACTTTCGGGGTGAGATCTGGTAAGTTACTGGGCTTTATTGTCAGTGAAAGAGGAATCGAGGTTGATCCAGCAAAAGTAAAAGCTATCCAAGATATGCCCGAGCCAAGAACAGAAAAGCAAGTATGTGGGTTCTTAGGGAGATTGAACTACATTGCTAGATTCATCTCTCATCTTACCACCACTTGCGAGCCAATTTTCAAATTGCTACAAAAAGAACAATCAATACGGTGGAATAATGATTGCCAAAGGGCATTTGACAAAATAAAAGAGTATTTAGAAAAGCCTCCGATTCTTATGCATTCAGTTCCAGGGAGACCACTGATAATGTATCTATCTGTACGTGAAAATTCAATGGGTTGTGTTCTTGGTCAACACGACGAGACAGGTAGGAAAGAACATGCCATTTACTACCTGAGCAAGAAGTTCAGAGATTGCGAGTCTAGATACTCAATGCTTGAGAAGACATGTTGTGCACTTGCATGGGCTGCTAAGCGTTTGAGACAATATATGCTGACTCACACAACTCTATTGATATCAAATATGGATCCAGTCAAGTACATTTTTGAAAAGCCAGCTCTCACCGGAAGGGTCGCTCGTCGGTAGATGGTTCTGACCGAATATGATATACAGTATACTTCCCAAAAGGCCATCAAGGGTAGTGTTTTATCTGACTATCTCGCCGAGCAGCCGATTGATGATTATCAGCCAATGAACTTTGAATTCCCTGATGAAGACATCATGTATCTGAAGATGAAAGATTGCGAAGAGCCACCGGTTGATGAAGGACCTGATCCTGATGACAAGTGGAAAATAATGTTTGATGGAGCTGTTAATGTGAGTGGTAGTGGTGTTGGGGCAGTTCTCATAACTCCAAAGGGTTCTCATATACCTTTCACTGCCATACTAACTTGTGATGTCACCAACAATGAAGCCGAATATGAAGCCTGCATCATGGGTATTGAAGAGGCCATTGATTTAAGGGTCAATACTCTTGATGTATTTGGGGACTCTGCTCTAGTGATCAATCAGATCAATGGAGATTGGCACACCAATCCACCCAACTTGATCCATTACAGAGATTATGCGAGAAGACTGTTGACTTTCTTTAAAACAGTGAAATTGTATCATGTACCTCGTGATGAAAATCAGATGGCAGACGCTTTGGCAATGTTATCTTCTATGATTCAAGTGAATTGGTGGAATCATATACCCAAAATTGATGTGATGAGGCTTGACAGACCTGCTATGTGTTCGCAGCCGATACTGTGACTGATGATAAACCTTGGTATCATGATATCAAGCATTTCTTGAAGAGTCAAGAGTATCCGGCTGGGGCATCCAATAATGATAAGAAGACTTTGAGAAGGTTGGCGGGCAGTTTCTTCTTGAACAAGGGTGATGTGTTGTACAAAAGAAATTTTGACATGGTCTTGCTCAGATGCGTGGATAGACACGAAGCAGACATGTTGATGCAAGAAGCGCACGAAGGTTTTTTCGGTACCCATGCTAGTGGACATGCCATGGCAAAGAAATTGTTGCGAGCTGGTTATTACTGGATGACCATGGAAGCTGATTGTTTTAATATGCCAAAAAATGCCACAAGTGCCAAATTTACGCTGATAAAGTGCATGTGCCACCAAATCCTTTAAATGTGATGAGTTATCCTTGGCCCTTTGCCATGTGGGGCATTGACATGATTGGGAAGATTGAGCCTACCGCTTCTAATGGGCATCGCTTTATTCTAGTGGCCATTGATTACTTCACCAAGTGGGTGGAGGCTGCTTCGTTTGCAAATGTTACCAGACAGGTGGTTGCCCGATTTATCAAGAAAGGGATTATTTGTCGATACGGGGTGCCCGAGAGGATCATCACTGATAATGGTTCTAATCTTAATAATAAAATGATGCAAGAGCTGTGCCAGAGCTTCAAAATTAAACATCACAATTCTTCTCCGTACCGCCTAAAGATGAATGGTGCCGTTGAGGCAGCTAATAAAAACATCAAGAAGATTGTGCAAAAGATGGTCGTGACAATTAAGGATTGGCATGAGATGTTGCCTTTCGCTTTACATGGGTACCGTACATCAGTACGTATGTCTACTAGGGCAACCCCGTTTTCTCTTGTGTATGGTATGGAAGCGGTCTTACCGGTTGAAGTTGAGATTCCGTCTCTAAGGGTCATGATGGATGTCAAGCTTGATGAGGCTGAATAGGTTCGAATGAGGTTCAACGAGTTGAGTCTCATGGAAGAAAGGAGGTTGGCAGCAGTATGCCATGGACAACTGTATCAGAGAAGGATGAAGCAGACATTCGATTAGAAAGTGCATCCTCGAATTATCAGACGGGTGACTTGGTGTTGAAAAGGATTCTTTCTCCTAACACAGATCACATGGGCAAATGGACTCCGAATTATGAAGGTCCGTATGTTGTCAAGAAGGTTTTCTCAGGCGGAGCCTTGATGCTTACAACTATGAATGGTGAGGATTTTCCATCGCCTGTGAACTCAGACGTAGTCAAAAAATACTTCGCATAAATGGACCCACTAGATAGTAAAAAGAGAGTCCAGGCAAAAAAGGGCATCCCGACGAACCATAAAAAAGGAAAAAGGTTCGGGAAAAATTAGGGATAAAATAAAAAAAAACGGAGTACACCCGGTAAGTTGAAAACCCGAAAGGGAAACTTAGGCAAAAATGGGTATCCCGGTGGATTGAAAACCCGTAAAGGGCGGTCCAAGCAAAAGAGGGATTTAAAAGCGAAAGGCTGCGATCTGAGTCATCTGTATCCCGTTTCGTTTCAACAAGAGGCATTCCGAAGGATAGGAATCGGTCCAATCGTCCCCTTCGGAAAGCAAAGCACTTGGAGAGTCTTGAAGACATATGAACCATAGCAGGGTTGAAACTCAATGGATTTCTGTTTTCTACATTGCCATTAAGATAGTTCTTTTCTCTTTTAAGCAATTACCTCTTTCTAGGAATTGCCTCCTGATGTAAATGCCTATTTTCGGGCTTTTCAATCAATAAAGTTTTCGTTATTCAGAATATATGTCTCTATTGTTTTCCTTTACAGTCTGTTTTGTTTGCAAAAACATCTGAATTTTTTGATAAACATTGCATTTGAAAACAATGAGGTTCTACAATGTCATGCGTGCAAAAGAAAACAATTAAAACTGCTTTAAATGTTAGGTGTTCTTTGGTGGTGAATTCAAAACCCATGATACTCTGGGGCATGTGTGGGCATTTTTTTGTTTGCAGGTGTTAACGTTCGGTGGTTAGCCCATTAATAACATGTGATGTCTTCAGTCTTTTTCCAGCAAGACTCAAATGATGATTCTCCCCAAGCGGAAATGGTTCCTTAACAGGAAAGTTTTCCTTGAGAGTGTCATCCCCAGCAGAACTCTAGGGATATGGTTCTTTCCCAAACAGAGTGATTCAGATGATGCCTCCCCAACAAATTTATCATTTCCTACTGTAACCTCAATAGGTTTGTCAGGTCAGAGCCCAGATCAGGAGATCAGGTCAATTTGTCTTCCCCAGTATGGTTTGCGACCACGAAGTTAATCCAGCTTGTTATCCCCAGCGGAGTTGCCTTATTTTCCTCAACATTTATTTTACTGAGGAGCCTCTTTGCATCTTGCATGTAGTATACATTGCATCCTCAAGAAGCGTAGCATTTCCATCGAGATGGAGCATTACGCCATAGAAAAATTCAAACGTATGCATGTGAAGCATAAGCCAGTTTTGATGCCTCGTGCGAGAGCCCAAAACTATTTCTCTTCAATCACATCGACAAAGCAAAAAGAATGCCTCGTTCATTCCCCACCGGATATTTCAAAGCAGCACAAGGGTTTCACTACTTTCCTCCCCAACAGGGTCTTATTCCTCGGTTTGTGGATCTTTTGATCATACCTCTCAAATGTACATTACCGGAACTATTCCCGATAGGATTCCTTTAGCTGTTCCCGACAGGCGACCGTTAAGTTTTAGACCTAGCCGTTCCTGACAGGCCCATATACCATTCCTGATAGGTAAGCCATTGGTTTTCAACTTTAGTCGTTCCCGACAGGCGACCTTTAAGCTTTAGACCTAGCCAGTCCCGACAGGTCCATTTACCATTCCCGATAGGTAACACATAGGTTTTTTAGCTTTAGCCGTTCCCGACAAGCGACCGTTGAGTTTTAAGCCTAGCCGTTCCCGACAGGCCCATTTACCATTCCCGATAGGTAAGCCATAGGTTTTCAACTTTAGCCGTTCCCGACAGGCGACCTTTAAGTTTTAGACCTAGTCGTTCCCGACTGGCCCATTTACCATTCCCGATAGGTAACCCGCAGGTTTTAAACTTTAGCTGTTCCCGACGAGCGACCTTTGAGTTCAAGCTTAACCGTTCCCAACAGGCGCACCTTAACCGTTCCCGACAGGTACAATCTAGACTCCAACCGTTCCCGACAGGCCTTCTTTGGATTTCACTTGTTCTAAAATCTTTTCCACAAATACGTCTCCATCACAACCGCTTTGTTTGTCATATATCTTTTCTCTTCCACCCACAGAGTGCAAATTTTCTGGTTTTTTGTATTCAATCCCCATGTATCTTGAATTCATGACAGTCGTTCGCTCTCATCCTTTCAGGTCCACAGTTGATTGAATAGGGGCAGCTGTAACACCTCAAAATTTGCCCTCTTACTTTTAGCACTAACTGGCTTATGCTTCATTTCATTTGCATCCTTATTTCTGCATTTGCATGGTTCTTCTGGGCATGGGATCAAGGTATTTTTCAGCAGCTCATGGCGTCATTAGTTCCAGTGTCATTTTCAATAGTGTTCAGAGCCAAGCAGATAGCTTTCAAAATCTTTTTTAGCATTTATTTTGCTCATTAGATGATTTGATGATCAAAAGCTCCGGTAGCTTTTTTTTATCAGCGATTCAGCACTAGACAGTTGTTTTCAACAATTTATTCCTAGTGCGAAACACATTTCATAGCATATTTCGAGAGTGTATCAGTGGTGATATCCAATTACAAGCTTCAGAGGTCTAATGTAGCTTAGAACGGGTGGAATCAGGCAATTCTCCAAGTTTCCCTCCAAAAAGCGCAAGAATTCAAATTTTCCTTGTGTTAACCGATTAACACATTGGTTAACCAATTAACCAAGGCAAATTTTGGCCAAATACTTCGTTTTCAGCGTTGTTTCTTTGGGGTTCAAATTTTAATCACCAAGTTTGATTTTTGCACCAGTGGAAGGATCTAGAGAAAATGATTTTCCATCCAAATTTAAATTCTTTCCACTCCAATTCCTCATTCTCTTTCCTAATTCTTTTTTTCACTCCCATTTCCACCCACTAAACCTCACTCCAAACCCAAACTTAACTCCTAACCGAGGGGTTATTTAAACCAATTCATTCCAAACCTCTAAGAAGGCTAAATCATTTTTTCACTCTCATTTTTCAGAATTTGCTCTCAATTCTCTCTCACTTTTTCATTCTCCATCTTCATCTTCAACCTCTTACCAAAGCTCCATATTCATAGATTCACAAATTCTTCATTGAAATTTGTGAATTCTTGAGCTAAACCTCCATCACATCATCATTCTTGGTTCAATTCTGCAGTAGTTACTGATTTGGATCTTGGATTAAGCTGTTGGAATCACTTTTGGAGGAGTTTTTAATTATTTGAAGTGTTCTTGCTTGGATCTTCAATTGTTCTTGATAAAGCTTCATAGATCTCTGGATTTATAGCTTTGATTCATCAATTTTCGTTTGCAACACTCACCAAAGCAAATCTCAGCTTTGTAGGTTGGTTTTCCTTAGATCTATACTTGCTTTAGCTTATTTGCAACCTATACAATGTAGATCTTTGGTTGTTCTTGATTTTGATCCATTTTGCTTGAATGTGACTCTTGATGTTGATGATTATTGGATCTAAATCATGTTTGAATGTTGTGTTTGAGTTTAATTTTCATGCATTGTAATTACATGATCATTGGAGATGTTTGCATAAGTGATTTTGCTGCTGAAAGTGATTTTTCAAATTAATTTTTGCTGCTGTAACAGGGTTAACCGATTAACCAATTGCAGTACAAGTTAGTTAATCAGTTAACCATTGTATTTTGCTGTTTCTGAAATAAGAAACAAAACCATATTGGATATGGTGAGATGGATGCTCAAGCAGAAGAATTTACCAAAATCTTTATGGGGTGAAGCTGTTTCGACTGCAGTTTATATCCCGAACAGATGCCTTACCAAGCAATTGAAGAACAAGGTTCTTGAAGAAGTGTGGAGTGGCAAACGACCATCAGTGAGTCATCTGAAGGTGTTTGGGTCTATGTGTTACAAGCATGTTCCTGATGCAAGAAGAAGGAAGCTTGATGACAAGAGTGAACCTATGATTCTGGTAGGATATCATAAGACTGATGCATACAGGCTATTAAATCCAATTAATGAGAAGATTGTGTTGAGTCGAGATATTGTGATTGATGAAAATTCTGCCTGGGATTGGAATTTAAGTAATTCAATTAACAAGCCATTGATGAGCCCTGATTTCGACAAAGAAACTGATGAAGTCGAAGTTAAAGGAATTGCTGAGAATCCATTCGAAGTCGAAGTAGAAGCAGTTGCTGACATTCCCAACACAGAGGTTGTGGCTGAAACAAGCCAAAGACCTCGGCGAAATAGAGTTCCTCCAACAAGACTTCATGATTATGAAGTGACTAGTGATGATGAAGTCACACCAGATGGAGAATTAGATCATTTTGCTTTACTTGCAGGTGTTGAACCAATCAACCATAACGAAGCTTTAAAAACTCAACAATGGAAGTTAGCTATGGTCGAAGAGTTACAGACAATCGAAAGAAACAACACATGGGAGTTAGTCAAATTTCCAGAACATACAAAAGCTATCGAAGTAAAGTGGGGGTTCAAGTTAAAACACAATGCTGATGGGTCGATAGCAAGACATAAAGCAAGATTAGTAGCTCGAGGGTTTCTTCAAAGAGAAGGACTTGACTACTCTGAAGTATTTGCTCCAGTAGCAAGACTGGAGACTGTTCAACTAGTGGTAGCATTGGCATGTAACCAAGGTTGGTCGACTTTTCATTTAGATGTGAAGTTAGCATTTCTGAATGGTCCGTTAGACGAAGAGGTTTATGTCACACAACCTCCTGGGTTTGTGATTCAGAAGGAAGCGAGTAAAGTAAATAAGTTGCACAAAGCGCTCAATGGCCTCAAGCAGGCACCTAGGGCATGGAACAAGAAGATCGACTCAAACTTAGTCGAATTGGGATTTGTCAAATGTAAGTCTGAGTATGGTGTCTATGTCCAGGTTGTAGCATAAGATATAACAATTATCTGCTTATATGTTAATGACTTGTTGGTAACTGGGAATAGCTTGGAGAACTTGTCGAAGTTCAGAGAGCTTATGATGAAGGAATTTGAAATGTCGGATCTGGGAAAATTCTCTTATTTCCTAGGCATGGAATTTCAAATGCTGAAGCAAGGTATGATGCTACATCAAAGGAAGTATGTCAAAGAGATACTCAAGAGATTCAAAATGGATGATGCGAATCCTGCATCCTCACGTGTCGAACCAAACTTGAAGTTGGAGAAGCATGGAGAGGAAGACAAAGTTGATGTAACTTTGTTCAAACAAATAGTTAGATCTCTGAGATATGTGTGCAACAGTCGACCTGATATAGGTTTCGCAGTCGGATTAGTGAGCAGATTCATGGGTAAACCAAGAGTGTCACACATGAAAGCTGTAAGAAGAATTCTGAGATACATAAATGGAACAACATATTTTGGAATTCTATTTCGACGAGATTCTGAAGGCAAAGGAGCAATAGTTAATTGCTTTTCAAATGCTGATTGGTGTGGAGATAGGAAGATCGAAGAAGTACAACTGGCTATTTCTTTCAAGTATTTGGTACCCCAATCTCATGGTGTTCGAAGAAGAAGCCTGTGGTGGCATTGTCATCGTGTGAAGCAGAATATATAGCAGGATCATATGCTGCATGTCAAGCAATTTGGACAGATCAGTACTTGAAGAAATGGAGGTCGAAGTGAAGAAACCTCTTGTGTTGCAAATCGACAACAAGTCAGCCATAAATCTGGCGAAGAATCCGGTTCTGCATGGAAGGAGTAACCATATCGAAACCAGATTCACTTCTTAAGGGAAAAGGTAAATCGAGGTGAACTTGAAGTTAGGCATTGCTCAAGTGAAGCACAGTTGGCCGACATTTTCACCAAATGATTGAAGATCGACAGATTCCTGAATTTGAGAAAGAAATTAGGAATAGTTCAGATCGACTATGACTAGCGTAGGCTCGACAACTTGGATTATAGGGGTGTGTTGAAATATTAGATTAGATTTTATTAGATTTGATTAGATATAATATTTAAATATAATCTAAGTTGTGTTAGCTCAAACTCAATTAGGGTTGTATATAAATAGTCCTAATTTTGGATTTTTATTTACACAATTCAATAATACAAATCCTTATTTCCTTATTCTCTCTATTCTCTCCTCACCAGAAGTTCCTCACGCACTAACATAATTAATATTTTACTTGTATTTTCGTATGGTTATCAATGATAAGTATATGTCTAATTTTGTTATGTATTAAGGACAAATATCTATTTTCTTTATGATATCAATGAAAAATATGTGTCATGTGTTTTTTATATTAATAATTAACAAATATTTATTATGTATTTTATTTTGATGAAAAAAATCCATTGAATGTGATTGTATGAAGAATGATTTTTCTAAATATATTTATCACTAATGAATACATATCCCGTATTTTTCTTATGTATCATTAACAAATATTTATTTTGTACTCTTTCATATTAATATGTGACAAATGTTTGTTATGCACATTTTTATGTATATGTGATAGCTAAAAAATATGTCACATGCTTTATATATTTAAGTGACAAATATATGTGTAATTTTTTTTTAAATTATCATTGATAAATATTTGCTTTCTGATTTTCTAAATTATTATTGAAAAATATTTGTTATATATATTATTTTGATAGACAAAACACAGTCAAACGAGACTTGTTAACATGAAGAGGGATTCAATTTAAATATTTACTTTAAAAAAAATACTTGTCTCATAATTTTTATGTAGCATTGAAGAATATTTGTCCTTTGTTATAATACATAAAAATATGTGACAAATTTATCACATATTTTTATGTATTAGTGGAAAATATGTGTTGTATTTTTTTTTATTTATAATTATTTACAAATATTTTTCATGTTTTATAATATAATCATATATATATATATATATATATATATATATATATATATATATATATATATATATATATATATATATATATGATTCATTTGTAAGTCTAAAAGACTTAAAATAAATTTTAATTTATGAAGAATACAATTTAGACTTGCAACAAATTTTAATTTATGAAGAATACATTTTATTTCTTTCGTATAACAAGTTATAAGTCTGAACTCAACATTAAAATAAAAAATATTTATTCTTTTATGAAGAATTGTAGAAATATTAATATAGATAAATAAAATATATTTAATAATATTAATATATATTAGTCAACGTTTAAAATTAAATAAAATAAATATTTTTATCTTAATTTTTTTCTTTGCTGAATATATAATTTTATTATTGATATTGGATAATTTCAATTAGCAACATAAACTTAACTACATGTGACCTGTCTTTCATTAGGTTGTTATTTATATTTCAAAAAAAAAAATAATAAATTAAATTGCTAATATCAAGTCAAAAAATTTTTGGTACAATTAGGATTACACAAGGCGTTGAAAGGAAACATTTTTAACATGGACAACGAGGATTGGGAGGAATTAGATTTGAGAGCTTCGAGTATAATCCGCATGTCTTTGGCTAAGAATATTCTTTGCGAATGTTCTTGGTACGTCGTTAGCCAAAGAGCTTTGGGAGAAACTTGAAGGTCTATATCAAGGAAATGGTATATCAAATCGTTTATTGTTGAAGGAGCAATTTCATAGCTTGCGTATGAATGAACATATACAAAAGTATCTAATCATCTAAGTGTTCTAAATGGTATTGTTTCTGAATTAGAAACTATTGGAGTCAAAATTGATGATGAAGATAAAGCTTTGAGGCTCATATGGTCTCTTCCATCTTCCTATGAGCATATTAAACCTATTTTAATATATGGGAAGGAAACTTTGAGCTTTGAAGAAGTTGCTAATAAGATTATTTCTGAAGAAAGAAGATTGAAGGGTGAGGAGAATACTTCATCAAACTCAGTGTTGATTGCTAGAGGAAGGTCGTATGTGAAGAAAAACAATGAAACGGGTGTGAGATGTTGGAAATGTGAAAAGCTTGGACATATAAAGTATAAGTGTCCTGATGGGACTGCGTCAGAGAAGGGTTCTGAGTCAAATGCTATCAATGTCTCTCTCGCGGTGAGAGAGGATGATCTTCTCTGAAAATTGAGAAGTGTGTCCTCAAGGCTATATGTAGGATACAAGTTCTTTGAAGTACTATATCACTTAGTTTTGTGAAGGAAGTGAGAGTCCAAGGGTATATATAGGATCAAGTTTTACATTTCAAGATGCACCAGTCAAAAGCACTTTACGCTTGTACTTGATTTTATATTTTCTATTATACTTTTAGTTTTAGAGTGTTGTGAGATACAGTTAAATATTTGTTTTGGAGGGTGTGGGTGTACTAGGGGCCTAGGTTTGTGAGGGTATATTATGTGTTGTAACAATTTTCACATAGTGTTATTCTCTAGTTGTCTAATTGACAACGATCGTGATTTTTTCTCCGATTTTGGAATTTTCATGTTATGTTCATGTGTTGTGATTGTGTTCTTTTTTTTCTCTATGCTTTGTTTTTTTTCCTAACACACGTTTAACATTCAAATCCTACTTAGATAAGAGTTATCCGTAACATTGCTCATAAAAGGCTTATCATTTGTTTGTAATTTCGTTCAATTATTGTTTAACTTTGATTTTCTTATCTTCGATTTCAAAAAGATTGGTCCTACCGAAATCTCCCCACGGTCATGCAAGATAGTGGTGTGATCATGTTCTAAAAAAATAAGAAATATTATTGGTTAAATAGCCCTACAATTGGAAGGGATCATGGCGCAATCATATGCTCAAACAAAGAAGATTTTTTCTAACGAAGTTTCGCCTCAACGACCTCAAATCGTGTCACGATTTTCTTTTGAATCAACCTACCACGTCATATTACCAAAGAATCAGTGGCACATTGAGATATTATTATGAAAATAATTTGAGATCATATAACTCCTTTATATAAGCTAAAATCATATCATTTGTAAGTGTCTGAATTTCGGCAAAAAGAAGACGGTTGCAGAGTTTCAAGATTGAGTTCTTTCACCATTGGAGTAAAATGTATCCCTTGAAATTCATGTATTATTTCTCTGAATTATTAACTATAATTGTTTACATTACGAATTCTAGTTTCTTTTTGTTTAGGTCCTTAAATGCGATTATCTTGAATTGATTGACCAATGTAATTTACTCAGTACTGGTTCATACAACTATTACCTTTTATTATCAAATAAAGTTTACACTTAATGCTTTGATTCATTGATAAATGTTTTACATATTCTAAGTTCTAATGATTACTAACCCTAACTTGCATACATCTATCTAGATTTATTGATTAACCTCTAATAAATTTAGACATGAGGATTTCTTAACACATCACTCATGTTTCTTATACACCACGTGGAATTTCCATTTTGCCCCCAGATTCCGGATGTGCACATCCGGACGCACCGTTTTTTCAAAAAACGCTGATGTGTTCCGGATGTGCACATCCGGAAGCATGGAATAGCTTTATTTTTAACAAATACCGGATCTGCAGATCTGGAAAAAAATGTAACTTAATTTTTTTTCTTAAAAATCGATTTTGTCGGTCGGTCGCAAACGTTAATATATCAACGCAAGTCAATATACATTTGAATAGAAAACTCTGTTCTCCGTATCTGTACAATAGAAAACTTTGTTCTCTGTATCTGTACAATAGAAAACTTTGCTCTCCGTATCTGTACAATAGAAAACTTTGTTCTCTGTATCTCTACAATAGAAAACTTTGTTCTCCGTATCTGTACAATAGAAAACTTTGTTCTCTGTATCTCTACAATAGAAAACTTTGTTCTCCGTATTTATACACTTGCTATCTTTAGAAAAACTCTGGACTGACTTTGGGTCACAGTTCCTCCTGCTTATTATGCACACTTGCTAGCTTTCCGCGCTCGATACTACATAAGTGAAGTAGAACATTCTGATTCTGGTTCTGCAAGTGGTAATAGGAGTGCCACCAACTTTGTGTCGACTCTGTTGCCATAAGTAATGTGGCTGGTGCACCAGTAGCAGTAATGTTATCAGAAGTTATAACAAACTCTAGGGTTGGAGTCTCTCCGTCAGCATAATGGTTGTCTTCGGCATTTCAAAAAGTAATGTGGCTGGTGAACAAGTAGCAGTAATGTCATCAGAAGTTATAACAAACTCTAGGGTTGGAGTCTCTTAGTCAACATAATGGTTGTCTTCGGCATTTCAAAAGTAATGTGGCTGGTGCACAAGTAGCAGTAATGTCATCAGAAGTTATAACAAACTCTAGGGTTGGAGTCTCTCAGTCAACATAATGGTTTTCTTCGGCATTTCAAAAAGTAATGTGGCTGGTGCACAAGTAGCAGTAATGCCATCAGAAGTTATAACAAACTCTAGGGTTGGAGTCTCTCAGTCAACATAATGGTTGTCTTTGGCATTTAAATAAGTAATGTGGCTGGTGCACCAGTAGCAGTAATGTCATCAGAAGTTATAACAAACTCTAGGGTTGGAGTCTCTCCGTTAACATAATGGTTGTCTTCGGCATTTCAATAAGTAATGTGGCTGGTGCACCAGTCGCATAATGTCATCAGAAGTTATAACAAACTCTAGGGTTATAACTTCTGATGACATTTGCGACTAGCCGACAAAACAGATTTGTAAAAAAAAATTACGCTTTTTTCCGGATCTGCAGATTCGAAATTTAAAAAAATAATGCTATAATATGTTTCCGGATGTGCACATCCGGAATGCATCAGCGTTTTTTTAAAATTTGGTGCGTCCGGATGTGCACATCCGGAATCTGGGGGCAAAATAGAAATTTCACGTGGTGTATAAGAAACTTGGGTGGTGTATTAAGAAATGGTCTTTAGACATAAGGTATTAGTTGATTTGTGATAAAAGAATTAACACTTGATAAAACCTTATTCAATTATGAATTCACCTAATAAATTAGGTTGTGATTAAAGAAGATGGTTACATGACAAGATATTAGGTCTAAGGATTTTTATGTATTCATTGATATTTTATGAATAGAATTGTAGGGTTCAGACAACATTACCAAACAATGATAGACAAAGGATTAAAAGATGGTCAGATCATTTTTAATTAATAGATTTTTAAAAGTTATTTTAAAAAAAAAATTGTAAATTATATTTCATGACATACGTGATTCAAAAAATATGAGATTATTTTTTGCGACATTCTGGTTTGTGTGTGTGAGTGTACGCGTGTGTGAGTGTACGCATGCGTACATGCGTGAGTGCGCGCACGCGTGTTTTTGAGTGTGTGTATAAATTAAAAGGAGAATACTTTTTATGAGAAACGCTCTTAATATTTGTAAATTCAATAATTTTTTTTTATAAAAACGCTCTTCCTTTTCAACAAAAATAATTGATAAAACTTTAATATCGCTTTTACAGAAAAGAGATATCCTTTTTTAAACAAAAAAAAAAAGCAAATAAATTTAAGAGTATTGTTTTTTTAAAGTACACTCATTTTTCTAGGTATTTGTTAGTTTTCTTTTGCAGTATTTAAATAAAAAAATATTGTAATAGTTGTGTCAACAAAAATCATTATATTGTGAGTACAATTATCAAGTCTACATGAATTATAAAATATAACGTATTTGCAATGATTATTATTTATTGTGTAAAAAATATTTAGTTGTTTGAAAATGGTTTTTGTTCATAAGAAAATAAATTAGAATAGTAGAAATATCAGTGATGGAGAGTGTTGGGGTTAGGTGTTGAAATTATTATAATTTCATGCATATCGAATGACTACTTATACTCATTTTTATTAGAAATAGAAATAATTTATATTTTAATTATTATTCACAAACTTGGTGACCAAGTTTGTTAGAGGGTATTTTAGTATTTTATTGTTGCTTTGTAGCCCTAGTTTTTTAGCTTATAAATAGGGTAGTGTAGATGTCATTCAATCATTGTATCCTTATCATTTGTAGCCGTCACTCTCAATTAATATATTCTCTTCTTTTCATCATTATTTTCACCTTGTACACCAACAATTGGTATCTAGAGCTCCGGTTCGGATCAACGGGAAACACGAGTGAAACGTGAGGATTTCTTGTGTGATTGAATTTTGGTTCTTGATTTGTGTTGAATCTTGAACGAAATTCTGATCAGAATCATAAATTTGTGATTCTGTGGGTTGGGAAACACTGTGCGTGGTAAGTTCTGAGTGTACTGTACAAGGTTGAAGATGATGAACGGCGGCGGCAGCATGAACACCAAGCTTCCAGTATTTGATGGCAAAAACTGGAATCGTTGGATGATTCAAATGCGAGTACTGTTCGGTGCTCAAGATGTTCTAGATCTTGTCACCGAAGGTTATGTTCTGGTAGCAGCAGATGCGACGGAGGAGCAGAAATACGCGCAGAAGGATACAAGGAAGAAAGATCAGAAAACATTGTTCTACATCCATCAGTGTGTGGATGGGAATGTGTTTGAGAAGATTGCAGATTCAACGACAGCAAAGGCGGTGGGGGACACACTGGTCAGATGTTATGGTGGTGACGCATCAGTGAAGAAGGTGAAGCTTCAGTCTCTACGTAAGCAGTACGAGAATCTCAACATGAAGAACAATGAGAAAGTTTCTGAGTACATCTCCCGAGTGATTCTGATCACTAATGAGATGAAGGCGTGTGGAGAAAATCTTTCTGAACAAGTAATCATTGAGAAGGTATTGAGATCCCTTACTCCTCAGTTTGATTACATTGTGGTAGCAATAGAACATTCTAAAGATCTGAGCACCATGAGAATTGAAGAGCTGCAAAGCAGTCTAGAAGCGCAAGAGTTGCGTCTGACTGAGAGAACTTCTGAAAGGGAAGTAGAGCAGCAGGCTCTGAAAGCAGTTTCTGATAAGAAGCATCAGAAGCATAGAAGATCTGATGGGGGTCAGAAGTCAGAAACCTCAACTTCTGATAGGCAAAAGAATGCTCAGAAGGGAAAAGAGAAGTATGACAAGAAGAAGATCCAATGTTACTGTTGCAAGAAGTTTGGTCACTTTGCTAGAGATTGTTGGTCAAACAAGGAAAGGAAGTTAGAAGAAGAAAATATAGCCAGAAGTTCTGATGATGAATCTGTGATACTGATGGCTTCTGAATCTGATGATACGAATTTGACAGACTGGTGGTATATGGACACTGGCTGCTCAAATCATCTTACTGGAAATAAGAAATGGCTGGTTGATTTTGATTCTGAGAAGAGGACAAAGATCAGATGTGCTGATGACAAATATCTTAACGCTGAAGGTATGGGAAATGTCAGAGTTGTTCTGAATAATGGGAAAACAGCATTGATTCAGAATGTGTGGTATGTACCTGGCATCAAAAGCAATCTGATGAGCGTGGGACAATTAATTGAGAAAGGTTTTTCAGTTACCATGAAGGCCAATCTTCTGAAGCTGTATGACTGTAATCAGAAGTTGATTATGGAGTCAGAACAGGGAAGGAATAGAACATTCAAGGTGAATGTCAGAACTTCTGACTCTGAATGTCTTAGTGCAATAAGTGTTGTGAAAGAAAGTGAGTTGTGGCACAGAAGATTTGGTCATCTGAATTTCAGAAGCTTAGAACATCTGAATTCGAAGAAGCTGGTACATGGAATTCCTACAATTAAGAAGCCTGAGAAGTCATGCAAAGTGTGCATGGAAGGAAAGCAACCAAGATTGCCATTTGCGTCAGAAGTTGCTCCAAGAGCAAAACATGCCTTGGGAGTAGTACATTCTGATGTGTGTGGTCCATTTCCAGTAGAATCGTTCGGAGGGAATAAATACTTCGTGTCATTTGTTGATGAATTCACGAGAATGATATGGGTATCCTTTATTAAGTTTAAACACGAGGTGTTTGCTGAATTCAAGAAGTTCCGAATGAAGGTTCAGAATCAGAGTGGTCAGACTCTGAAGATTCTCAGAACCGATGGTGGGGGTGAGTATAACTCCAAAGAGTTTCAGAAGTTCTATGAGGAGAATGGATTTGAGCATGAGGTTACTTCTCCTTACACTCCTCAACACAATGGTCTTGCTGAAAGAAGAAATCGCACTTTGCTTGATATGGTGAGAAGCATGCTGAAGGAGAAAAAGCTTCCTCAGAACTTCTGGGGAGAAGTTTGTGCCACCGCAACATATGTGCTCAACAGATGTCCAACGAAGAAGCTGAAGGAAATAGTTCCTATTCAGAAGTGGATGGGAGAAAAGCAAAGTGTTAGTCATCTGAAGGTTTTTGGTTCTGTGTGTTACAAACATGTTCCAGAAGCTAGAAGACAGAAGCTGGATGGGTTTTCAAGCAGAAGCTAAAACCAGATGGATCAATTGGCAAATACAAAGCGAGGTTGGTAGCAAGAGGATTTCTGCAGAAACCTGGGCTGGATTATTCTGAAGTGTTTGCACCTGTAGCGAGACATGAAACAATCAGATTGGTGATTGCAATAGTTGCTAACAGGAATTGGCCTCTGATGCATTTAGATGTGAAATCTGCATTTCTGAACGGTCCATTAAAAGAAGAAGTTTATGTGTCACAACCTCCTGGATTTGTGAAAAAGAATCAGGAAGGGATGGTGTACAGATTACATAAAGCTTTGTATGGATTGAAGCAAGCGCCCAGAGCTTGGAATCAGAAGATTGATTCATTTTTCAAGAAGCAGGGTTTTCAGAAATGTGAGATGGAATACGGTGTTTATGTTCAGCATATTTCTGAAGGAAATATGATTCTGGTGTGTTTGTATGTTGATGACATATTGCTGACCGGAAGTTCTGAACAAGACTTAGCTAAGTTCAAGAAGGTGCTGATGAATGAGTTTGAAATGACTGATCTCGAGAAAATGACATACATTCTAGGGATGGAGTTCAGATATTCTGAGAAAGGTATCATTTTGCATCAGCTGAAGTATGAACGAGAACTTCTGAAGAGATTTAAGCTGCAGAATTGTAAGGCTGCTATCACACCTGCAGATACAAATCAGAAACTAGATTCTGATTCTGATGGTGAGGATGTGGATGCTACAACCTTCAAACAGTTGGTTGGTTCTCTGAGGTATTTGTGTAATACCAGACCTGATATTTGCTATGCAGTTGGAATGGTTAGCAGATTCATAAGTAAACCCAAGTGGTCCCATTACCAAGCTGTTGTCAGGATTCTGAGGTATATCAAGGGAACTCTGAAGTATGGAGTGCTGTTCCCTTCTGGAGGAAAGACTGAATCAGAACTTCTGAGTTATTCAGATTCTGATTGGTGTGGAGACAGAGTTGATATAAGAAATACTTCTGGTTACTTGTTTAAGTTTCTAGGAGGCCCTATTTCTTGGTGTTCCAAGAAATAACCTGTTGTTGCACTATCAACCCGTAAAGCTGAATATATTGCAGGTGCTGTTACTGCATGTCAAGCTGTGTGGATTCTGAACTTGCTGGAGGATCTGAAGATCAAAGTTGACAAACCTCTGAAGCTGATGATTGATAACAAGTCTGCAATCAATCTTGCCAGAAACCCAGTGTTGCATGGGAGAAGCAAGCATATTGAGACCAAGTATCACTATCTGAGAAGTCAAATTCAGAATGGAGTGTTAGAAGTTCTGCACTGTAGCACCCAGAAGCAGTTGGCAGATGTTCTGACAAAGGCTATCAAGACTGATCAATTCCTTCGCTTAAGGGATGGAATTGGAGTTGTTAGTTTTGAGGAAATATAAATTAAGGGATGGTATTAGAAATAGAAATAATTTATATTTTAATTATTATTCACAAACTTGGTGACCAAGTTTGTTAGAGGGTATTTTAGTATTTTATTGTTGCTTTGTAGCCCTAGTTTTTTAGCTTATAAATAGGGTAGTGTAGATGTCATTCAATCATTGTATCCTTATCATTTGTAGCCGTCACTCTCAATTAATATATTCTCTTCTTTTCATCATTATTTTCACCTTGTACACCAACAATTTTAACCATCAATACATATTACCACCTCTTGTTTCGAAACACTATCCATGTCAGAAACTACATAGCGATATAATTCATATTGTTTATTGAAAATCTAATATTCTAGTAAACAATACAAAATCATTGTGCTTCAACAATATATGTAATTACCACATCTATATCTATGACTAAACTCAGGCTTAAGACATATCATTATCTAAGTATAAATATAGCATCATATCTCGATATCCGATATATCCATATATCATGTTCCAAACGATAATCTCCTTCAAGACATAAGCACAAGTTTCTCTTGGTTTAGACTAGGCATGGAAACATGACAGGGCAAATATTTTTTTTTTACCTTTTCCCCATACCCAAACCTGATTCACTAATAAGTTCTTGTTACCCACCTCAATCCGCGTCAGGGATGAAGAATTGAACCTCAAACATGTCCCGAATAACTTTTGGTTGGGTTTGGGTATTTCTGCTTTACTCTCATCCTTCAATATAATCAATATTTTTAATGGAAATAGTCTTATTCTCTAACATCAAATTACATTACAAAGATAAAAGTAATCAATCCCGAAAATTTCTAAACATCTATTTCAAATAATAAAGTAAAAGTCAAAATATCAAAGCATTGACTATACAACTAATATTCTGAATTATCAAAATTAAATTATAAAGTTCAAAATGATATAGACATGGAGGGTTCGGGGTGAGTACTAGTGTCTCTGTTACCCAACTTGTCACTATATTTTGTAATTGGGAAAAACCTAAACCTTGACCCAAACCCAATCAAAACGAGTTTTCTCCCACAAACTCGAAGCGAGTTTAGGTGGGTATCCGCATGTACTGGTTCTGTTTCCATGCCTAGTTTAGGCGTATAAGACCATTGACACCTCGTAAATTTATAAGCATAATACATACATAACAAGCATTAAAAAAATATGAAAGATCAAATATATTTGATGGACTAATCTACTCATGTCACCATGATCACATAAAATAAATAAAATATATAATAATGTACAAACCTAACCTTAAAAGGAAAGATCTGAGTTACACATGACAGTGGTAGCTACATGGAAGGTGTAAAAGCAAAAATTCATTTGAACAATCTATTATTTCTTGGTTGCTCCACTTCAAAAAGACTTCATTATTATGACAACTTTAGCTCTCTATCACTAAGAGTTTTGCTAATGATATACCTTACGATGTACCACATTTCTTTAACAAATGTTAGTGTTTCACAAGACCACATGATTTAATAAGCTTAACTTATTTATTTTATCTCTCTATCTTTATATGTGTGATTCTGTAGGTTCTCTTGATGTTGGCAATCATATCAAATCATATATTTAATATAATAAATAGTGAGAGGTATCTAGCAACACGTCATTGTTACCTAAGTCAAGAAAATGTCATGCGATTTGACTAAACTCTTATATGATATTGTTTATGTGTACAAATATCATTTTCCTTCACGTCTATATTGAGCACAAGGAATAGATTGTGTAACCCTTGTCCTGTTCAATATTAGGCCTTATAGTACCCTAATTTTGTCCAGGTAATTTAAATATTTTTCTCAATTTTTATCATTTATTAGTTTTGTTAAGTAATCTAAAAATACAAAAAAAAAAATCAATCTAGTTCTTCATTATAATTTGTTACTACATTTACCATTTTTTAATCTCATTATAAAATTAGAAAAAAGAAATTATTTATTTTAAATTTTAGTATTTCACAAAACATGAATTTCAAATACAAGGCAAGATGATAATTTTTTAACCATTTCAAAATAAGGATTACCCAAGGTTAAATTCAGTATTAACCTAAAAGAGTCTCCCTCTGTAGTGTTCATATTTTTTAACTTTCTCACTTTCCTTCCTTTTGCCTTTCTATTTTGATGCAACAAGTGACATTTACATGTTACTCATAAGGTGACTTCAACACCAAGCATGACAACTTATCTTGCTTCTCTAAAAATTACATTTATACCTTTCATCACTATATAAAACCCTAGCGAATTTTGTAACCTACTCCACTTTAAAACGCTGTCTTTTCTCTATAAATAGACACCCAATATTTTAGAAAGTGGACTGAGTTTTAGAGAGTGGAAGGAACAGCTAAAAATTTTGTAAGAGAGGGAAGGATATATATATATATATATATATATATATATATAGAGAGAGAGAGAGAGAGAGAGAGGGAGAGAGAGAGAAAGAAAGAAAGAAAGAGAGAAATAGAGAGAGAGAGAGAGAGAGAGAGAGAATGTGTGTGTGTGTTAGAGAGAGAGGGAGAGAGACTTCATTTTCCAACTAGCATCTCCCAACTTCCAGATTGTATTTTCAAAAATTCTATTGAGCTCAGCCTTAAAACTAATTCACAAGGATGAGAAAATATGATGCTTGATCCCTTTGTTATTCTTAGTAGCTCTACACTTCAAAAGATCCCAAGAATCCTCAAAGTGAACTCTGTCCTAGAATAACTTGAGGTTTGACGCCTTATTTAGACTCATCAAGGATCTCAAAATTATCCTTTCACTATCGAAAGGCTTGCACAAATTCTTTCAAGCAATTGTGAGCAACTTTAACTGAAGCACATCATTAGATCAGATGAAATTCTTTATAATATTTTCAAGGCCCCTAATTAAGGAGACGATCCATGAGTATATAGTTATTTTAAGAACTACCATACCTTGAATAACTTATTTAACCATATGAGTTCTTCTATCAAAAGACAAAATACTAGCATTCCAAATGACAACTTGCATTTTACCTAGTCTACAACACCTTAAAGGATTCTCACTTTTGGCTTCCTTTTGAAGATAGGAGCACCAAGATAAGTGAAAGGAAGATCACCAACCCTAGAGCCTAAGAAATCACAAATAGATCTTAGTCTCATATTGTGTCATGACTCCTGCAAAGAGTGTTGACTTATTTGCATTGACAGACAGACATACACACACCTGCATGTGCACACACACCTATACGCGCGCGCACACACACACACACACATAGTACTTGACAAATGTATAATGATTGTGAGTGAAATTGGAGGTTTTTGTGTATTTATAGAGACCCATGGTCTTAGATAAGAGTGGTTCCTATAGATCCATCATTGAGAACATGGGCATAAAAAGTTTATTCTCCCTAGAACATAGAGAAAGTTTTCCTCCTCTTTTGACATGCTTAAAACATTATTCCTAATAGCCAAGTGTGATAAGCCAAATAGATTATGGGTGATGGATCCAAACTCTGTTGGGTGACTTACCATACTCTTCATGCACCATATTTCATCAGACACCAAACCTCATTTTGTGCGACTATACCACTTTGGGCATCTTATCCCTCCCTTTTCACTTGCTCAATTTTTCCATAGGATATTTTATCATGGAACATCCCTTATTCGAGGCCAAATAAATTATCTTACTTCATATTCTCTCAATCACAAGACCATGTAAAGGACAAAGTGATTTACTTCTGGCATATAATCATCAAGAACATGCAAAAATTCCTCAAGCATAAGGTGGGTCCATATAGCGCGCCTGGGCCGAGTCCCTTAAGTAGTGCATGGGACGAGTCGTTCAAGTGAAGCAAGGGGAGAGTCCCTTAAGCGTCACCTAGCGTGAGTCCCTTAAGCGAAGCGTAGGAAAAGTCTCTCAAGAAAAGAGTGGGATGAGTACCTTATGAGAAGCGCGGGGTGAGTCCCTCAAGCGAAACGTGGGGAAAGTCGCTTAAGTGTTACTTAAGGTAGCATGTTCATAATAAAATTATTTTAATAATGGATCCTCCTCGAGAAGACAAATCTTCAAGAGACCCTTGGTTCTCTAGTATGTGTCATGTCGTGAGACGCATGACAGTTTATTTCATAGTCATTTGTGTATATCTAGAAGAGGGAAATTATAGTATATGTGACCTAGGTTTTTTTCCCTTGTAAAAGGAGATCCTTAGCCCATTATCATCCACATTATTCCAAAGCCTTTGCTCTAATAGGTCAAATAGCGTTATACACTTCCCCAGTCTTCTTCTTCTTCTTCTTCTTCTTCTTCTTTGAAAGTTGGTATAATTATTCCTTCTCTTTCTCTCACCTTCATTTTCCATAAATGATAATTATTAGGGAGTTAGATGAAATGTGTAATACAATTTAACTTTCCAAGAGTATATAGTGTATGAAATTATATGAACAACGCCTGGTAAGTCAATGGAATAATTGACTATAGGCTCCTCGAAGTAGAATTCTTTGGGAGTTATGAGAGAACCTTTGATTCTAGTAGCAAAAGTGACTTTCTTTCTTTCTATTTTTTCTCAAGAAATATAAATTTGTTAATGGCCACTGATTCATCAAATCATTATAGAGTGAAGGACTTTGAGACACACTACATATGCGATTAAAGAGGTGCCTCCTTTAGGAACGGGCGATGAGGGCATATGATCCTGGAGCCGTGCTTTGAAGTGGAACGGGATAACATGGTCACCCTAGAAGATTCCCTTACACTTTTTTTTACATGTACCTACAATTCTTTCACGATCTAGGGGTCTTATAACTTTCAACCATTTTGAATCATAGATTCTCACAACTATTAAAATTGCTCCCTCGCAAATAAAGCCTAATGTTTGGGCCTTCATAAGTGAATTCGAGATCATTTGTCAAAGTTTATGGGTTAGCCCCACCATTGGGATCTTCTTTTCCTTCTAAGGTACTAAGATTGAACCCAAAACTGGTTGGGTTACTATAGGCTCCATGTGAGGAAAAATCTTGGTCATCCCCACTCTAACCATTACAAAAACTAGAAATATAGGTTCGTGTGAGTGAGAGGGAGCGATGGGGAGTTTATGATCACCATTATGGAAGATGGTTCCTACCACTCCCCCTATATCAAATGGAGTGTTCCTTGAAAATATTTAGCTATGATTTTGATTTCTTGTCGTAAACATAGAGGGAGGTCGTAAATGTATGAGATGAGTTTAATGCCCTAAGTTCTAGGAGATATTGGAGCTAGATCGAGATGAGGATCACAAAATTGATGAGTATTTGCATAAGTTTAATTACTGTATGTTATCTTGGTTAAGGTTCTCTTACTGTGTTAATAATTATTGTTTCTCTTATTTTTGTAGAAAGAATTACCTATTTGAATGTCGCTTAAATTAAAGCACACTGGGTGAAGAGGATAACATTTCGATGTAAGCATTAGACAAACAATTCTAAAAGCCACTCAGGGGGCATCATGATTAAGGGTGGAAAGAAAGGCACTGGGGATATCATTTTGAATCTTATACCTCTTAAGATGATGAAACCTAAAAGGCCTGGAAGGAGTTCCTCATCAACCTCATACTAGAAGAATAGGAGCGGAAAACCTACAAAAAATATTATCTCGGAGGACGAGGTAGACGAATATGACTTGAGAAGATATCTCATTCAGGTAGAGGCCCCTAATGGTGTGACCTATTTGTACTAATGTTATAAGTGTTATGATGGAAAGAGTTACACTTGTGCTCACCTCCCTTTGCTGAAGACTTCAATAACAACTTTAAGGTCGTGATAAAAATTAGGACCAAGTACTTATCGAACATGGTGGAAATCTATTTGTTTAGGGGCTTGATATTAGAGTATATGCTCTTCACTAATTTTGGTCTAAGGGATAAGTCAGTTAATTAGCTAAAGGTCGACTTGAATAGTGGGAGGGAGGCACTAGTTGAGGAGTAGGAGTCCCTGAAGAATGCCAATAAGGAGTGTGAAGGGTCACAACATTCAGAGGTGAAGATGAAGGCACCCCTTGAGATGGCAGAGAATGATGCCAAGGAATCAGGCGAGAATCTCACCCAGACTGAGGCCAAGCTGAAGGTGACCCTTATTACCTAGAAAATTTTGGAATAAGAGTTATCAAAAGGTCAAGAAGATTTAGTTGAGGCCTCAAACAAATATTTTGAATATGCCAAAGAGAAGATGGATTTCTTGCATTTGATTCAGGACTAAAGCCAACTTGATTTATTCAAGGTGATTAAGGAAGGTCAGTTGGTTGACGAGGAAGAAGTTCCTGCCACCATAGTGATTCCTTCTCTGGACAAGGGACGGGTTAAGAAGGAGGATCATTATGTTTGTTGTATGGTTTTATTTTTGTTTTGTCATGCAATTTTTCCCCTTATGGGTTTCTTGTAATCTCTCCCTTCGTGGATTTTGTAAACTCGCCCTTTATGGCTTATTATTAATCTATTTCTCTTTATTTCCTTTATGATCGTACCTGATAAGAATTAGATCAGCAGCCAGCAACACGTTGTTAGCTCCATTATTCTCCGGTGGTGGTGAGAAGGTGGGGGGTGTACCTGCAAGATACTCAGATGCCAAAGTCAGAGATGAAGTAAACAACGCAAGTACAGAGAAAAAGTGTAAAGAATGGAATACCTGACCCTCTAGTGAAAGAGGGTATTTATAGTGTGCCCCCAGTGCAGGGCCAATGGTTATTTAGCATTGGGTTGGATTGCAAGGCCCAATATGAGTAACTATCAGTACTTACGTGGCGTAGGGAAGACTAGCACGTGGTCTTTGCCCTGGATCAACTGCCCCGTGATCTTCAGAAGGTGGGCTGACCAGTTCTTCTGGAAGTGGGTAGTTTCCGGATGACGTGTCCCCTCGTGGGGGGCACATGGAGTCCTTGGGGGGATGTGTGGGCTCCCCGATCGTGCATATAGGCTAGACATTACTTGGGCCCTCCCCGTCGAAGATTTGAGTTGGGCCGTGCCCGACGGTGGGCGAGCCTCAGGCCCAGTCCAGAACACTTTATGAAGTTAATTTTTGTTATTGTCTGTATGATATATTCCTTCAACACCTTATGGGGAGAAAGTTCTTTTAGTGAATGATTATATCATATGTTACCTATTTGGGCGACAAGGATCCTTCAATGAAGGTCCATTATAAATTTGTCTATTAGCACAACGACTCTTAGTGAAGGTCCATCAAAAAAGTTTCCTCTTTAGAAAGTAGATATCCTTGAGTGGATGTCCAATGTAAAATTACCTCTTTGGAAAATAGTGATTCTTTAGTGAAGGTCCAGCACAAAATTGTCTCTTTGGCTGACAAGGATCCTTTAGTGAATGTCTAACTTATAATTTCTTATTTGAGCGACAAGGATGCTTCATTGAAGTTATAGCATAAAATTTCCTCTTTTGGCGGAAAGGATCCTTCAGTGAAGATCCAGCGTAAATTTGGATGTATAACCTACAAGGATGAAATTGCAGAGGAAAATAATATTTCCCCTTAAATTAAAATTCATCTTGGAAGAATGTTCAATACAATGGCATGCTCAAAACGCTCACTTTCATCATCAAAAACATAAACAACTTATTAAGATAATTCACCAAACCACTAAGTTTCAAGCTCATTTGATGTTGTTTGGCATTGTTACTTGATAGACCCACATTCTTTATGAATAGGGCGACCAAATTCTCATATGCATGATAGCTTCTCGGTTGATAGCGCAAAGATCTTGGGGCTCAACTTTGATATCCTCTGGGCCTTCATTAGGCGACTCCTTTCCCTTACAGTTCTCTATTATGGGAACCAGGTCCACGAACTTCACTCCATGTACGCTTGATGACAAAGTGTTGTTCATAACCTTAGTCGCCCCTTACCATTATGCTCTTATGATAACTTCTCCGGGTGGTCGCCCGGTCTCCTTGGATCACCCTGACACATCCGCCTATGAACAATTCTTCATGCATAGGTATAATGTAGATAGGGTGGTGCCCAAGAGGTTGAAGGCGAACCTCTTGGGCTTGTTTAGGCAACATACTCTTAGGCAGACGTCTACTACAAGTTGGTCCCCGTGTTGAGTAGGTGCCATATATATATATATATATATATGAGTGGGGATCAATTTACTCGAAGAGTAAGTTTTTTTTAACTTACTCCAAATCATAGCCTTTGAATAGAATATAATTTAATGGTCAATTAAGTAAAAAGCTAATTTAACCATTGGATTAGATTCAATTCAAAGGCAATGATTTGGAGTAAATTAAAAAAAACTTACTCGTGGAGTAAGTTATATATATATATATATATATATATATATATATATATATATATATATATATAAAATTTATGTGGATTTTTATAAAGTTATTTAATATTAAATTTTTAATATTATATATTAAATTTTAAATTTTAAAAACTTGAAAATTAATTTTCAAAAATACTTGTGATTTTGAGAAGTATTGTCAGTAAAATATGATATCTTTTTTTTTATTTAAAAAAAGTCAAAATACATTAATGAAAATACACCGAGTGTTATTAGTTACAAAACAATACATTCATAATGTAAGGGGCATTTCCTAATGCATCCTATATATAACTAGGGCACCACGTGAAAATACAAAAATGCATCTAGATTCCAGAGATGCATTTATCGATGCACTCCAAACACACACACACACACACACATACACACACAAGGTCAATTCTAAGTCATGCTCTAGGAGAGTGACTTTTTTAGATCTGGAGATGCATCTTCGTAACCTGTCCGTAGATGCATCTTCGTAGCATACTAAAACAGACGCAGAAGTATAAAATCAAAATATTTGTATTTTGACAAAATAAAATTATCATTCATAACATAAAATCAGCATTACATAGGTGATGTTAACATAAAATCAAACATTACATATCAATATCTTGGTAGACGCTTCAACATCTTCACAATATCTTTGACCGATCTTGAAATCGTCGCTTCCACCTCGATCAAAACTTTTGTTTCAAAATGGTAAAATGTATTCCATATAGACTTACATCTGAATTCGTCTTGAGCTCATACTTGTTGAACTCAATCTTGCCTTCGTTGTTAATTATCACTCGGTGTATGCTTGAGCCTTCATTGTTAATTGTCAACATGATCAAATTATGAAGGAAATCGCATCATTGAATTGTCACTCGGTGTAGGCTTGACCTTCTTCAGAACGCCATTTGTTTTTACCAATTAAGAGGGTGGTTTCAGGATAAACAATTTTCCTCAATTGTTCTTTAATATGGAGTTTCATATTGTCATCAGCTTTCAAACTTAATGTCATCAGCTTTACCTGGAATTCCAGCTTCTTTTGTTCCTTTTGATGTGATGAAACACAATAATGAAGATTTGGAGTGAAAATGTTAATTGAGAATGAAAGTGTTTTTGGGAAGAGTTTAGAGTGAAAAAGAAGTATGAGTATGTGATCATGCGGGTGACTGTTTAATCAAAATCATGTTTCTTTAATCTAGAGATGCATCTCTGCAAATACCTGATTTGCAAAGGTGACAAATATATCAAAATTCCGCCCAAAACATCCGAAGATGCATCTCCGGAATATATCCACTAGACTACTTAAATATCAATATATTTGTTGAAAATACTTGGAGATGCATCTCTGGATAAAAATTTATTTTACTCTAGAGTGACACTCATTTTGTGAGTCATAAGGTGGTGCAAGAGTGCGTTCAGAGATACATCTCCAAAATCTAATAAGCATTTTGGATTTTGCATATGGCGTTTTTCCACCCATGGTGTGGGATAAAAAATTCCATAATGTTAGTGGAGACTAACATCACCAAAGTTGTTCCGACCCCAAATACATTACCTATAATCATAATCGGCTCGATGAAAAAACGATTCAAATACAACCAAATTCAAGCATTCAGAAAGAAGCGCCTCAAGCATGACGCCAAACTCAAACCTTGCAACAACAACAACATATCTTAAGAGAATCGCAACTCCAAACTAAAATCGACCCGAGGTGCAGTCACTCCAAGACAATCGAAAACCATAGCATCAACTTGCAAGGATACTGAAAAGCTAGTCTGAACATATATATAATAAACAATGTTATTATTTTTTTTTTATGTGTGCACAAAATACATGATAATTTAAACTTTATCATGTATTTATAATATTAATTTTATTTAATTTATTATTGTTTATGTCTCTATTTTATGAGACGCACCAAACAAATAATTAATTCTTACAAAATTCTAACCCTAAACAAAGTAGTAGATCTTTGATTCTTTCTTTCAATTTAATATTGATTTTAGATTTTTTTTTTTTATAATAAACTGCTCTTTAATTGACTGAGAAACTTAACCTTTCATTTTCTTTTTATCGTTAGAATAATCTTGCCTCACATTCTTACTATAGAATTCTTATAGTAGTAACTAAATTCCTTATTACTAACCGATAATGATTTTGTTTATAATTAAAATATACATGGACACATGTATACACAAGAATAAGTACCAAACATATCTTACTTTAAGGACACATGATTTTGGTTACATTTAATGAGTAGTTGAAGAGGGTGAGTGAGGTAGCCAGGGGATGGCCTTGGTAGATATTTCACGTGGGGTTCTGAGATCTATACTTTTAGGCTTACTTGATGAGTGAGTACTATAGCTAGCTACCTATCTACTTGTGGAAGGGACAAATTTAATGCATTTCCTATTAGTAACATTGTCACTTTTATTTTTCACTTAGCTTGCTTCAACTTTAGGGCAGGTAGTAGTAGAGTTGCAGAGAACCTTTTTCAAACTATTCATCAATCCATTCAAACTTGAAAGTCTTCAAACCTTACCCTGCATGGCCCCCTCCCTACTGTGTCCTGTTGTCTAAACATTGCAACAGTTAAATTATTGTATGCGTGGTGATGCTACTAAACAACATGAAAATGGAAAGTTGGATTAAAAGACACTTTGAAAATGTTGCTGTTTGGCATTCGTATGGAAATATGGTACAAATGTCCTAGCCATATGATATTAATGTCTATAATTTTGTGATTGTTAATAATAAACAGATAGTAGAAGAAAGAGATTTTAACTAATAAAGCAAAGGATGATAACGTCAATTTATTTTACTTTTGTAGTAATAATTAGTGATAGTTGTAATATATATTACCTAGATAATTACACTTGAGTATGCAAACTCACCCATTCTATTTAACTTGCTCTGCTTAAATTCATTATTAAATAATTTAGGTTACCATCTTCACAAATAATACTAATTAGAACTTATACGTTGTTAATATACAATTAAACTGATATATTAGTAGATTTTATTAAAGAATTTAAAGAGTTATTAATGTAGAATTCATTTTTTTTTAATTATAAAAAAAAGATAAAACCTATTATTGTAGCTATAAATTTAATTAGAACTTCTACGTTGTAAATATCGAATAAACTTAACTAGAACTTTTATTTCAACTCAATTTTTTTTTCCTAAAAGCAATAATATTAATTAAAGCAGCACAAGGGGTGCCACAACCCAACAAAAAACTAAAGATCCACAAAACAAACCCAAAGACTACCCCTTTAGACAAATAATAGGGACAGTGTACCAATCATAAAAATTAAACCTACTAGAAGACCTATATAAAGAGAACCACTTCCAACTGAACAACTTGATGGAATTGAACAAATCTAACACTGATAAACATTTAGAGTTGAAAACCCTACTATTCCTACTGTACCATATTAACCATATCACTGCACTCCATATAACAATGCCAAAAGAACTCCCAGCAAGTTTAAACACCTTATCTTCCAAGTTTTTCAAACTCTCTAAACAGTTCTCTTTCCTCCTACAATGAATACCAAGCCAGCTGCCTATACCTTTCCAAACCGCTATTGCTAAATCACATTCGAACAGAAGATGATTCAAGGTTTCATCAACTATGCCACACACTGTACATAATGATCCTCCTTCTCCCACACTAACCTTCCTCTTTGCCAGTTGATCTCTAGTCGCTACTCTACCTCTGATTACATGCCAGATGAAAACTTTTATCTTTTACGACATGTTTGTAAGAACAAGATTTGGTTCTGCAATATTACTTCTAAGTTTTGATGATATCAAACGAGTATGTTTGTATGAACAATTTCGTAAGACTAATGTTTGTTACTTTTGAGAATCTAACAAACAGGTTATGCTTCTGTTAATTGGTGTGGACATAATGTTGAAAGAATACTTTGCCTACGCGTTTCACTTGATAAAGAAAACAAGTTCTGAAAATATGAAGACTGAGGTTCTGATGAACGAAGTCCAAATGCTGTTGTGATGAACGAAGTCCTAATGCTGAACATTTTCACTCTCTGATAAAGGTTCTGAAGACCCAACCAATAGTCTCTACTCATGCTTCAACTAAATACTATCTGAAGCCTCTGAAGATATGAAAACAATTTTCTAAGTAAACAAGGTTCTGAAGACCAAGTGCTGAAGACTCCGAAGACGCTGCTCTGAGGACTCCAAGACTTGAAGATCTTAAGAATCAAGCTACGTTTTCCCTTTTTACTCATGATTGCAGTAGCCTCTGAAGTTAAGAAGATTATAAGACTAAGCAACAAAGTTCAAACGAATATATCTTGGTAATTGTGCAAATGTTCAAATGAAGATTTCTTGGTAACAGTGCCAACGAAGATATACTGATAAGACAGGACATAAAAGGTTTTATCTGTCCTCACGTCTCTACCAAACCGCCGTCAATAGTTATGATTACCTTGCAACGGCTACTTTTACTCAGCTATAAATGGACTTAAAGACTCAAAGAATGATAACAACTACTCCGCTTAACAACACGCTCTATTTTGCTATTATCATTCAAAAAGGTCATTTTCTGTGTTGTAAAATAGTTTACATATTCAGCTTGTGCTAGAAGCAATATCTTGTAAACAAACCTTTTTTAAATTGTTGTTTGAAGATCCTTGAGAAAACCCTGGTGAGGTTAAATTTCTTGAGAAGTCTAGGACTAGTAAGAGTCTTAGAGATTGTTCCTTAAGAGAGACCAGTGTGGTTTAATCTCTTGAGAAGTCTAGAACTTGAGAGTTTTAGAGGTTGTTGTTAGTCACCAGCATTTTGGCTAGTGCATTGTATTAATCTATTGATTAGTGGATTAAGACCTCGATTGAGAGAGGCGAAATCACCTTGGCGGGTGGACTAGATTAACTTGAGGAATTCTCAAGTCAACTAGTATAAACATACCGTGTTATCTCTTTCAAGTTTCATTAAGATTATCATCCATAAGTTAAAGACTTATTAAAAGGGGGTTGAATCAAAGAAAATTCTTATTTTGAAAAACCAATTCAAACCCCCCTTTCTTGTGTTTTTCACACCTTCAATTGGCATCAGAGCTCCGGTTCTGAGGTGATAAAAAGGTTGAGTTTTATCAAGCACTTAACAGTGTTCAGTACCGATCCAAGTGTGAAAAACAATGGCTGCACCTGAACTAAATGTTACCGCAAATGAAAGAGATTCTTATAGTATAAAACCTCTTATCTTTGATGGGGAAAAATTTGACTATTGGAAAGACAGAATTGAAAGTTACTTTCTAGCCTTTGCCTTAGATCTATGGGATCTGGTAGTGGATGGCACAGTCACCCTGTAGATTCTGAAGGCAAAAAGATTGCCAGAAGTGCATTAACAGATGCTCAAAAGAAGACTTACAAGAATCATCACAGAGCAAGAACGATTCTGTTAAATGCAATTTCATATATGGAATATGAAAAAATCACAAACAAAGAAACTGCAAAGTCTATCTTTGATTCCCTCAGAATGACTCATGAAGGCAACGCTCAAGTCAAAGAGACAAAGGCTCTTGCACTAATCCATAAATATGAAGTCTTCAGAATGGAAGACGATGAATCTGTGGAAACTATGTTTTCAAGATTCCAGATGCTTATTGCAGGACTCAAAGTTCTGGACAGAGGTTACTCAACTGCTGATCATGTCAAGAAGATTATCAGAAGTCTGTCTGTCAAATGGAGACCAATGGTAATAGCCTTGAAACTGACAAAGGATTTAAACAACATAAGTCTTGAGGAACTAATTAGTTCTTTAAGGAGTCATGAAATAGAACTTCAAGAAGATGAACCTCAGAAGAAAGGTAAATCTATTGCTCTAAAGGCTAAGTCTGTGAAGAAAAAGGCATATCAAGCAGAGGAAGAAGTGGAAGAATCTGAAGAGAATTCAGACGAAGATGATATATCTCTCATATCAAGGAAGATAAGTCAACTATGGAAATACATAAATAATAAGTTCAAAGGACCAAGAAGAAGATCTGAGCCTACACATGGTCAAAAGAAAACTTGTGGAAGAGAAGTTACATGTTTTGAATGCAAGGAGCCTGGACATATCAAGAATGATTATCCAAAGTTCAAGAAAGATGGAAGACCTAAGAAAACTAAAAAGGGTCTTATGGCAACATGGGATGATTTAGAGTCAGAAGAAGACTCTGATGGAGAGCATGCCAACGTAGCATTCATGGCAAATACCAACACAAACGATGTCTTATCAGAAGGAGAACTATCAGACTCCGACGACGAAAGAGATGTACTTTCTTCCTTATCTCGCTCTGAACTTGAAATAGGATTATCTGAACTTATGGAAAGATATCAACTCCTTCTAAGAAAACACAAAACTCTGAAAAAGACTTTTGTGGTTCCTTCAGAGGATCTTACTAAAAGCAAGTAAACTATTTCAGAACTAAATGAAAAATTATTTTTCTTAGAAAACTCAAATGCTGCTTTAAAAAGTAAAGTCTTTAAGTTAGAAAAAGATATCACTTCCAACATAACCAACACTAATGAAGTGGTCAGATATGATAGAGCTTTTCAACACTTTCTTGCTAAAAGCACAGATAAAAGTAAAATGGCTTCAATGATCTATGGAGTTAGCAGAAATGGAAGTAGAGGTCTAGGATATTCAGGACCATCACAACCATATGATGAAACCAAGAATATCAAACTAATACCTCTATCTAAACATTTTGTGCGTGCTGACACTAAACTAAAATGTCCAGAACCAGAAGGTTCTAAATCTGTTATATCACAAACACAGACACGGAAGAAAGCTTCCAGACTCAAATACTATGCACAAATACCGCACTATTATCCTGCTGCACGAAAATCCAAAGGTAATAGAACCTCTGGAGAGACTAATGTGAAAGGACCCACAAAATGGGTACCTAAGAATAAGATAGTTTATGTTTCAGATATCCTTAATGGCGCCACTGAAACACCAGTCATGGTACCTGGACAGTGGAGGCTCGCGACACATGACGGGAGAAAGGCATATGTTCCAAGATCTGAAACTTAAGCTTGGAGGTGTCGTCGGTTTCGGAGGAAATCAAAAGGGAAGAATCATTGGCTCCGGAACTATTGGTAATGGTAAACTTCCTTCTATAAATAACGTTCTTTTAGTTGAAGGTCTAATGCATAATTTATTGTCAATTAGCCAACTTAGTGACAATGGTTATGATGTTATTTTCAATCAAATGTCTTGTAGGGCTGTTAGTCAGAAGGATGTATATGTTCTGTTCAATGGTAAGAGGAAGAACAATACTTACAAAATTAAATTATCAGATTTAAAACATCAAAATGTAAAGTGTCTTCTGTCTGTCAATGAAGAGCAATGGGTTTGGCACAGACGTCTGGGTCATGTTAGCTTGAGAAGAATCTCACAGCTGAACAAGCTTGGACTTGTCAGAGGTTTGCCAAGTCTGAAGTACTCTTCAGATACTCTTTGTGAATCATGTCAGAAAGGCAAGTTTTCAAAAACTTCTTTTAAAGCAAAGAATATTGCTTCTACCTCTAGACCATTGGAACTTCTTCACATTGATCTATTTGGACCAGTGAAAACTGCTTCTATCAATAGTAAGAAATATGGACTAGTCATCATTGACGATTACAGTCGTTGGACATGGGTAAAATTCTTAAGGCACAAGGATGAGTCATATTCTGTGTTTGCTTCCTTCTGCACCCAAGTGCAAAACGAAAAGAATTGCAAAATTGTCAAGGTCAGAAGTGATCGTGGTGGAGAATTTGAAAACAAAGATTTTGAAAAAAAATTTGTTTCACATGGGATATCTCATGATTTTTCTTGTCCTAGAACTCCACAACAAAATGGAGTTGTAGAAAGTAAGAACATAACCTTACAAGAAATGGCTCGAACCATGATCCAAGAAACTGACATGGCTAAGCACTTTTGGGAAGAGGCAGTTAACACAACGTGTTATATTCAAAGTAGAATCTCTATAAGACCTATCTTGAATAAAACTCCCTATGAATTGTGGAAGAATAAAATTCCCACATTTCTTATTTTCACCCTTTTGGATGTATTTGCTTTATGTTAAACACTAAAGAAAATATTGGCAAGTTTGATTCCAAAGCACAGAAGTGTCTGCTGTTAGGATACTCTGAACACTCAAGAGGCTATAGAGTTTATAACACAGAATCACGGATTGTGGAAGAATCAATTCATGTCAGATTCGATGATAAGCTTGACTATGAAAAGTCAAAGCTAGTTGAAAAGTTTGCAGATTTAGAAATCAGATTTTCAGAACCTAAAGAAAAATTAGAAGAAGTTAAAAGTCCAGAAGTCCCTACTCACAATATCATTGATGTATCATATAATACTTCACAACAAAAGAAAAGGAGAATCTCAACTTCACACCCTGAAGAACTAATTCTGGGTAGCAAGGACGCTCCGATCAGAACCAGATCAGCTTTTAAACCATCAGAAGAAACACTTTTAGGATTGGTGTCATTAATTGAACCAACGACAGTTGATGAAGCTCTTATGGATAAGGACTGGGTTCTGGCAATGGAAGAAGAACTTAATCAATTCTCAAAGAACGGTGTATGGGATCTAGTTCCAAAACCTAAAGACGTTCATGTAATTGGAACCAAGTGGGTATTCAGAAACAAGCTAAAAGAAAAGAGAGAAGTTGTCAAGAACAAGGCACGACTTGTTGATCAAGGTTACAGTCAACAAGAAGGGATTGATTACAACGAAACCTTTGCTCCAGTCGCCAGACTTGAAGCAATACGATTACTAATTTCCTTTTCAGTAAATCATAACATCATTTTATATCAGATGGATGTTAAGAGTGCATTCTTAAATGGTTACATATCAGAAGAAGTTTATGTCAAACAACCTCCTGGTTTTGAAAAGTCAGAAAAATTAGATTTGGTTTTTAAACTCAAAAAGTCTCTCTATGGTCTGAAGCAAGCTCCCAGAGCTTGGTACGATATACTGAGCAAATTTCTTTTAGAAAACAATTTCACTAGAGGAAAGGTTGACACCACTCTTTTCTGTAAATCATACAAGAATGATATTCTTATAGTTTAAATTTATATTGATGATATTATTGCTGGCTCTGCTAATCCCTCTCTATGCGAGGAGTTCTCAAAGCTAATGCAAGCAGAATTCGAAATGAGTCTGATGGGTGAGTTGAAGTTCTTCCTGAGAATTCAAATTGATCAGAAACCAGAAGCTACTTACATTCATCAAAGTAAGTACACCAGAGAACTTCTGAAGAAATTCAACATGATGGATTGTAAAATAGCTAAGACTCTAATGCATCCAACATGCATAATGGGGAAAGAAGAAGCAAGTGGTAAGGTTTGTCAGAAGATGTGTCGTGGTATGATAGGTTCTCTTTTGTATCTAACTGCTTCTAGACCTGATATCTTATTCAGCATACATCTTTGTGCTAGATTCCAATCAGATCCCAGAGAACCTCATTTAACTGCTGTTAAACAAATTCTAAGGTATCTAAAAGGAACAACTAACCTTGGCTTGATGTATGAGAAAACATCAGAGTACACTCTTTCTGGTTACTGCGATGCAAACTATGCTGGAGACAGATTGGAAAGAAAGAGCACGTCTGGAAACTGTCAGTTCCTAGGGAACAACCTAATATCATGGTCAAGTAAGAGACAATCAACAATTACTCTCTCAACAGCAGAAGCAGAATACATATCCGCTTCCTTATGTAGTACGCAGATGTTGTGGATGAAAAACCATCTAGAAGATTATCAGATACACGAGAGTAACATTCCTATCTTTTGTGATAATACTGCTGCTATTTGTTTAAGTAAAAACCTAATCTTACATTCTAGGGCTAAACACATAGAAATAAAACACCATTTTATCAGAAACTATGTTCAGAAGAGAATTTTATGCTTAAAATTTATTATTACAGACCATCAATGGGCTGATATCTTTACAAAACCTTTGGCTGAAGATAGATTTCAAATTATTTTAAAGCATCTGAAAATGGACTATTGTCCAGAGTAAGGGTGCGTCAGAATTGAACGTGTTTAGTCAAAGAAAGTAACTATTTAAATCGTCAGAACCACTTTGGTAAGAAGTGTCTCAGTTCTGATGAATACTTTTGGGTTGTTCAGATTCTAAAGTCATTATAACGTGTCATCTAATTAGAAAATGATTTTTGCATTATATCTAAATCATTACATTTATCCAAATCAAATGAACAGTAATTTTCTTGAAATTGACTTAAAACATTATTACATTCATTTATTAATCCCCTGTACGGTGTCTATCCCTTAAGGTTTTCAAAAACATTTTAAATACCCATTCAAAATGTCTTATTCACTCTCACTCGAATAGAAACCCTAAAATCCTAAATCATATCTCTCTCTCTCCCTCTCCTTCAAACACTCAATCATCTTCCTCATCCTCTCCTATCTCAACCATCATCATGATGAGCACCATTCAACAAGAAACTGTTCGCTTCTCCAAAAAATTTGAAGTGTCGCTGAATCCCTCTCAAGAGTTACCATCTTCATCTGTCGCACCTTCTACAACCTCTGCGACCACCACAACTATTGCTTCGACTTCATCATCTCTTCCGACGATCGATGCAAACCATGTAACGCAAAGAAATTCCTCAGTTACTTGTGTTGTGCATGTAGATGATCTAATTGTTCTAAAAGAACTAGATGTCGATTTTGACAATCTTCGTGACAATGGGTTTAACCTAGTTGATCAACTAAACACTCAATGATGGAAAAGTTACTTTGACAGACTTAGAGATCCTACCTATGAAGCCCTAGTAAAAGAATTCTGGAGGCAAGCTGGAACGGACGATCTTCATGTTGTCTCTTTTGTTATGGATCAAAATATTATTATCACTGAGAAGTCAATTTCAGATCTGCTAGGAATGAAGTTTTTGGAAGGAAAAAGGGTTTATGGAAATACCGAGAAATCTGACTCTGTCATCAACAAAGCAATCTTCAAAAATTATCAATCTGGGACAACAGAGTATAAAAGCAAGGATTTGAGTGATAATCTGAGAATCTGGCATAAGATTATTCTTGGGTGTATCAATCCAAGACCTTCAAAGAGTGCTGCTAACTTCTTCAATGCAAATCAAAAGTACATGTTGTACTATTTGCACAAGAATGAGAAAATGTGTCTACCATCAATTATATTCTACTATCTAAGGGATATGGTACGCAAGACAAGAACAACAGCCTCGCTGGAAAGGAAGATTGTAAACTATATTCCCTTCGGAAGACTTCTCTCTGATATCTTTGTTGAAAGTGGATTAGTGGAGTATCTAGTCAAAGAAGCCAAATATACAGAATACCTGACTGCAAGCATAGGAGAGGCTTTCAATGTTGTTAACCTTAAGCATATGAAAATAGTCATGAACGTTGAAGTGAAACCCTTGTCTATCTCTCACGACACTGTGATAAAAAACAGACTTCCAGTAACAGACTATCCCATCTATCACAAAGGAGATCATATAAATACAATTGCTGGATTCGTTGCCATAATGAGAGAAGAAGGACATGACATGACCAAATTCATAATTGAAGATGTCGCTCCAAAACCTAAATATATTACCAGGAGCAAGAGGAGACAAACTGAAGAAGATTCTGAGCCTAAGAAAAGGAAGAAGGATAACAAAGCTAAGACCTCCACTCTACAGTCTCTTCTTCTTGGGAATACCAGTAAGTTTGTTATCAATACTTCCGTTTCAATGAATGTTACTAAAACTGCTACTACACCATCATCATCTCAAGCTACCTATATTCCCACCTCAAATCCACAAGTCAGATTCAAGCCACCATCTTTTTCAATTCCACCACCACCAATCTCTATTCCTGTAAATCCACAAATTTCCTTTCCATCAATCAGTACACCTATCCAATCCGAAGCAATTCCTACATACACTAAATCAACAACCACCTCAATCATCCAACCAGATATATCTGTCTCACCGATGTCCTACGCTTTTCATCAGAAAATCATTACTGAATCCTCAATCCAACACTCTGATCTTCCATCTCCAAATTCTGAACCTCTCCTGATTTCAGTTACCCCAGAGGTATCTTCTCCTACTGATCAACAAACGACTGAACATGTTCTTACTGAGATTATTTCTCAGCCAGCACCGTCTGAAACCAACTCTGCTGAACCTGACCTTACTTTAATCATCTATAATGTACCCCTTCCAACAACCCTCGAAGAATACATTATTCAATTTCGTAACAAGGCGTTAAAGAAGATTGCAAAGTTAAGAGCAAAAATGAACACAAGTATCAAGCCTCTAGAGCTTGAAAATTCTTGTCAAAACTTCCAGAAATGGTTGGATTCTGAACTTGCAAGAATTGCAAGCTTCTCATACGCCACTATAACTGTTGGAGTTCAACTGGAAAAGGAAAAAGTAGAAGCTGAAGATCGGATTAGGGAAATCAAGTTTTTTGCCGCAAAACAGAAAGAAGCTGAAGAAAAAGCTGCTGAAGAAGCAAGACTTCTAACAGAAAAAGCTGCAGAAGAAGCCAGATTGGCGCAAGAAGCTGAAGCCACAGAAAAGGCCAAGCAAGATGTTGTAGTTGTTTCCTCATCTGAACCTGCTGTGAAGCATTTGGAGAACGCAATTTAAGAAATCAGAGAAGAACAACAAAAATTTAGAGAAAATTTTGAAGAACAAAAGACTGTCAATGCAAATGTCCAGAGCATGCTTCAGAAGATTTTGGACAAGATGTCCTTTGGAAGCACCTAAGCTCATATGTGTTTCTTTTGTTTTTAAAGATTCTAGTTCTTTGTTTTACACCATTGGACAAAAATTATTTTTGATCATGACAAAAAGGGGGAGAAGTAATGAATGTGATATTTTGATTCTCATGGTCAATCTCTGAAAAACAACGATGTTTACATGCTAACAACTGTTATTTCTATTAGATTGTTTTTCTTTTCAGGAATTCTGATCCGATTCAAACGTCATAAAGTTAATCACAACTCTGTTGAAGACTACGATGATTTCAGTATCTGACCTATTGAAATCAGGGGGAGTTCATCCACAGAAATTCACCAAGTCTAAGACTCAGGGGGAGTACCTCATACGAAGGATGAGCATTCCTTAAAACCTTTTATTACTCTTGCATTATGTACAAAATTGTGTCATCAAAATACTTAATTTTGTCATCATCAAAAAGAGGGAGATTGTAAGAACAAGATTTGGTTTTGCAATATTACTTCTAAGTTTTGATGATATCAAACGAGTATGTTTGTATGAACAATTTTGTAAGACTAATGTTTGTTACTTTTGAGAATCTAACAAACGGGTTATGCTTCTGTTAATTGGTGTGGACATAATGCTGAAAGAATACTTTGCCTATGCTTTTCACTTGATAAAGAAAACAAGTTCTGAAAATATGAAGACTGGGGTTCTGATGAACAAAGTCCAAATGCTGTTGTGATGAACGAAGTCCTAATGCTGAAGATTTTCACTCTCTGATAAAGGTTCTGAAGACCCAACCAATAGTCTCTACTCATGCTTCAACTAAATACTATCTGAAGCCTCCGAAGATATGAAGACAATTTTCTAAGCGAACAAGGTTCTGAAGACCAAGTGCTGAAGACTCCGAAGACGCTTCTCTGAGGACTCCAAGACTTGAAGATCTTAAGAATCAAGCTACATTTTCCCTTCTTACTCATGATCGCAGTAGCCTCTGAAGTTAAGAAGATTAGAAGACTAAGCAACAAAGTTCAAACGAAGATATCTTGGTAACTGTGCAAAAGTTCAAATGAAGATTTCTTGGTAACAGTGCCAACGAAGATATACTGATAAGACAGGACACAAAAGGTTTTATCTGTTCTCACGTCTCTACCAAACTGCCGTCAATAGTCATGATTACCTTGCAACGACTACTTTTACTCAGCTATAAAAGGACTTAAAGACTCAAAGAATGATAACAACTGCTCCGCTTAACAACACGCTCTATTTTACTATTATCATTCAAAAAGGTCATTTTCTATGCTGTAAAATAGTTTACATATTCAGCTTGTGCTAGAAGCAATATCTTGTAAACAAACCTTTTTCAAACTATTGTTTGAAGATCCTTGAGAAAAACGTGGTGAGGTTAAATTTCTTGAGAAGTCTAGGACTAGTGAGAGTCTTAGAGGTTGTTCCTTAAGAGAGACTAGTGTGGTTTAATCTCTTGAGAAGTCTAGAACTTGAGAGTTTTAGAGGTTGTTGTTAGTCACCAGCATTTTGGCTAGTGCATTGTATTAATCTATTGATTAGTGGATTAAGACCTCGATTGAGAGAGGCGAAATCACCTTGACGGGTGGACTAGATTAACTTGAGGAATTCTCAAGTGAACTAGTATAAACATACCATGTTATCTCTTTCAAGTTTCATTAAGATTATCATCCATAAGTTAAAGACTTATTAAAAGGGGGTTGAATCAAAGAAAAAATTTATTTTGAAAAACCAATTCAAACCCCCCCTTTCTTGTGTTTTTCAGTCCTTCAATATTCACCTTCCAAACTTTCCTTAAAGTAGAAATGGCCTCCTCTTCTAAGTTCTCATCAAACCTATCAAAACAAAAGGCCTCATAGCAAGACTTAACAGTATAACCTGTCAAAGAAGAAGTGCTGCATAAATTAGAGGGTTTCCATATGAATGAGTCATCTCTATCCTTCTTTGGAATGACAATCTTCAGCAGCTCTAATAGATCCTCTCATTCTCTCCCCAGAACAGACCCAACCATGTAATATTTGATGTTGATCTCCCATATCCACTCTTCTCCTCTCCAATGACCTGATCCAGCAACAGATATATCAGGTGAAGTGGCATGAACAAACATATTAGGAAAGACTTCTTTAAGAGGTTTTGCAAGGATCCATTTGTTATGCCAGAAAGAAATTGCTTTTCCATTTCCCAAACTACATCTAATGTTTTCTACAAAAAAGTATCTCTTAGAGATATGATCAAAAATGATACACTTCAAATCCCTCCACCAAATTGATTCACTCTTTTTAGGAACTTCTCCATTAAAACTGTTAATGGCCAGGGCTATACTACTACCTTTCCCATATATGTTTTCCAATAATCCCTTCCAAATACTATTCTCAGAGTTTATTAATCTCCACTTCCATTTCATTAACAAAGCCTTATTGAAACTCTCCAATTCCTTTATGCCTAGCCCCCCTTTCTCGAAAGGAAGGCAAATTATTTTCCAATCCACCCACTTAATCTTCTTTAAATCACGGCCTCCCCAAAAAAATCTACTTTGGATTCCCTGCAACATTCTGATAACACTTGAAGGGACTTTGTAGAATGAGAAAGCATACAAGGGCAGGGCATTAATAACTGATTTGATCAAGACAAGTCTTCCTCCTATTGAAAGATGTTTCCCCTTCCACACCCCTAGCCTGCTTTTAACTTTCTCAATGATACTATTCCACATGTAATTCCTTCTTGGGCTTTCCCCTATAAACACTCCCAAAAACACACAAGGTAATTTCATAATCTCACAATTAAGAAAATTAGCTGCAGATTCCAAGAAATCAGAACAGATGTTGACTCCTCCTATTCTACTCTTGTAAAAATTGACTTTCAACCCTGTGATCAACTCAAAACCTCTCAGCACGGCCGTTATGCACCAGAGATTGTCCCACTCAGCTTCACCAAAGAAAAGAGTATCATCAGCAAACTAAGTGATACTGAACTGCTCTCCTTCTCCAATCCTGAATCCTTTATACAAACCAAGACTCTCAACCCTTTTCATCATCTGAGTCAGAACTTCCATGACTAAAATGAACAGAAAAGGGGACAAAGGTTCCCCTTGTCTCAACCCTTTAGAAACCTTGAATTCCCTAGTGGCGCTACCATTAACTAGGACTGACATGGACCCCTCACACACGAGAGTATTAATCCAGGAAATCCATTTAACTCCAAAATTCATCTTAACAAGTAAAAATTTAAGAAAGGACCACGACACACAATCATAAGCTCTTTCAAAGTCAATCTTCATAACCAGACAACTCTTTCTGCTTCGTTTTGCAAGATCCAACACTTCATTAGCAACTAAAACACCATAAAAAATACACCTATTTGGAACAAAGGCTGTCTGTTCAGGGGAAACTAAAGAATTAACAATAGTCTTCAATCTACTAGCCAACAGTTTGGACAGGATCTTTTGGTAATAGTTTATAAGGCAAATAGGTCTGTAATTCAACAATGATTGAGGGTTCTTTGTCTTGGCAACTAAAGTAAGGAAAGAAGCAGAAACAACCTTAGTTATGTTGGAGCGGTAAAGCGGCAAGCAACAAAAAGATTTGGAAATATTTTTCCGAGAATTTATCGTGTCCACAGAGATCGGTGCTATTGAACTGTCGTTCGATAATTTAAATGTTAATGAGTTTGGTTTAAAATGTTTCAAACATAGAAATAGAAAAGTAAATATTAATACAAAAAGAATTCATTATTCAGAGAGAAGAAACTTATCTGGTATGCATATAATCCACTCTTCACAAACTTAAACTTACCGACCAGTTATACTCAACCTACAATACTCCTCAATATCATCCAGCATCGCTCATAACAGTGTCCATCTCTGACACAGTGAGTTGAGAGAACAACCGTGTTACCCTCGTTGACACTCTCGCACTTTACTCAAGATACGGAGGCATTAAGCTTCGACACCCATAAAGATTGTTAGCTCTAAATCTATCTCTAGCATCCAGAAACTAACAGATAATCATCCCTAATCAAGGTTTGCGATGTTTATCTCTAACACAACCCAAACCCCGATCATAAAGCAAAAATCAAGGACAATCACTGATAAAATTTTGTAAAGCAGGTTTTATACAATGCCATGGGCGACAAATATACATGAGTTCAAAGTAAATACATATACAACAGCCCAACAAAGAAGAAATACACAAAGAAAAAAATAAATAAACCAAACATCTCGCGGTTTGTCAATGTCGGTCGATGAGAAATCCACCCCGGATCATCCGTGTGCAAGATTCAATGTTGTTTTCTAAGCTAATCTACTGAAAAATGATATTTGATGGCAAAAAAATACCCAAAACCATAACCTAAAAAATGAATGAAATGAATTAAATATCATTCAAAAATTAGTAAAGTTCGCAGTGCAAACTTTTATTCGCGAACTCCAAAAATTGGCACTTGAGTGCCTCAGAACAGCTAAACCGCCTCAAAAGTTCTGCAAAAGTTCGCAATGCCAACTTTTATTCATAAAGAGAATATTCACTGGAAAGTTTACAAAGAGAAATTTGGTCCCTTTTTCTACTACCAAAATTCTGGGACATTCGCTAGAAAGTTCGCAAAGCGAACTTGACAGCAAACCAGCCCTTATTTTGACCACAACTTCTGAACCGTAACTCAGATTGACGCATGGTTGGAAGCGCTGGAAAGCTTATTCAATGATCTATACAACAATGGAAAAATACCATTGCTTGAATACCTACAAAAATAAGAGAAAATCAATTAAACTCAATGATATTTACACGATACGCAAAATATACTCTATAACGTAAACTAAACGTATTTACAAACAAAGCAGGGTTTATTCGAATGATATTGACAAAAAGTATCGATAAGTGCAACAAAACTTATATACAAAAATAGTTACAATTTGCACTTATCAAGTTACAACAAGGTGATTGTGAAAGTCATAGACATACATGATAACATCCCTTTTAACTATATCCCAACACTCTTAAAAAAAAGCAAACGTAAAACCATCTGGGCCAGGGCTCTTCCCACCATTATAGCCCCATATAGCCAATTTGATTTCTTCTTCTGAGAACTCTGCTTCCAAGAAACTCTTTTCAATCTCTGACAATCTCTTTAGACACAGATCTTCAATACTAGGACGAGTATAATTAACCTCCTTGAAATTCTGCTCAAAGAAACAACTAACATCACTCTTGACACCATCTACATCTTCTACTAAACCTCTCTCATTTTTTACAAACCAAATGTTGTTTCTTCTCCTCCTTATATTCACTGAATTATGGAAAAACCTTGTGTTGCTATCTCCCTCTTTCAACCACAATTCCCTTGCTTTCAACCTAATAAGCTCCTCTTTCTCAATTATATTCTTCCACACCTTCTTGCTAGCCTTAGATCTATTACTCACCATTTCTTCAAAACTAGCAAACCCTCTCCTACTAACCTCCTCATCCAAGTCATTAAGGTCTTTGATGGCCTCCTCAATCTGAATATCTATCCACCCATACACCTCTTTGCTCCAACACTTCAGTTTCTCCTTTAAATTAACCAATTTCATTTTCAGGACATAATCCTCTCTTCCCTTAATAACTACAGAGTTCCAACAAGAAGAAACAAACTCTTTAAAACCAAGGTGCTTTAACCAACTGTTAACAAACTTGAACGGCTTTGGCCCCCAGTTGTTATGACTAGTTTTTATCCAAATTGGGCAGTGATCTGATATCTCTCTATTCCCTATATGCTGCCGTACTATCTTCCATTCAACCAAGAGATTTTCAGAGATCAAAAATCTGTCCAATCTACTCATGGAATTTCCACTCAGATTAAACCAAGTAAAAGATCCACCCTCAGCAGGGATATCAATGCAATCTAGCTCAAAGATAAAGCTCTTAAACCCACCAATCTCCTTGCTCCTAGCTTTCTCCATTACCCCATTTCTTTCCTCTTTAAAAGCCACTGAGTTCAAATCACCACCAACAACCCAATAACCCCTATTAAACCTCTTCTTAGCATTGACTAATTCAGACCACAACTTCATCTTTTTCTCCAAATGACATGACGAGTAGACGTTAACAAAAAACATCTCCTTCCCTTTCCATAAGGCATTGATCCCTACAAATCTTTCCCCTTTAAAGTTGCTGATAAGATCCAAAGAATCTTTCTTCCACATGATTACCATACCACCTGCACTCTTCACTGCATCAGAAGCAGTCCACTCTACATCTGGGTTACCCCATAGGGAAGCAACCAAAAAATAGTCAAGGCTAGACTTCTTTGTTTCCTGTAAGAAACACACATCCACTCCCACTTCCCTCACTAACTTAGCTACTCTCCTCCTCTTAGCTAAGTTACCACACCCTCTCAAATTAAGGGACAAAATATTTATAAGGAACCTTTAATTTTGGCCTCCCTCAAAATCTTACACTTTTCATCTCTTTTCTCTAGAGCTTTGATCTCTGACTCCATCTCCTTCTCTCCACCCCCACCTCTTACCCCTAGAGAAGCTGCAATCTCTCTAACTCTGCTTGACACCTGTCGCTCCCGGGATTTTCATCCTAGTACAAACGCGAAAGTGGCACCGAAACATAGTCGCCAGCAATGTGTATTTATCCTAAGAGAGGGAAAGAAAACACTGCATAAACCTGAAGGGAAGGAACAGCATGGTCTTGCGACCAAGAGAATGGGTAAGGGAGTCGGTTACGCGAGAGGAAGGTATTAGCACCCCCTCGCGTCCATCGTACCCGATGGGATCCACGCTTGCTTGTTCGATCAAAGGGTGTAAAGGAAAGAATACTGGAAAAAAAGAACTGGAAAAGGAATGGAAAGAGAAAAGAAACAAATGTAGGGAAAATAAAAGGAGTGCTCGAATAGGCCCTACCCCACTGCCTACGTATCTCATCGGGAACATGAGAATCAGAGCGACGTAGTTCCCCTCACCTAGGGAAAAGTTGTTTGTGTTTTTTAGTGGAATACGTCAACGTTCGCGTCCTAGCAGTTTCGGTGTTGCGGCTCACTGTAGGGAGACTTAGGCGTTACCTGTTTGCAGTAGGACGGAAATGACGCATCCTTAAGGAAAGGAGTGAAGAAGATGAGAAAAGAATTGTTTGTTTGTTTTTGTCTTTTAAAGAAGAAGTATTTTGATTATTTTTGTTTGTAACATATATTGTATTTAAGTCTCTCATATAGGATCGAATGTTCAACACATTGACCCAAGATGGGCTATATGCTATACATTCCAAGGAAATGTGAGAAGACCCCCCACTTCCTCGTTCCCACATGAAAGACCTAAATACAATAGGTGTTATGCCTTTATTAAGTATTTTGTTGATTAAGGGATGAAGAAATGTTTTGTTATTTATATCTTCAACAAATATTGCATTTAAGTCCCTCATACAAGATCGAATGTTTAACACATTGACCCAAGATGGGCTATAATGCTATACATTCTAAGATTATAAGAGAAGACCCCTTTATAATCTTTTCTTATATTTTATTAGATGTTTTTGAATTTTCTTTAAGAGATGAGAAGAGGGACTCAAGAGAGGAGAGAAAGGTAAAATCTAATGGGGACTAAGACACACCCTAGTGTTATCATGCATGGATATCCTAAGGTTAGTGAGGTTTAAAAGAGAAGAAAGAAACTCCTTAGTGTTGTATGTGCTCCTTGCTTGAAGAGAAGGTAAGGGAGAATGAGAAGAAGAAAAGAAGAAAGCTTAGTATTCTTCTTACTTCTTAATGAAGTTAAGAAAGAACCTAAGAAGGGATGGTGTGCAATTAAGCAAATGATAGCATTACATGCTTCACAATCACACTTTGAAAACATTAAAGGAGTTAAGGGAAAAAGGTAGGATGTGGAAGCATATCCACATCCAACTTACTTACCATTTGCACCTAAAAATGTTAGAAATATCACATATGAACAAAGGATAAGCAAGTAAGCACACAACCAAAGAAGAATCAACAATTAAAGGCTCCAACCACTTAGGGGCAGTAGCTAAAGGTCCCAATTGACTCCTAATAGTAATGCATCTAAATTGGGTGAAAGAAGTGAGGGCAAGTTCTAAGTAACTACCCTTACTTGTGGAAGAAGAAAGAATATGAAGAAGTAAGAAAGATGATGTTAGAATGGCCAAACAAATCAAGTCAAATCAAGTTCCAGAATTCAAACATGTCTTAAAATGCCCTATAAACGTCAATTACAAGTTACTTAAGTCCATCACAAAAGCATACAATCATTGGTGAATGAATGAAGAAGAGATGAAGTGAAGGAGTTTCATGTTTTGAATGCATTTAAGTCACCTACATGAGATAAAATGATCATACATTTATGGAATGAGTTGAGAATGAATGAGGTCAGTATGTTAACATGTTCAAGATGTAATTGGTCATGCATGAATGAGCATACAAGTATGAATGGAGGAATATAAATGCAAGCCCAAGTCATTTAGGTCAAAAAATATTCACATAAGATGTTCAACTTTGGATGAGCAATCAAAACATGGCAAAATGATGCACCACTGACCAAATATGATTCATGCAAGTCTTAAGGTATCTAAAATAACCTAAAAATAACCCTCAAACAATGGCACAAATGCCTTTCATCAATTAAAGTTAGGTTCATGCAATTAGAGTTCAATTAGAGGTACCTTAAAGAACAATTCAACTAAAAATAGCTAACCACATCCAAAAATTATAAAACTTGGTCAAGATATTCTACAAACAGAAGCAAAACATTTCACAAAATTTCATCCAAAGATCCACAAAATTAGTCATTTAGATTAGGGGTCAAGGAGAATGAAGAACCAAAGTTAATCATGCCAAAGAGTGAAGTCAAAATGTAATGAAAAAAAAAATTTAAAAACATGTAAAAATGGTTTTATGTAGTTTAATATGATATTAAATGAATGCAACAAGAATGGACCAAAAATGTTTAATGGTTTAAGAGAAATAAAAGTTTGAAGTAAAGGTATAAAGATAGAAACAATTTCCAAAAAAAAATAAAAGAAAATCAGGAATTAATATGCAAACATTCACAAAATTGGAATTAAAAATAATAGAAAATTACTTTAATATGTCAAAATGCAAGATGAATTTTTATGGAATTTTTAAAGATATTTTGGTATTTTTAAAATGCAATTATGAAACGTGTAGAAAAAAGAAAATAAAATAAAAATGCCATATGAATGGGGGGTGTGAACTTAGCAAAATATCAGTTCAAATCAATTGGGCTTGAAAACAAGGAGGTGTGGATAGCATTCTGGCTAAGGTCCAATAACGCGCATAACACAATAGTTATCATGGACTTCCAGTCAACAAAATTGACTCATTACTATCCATTAGATTGAGTCAAGGTCAAGATTCAGTCAAAGTAACCACATCATGCATATCACAGTGCTAGTGCATCATAACAACCATATACACACACACATGCTACTCATCAGAAAAGTGAAAATGAAGCACGTGACACACACCCTCTCCATTTATTCGCTGGCAACACCACCACCCTTGGATTAAAACAAATCAACGGACACGACTTAATCTGGCATGTAAAACCCTAATAGAACCTCACCAGCCGGATAGGGACCTCCGGTCACCTTCTCCGGCCACTCTCCGGTACTGCAATCAACCAAACCTTCTAGAAATTTATGCAATGCACATCAGAACGTTCATGAAGTCACATAAAGCATGAATCTAGGCTTAGTTTTCACAAACAACACACGAACAGAGAGAATCGAAGCAATGAAATTAGTCCTAGGTTTTGGATCTAAGCTTCTAAGAAGCTCTATCAACTAGCCAGATGGAGGAATGCTCTTAGTGAGCTCAAATCATCACAACACAAGCTAAACAGAATGTAAATCGTGCCAAGAAAGTTTGAGATATTGAAACCTGAAAATGTAGGAAACTGGAGTTGAAAGAAAACCAGAGAAATGTGCTTCCTCTTTGATCTTCAGCTGGCCAAATAAAGGCTCACAAATCCTTGCAAATGTTGATGAAATTCAATATGCAGTGGAAGACACTTCAATCTCTTCAATGCTACCAAGCTTCAATGTGTTCCAATTCTGCTTGATATTGAAGCTTGAAGATGGATTCAGATGTAGATGATGATGAAATCGTGTGAGAGGGAGAGAAACTGCAGAGAGAGAGCTTACGAATTTCAGAGGAAAAATGAGAATGAAGGGTTGTCCCCTGAAATTGTGAATGAGATTTGGTTATATAGGTGTGGTTAAAGTTGAACTGTGGTGGTTAACTGAGTGAGTTTAGTGAGTCCAAGCTTGGTTAAATGAGTTGCCTCTAACTAACTGAGTCAAGTTAGTTAGGGCGGGTTGGAGAGTGGAGCTATGGTGTATGTGAGTTCATGGTGTGTTATAGTGGAGGTGAGAACAAAACAACAAAGCTGCTGTGGCAGAAACTTGTTCCACAAGCTTTCCCTTTCCATTCTCATACATGGCACGTGCTGGTGCATGACACAATGTAGAAATGTTTGGCCAAATGAAGTAAACCAATGCACATGAATGCATAGAAGTGTTTGTAGTAAGACTGAACCAAAATTTGAGCAAGGTTTGTTAATTGCCCAGTGTGACATAGGGTGCTTGGCAAGTGAAATTCTCTCCATTTAGTGAGTGGTTTGATGATGTTTTAGTGTCAAATGAAAGAGGGTGCATCACATAACAGGATTGGTGTGGAAAATGAATTGAAGTAAGGCTTGGAATAGGTTGAAAATAACTCATAACACAAGGGTTTGGGAACTGATAGAAGGCGTGGCAATGAGGTTGGCTGGCCAAGCATCTTAACATGGGTTTTCAGTCATGATCACCATGACTTTGGACCATCATAACCCTCAATCCATTAATCAGATGAAAAAATGATGAACACCAAGTTTGAAGATCACACATAGAGGAACAACTTTCATGTTGGAAGATTTTCCATTTGAGGCCTCTAACCATGAGTAATTGGTCAATACATTTGGCCCATCAAGTGTTTGTGAAAATGACATGCGCGCAGGCCTGGCAAGACTTGGTCATGACATGGTTTTGGCCTATTTTCTTCCAACTTTGATCCATCATATCTCCCTCAATTTTTATCCAATGGAGATGTTCTACACATGGATTTGAAGCTTAAAGCAAGACCTTTTGTTGTGGCCTGGTGGAATTTTCATTTGATGCTCCAATTTTAAATGGCCTTGGCTCAAAGTCTGGTGCAAAATGGCCAAAATTTACTATTTTTAGTAACCCTACTTCATCCAAAAATGGCAATTTTCTACATCTTGATTTTTTCATGATTCCTTTGGAGTTTCTTGATCAAATTTTGCAAATTGGACACATATAACATGAATTTTATGAATTTGGCCTCAAAAAGTCAAGAGTTGACTTTTCCTCTGATTATTTGACTTGGCCCCCAATTTCCCTGATTTTGATCTTTCTTCCAACTGAACCACTTCTAAAACCAATTGAGAAGCAATTTTCCACACCCATACACTTAGGGACATATAGAATACCAAGGCATTAAGTTTTGTCCAAAAAATCAGAGATACCCTGATTTAATTGGAAACCCTAATTTCAGCCCCCTCTGGTTAGGAGGAAAAAGTGCAGTCTTCAATTTCAAATTCCTCAGAGTATGTTGTGTATCCTATTAAAGGAAGATTAGGTATGCCACTTGAGGATGATTTTGGATCAATGAGCTATCTCTTTGGAGGGTTTTCCCTCAATTTTTGAACCTCTTGCATAATGAAAGATGTAGTGCTTCAATCTCCTATTTAATCTCACCTTCTTGAGGTTGTGGAAGATCAATTGGGATAGTATGAGACATGAGAGACCTCTTGGCTTGCCTTGAGTCCACTTGATTGACCTTTTGTGCTTTGAAGGATCCATTGATTGTCCACCTTCCACCTGATCACATGTCCTGATGGTAAGAGGGATGCTATGCTTCATTTTTCTATGTTAAATGCAATGCAATGCTAATGAAGTGGATATGATATGATAATTGATAATGCTACGCTATGATGATAAAAAGGGAGAGCAAATTTTGGGGTATCACAGCTGCCCCTATTCAAGCGCTGTAGACCTGAATGCCAGAAAGCGATTGCTTTCAGACTTTCAAGGTATATAGTGATTGAATACCAAAGATAACCAAAAATTTGCTCTGGATGATGAAGAAGAAAAGGGATATAAGCCCAACGACACTGCTAGATTGAATTTTCAATGAAACGCTGTCGGAGGGATCTGTCTTTTGAACAATGCCAGGCAAATACCGGCTTGCCATACTGTCGATGGACTTTCAGCAATGTCTTTTTGAACGACGCCAGACGACTACTGGCTTGCCATACTGTCGATGGACTTTAGCTGCTCTGCCAATCTGTCGTTGGACTTCTGCCAAACCGTCGTTGGATTTTTAGTGCTTACCAAACTGTCGTTGGGGGGCTTTGCCAAACTGTCGTTGGACTTTTACCAAACTGCGTTGGATTTCTACCAATCTGTCGTTGGATTTTAATGATTACCAAACTGTCGTTGGAATCTCAAACTTGCCATCTTCAGATGGACTTTAGCAGCTTTTACCCATTCGTGTTGGATTTCTACCAAACTGTCGTTGGATTTTAATGATTACCAAACCGTCGTTGGAATCTCCACCAAACTGTCGTTGGATTTTAATGATTACCAAACCGTCGTTGGAATCTCTACCAAACTGTCGTTGGACTTTTGGACTTTAACGCTTACCGAACTATCGTGGGAAGCTTTGCCAAACTGTCGTTGGACTTCGGGGCTTGCCAAACTGTCATTGGAAGCTTTGCCAAACTGTCGTTGGACTTCGGTGCTTACCAAACTGTCGTTGGAAGCTTAAAATTGCCAAATGATCACTCCACCTGCTGGAATAACATGAACAAACTGTACGCATGCCAAAAATAAATTGGACTTTGGATTGTAAATGAACACTGCTGAGAATTACACCACCTGCTGGGTAATATCATAGGTTGACACCTTGCTGAAGGAGAGATTCTGTCGATCTCTTTAAACCCTGCTGGGGAACTTACCACGACTCGGCTGGGGAGTATAGCAGACAAGATTCAATGCTGAACTCTGTGGGGGTACCATTACCGGAGATGCGATCTTGCTGAAGATTAGAGCTACTCTGCCGGGGATATGCAAATCTTGGTTGAAAGACAATCCGTTGCAACATGCTGAGAAAGAGTCCCTAGAGATCTGTTAGGGAAACCCAAAGCAATTCCTCGGTAATTTGCCGAGAGAAAAAAAAACTATCGAGCTTAGGATAAATATCACAATGCCCCATGTTGGCGAACCTTCCTTTTGACGATTCCGTTGGGGATAATGAGTTTATAACACACTCTGCTGGAGAAAACTGCTTTGAAGCGTCTCATGCTAGGGCATGCCTTTTGAGAGGATTTTACAGAAAACCAAACGTCTTCAAACTCTACTGGGGATAGCAGGTCAGGAACATCTTTTGCTGGGGAGATAACATGCCCCATGCTTGGGAGGGTCAATAACTCCGCTGGGGATTATTCTTTGACAAATTTCACATGCTGAAACCTGCGGGATATATGATACTACCACTTGCTGGTACATCCTGCCAAGAGTAAATTCCACAAGGGATGTTAGTACTACAAGTTTCGTCTCTTAAGAGGATTTTATAGAAAACCAAGCGTTTTCCAACTCTTGTACGAACACTCTGCCTTGAACTACCCATCACATCGTATGCAAGGTACTGGAGAATTGGCACTTGTTATTGACCCGGAGTCTTCACTGCATTAATAACCGTTATCAACACAGAAGAAATCCATCTTCGATCACCGTTGCCGTCACAAAACTCGGTGGGATCTCTTGAATGGAAGAATCGACTTAATAAGATACAACAGTATCAAGTCATAGCAAATATATGCTCGTGGTTACGATCATGCTGCTTGGATCAATCGCGCTCATTACCTGCAACAGAAAAAGAATATGCACATGCCCCCGGATATTGCGTGGTCTTTTGGGTCCACCATCCAAGGTTGTCCAACAAGCAACGTAATTTCCATTGTCTTTGTGCATGTTTTTGCAAGGCCAAGATATTTTCAAAGTAACGTTTTATTATCAAAAATCGGACGTTTTTGCAAACAAAACAGTAAAAAAGAAAATAAAAGCCCGTGATTGAATATTCAACTTTATTGATGAAATGCCAAAAATTGGCGAATTTACAATCAAAAGCAAACCCCTGAAAGAGGCGATTGCCATAAAATTGAGAAAAGAAATCTATCCTAATGATAATGCGGAAATTGGTTTCCAACTGATTTCTGATCTTGTTATAGCCAGTATGTATTCCAACTCTCCTGATTATCTTTGCCTTCAGAAGCTCATGATCGGACCAATTCCTCCTTTGGAATTTTGCCAGTTTGCTGAAGAGTAGAAAACGTACAGATTAATTCAGACTGCAGTCATTCGCTTTAATCCCTCTTTTGTGTGGATCGCCTTTTCAGGTTTTCAATCCACCGGGATACCCTTTTTTGCCTAAGTTGCCCTTTCGGGTTTTCAACTTACCGGGTGTACAATTCTTTTCAATTATATCCCTAATTTTTGCCCGAACCTTTATTCTGTTTTTGGTTCGCCGGGATGCCCTTTTTGCCTGGATTCTTCTTTTTTTTTTTTTATCCAGCGGGTCTCTTTATACGAAGTATTTTTTAACTGCATCTGAATTAACAGGGGATGAAAAATCTTCACCATCCATGGTTGTCAGCAACAAGGCTCCTCCTGAGAAGACCTTTTTTACCACGAACGGACCTTCATAGTTAGGAGTCCATTTGCCCCTGTGATCTGTACTCGGAGGAAGTATTCTCTTGATTACCACATCCCCGACCTTGTAGACTTGAGGTCGAACCTTTTGATCGAATGCCCTCTTCATTCTGCGCTGATATAACTGGCCATGACATACCGCTGCTAATCGCTTCTCCTCAATAAGGCTCAGCTGATCAAATCTGGCTCGTACCCATTCAGCTTCATCTAGCTTAACATCCATCAATACTCGGAGAGAGGGGATCTCAACTTCTATCGGTAGAACTGCCTCCATACCATATACAAGCGAGTATGGTGTTGCCCCAGTGGACGTGCGGACTGATGTTCTATACCCATGCAAAGTCAGTGGTAACATCTCATGTCAATCTTTGTACGTGACAACCATCTTCTGCACAATCTTCTTGATATTTTTGTTGGCCGCTTCAACCGCGCCATTCATTTTCGGGCGGTACGGAGAAGAATTGTGGTGCTCGATTTTGAAGTCCTGGCATAGCTCAGCCATCATCTTGTTGTTCAAATTAGAACCATTATCGGTAATGATTCTTTCGGGCACTCCATATCGACAAATGATATCTCGCTTCAAGAAACGAGCCACTACTTGCTTAGTGACATTGGCGTAAGATGTTGCTTCAACCCATTTAGTGAAGTAATCAATGGCGACCAAGATGAAACGATGACCGTTTGAAGCAGTAGGCTCAATTTTCCCGATCATATCAATGCCCCACATTGCAAATGGCCACGGAGAAGACATGATACTCAACTGATTGGGAGGAACGTGCACTTTGTCTGCATAGATCTGGCATTTGTGACACTTGCGAGCATACTTGCAGCAATCTGACTCCATGGTCAGCCAATAATACCCTAATCTCAACAATTTCTTAGCCATCGCATGTCCTCCGGCATGGGTACCGAAAGAGCCTTCATGCACTTCAATCATCAACAGGTCTGCCTCGTGTCTATCCACACATCTGAGCAAAACCGTGTCAAAATTCCTTTTATACAACACACCATCTTTGTTCAAGAAGAAACTACCAGCTAGCCTTCTTAATGTCTTCTTGTCATTGGAAGATGCCCCAGACGGGTATTCTTGATTTTTTAAGAAGCATTTGATGTCATGGTACCAAGGCTTATCGTCAGACACTGCATCAACCTCAAACACAAAAGCAGGCCTATCAAGACGAGATACATCAATCCTGGGCACAAAGTTCCAACCATGCACTTTGATCATCGAAGAGATAGTGGCCAAGGCGTCTGCAAACTTATTTTCCTCTCTAGGAACATGGTACAACTTGACAGTTGTAAAGAATGTCAGCAATCTCCTCGTATAATCTCTATACGGAATCAAATTCTGCTGATGTGTGTGCCAAGTTCCCTTTACTTGATTGATTACCAGTGCTGAATCACCAAAGATATCGAGGGTCTTGATTCGTAAATCAATAGCTTCCTCGATCCCTAGTATGCAAGCTTCGTATTCTGCTTCATTGTTGGTGCACCCGAAAGTTACTCGGGCAGTGAAGGGCATGTGAACACCTTCAGGCGTAATAAGGATTGCACCAACTCCGCACCCATTCATATTAACTGCCCCATCAAACATCAAATCTCATGGGCTGGTAATCATCAAGAGGCTGTTGCGCAAGATAATCTGACAGTATACTTCCTTTGATTGCCTTTTGCGAAGTAAATTAAATATCGTACTCTGTCAGTACCATCTGCCACCTTGCAACTCTGCCTGTAAGTGCTGGTTTCTCAAAAATATACTTGACCGGATCCAATTTAGAGATCAACAGGGTTGTATGTGTGAGCATGTATTATCTCAATCGCTTGGCGGCCCATGCGAGTGCACAACATGTCTTCTCAAGCATTGAATAACGCGATTCACAATCTGTAAATTTCTTGCTCAGGTAGTAGATAGCATGTTCTTTCCTACCTGTCTCGTCGTGTTGACCGAGAACACAACCCATGGATCCTTCGAGCACTGTCAAGTACATAATCAGTGGTCTCCCTTGAACTGGAGGTATCAGAATTGGAGGTTCCTGCAAATATCTTTTTATTTTATCGAATGCATTTTGACAATCATCATTCCACCTGACCGTTTGATATTTTCTTAGCATTTTGAAAATCGGTTCGTAAGTGGCAGTTAGGTGAGATATGAACCTTGAAATGTAGTTCAATCTCCCTAGAAAGTCGCGAACTTCTTTCTCAGTTCTCGGTACAAGCATATCTTGTATAGCTTTCACTTTAGCAGGATCAACCTCTATTCCTTTTTCACTGACGATGAAACCAAGCAATTTTTCGGACCGCACGCCGAAAGTACACTTGTTAGGATTCAGTCTCAACCTGAATTTCCTCAGCCTCTCAAATAACTTCTTCAAGTTGATCAGATGTTCCTCTTCTATCTTTGATTTAGCAATCATGTCATCCACATAGCACTCGATCTCTTTATGAATTAGATCGTGGAATAACGTCACCATTGCTCTTTGATAAGTTGCCCCTGCGTTCTTCAACCCAAAAGGCATTACTTTGTAACAGAAGATACCCCACGGGGTAATGAATATCGTCTTCTCCATGTCTTCAGGCGCCATCTTTATCTGATTGTATCCGGAGAATCCATCCATAAATGAGAACACTGAAAACTGAGCGGTATTATCAACCAGCACATCAATATGAGGGAGTGGAAAATCGTCTTTAGGGCTCGCCCTGTTGAGATCTCTGTAATCCACACACATTCTGACTTTGCCATCTTTCTTCGGCACCGGTACTATATTGGCCACCCAGGGAGGATAGTTGGTTACTGCCAGAAAACCTGCATCCAACTGTTTCTGTACTTCTTCCTTGATCTTCAAAGCCATTTCGGGTTTTGTCCTGCGCAGCTTCTGCTTGACCGGTGGGCAGTCCTCTTTCAATGGTAGTCTATGCACAACTATGTCTGTATCTAAACCTGGCATATCCTGGTATGACCAAGCAAAGATGTCAACGTATTCACGTAGCATGACTATCAGCTCTTGCTTTACATCAGCCCGCAGACTCGCACCAATCTTGATCTCTTTCTTGCTTTCCTCTGACCCAATATTGATGATCTCAAGAGCTTCCTGATGAGGCTGAATGGTCTTCTCTTCCTGTTTCAACAACCTAGCCAACTCTTCCGGGAATTCATAGTCTTCATCACTTTCTTCCTCAGCTTGATAGATCGGATTGTCGAAATCATACGTGGGCATAACAGAACCATTTTCAGAGAAATCCACATAATCCAGTCTGCATGATTGGGTTTATGCTTTATTTTAGATTATTTTTGCTTGAAAATAAAAGAAAAGAAAGTGCATTATCATTTTTAATTTCTTTGTGCAAAAATAAAAATAAAGAAAGAGTAAAGGAACACAAATTTGTAAACAAAAACGTCCTTTTATTGATATTTGAACATTATATGAGAAACTATGGTGGCCCTACAAATGGATCCTCACACCTTGGGCAGAGTGTGGGATTTCATGCATTATGAAAGACAAGAATCATTACTCTGAATGGTGTACAACTTGAATGATTTCTTCACTAGACCAATTTTGCAATGCTTCACCCGGAGCCAGTGCATACACCCATCTGTCCAGATAATCTGAGCTTCCAGCACCATCCTCTGTGGCTGAACAGGACTGATTAGGGTGAATAATTCCCCCACTGTTGAAGTTGATTGGTCCACAGAATCGGGGAACTGGCGTCTGGCCCGGTTGGTATCCAATGCCAAACTTATTTTCTTTCACCAACACCTCAATAGCTTTACCCCAACCTTGGGTATTTCCACTTTCCACCACTTCCTTGGCCTGCTTGTACGACGCAATTGATGCACTCGGCCCACCTGGCACATTCGACACCACCGCTGCTGAAGTAGATGCTGGTAAGTTGTTGATATTCAGGGCTTCAAAAGATTGGCACAAAGTTTCATGAATCTCTCCATCCATTTCCACATATTTGAAAGTAGATAGATGACTCACGAATATATCTTCCTCGCCGCAAACAGTAACCACTTGACCCTCGAACACATACTTGAGCTTCTGATGAAGTGTGGAGGTAACTGCGCCTGCTGCGTGAATCCACGGTCGGCCCAACAAACAGCTATAAGCAGGCTGAATGTCCATAACATGAAAGGTCGTCTTGAATATCTGTGGACCAACCTGTATAGGTAGTTCAACCTCCCCAAACACCGATCTTTGGGATCCATCGAAAGCTCTCACAATCAGATCGCTGGGTCTCAGAACCAATCCATCTACTTCAATTTTCATCAGGGCCTTTTTGGGTAACACATTTAAGGAAGAACCTGTGTCAACCAGCACATGCGACAAAACAGCTCCTTTGCATTCAAGTGTGATGTGCAGCGCTTTGTTGTGGTTACGTCCATCTGGTGTCAAATCCCTGTTCGTAAATCCCAACCCGTGGCTCACATTCACATTAGAAATTACCCCCTCCAACTGATTCACTGTAATCTCTTGGGGAACGTATGCCATATTCAGAACTTTCAACAAGGCAGCCCGATGTGCATCTGAACTCATTAACAGGGATAATATCGAAATTTTAGAGGGTGTTTGATTAAGCTGGTCAATGATCTTATAATCACTCTTTTTGATAACCCTCATAAATTCCTCAACATCATTATCAAAATTGACTTTAGGGTCCTCTTCCTGAGCAGGCACCTTGTCATCAACCACCTGTTTTCCTTTTGCTCTTGCAGCGACTTCAACCTCACTCCTTAAAGTCTGGGGAGCAAACAGTCGACCACTCCTAGTAAAACCACTTGGTCCACTGACATTCTCAATGCTAGTACCAACAGCCTCTGCCTTCTGCCGACTTCCTCCCTGATGAGTATCAGTTCCATACTGCCACGGAACTGCCCTATTAGACACATAAGCATCCGATTCAGGAACTATAATCATAACTGGTCTCGGCCTCTCGGGCACGATGATAGCAACAGGCTCTGCAACAGGCACCTGTATCTCGACTGGATTATAGTAAATGGTAACGGCAGAAACATCCTGTTCTTTCTCTACTTTATCAAACTGAAGACTTCCCTCGTCCATAAGATCCTGCAGTCTAACTCTCAACTTACTGCAGCCATTAACCTGTTTCGCACAGCCCTCACAATCAGAACCACACCCAGGAAATACCTGTCCTTTTAACAAACGTTCTTTTACGGTCAACAACGGAGTCTTTACCAAGTTAATGTCGGTGATCAGATTCAATTTCTCACCATCAGAAATAGCATTCATGCTCGCGCCTCCGTGATTAGGCATTGGATTGTCACGAACACTCGGCGGCCTGGAGAAATTAATAGCTTTCACGTCAATCAAGTCCTGAACTATGTGTTGAAAAGCCCAGCACTTTTCTATTGTGTGACCTTGCGCGCCAGAATGAAATTCACACCGAGCACTAGCATCGTAACCCTGAGGTAATTTCCCAGCATCTAGCGGCCTCATAGTCCGGAGTTTAACCAATTTCTCTTTGAGCAATTGTGGTAACAAAGCAGCATACGACATAGGCAAAGGATCAAACTTACGGTCCCTTGGTCTATTATTCTGGAATCGGGGTCTACCTTGCTGATTGGGAGCTTGATGTCCAGCTGGAACCGGAATGGTTACAGCATCCACTTGATGATAGGGCTGAGTCCTGCCTCTGCCCCCTCCTCTATACATAGCGCTGGACTCCCCTTCTCTTTTCCTTGGTCCATTGGCAAAGGGTTTCTTTGAATTTGAAGCAACATCTTGAATCTTACCCAATTTCAACAGACTTTCTATTCGTTCCCCAGCAACGACAATGTCGACAAACCCGGTGGAAGGACATGCAGCAAGTCTATCCAAATACGTCCCTTGAAGTGTACTCATGAACATATCAGCCATCTCACGATCACCCAAAGGTGGTTGAACTCGAGCAGCCAATTCTCTCCATCTCTGTGCGCACTGCTTAAAGCCCTCCTTGTTATCCTGAGTCATACTCTGCAATTGAGTACGATTAGGCGCCATGTCCAGATTATATTGATACTGCTTCAGAAAAGCAGCGCACAAATCTTTCCAACTCCTTATATGAACCCTGTCCAGCTTAATGTACCATTCCAGGGAAGCGCCTGACAGGCTATCCTGGAAAAAATAAATCCAGAGCTTTTGATCCTCAGTGTAAGCGGCAATCTTGCGATTGTAAGCTTGCAAATGTGTTTTGGGACATGTACTGCCGTTATACTTATCCAAAGCAGGAAGCTTGAACTTGGGAGGAATTTGCACACCCTGCACGAGACCCATGTCTTCTACATCAATTCCAAGAGGATTTTGGCTCTCAATAGCCTTGAGTCTTTCATCCAGCCCTTCATACTTCCGGTCGTCATTGTAGAAACCCATGTCATTGTTGAATGCAGTGAACTGGTCCTCCTGACCATCCTCATTATTATCAAAGCCCAGATGTGCCCCACCAGCAGGGATTGTGCCAACATGGGGAGTGCGCACGTTGCGATTTGGGATTTCAGTTTCCAACCTCTGGATAGTGGTTCTCATAGCTTCTTGTTCAATCCTCATGTTTTCTTGACCGGTCCTCAGCTCTTGCTGACCTTGAGCAATCCCCTGCATGAGGTTCATGAACTGTTCCATCCTTCCCCTCAAATCGGCTAACTCCGTCTGAACTTGCTCCATTACTCTTGCTTGATTGCGTCGGGTAGAATATCGGTGAACTGGGGTATCAGCTATTGTGCCTGAAAACCAAATAAAGGTTAGCAGGCGCCTGCAAAAGGAAAACCTGCAATGCAAAATGATATGCAAATGCAAATGCAAAGTTATGTTTGTCATTTCAAAATGCTTTTCATATCCTGATTCCAATCGTAACCAAGAATTCCTGAAGACCAGGAGTCATGATTACTGAGTTTTTCCATGAAGAGATATTCATATACATCGATCACGGATGTCTGAAGACCAGAAATAGTGATTTTGTAGTGTGCTAGTGTGCAGATATCACATCACATATATCTGAAGATCAGAAATTGTGAACAGAAGTAACCCATTTCATACAAATTCCCAAAACTTCTCAAGCACGTTTGTCGTAGTTTCAGCAACAAAATAAAAACAGGCTGTCACATGGATCCATCAACAATTCTGATGGTAACCATTACAAATTACAAAGAAATGACAAAAATCACTAATCCGACAGCTCTACATCCTTCAGCTTCTGGCTGAAGTACTTAATCTCCTCAAACAGGATGCGTGTACGCTGATGATGCAGCTTCTTAATCAGCTCTTTAATCACCGCGTCCCTTTTTCCAATGCATCCTCTAATGACCCCACGTGCATCAGCAAGGCTTCATCTTCATTGGCTCCTTTGCGCCTCTTGATTCCAGCTTGAATTTTAACCAGTTTCAGCTCTGCTGTGACATCTTCAAGCTCCTTGTTGGTGATCTTCAGCTTACCTTCAGCATTTCTCACTTGTTCTTGACTTTTGCCAAGATCTTCTCGATACTTTCTTCTTTCCACGTGTGCTTTCTTCAGTTCTTCATCTTTATCTTTTAGCTGGGCCTGCAATTCGGAGTTCTCAATTCTGACCTCATCCCAAGCTTGACGGAGTTTAGCTAACGAATCCTTGCTTCGGGCCAGCGCCTGCTTCGTAGCCTTATGAGCCTGATTAGTATCATCTGCTCCCAAGGTAAGCTTCCGGAAGTATCGAGCTCTCTCATCAAAATCTTCTTCTTTGTCCGCCAGGGTTTTTTCTGCTTTCAACGCTCTCTTTTCCAACTCTTTGTTGTCAGCTAGAGCTTTCTGAAGACATCTGCTCATTCCAGAGTTCTCTATCTGCAGATATCTAATCATTTTCTTCAATTTCTCGTACTCCTCGGCCGGTACCGTGGAATGTTGATCTGGACATAAGAGAACTTCTCGGGAAAAGGGTAACAACAGCTTTTTGACCTTCATCTCAACCCAGGCATCGTAGTCAGGGTATGATCTGCAGTCTCCTTTGCCGAAAGTCAATTTTCCCTCTCTTTGCCTAAATTTCCAAGCATTTATTACTTCCGGCACTCTTTCGTTCTTGGTCCCTACGAAAAACAGAGAAGCGCTAATCTCTTCATCAGCAGGAGGATGTCTCGAGGCATAACCAAATTGTCTAACTGCCAACACTGGGTTGTAATTAATCCCACCTCTTCTTCCAAGTAGAGGCACATTAGGAAAACTTCCACATTTGACAGTAAGCTCTATCGTCAGTAATTTGGGATCAAACCAAATAATATTATTGGCAGTTAAACCTATCAGTCTCTTGGACCACTTCATTGTCTCAGCAGTTTCTACAAACGCACCAGTCCGGGGTAAATGTTTGAAGAACCAATGGCATAACAATTGGGTGCAACAACTAACCAAACTCCCTCTTGCCTTCTCATTTTTGTAGTGTACGGAGTGATAAAAATCCCCTAGCAGGGTAGGAATTGGATTCTTCGAGACAAACACTTTCAATGCCTGCATATCAACAAAATCAGGCTGACCGGGGAAAAGCACCAAGCCATAGATACAAAGAGCTAACACAGCGTTGTAAGTAGTCCAATTGTTAACCTTGGCAGCTTCCTGAGCTTGTCAAAAAAGAAACTCCAAATGAAATCCTTCATCTCCTTTGAGTCTGCTTAGGCCACTTTTCACAACAAACAAGTCCAGATGCAGGACAGCAGCGATTACTTCAGGGGCAAGAGCACCTTCAGAAAAGTACGGTATAGCAGACGTGATTGGAATTCCCAAAATAAATGAGAACTCCTCCAGAGTGGGCATCAGAATGTAGTCAGGGAATAGGAAGCATCTCATTGATGGCTCATAGAACTATAAGAAGGTATGCAACCCATCCTTCTCATACTTTGTGAATGCACAGACCATCTTAATCAGCTCTCCATACTCCTTCTGAAAAGTGCTGAGAACATCAGAACCAGCCATACCTATCATCTTGTTCAATACACCCAGCTTAGGATCAGGGAATTTGTATGACACATTATTCTTCCTTTTAACCTCAGCATCTTGGGAACTCATGATTGGAATCAGACAATATGGTAAGTACCTGAAAATGACAAACATAACCTGTTATGATATGATTATGCAAATGCAAAAGGCATGTGATCAGGTATCCAGGTGTCGGTGTCTGTGTTGAACTATGTGCACTGTGTCTCTGTACTGAATCTGGCAATATATCTGAGACCAATACTCAAACCACTGTCATAGGATACACTGTCTGTAATAATCATAGAATCACAAGTACGGTATGTAGGAAGCTGGGTTACCTGCAAACCTGTAAACATCCCACCCATACTCACATGTGGTTCCTAGAAAATAAGGCTTGTCAGCTTCGGAGGTTTGAGAAGCGATAGCACATTCAGCCCGTAGGATACAATGCTATGCCAATCAAAGAGGTCGTCCACTGACTCGCCTTAGAAAATAAAGGTCATCCTATACAAGTACCAAAGTGGGCTCTCGGGTGCGAGTGGGTTTGCCACAGAATGTGGTCTGCCACTGTCACCGCTAAAGAGAGACATTTCCACTAAGGTCCTCATGATCGGTCACTAGAGTCGACAGCTCTCTAGATCAACATCCTGGAATACGCAAGATGCGCACGCCATGATGGGTCCCAAGATAGCCTCGTCTAGCTGTGAATTTCGTGATTACCCACGTACACAGATGGCACGTAGGTCCCACTACTCTCCACTCTAAGTCTAAGTGTATACTCGAGCCTGTGTACTGAGCTCATCTCTCAGAAATCCCATCCCGCCAAACAGAAACCAGCACAGTCCAACACAATAGTAATAATATGATATGTAATGCTAAAAAGCAGTAAATAGCCATACAATAAAATGGTAAATATAGCACAACAGTAAACACCCAATGAAAGAAAAACAGACAAGCGCTAGGATTGACTCGCTTAGGATGGACCAGTAATAGGTCAACCTTTCCCCAGCAGAGTCGCCAGCTGTCGCTCCCGGGATTTTCATCCTAGTACAAACGCGAAAGTGGCACCGAAACAGAGTCACCAGCAATGTGTATTTATCCCAAGAGAGGGAAAGGAAACACCGCATAAACCTGAAGGGAAGGAACAGCATGGTCTTGCGACCAAGAGAATGGGTAAGGGAGTCGGTTACGCGAGAGGAAGGTATTAGCACCCCCTCGCGTCCATCGTACCCGATGGGATCCACGCTTGCTTGTTCGATCAAAGGGTGTAAAGGAAAGAATACTGGAAAAAAAGAACTGGAAAAGGAATGGAAAGAGAAAAGAAACAAATGTAGGGAAAATAAAAGGAGTGCTCGAATGGGCCCTACCCCACTGCCTACGTATCTCATCGGGAACATGAGAATCAGAGCGACGTAGTTTCCCTCACCTAGGGAAAAGTTGTTTGTGTTTTTTAGTGGAATACGTCAACGTTCGCGTCCTAGCAGTTTCGGTGTTACGGCTCGCTGTAGGGAGACTTAGGCGTTACCTGTTTGCAGTAGGACGGAAATGACGCATCCTTAAGGAAAGGAGTGAAGAAGATGAGAAAAGAATTGTTTGTTTGTTTTTGTCTTTTAAAGAAGAAGTATTTTGATTATTTTTGTTTGTAACATATATTGTATTTAAGTCTCTCATATAGGATCGAATGTTCAACACATTGACCCAAGATGGGCTATATGCTATACATTCCAAGGAAATGTGAGAAGACCCCCCACTTCCTCGTTCCCACATGAAAGGCCTAAATACAATAGGTGTTATGCCTTTATTAAGTATTTTGTTGATTAAGGGATGAAGAAATGTTTTGTTATTTATATCTTCAACAAATATTGCATTTAAGTCCCTCATACAAGATCGAATGTTTAACACATTGACCCAAGATGGGCTATAATGCTATACATTCTAAGATTATAAGAGAAGACCCCTTTATAATCTTTTCTTATATGAAAGGCTTAAATGCAATGCATGCCTACCTTTATTAGATGTTTTTGAATTTTCTTTAAGAGATGAGAAGAGGGACTCAAGAGAGGAGAGAAAGGTAAAATCTAATGGGGACTAAGACACACCCTAGTGTTATCATGCATGGATATCCTAAGGTTAGTGAGGTTTAAAAGAGAAGAAAGAAACTCCTTAGTGTTGTATGTGCTCCTTGCTTGAAGAGAAGGTAAGGGAGAATGAGAAGAAGAAAAGAAGAAAGCTTAGTATTCTTCTTACTTCTTAATGAAGTTAAGAAAGAACCTAAGAAGGGATGGTGTGCAATTAAGCAAATGATAGCATTACATGTTTCACAATCACACTTTGAAAACATTAAAGGAGTTAAGGGAAAAAGGTAGGATGTGGAAGCATATCCACATCCAACTTACTTACCATTTGCACCTAAAAATGTTAGAAATATCACATATGAACAAAGGATAAGCAAGTAAGCACACAACCAAAGAAGAATCAACAATTAAAGGCTCCAACCACTTAGGGGCAGTAGCTAAAGGTCCCAATTGACTCCTAATAGTAATGCATCTAAATTGGGTGAAAGAAGTGAGGGCAAGTTCTAAGTAACTACCCTTACTTGTGGAAGAAGAAAGAATATGAAGAAGTAAGAAAGATGGTGTTAGAATGGCCAAACAAATCAAGTCAAATCAAGTTCCAGAATTCAAACATGTCTTAAAATGCCCTATAAACGTCAATTACAAGTTACTTAAGTCCATCACAAAAGCATACAATCATTGGTGAATGAATGAAGAAGAGATGAAGTGAAGGAGTTTCATGTTTTGAATGCATTTAAGTCACCTACATGAGATGAAATGATCATACATTTATGGAATGAGTTGAGAATGAATGAGGTCAGTATGTTAACATGTTCAAGATGTAATTGGTCATGCATGAATGAGCATACAAGTATGAATGGAGGAATATAAATGCAAGCCCAAGTCATTTAGGTCAAAAAATATTCACATAAGATGTTCAACTTTGGATGAGCAATCAAAACATGGCAAAATGATGCACCACTGACCAAATATGATTCATGCAAGTCTTAAGGTATCTAAAATAACCTAAAAAGAACCCTCAAACAATGGCACAAATGCCTTTCATCAATTAAAGTTAGGTTCATGCAATTAGAGTTCAATTAGAGGTACCTTAAAGAATAATTCAACTAAAAATAGCTAACCACATCCAAAAATTATAAAACTTGGTCAAGATATTCTACAAACAGAAGCAAAACATGTCACAAAATTTCATCCAAATATCCACAAAATTAGTCATTTAGATTAGGGGTCAAGGAGAATGAAGAACCAAAGTTAATCATGCCAAAGAGTGAAGTCAAAATGTAATGAAAAAAAAAATGTAAAAACATGTAAAAATGGTTTTATGTATTTTAATGTGATATGAAATGAATGCAACAAGAATGGACCAAAAATGTTTAATGGTTTAAGAGAAATAAAAGTTTGAAGTAAAGGTATAAAGATAGAAACAATTTCCAAAAAAAAAAAAAAAGAAAATCAGGAATTAATATGCAAACATTCACAAAATTGGAATTAAAAATAATAGAAAATTACTTTAATATGTCAAAATGCAACATGAATTTTTATGGAATTTTTAAAGATATTTTGGTATTTTTAAAATGCAATTATGAAACGTGTAGAAAAAAGAAAATAAAATAAAAATGCCATATGAATGGGGGGTGTGAACTTAGCAAAATATCAGTTCAAATCAATTGGGCTTGAAAACAAGGAGGTGTGGATAGCATTCTGGCTAAGGTCCAATAACGCGCATAACACAATAGTTATCATGGACTTCCAGTCAACAAAATTGACTCATTACTATCCATTAGATTGAGTCAAGGTCAAGATTCAGTCAAAGTAACCACATCATGCATATCACAGTGCTAGTGCATCATAACAACCATATACACACACGCATGCTACTCATCAGAAAAGTGAAAATGAAGCACGTGACACACACCCTCTCCATTTATTCGCTGGCAACACCACCACCCTTGGATTAAAATAAATCAACGGACACGACTTAATCTGGCATGTAAAACCCTAATAGAACCTCACCGGCCGGAGAGGGACCTCCGGTCACCTTCTTCGGCCACTCTCCGATACTGCAATCAACCAAACCTTCCAGAAATTTATGCAATGCACATCAGAACGTTCAGGAAGTCACATAAAGCATGAATCTAGGCTTAGTTTTCACAAACAACACACGAACAGAGAGAATCGAAGCAATGAAATTAGCCCTAGGTTTTGGATCTAAGCTTCTAAGAAGCTCTATCAACTAGCCAGATGGAGGAATGCTCTTAGTGAGCTCAAATCATCACAACACAAGCTAAACAGAATGTAAATCGTGCCAAGAAAGTTTGAGATATTGAAACCTGAAAATGTAGGAAACTGGAGTTGAAAGAAAACCAGAGAAATGTGCTTCCTCTTTGATCTTCAACTGGCCAAATAAAGGCTCACAAATCCTTGCAAATGTTGATGAAATTCAATATGCAGTGGAAGAAACTTCAATCTCTTCAATGCTACCAAGCTTTAATGTGTTCCAATGCTGCTTGATATTGAAGCTTGAAGATGGATTCAGATGTAGATGATGATGAAATCGTGTGAGAGGGAGAGAAACTGCAGAGAGAGAGCTTACGAATTTCAGAGGAAAAATGAGAATGAAGGGTTGTCCCCTGAAATTGTGAATGAGATTTGGTTATATAGGTGTGGTTAACTGAGTGAGTTTAGTGAGTCCAAGCTTGGTTAAATGAGTTGCCTCTAACTAACTGAGTCAAGTTAGTTAGGGCGGGTTGGAGAGTGGAGCTATGGTGTATGTGAGTTCATGGTGTGTTATAGTGGAGGTGAGAACAAAACAACAAAGCTGCTGTGGCAGAAACTTGTTCCACAAGCTTTCCCTTTCCATTCTCATACATGGCACGTGCTGGTGCATGACACAATGTAGAAATGTTTGGCCAAATGAAGTAAACCAATGCACATGAATGCATAGAAGTGTTTGTAGTAAGACTGAACCAAAATTTGAGCAAGGTCTGTTAATTGCCCAGTGTGACATAGGGTGCTTGGCAAGTGAAATTCTCTCCATTTAGTGAGTGGTTTGATGATGTTTTAGTGTCAAATGAAAGAGGGTGCATCACATAACAGGATTGGTGTGGAAAATGAATTGAAGTAAGGCTTGGAATAGGTTGAAAATAACTCATAACACAAGGGTTTGGGAACTGATAGAAGGCGTGGCAATGAGGTTGGCTGGCCAAGCATCTTAACATGGGTTTTCAGTCATGATCACCATGACTTTGGACCATCATAACCCTCAATCCATTAATCAGATGAAAAAATGATGAACACCAAGTTTGAAGATCACACATAGAGGAACAACTTTCATGTTGGAAGATTTTCCATTTGAGGCCTCTAACCATGATTAATTGGTCAATACATTTGGCCCATCAAGTGTTTGTGAAAATGACATGCGCGCAGGCCTGGCAAGACTTGGTCATGACATGGTTTTGGCCTATTTTCTTCCAACTTTGATCCATCATATCTCCCTCAATTTTTATCCAATGGAGATGTTCTACACATGGATTTGAAGCTTAAAGCAAGACCTTTTATTGTGGCCTGGTGGAATTTTCATTTGATGCTCCAATTTTAAATGGCCTTGGCTCAAAGTCTGGTGCAAAATGGCCAAAACTTGCTATTTTTAGTAACCCTACTTCATCCAAAAATGGCAATTTTCTACATCTTGATTTTTTCATGATTCCTTTGGAGTTTCTTGATCAAATTTTGCACATTGGACACATATAACATGAATTTTATGAATTTGGCCTCAAAAAGTCAAGAGTTGACTTTTCCTCTGATTATTTGACTTGGCCCCCAATTTCCCTGATTTTGATCTTTCTTCCAACTGAACCACTTCTAAAACCAATTGAGAAGCAATTTTCCACACCCATACACTTAGGGACATATAGAATACCAAGGCATTAAGTTTTGTCCAAAAAATCAGAGATACCCTGATTTAATTGGAAACCCTAATTTCAGCCCCCTCTGGTTAGGAGGAAAAAGTGCAGTCTTCAATTTCAAATTCCTCAGAGTATGTTGTGTATCCTCTTAAAGGAAGATTAGGTATGCCACTTGAGGATGATTTTGGATCAATGAGCTATCTCTTTGGAGGGTTTTCCCTCAGTTTTTGAACCTCTTGCATAATGAAAGATGTAGTGCTTCAATCTCCCATTGAATCTCACCTTCTTGAGGTTGTGGAAGATCAATTGGGATAGTATGAGACATGAGAGACCTCTTGGCTTGCCTTGAGTCCACTTGATTGACCTTTTGTGCTTTGAAGGATCCATTGATTGTCCACCTTCCACCTGATCACATGTCCTGATGGTAAGAGGGATGTTATGCTTCATTTTTCTATGTTAAATGCAATGCAATGCTAATGAAGTGGATATGATATAATAATTGATAATGCTACGCTATGATGATAAAAAGGGAGAGAAAATTTTGGGGTATCACAACACCTTACTCTCAAAGTATTCCCAAAATCTTTTGTTGCCAACCATAACCTCAGAGTCAGTAACTGAGTGACACCGGTGAACTGTCTCTTCTGAATCTCCCCTACTACAAGATCCCTTAACCTTCTCTCTGTGAGCCAGGAACAAAACATTTTGAGAATCTTCTATAGGGTCTTCTGATAGATCTCCTTTGCTAGGAACTATGGATTTCTTTACCTTTCTCTTAACTCTTTTACATGGAGATAAAGGCCCAAATCCAATAGATTCTTCAATTTCCTTCCCTCCAGATCCTCTCTCAGGAAACGACGAGAGTTTAGTACCAGAATGGGCCTTAGTATTAACTACGTCCAAAGACACAGAATAAACCCCCTTCACTTGTTGGGCCTTATTACCTTCGTAGGCCATAACCAAGTCATCAAAACATATTAACTTACTTTTAGACTGACCAGAGTTAGAAAGATTCAGAACTCCTTTTGACTTTCCTTCCATGACTTCTAAAAAGCCTGCTATCTTCTCTGAATGGACTTTCCCCTGCCTACCATAGGAAGAAATAGCCTGAACCCTAACACCTGCTTTCTCGGGCGCCTCAACTAACAAGAAATCAGCTTTAACAGATATCCCCTTACTGTCCTCTGACACTGTAAAAGAACCTTTTGAACCTTTAGGGGACTCTACTCCTAAAATAGGACTGAGCCTAGAAGAGTTAGTGCAAACACTATTCTCGTCTTCACCATCATCATCTTTCTCGTCACCGGAGCTCCACCACCTAGAGTTGTCCTTGAACTGAGCGTCCTCAGAATCTGAAACCATCTCTTCGCTCCCATTCTTCACTATGGTTTTGCATACAGATCCTAATGTTTCTTCTATCATTCTAATTTTGTAAACCTTGCCATTGATAGAGACCTTCAAAATATCGTTAATTGTTATACCACATGATGTTCTTATCATAACATTAGTTATATCCATCCTTGAGAAGCTTGATGAGTTCTCCTCACAGCTCACATATTTACCCACCTTTGACGAAAAGAACACAAAGAAAGGTACCGACCACGCATGACAGGGGATGCCGTAAATCCTGATCCACGTTAATCTTTTCGAATCTACATCACCTAGATCCTATCTTCTGACTTCAATAAACCATTGATCAAGCCAGCTTCTAGCACTGTTGATGAGCTCCTCTATCTCCCCCGTTTCACTCTCCTCCAACAAACACAAGTTCGCCCCTGAAAGCACCTGATGTTTGACTAAATTTTGCTAAAATATTCTGATGACAAACTTGAAGAATCTGCAGAAGAAAAAGATGTCGAAGGAAATGTCTCGACATCATGACTGACTTAATAAGCTAGCAGATTTTAATATATTGCAAGAATCAAGGAGAGGATCAAGGTATCACAGGAGAAAAGATTGAAAGCCCAAGACAACAGAAGACTATATAAGGAGACTTAGACCTAGGGTTAAAAATAGTACTTTTTGTATCACTTATAACTTTGTAACCTAGTTTTCTTGTGTTAAATAAGGGTTTAGGGTTTGAGAGTCGGTGGCTCTCTTAGGAGTTGTAAGTTTCCACTCTGCAATATGGGATGCAGAGTGGAAGGCATAGGTACAGGGACACAACCAAAAGCCTGTAGGTAATGGTTATTGTATTGTTCTTGGACGAAGCTTTGAAGCAAGTCCAAGATAAATTGGAGGTCAAGAAACCGTGATAGGTTCTGTAATGGCTAAAGAGAGAGATATCACAGGTTGTGATTAGGATGTGAGTGGGGTATCTCATATCAGGGTTGTAAACATTTGAGTTTAGCCTTGGTAAAGATTTTCATTGGGTAGATGTTAGGTATAAAGTTGTAAACGGGGGAGTTTAGCTTTGTAACAGTTCTACAGATAGTGAAGTCTTCGTCCTGGATTGGTATCCCCCAAATGTAGGTGAATTGCACCAAACTGGGTTAACACATACTGTCTTATTTAACATTCTGCAATTTACAGTTTTGTTATTGTTCTTGACTGACATGATGGATCAGATGTCGTGACATCTGTGATTGTGCAGTTTTGATATTCAAGGTATCAGTCTGCTGTTGCGCCTCTGAGTTTAAATGATTATGTAGCACAATGTCTTGCAATGTGTTAGGACATCTGTTGTCTGCATAGGCCAGAATTTCAGCCTCTAAAGGGATCACCTTTACACCAAAGTATCCTTCTGATTGGAAGCATCTTTGGATTTTGTACGTCATCCCCGGAGATACCACCCTACCTATATAAGCTTTTTTGAATATTGACAAATCTTCACCCTCAGCATCGAATTTCAGATCCCACCACTTCTACGATCCTCCTCCCTTAACCGTCTCTGCAAAAGATTGTTGAAAAGGATTGAAAGAGTTGAAATCGTTACCTCTATGCCGAACTGAGGATTGTTCATCCCAATCTTTAGACTTCTTAAACTTGTTCTTCCAGAAATCTTGTCTACCTTCGTTACTACTGCGCTTTACTTTATCTTCTTGGACCCCTTGATTCTTTCTAAGCTTATCAAACCTTGGGACATTAGCAAAAAAAAGTTTCCCTTCTATGAATATACTATCCAATTTCATACTCATCCTTCTAATGTCTTTGACTCCAAAGAACCTTACAAATCCATACTTTCTTCCTTTTCTATCACGTTTCGAAGGAATGAACACTTCATCCACTTCTCCAAAATCAGTAAAATCTTTATATAAGTCTTTAGCCTTCATGTGATCCGGGAATTCCATAATGAAGAAAGAAGTGGACTCCTTGAACTTGCCTTTACCTCTCCCTGCCTCATCCCATCTCCTTGCATTCTTCTGTTTACCGGTCACCTTTGTCCAGCCTTCTTGCTCTTGCTCCATGTTATCTTAGTCTAACTATTTTCAACTCAAAATTTAAAACTTAGAGAAAATTAAAAATATACCTCTCAATCATTAATGTACCTCCAAATCTCTACTCACATAATCAATCACCCTCCTTTTTGTAAGACTACTTATTTTTATTTAATTTTGTTATTATTGTGTAATTTACTAGTTTCATTTACATTATTATCGTTATTCAATTATAATGCTCAATTTACGCTTTGCATAATATTTATCATTTGATTTGGGTGATTTAATGAATCTATGAGTTTGTTTAACTTGGTGGATTGGATTTTTTTACTAAGGCATTTTGCTAGGAGTGAGAAAAAGTCCCAAATTGAAAAACATCCTCCCTTATGTTTTAACTCAAAATTTGAAACATTGAGATACATAAGAATGTACCTATTATCCATAAATGTACCTCTAAGTTTCTGCTCTTATAATCCGCCTCCCACCTTTTTTTGTAAGACTAATTTTTGTTATTTGATTTTGTTATTAATGTAACACCCCCAATCTATACCCCCAATCCATTAAAGCGGTAAAAGAAAATTCAAAATTTCATCAGAGTACATTTAAATTATCATGGCATAGACGGGGAGAATCACATTATATTCAAACAAACATACAACATCTGCTCGTAAAGATATGCAACTGTGGGGTAGCAATCAACAGAGGAACTCAGTTCCTTACACCCACATTTCAGATTTTAGAATAAAAGCGGAAAATCTAAAACTGAATAACATATATATATATATATATATATATATATATATATATATATATATATATATCATGAAAAGTTTATCATACATCAAGTTGTACATGCACAAGCCAAAAGATATATATACAGTATACAAAATACACAAATATCACAAACGGCCTCCCTAACTACCCGGTGTCACATATCAGAGCCGACCGACAAAAGAATGAAGACGCAAAGCTTCACAAAAAGACCTCCAGCAACTCTAATCTGCAATGCCTCATAGAGCATTATAAAACAGTAGAAGGGTGAGAAAAACAATCATAATATAATTGCATACAATTATATATAACACAAGAATACACGTATATACAATTCTCACCACAACTCACGCCATAATTCAAACACAAGACAACACAATGCATAATTCATATTTCCATCACCAAGGTGTACCAACCCTGCTCAATACAAGTATCACCAACACATATCCATATATCCATTTATCCACAATTCCACACATAAACAGACATTAATGATTTATGCAAATGCAAGAGACCGACACAACGACTCTATGCATATGCACATGCGGTACCGACTTCCATTGTTTCTCATCACTAGTTCACTCAGGAACTCTACTGGAATCATCGCTCGTTACATCACTGTAACTCCCCGTCGGGCATACGATGTCCCCCGTCGCTCACACCCCACACGGGCACACGACGTTTATGGATCGCTCACACCCTACACGGGCACACGACCCGATCGCTCACAACCCACATGGGCACACGATCGTCTATAACCATCGCTTTCAGTCCTTTTATTTTTAAGGATATTCATACCTCTTATTTTTAAGGCTCACGATGTTATAGCAGATTCCCTCTGGAACCCAAACCGTCACTCAGGACGTCGCAACAATGCATATCATGATGCTTGGCATACAATGACTCATGACATTTAGTATGCACACATATATGCATTCATCTCCATCAACAAAATCACACTTTGCACTCATGCCCAAAACAATGCATTTAATTGCCATACGGCCATAAATCATCTCAATACCATCTAAACACATGCATTTACATCATACAACAGCACCTTGCATAATACCCATTAATTACGCACAATTATAACGACAAAAGTCGACAACCGACACTATTCCCGATTTCCGACATAATTAAATCGGCTAACAATTTCTAAATCATCATAATAAGAAAGTACAGCTCAATAGCTACACAACGATACCAAGAATGTAAAAATCGGACAAACGGAACCCAAGTTACGAAAGAAAAACGAAAACGATATTTTGAAAAGCCCCATTTTACCATTCTCCTGGCCATACGCGTATTGCCCTGAGCCATACGCGTATTGCCCAAATTCCTCGCCATGCCATACGCGTATTGTCCAAGGCCATACGCGTATGGGCAGAGACCATTTTTCCCCAAAATTCCCATTTTAATTTCAATACGCGTAGTGCCAACACCATACGCATATTGCCCTGAAATGCTACGCGTATCATACGCAAATGGGCAGATGGCCAAGAAAAGTAACATCACATACGCGTATTGGCCCAAAACACGCCCACGTTACGCATATTGCCAAGGTCCATACGCGTATAAACATGCCCCATACGCGTATGACCTGGAAAAACCAGAAAAATTCCTGCATGTTCTTGCTGTTACGAGTTCAACCCAAAATCCCCCAAATCATCATCCAATACTCAGAAAAACACCAATACAATATCTAACCACAAGTATCTATCATGTACCAACACTAATGAACACTAAAAACATGATTTCCAACACATTTAATCGATTTCTAATCAATTTTACATAATATAGGTTTTACTAAATTTTTCTAATTCAATCCAATAACAATCACAAACACACATACATAATCATATACAAGCATACAATAATTAAGTTTCGCACCCTTACCCGATTAAATCGATTCTAGAAGTTGATTTCTTGAATTTTCCAAGTTTTCTTACTATTTCTCTTCTTCTTCTCTTTTCTCCTCTTTTTCTTTCTTCTCCCTTTCTTTCTCTCTATTTTTCTCTCTTTCTATTTTCTATTTTCTACTTAATGAAAAATATCATGAAATGACCAAAATACCCCCACACTCAAATATCTCGCAAACGTTCCCAGAACCCAATAAAATATCACAACATTGAAAAATAACATATTTTCAGATAAAAGTCGAAAATAAAATAAAATAATAATAAAATAATCAAAACGACTCGATTAAATAAAACACACAAAAACTGGGGCGTTACAACTCTCCCCCACTTAGAAATTTTCGTCCTCGAAAATATACCTGAGACGAACAACTCTGGATACGACTCCCGCATCCGACTCTCCAACTCCCAAGTCAAATTGCCCTCAGCAGTGCCTCCCCACGCCACTTTCACAAGTGCAATATCCTTGCCTCTCAACCGCTTCACCTCGCGATCCAAAACTTTAACTGGTAATACCTCAACCGTAAGGTTCTCCCTTACTTCAACCTCATCCATCGGAATCACATGCGACGGATCTGGAACATACTTCCGAAGCTGCGAAACATGGAACACATCGTGCAAATTCGCCAGATTCGGCGGCAACGCCACCCTATAAGCCACAGCACCCACTCTCGCAGATATCTGGTACGGACCAATAAACCGAGAAGTAAGTTTCTTCGATTTCAACGCACGACCCACACCCGTTACCGGCGTAACCCTCAAATATACATGATCGCCCTCTTGAAACTCAAGATCTTTCCGTCTCCGATCATGATAACTCTTTTGTCTACTCTGAGAAGTCTTCATTTTCTCACGAATAAGCTTCACTTTTTCCGTAGTCTGCTGTACCAACTCCGGTCCAACCACCGTCCTCTCACCAGATTCGTGCCAACACAACGGTGTTCGACACCTTCGTCCATACAATGCTTCAAACGGTGCCATTCCAATACTCGAATGGAAACTGTTATTATACGTAAATTCAATCAACGCAAGATAACTGTCCCACGCACCACCTTGTTCAAGGACACAAGCCCTCAACAAATCCTCCAAAGACTGAATCGTCCTCTCCATCTGACCATCCGTCTGCGGATGATAAGCCGAACTCAATCTCAATTTAGAACCCAACGCCTTCTGTAAACTTTCCCAAAATCTTGAGGTAAATCTAGGATCTCGATCAGAAACAATACTCAATGGAACCCCATGCAATTTCACAATCACACTGATGTAAATCTCAGCCAACCTCTCCAAAGAAAAACTGATATCAATTGGAATGAAATGAGCCGATTTAGTCAGTCTATCAACAATCACCCAAATAGCATTATGCCCTCGCTGAGTATTCGGCAACCCCGTCACAAAATCCATGGAAATGCTATCCCACTTCCATTCAGGAATATCCAACGGTTGCAACAAACCACTAGGCCTCAGATGTTCCACCTTCGATTTCTGACAGGTCAAACATGCATAAACAAACAGAGCCACATCTCTTTTCAATCCAGACCACCAGAAAATCTTCTTCAAATCTTGATATATCTTATTCGCTCCTGGATGTATACTCAGATTACTCCGGTGTCCTTCTTCCAAAATCATCTTTTTCAACTCCGCATCATCCGGAATACAAATTCTACCTCGGAATCTCAAAACACCATTAACATCCACTTGAAAATCACTATTCGTATCTTTTCCGCCCACCAACATCAAATCCACAAATTTCATATCTAGCTTATGTTTCTCACTAACCGTCATCAGAAAATCGTTAGTAATCATCAGCATACCAAGCCTCACGCTATCCGACGTCACTTCACAAACCAAACTCAAATCTCTAAACGATTCCGAAAGTTCCCACTCTTTAACCATTAAAGCGGACATATGTAATGATTTCCGACTCAATACATCGGCTACCACATTAGCTTTACCAGGATGGTAATTTAAGCCAAAGTCGTAATCCTTCAAGAATTCCAACCATCTACATTGCCTCATATTTAGCTCTTTCTGATCAAACAAATATTTCAAACTTTTATGATCACTAAAGACTTCAAACCTTGCACCGTAGAGATAATGCCTCCAGATCTTCAACACAAAAACCACAGCCGCTAATTCAAGATCATGAGTAAGATAATTTTTCTCATGAACTCTTAAATGCCTTGAAGCATAAGCCACAACCTTACCTTCTTGCATCAGAACACCACCCAGACCAATCAAAGAAGCATCACAATAAACCACAAATGGTTCATTAGGATTCGGTAAAATCAAAATCGGAGCTGTCGTCAATCTTCTCTTCAGCTCATTAAAACTTTCTTCACACCGAATATCCCAAATGAATGCTTGCCCTTTACAAGTCAACTGGGTCAAGGGAAGTGCTAGCTTAGAAAAACCTTCAATAAACCTTCGATAATAACCAGCCAAACCCAAAAAGCTTCGAATTTCAGTAACAGATCTCGGAGCCTCCCGTTGTAGAACTGCTTCTACTTTAGATGGATCCACAGAAATACCATTACCTGAAATTACGTGTCCAAGAAAACTCACCTCCGACAACCAGAATTCACACTTGGACAATTTGGCAAAAAGCTTCCTTTCTTTGAAAACCTGCAAAACAATACGCAAATGTTCTGCGTGCTCTTTCTGAGACTTAGAATAAATCAAAATGTCATCAATAAACACAACGACAAATCGATCTAAATGCTCGTGAAAAATATGATTCATGTATTCCATAAACACACCTGGCGCATTAAAAACCCCGAACGGCATCACCGAAATTCATAATGACCGTAACGTGTCCTAAAAGCCGTCTTTTGAATATCTTCTTCCTTCACCCTAATCTGATGATACCCTGATCTCAAACCAATCTTACTGAACACACAAGCACCAACCAACTGATCCATCAGATCATCAATCCTTGGAAGAGGATACTTATTCTTAATCGTCACCTTATTCAACTAGCGATAATCAATGCACAACCGCATACTACCATCTTTCTTTTTCACCAATAAAACTGGAGCACCCCAAGGAGAAACACTAGGTCTTACAAACCTCTTTTCCAACAACTCATTCAACTGTTTCTTTAACTCACCCAACTCAGATGCCGACATACGATAAGGTGCCATAGAAACAGGTCTAGTACCAGGAACTAGATCTATAGAAAACTCCACCTCTCTTTGGCGGCAAGTCCGAAATATCCTCAAGAAACACTTCCGGAAATTCACACACAACAGGAAACACATCAAGCGAAACTTGACTATCCCCAGTCAAAGATGCAAACAATCCAAACAACTGAGCTTCATCCGCCAAAAGTCTCTTCAACTCTTTGGTAGATAAGAAACTCGAGTCTTCGTCTTCCTCAAGAGAAGGAAACTTTACCAGCTTATGATAACAATCAATATGAACTCGATTGAACTGCAACCAATTCATTCCCAAAACCACATCTAAACCCTCCAACGGCAAACACACCAAATCCATCTCAAAGTCTTTACCATAAATGGTCAAAGGACAACTTAGACAAACCAAAGAAGTAGTTACTGACCCCATTGCTGGAGTATCAATAACCATCTCACCACCCATCAAAGACAACACGAGATTCAAACACTTCGCGCACTCAGACGAAATAAATGAATGAGTCGCTCCAGTATCAATAATAGCAACTAAAGGAGTACTATTAATAAAACAAGTACCTCTAATCAGACGATCTGCACTTAAAGTCTGAGTACCCGCCAAAGAAAATACCTTCCCACTAGCTGGAGCTTGCTTCGGTTTCTGACACTTCGTACTAATATGACCAGGTTCACCACAGTTGAAACACTTAACCACATTCTTCCTGGCACAATCAGCTGCAACATGTCCTACACCTCCATAATTAGTACACTTCCTCAAATCTTTCCTGCACTCAAACTGACGATGCCCCAACTCACCACATTTATAACACCTCAGAGGACCAGACATTCCTCCTCCACCTGACCTTTTCTCAAAATTTCCCCTTTGTTTACCCTTATCCGCTGGTGTCACATAAGGACCACCACAGAACTGTTGCTTCCCTTTCCTCTTGCTCACACTCTTGTAATGAGTAGAACGAGCCTTACTATCCTCCTCATAAATCCTACAACAATCCACCAAATCAGAAAACCTCTGAATCCTTTGATATCCAATCGCCTGCTTTATCTCAGGACGCAATCCGTTCTCAAACTTTACACACTTGGAAAATTCCGCAGTCGCTTCAGCATAATGAGGATAAAACTGCACAAGTTCCACAAACTTAGCAGTATAATCAACAATAGACATATTACCTTGTTTTAGTTCCAAAAACTCAATTTCCTTCTTTCCTCTCACATCTTCAGGAAAATACCTCCTCAAGAACTCCCGGCTAAAAGCTTCCCAAGTAATTTCTTCCTCCTCTGCAGCTTCTAACACACGACGAGTACCTACCCACCAGTCATCAGCTTCTTCTAGTAACATGTGAGTACCTAGTCTCACCTTCTGATCTTCAGCACAATCCATCACTCGGAAAATCCTTTCAATCTCTTTCAGCCATATCTGTGCACCATCAGGATCATATCTTCCTTTGAAGATAGGCGGTTTATTCTTCCTGAACTCATCGTTACCTGCAGCATTAGGGGCACCCTGCACAGCACGAGCCATAGCCTGCATAGCAGCAGCCAAAGTAGCATCGTTCCTACCAGCCATATTCTGTTCATTTCCAATAACAGAAACTATGGTTAAACAAACAGCTCATCCAAACGCCAAGACCGACAAGGACTGACACGGACTGGCTCTGATACCACTTAATGTAACAACCCCAATCTATACCCCCAATCCATTAAAGCGGTAAAAGAAAATTCAAAATTTCATCAGAGTATATTTAAATTATCATGGCATAGACGGGGAGAATCACATTATATTGAAACAAACATACAACACCTGCTCATAAAGATATGCAATAGTGGGGTAGCAATCAACAGAGGAACTCAGTTCCTTACACCCACATTTCAGATTTTAGAATAAAAGCGGAAAATCTAAAACTGAATAACATATATATATCATGAAAAGTTTGTCATACATCAAGTTGTACATGCACAAGCCAAAAGATATATATACAGTATACATAATACACAAATATCACAAACGGCCTCCCTAACTACCCGGTGTCACATATCAGAGCCGATCGACAAAAGAATGAAGACACAAAGCTTTACAAAAAAACCTCCAGCAACTCTAATCTGCAATGCCTCATAGAGCATTATAAAATAGCAGAAGGGTGAGAAAAACAATCATAATATAATTGCATACAATTATATATAACACAAGAATACACATATATACAGTTCTCACCACAACTCACGCCATAATTCAAACACAAACAACACAATGCATAATTCATATTTCCATCACCAAGGTGTACCAACCCTGCTCAATACAAGTATCACCAACACATATCCATATATCCATTTATCCACAATTCCACACATAAACATACATTAATGATTTATGCAAATGCAAGAGACCGACACAACGACTCTATGCATATGCACATGCGGTACCGACTTCCATTGTTTCTCATCACTAGTTCACTCAGAAACTCTGCTGGAATCATCGCTCGTTACATCACTGTAACTCCCTGTCGGGCATACGATGTCCCCCGTCGCTCACACCCCACACGGGCACACGACGTTTATGGATCGCTCACACCCCACATGGGCACACGATCATCAATAACCATCGCTTTCGGTCCTCTTATTTTTAAGGCTATTCATACCTCTTATTTTTAAGGCTCACGATGTTATAGCAGATTCCCTCTGGAATCCAAACCGTCACTCAGGACGTCTCAACAATGCATATCATGATGCTTGGTATACAATGACTCATGACATTTAGTATGCACACATATATGCATTCATCTCCATCAACAAAATCACACTTTGCACTCATGCCCAAAACAATGCATTTAATTGTCATACGGCCACAAATCATCTCAATACCATCTAAACACATGCATTTACATCATACAACAGCACCTTGCATAATACCCATTAATTACGCACAATTATAATGACAAAAGTCGACAACCGACACTATTTCCGATTTCTGACATAATTAAATCGGCTAACAATTTCCAAATCATCATAATAAGAAAGTACAGCTTAATAGCTACACAACGATACCACGAATGTAAAAATCGGACAAACGAAACCCAAGTTACGAAAGAAAAACGAAAACGATATTTTAAAAAGCTCCATTTTACCATTCTCTTGGCCATACGCGTATTGCCCTGAGCCATGCGCGTATTGCCCAAATTCCTCGCCATGCCATACGTGTATTGCCCAAGGCCATACGCGTATGGGCAGAGACCATTTTCCCCCCAAATTCCCATTTTAATTTCAATACGCGTAGTGCCAACACCATACGCGTATTGCCCTGAAATGCTACGCGTATCATACGCAAATGGGCAGATGGCCGAGAAAAGTAACATCCCATACGCGTATTGGCCCAAAACACGCCCACGTTACGCGTATTGCCAAGGTCCATACGCGTATGAACATGCCCCATACGCGTATGACCTGGAAAAACCAGAAAAATTCCTGCATGTTCTTGCTGTTACGAGTTCAACCCAAAATCCCCCAAATCATCATCTAATACTCAGAAAAACACCAATACAATATCTAACCACAAGTATCTATCATGTACCAACACTAATGAACACTAAAAACATGATTTCTAACACATTTAATCGATTTCTAATCAAATATACATAATATAGGTTTTACTAAATTTTTCCAATTCAATCCAATAACAATCACAAACACACATACATAATCATATACAAGCATACAATAATTGAGTTTCGCACCCTTACCCGATTAAATCGATTCTAGAAGTTGATTTCTTGAATTTTCCAAGTTTTCTTACTATTTCTCTTCTTCTTCTCTTTTCTCCTCTTTTTCTTTCTTCTCCCTTTCTTTCTCTCTATTTTTCTCTCTTTCTATTTTCTATTTTCTACTTAATGAAAAATATCATGAAATGACCAAAATACCCCCACACTCAAATATCTCGCAAATGTTCCCAGAACCTGGTAAAATATCACAACATTGAAAAATAACATATTTTCTGATAAAAGTCAAAAATAAAATAAAATAATAATAAAATAATCAAAACGACTCGATTAAATAAAACACACAAAAACTGGGGCGTTACAATTAACGTTTAATTTACTACATGCGTTGTTGTTGTTATTATTATTATTATTATTATTATTATTATTATTATTATTATTATTATTATTATTATTTTCTTTGTGTTGAGTTGTAATTCCTTGTGTCGAAGCAGTGTAGCTCGACAGAAACAAAGAACAGACGAATTGTGATAATGTGTGTCGAGTTGTAATAGTGTGTTGAAGTGTCGAAGGAGGTTCCTTCACACAGGATTTCGACTTAGGCCTATTTTAGTAATGTTAACTATTTTGGACTTTTATAGTTTTGGTCTTGGCTTAGGATGCAAGCTAACCTAAATCTATAAATAGGGAGAAACCCTTTTTTTTTTGTAAGAGGAAGTAGAACAGACTCAGATTTGAGAAATTGTATTCACAGTTTGCAGTTGCAAGTGAAATAACAGAATTTTCATAGTTTGTGGACTGAGAGTTTTCTGCAGAAAAATTTGTTCATCTTCTTCTCCAACGTTTCTCTTTCTTTTCTTTCTCAACCCTTTCTTTTCATTGTCATCGCGTGTTTGTTAAACAATCTTGAGATCAAGATTGAATAGAAATTCCCAAAAAAATTTGGGTTAATTCCAACACTTTGCACTTAACATTTTTTTATACAAAACTTTGCACTTAACATTTGTGATTTGATTTAGGTGTTTTTGTTAAAAAATTAGAATTCATTATTTTGTTTTTGTTTGATGTTAATATTTGTTCTTAAGATGATTTTGAATATAAATAATAACCATACATAATAATAATTTTGTGTTACTGTCATTTAGAAAAAAATATATCTTTATTTTATACAATTTGATTATTGGATTTGTTGAGTTTGTTAGTTTGATTTTGGCGTGTGTATTAAAATTTTGTTTAGATTTTATAGAAAAATGCTTCTTGGTACGAGGCGGATATTACACAAGATCTCAAATTTTAAATATTGACTCAAATTTTAAATATTGACTATCGGACATAGAGGCTCTAAAAATTTTAGATGACTCAGACAAAAACCAACAATAGCCTTCCAATAAAATATATATTACACTATATTTTTCTTTTTCTTTCCCATATATTTTGTTACCACTTTAATTCACTAAAAGAAAAAAAGGAGATTTACGACACTTGAGTTGCGACAGTTATCACAAAACCGTCCTTATTTCTGGATTGTGACGGTTGGCACGACAGTTAGAGTCAACTGTCGTAGATTTTTTGCGACAGTTATCAAAAAACCGTCCTTATTCCTGGACTACGACAGTTCTCACGACGGTTTGAGCCAACCATCGCAGGTTTTTTAGACATGTTGTATAAAATGATTGCGACAGTTACCAAAGAACCGCCCTCTTTCCACACTCGATACAGTTAAGGCGAACTGTCGCAATTACTTTAATCAATCATAATCACTATTTTTTTATTCCTTTAATTTCTCACTTTTTTCTTTCATTTTTATTTTCTAACCTTTTCAATTTTATTAATTAATTTTAATAAATAATTATTATAATTATTTATGTACAATATAATAGCAATATCTGTATTACAACATTCTATAACCAGTGACAGATCTAAAATTATTTGTTTGTAGAGACTAAAAATTTATGTATTTTAAATAAATAAATTACTATAAAAATTTATAAAATATAATTATAGTAAAAATTTAAACTCAAAATACATAAATTTTTTAGAAATTATAGTTAATTTTATTAAAATATTTTATATATCAAAATTAAACTATAAAAATTAAAATACTATATATATTCAAAATAAAACTTTAATTTTAGAAAAAAAATTAAACTCAAAATATTATACCCAAAATTAAAGTATTAAAATTAATAGAAGCTGATTTTGTTAAAAGCAGCCCTGGAGCTGGAGATTGTCCTTCCGATGGTCTTCCTGAGTTTGCGCTTGTTGGGAGATCCAATGTCGGGAAATCGTCGCTTCTTAATTCTATTGTGCGACCCAAGAATCTTGCTTTGACTTCGAAGAAACCTGGTTGGTAACTTATTGTTGTAGTTCTTTCAATATTGTTTTTGAATCTGTGAAATTTGATGTTTTTTTTAATCATTTTTTGTAGGGAATACGCAATTAGTTAACCATTTTTGTGTGAATGATAGTTGGTACTTGGTTGATTTGCCTGGTTATGCGTATGCATGACTTGACCCTTTAATTCTCACTTTAGGTTACACATTTGAGATTGGGGCTTAGGATTAGATTTGATATGATCATATTATTTTGTTTATAGTTTGCAAATAGAATTTAGAACTTAGTGTAAAACTTCGTAACAGTAGGAATTCGTTGTAGTTTTACTTCTTTTGGATTCTATTAATTACTCAAGGTTGGAAATAGTTTCATATGAAAGGGTTTATACTAGGTTTTACATATTTTCTGTTTGTAATTGAAGAATTTTGTGTTTTAGGTTGAAGCTAGATGTGAGAGAATTAGAAATTCACTTGGTTGTGTTCAAATTATACCTTATATTCTTGATGGTCTCAAGCTGTAATTTCTTGATTTTATGCTCATTATAATGCCCAGTACATGTTTGATAAAATGCTACTGAGAAAAACATACTACATTATTTTTCTTTAATGGTTTGCTGCTATTTTTTCATTGAATGTAGTTATAAGAATATGATTCTTCTTTGTTGCAGCTGCTCATTGTGTTTGTGGTTCAACGAAGAGAAAATTCTCGGTGTAATATCTACAGAAAGGTGATTACACTATTCTTATTGGAGATTGGTACAAATCCAATCACACTGTACGTAACTAATCATTTTGCTATATATTCTGCTGCTCATTATTTTGGTTCAATTCTTCTATAGATCATAATAAATATTGTTTGTATTATCATGTTATAATAGGATTTGAAGGCCCAACTTGATAATGGTAAGAAGTTTCCTTTTCCTGATGGCGTCCTTATTAATGGCCGTGGCTCTTGAGGATCATCTTTCAATGTCGAGCAAGGTACTCATTTCACATCACATTAAATGCTCCATGCCATTTTATTTCTTACTTAATTTGAGTCTCTCATGTTACAGGAAAGACTTACAGGCTTAGAATATCAAATGTCGGCTTGGAAAATTCACTCAATTTTCGCATACAAACCACAATTTAAAGCTGGTAGAAGTTTAAGGAACATACACCCTTCAAACCACGTACTCCTCCCTTGATGTTCACGTTGGTCAATCATACTTCGTTCTAGTTATGGCAGATCAACCAGGTCAAGACTATTACATTGTTGTTTCCTCTCGGTTTACTTCTCCGGTACTAACCTCGACCGGAGTTCTTCGCCATAGCAACTCTGCAGGCGCAGTTTCAGGCCCACCTCCTGGCGGTCCTACATTCCAAATTGACTGGTCCTTGAACCAGGCCCGTTTTATCAGGACAAACCTGACAGCAAGTGGACCAAGACCAAATCCGCAAGGATCATACCATTATGGCATGATAAACACAACGAGAACAATCGTACTTTCAAGTTCAGCTGGACAAATGAATGGAAAGTGAAGATACGCGATTAACAGTGTATCTTATATTGCCCCCGACACACCTCTTAAGCTAGCTGACTTCTTCAAGATATCAGGTGTTTACCGTCCCGGAAGCATCTCTGATAGACCAAGTGCCGGCGGTATATACACGGACACTTCTGTTATGCAAACTGACTACAGAGCATATATAGAGATTGTTTTCCAAAACGACGAAGACATTCTCCAAGGCTACCATTTTGATGGCTACTCTTTCTTTGTGGTTGGGTGAGTATGCTCTATCTCTGCACACATATACATCATTTTCATAATTTCATTTCAACAGTTAGTAATAAAAACAATGTTTTGAATTTTATGATTATGCAGTATGGATGGAGGACAATGGACAAGTGATAGCAGGAAAGAGTACAATCTTCGAGATGCAGTTTCGCGTTGCACAACTCAGGTATATTCAAAGTCATGGACTGTTATATATATCCAACTCGGGTATATCCAAAGGTGAGTTTATATGTCTCTCTAGTACTACTGCCTAATCAGTAGCAAATTTTTATGAAATCACTAGTGACACTTTCATTTTGTTGAAGCTTAGTCAAAATTACTGTGGTACACACAGTAGTAATTTTGCCAAATTCAATGTTTAATGTTTATCAAGTTTGTTATGATTAACTAAGATCTTGATGATGTTTGGTTTTGATACTATGGTGTTGTTTCTTCTTTAGGTTGTCCCTCATATAACTGATGTTATTAAAGATTGGATAGAAAGAGTGGCCCACAAACTAGTGGTCTCCAGGTAAATTATCTGTTACCTTTTTGTTAATTCAGTTAGTTTAATGCTATAACAATGAGATCGAGAAACTTTGAGAGTTATGAAGTTTTTTTGTTACAGATTCAGCTGAATTACTTTGACCTTGGAAGTTCGTCAACGTCTTCGTTTATCTCTTGTTCTGATCAAAGGTGTAAGAATGGAGTTCAGTCGTCGGATAGCAGCTGTTCCAGCCGGAACAATCAATGCACTTATATATTTTAGTATGGAGATGGTAGCGGGACATCCGACTATTATGTGTCAGACTTGATGCATTTTGCTAGTATTTCTGAGGAATCGTTGTCGTCAAATTCATCGGCGCCTGTGCTTATTGGGTGAGTATGAAGTTAGATTCATATTTAGACTTTGCTTAGATAAAATTATTTTCGCTTAAACTATAAGCTATTTTCATAAGCTATCTTAAAGAGTTTGTTAAAATAAGTTAAAAACAGCTTATGGACATGTCATAAATTGTTTCCTTAAGCTCTAGCAAATAATCTCGCAAGAGATAATGTTAGTAGATAAGCTCAAATAAGTCAATCACGACAGTACCTTACCTTTTTTTTTTCTTTTTCATATTTTTTGATTTGAATTTGGAAAGCATTATCTTCTATATTGTGCTGTGGAATGGAACAGTTGTAGCAACCAGCAGAGTGGGGCAACAGGGCATGTCTGTGATTTCTCAGTTCTCTTCACAAGGAATATCACCAAGAGTATTCTCACACTGCTTGAAAGGAGATAGTAACGGTGGCGGCATATTGGTTCTTGGTGAGATTGTGGAGCCAAACATAATTTATAGTCCACTCGTTCCGTCACAGTATGTTCTTCCATTGAAATTAAATGCTACATTTTATCTATTTTATGTACATATTCTCGTTGTTTATCATCTTAAAGCTCTGGTAAATGTGTTAATGTCAAAATTTTATTTGTATTGAAATGGCCATTTTCTTGGATTAAAAGTTGAAACATTAAGCTTAGTTCTATGGTAAATATGTCAGGCCTCATTATAATCTAAATCTGCTGAGCATCTCTGTCAGTGGCCAAATTTTGCCGATTGATTCTGCTATCTTTGCTACATCAAATGATAGAGGCACCATTATTGATTCTGGAACAACTTTGGCATACATTGCTGAACAGGCTTACAATCCCTTTATCAATGCGGTGAGTTTCACTTAGGTAATTTCCTTTCGTCCAATTGATCAATAACGGATATTGCTTTGATTTATCTATATATTAACGAAAATGTTGTGTGTAGATTACCGCTGCCATCCCACAATCAGTGCGCACTGGTCTTTCCAGAGGAAATCAGTGTTACTTAGTTACCACCAGGTTAAAATGGAAATGTTCATAGATATTTAATGGATTATTTAATGACATATTTTTAACCCAATCGAATGCTTAAAATAGATGATCTTTCTCTGCTTCTTTCTGGCCATACTGTGTTTAACAGCCTTGACATGTTTCCTCAAGTAAGTCTGAACTTTGCTGGTGGTGTGTCTCTCATTTTAGGACCACAAGACTACCTTATAAAGCATAATTATATTATAAGTATTCAAAGTTTGATTTCGTACATCGCTGGCTTCTTTGACCAAATAAAATAAATGTTTTTTTTTTGTCACAAACATGTTACTGATATACTTTCGATTTTTTTTCTATTATGAATGTTATCTCACTAGTTGAATGATATAAAAACCTGTTGGTTTTACAGGGAGATGGATCAGTTTGGTGTATTGGATTTCAGAAAATCCCAGGTCAAGATGTAACAATTCTAGGAGGTAATTGTATAATACCAGTTGGAAACTTTATTTTCCGTCCTACTTCAACGCTGTTCATTTATGTGATGTACTGAAAATATACATAGAATAAGTTTTGCATTTGATTGAAGACTGTTAAACTAAAATAGCTGAATCTTGAAGATTTATTAGAAAGATAGGTCTTATGTTAATTTATGATACTACTAACAACACTATTTTTTCTGGCAGACCTTGTATTGAAAGACAAATTTTTTGTCTATGATCTTGCTGGTCAACGCATTGGATGATTGAAAACTTCATACTCTTTGTTTATTGGAATTGTATACATACATATCTTTGTGTTTTCTAGACTCACGATTTAATGTTTGTGTTTATTGTGTGAATATCATGAAGATTGATGATTTCTATTAGGGTTAATACCTATTTTCCCCCCTGCCATATGGGCGTGTTTTGAAAAACCCCCCTGCGAAAAAAAAAGTTACAAGACTGACCTTAACAAATTTTAAAAGTTTTGATTTAAACCTTTGTCAGGCCACATCATCAAAAATGCTTATGTGGCAATCATTTTTTTAATTTTTAATTGGAACATATTGTCACATCAATTAATTAGGACATGCAATGACTATTTTACCCTCAAGCACTTTTTCTTTTTTTTTTTATTTTATTTATAATTTTTTTATTTATTTAATTTTTGAATAAATTTATCAAATGCACGTATTAATATTTTTTTTGAATTATTATTTTAAATTTATCAAATAATTTTTTTTTCAAATTGTTATTTTAAAAATTATTTAAATTGAGCCAAGACCAATAGACACAAGACAAACTCCACCATTGTTTTTGGAACATGTGATATTTCATTTACAAACTAATGTACATGTAAGTAATATATACACTAAATTCATTGCAAAACTATCCGATGTGGGACAAACTCCACCATTGTTTTCTCCATCCCAACATGTCTGAAGAACAAACTCCGTCATCACCCATTCTCAAAGCACCACTTCTACCTCTTCATGAACCAATCCAACAAACACAAAACAATTCCTTTACAGTCACATCATCCACTTCTACCAGATCCCACGTTTCACCTTGTTCATCCCTCTTTTCATACAGCCATCTCCCTCACGCTCTCAAATGCTACAGCGGCAACGACACAATCCTCCGCCACGCCGGAATTCATCACCGGCATCGGTGAATTTCAATCTGAATCTCAACTCAACTCAAATCCATCGTTTCAATTCTTCCGTGTTTTTAAAATTCGAACTCCATGCCACAAAATGGAATTAGACGGTGACGAATATCAATCCTTTTAGTTACAGAAATGCATATACTGCTCTTCTGTAGTTCTACTTGAGAGTCCTCTCTCACTTGTTCAGCCAAAAAATAAAAGAAAGCATTGCTACTCTTGCAGATAAACGACATGACTCATTTTCCTTTTCTCATAAATAATACATGTATCCTTATAAAAAACATATATCGGTATATCATCATTTTTGTGCAATCTCTTTATTTGTGCTTTTGCTAAACTAGTATGGCTCAGAGTACCTGTGTTCTGGTACAGGAATGACATATTAATTATATGAAAAATAATAAGTAATTGGAATCATGAGATAAATACAATTTCATAAATACTACTCTGAAGTTTTCAACATAACTCTGTAAAATATATCAAGCAAGTAAAACTCACAAAAGATGGTACAAAATTTGAAGGTTGTTTTATTTAGTAACAAACCAATCAACTTATTAGTGATTAATTATTATCAAAACTTGGTCTTTTGGTTGAACTAGCTTGTGAGATCACCTCATTGCAATGCAAGATCAATAAGCACCCAAGGTTAAGTTACAGCAACAAATTTAGGAGAAAAAAAAAGTTGTTATTATACATACAGTTATCATACATTATAATAAGAGCTTGTATTTAGCTCATTACAATTTAAAACAACCATTTAAAGATAACTCATACATTATATATTAAAATTCTATAGTTATCATATAATTAATGTCTCGCTTGCATTACCGCAAGTATATTTATTCTGTGATTTAGATTTAGTTACCTTTGTGCAAGTATATTCATTTAGTGTTTTAGATTTAGTTGCCAAGTATTTTTAATGTTTGACTAACTGAAGCGATATGTTGCTATATTTTTCATGTGCTTTTCTCTTGGCTTCTTCGCAGAGAATAAGAAGAAGGAGAACATGCAAAAGACGAATTCATGCTCATGCACTATCCTCTAGATTAGAAAACACACCTTGTGGTTCCTCTGGAGGATGATGGGTAGGCAGTGAACTATCCAATGGTATTTTTAATTTCTAGTTTACATTGGACTCAATTGTTGTAAAGATGCATGAGTGATTTCTGAACTTGGTTTTCCATTGCAGGTGAAATGTGGAGTTGAAGTGATGGAGTTGAAGTTGATTAAGTGGGTTTGGGTGTAATATAAGTCCCACATTGAAAGTATTGAACATACTAGTAGTGTTTATATATCAAACACACACTCATCAATTTGAAATGAAATTACACCAAAATGGGTAGGAATGGCTTAGGAATGGGCTTACACCAAAAGGGGTAGGAATGGGCTTAGGTCCAAATTTAATATTTTGATAATTTAAATAAATAAAATTAATACGAAAATTAATTAAAGAAAAAATTAAATAAATAAAAAAATTATAAATAAAATTTTAAAAAAAAAAAAGTGCTTGAGGGTAAAATAGTCATTGCATGTCCTAATTAATTGATGTGGCAATATGTTCCAATTAAAAATTAAAAAAATGATTGCCACATAAGCATTTTTGATGATGTGGCCTGACAAAGGTTTAAATCAAAACTTTTAAAATTTGTTAAGGTCAGTCTTGTAACTTTTTTTTTCGCAGGGGGGTTTTTCAAAACACGCCCATATGGCAGGGGGGAAAATAGGTATTAACCCTTTCTATTAATGTAATCGACAATAGCTGTATTCTGAATCCTAAACTGAGTGCAGATTTTTTTTTAAATATTTGCAACTTGCGGCGGTTCAAACCACCACAATATACCTTAGTTTTTTTTTAAATATTTGCAACTTGCGGCGGTTTAAACCGTCACAATATACCTTCGCAATCAACAATGAAAACAAAAATCATTAAGCAAGTTAAGACGGTTGGAAACCGTCACAATATGGAGATTACGGCAGTTAGCTACCCGTCGTGAAAATAACGACGATTTGTACGACAGTTTTCACAACCGTCGCAATACGACCTCGCGACACACCTTTCCGCGACAGGGCTGAAATCGTCGTAACTTACGAATTGCGACGGTTCTAATCGTCGTAATCTGCCAAAATGAACCGTCGCAATTTTCCAATTTTCTTGTAGTGATTTATTTAGTTGGAAAATCATTTATGATATAAATACCACCCATGTTTCTTAGGCACCACACGAATTTCCGCTTTTGCCCCCTGATTCCGGATGTGCACACCCAGACGCACCAATTTTTTAAAAAAACGTTGATGTGTTCCGGATGTGCAAATCCGGAAAAATTCCTGATCTGTAGATCCAGAAAATAGCATAACTTTATTTTTTTTTAAAACCAGTTTTGTTGGTTGGTCGTAGATGTTAATATATCGTTGCAACTTAATATACATTCGAAAACATCCATATATAAAATAAATTGATATATATACATAATAATACTCCTGTCAAAATACAGTACATAAATGTAATAAAAATATAATACATCAAACAAAAAACTACTGTGTATGGCGAAGGATCTGTCCTGGCTCCCCTGCTCCTCTGTCCCTACCCGCCGTCCTGGCTCGATGTCTGCGGTACTGAAGTGCCCCTCAAGCAATCTCAATAATCCTATCAACGGCAAGTCTGCCACCAGAGCCCTCAGGGAGGTGACCATCTGTCGTGGCCTGCCGCGCTATCTCCTCTATCTCACGACAGCGAGGTAGGTCATCCTGAGTATGGTCCAGCTGAGATTGCCGCTCCTCTAATATCTCCTGATGAGCAGGTCTCGGTGGAGATCCCTCAGGAGTGGGCACCATGCATGGGTGTGAGACGGTATAGAACCACATTATGTACCCGGCCGCAACGCTCAAGTCTCTCAGCGCTCTGGTCGCCCGAGCCTCTTCTGGTACCAAGTGGGATTGGAAGTCAGCATATAACTCATCTATCTGCACGCGGATCAAGCCTAGAGGAGCAGATTCATGAGGCATCCTGGGTATCATCTGCGTGTAACCGAACTGACGCAAGACGCGCTCCGACAGGTATCGAGCAGTAATGGTCGAACTGCATGCCAACCATCCTGAGAACAGCGAAACCTCATCGAACGGGCGCGTCACACGGTGATCGTCGAGTGTGATCGTGAGCTTGCTGTACAATAGATGAAATGAGGATGTCTCAGGGTGTCATCTCTCAACAAAGGCCATCAGCATACCGTACATGATCTGGGGATACCCAATCGTAAAAAGGCCTCCGAGACCAGAGGTAGCAAGTGCAGACGTGAACCACTCATCCCTTGGCAGCGCCGCAATCATGTCTATAACCTTGCCCCCATGGTTATAGAACTTCTGGGAATCCTTCTCCTGAAAATTTCCAAATAAAACCATGTTACAAATGAACATATTTTCAACGAAAACAATTCTATAAATAAACCGAGAAAGGTTACCTGTCATAGCCAGACATATCTGGCAATATGCTCAGAGTACCCCACGAGTAGGGACATATCAGACGGTCCTCCGGGGTAACCGTCCAGCTCATCGAAATCGTCATCGACATCACCACCCTCATGTGCTGGGTGATCACCCTCAGGAACAGGAACAGGGGATGAAATAGGAGCAGCTGATGGAGCTGGAGTCTCCCGACGACGCCTGCATGCGGGCTAGGACCCTAATGAACCAGCAGTAGAAACATGACGCCTCCGAGATGTAGAATCGGCGACTGACAGGGGAGTGGCCTGAACCTGTGATGTGGAAGGCTGTGGTGTAGGATGTCCCTCAGCTGTAGGGGCTACCCCAACTCCCTCTGCGCCGGAAACCTCGGTTGTAGACTGTGTCCGCTCACGTCGGACAGATGCGTGCTGAGCTGTCCGTCCATGTATGATACGATCGTCTTTGCCAGCCATGTAATCTGCAAAGCATAATAAATAAATTAGAATTTTTTAAAAATAATTTAAAAAAAAACAAACAAACAAAAAACCAAGTGTCTTCCGGATTTGCACATCCGGAAGTACGCAGAATATTTAACGTTTGGTGTTTCCGGATTTGCACATCCGGAAGCACTCAGAAGATTTAACGTTAAAATCCTTCCGGATCTGCACATCCGGTATGTATTTTCAAGTTCAAAAATAGCAGCCATGGCTACTGTACCATGGAAAAGGGCATTTTAATGCCTTGATCGTCCGTTTGAAGCAGCAAACAATACCTACATTGTCTCTAACCTATGTTATTCATACTACCTAAAAATTTCTACACCTAAATGTCTTCTCTAATCCGATTACTCGAAAATAACTCCGAAAGTCTAAAATGCGAAAATTTATCAATTAAATTGAGATACGGAGGATTTGGAGTGTCTTGATCGTTGTAGAAGTTGCTCTGCACCGAACTCGAGTGAAAAAAGTCAAGATTTGTGGGATTGAGAATTTGAGAGTTTGAGAGAGTTTGGTGTTTGGAATATGAAAATGTGAAGAATGAGGGGGAGGAAGAAGGTATGGCGCGAATTAATAAGACATTGTTCCGGATCTGCAGATCAGGCAGTTTTCCGGATATGCATATCCGGAACGTATCAACGTTTTTTAAACAATTGGTGCGTCTGGATGTTGACATCCGAAATCAGGGGGCAAAAAAAAAAATTTTGCATGGTGCCTAAGAAACTTGGGTGGTGTATTAAGAAATGCTCCTAATTTATAACATTTGATGAAATATAGAGTGCACCTATTTTTTTTAGGGTTAAATATGTTTTTAGTCCCTATAAAGTTTGAAATTTCATTTTTAGTCCCTCCTGGGTTTTGGCAACGGTTTTAGCTGGTTTTGGCAACGGTTTTTTTGTAAAAACCGTTGTCAAAAGGTAGGGAAAGACTAAAAATGAAATTTCAAACTTTATAGGGACTAAAAACATATTTAACCCTTTTTTTAACTTACTTTGATTTAAAATCAATTTTATAGAATTAATAATTTATTATACTGTAGAATCATACACAATTAAGATTCGATGCTTTTAAGTAAACTCAATTCAATAAATCAAAATTAGTTTAGTTAAATGCATCTAAACAATTAACCAAGTATTTGGGCTCGAGTGGTAAACGAGCTCCTATTAAAGGACGTAGGTTCGAAAAATACTGGTAGGAACAATATTTGGCCAGTGTTCGTACCTCTCTGCACGAGCTCTGGATTACTAGGGTCTTTTTTCCTCTGAGAACCAGAGTGCGTAAAGAAAAAAGACAACTAAACTATTTAAAATAAAAAATTAAAAAATCACGTTTGATCCCATAAAAACTCATACATACCAAGTTCATATATTCATTTTGTGTATACAAAAACCAAATGAACTTGCCCTTTCTTTTTGGGGAATGAAATGAAACTAAATTTTTTTTTTAATGGGGAAATGAAACTAAATTAAACTAAGGAAAGTAAGACACACATCTACTTATGTGAGGAACCGATAAGCTCCGGAACTTAAATCACTTAAACCTTTATGTAACAAAAAAAAACAAAATACTCCAAAATAGAGCACAAATGATTGCACCCCCCAATATGTGCTTGGCTAGCTATTAAATCAAGAGACAATAGCTTCTTATTTCCCAACAATGAAACAAACATCATTTCCAATTCTAACTATATTCACCAGACTGAAAATGCAGGTCCACTAACAAACATCATTTTTTGATTGGATGCAAAAATAATCATAATGATAGTGATGATGAAATTGGACAGTATATGTCATTTATTTAAGGTACATTAAGGTTGAAATTGGATATATGTGATACATGCATAATTGAATAAGCAATGAGTATAGCACCCATTTTGGTTTGAGTTATATTTATATGGACAAATAAATAAAGAACCAGCTGCGTCTGCATGAAAATAGTATAGCACGCTGTGTACCATATTCAAGACAATATTTTGGACTTTTTCATAATTATTTAAGATCTCAATGTCACACTCTTTATAATGTTTTTATGATAGGTTTGAAATATAAGGTAAGGAATAATACCTTTGTGCTAAAAGCCAAATGCCAAAAGCTTGGGTTTGGAACTTATACAAACACAAGCGAATCATTAGATTCAAAATTGAGGTGGTTTTGTACTTTTACTAAGGCTTGGTTTCTTTTTTATAAGAATAATGGTTGGTGGCCATTATGGAACCACAAACTTTCTTTGAACATTTTGCTTCATTGATGTAGTAAAAGTTTCAATCACTTTTTTCTTTCTTCAATTCTTTTCCCCTTGTGGTGAATTATGGAACTTGATTTGAATAGTAGTACTCTTGGCCTTTATGATGGCTTGCTCTTTTTTGCCTAAATGGGTTTTCAAATGGGACAAAATAGTTAGCATGGACTTGGTTTTTTTTTTTTTTTTGAAATGTTTTTTATTTCTCTCTAAAAACATGAAATTTAGTTAAAAGAGACTATAAATTTTGTTTGGATAGTGTTTAAAATTTTAAAAGTAGTTTGCTATTTTTATTTAAATTTTGTAATTTGACCTTTTCTATTATTATTTTTTTAATTTGGTATTTAGCTTTTGTTTTGGACCAAGTTGCATACACTCATAAGAGTTAAGTTAGGATTACTCTTTGAAATTTTTTTCTCTAGTCTTCTCAAATATATATTTTTTAAAATTGTTAAAAATGTCCTTCAAGCTCTAACATTTGCAATATATTTTTAAAATGTTTAAATTTTAGAATTCAAATTTTGGTAAACCTAACACACAAACAAATATGGTGAACATAAAAATTATGTAAAATCAAATTAAAATCAACAACGACAATACAACAATTTAAATTAAAAACATATATGATCATGCAAGAGACAAACTAGTTATTTTATCGGGTTCAACTATGCACTGTCACCCTCCTTTCCTAGAACTTTTTCTACAAGTTATTCCTATAAGATGGTAACTGTGTACTAGTGAATTTAGTAAACAATCACGAGTTTGGTTTACTTAAGAGATTAAATTCGAAAAAACTCAAGGAATATTTATATGAAAAGAAGTGCGAAGAAAAAAGTATTTGTGATTGAAAATTAAATGCTTGAATGTCAACTAACTGAATATAAATTCTAATTGCAATAAGCTTTAGATAAAGATAATAAACAAAGGCATAAAAAATGTTATGAAATAACCGTTGTAATTGAAAAGACTTAAAGGAAATGGTGTGCAGATTCATACATGTTTCTCTCAAAGCTGTTTTTCTGTGTAACTCGGTGCTTTGCGTTCTATAGGAATTTCTGATAAGAACTGAGGTGCCCTAAATTTATACGAGAAGTTTGTTTATATAATACTACGTTGATAACTGTTGACAACGACCACTTCTTCAGTGCTCGACATGTACCCTAATTCATATGTTTCTAGCCTCTAGCGTGTTTCCACGTGTCTTGGTCTAAAGGATTATAAAATTTAATTAAGTCCCCAAATTCGGAAAGTGAGTTGAACTCGCCATGTTAGTATGTCGAAATCACCGTTGGACTGTAGAACTTATACCAGAATCCAAAACATATTTGGAAGAAAGAGTGATCCTAATCCTTTGGATTTGTTCCAGAAACTCCTCCCAACCAAGCCTAATGAGTTAAATTCAGAGTCGAAAATCGGGTGCTTAGTATCAAACATCTCTCATTCAGGCATGAAAATCGGGTAGAAATGTGATATCTCAAAACACTACATCTTGTATTTAACCTCAATCTTTCAACTATCTATGATACAACTACCTCGGTCATATGTGGCGAACATGTAGTCTAAGTACTATGCATACTTTAAATCAACATGCTCTCGACTAATCATTGGCCTAATAAAGACGAATGGATGCTTGAGAATATTCCACACTTATTCGAATTGACGCAAGACTCGTTCAGAAAGGTACCATGCCATATGATATCTATATATGATTCAACTAAACATTTCAACAAGGGGGCGTGTGTCGTGGCGAGTGGTGTAGGAGTAGAAAAACACATTTTATGGTAGTAGATGATCCAATCATTCTTGATATAATTATGGAATAAAATTTCTTTTAGTCATATATAATTAGTTAGAACACATCCTAGTCTTCTTGTAGGTCTCCTCATGACCTTGTCCTCTAATACCGAAAAAAAGTTGATACTTCCATGCTTAAATTAACATATATTAATAAACAAATAACATTAAATACAATAGTTTTTACAACAAATTAAATATTTACATGAATGCATTATGGGTGAGAATATGACAAGTCAATTAATAGGGATCTATGATCTAATCTTGATAGACCCTGTTCATAAAAGGGGGTTTTTAAAATAGAAAATGCCTAGGCTTTTTTATAAATCTATTTTGTTAAAAGGTTAGGTCTCATGCTATAAAAAAAGTCTTTTAAGCCTATCAGACAGACATATTTAAATCATATGAATAATTTCATTATTAATATATTATATTTTGTTCTTTGAATTAAAAAACAAAAATAAAACTTAGTTATCTTGAATAACTTATGAATCTAGGCTCAAAACACCTTATAAACAATGTCGAAAGTTGTTTTCATAAGTTTTCCTAAACAAATAGTATCACAAAACTTATGCTACTGGATAAGCTCAAATAAGTCAATACAAATAAACTTTTAGTATCATTGATCTTTTAACTTTTTAGTCTATATAAATATTAATTAAATTGATTATTCACATATGTTCAAAAAAAATAGGCTTTAAGTAATTAACAAGCCAATGCGACATTCAAAAAGACCATACCCAGGCCTAAAAATAAGGTATATGACTGACTACAGACCATGCTCAGGCTTTGATATTTTTTACATGCCAGAATTAGTTAGGCTTGGCAAAGTCTATCTCTGCCAAGCTTTTTGCCACCATAGTAGCAGTGAAGTAAGTAGGATCACTGGCCATATTGAAATCCCTAAAACACTTAATGTAAATCACATGTGTGGGTGGAACACTTGTTTGTAAATAAGGTAAAGCCCACCAAATAAAAGAGATACACTATGATGACATATTGTTTATGCAGGTATCGTGTTGTTATCTGCATTATCATGTTGTTATCTGCGTTGTCACTATGCCATGAGCAACCATATAGTATTTTATGATGGAAATGATCAAACAAATACTTTTTCACCCTTACCAGCACAAAAACCACAAAAGGCTAAGAACCAAGAGCACTCCATCAAAAATCAAGTTGGGGGAAAGATGAATTGGACCACTCGGAAACACGAAGAGGCTTGTTGGCAACCCAACATTCCCTATTTTCCTAAGCATAATTGTGAATCTTACTCCTAACCCCTAAATGAGAAAGTGTGGCCTAAAAGTTGTGATTCGACCCACTTCCATGAAAGAGAAAACAATCGTGCACATATGATCAACAATTAGACTTTTCAAACAAAAATATATTTGTTATGTGTTTTTCAGATAGTCGAGATCACCACATGTCACATAAATATAAAACCAAAAAGGACTTTCTTACCCTTCCCCCTCTGAATTTATTCATTCCCTAAAAAGATTCACACAAGTAACAAGGGAACAAAATTAACACTATCAACTCAGATATAAACTCTCAACTAAATGGCCACAGGAAACCTACAACAAGAAAACAAATGATCTAGCTACTCCTGTAGATCAAACCATAAAGGAAAATCAACCATATTAGGATCAACAAGCATCCTACGTTTCATAAGACTTACTCATGATGAAATCCTATTTTAAAGCATTTGTCAAGACAAGGTCACCACTTTAGAAAGATTGCAACTTACCCAAACCACTCTAGCCGACCTCAACTCATCCTTTTCAAATACCTTGGTTAGCAGATCGAAGGCCTACTTCACATAAAAACCACCATACACATCTAACTTACACACCCACTCGTTCACTTGCACAAGATTCACCTTACCAACCAAAGACATGACAAGACTAGTAAAAAGTTGCTCCTCCTAAACAAACAAGTCACACCTCCACTTAAAATTTCACACTCAGACACCCTCCGCCGACTCTTCCGTTCAGTCTACAAAAAATTTTCTTGATTAGAGACCAAGGACAAACTTCTAGAAGTTACACAAAAATGATCACATTCCATAAATTTGAATGTTCAAATTAATAAAATTAAATAAATTAAATAGTTTTGGATATCAAAAAGAAATCAATCACGAAATTGTTCTTGTTGAAGATTGAAATTTAAAAAAAAATGAAGAACAAATATAAACATGTCTATTTAAGATGAAGTGTTTAAATATGATGCCATGTTATTACAAAAAAAATGATGCCATGTCATAAAAAAATTGATTATTATCTAATAATCAATTTTATTATAATACTTTAATTGATAGTTAAATTTAAATTTAAATTTTATTTTATTATCATATTTTCTCTTTTTTTTTTGTTGGGATTTTTATTATCATGTTTTCAATTTAAGGTTCCCCGTACAATAAATGCTAGTATAATACAGAGGTAGCAAGCAAATGATTTTATTCAAATTTTCGATCTCATCCGTGTATATCTCTACTTGATATTCTTTCTATGCAAAGAAATAAAATGAAGTTATTTTGGTGTGCTACAACAGAGGTGATCATAAATTATTACAACGTGCTCTTAAATTCCAAACATTATGAGCAATTACTTTCAATTCATTTATGCAACCAAACAGCCTCAGAACTATAAGTAACTTACAATTAAAATAAGAAGCACCTACTATATATGAATTTGACTAATAATCATTATTCACCAATTATGCAAGGACCAATAAATAGCATTCACCATTCAGAGCAATATCTGAACTGAGTATTCAAAATCCTCAGCTAAAACATTTGAAGTCGTCAGAAAATGAGCATCAGTTGCTTCCAATATAGACACCAGACACTAAATTCTGAACACCAACCACATCTGAATCGACCAAAAAATTGTGTCATATTAGATAGGAACTATGTAACATATAAGTTTTCCTAATCCTAGTCAGTCAGTGTTTTGTAACCAAAAAAATTCAGAAGCACCTATATATGGATTTGACTATAATACTACACCAACCAGACACATATATTTATTTTGATAAAATACCTTTAATTAATAACTGATGTACTTATGCTACAATTCAACTGACAGTGAGATATATCATGCATGGTGAAGAGAATTACTACAACAACCAAAGTAATAGTTGCATCAACAAGTATTGAGTGGTTCTGAGGTGTATTGGTTGTGTGTCTCATATTTTACTAAATGTTTGGTTCAGTACTTTTGATGCATACATTAAGAAAGTTACAAAATGAAGAGGGGAAATATAATAGCAAAACATGGGTGCAAATAATAAGAAGAAAAGATCTTTGTGATACTAGTCTTTGTCATTAGTTTTTTTGGGCTTGAACTTGGGTTTGAAAAAGTTATGTTGGGTTCGATTTGGTCTTAGATTGCAATAATTTGGGGAATTACTAGTCCCACCCTAAGTGCTTAGGTGAAAAATCATCCTATAAAAATATTGTTCTTCAGATTTTGAAGATACATCTTTGGACACACCTCTCTTCAGTCATAACATTAAAACTGAGTCACGCTTAATATATATTCCAAAATTTAATCCAAATACAAATTTGCAGAATAATTCAATATACATCACATGCATCCCTCTCTAAATCGCCCCTTTTACCATAGATGGTTCTGGAGATGTATCTCTGCACACTAGATAGAATCCGAAGATGCATATCTGTAACCAGACCAGACAGTAAATTTTAAGTTTGTTTTAGTGATACTCAGATATAATAGACGATATATTAAAGATATACTATGACAAATTAAACCATATAATTGATAAAAAACAACATATATAAAATAATAAATTTAGAATACACAATGAAGTTGAATTAAGTCAAAGTAAAATACAACTGAAAATAAATCCAGAGTACAACATACAATAAACTACTGCGTATGACGAACTCGGACTCGGGACCCCCTGTTCCTACGCTGCCTCCTGTATTGCAGTGTCTCCCATGCCTCCACCATCATGGCATCTATAATGTCCCTGGCCTTAGATCCATTCAGAAAGAGTCCTTTGTCAATACTTGTTTGCCAAATATCCATGATGCAGAGACATCTAGGCAACACATCAACAACATGATATGCCTTAGCCCGCTTCTTCTCTAGTATCTTCTGATGAGCTGGCCTCGGTGGATCTCCTGGAGCATCTTTATCATATAAGCATGCGACACCTTGAAAAACCACTGGATTTAACCGTCTAAATAGCTCCAGTTGCTAGGAGCTATGGTACTCAGTGCCTCGTCCTGTACCAGATGATTAAGATAATCATCAAACATAGCATCCATATTTCTAAGTGTCATAGCGGGAGGAGCAGACACAAAATGGTCTATGAGAATATAGTGCATGTAGCCGAACTGCCACATGATGGGCTTAGGCAGATGACACTACTACGTAAAAACCAATTAACAACGGTTGGGAAAGGTATATAATGACGCTGGCGCAAGCGTTGTTATATAGAGTGTCGTTGTAAAATGATACTTATAATCACGGTCCATTAACTGTTGTAATAACCTGGAAACAGCGTGCCCTATCACAACGGTTATTCAAACGAACCGTTGTGATAAATATAATGGTCCTTGGTTTGATTCACAACTGCGCTGTTTTGATATTTATTTTTTTCTGTGCATCGCGCGAGATATTATGACGGTTAAATTATATATCCGTCATTATATATTCTACAGATACAAATATACAACCACGACTATGTTTTATAACCGCTGTTAAAACTTCATATGTTTTAAATATGCATTTCTCAGCAATTCAAATCCATCCCATTTTTTAACCTGTAACCATTTTAACCATAACAGATAAGGTATACATGCATAAAGAGCATAAAATACAACTAACATTGTTCATTGACAAAAGCCAAAATTTCTTCCTATTATTAATTCTGCAAGTATTGTAACTATTATAACCGTATTTACACCAAACACTATATTCATGTCATCAATACACAAAAGTGTTATTCACATCATTTCTACAAAAAAATGTTATTCACATCATCAATCAGCAGGACCCTTAAGAACATTGTGGATATACGCCCAACGTTTACGAAGATCTCCAAAGTCCTCAACGGAGAATGGGGTTTCGTCGTTAAACATCTACATAAGAAAGAGCCAATAACATGTATGATAATAATTCAACAGTCAACTTATATATTAATATATGTAAACATTTTATGACATGTATACCTTATCTCATGAATCAACAATGCCGGCAAGAACAATGTTTAATATGTGTTTCATAACATAATAACCACACTCGTAAGTTTCTGGTTGTTTCCTTGTCTACAAATTTAAACAAAAATGACATGAATACAACCACACATGAATGTAAATGAAAGAAACACGAAATCGGGCCACGTACTTTAGGACAAATCCATGTGGGCTTTCTTCTAACACTGTTCGTCATATTCATTTGCTCCACAACACTATACATTGAATTTGAATTAAACATATTACATGATAAACTAATTACAATGTCAAAGAAAATGAATTAAGCATACACTTACGAATTAATAATATCTTTCATTTTCTTTTCCAATGGATCATGCAAGGAACACAGAAAAGTTATCGTATTCGTCCTAAATGATATGATGATCAATTTCCAATGACCACTGAATAAACAAGAGCATATATATTAATGGTATTTGCTAAAACAAAACTAAATATAGAAGACATAAACATCAATTCCAAAAATACTTACGAACAGAGAAATGGTGTTAAGTAACATTCTTTTCCTCCCTCATTTAACCATGTTTTCAAGTACTCTCGGATATCTTTTGGTTGATTAAAAGTCCATCGAATAAAAAGCGGATCCAAGATTCCGTAAGTACTTGATTTATTCAACTCTATACAAATACGGTGAATGTACCTAAATGGTTAGAGAAAATGAATAAATTAGGGGTGATGTTCTATAAATGATAATGTTCTATAATAACATGTATATTCAACTATATACTTACGTGCACCAAACTTGCAATATTCCGACTTCCTACTACTTATACCCACCAAGAAAATCCCTTACATCTTCAGGACTGTAATAGAATAACTCCAAACGTGGACAATGTTCTATCGGGAGAAGTTGCATTTCATTTATCACCGCAACTTTCAAGTATAACGTTGTGATTTCATTTGGGTTAGGGTTCATTATATCATTGCGGTTATCCGCAGGGGGGGATGGGCTGAACAATTACTTCCTTTTGTAGAAGCATGACATACAACACTTCTACTTGGAGTTCGATCATCATCATCACCATCAATATTATGGTGATCTTCATTTATCCGTTATTCAAGGTTTTCACTTAATCTTTACATCATAATATTCAATTAAAACATAAAACAAAAATAAGCACAATATATATCATACATTTCTGATAAAACACTAACATCTCAAGTAAAATACATACCGAATATAACTCTTGAAACCTTTCCATATCTTTCTCCCTTTTTTACTTCTCCTCTTCTAACATTCTCCGTTGTTCTTCTAATTGCTTCTCAAAATTTTCAATCTTTTGTCTTTTTACAATAAATTCCGAGCTTTCGGTACTTTTTCTTTGAGACCCAAAGAATGACCTCAAGCCAACACCTTCTCCAAAACCACAGACACGCCCACCATGCTCATCTAATCTGATAGCTTCTACTAATATGTCATGTCGTGCTTCTGGAACAAATGTGCCTTCACGGACTGCCTCAACTAACTTATCCTACACAACATGAGAAAATTACATATATTGTTACCAACGCATTTAAATAACAAATAGCATAAGCAAAACAAATCATACTTACAGTTTTTTTGGCAACTACTATTGACGCCTCAGAGGTGTACTCTCCATCTGGTCTTAATCGAGTTCTTTTCCATTTCTCATGTCTTGAAGGTGGAGATGGGATGCGATCATCTCCTGTTTCTGATTGTTTTTCAAGCATGATTTTTTTCTCAAGTTTCCTATAACCCCACGAGACAATCTATGGGGGTACATGTTCTTGGCCTTATTGAGTATTTCAACTTCACTTTTAACCTGTTATGAACATGGTGAAAAATATATATGATTAGCATCTATAACTCATTAGCATAACATTATCGGTTACATGAGAATAGTACTAGCCTTGAATTCCTCAGAACGACGTATCTTTGCAAACTTTTTCCATTGCTTCTTCGATATAAAACAATATTGAATCCATGGACTAGCAAGACCGCTCTTAGGCCTCCTAATGTAGTCAGTCGTGAGTTGTGCCTTAAATCCCCTCCAACGAGTACCAGCATATGATATCCATTTTTTTCAAATTTGAGTCATTGGTAAACTCAAAATTCAACTACATTTAAATCAATATATAAGTATGTATTAGAAATTATAGATATTGATATCGGCAATATATGAAAATTATAGTATGTAATACCTTAACGTCAGTCCATATGTTTGTTTCCAATCATCAATCAATATACTGACCATGCTACGTGTAAGGAACAAAACATAACTCTTAAAAGTAAAGTAATGTTCACAATCCACTACTCTGTACAACGAATCAAACTGGATAGGAATTTTTTCACCTGATGAGTTTTAGACTGATGTGAATTGGGGCATCATTGTGACACCTCTTTGTGATCTTTTCGTTTGAGTTTCAGTTGTTTGAGTTTCATTGGCTAACCTCTTATTTGTTAAAGTTTCTTCGCGAGTTTCTGATGTAGAACTTGACAAGGTCGACATCTAAATTCAAAAACAACAACAAGAACATAAACATCAACCACAAAATAAAACAAACCCAACCACAACAATGGCAAATGAAGTTTACTGTAGATACATGGGGAAAATATTTTACGTACCCTAAACGTGATGACTAAGTAAATGATGTTGGTGTTGGTGATGGTGTTGTTTTCCTTCCTTGTGGTGACGACTGTGTTGTTGTTGTTTTCCTTCTAGATGGTGACAACTTGGTTGATCGTGATGGTCTTGTCAACTTGGTTGACGATGATGACGACAATGACAAATACACAAAGAAGGGTGAACGATGGTGTTTTGGATGAAATCGTGTAATGTTTAACAGTATTGAACGTTAGGGTTTGGGTTGATATCGTGTATTGTTTCGTCTAGTTTCTATTTGCAATGGAAAAAAAGGATACTGAAGAGACAAGTTAACTAGGAGTGTATACTATTATCAAGCTACCACAACTGTCAATACATGCAACCATAGTGATATTTTACTTTCATGGTGAAATTTCATAAAAAAAACGCCAAAGTATTTACAATTAAAAATTTTAAATAAAAAACAAAATATATCACAACGGTTGTAATCAACAACCAAAGTCATAAACCTTTAAGTTTTTTATTTAAAAACAAATAAAAAAGAAAATGCGCGACTTAACAACGGTGGAAGTCTCCAACCGTAGTCATAAACTTTTAAGTTTTTCATTTAAAAATAATTAAAAATGAAAAGGCGCGACTTAACAACGGTGAAAGTCTCCAACCGTAGTCATGAACTTTAAAGTTTTTTATTTAAAAATAATTAAAAATGAAAAAGCACGACTTAACAACGGTGGAACTCTTCAACCATCGTCATAAACTTTTAAGTTTTTTATTTAAAAATAATTTAAAAAGAAAAGGCACCACTTAACATTAAAGGAATAACATATATGAGGGCCCTAAGGTTCGAACTCATGAAAGCTTTAAGGTATCACAACGGTTGACTCCTTAACCATTGTTATATACAAATAATTTTTAATCAAAAATCAATAATATTATGATAGCGCCTTCGTTTAGAGATGTCACAATGGTGTAGGGAAGAAGCGTGGTGACCATGGTGTTGTTGTTTATGTGTTTTGTAGTAGTGTGAAGATACATCATACTTGAATCGCAAGCCAACCATCCAGAATATAAGAGACGTGTCTCACGGTGATCGACATAAAAATGGAAGTGTATATGTTTTCCAAAAGTTATTTAAACCTCACTATGCTTTATGGTGAATACAATCAAATGTATTTTCTTTTAAATTTTTTTTTTACGTTAACATTGTTGTTTCACAAAACCATGTCCTTTTTAAATAAGATATGTGATTTGCCTTTAAACATTATTGTTACTCAATACCTTTCAACAAAGTCAATTGAAAATCATAACCAATGTAAATTCTTTTGACATTATCAACACATAGAACCCAAATATGTGTGTCATTTTAGAAATTGTAGAAATTGTTATGATAAATGATAGTTTTGTAGGAATTTTATGGTTAAAATTAATTTAATGTATATCTCATTTATATCTCACACTCTTTTTGAATGAGTCAATTCCCTTATTAGAAACTCCACAACAGGCTTAAGAATGACATTAACAATGGCAACCCAACTATAGATTATTAAAAAATAGGCCACATAAAACCTGCAACAGTAAACAAATGATTCACCTACTCCACCAGATCATATCACATAGGACGGTCAACCCTAATAGGATTAGCAAGCACCCTACGCTTCATAAGATTTACTCATTAAAAATGTATATCCTATAACATCTATCGAGAAAAGGTCACCACTTCAAAGGAATCCCAACTCTTCCAACCAAATGTTAACATCTGAACTAGTCTAACCAACCTCAAACACCTTAGTAAGCAAACTGAAGGCCAACTTCACAGAAAAACCACCCTGCGCATCTAACTTTCCACGCTCACTTGTCCTCTTACCCATACAGGCTCCACTGTATCCTCCAAAGACATGACAATGCTAGCGAGAAACTCCTCCTACCAAATAAAAAAGTCAAGTGTCTACTTGAAATCTCACATCCAGACGCCCTCCAATCTAACTTTCCACACTCACTCGTCCTCTTACCCATACAGGCTCCACTGTATCCTCCAAAGACATGACAATGCTAGCGAGAAACTCCTCCTACCAAATAAAAAAAGTCAAGTGTCTACTTGAAATCTCACATCTAGACACCCTCCACCTGTCGGGTACCAGAGTAGCAAGATAAATATCACAATAATTAAGAGATCAAGGAGTAAGAAACTGACACAGAATATTTATATTGAAAATCCTCAACAAATAAGGGGAAAAACATGGACACCGTTAGAAAATATTTTCACTAAGTGGAAGAAATTACAACACTTCTCTCTAAATACAAGGAGATAACAAATTACGCTCTCTCTTGTAATAGAAGAACACTCACTAAAAGAACCTTATAGAAGAAAATACAATATACTCTTTCTCTCTAAATTTTTTCTTTTATGTTATGTTGCAATGCTTTTTGTTGTGTTATGAATGAGAAATACACCTCTATTTATAGGTGTTTATCTTCATAAAACCATGGGTGTTGCTTTCTTTGGTCCACAGATTGTGACTTTATTCAACCACAATCCTTGACCATAATCTTTGACCATGACCACAATATTTGATAATCTCACACTTGTCACGTTTGTGATCTTCCAAAATTTTCTCTACCTTGCCAACTTCATCCTGATTACGCCTCTAATAGGCCATAGGAAGACCTACACCATCCAAACTTATCAGAGTTGATTGGCTTCGTCATTGCATCTTCTAGGTTATCGTTGGTGTGAATTTTTTGCATATCCACACTTCCTTCTTCTACTACCTCTTTGACAAAATGGTATTGAACTCCTATGTGTTTTGTCCTGGAATAAAAAGCTGGATTCCTTGCAATGTGCAAGGCACTCTGACTATCACAGTACACTGTAATCTTTTGTTGCTTATGCCCGAGTTCTTTCAATAACCTTTGAATCCAAATTGATTCCTTACATGCTTGGGTAGCGGCCATGTATTCAGCTTCTGTAGTAGACAACGCTACAACAGTCTGTAATTTGGATAACCAACATACCGCTTCTCTTACAAGTGTGAACACATAGCCAGTAGTAGATTTTCTTTTATCAAGGTTGCCTACAAAATCTGAATCAACATAGCCTCTGATAGTGAATTCTGATTCTCCAAAACATAATGCAACACCTGAGGTTCCTTTGATGTATCTAAGGATCCTCTTAACAACATTCCAGTGTTCATTACCTAGATCTTCCATAAACCGACTGACTGTTCCAATTGCTTGAGCAATATCTGGTCTAGTACATATCATAGCATACATAAGGCTTCCCACCGCTGATGCATATGGTACTCGAGACATGTTAAACCGGCGCAAGACTTTCTAAAGATAATTCTTCTGAGAAAGAAAAATCCTTCTGTCTTTTCTGTCTCGGTGAATTTGCATCCCTAAAATCTTGTTTGTTGGTCCCAAGTCCTTCATATCAAACTCCCTAGCCAATTGTACCTTCAATTCTTGGACTCGATCTTTGTTGGGGCCTACCACCAACATGTCATCCATATACAACAACAAAATGATAAAATCATCATTATCATCAAACCTTTTGTTATATGTACAATGGTCTGAACTTAATCTGTTGTATCCAAGGCTCATGATGAAGGAATCAAATCTCTTATACCAACACCTTGGCGCATGTTTTAAACCGTACAGAGATTTGGTCAACCTACAAACCAATTTTTCTTTTCCTTGTTCTTCAAAGCCTTCGGGTTGGAGCATGTATATTTTCTCTTCAAGTTCTTCGTGAAGAAACACAATCTTTACATCAAGTTGATCTAGATTTAGATCAAATGCAACACACGTCGCCAAGATCACTCTGGTTGTGGTGAGTCTTACCACTGAAGAAAATATCTCATTGAAATCAATACCTTCTTTCTGAGCATATCCTTTGACCACCAATCGTGCACGATATTGTTCCACCTGATCGTTTCCATCTCGCTTAATTTTGAACACCCATTGTTGCCGATGGCTTTTCGACCTTTAGGAAGTTCAACAAGTTCCTATGTGTTATTTCTATGTAAGGCTTCAATTTCCTCCTTCATTGCTTCCATCCACAGAGAAGCATCTGAACCATTTAATGCCTCATGAAAGGTTGGTGGTTCTCCATCTTCTGATAGAAGATAGTATGCATGAGAAATGCTCATCTTCACAGAACCATGAGAGTTGTTACAAAATTATGGGTGCAAAATCATGGGTGTTATTTTCTTTGGTCCACAAATTGTAATTTTATTCAACCACAATCCTTAACCATAACTACAATATTTAACCATGACCACAATCTTTGAACCACCTACTCTCTGTAAAATCCATAAGAATTATTTATTGATCATAGATCGAGGACAACCTCCTAAAAATCACACAAAGATGATCACACTCTATAAATTTAAATGTTCAGAATAATGAAAACTATACAACTTTAAAAAGAAAAAAAATGTACGAAGAACAAATATAAACATGTCTTTTTAAAATGAAGTCCCTAAATATAATGTCACGTCATAAAAGGAAAACTATTATTTCCATCTAATAATCAAATTTATTATAATATTTTAATTTATAGTTGAATTTAAATTATTATTTTATTTTCATTAGCATATTTTCAATATAATCTTCCCCGTACAATAAATTCTAGTATAATAAAGAGCCACATGTAGTAATTGATTTTATTTGAATTATCGATTTCAACTGTGTTTTTCCATTTCTTATATATCTACTTGATCTTCTTCCTATGCAAATAAATAAATAAAATGAAGTTATTTTGGTGTGCTACAATAGTGGTGGTCATAAATTATTACAACGTGCTCTTAAATTCCAAACATTATAAGCAATTACTTTCAATTCACTTATGCAACTAAACAGCCTCAGCACTATAACTAACAATTAAACTAAGAAGCACCTACTATATGAATTTGACTAATAATCATTACTATCAAACATTATTCACCAATAATAGCTTTCTCCATTCAGAACAATATGTTGAACTGAGTATTGAAAATCCTCTGCAATAACAATATCAGTAAAAAAAATCAGAAGCTGTTGTTCATAATTAAAATGTGAAACACCTATATATGGGTTTGACTATAATACTACACCAACCAGACGCATATATTTATTTTGAAAAAATACCTTTAATTAATAACTGATCATATTTTATATGCTACAATTCTACTGGCAGTTACATATATAATGCATGATGAAGAGAATTACTACAACAACCAAAGCAATAGTTGCATAGTAAAAGTAGCAAGTGACAGAAAACATAAATTCTTCCTTGACAGTTTCATCAACAAGTATTGAGTGGTTCTGAGGTTTATTGGTTGTGTATCTCATATTTTATTAAATGTTTGGTTCAGTACTTTAGATGCATACATGTAAAAAGTGTCAAAATGAAGGGGGGCAATATAATAGTAAAACATAAGGTGCAAATAATAAGAAGCAAAGCTCTTTGTGTTTGTGATACTAGTGTTGTCAATGGCTTTTTGGGCCTGAGCTTGGGTTTCAGAAAGTCATGCTGGGTTTTGTTTCGTCTTAAGTTGCAATCACTTATGGCTACTACTGTCTACACCCATACAAATTACTAATGCACCTCTATCAGGAAAAACCTGCCTTATTTTAAATTGTTCCTATTTATTATCCAGACCCTATGACTCTTAGAATTAAGCTATCATAGTTTCTTCTTCTCAGTTGATAAAAATAGTTTACAGTTGACAAGTTAGTTGATAACTTATAATAGATTATTAATAGTTGATACTCCCTCCGTCCCACAATGAGTGACCCATTTGGAATAAAATGGTGTCCCAAAATATATGAGCCATTTCATTTTCCAATGCAACTTTTTCTATTTTACCCTTTAATTAATATTACTTTCATCATTCCCAATATATTACAAGGACACTTTAGTAAAAATATCATTCTCTCTTTCATTTATTCTCTTTTTTTTAATTTGTGTGAAAAATCAACTGGATCACTCATTGTGGACGGAGGGAGTAGTTGATAATTGTAGTTGATAGTGATGACTGATAACTTATAAATTAATTGAAGTATTTGTTAAAACTGTGATTTCAGTAGTTAATAAATGTAAAATAATATAAAAAGAAATTCTTTAATTAATAATTTAGTGTTTGTATAATGTTTTATATAATTATTATTAAATTAATTTTTATTTAAAATTAAATGAAAGAATAAACACATATAAATAATTTTAAATATACATGTAAAATTAAACATAATATCAAAATGTATTCAATATATGTATGTAAATTTTATTGGCGAACGACTAATGGTTGAGTTGGAATGAGCATCAATAGAGAATGCGGTTGAAATTGACGATGGAATGGAGGAAGGTGGAATGAAAATGATGGAGAAAAAATGGAGGAAGGTGGAATGGAAATGATGGAGAAAAAATGGAGAAAATTTGCAATAAGACATTCATAATATTCTTTTTCTAATTTTACATTTAAAACATATTTATTTTATTTTAAATTTAATAAATTATATAGAATAAAAATAAGTTTTAATTAAAATAATTAAAATAAAAATAGAAGAAAAAAATAAAATAAAAAAGTTAAAAAAATTATAATTTCAAATAGTTTTGAAAAAAGCTCATAAACTATTAAAAATGCTTACAAGTTATAAGATAAAAAATAATTATAAAATATAACATTTTTATTGACCTGAGCTGAAAAATTAAAAGATATCTTTTTTATTTTACTTACACACTTTTTGTCTTCTTAGTAGTATAATTCTTTCATCTTTTGTTCATTACTTTTATTATTCATTAACTTAATACTATGTAGAAATCTTAGTTGATATATAAGACTCATATTATAAAATAGATAAAAATATATGTTTACTTTTAAAGTATTAATATTAATGTAGTATTTCTATAAAATATGTATTTATTTCAATGTACGCAAACATTTTAAAATATCGCCTCTGGGTCGTTCTGGATTTTATGTGTTTGAATTTGTAGGTATAACATTTTAATTGACCCTTAGATTATACTACCTCCGTCCCTAATTATAAGATTCTATTGAGTTTTTTTCTTGTCCTTTTTAAAAGACCCTCTTCAACTTTCAAAGTGTATTAATTACTTTTTTTCACACATACCCCTAATTATATTACATCTTTTTTTGCACTCTGTAATAAATACAGTTACATACACATTAACTATTTCTCTCTCCTAAGGATAAACTTGTAAAATTATACAAAATAGTCAATAAATTTAATACTCTAACCAACTTTCTTAATTCCCGTAATTTTCTCAACGGGGTCTTATATTTAGGGACGGAGGTAGTATTCAATTCAAAAGTAATGATTTGGAGTAAGTTAAAAAAATTTACTCTTGCAATAAGTTGATCATATATATATATATATATATATGATCAACTTATTGCAATATATATATATATATATATATATATAGAGAGAGAGAGAGAGAGAGAGAGAGAGAGAGAGAGAGAGAGAAAATAACTCAGTTTGCATAACTTTTAGGCATTACGAATTTGAAAATCTTCAACTTAGCTCTTCTTGGAAAATGGAAATGGAAAGCTTTAGTAGAAAAAAATGGTATATGGTATGCAGCCCAATCAAATAGATACATGGTAGAAAGTATGGGTTGGAATAATAGGACCTCTATCATTTCTAGCTGGTGGAAGGATATTTTTCATTTGGATATAGGAGAGGTAGAGAATTTTAACGATTATTCGATGAAAGAAGTTTATAAAGGTCTGATGTTAAAGGCATGTCCAATTCAAGAGCAATTTTTGTCGAAAGTTTGGAATAACGTGATCCCTTTAAAAATATCAAGTATGGTGTGGAGATTGTTCCATAATAAAATTCCAACGAGAGACAACTTAGCTAAAAGGAGAATTGTTCTTCATGGGTAGGATAGGTGTGTTGGAGTGGGAGGGAAGAGTCGGTTTCTCACCTTTTATTTGATTGTTCAGTTTTTTTAGGTGTGTGGAGTTCTATTCGCAAATGGATTGGAGTTAATTTTTCTTGTCATAATGTCGGTTGGCAATACAAGGAACACTTCAAAAAAATTCTTGGAGACGGGAGCTGGATACCAAAGAAAGTAGTGGTGATTTGGTTCGCTTGTATGTGGTGCATTTGGAAATCAAGGAAAGCCAAAATATTCTGAAACGAGGAAATACAGATTGAAAACATTGTAGAAGAGGTAAATTTGTCATCATGGAAGTGGTTAAAACTAAAAGCAAACTTGAGAGTGTGTGATATTGGTCAGTGGTATTCATCTCCCAAAGCTTGTTTAGGAATAGTTGCAGACTGACATTTATCATGAATCTTCAAAGCATAAGGTTGCCATCTGCAGTTTGTGATTTTATCCGCTGTGTTTTGTATTCTCGGAGCAATTTGTGTTCGTTTTGTTTCTGGCAGGTAGTCATGTCCAAAATTGGAGCTTGCCATCATCATTGTATATTTTCTTCCCTTCTGCATATTGGTAGTCTCTGGAAGTTATCTGGTGTTCTATTGGTGTAGTTGCTCCTTCAGGCGGAGGTCGGCTAGTATAGTTGCGTTGTTTCTGTGTTTATAGTCCAATCTGATCAGGCTGTTTTACTCCGCGCAATGGTGGTTCGAATTGCGTCGATTTACATCAAAAACCTTGGTCAAAGTGTGGTACTGCGTTGTCGTTTTCTTGGTTTTATTCTTGGCTTGGAGCAGGTTTTTCCTTAGACTAGGAATTGGTTTTTGGTCTTTTTTTATGCTGACATCCTTGTTTTTTATGCTCTTTATCTTGTGTGGCTGTGTTGGTTGTTTAAAATCTGTTTTCTAACTTAGATTTGGATAACACCTCATTGAATTTGCGACATCAGGATTTTATTGAGTCGGAGAAGTCGGTTTTGTTGTTGAGGGTGTTTCCATGTGCTAGGAGTTGGCTCTGGTGTACTAGTTGTAAGGTTTTGGTGTTTAGGCTTGGCTTTTGGTATAGGTGGTTGATTCAAAATCATCTCAAGTTATAAGTGCATTTCCCCTCCTGGTAGTGTAATTTGGTCATATACATTTTCTGCTAGTTTTTTTTAAGCTTGATAACTTTTTTCTTGTAATCTGGAGATCTTGTTGGCATTACTTGTGCTCTTTTGTCTTTAATAGAATTAGGCTTTTTCAAAAAAAAGCTTGGTTCTAATATTCCAATTTGCTAGCTTTAACATATGTTTTTGTTGGAAAAAAACAAAGTATAGAGAAAAAAGAGGAACACGATCACAATGCAAGGACATAACATAGAAACTCCAAAACCAAAGAAAAAACCACGATCATTGTCAATAGACAATTAGAGAATAACACTATGTGAAAATTGTTACTAACCCAGACCCCCAGTACACCCGCATCCTACGAAGCAAATATTTAACTACATCTCGCAATACTCTAATACAAGTGTATAAGAAAACAAATAAAGTCAAATACAAACTTAAAGTGCTTTTGAATGGTACATCTTAAAATGAAGAACTTGAATTATATATATATATATATATATATAGCCTTTGACTCCCACTTCCTTCACAAAACTAAGTGATGTGGGACTTCAAAGAACTTGTATACTATATTTATAGCCTTGGACTCCCTCTTCCTTTACAAAACTAAGCGATGTGGGACTTCAAAGAACTTGTATCTTATATATAGTCTTGGACTTTCTCTTTATTCAAAAAACGAAGCGATGTGAGACTTCATCAACATGTATATTTTCAACCAACTCCAACAATCTCCACCTTGATTGAAAATAATACATTAAATTTCATTGTCTTCACCGACAATCATACTCAACCATAAAGAGTATCAACATGTATATTTTCAACCAATCTCAATAATCTCCACCTTGATTGAAAAGAATACATCAACTTCCATTGTCTTCACCAACAATTATACTCAAGCATAAAAAGTATATTCACTTGAAGCTACATCACTCCAATAATTTTCACATTGTCTTCTCCGATAACCATAGTTTTAAAAACTATCATACTCTCTCATGAAAAATATATTTAACTTGAAGATAAACCACTTCAAGAATTTCACATTGTCATCACTGAAAATCATATACTTTATCATGAATAATATATTTCACTTGAAGCTAAACTACTCCAAGAATTTCACATGTCAGAAACTAATTTGAAAACTTATGGTACAACTTCCTTATTAGCATGAAGCTCTTCAACCACCAACATAATCTTGCACCTTTTGTAATTTTGATTGTATCAACACATATTGGAATTTAACTTAACACAAGTCAAAATAAATTCTTCCATCAATTTTCTCTAGGCCAAACTACATAACATAATTTGTGACTGCAGCTCAATAACTCTTTCACAACACAACCCTTATTTTCTGATGTGGAAGATCAGAAAAAAAATGCAACCACAAAGAATACTAAGAAAATTTTTACCCCCTGATCAAACCAAAAGCTCTGATACCAGTGGTTAGGATAAAACAAACAAAGCATAAAGAAAAAAGAGGACCACAATCACAACACAAAAACATAACGTGGAAACTCCAAAACCAGAGAAAAAATCATGGTCGTTGTTAATGCACAACCAAAGAATAACACTATGTGAAAATTATTACAACACATAATATAGACTCAACTAACCTAGACCCCCAGTACACTCACAGCCTTCAAAACAAATTTTTAACTACATCTCACAATACTATAATACAAGAGTATAAGAGAACAAAGAAATTCAAATACAAGTTTAAAGTGCTTTTGACTGGTGTGTCTTGAAATGTAGAACTTGAATCCTACTATAAAAAACACATTTAACTTAGGACGTGAAATGCATTTAACCTTAGCTACATAGACAAGGTAACGAACGACGTCGTGAAAAATGGCAACTTTACCCCTCGGTTTTTAAATAACCGAGGGGTAAAGTTATCTGCACATGTGTTTGATCCCCAACATATTCCTTTTTATTATTTTCAAAACTGAATGACGCGTCAAATATTAAATATCGCTTTTGTGTAAAACTGAGGTAATAATGCAATATTTTTATCTCGGTTATAAATAAAAACTGAGGGGCAACATTATATTTTTTTTATACTTTCGTTTGTACCTGTATTACATAACCATATCATAGAATATAGAACCATATTTTGCACATTTCTAAAACAATTTTTTTTACATTTTGCCAGTAGCTCAAGCAAAAACATTGTGCCATGAATATTATATGTTTACACCAAAAGCAAAGTCAAAATGGCACATACCTTATAATTTTACAACAAAACTAAAACAAATGATTAACCAACAAAAGAAATAACCAAAAACTCGTGTAGGTTGTCCAAAAGTTATATGCTAAGATTTGTCACTGAAAGTTAAGCACCTATAATTTGACCAACATTTGAAACCAATTAGAATACTCATCAACGACATTAAATCATTATTAAAATGAATAAAAATGAGTAAAATGAATAATTAAAAATTACTAAGTGATATAAAACATTTGCTTACTAGTTTTCCCATAACCCTTTTTATGATCAAGACAAATAACTTGCACATCATCTGAATCTTTTTTTCCAGATGAATGACATACATGTGTTGCAAAACAAGGGGGCTCATAGTTAAAATCTTGATTTTCATCAGTACTATTAGGAAGATATTTTCTGTGAAGAACAATTGACCATCTAGTGTTAGAACGATTAGTGACATAAAAAACTTATTTTCCTTGAGTTTCCTTGATCAATGGTTCGTTCTTATAAGTTGCCTTTCGAAGATCGACCTGTGTGAATCCTAATTCATCGGTTTCTACACCAGTGTTACTGTCAAACCACTTGCATTTAAATAAAGGAACTGTAAAAACAACATAATCAATCTCCAAAAGCTCCTCAACAACCCCAAAGTACGCTCTAGATGCTAGTACATGATTGTTACCTTTGGAACTTGAGAAGTACATGGATTCAGCTTTAACCATAACTCCACTATTTTGTATGGAATTACGATGATCCTTTGATTTTGTATAGAATGAAAATTTAGTAATGTCGTATGCACTCTAAGTAATTATATTAAACTTAGGCATACCTGACAACCATTTAATTGTCTTTGATGCACTACTCTCTTTAGAAACACTTTCATTAAAGCAAGTTATGAAAGTGTTTTTATCAGCAACCATATTTCATTCATCTGGGAGAGTTTTTCCTTTATAAGACTTTTGTGAGCATTCAAGTAAGGTTGAACTTCATCCATGTTATTAAATATATACAAATGTTCTTGAAGAACTACATCTCGGCCAAAAGTATTAACGTTTAAACCTTGAATACCTCTACCATCATATCTTCCATCATGACAAGACTCTGGAATTCCTATAGAGTTTGCTTCTGACAAATAGTTTGTACAAAACTTAATAACTTTTTCTGTGAAGTACCATTCAATAATCGAAGCCTTCGGACGGTGATAATTCTTTGTATACCCTTTAAAGATCTTCATGTATCGCTCTACCGGATACACCCATCGTAAATAAATTGCACCATAATTTCTAATATCCCTTACTAGATGAACAACTAAGTGAACCATAATGTTAAATAATGATGGAAGGAAAAACATCTCTAATTGACACAAGATAATTGCAGCCTCATGTTCCAACTCGTCTAAATTTCTATGATCAATGACTTTACTACATATAGCATTGAAGAATAAGCACAATCTGATTATAGTTACCCTTATATTTTTTGGTAGAATGTCACGGATAGCCACTCATAGGAGTTGTTACATCAAGACATGAAAATCATAAAATTTTAAACCAACTAACTTAATTAAATAGAACTTACTATAATACCCTTCTCAAGAATAATCCTCCTAATCAAGATATTTACAACTAATCACTAATTGAATGAAGTATAAACATGTTTAGAGGATTGAGTCTCTAAGTATCGTCTTTTTTTTATAATTATTGAGATATTTTTCTACTAAATCAGACTATTTTGTGCCCATAGCACTTGTAGCATTACTTATCTCACATTGTGATGTTCTTTTTTATCAAAAAACTTGTATCTTTTGTACGATTGCTTCGTTGTTTTTCAATTTGAACGTTTGAGATGAAAAATAATTAAGTTGATTATTTCTAAGAATATTCTTGATTGATGGTTTCCCGAAGAACAAACTCATAGAAGGTAACAACTTGATCATCTAAATGAATATTGAATATGTTCAATTTAAAGTTTGGAATTTATCGGGGGAACCTAGCAGAACTTGACCACTTCACTTTGAGGATAACATTGACAACTTCTACCAGGAGGTATTAGAGTGAGTCACTAGGACGTACATCTAGAATATGTTTCAATAGTGTATTACTGAGATGTTTATGATCACTTATTTTAAATGATACCTTCTGAATTCATCTATTACACTAGAGGATGATTTGTAGAGCTTTCTTGCTCTTTACAAAGAATAGATTACAATAAATCTTATTATCATTTTATACTTGCAACAAACGTTAGAAAATAAAAACTATTCGTTTAGATTGTGTTATCATCAAAACCAAATTAAATAGAAATATTTTTCAAATCATTATTTATTCAACACATTTTACTTAGGTTGAACCCCAACTATATAGTCAAACACATTCGAGATATTTTAAAAGGGTTAGCAGGGCCAACCCTGTGCAAGTGTTCCAACACAAGGCTCAAAATTTTTGAATATCTCAAATTTTGAAAGGATCAATTTTTTTGTATAAATATTAATAAAAATAAATAAAATATTATAATAAAACGTAATAAATAAATAAATGATATGATAAAAACCAATATATATATATATATATATATATATATATATATTGAGATTGATCAAAACTCAAAATAATTAGAATTAAATTTATTTTTGATTAATATATAATTATATTTTTGATGTGTCTTTCTTAATTATTATAATTGTATTCTTTTTTAAAAAAATTGATCCTATTTTTAAAATTAGAATTGGACCTCTAAAATGATTGGATCGGCCCTGAGTGTCAGGTACATCAACTATATTTCTTGATTTTTTCTAGGATTACCAAACTTCCTATCAAAGCTCAACATGTACACTCTAAAATGAATCTTTACATGTTCAGATTTTGCATTAATGAAGAAATGTGTCCTTTAACCATTTCAACTTGATAAATTTCCCCACCATTTGATGTTTAAGAGAAGTTTTATCCAAAATTTTGTTGCATTCTTCTTCTCAATCTAAAGACACTTCTAGTTTTTGGATACACCTAATTGTAATGCAATAATCTTCCAATAAACTCAAGTAGTTGCATTTTAATAAAGTAATTGCAGTTTAATAAAGGGAGTTGCACAAATAACAATTTTGAAAAAGTCATTTGGAAAAGGATTTAGTGTTACATGAGGTGTTAAAAAAGTGTGTTCATAAATTCATAAACGAATTTTAAACGAGGCTCAGATAACAGAAATCATAATTGATTTGACATTGATTTAAACCTTGTCAATATAAGTGTGTTCATCATCTTCAATTACATTTTATGAACAAAAATTTTAAAAATTACCGAATCAACGAATTAATTCATAAATTACATATGTTGGAACCGGAATTTTTCCACGATTTTATATATGTATTCAAAATTGTAAAAGAAACAGTGAATTTGATAGATTGAAGAAAAAAATGGCGTAAACCTTTTTAATATATTTCAAAGGACAGGGCCACATAAATTTAGGGGCTTCATAACTTTTTAATATATTTCAGGATACATTTCTATATACTACATCTGTTCTTTTTTATAAGAGATAATTCATTTTTTAGGTTCATTAAATAATTAATGTATTTAGTCAGTTTATAGGGGCATAGACAAATCTTATATATATATATATATATATATATATATATATATATATATATATATATATATATATATATATATATATATATATATATATAATACTCATACATGTTAAATTTTAGTTAAAATATTTATTAATATTTTTTTTAAGTTTATAACGTTATTTACAATTTAAAACGATAATTCTCTTTTTGATTTTTTATTTATTTTATTTTTGAAGTTTTATTTTTAATATTTGAACGGGGCCTCTAATTTGTTTGGGCCGGTCCTGAGTGAGATGGCTTATACACATATTATTTTAAAGTTTTTGATAAATATGTGATGTCTTTCTCACTTATTTGGATGAGTCTTTAATTTTTAGGTGAAAATTTGACTCAATTTTTCTGATTGGACAAATTTATAACTTCGCCAAAAAAAAAGTTAATTTGATGACTCCACCTTAGAATTTTTCATTAATAAATCTCTTTTCACACAATATAGTTTCTCAATCTTATTCTTCTCTTCTTAAAAATAAAATAATAATAAAATAAACTAATTGTTACAACACTTCTTAATTAAGCAAAATACAATTTGTTGATTGGATCTCGATGTAAAATGCACATACATCTTCTATTTTCTCATTTCAATTTAGTGAAAAAATGTTACAAAAATGTACTCCCTCCGTCTCATAAAAAATGTCTTATTTGAGCAATACGCGGTTCTTAAGAAAATGATTAGATGTGTTGGTTGTAGTGAAAAAGTTAATGTCATTTACTAAATACCCCTATTAAATATAATTGATAAAATAGTTGAATAAAATGAAATTTAATGAATAGGGGGTATAGTAGTGGAAATTTAATGAATAGGAGTATTAAATAAGGCTGACGAACCTGGAGAATTTCTCAATACGGTGTTAAATCTTCGCTTTACACCTTAAAATACGTCTTACAAGTGTTTGATAAGTTACACTTTTAGATTCTTTTCTCTAAAAAAAATAGTATTAAATAACGTGAGACGGTTGTGACGAATCGGATAACATCAATCAAAATATGCGAAAGCAGACACAACAAACAGTTCAATCCGTCTTGAACAAACCAAAACAAACGAACAAACAAACAAAACATACAATAATTCAAACAACCCTCGTGTCACGTTCTTCTGTGTCTTTTTCTCCTATTAATTACTATATCACCACCACAACCATTCCTTCTCTACCATTGTAGCTCTACACAAAGTATACACAGCTCCTTTACTTCATGGACAATCCCACTGCATCCTCTGGTCAGTTTTTCTTATCTTATTCAAAGTTTGAATTTACAGTGTTCTTATTGTATCTGTTTTTGCTAAATTTTGTTTTCTTTCTTGTGGGGTACCAGAGATTGAAATTGATACTGATTTTAAGGTTCATGTGTTCTCTTCATCATCTGAGGTAGTTTTTAAGCCTCACTTTTTTGTACCATCTTTGATTAGATAATACAATCAATAAGTTAAAGCTTTGCACTTTTCATTGGCTTTGAATTCTTCAGTTACTAGAAAAGCTTCATCAAACATGGAGTTCGGTGGAGAAACAACGATATCCAGCTATGTATTCTAGTGTGTATGGAGGTATCATACTTGATCCAGCAATGATGGTAATCCCCATAGATGATCACATGGTACATAGAGGCCATGGTGTCTTTGATACTGCTATTATTTTACAAGGGTAATAGTTCTTTTTTACTTTATAATCGATCGGGTTGCACCCGAGTTCGACTTCTGGTTTGATCATTTTTTTGTCAGAATTTACTTATTTCTCTGATCTTGGTGTTTATATTGTTTGTTTTCTCAAGATACCTCTATGAGTTGGATGTTCATCTTGACCGTTTCTTGAGATCGGCTTCCAAAGCAAAGATATCCTCGCCCTTTTCGCGATTGACTCTTCGAAGCATTCTAATCCAACTAACTGCAGTGTCAAAATGCAAGAAAGGGACATTAAGATACTGGTTAAGTGCAGGTCCTGGTGATTTCTTGCTGTCATCATCAGGATGTCCAAAACCTGCATTCTATGCAGTAGTCATCGACGATGATTTTTCTCAGTGCAAAGAAGGTGTCAAAGTGATAACTTCCAATGTACCAATGAAGGCACCTTCATTTGCCACAATGAAAAATGTGAACTATCTTCCTAATGTACTTTCGGTATTGGAAGCTGAAGAGAAAGGAGCATTTAGTTCTATATGGATTGATGAGGCTGGTTATATTGCTGAAGGACCGAATGTGAATGTTGCTTTCGTAACTCGAGAAAAGGAACTTGTTATGCCTTGTTTTGATAATATATTGTCTGGTTGCACTGCTAAAAGGCTTCTTGAACTTGCACCAAAGTTGGTTGATCAGGGTGTTCTCAAAAGTGTAACTACTAAAAATCTGAGTGTTGAAGAAGCTAAAGGTGCTGCTGAAATGATGTATGTAGGTAGCACTCTTCCTGTGCTGCCTATCATCATGTGGGATGATCAACCAATTGGTGATGGTAAGATAGCGACAAAAATTATCTATCTATCTATCTATCCTTGTTTTAGATAATTATCGGTTCATTTTTCGGTTGAACTCTGAATTATTCGGATCGCTTTTCCACGTTGTAAGTTTTATTTGTTCAATTGTCTTTGTTTTTTCAGGTAGGGTTGGAGAAATAACAATGTTACTTTCGGATTTGCTATGGGATGATATGGTAGCTGGCCCTGACACACAGAGACTACTTGTTCCTTATGTTTAGGGAACAAACATGCAAAAATCATTTGAGAATACATGTGTCTTATGTTTCTTTGTTGTATTGATTTATAATGTGATTTTTGTCTGTATTTGCATAAGTTCAATTGTGAAGTCTTGAAGTGAAGCAGTAGATGTTTGCTGCTACACAAAAGTTATAGTATATCAAATAATTATTGAACTGTTCCATTTTGATTTAAGGCTTAATTAGTATCGCATTCTTAATTAATGTTTCATGTTAGTCTTTTATACGAACTATTATTATTTGTTAACGAATGAACTAACATCAACATCAGTTCCACCTCAATAATTTGACAAATCAACGACACCATTACTTATTGGTTTAAACCTTCTATTAATAGATCTCTTTGAAGAATCGCGTCAGATTAGTGTTCTTGATAATAAATGATGATGAATGATTGAGAATTTGTTTTTTCTACTGAGAAATTGAGTTTCTGAATAGTTTCTGAATATTGAGAGGTAAATGAATAGGTTCAAATAAAATAGTCAGAGGTTCACTCAAATGGAAAACTTTCTCACTAGACATCAAGTTACTCCCTCCGTCTCATAAAAAGTGTCATATTTGAGCAATGCGCAATTCTTAAGAAAATGATTAGATGTGTTGGTTGTAGTGAAAAAGTTAATGTCATTTACTAAAATACCCCTATTAAATGTAGTTGATAAAGTAGTTGAATAAAGTAAAATTTAATGAATAGGGGTATAATAGTGGAAAAATAATAATAATTACAACATTGGTAATGTAAATGGACAATTATTTTGAGCCAAAGAAAAAGTGCAAATGAGACACTTTTTATGAGACGGAGGGAGTAGCTTCCCTTTATTTAAAGTTGAGTTATATTATTTAGAACAAACCAAAAATGATATATTTTTTTCAACTTATAGCAATTTTAGTTGAGCTATTCCAAGAGACAACTATTGAAAAATAAGAATATCAATGAAGTCTGTTACAATATGGATGTTACTGAGAAAATCTTAATTATACAGCACTACTGTCCCTATCACTATGAGAGAAAATTAAATTAAGAGAAAAACAAATTGATTAACAATGATACTAATAGGAAATTGAAAAGCAATTTGTTACAATGATGATATATATGTACATTTAATCAAAATAAATTATTCAACATAAACCACACAAAAATGACAAAAATAGTAACTTCTAACTTGGCTCAAGATTGGTTTAGATCCCGTGAGGTTTGGCCTTGCCATCTGTGAAACAAAGAATCAGACGTTATTCACAAGCATTTTCCAAGCTATATATATTTGTAAAATTATTCAGAGAAAATGGTAACTTCAAGAACCTTGATAGAAGAAATCTTGCAAGAGGGCTTAAGTTGCTATTTGGATGAGGTTCCTTGTTATGCTGTTTCCTTCGGTTATCAGCCTCTGCATTTTGCGTTTCTTCCGTTGACTTGCCTTTGCTGAATAGTTGGCTTGCCAGTTCTTTCAGGTCCTTCAATGAATCTTCCTTCGAACTGCACACACAAAAGAATGAGAGATATGTTTGTTTACTGTAAATTGTTTTCCTAACAAACGTTAGTAGAAGGCGAACGAACCTTGCTAATCTCTGAAGCAATTGTTTTACAAGAACATCTGAGGATCTAGGCTTTGTGCCTTCCATGTTTACTAAAGAATTGACAACTGCCCGCACAATTTGACCTTCTGAATCATCAGCAACGGCCTGTAGAGCAAACAAAAACATGAGCAATGGCCTACATAACCAACACTAACATCCTACAACAATAACGGATTTAAAAAATGTATTGTTTAAATATATGTATGGTTTCACCTCTTTTAATGAAGGAATAAGCAAACTTGATAATGTTGCTGACGATGATATTGTTCTAGCACTCTCTTCATCGTCACTGGCATGATGCGATCTTACATTGCCCCTTTGTGCATCAATGTATTCACGATATGATCTATAAAAAAATCTTAGTAATTTACAATCAAAAGATTCAAAACTTTATTTCATCAAATGAAATTTTTTAACCATTATCGCTAGAAGTACCTGGAAGAATCAGTGCTGCTGGTCATTTGGTCTCTTTTGCTTTCCTGTACATCGGTATTGATTTTCCCTCGGGAATGTTTCTCCCGAGCATTCTTTTTCCTTAACCCTCCTTGGATAGCAGCCCTTGCCTATAGAGAGGAAGAAGTAAGAACGCGCTATTTATGTGCAATACCAATCTGACCAAGAATTAATCACAAACATGTCTCTCCTATAATAGGATACAACTCACTATGCACAAGAAAAAATGAAAATATTCAACAAAAGTGCTTAAGAAGTTGTTTAAGCAAATAGGCCCTAGAAATTGAGTGGGTAAACTGGCCAAATATGAAATGGGAAATCGTAAAATGCAATGGCTACTGTTCTTTAAATACATCAAATGTATCATGGAAACAGACTCAAGCAAGAAATGGGGGAGGGGGGAAGGCTCGTGATGCTGCACATTGATCAACTGACAAATGAAATCACAACTTATATTACAAAAGAATAGAACCTCGGCTAGGTTTGCAGCACTATCTTCAAGTGATGCATTTGAACTTCTGTCATGAAGTCCTAGTCGGGACCTTGGAGTCCGTGGAGAATCAGAATCATCATGCTGGCTACGTACAACAACGGTTCCACTAGTAGAAGTATCTTCAAAAGAAGCATAGCTGCTGCTGGACTACATTGCATTAAAACTCTAAATAAGTGACTGCACAGTTAAATAACCCATTTCTCATCAGAGTAACTCCACTAGAATACTACCTGGGAGCTCTGATCGCGAAACACAGATGGCTTTGATCCTTTCGGAGATCGAATAACAACAGTTCCTGATCCATTTTCAGACAATTCATCCTGCAAATCGAAGATTTCAGAATAGCAAAACATTTAATGGTTGTTTAAAATGAAACTTTATCGAGTTTGTTTGAAAACTATCTTTAGTTTTAATCATTTTTTGTGTATGATAAAAAACTGGTGGCAACACAAGATGGAACAGAAACTGACGTTGCTAGACAGCAATGCTTTAAAATTCCCATTGACTGCACGAATAAATAACCAGTTTCTTTTTAAAGAAACTCAGCTTGAATACTACCTGGGAGCTATGGTCACGAAACACAGATGGCCTTGATATTCCTTTGGGAGAGCGTATAACAACAGTTCCTGATCCATTCCCAGATGATTCATCCTGCAAATTTAATATTTCAGAAGATCAAAGAGTCTCCTGGTTGTTCAAAATGAAACATCATCAAGTCATAGAAAATCTATTTTTACTTCGTGATTGACACAACGCATTCACATATGGTTTGACAAGGTGAGTTCTCAACTTCTCTTAATGATTATACACTACCAGACATTTTAAATATTCTTTATGCAGATAAAGTGGGTGGCAACATAGGATGGACAAAATATAATATTCAGTTTCAGCTTGAATTATCGAAAATTCAGCAGGTAGTAATAATTCAGGCTTTAAGGCTTAATAATATATCCAATGTTTTGTAAATATATCAAAAACACCTTGAGTTTCCCCTTTAGAGATATGGCAGCTCAATATATTAATCATTTGATTAAGTTAACTTTTTGTAACATAGACCGATACGCATAGTAAGAATTAATTACATCTTCAATCTGATTATCCAGGTGCTCATGATGGTAAGGAGCTCTAAGATCTTTTTCAAGTGACTGATTGGGTGCACTTCTATTTTGATAGCCTGCGTCTAGAGCTTTTTTTTGAGTGAGCTGATTGTATGAAACTTCAGTTTTCTTATCTCTAGACTGAGGTGGCCGTGAAACACTTCGAAAGGTTCCAGTACCCTCTGATTCACCAATGCTAAAGTCCCATTCAGAACTTTTCAGGGTTTTACCCTGACTGCTGCAAATTACAAACTGTTAATAAAAATCAATTTTTAAAATTAAAAAACCAGTAGCCAATAGTCTCACATCTAACCTAGGTCGATTACTTTCTTCAACTCTAAAATCTCTTGCCACTTTCATAGTATCTGATGCCTCGCCAACCCCTCTTGAGCCATTTCTAGCTGTCTCCAGGTCGTCTTTATGTTGGTATTTTGGACGATCCCTACTGTGAAACCACAAGGCATGATATTGACAACCACAAGATGGGACTAATATTGTAACTTTCAAATGAAAAAAAATGCTAAGAATGCATAGAAAAAGGATTTCTGATGCTACTTTAGGATCTCAGCATTTTTTTATCTGAGATCCACAACTTCAGAATAAATAAAAGAGAAAGAAAAAAAATAGCCAAAAGCAAAAATGGGTATAATTTTTTAACTTAAATATAGCAAGATATTTATCAATAATTCACACCTTATTCTTTCCAAAAGCTTTGTACTCTTCCTAGCATTCCGAATAAAACGGTCTTTGAGAAGTTCCTTAGCACTTGGCCTCTGGAATTGAAATCATTACAAGTGAGAAAATAAGAGATTGCAGAGAGAGAGAACAACTTCATCAGTTCCAATTCAAGCCTAGTCTAAAAAAGTCTTTAAGGAAACTAAGGAATACATCTTCTCAAGTTAACAGTCACAAATTCCAACAGCATAAATAATTCTAATATCCTGGTTTTTGTTAAATTAGAATGCACACTATACTGATGAAAAGTTAAATATTTTAATTGTATTTCTTGTGAAGCATTGTTAGAATTTTATGAATCTCATAGATTCAAGGAGAGAAAAGAGAGACTCCGTCTTTTGTATCTTTTTGATATTGTAAATTATGATTCAATTACAAAGGAATGGATCTATTTATTGATCAGTGTTCTAACTAAGTTTCCGTTAGTTAGTTCCTAGAATTTAGAGATTAGTTAGACAGAGATAGTGTACAGTAAATGTTCTCATAGAATTGACAATAGTGAACATATCACTCAAATTAAAGCATAAAACAGGACCTGTTCATGAGAACTACAGGTATTCTGAAGAGAAACAAAAAAAAAACAGTGACAGGTGTATGGAAAGCACAGACACTTGCCTCAGCCGGAACCTTCTTCAAACACGATGAAACAAATTCTTTCATGGGGCGAGAAAAATGCTCATCTAGCTGCAAAAAAAGGAGATTAAATGTCAACCATTTTATACTATAAAAAAATAAAGAAAAAGAGATCTATTTGGTTTGAGAAAACACATTGTTTCATTTCCTATTTTTACTAATAATAAGAATTTTTCTTTTGTTTTCATTTAATATAGTTTTTCAAATATTTATTTAAGAAATATTGAAAACAACAAATCGCACTAATCATTAAAACATAATACAGTGTGAAAAGTTGAGATAAAAACAGAAACATTTCCAAACATCTCAACTTTGAAACTTTGTTGATTTCAGATAGTTCAAAGCTAGAAATATTGATTTGTTTAAGATTGAACAAAACAACCTGCGGAGGATTTTCTCGGGGTATGATGAAAAGCACCCTCATAGGATGAAGATCAGCAAGCGGAGGCTCCCCCTTTGCCATCTCAATTGCAGTGATCCCCAGAGACCAGATATCTGCCTGCGAAGACAGAATTACAGAGATGATTCTAAGGGTTAAAAATAAGTTTAGGGAACTGTGACAGAAAATAAAAATGGAAGCAAAGAACCAAAGAATAACATAACAAACGAATAGTTGAACACTATTACAACCTTCTCATTATATCCATCTGTGTTCTGAATAACCTCGGGCGCCATCCAGAATGGTGTTCCTACAAATGTCTGTTGTTATCAAATAGATTAGAATATCCGGTCAAAGATGAAAAGTAATGATTTAGATTTCAACCTATTTTTTGTTGTAAGCATTATATACAATGACTCTATTAATGACAAAAAAATATAAATCTATTAATAAAACCAGCAATTTGACATTCAGTTTTCTGAACTCATATCACACCAAGACAGGAAATGCTTAGCACCACATTTCTTTCATTTGATGAGTCTATACATTGAATTGACCGTCCAATTGAAAAAGGCAACACTTTGTGCTCTTGAGAGGCTCAATATTATATCAATAACCCATCCATGTTAAATTGATAAATGATTTATTCTTGATGAAGTATGTTTACCTTTCTCCTTGATATAGTCCTTGTCAACTGTGCAGAAACACCAAAATCTGCAACCTGGTAACATTTTACATAAAACTCACATGCATAGGTCATGAAATACACAAATAGAAATTATAACTTATAAGCTCTTTCAGAATAAAGCATACCTTTACATCACCATTCTCAGACAGTAAAATGTTTGCAGCTGCATAATAGATATATGTAAATGATGTCAATTACAAAGTTAATGTAAAAATGTAAAAAGAAATTGGTAACAATTTAAATATCTTCAAATAGTTTAGAGTATCTTAAATCATCTATTGGTAACAGTTTCTTATAGGAATCCGAATCAAAATGAACAAAGAAACTGTATTATTATTAATTGAAAGTAAAGAAAATGTATCGCAAGAGGATCTCTCTTATAACCCCATACAAAGCTCCATAGAGGAATTTGGTATCCCCCCTGCCCAAGCCTAAGCCAAAACTAACAAACAGACTAACTCTCTCGTCTCCCTTCTCACACGCCTCATATACCCTCCCTATTCCACGTGTGTTTCCTCTCTCTCCCTATAAGCAACTTGCCAGTTCACCTATTAATATCCATTGGCCTTTTCTCTTCCTGGTTCCTACCAGTTTCAGTTAGTTTCCTTTGTTTTTCAGAATTTGTGTTTTTTATTTAATTAGGATTAATAGTCTTTGATTAGTATATACAAACAGTTGTTTCTAGAATTTGGGTTTAACCCCAACTTAACCCCACAAAGTCGGCTTCTAAAGTGAAGATTACCCAAGCCTTATAAAGTTATAAGCGCAACTTAGGTCATATATCGATATGGGACTCTCAACACATACCTTGGATTAATACAGGTGGAATAACCTGATCTTGACACCTTCTCACGCGAATGAAATTTGGAGCATGGACAAGTAGAATAAAATAGATCTAGGCCTAAGCTCTAGATAGGCTTAGATACAATTTTAGAAATTTGGCAATAGGTCTAACTCACAACCCCACAAAATTAGCTCGTAAAGTGAGTGCGGCCTAAGCTTTAAGAACTACTTATACCTTTGAATAGTTTATAGTAGCAAGTAACTTAGTAGGACTCTTAAGAATAGTTTCTATATTTCCTTTTATATTTTTGAATCTTATCATTCACACAAATATCAAGATAGTTTTAGTTTGTTAGAAAACTATTAAAATACGGTGAAAATGCACATCTACTTGAGTTTACAATCCATAGCTTCGATAATAATATCATGTCCATATAACTTTGGATGGTGAGGAAACGTTGCACAACTGAGATCCAAATATGTTATTCTGATTGAAGAGCATTCCTTTCCCCATCCCACCTAAACCCTATAATTTTGTCACTGAATATGGAAGAAAGAAAAGAAACTTTAAAAGTACAGCAAAACCTGTGAAGGATTGCTGTCGATACCTTTAATGTCTCTATGGATTTTTCCTTCACTATGTAGGTAATCAACAGCATGCAACAAGTCACGGAGAATGTAAGCAATTGACATTTCATCTAAGGGAGGACCTGATTGGAGCTACAGAAGTGAAACCAGTATTAACTCCAAATAATAGCAAACAAACACCATACAGCCATACTGAAAATTGATGATAACACGTGTAAATATTAATAGTGGCACGCAGAAAAATAAATGATAATCAGAAGAATAAAGAGAACAGAAATTAAATGTTGTCCTATTATAGATAGGTTATCATCATGCACATATGTACAGAAAAGGAAAGAGAGAAAAAATGAGGAAAGAATGAATGAAATATTTTATTCTAAAATATTTCTGTTGAAATATTTATAACGACATTCAAGTCTAGTGTTTTGGCTTCTTGGTTTTCTACTAAAGAAAATTTAATAAGAAAAATACAAAAGGACAAGAAATTTTCCCTAGACAGCCAACAATACAAACATTACAAAAGAGACCGACGGTAAAAGACAGAATTCTAAAATGTACAAGTCATCGAAACTAAATCAACCTACATGTCTATAAATTCTATTGCCATAAGGTTATGCTTAATACATATATGGTACCTATTAAATAACACAATGATTTTCATATATTCCACAATGAGATTGCGTCAATTTATATACAAGAGAGAATCTCTCAAAAAGGAAAGAAAAAAATAATAATAAATAGAAAACTATAATGTTAAGAGTCTCCCATCGGATGATATATGGCCTAAAGATGTCTTTATAAGTGGGAGCAATCATCACCCTACAAGCCGGTTTCGTAGGTATGAGTTAGGCCCAACCATTTTTCTTAACATGATATCAGAGTCTCGTTTAAGATCCGGGGGGCCACCTGCTATCAAGTTTCTGCTATCGAGTCACCCACTATTTATTTCCACGCTCCGGATATCCAGTCCTGGACGTGAGGGGGTGTGTTAAGAGTCCTACATCGGACAATATATGGTTTGAACATGTCTTTATAAGTGGGGGCAATTCTCACCCTAGAAGCCGGTTTTGTAGGGATGAGTTAGGCTCAACCACATTTTATAACATTTATCAATCCTAATAAATAGAGAATATTTAGCTATATCAATCCTAATAAATAGAGAATATTCAACACTCCCCCTCAAGCTGGAGCATATATATCATATGAATCCAACTTGTTATATATATAATCAATGTGAGGTTCCCGTAGAGATTTGGTGAAAATATCAGCTAACTGATCATTTGAGCTCACTGAAAAGGTTGTAATGATGCTAGAAAGGATGTTTTCTCTAATAAAATTAGACCTAGTTCACAAAATTTCAACTCTTGTAACACAAGTGTTTCAACCATAAGAGTTCACAAGTAGTATGGGCCAGAGCACAGTACTCTACCTCTATACTTGATCTTGAAACAACAGTTTGCTTTTTATTTTTCCATGAAATTAAATTTCCTCCAATCAAAACACAATAACCTTAAGTAGCCCTTCTGTCATTCACATGACCTGCTCAATTTGCATCTGAATATCCCATAATACTGATATAACCTCTGTCTGAATAAACAAGCCTTTTCCAAGTGACCCTTTACTATACCTCAAGATCTGAACTACAGCACTCAAATGGTTATCACAAGGTGAATTTATAAATTGACTCGCAACCCTAACAGCAAATGAAATATTTGGTCTGTTCATTGTGAGATAATTTAGTTTTCCAACTAACCAACCTTCTGTATTTGCCTAGGTCAAGATATGGCTCCCCCTGATTATGTAGAAGCTTCACATTAGGGTCCATACGAGTATCAACCGGTTTTACTTAAAACATCCATGTCTCTTCCAAGATATCAAGAACACATTTTCTCTGAGAGATAGCAATGTCTTGTGACTGAGCTACTTCAATCCAAAGAAAATAAAGTAATCCACCTAAATCTTTAGTGTTAAAGTGGTTGAATAAGTGTTGTTTTAGGTCTTTAATGCCTTCCTGATCATCACCAGTAATAACAATATCATCTACATATACCACAGGATAAATGACTTTGTTTAAAGATGAGCATTAAAAAAATACAAAATGGTATCCTTCACGACGAATCATGCCAAATTGTTGAATAACCTTATTGAATTTTCCGAACCAAGCTCGAGGTGATTGCGTTAGACTATATGATGGCTTTTGTAGCTTGCAAACAATTATAAATAGGATGTAGATTTGAAGTTGACTGCTTACCTTTACAAAGAGCAATAGGTAAGTCAACAAAGCATAGAGTGGCGCAGCGGAAGCGTGGTGGGTCCATAACCCAGAGGTCCCTGGATCGAACCAGGCTTTGATACCATATTAATTAACATAAAATGATTTTCATATATTCTACAATGAGGTTGTGTCAATTTATATACAAGAGAAAATCTCTCGAGAAAGGAAAAAATAGAAAAGTTATTAAGAAAGATCTTGAGATTAATGATTTGAATACAAGCATGGTCATGGATAGAACATTATGGCGAAAGTTGACCCGAGTGGCCGACCCCACTTAGTGGAATAAGGTGAACATTGTTATGTTTATTCTTTAACCAAAGGTTGGTCTAAATAGAAGAATACAACTAATATTCTTTCTTGAATCAAGGAGAAACTTACTGAAGTAGAAACAAAATAAAAAAACAAAATCTTCACTAATGAAAGGAGAGAAAATTACGAGATTCTCCCTCAAATTGGTCCATAGATATCTATCATGTTCAACATGCTTATCAAATGCTCAAAGACAGGTCATGTCAAGCTTTTTGTTAAGATATCCGCAGTTTATTGACTAGAGGACACAAAACGGTGGACATATGATTCCAACCTCTAGTTTCGTCTTTTGTTCCTCCATAACTCTTTGAATTCATACTCCTTCACAAATACCCTGAGCTATAGCCCAAAACTCGGCTACTGCATTATTTCCTGATACAACCCTTGTTTTTTTGCTTCTCCGTGTAACATAATTACCTCAGACATAAATACAATATTCAGAGGTTGATCTTTTGTCTATAACAGAACCTATCTAGTTTGCATTAGCAAAGATAGACACATTTCTTTCACTAGTAATCTTTATAATGCCTCAAGATGTTCCTCATAATTCACTAGTATTCTATAAACTAGCTCAAGATGTTTCTCATAATGTGAATGCATAAACTCACTCACTACACTGACAGAGAACTCAATGTCAGGTCTAATGTCGGACAAAATAGCTTACCAACCATCTTTGGCACCTTCCGGTGTTAAAACAAACACGTCCTTCTCCCTAAAGTTTTGCATTAGGATCTATGGGAGTGTCAAATAACCGACAACCACTCATTCATGTTTCTCTCAATAGATTGAGAATGTATTTTTGTTATGAACCTATAGTTCCTTTCTTTAAACAACGACCTTCATACAATGAAAGTATCTCAAAGATCCTAAGTCCTTGAAGGTCTGCAACAAGCCTCTTTTTTACTCTTCCCATTTCAATTATATCATCTCCACTAAGGACTACATCATACGCATAAACAATCCATGTATACTTCTTCTAGATTACAGCAAAAGATAAAAGTAAGTTGACAATGTTTGGTTGCTGGTTTTGGGTTAGATGTCTTTGTTGTGGCAGTAATAGGCGTTGTTTGGGTGTTGAGTGTCTTGTCATTGGAGTCCCAAGTAACAATGTTAGAAGGGTAACCTTTGGTGAAAGTCTTAGAGTGGAAGTTGGAGGAAGTTCCTTCGAAAGAATGATATTCTTTTCATCAACTTTCAAGGTGAAATCCATCATCTCGGCCAAAGTTGTAACCGAGTGTAATTTAATTCTGCTTTCACCCCACTTTTTAACCCATTGAGAAAAATCCCCTTTAAGATAATCTGGTTCTACACTTCTAAGTGGGTCAGCATACAATTCAAACCTATAATGATACTCTTCCACCGAGCTCATTTGCTTAAGGCTAAGGAGAAGTTCATAGCATGGTTGTCAAGATCTAGATTTAGATCGTGCGATCTTAAGATCTTACGAGCTTCACGCATGTTTCTGCGGCGGCAGGCAGCAAAGATCGCCGGAGATGGTGGCACGGTCAGAGCTCAGTGGAAGATCGTGAAATCGTGGAAGCGGAGATCGTGAAACCATTCCTTTCTACAAGGCTTATTTTTTGGGGGAGAGTTAGGGTTAATTAAAATTTCAACTTGAAAAATATCAATCTATTCAATGATTCAATGATACCATTTATTCTATTCTTCCATTCCTTCTATAAATGGTCATCATTCCTTCTTCATCTCTCATCAGTGTTATATGATTTCTTCTCTTCTTTGAAGCACGGATCCTCCATTTTAGGTAAAGTACGGATACGTATCGGGTACCAGTATGCATACGGTACGCACCGAAGCCGTACCAATTTTTTTTTTTAAGTTGGTACACCAACCGGTACACATTTGGTACCACGTACCCAACTTTTTTTAATTTTTTTCAGATGATATAATTTGAGCTTTTTTTACTGAGTAAAAATTAAGTTAATTATTCTATTTACAAATAAAAAAGTTCTTTCCCAATCAAGTTCTTCATTTTCTGCTGAGAGAAATTGAAGCACATATGAATTTATTTACTCATCGAAAAGGAATAGACTCAATGCAAAGAGGGCTGAGGATTTAGTTTTTTATTCATACAAACCTCCGTCTTCTCTCAAGAAATATTAAGGTTTATAATAAATGAGCAACAAAAATGTGAAATATTGGTAGAGATGAATGAAATCTATTTGATGGAGTTGGTATTCTTGAAGTTGTTAGTCTTTCTCTCAATGAACCTGAACTAAAAGTCGCTCTTTTTAATAATAACTCCAACCCTAACTCCAAACCTCCCAAAGCTAATTCCAAGCCTCTCACACTCCAAACCTAAAATCTATATAAGCACACCTTCACTCACTTTTCAAGACTCTCCATCATTTCCCACATTTTTCACACAAATTCTTCACATTTCACCCTCAATTCTCCCACATTCTCTTTGATTTTTCTCTGCCACATCTTCATCTTCATCTCAATTCTCTTCCAAAACCTCACCAAAGGTCAATTTCTACATCAAAGGATAATAACTTTTACATCAAAAGTGATTATTTCTTGAGCTCAACCTTCATCATTCTTGCTATTATACTTGGATTTCTAGAATTATTTCAGCTTACGGATTAGTCTTGAGTATTTGCTGCAACATTCGACGGTTCGATTTCTCAATTCGGAGATTCATCGTATTTTGCTGATATTTACTCATGATTTTAAGATTTATTGATACTTTTTAAGTGTGATTTATTTATGTTATTGTGTGGATATTAATTTTTTTAAGTAAATTGTTTTTTAATTTTAATGTTTTGTTGTCATTTAAACAATATAACTCCTTTCTTAATTGTATTTAAAAAACTTATACTAACGTACCCGTATCTTAATTTTTCTAAAAATGTCGTACTCTATACCACTACCCGTACCAAGTAATAGGTACACGTACCTTTGCAACGCTGTCATACCTTCTACAAAGTTCTTCATTATTAATTAAGAAAAATTATGTGAATGTTATTTTTTTTAGTTATTTGTATAATTTTATTTATTTGGTGGGATCTTACGATCCGATTTACGATTTTACGATTCACGCTTTTTTCATACCCCAACGATCTTTAGTGAGATCCCGATTTTGACAACCATGGTTCATAGGGACTTCGAAGCATTGACAGTTGAATGCGTTTAATCAAAGTAGCTTGAAATCATCCCAATATGGTGAGGGGAACAAAACTCCCACCATTGAAACCATGTGAGTGCTTTATCTTCCATGGCTATCATGGAAGCATGTACCTTTTCCTCGTCACTTGCACCCCCAGTAGCGTTCAACACGATTAATCCACTCAAAAGCGTCTTCTCCCTCGAAGATGGGAATTGTAAGTTTCCTCCATTTTTCATCATAGTTGCAGAGATTCTGTCCATATACAGGGGTACCATAGTCTATGTTGTCATTTCAGATAGTGAGACCGAGGACAGTTTCAAGCTGTTCGTCAATTCGGCGTTGCGATTCATACTTTTCAGTTTCCATCAGATTGTGCATCTCATGAATCTTCTCTGGTTGCGACAAAACCTTCATATGCCCTTTCTAAAATTTCCAATCTTGCTTCTATTTTGCGACGCATGAGGACCATGAACTAGTGTAGAGGATCATTATATAATTTGGACCTACTTTACTCGGTCTTGGGCCTACACCTAACATATACACTAGTAATTGGAGGTCTACTAACAAACATCAATTTCAATTTTCATGCCCTGAACATACAAAAGAAATAAAGAGAAGTAACCTACTAGATCAGCAACAGAGCCGCCAGCCATATACTCCATTATTATCCATAGTTTAGTTTGGTTGAGAAAAGAACCATAATACTCGGTAATATATGGACATCGACATTGTGACAGAACTGAAACTTCCTGAAACATTAAAACAGATATGAAAATTTAATCATTAAGGTACATCAGATGTGAAGCCAGAAGTGATGCCATACAATTATTATACCTTCTGAATATCGTCAATGTCATCCTCTCTGTAAAGGGACGGAATGAAATGAAATACAAGTTAGGAAGAAGTTAGCAAGAAATGCACAAGGATTCTGAGTGCAACACAGCACAACTACGAGGATAATATTAACTACAACATTATACACACAGAATCTCAAACTTAGAAACTCGTTACAAAATGAGGCTCACGGGCTTTGCTGCGTTCGAAACTTCATAATATAACATGAAATGTACATAATAATATAATGAGATAAAAGACTTCCATGTTCCATCAATAATGTTTAGCCTTTCATAGAGACAATAAATTCAATGGATGCAGAAGGATCAGAAAAGTGTTACTACATCACAGCACCTATTTTAGGGATGACACTAACTCATATGTGGATATTGGAACCTATTGAAGATATCTCCGCGTATTAGATACTTTTCATCTACAGTAGAACTCTTAAGTCAAACTCTAACTCCATGCATATGAATTTAGTCCTAGGCAGTACAGGTGGTAATATTCCTTCTAATTTACCTTGCTGACAAAGACTACCACATGCTAAGGCACAAAAGTTTCACAGCCAAATTTTTGCCTACTGGCCTGGAATCCTGTTCCTTTAAGGAGTCAACACTTCTTAACCGAACCTCAACCTAGAAGAGGAGGACGAGACTACATAGAATATGGGAAAATTTTAGGTGAAAGAACCTTTAAATAGTGCTATCTGATTTTCAACTAAATGTGGAAGGGAGAATGATGCAGAACAGTGCTCCTTTTTGAAAGAGAAAAAAAAGAGCACAACTCCCTCATTAATCATTAAAAAAAAACTCGTAGATTTTTAAAATTTTTATTTTTATTTATTTTTTAGGGGTGTTAATGCCCTTCAGTAAAGCGTGTAAACTGGACTCTATCAACAAGGACCCGTTATCATATCACTGGAACACAATCATAAGAAATTTTACAGCTTTTAGTGTTACCGCACTAATGTATAATCAGATATAAGATGGGAGAAAATTATTTTATCAAATACTCCTATAACTTCTACCTATGGATGGGCCTAACAAGGATCAACGTGACTTCAGGACTTCATCCTCCGCATACAAAGGGCCCAAGAAGGATAAATAAAACAGAGAAATCATGTTAAACTTTCAGTGTTGAATGTCACAAAATCCTGCTAGACACATAATCATTTATAACAAAATGGAAGATGTTTTGCAATGTATCTCAAGATTCACATTATTTTAAAACTGATTGGTGTCCCTTTCAGTGCTTTGAATTGGAATGTTCTTGAAAATAATAGATGGGGAAAAACAAACTTACGATTCTTCCAAATCAATCACTTTGATGGCAACTTCTTTGTTGAGCTCCCTGTCAAACCTGAAAGTAAGATGGTATAACAAAATGACAAACAACTCATTGCCATGTCCAACTTAGGGTAAATAAAGAGGTTTGGAGAGCAAGTATTATTTCCATAGATCAGATAATTTTATGTTTGTTATTACAATGACAACCGACAGCAAAAACAAATAACTTTTTGAAGTTCTTCCGATGTATTCTTTTATTACTAATTTTTTCTTGAAAGAGTTCTAGAAACAATATCCTCAAACTTGCTAAAGAATATTACTTTCCGTCATCCTTACAAGAAAGATTATGATCTCAGATACGAAAACTAAACAGAACTTGAATAACTGCACTCTGCATATTAGGTTTTAATTTGCAAAATGTAAGAGTCTGAGAGTACCTCCTTACTTAAGGAGAACATAGTCTATTTAGTTCTATATACATTGTTTTATTAGTAATATAAGCTTTCATAATGTGTTTCCATAGTTTCCTTATTTTTGTAGTTCCGGTACTAAAGTATAATAACTGATTGTGCCTAGCCAATGGATTTCTCAAGTAATTCAGTAAAGTATTTTCCCAAACACATCACGGTGATAAAACCCTAAGACACCTTTCTAACCTCTAACACGAGAACCTTTCTATCCCGACAACCACTGCTGTCAAGGCAAGGATGTCCACCACACAGCAACCTCAGATTGTCAACCGCCGACACATCTAAAGTCAGAGACTGCCAATAAGGTCCTGGAACCACAAGTAATCTTCTCGCACCGTCTTCCAGTTTCCAGATCATTGAGCTGCAAGTTCTGTTTGAGTTTCCTGAGCCTCCTCGTCATCTTTTGACGGTCATTCAATCAGTTTGGTCTTGCATTGGTAGAGGGTCTTTGATCCTCAAGCTTTCTACACTCTTCTCTAATGCGTATAAATTGGGTTCAAATTGTCTTCAACCAAAGATAGTGCATATGGTTCAGAGTGTGGGGAACCCTCTCCTCGAGTAACAATCTCTTTTGAAAATGTTCATGTTAACACTGCCATCTCAGACACCTTGTAATGTGCATTGCTATAGAGTCTCCATGTCTTCCTCATCAGCAGAAGCACTTTGGTCGTCCCAATTTATCGAAGCAGCAACAGATGGTTATGACTTACATGTCTCACAAAGTAGAGTCTTTGAGTTGTGAGTCAAGTCACCTGGGGAAACATGTTCATACTTCCTTTTCTAGTCAGGCTCAAAGCCAAACAGTGGCTCGTGTTTATGTTATTCATTCTAATATATGGGTCGAAGTTGTGTATCTACTCTATTAGGTCTCATGTATCCTATTACTTTAATTGATGACTTTTCTCAATGTACTTGGTTATTTTTAATGAAAAGATTGCTATGAATTAATTTCTATATTCAAATCTTTCTAGATTAAAATTCAAATAAATTAAGATTTTGAGTGACAATGCAAATGAGTTTTTGTCATTTATGTTCGCTCATAACATCTTACATCAATCCACATATAAACCTTGACAAAATGGAGTAGCTGAAGGGAAAAAACATCATCTTCATTGAGGCTGCAATGAATTGTTGTTGCATACAAACATGCCTTAGTGTTTATGGGGATGTTGTCTTAGTTGGTAGTTATCTGGAGCAATGAAAGAAAATGTGATTGCTCGATCTAATGTTGAGCCTCAGTATCGAGTAATCACATTGATAATTTGTGAGCTTACACAGGTAAAAGAGTAACTTTATAAGTTGAGGTTTGGCAATGTTGATCAAAGGAACATGGGTTTGTAATAATCAAGCTACTGTCCACATTGCATCAACCCCAATCTTTCATAAAGACCAAGCATATAGCAATTAATAGCCACCTTTTTATCAAGGAAAAAGTTCTCGCTAAGGAAATTGATAGAGTTTATCAACTCTAATGATCAACTTCAAGATATTTTCACGATGTCTCTTCCAGGTCTAGGACACGATTTATTTATAACAAGTTTGGTGGATGTGATTTGTATGCACACACATTTTTATAGACACGCAGACACACACATAATTGATTACGTTGAGGGATTCCTCGAGCATTTAAGCAACCTATTTGCCTATCTGAAGGATATGAACTTAAATTGATCATACATATGAATCCTAGTTTCAACAATTACTTTGTTATGTTCATAATAAATTGGTCAATTAAGCAAAATTAATATTAACTAAAATATGTACACCGGCAGAATCAACGGCAAAGAAAGCCTTACATCAAGGACTACTAGTACTAACTAACCAATTGTATAAGCAATGCGCACCTAGAACTACTCCTTATATTCACAGGCAGTTTGATTTTGCAAAGTAAATTATGAAACCAGTTGTAAAACTAACACTTACCCTTTATATACATCTCCAAATGATCCCTGTCCAATAAGCTCCAATGAAGTGAATCTTGATCCTGTTGCCTCAACAAGACCTGCTAGATCCTCCATTCTCAACAAAAACTTGTTAACGCGTCATTCATCTGAAACACCAAACAAATTTGCATTCAAAATATACAAACTTTCAAACAAAACTTGCAAGCAACACAACAAGAATAAACAAAAAAAAAAAGAACTTTTTACACAATTGCACAACCCCAAATCAAAAGCAACTCAATATCAGAATGAAGTGAAACTTTATACGCAAAACAAAGCATAACAGCTAGGTGAAGTTGCGGAATTAATTGTTAGGTGGAAAACGATAGGAACAAAAATTGACTACCCAACAAAAGGGAACAGTGCGATGACAGAGAAATTTCGAAAACGAAAGCGAAACAACACCACCAAATCGAGTTCCGAAATGGGGTGCGAGAGATTCGACAGAAGCGTGAAAATCTTAAAGAACAAGATTGGGGGAATCGAAATTGAAACTCACCAATAGTTTGGGTTCGTGGTGGTTTAAGGAACGGATCTGTGGGTTGAATTCAGAGAAGAGTGTGAGCAGTTGGGGGCTTCTTCCTCGTAGCCTTTTCGGAACTTCAACGATCCAAGAACAAACTGTGTCTTGATTTTTTTATTTTGTTTTTTAGAATAAAAACAATTTCTGTACTTTTAATAATGTCTTTTTTTATTCGATCAAAAAATAATAATGTCTTTTTTTATTGTATTACTTTTAATGTTCTGTTTTTTTATGGAAATAAACATACAATAAGTAGATTTTTTATAGGATCTAAATTAGATATTTCATTTATTATATTTATTTATCTCAAATTATTTATCTTTTTAATTATTAGTTTATTTTTTAATATATTTTTGTTCATTCTATTTTAATCCATTAGATTTTTTAACTACTATTAATAAAAATATTTTAATAAATAAAATATATTTTTATTATTAAAGATTTTATAATTAATTTTTTTTAAACTCAGATATTTATGTCCTTCTATAACTAATATAATATCCCTCTATAACTAATAACTATGTTAAACTAATAACTATATTATATTAACGGGATTATTTATTACTTAAAAAGCATATAATAAAATTTCAAAAAATACACATTACTTAAGATATGGTTTACAAATTACTTATCAGTAATTTTTTTAACTCAATTACTTATTGGTGATTAAGATATTATCTTTGATCTTATTTATAAAAAAAATTATATTTATTTAATAACTAATATATTTTGTCCAAATACATTATTTATTCAATAAATATATAAAATAATTTTTTTTTTATAAATAAGAAAAAAAATATTAACACAAATGATTTATGAGACGCATAGTTAACAAAAATAGAATAAAATTAAGAGAAAATTCAATTATTTAAAAATTATTCAATAAGAATATGTTGTTTACAATGAATATCTAATTTCATAAAATGATCATAACCGAATTAATAAATAACTTATAATAAAATGAATAATTGAAAACTACTTATTATGATCAAATATAAAAATAAAAATAAAAACTAATACAACTAACTCTAACACTTCCTCAAATTAAAATGTGAATTAACATTTTCAATTTGGAAAATACGATATAAGAAAAAAAAAATACAATACTATAAAATAAAAACTTTAACATTAACATCCGAAAATTTTCATTAAGTTCATTTACTAAATTTAGTGATGTGAGATGTCACAATTTTTTTTAATGTTAAATGGTTGTTAATATGGCTTTTTTAATTTTAATTTTTAAGTATTTTAAATGTATATATTTATTAAACATAAAAGAATTAAAACAGCAAAGCAAAATGTTGATCTTTCAAATATTCAAACCATGGATCTTACGAATTTATAAAATATTAGTTAAATCAGAATATTATGAAAGAATGTAAGAAATTATTTTTATTTATGATAGTTGCTTGCAATTATGATTATGACTAAAAATTCAAATTATGATAGAACAAGGCTAATTTTTTTAATATTTCAAAAAATATAGTTGGATGATCAAGTGTCTTCCATATCTTATAGCACTTGAAACAGATTTTCTAAAGTCAAATTTAAAGTTAACTCGTCATCTCCTCATAATATATGAGAAGTAATCTCTTATGTATAAATTTGGATGGTATAATTTTGAATATCTCTTTCAAGTAAGCTATATTAGCTAACAAAAGGATCTTTTCAAATGTATTTCATGTTTATGCAAGTTATTTTTTGTTAGTCCCATTTAAAAATAATAATAATAAAATAAAATAGAGTTAAATATACTTCACCTCCTGCCAATGTAGCGAATTTTGGTTTTACCCTCCTGAATTATTTTTTTTTATCCTTCCTCATCAAACCAAAATTCTATTTTCACTCCCTCTGTACTGACTGAACGAGGAAATCTGCATATGTGGTCTTGCTGACTAGATGAAATCTGCACATGTGGCCTTGCTGATTGGATAAATTTTGAATTTATTATTTATTTATTTATTTATTTATCTTTTATTTTTATTTTTTTATTTTTTATTTTTTATTTTATTTTTTTATTTTTTTATATATTAATTTTTTATTATGAATTATAAATTTGATGTTTAATTAATTTTTTTTAATTTTCGTTTTGTTTTTAAATTAAGAAATATGTTATACAAAATATATATTAAATACATTGGGCTCATGGTCTATAGACCTAGAACCCATTTTCAATTCTATTAGGTTAGTGTGTGTTTGATATATAAATACTAGCCTTAAATGCAGTTTTGGTCCCGCTTCTTTCATTTTTCTAAACTTTTAATCCCCTTTAAACAAAATCTAGATTTTAGGTCCCCTATTTTGAATATTCTTGGGTTTTCTTTGGTCCCCTGTTCAAAATTGACTATGTGGCATATTCAGGTATGAGGTGGCAAGAAAATATTGACCAATTTTATAAAAACAATGTCACGTCATTTAAATCATTTCGTAAAAAACATTATTTATTATTATTAACATTTTACTTAATTATAATTTATATTTATTAGTAATTATTAAATCAGAAAAGGAAATTTAAACATTGCCTTCTTCTTTCTATCCATCGTCGTCTTCCCCCTTCTTTCATAAACCCTAAAAAAACTCATCTGCCATTTTCAAATCATTATTGCAAGAATCTTTGTAATTTTTGGCTTACATATTCTTCTTTGAATATTTGGCTTAAGGGTGTGTCAGTTAGACTCGCTGATTTTGAAGATGCATTTTTTCAAGATCTGCAATTTTATGGCTTACATATTTTTTCGTATAACTTAATTTGCTAATTATAAGTGTTAACTGTTTTAGATCTGCAATTTTGGGATCAAAATAACTAGTTCCTTCAGTTGACTCTTCATTTTCTTTTTCAATTTTATTCTGGATTATTGTTATTGAAAAAATTGAGCTTTTAGAGTTGGGATTTTTTCAATTTTTTCTGGGTTGTTGTTATTGAAAAAATTGAGTTTTTAGAGTTGAGTTTTTTTTTTTTTTTAATTTTTACTAGGTTGTTGTTTTTGCTACAAAATGTTTCTGCCTTTTAGAGTTTTTGTAGATTGTATTTTATGGGCTGTTGAAGCTTAGAGTAACTATGGTTATAGCTTAGAGTTTATATACTTCTTGGAAAAAAATTGATTTTATTGATTTGGGGAAAAATGGAAAACGTAAACAGATTTGGTAGAGTTTGGAGTTTGGAATGGTTGTTGTTGACAAGTATTGAATTTTTCTTGAGTTGGGATAATTGAAATTTCTGGATTTAGATTAAGGTATCTATTGAAGGGGATGAAGATGAACGAGAAACGATGAAGATTAGAATAAAAACTAATTATTTATTGTTTCAAAAATAATAATTTAAAAACATTTTATATTTAATTTATATTAAAAAATACAAAAATAAAATATTTTTAAATGACGTGGCATTGTTTTTTCAAAATTGGTCAACATTTTACTTGCCACCTCATACCTGAACATGCCACATAACCAATTTTGAACAGGGGACCAAAAAAAATCCAAGAATATTCAAAACAGAGGACCTAAAACCTAGTTTTTTTAAAGGGAATTAAAAGTTTAGAAAAATAAATGAAGGGGGATCAAAACTGCATTTAAGCCTAAATACTAATATTGTTATTAAAAAGATAAATGTGAGACTTCACATAGCATTGGAAGAAGTTATGCTAACCTCTCCTTCATTTTCCTAAGCCTTCGACCACCTTTCTTCTTTTTAACTTTTCTCTTTTCCATTGACAGTCAATGTCATTCACTCTATTCAAATTCACCATAAATTTAAACCAAAGATCCATTGACTTAATGACACTTATTCTATCAAATTCACTATAAATATAAACTAGCATTTAGCATGTTGATATACTTGCAGTGGTGGGTCGCTTATTTAATGTTTAGCCTTTTGGTGAAAGCTGCATAGTCACTGTGATTTACTCATTTTCCAAACATACACCTCAACAATGATTAATATACTTTGATTGAAATGAAAGTACTTTAAGTTTTGATTGGCTTCTTATTTACTGAACTTGTTAACATAATAAATTCATGATTCTTTCTTTATTTGAGAATAAAAGGTTCTTATTCCTCATCATCTAGATCCAAAAATGCAGACAAGCATGAGACACCTTTCTTCACAGGAATTAATTTACACATATTTTCCCTGCCACTGCTATGAAGTTAAATTAACATCCTATATTTCATGCATCAAACACTTCATTTTTTTGCAAATTTTTGTCCCAGCAGGCTCTATTTTGATAACATGGTTTCTTAAAGTGAGACATAGTTGGTGTTATGGCCTGAAATCAATGCAGTTTTTTTTGGCAAATTTGCAAAATTGAAATTTTTTTTATGTTTGTAAATTACCTATTAATAAACATTTTCTTGTTGTTGTGCAGGGTAACGCATATAATCATTCCATTTCAGTATCACCATTCTTCAGATTTGAATTCATCATATCAGTTTAAGTTGCACATTAGAACATTAGAACTTATGAATGGATTCCAGATGTGCATTCAAACTTAACACTGTATTGTTAAACATTTGCCAACTCAGTTTAAAATGAGAATTTCAGAAAAATTTGCAACTGCAGTTTTTCTAAGGCAAACTGAACTTCATTCATAACTTCAATAGCATAAGAGAATTCTAATTCAACTAATTGTTGTCATCCAAACTCTAACCAACTTTTTTCCATCTCATAATATGTTCCCATGTAAGATGGTTGATTCCATGAATTAAATAGTTTGAGGAGAGTGCAGTAAGCTTTGGTGGATGTTAACAGTGAGAGAGTATGACTCTTGCTTGCATCACAGTTTGTGGTTGGTATCTCTGGTTTTTGTCCCACATCGGATGGTTTTGCAATGAATTTAGTGTATATATTACTTACATGTACATTAGATTGTAAATGAAATATTACATGTGCCAAAAAGAGTGCTATTGGAAATTGACTTGTGTATATTGATCTTGGCCCAATTTAAATAATTTTTAAAATAACAATTTAAAAAAAATATTATTTGGTAAATTTAAAATAATAATTCAAAAAAAATATTAATAGAAATAATTTAAGAAAACGTAAAAAAAATATTTAAAAAAAGAAAAAAAAAACTTAAAATGAAATAAATAATTAAATTATAATTTAAAAAATGACCCGTGGATTTAAAAAAGATTCAAAAATAAAAAAAAATGCCACGTGGGCTCCCCCTTTGATAGATTTCATTGCACAGTCAGCGTAATAGTGACAATAGGGTGTCAGAAAATGGAATCTGGGTTTTATAAAGGGGGATCATAAAAAAATTTCTTAAGGGGGGTAAATTAAAACTCGCTAATATGGCAGGGAGATAGAAGGCATTTATCCCAATAATATATATATAGGGATGGTAAAATGGGTCGGCCCATTAGACATGTTCGTTTTACCCGCATTTTAGTGCGGAGTGGGCCAAGGGTCTAGGTCCTCATCTTCTAAAGTGTCCGTCCCACCCCACCCCGTTTTCTTCGTGGACTTCTGCGGGTACGAACATTTATATAAAATTTTGCATTTTTAAGTTTAAAAGGTGCAGTGCCCGCGGACTTTCTCAGTTCCGCCCTCACTTTTTTGCAGGGCGGACCTAGGTTTTAGACCCGCATCCTCAACTATTATCGTAGCGCACCGCGCCGTTTTTATGCGTTCTTTTGCGAAGTGGGCTAAAACGTGACAGACATGTCCGTTTGCCACCTCTATCATAAGACCTCCATCTAAGATCCTTGTTTTATAAAATTGGAAACTTGAGGCTGGCTAGCTCACTCAATCAAGATTTTAAATTTCTCAAATATACAAGCTCATCCATGTAAACCAAATATCAAGGAATAAATTGATGTCCTTAATTGTGTGAAATTTTAATAATTCAATATGGAACAAATTTGTAATAGCTTTATTCTTAACTTATGTATTACTTATCATTATTATTTGTAAATCATGTGAGGTCTTAATTATCCTTTTAATTGGTAAAAAACCAAAAAAAAAAGCTTTCTTTCATAGGTATTACATTTGATGAGACTGATGAGCCAGCCAACTTATTTACTTTGATGTTGTTTCCTGTTATCATCCTTTGATTGTTCATCTATATGCATAAGAAACTACATATGTGATCGAATGCATTTGATAATGATTTTCAAATATGGGACTTTGAAGAAGTGAAAAATACAATAAGGAGAATGCATTTCTATCGTGGTGTCATTAAGGAAGCCGTAAAGAAGCTTTGATGTAGGTAATATCAAAGGATTTATGTGCTTGCATGTATTGTCAAGGAGATTTAAGGTGGTAAAGTTTGTTGACAGCAAAGTGAAAAGTCAACTGAATATGTGTTTGGTTTTGATGATGACAACAATTGATATTAAACGATATCTATTATCTGTTTAAGATAACTCAAGTGGTTGAATGTAACGCCCCAGTTTTGTCAGTTTTTATTTAATTGAGTCGTTTTTGAGTATTTTATTATTATATTATTTTATTTCTGACTTTTATGTGGAAATATGTTATTTTTCATCGTGGATATATTTTATCGCGTTTTGGGAACATTTGCGAGATATTTGAGTGTGGGGGTATTTTGGGCATTTTGATTTATTTTGTTAAGTTAGAATATAAAGAATAGAAAGAGAGAAAAATAGTAAGAGAAAGAAAAAGAAGAGAAGAAGAAAAGAAAAGGAGAAGAGAAGAAAAAGAGAGAATTTGGAAAGCATGGGAATCAATCAACCAACTTTCTAGAACACGATTAAATCGGGTAAGGGTGCGAAACTCGATTATACTATGTTTGTGTATGATTATGTATGTGTTTGCTTGGAAGTTTTCTTGCTTTTCCATAGCTTTGAGTTCTAGGTTGAAAATGAGAATTTCGTTAGAAATCGATGGTTTCGCGGTTGAAAATCGGTGTAAACGTAGTAGAATACTTGTTATCATGCTTGGGTTATGTTTTGACTGTTATATGTTGGTTTAGAAATGTTTGGTTTGAGAACATATCATTTTTGGGTGATTTGGTGCGCTGCTGGGTTTTGCTGAATTCGCAGGTTCGCACTGCAAATGGCCAGCGAATGGGTGGTGAGCATTCGCGTGATGTTCGCACTGCAAACGTTGTATTATTTTTGCTTCTGCCACTGTTCGCTGGAGGGTTCTCATTGCGAATGGGGTAGCGAACCTTTGCTGGGACGTGTGCACTGCGAAGGGTGGAAATTTTCTAGGCTATTTTTGCTTCTGCCACTGTTCACTGGAGGGTTCGCATTGCGAATGGGGCAGCGAACATTCGCTGGGACGTTCGCACTGCGAAGGGTGGAAATTTTCTAGGCTATTTTTGCTTCTGCCACTGTTCGTTGGAGGGTTCGCTTTGCGAATGGGGTAGCGAACATTCGCTGGGACGTTAGCACTGCGAAGGGTGGAAATTTTCTAGGCTATTTTTGCTTCTGCCTTGGTTCGCTGGGACATTCGCACTGCGAATGAAGTAGTGAAGGACTCACTAGGAGCTTCGCACTGCGAATATAGCAGTTTTCCCAATTTGTTTTCTCTGTAACTTTTGATCCGTGAGTCGGTTTGAGGCGTGGTATGATACGTTAGAAAGCTTGTAGCATGTACTTTCTTATGATGATGATTTTGGAGATTTTTGGCCGATTAAATTATGTCGGGAATTAGAAAATGTGTTGTTTGGTTGTCGACTTTTGTCGTTTAATGGTGTGAATTTGATGTGTATGTGCAATATGCTGTTGGTGTGGATATTGTATGACTTTACTATTGAGTGATGAAATTGCATGAAATACATATTGTGATGATGATTGGTGGCCTTATGGCAAGAAAATGCGATGTATGGTAATTGTTGATATATGCATGATTATGGATGTGTGTATGTGTGCATATTAAATGTCATGAGTCATTGTATGCCAAACATCATGATATGCATTGTTGTGACGTCCTGAGTGACAGATTGATTCCAGAGGGAATCTGCTATAACATCGTGCGCCTTAAAAATAAGAGGACCTAAAGCGATTTGATATATCGTGCGCCTTAAAAATAAGAGGACCTAAAGCGATGGTTATAGACGATCGGGTGCCCATGTGGGGTGTGAGCGATCGGATTGTACGCCTTATACCGAGAGGACCTAAAGCAATCCATAAACGTCGTGCGCCTTATACCGAGAGGACCTAAAGCGACGGGGAACATCGTAGGCCCGACGGGGTGTTACTTGAGTGATCCTCAGTAACGAGCGATGATTCCAGCAGAGTTCCTGAGTGAACTAGTGATGAGAAATATTGGAAGTCGGTACCGCATGGCATGTGCATAGAGTCGTTGTGTCGGTCTCTGTGCATTTGCATAAATTATGGATTAATTGTGCATGGAATTGTGAATGTGATTGATGAGATGGAATATGTGTAATTGTATTGATGATGAGTGTATTATGTATGATTGATGTGTAGTGGTATTTGATACTTGAGAATTGTACTGTGTTGTGTTATATGTGATTGTGGTGCATTGGTGGTGAGAATATTTTACTTGTGCATGTCTGTGTTAATATATAATTATATGCAACTGTATTATGATTGTTTTTCTCACCCTTCTGCTGTTTTATAATGCTCTATGAGGCATTGCAGATTAGAGTTACTGGAGGTCTTTTTGTGAAGCTTTGCGTCTTCAATTCTTTTGTCGGTCAGCTCTGATATGTGACACCGGGTAGTTAGGGTGGCCGTTTGTGATTATTTTGTATTATGTATATGTACCTTTTGGATTGTACATGTATGACTTGATGTATGACAACTTTCATGATATATACATATATTGATATTCAGTTACGGATTTTCCGCTTTTATTCTGTAATTGGATTGTGGGTGTATTACTACCTGAGTTGTTGCATATCTGTATGAGCAGGTGTTGTATGTTTGTCTTCAATTGATGTGGCGTCTCCAGTCTATGCCGTGCATGTTTTAAATATACTCTGATGAAATTTTGAATTTTATTTATCGCTTTAATATAGCTTAGGGGTATAGATTGGGGGTGTCACATTAAGTGGTATCAGAGCCAGTCCGTGTCAGTTTGAGCCAGTCTGTGTCAGTTTGTGCCAGTCCGTGTCAGTTTGTGCCAGTCCGTGTCAGTTTGTGCCAGTCCGTGTCAGTTCGTGTCTGGTTGTGTTAGTCTTTGTCGGTGTTGGCGTCTAGAGTGGGTTGTTTGTTTAACCATAGTTTTTGTTATTGTAAATGAACAGAATATGGTCGGTAGGAACAATGCTGCTTTGGCTGCTGCGATGCAAGCTATGGCTCGTGTTGTGCAGGGTGCACCTAATGCTGTGGGTAATGATGAGTTCAGGAAGAACAGACCGCCTGTCTTTAAGGGGAGACATAATCCTGATGGTGCACAGATTTGGTTGAAAGAGATTGAAAGGATTTTCCGAGTTATGGATTGTGCTGAGGATAGTAAGGTGAGACTGGGAACTCACATGTTACAGGAAGAAGCTGATGACTGGTGGGTTAGTACTCGTCAGGTGTTGGAAGCTGGGGATGAAGAAGTTACTTGGGAATTATTTATCCAGGAGTTTCTGAGGAAGTATTTTCCCGAGGATGTTAGAGGAAAGAAGGAAATTGAGTTCTTGGAACTGAAATAAGGTAGTATGTCTGTTGTTGATTATACTGCTAAGTTTGTGGAGCTTGTGCTGTTTTATCCTCATTATGCTGAAGCGACTGCAGAGTTTTCTAAGTGTGTGAAGTATGAGAGTGGATTGCGTCCTGAGATTAAGAAAGTAATTGGTTATCAAAGGATAAGAAGGTTTTCGAATTTGGTGGAATGTTGTAGGATTTATGAAGAGGATAGTAGGGCTCGTTCTACTCACTACAAGAGTGTGAGCGAAAGGAAAGGGAAGCAACAGTTTCGTGGTGGTCCTTATGTAACACCAGCTGATAAAGGTAAACAAAGGGGTACTTTTGATCGAAGGACAGGTGGAGGAGGTATGTCTAATTCTCCGAGATGTTTTAAATGTGGTAAGTTGGGGCATCGTCAGTTTGAGTGCAGGAAAGATGTGAGAAAGTGTTCTAATTGTGGAGGTGTCGGACATGTTGTAGTTGATTGTAAACGGAAGAATGCGGTGAAGTGTTTCAACTGTGGTGAACCTGATCATATTAGGACAAAGTGTCAGAAACCGAAGCAAGCTCCAACTAGTGGAAAGGTATTTTCATTGGCAGGGACTCAGACTTCAAGTGCAGATCGTCTGATCAAAGGTACTTGTTTTATTAATAGTACGCATTTAGTTGCTATTATTGATACTGGAGCGACTCATTCGTTTATTTCGTCTGAGTGCGCGAAGCTTTTGAATCTTGTGTTGTCTTTGATGGATGGTAAGATGGTTATTGATACTCCAGCAATGGGATCAGTAACTACTTCTTTGGTTTGTTTGAGTTGTCCTTTGACCATTTATGGTAAAGACTTTGAAATGGATTTAGTGTGTTTGCCGTTGGAAGGGTTAGATGTGGTTCTGGGGATGAATTGGTTGCAATTCAATCGGGTTCATATTGATTATTATTATAAGCTGGTAAGGTTTCCTTCTCTCGAAGAAGACGAAGACTCGAGTTTCTTATCTACCAAAGAGTTGAAGAGACTTTTGGCGGATGAAACTCAGTTGTTTGGGTTGTTCGCATCGTTGATTGTGGACAGTCAAGTTTCACTTGATGTGTTTCCGATTGTGTGTGATTTTCCTGAAGTGTTTCTTGAGGATATTTCAGATGTGCCGCCAGAGAGAGAGGTGGAGTTTTCTATAGATCTAGTTCCTGGTACTAGACCTGTTTCTATGGCACCTTATCGTATGTCGACATATGAGTTGGTTGAGTTAAAGAAGCAGTTGAATGGGTTGTTGGAGAAGAGGTTTGTAAGGCCAAGCGTTTCTCCTTGGGGTGCTCCAGTTTTATTGGTGAAAAAGAAAGATGGGAGTATGCGGTTATGTATTGATTATCGCCAGTTGAATAAGGTGACGATTAAGAATAAGTATCCTCTTCCAAGGATTGATGATCTGATGGATCAGTTGGTTAGTGCATGTGTATTTAGTAAGATTGACTTGAGGTCAGGGTATCATCAGATTAGGGTGAAAGAGGAAGATATCTAGAAGACGGCTTTTAGGACACGTTACGGTCATTATGAATACTTTGTGATGTCGTTCGGGGTTTCTAATGCGCCAGGTGTGTTTATGGAGTACATGAATCGTATTTTTCACGAGCATTTGGATCGATTTGTTGTTGTGTTTATTGACGACATTTTGATTTATTCTAAGTCTCGGGAGGAGCACGTGGAGCATTTGCGTATTGTTTTGCAGGTTTTGAAGGAAAAGAAGCTTTTTGCCAAATTGTCTAAGTGTGAGTTTTGGTTGTCGGAGGTGAGTTTTCTTGGACACGTAATTTCAGGTAATGGTATTTCTGTGGATCCATCTAAAGTAGAAGCAGTTCTACAATGGGAGGCTCCGAGATCTGTTACTGAAATTCGAAGCTTTTTGGGTTTGGCCGGATATTATCGAAGGTTTATTGAAGGTTTTTCTAAGCTAGCACTTCCTTTGACCCAGTTGACTTGTAAAGGGCAAGCGTTCATTTGGGATAATCGGTGTGAGGAAAGTTTTAATGAGCTGAAGAGAAGATTGACGACAGCTCCGATTTTGATTTTGCCAAATCCTAATGAACCGTTTGTGGTGTATTTTGATGCTTCTTTGATTGGTCTAGGTGGTGTGCTAATGCAAGGCGGTAAGGTCGTGGCGTATGCTTCGAGGCAGTTGAGAGTGCATGAGAAGAATTACCCTATGCATGACTTGGAGTTAGCGGCTGTGGTTTTTGTGTTGAAAATTTGGAGGCATTATCTTTTTGGTGCGAGGTTTGAAGTCTTTAGTGATCATAAGAGTTTGAAATATCTGTTTGATCAGAAGGAATTGAATATGAGGCAACGAAGATGGTTGGAATTTTTGAAGGACTACGACTTTGGCTTGAATTACCATCCTGGTAAAGCTAATGTGGTAACCGACGCATTGAGCCAGAAATCGTTGCATATGTCCGCTTTAATGGCTAAGGAGTGGGAGCTTTTGGAATCGTTTAGAGATTTGAGTTTGGTATGTGAAGTGTCGTCGGATAGTGTGAGGCTGGGTATGTTGAAGGTTACTAATGATTTTCTGGTGACGGTGAGGGAGAAACAGAAGTTGGACGTGAAATTAGTGGATTTGATGTTGGTTTACGGAAAAGATGCGAGTGGTGATTTTCAAGTGGATGTTAATGGTGTGTTGAGGTTCCGTGGGCGAATTTGTATTCCAGACGATTCGGATTTGAAACGAATGATTTTGGAAGAAGGACACCGGAGTAATTTGAGTATACATCCGGGAGCGAATAAGATGTACCAAGATTTGAAAAAGATTTTTTGGTGGTCTGGATTGAAAAGAGATGTGGCTCAGTTTGTGTATGCTTGTTTGACGTGCCAGAAGTTGAAAGTGGAACATCAGAGGCATAGTGGTTTGTTGCAACCGTTGGATATTCCGGAATGGAAATGGGATAACATTTCTATGGATTTTGTAACGGGGTTGCCGAATACTAAGCGAGGGCATAATGCTATTTGGGTGGTTGTGGACAGATTGACTAAATCGGCTCATTTCATTCCGATTGACATCAGTTTTTCTTTGGAGCGGTTAGCTGAGATTTACATCAGTGTGATTGTGAAGTTGCATGGAGTTCCATTAAGTATTATTTCAGATCAAGATCCAAGGTTTACTTCGAGATTTTGGGAAAGTTTACAGAAGGCTTTGGGTTCTAAATTGAGATTGAGTTCGGCTTATCATCCGCAGACGGATGGTCAGACCGAGAGAACGATTCAGTCTTTGGAGGATTTATTGAGAGCGTGTGTTTTGGAACAAGGTGGTGCGTGGGATAGTTATCTTGCATTGATTGAATTCATGTATAATAACAGTTTTCATTCTAGTATTGGAATGGCCCCGTTTGAAGCACTGTATGGACCAAGATGTCGGACACCGTTGTGTTGGCATAAATCGGGCGAGAGAGCAGTGGTTGGATCAGAGTTGGTACAGCAGACTATAGACAAGGTGAAGTTTATTCGTGAGAAAATGAAGGCTTCTCAGAGCAGGCAAAAGAGTTATCATGATCGGAGATGGACGGATCTTGAGTTTCAAGAGGGCGATCATGTATTTTTTAGAGTTACGCTGATAACGGGTGTGGGTCGTGCATTGAAATCGAAGAAACTTACTTCTCAGTTTATTGGTCCTTACCAGATATCTGCGAGAGTGGGCGCGGTGGCTTATAGGGTGGCGTTGCCGCCGAGTCTGTCGAATTTGCATGATGTGTTCCATGTTTCACAGCTTCGGAAGTATATTCCGGATCCGTCGCATGTGATTCCTATGGATGAGGTTGAGGTAAGGGAGAACCTTACGGTTGAGGCTTTGCCGGTGAGTATTTTGGATCGCGAGTTGAAGAGGTTGTGGGGCAAGGATATTGCACTTGTGAAGGTGGCGTGGGGAGGCGCTGCTGAGGGCAATTTGACTTGGGAGTTGGAGAGTCGGATGCGGGAGTCGTATCCAGAGTTGTTCGTCTCAGGTAAGATTTTCGAGGACGAAAATTTCTAAGTAGGGGAGAGTTGTAACGCCCCAGTTTTGTCAGTTTTTATTTAATTGAGTCGTTTTTGAGTATTTTATTATTATATTATTTTATTTCTAACTTTTATGTGGAAATATGTTATTTTTTATCGTGGATATATTTTATCGCGTTTTGGAAACATTTGCGAGATATTTGAGTGTGGGGGTATTTTGGGCATTTTGATTTATTTTGTTAAGTTAGAATATAATAGAATAGAAAGAGAGAAAAATAGTAAGAGAAAGAAAAAGAAGAGAAGAAGAAAAGAAAAGGAGAAGAGAAGAAAAAGAGAGAATTTGGAAAACTTGGGAATCAATCAACCGACTTTCTAGAACACGATTAAATCGGGTAAGGGTGCGAAACTCGATTATACTATGTTTGTGTATGATTATGTATGTGTTTGCTTGGAAGTTTTCTTGCTTTTCCATAGCTTTGAGTTCTAGGTTGAAAATGAGAATTTCGTTAAAAATCGATGGTTTCGCGGTTGAAAATCGGTGTAAACGTAGTAGAATACTTGTTATCATGCTTGGGTTATGTTTTGACTGTTATATGTTGGTTTAGAAATGTTTGGTTTGAGAACATATCATTTTTGGGTGATTTGTTGCGCTGCTGGGTTTTGCTGAATTCGCAGGTTCGCACTGCAAATGGCCAGCGAATGGGTGGCGAGCGTTCGCGTGATGTTCGCACTGCGAACGTTGTATTATTTTTGCTTCTGCCATTGTTCGCTGGAGGGTTCGCATTGCGAATGGGGTAGCGAACATTCGCTGGGACGTTCGCACTGCGAAGGGTGGAAATTTTCTAGGCTATTTTTGCTTCTGTCACTGTTCACTAGAGGGTTCGCATTCCGAATGGGGTAGCGAACATTCGCTGGGATGTTCGCACTGCGAAGGGTGGAAATTTTCTAGGCTATTTTTGCTTCTGCCACTGTTCGCTGGAGGGTTCGTATTGCGAATGGGGTAGCGAACATTCGCTGGGACGTTCGCACTGCGAAGGGTGGAAATTTTCTAGGCTATTTTTGCTTCTGCCTTGGTTCGCTGGGACATTCTCACTGCGAATGAAGTAGCGAAGGACTCGCTAGGAGCTTTGCACTGCGAATGTAGCAGTTTTCCCAATTTGTTTTCTTTGTAACTTTTGATCCGTGAGTCGGTTTGAGGCGTGGTATGATACGTTAGAAAGCTTGTAGCATGAACTTTCTTATGATGATGATTTTGGAGATTGTTGGTCGATTAAATTATGTCGGGAATTAGAAAATGTGTTGTTTGGTTGTCGACTTTTGCCGTTTAATGGTGTGAATTTGATGTGTATGTGCAATATGTTGTTGATGTGGATATTGTATGACTTGTGTACTGTTGAGTGATGAAATTGCATGAAATACATATTGTGATGATGATTGGTGGCCTTATGGCAAGAAAATGTGATGTATGGTAATTATTGATATATGCATGATTATGGATGTGTGTATGTGTGCATATTAAATGTCATGAGTCATTGTATGCCAAGCATCATAATATGCATTATTGTGACGTCCTGAGTGACAGATTGATTCCAGAGGGAATCAGCTATAACATCGTGCGCCTTAAAAATAAGAGGACCTAAAGCGATGGTTATAGACGATCGTGTGCCCATGTGGGGTGTGAGCGATTAGATTATGCGCCTTATACCGAGAGGACCTAAAGCAATCCATAAACGTCGTGCGCCTTATACCGAGAGGACCTAAAGCGACGGGGAACATCGTAGGCCCGACGGGGTGTTACTTGAGTGATCCTCAGTAACGAGCGATGATTCCAGCAGAGTTCCTGAGTGAACTAGTGATGAGAAATATTGGAAGTCGGTACCGCATGGCATGTGCATAGAGTCATTGTGTCGGTCTCTGTGTATTTGCATAAATCATGGATTAATTATGCATGGAATTGTGAATGTGATTGATGAGATGAAATATGTGTAATTGTATTGATGATGAGTGTATTGTGTATGATTGATGTGTAGTGGTATTTGATACTTGAGAATTGTACTGTGTTGTGTTATATGTGATTGTGGTGCATTGGTGGTGAGAATATTTTACTTGTGCATGTCTGTGTTAATATATAATTATATGCAACTGTATTATGATTGTTTTTCTCACCCCTCTGCTGTTTTATAATGCTCTATGAGGCATTGCAGATTAGAGTTGCTGGAGGTCTTTTTGTGAAGCTTTGCGTCTTCATTCTTTTGTCGGTCGGCTCTGATATGTGACACCGGGTAGTTAGGGTGACCGTTTGTGATTATTTTGTATTATGTATATGTACCTTTTAGATTGTACATGTATGACTTGATGTATGACAACTTTCATGATATATACATATATTGATATTCAGTTACGGATTTTCCGCTTTTATTCTGTAATTGGATTGTGGGTGTATTACTACCTGAGTTGTAGCATATCTGTATGAGCAGGTGTTGTATGTTTGTCTTCAATTGATGTGGCGTCTCCAGTCTATGTCGTGCATGTTTTAAATATACTCTGATGAAATTTTGAATTTTATTTATCGCTTTAATATAGCTTGGGGGTATAGATTGGGGGTGTCACATTGAAGATACTTTAGATGTTTTATCGACACTCAAGTGAAGACTTATGTTTCAAGGTTTGTCAGTGGTTTAACCTTTAAAATATTAGATGATGGTAATCAACATAAAGATATCTCAAGCCTCATTAAGAAGATTCAAGGCTCTTGTATGATGTTAAACTCAAAGATAATGATGAAAAGACTTAAAACTTCAGAGTTATGAAAGAGAGGAAGTGTGAAAGGTTGTGTGTCGTGTATGTCTGAATGACTAATGTCTTTTAAGGACACAAGGGTATTTATGTAAATACAGTGGAAAAATCATACAGACACAAAAAAAAACCTTTTAAAAGTTTCTCATATTTTATTTAAACCACATGAAAATGTTTTTGATGAAATATATTGCCAAAAGTTGCACCTGTTAGAGTCAAGCCATAAACCCCTCGGCTATAGATGCGGGGACATAAAGGGTCGCCACTAGATAAATGCAACGCTTCATGACATTGCTGAACATTATTGATATTTAATGGTTCGCAAATGGTCATGTTGAAACCATTGAAACATTGTTTCTCCTCACCAATTTCTACAAGTTTTTTCTATAAATAGAGATACTTATTATACATAAAATATATACGAAAATTACTTGTTTCAAGTGTCAAAAATTATACCAAAGTCATTCTTTTATTTTTCTAGTGCACGAGAATAAATAATGGAACTTTATTCCGTAAAATATCGTTGATCGATATGCTTGATGTGAATGCACGGTTGATGTTAAGGTTTCCAAAGTATCCTGAAAGGGATTCGCCAGACTACCCTTTTGCATCCAATTTGCCTAAATTGGTGAGGCGAATCGAATCTAAAGTTTAGTGTAAGTACACGCTTTGAAATTTATTTTGTGGAACTTTCATTATAACATCTTCATCTTCTTCTTACTCAAATTTTGCAGCAATCCCCCAACACAAATTCTAACAATCTTTAGGTTATTTTTTATTTTGATCCATAATTTATTTATAATTAATATTAAAGTATTCAACTTCAAAGAAGATGATAACAACTTTCAATGATGGTGAAAGAAAAAAAAACACACATGTTTTCTTATACATTAATACGGTGAAAGGTGCATAATTATATTAAATAAAAGTCATTTATATGATGTTTTAAATCCATGTCAAATATGTTTAAAATAATATTTATTTATGTTAAATTTAACATATGGAATAAATTTATATATGCATGATTTATAAATTATTCAAGTATGTGAACTTGAATAATTAAGAATATACATGGTTTATGGTTACTTGAATGTAAAATACATATTAAATATTATTATTTGGTATAAATAATTTATTTTAATTAATACTACATTATTTCTGGATGAAATGATTTGGTATAAAAAAATCATGAATTTGAATTAATGGTGCATATATTGGTAACCTAGAATGTTAAAAATATGGCAAAATACTTTTTTTGGTCCTTTAACTTTATGTCGGAGTTCATTTTGGTCCCTTAACTTTAAAAAGTGTCATATTGGTCTCTTAACTCTTCAAAACGTTCCATATTAGTCATTTTCGTCTTATTAGCGACGGAAAAATTCAAAAATTCGTCGCTAAATTCGTCGCTAATAAGACAAAATGACTAATATGGAACATTTTGAAAAGTTAAGGAACCAATATGACACTTTTTAAAGTTAAAGGACCAAAATGAACCCTGAGGTAAAGTTAAAGGACCAAAAAGGGTATTTTGCCTAAAAATATCAAGGATATATTTAAATTGTATTTTAATTTGTGCAAGAATTTATTAAATTTAAAATGATGTATCTCATATTATATGCATCATAATATGAAAGTATTATTTTTTTGTTCATCTTGATTTTAAAAGTAATTAGGGTATATTTTAAGTTATTGTATGTTGATAAATATTTATAAAAAAAATTATAGAAAATATTAATTATGTGAATTCATTGTTTATTGTATTGTGACTTTTATTTTAATATACCATAGAACATTGTTAAATATGATACATGAATTTATCACATAGAATTTGTTATGCATATGTTAGTTATGCAAGAAAATTGTTTATTTTAAAAGAATAAAAATAAGTTCAATGGTGTTGTATTTATATAGAGTTTATAAATTACATGTTTGAACCCACTTCGTGAAATAAAAGATAGTCATGACGAATTTGTATGATTATGGTTGTTAATTGCTATAAATGTTTAATGTATTAAATACATTTTGGATATATTTAAGTGGTTGTAAAACTTCAAATTAAAAAGGTTAGCAAATGAAGAATGACATAAAATTTATGTATATGACAAAAGTGTCATGATGATAGTTTATCGAAACTATTAAGAATATAGAATATATATTGTATATGATAACTGTACTAATATGACAAAAGTGTCATGGTTTCATGATAGATGATAAATACTATCAAGAGTGCATAAAGTAATCATATGCATGATTAGTTGAAAAATTGAATATTCGAAATTTGCTAAAGTTTGGAAAATCTTGCAATTCTTTGACGAAAGAATTGAAAAGGATGTAATCATCAATAGTTGAAACTTAATTCACAATTGATTAACATTAAGTCTTGAGTTCAATGGTGAAAGTACACTATTAGAGTAATTGAATTACTTGACTATAGATACATCCCAAGGGGTAAAAGAACTTGAACCATAAGAATAAATGTGGTAGGATGAGGATTTCCTCTTAATAGACATATATCATATATTTGCTAGAATGCATAATTATGGGTGCATTTCTGATATAGCTCACCTATATGAGCATGAAGTGGTGTCGTTTCATAGAGTTCAAGGGCTTAACTCTTAAATTCTCATGAAAAAGATATAAGACACAAGGCCTTATTAAATATGTCATATTAATAATTCGATCAAGGTACTGAGATTTCATGTGCGAGTTATGCGCGCTTGTTTTAATGAATAATTGGTTCAAAACTTGTCTACCAATTTGTTCGAGGATGAGTAAAAACTTAACTTACTAGGTATTGGTTCAAATTCAAAGATACTTTTATCTGAAACCATGAAATTTCCTGAATAATGGATTTAGATATATTTTGAAAATGTTGGGGGATTGTTGGAGAAATTTCCAAAATATTTAATTGATAGATAATAATGATTAATTTGTTTTATGAATCATTTAAATTATATATTAACTCAAAGGTAACAGGATCAAATCTTGATTGGAACTTTTTACTTTGGATTTATTTATTATAATTGATAAAATAAATTGCCAAAAGTTGCATCTGCCAAAGTTGAGCCAAGGACCCCTTGGCTACAGGCGCAGGGACGGAAAGGGTCACCACTAGACCAATGCAATGCTTCATGACATTGTTGAACATTATTGATATATAATGGTTCGTAAATGGTCATGTTGAAACCATCGAAACATTGTTTCTATTCACCAATTGGTTCAAGTTTTTCTACAAATATAGATACTTATTAGGCATAAAATACATATGAAAATTACTTGTTTTAAGTTTCAAAAATTATATCTAAGTCATTCTTTTATTTTTCTAGTTCACGAGAATAAATAATGGAACTTTATTCCATAAAATATCGTTGATCGATATGCTTGATGTGAATGTGCGATTCATGATAAGGTTTCCAAAGTATTATGAATGGGATTCATCGGATTACCCTTTTGCATCCTGTAACACCCCACTGTCCCAATTTAACAAAAATATACAAATACTACAAATATAATCAGAGTTCTCTTCATAAGTGGGATGTCACACCATAAAAACATAACCTGAATCTTTTTTTTTCTATTTACTTCATTCACTTTTTGTCTTTTCAAAATAAGTTAAAACAGCGGAATCAAATATTTACACAAGCAAAGTCCACATAATATCGTGGTTCACCATGTTTTAAAGTAAGTAATATTACATAACAAAATAATCAAAAGAGCAACAAAAAGATGAAATTCCCATTATCCCGTGTTACGTATCAGAGCGACTCCTAAGACTCGATCAGGCAACACGCACTCCATGCACTACTCAAGTACCTGGATTATCTGTACTTCCCAAGAAGCACAGACACAAGAAACAACAAAGGGGTGAGAACTACAATCAATAATTAGTGGTGTAAAATACATGCTAAGGAGTAGAAATCAAGCAATCATACATAATATGCACACATTCACGACACACTTGTCACTTTCAATTATAATCCAACAAAGACATAATAATGTAATGTGACTCAATGACACAATGCAATGCAAGTGGTACCACACAACATGGTTCATTCAATTGAACCCGATTCATAATAAAATCTGGATAAATCACATACACTCCCACTGAGCAATGATTTATCTCCATAACAACTCCACATTGGAGTCCGGATAAATCACACACACTTCCACTGAGCAATGATTTATCTCCATAACAACTCCACATTGGAGTCCGGATAAATCACATACACTCCCACTGAGCAATGATTTATCTCCATAACAACTCCACATTAGAGTCCAGATAAATCACATACACTCCCACTGAGCAATGATTTATCTCCATAACAACTCCACATTGGAGTCCGGACAATACTAGGCACCCATCATGGATTCCCACCTAGCTGTCTCCACCAGACACATCATGAAATACATGACACAGATCATACACAAAATACACGTATAATAACCATTATACATCTACACGATCCTCGTGATCACATGTGAGATACATACTCACCGTAATACATACTAGTATTACCACAACTGTCAAATCAATTCATCATAATACACACAATTAAGGAAAATACCCTACGTGGCCTTAATTAGTTGATTATCTAATTAATCCACCCAAATTCCATTTTTATCATTTTTACTACCATTGATCTTAGGTTTCCTCACTAGCTTACCACTTGAAGCTTTTAAAATTTCAAAAGTTTCGTATTTTAACATGCATATTCCCTCAATTACGTTCAACAACCATATTAGGCAAGCATATTCTAACATCAACCCAAAACACACAAGTTAGCATAACATGTCAAACAATGTACACACTTTACCCATAGTAGATCACACATATTTTATCTCTATCCAATCAATATATGACATATAACTATGTTCCTACCTCACCATCCCAAAGAGCATTGAAATAGCTTTCCAACGCTTCCGACCGTGCGTCAATCCGAGTTACAGATCAAAAGTTATGAAGGAAACAAGTTGAAAAAATCTATCACGTTCGCTTCAGGGTTCGCTAGGCGAACAATCAGCGAACCAAGTCAGTAGAAAAAGGGTATAAAGTTTGCTAAGCGAGCTCTGGGCGAATATTCGCCTTCCGTTCGCCCCGGGGGTCGCTAGACGAACCCTTAACCAATCATTCGCTTTGGAGTTCGCCAGGTTCGCTAGGCAAACAAAGAAAAATTTAGAAATTCGCAGCAGTGAGAAACCAGAAACATTTGGGTCCAAACTCCTAATTCTTCACCCAAAACACTTCCAAATAGCACAACCAAGCATAATCAATGATCATATGCATAATACGATTACACTACGCAATTTATATCGATTTTCAACCGTTAGATTCATGATTTTCGCAAGATTACTCATTTTCTCACAAAATCAAACCTAACTCTACAACCTCAAGAAAATCTACACCCATATTGAACTCATTCTCCCCCTTACCTCGAATTCTTGATTAAATTCTTGTGATGATTGATGATGCCAAAGCTTAGCTCTTTGGAAATTTCCTCCTCTTTTCCTTTCCTTTCCTTATTTTTTCTTTCTCTTCCTCCAAATGTTTCTCTCCTTTGAAAAATGATGGAAAATAAATGATATACAGAAACATCATTATTTAGTAACATTACTAAATGTCTAAATTAGCTCAGATGCACCAATTAATAACACCTTAGCATTAAATAATATTAATCTGATCAGCTCTGTGTTCATCAGTTGCTCTAATTATCTTATCAGATAAATACTCAGAGCACACTAGATCTCAACTGGTCTTAACTACACACCCTCAACACGACCAAACAAAAGAAATAACACACGACGATTAAATAAATTAAAATGGGGTGTTACAACTCTCCCCCACTTAAAACATTTTCGTCCTAAAAAATGTACCTGATGGAAACAAATTTGGATACGACTCTCGCATCTTGCTTTCTAATTCCCAGGTCACACTTCCTCCTGCAGCTCCTCCCCAAGCTACTCTCACTAGAGGAATCTCCTTCCCTCTAAGTTGCTTCATCTAGCGGTCCTCGATCCTTATCGGCATCGCTTCCACAGTAAGATTATCTCAAATCTGTACCTCATCCCTCTGGATAACATGAGATGGATCTGACACATACTTCCGAAGTTGCGATACATGAAATACGTCATGCAAGTTCGAAAGCTCCGGCGGCAACGCCACCCTGTAAGCATCTGTACCCACTCTTTGCAAGATCTGATACGGTTCAATGAATTTAGGATCCAACTTCTTCGATTTCAATGCACGTCCAAGTTCCAACACCTGTCAGAGGGTTGACTCTCTGGAATACATGATCACATTCGCTAAATTCCAAGTCTTTCTTCCGATTGTCATGATAACTCTTCTGTCTGCTCTGAGACGCTTTCATCTTTTCACGGATCATCTGAATTGTCTCAGTAGTTTGTTGCACAATTTCAGGCCCAATCACAATATTCTCACCAATTTCATACCAACACAGAGGCGTTCTACACCTCCTACCATTCAAAGCTTCGAAAGGTGCCATACCAATACTAGAATGGTGACTATTGTTATACGTAAACACAATCAATGGCAAATGAGTATCCCACCCACCACCTTTCTCCAACACACAGGTTCTCAACAAATCTTCTAACGATTGAATTGTCCTCTCCGACTGACCATCGGTCTGTGGATGATAAGCCGAACTCAACTTCAGTTTAGAACCCAAAGCTTCCTGCAAACTCTTCCAGAATTCAGATGTAAACCTCAGATCTCTATCCGACACTATGCTCGACGGAACACCATGTAACTTCACAATTATTCTGATATAAATCTCCGACAGCTTTGACAATAGGAAACTGATATTAATTGGTATAAAATATGCGGATTTCGTAAGCCGATCCACCACTACCCAAATAGCGTCAAAGCCTCTCGCTGTATTTGACAACCCAGTAACAAAATCTATAATAATATTATCCCACTTCGATTCTGGAATCTCCAATGGTTGCATCAACCCCGAAGGTTTCTGATGCTCCACTTTTGACTTCTGACATGTCAAACAAGCATAAACGAACTGAGTTACATCTCTCTTCATACCGGACCACCAAAATAACTTCTTCAAGTCTTGATACATTTTTCGTGGCTCCCGGATGAATACTCAAGCTACTCCGGTGACTCTCCTCTAAGATCGCTTTTCTCAATTCCATATTATTCGACACGCAAACCCTGCCTCGGAGTCTCAGCACACCACCCTTATCCACATTAAAATCACTATCAGGATAATCTCCTCCTATAGGCATCAAGTCCACCAGTTTCACATCAAGCCTCTGATTTTCCTTAATTGCATCCAAAAAGTCATTATTCACTTTAAGCATACCCAATCTAACACTCTTCGGTGAAGTTTCATAAACCATACTCAAGTCTCTGAATTGTTCAATTAATTCCATTTCTTTTATCATTAATGCCGACATATGAATTGTCTTACGACTTAGGGCATCCACTACAACATTAGCTTTCCCCGTATGGTAACTCAAATTAAACTCATAGTCCTTCAAGAACTCTAACCATCTTCTCTACCTCATATTCAATTCCTTCTGATCAAACAAATACTTCAGACTCTTGTGGTCACTGAATACTTCAAATATCGATCCATACAAATAATGTCTCCAAATTTTCAATACAAAAACCATCGCAGCTAATTCAAGGTCATGAGTAGGATAATTCCTCTCATGCACTCTTAATTGCCGTGAAACATATGCCACTACCTTGCCATCTTGCATTAACACTCCGCCTAATCCCATCTTAGACGCATCACAATACACTACAAAAGGTTCACTTGGATTTGGTAGAATCAATACCGGTGTTGTAGTCAATCTCTTTTTCAATTCTTCGAAACTTTCCTCACACGCCGTATCCCAAACAAAAGCTTGACTCTTTCTAGTTAACTGAGTCAACGGTAATGCCAAATTAGAAAATCCTTCGATAAATCTTCGGTAATAACCGGCCAAACCCAAGAAGCTTCTAATTTCCGTTACAGTCTTCGGAGGTTCCCACTGAAGCACTGCGCTTACTTTAGATGGATCCACTGATATGCCATCACCAGAAATAACATGACCCAAGAAACTCACAGTCTGCAACCAAAATTCACATTTTGAGAACTTTGCAAATAGTTTATTATCCTTCATCACCTGCAATGCAATCCTCAAGTGTTTTGTATGATCCTCTTTAGACTTGGAGTAAACCAATATATCATCAATGAATACCACAATAAACTGATCCAGATAAGAATGACAGATACGGTTCATATATTCCAAAAACACACCCGGCGCATTAGACACTCCGAAAGGCATCACTGCATATTCGTAATGTCCATATCAAGTTCTGAACACAGTCTTCTGAATATCGCCTTCGTTTACTCTAATCTGATGGTAACCTGACCTCAAATCAATTTTACTGAAAATACGAGCCCCCACAAGCTGATCCATTAAGTCATCAATCCTTGGAAGTGGATACTTATTCTTAATGGTCACCTTATTCAACTGACGGTAATCGATGCACAGACGCATACTACCATCGTTCTTTTTCACTAACAACACTAGAGCTCCCCACGGTGACACACTTGGCCTAATAAACGTCTTATCAAGCAATTCTCCGATTTGAAATTTCAACTCTGCCAATTTTGATGCTGACATCCTGTATGGTGCCATAGATATGGGTCTGGTACCAGGAACAAGATCAATAGTAAATTCAATTTCTCTCATCGGAGGCAATTCGGTAATATCGTCCGGAAACACTTCAGGAAATTCACTTACCACCGGTAACTCATTAACTGATGTATTGCTTTCAACTGATAACCAGGCAACCACCGCAAACATCTTAGCTTCGACTTCTAACAAGGTTCTCAATTCCTTAGTAGGAAAATAATTTGCCAACGCTTCCTCTTCAGGAGTAAGGAACAACAACCTCTTCCTAAAGCAATCAATGTAAACTCGGTTGAATTCTAACCAATTCATTCCCAAAATGATATCCAGATTACTGAGTGGCAAACAAATCAGGTCCACGCCAAATTCCTCCCAAAAATAGTCAACGGACAATTCAAACATGCTAAAGAAGTAACCACATAACCAATAGATGGAGTTTCAATAGTCATCCTCCGATCCAAAATAGACGGTACAATTCCTAATTTCCTCACACAATCAACAGAAATGAATGAGTGGGTTGCACCCGTGTCAATGATAGCAATCAAAGGAATGTCATCAATAAAATAAGTACCTTTGATGGAACGCTCATCACCGGTAGATTGGGTTCCTACCAATGCAAACACCCTTCCACTTATCTGAGATTTCTTAGGCTTCTGACAGTGAGTGCTGATATGGCCCTGTTCTCCACAATTATAACAGGTAGGTATGGTAACCCTACAATTTGCCACAACATGACCTGGTCGTCCACACTTGAAGCACTTCTTCTCCTAATTCCGATAATCATTAGCACGATGACCCGTGCCACCACATTTGAAACACTTGGTAGGATTGGGTGCCTTCTCTCCCCTACTTAGTTTCTTTCCCACAGCGACTTTCTATTTTCCTTTGTCAGTTGGAGCACCATAAGTCGTACCACCATACCTCGGCTTACCCTTCCGGTCATTCCAGGATTTGTAATGAGTAATCCGGGCCCTGTTATCATTATCATAAATCTGGCTTCTGCTTACCAGTTCTGGATAACTCCATATCTTCTGACAAGCAATGCCCTGTTTGATCTCGAGACACAATCCATTCTCAAACTTTAAGCATTTCAAAGTCATAGCCTCATCGGTATTATAGTGAGCACAATATTGCACCAACTCCTCAAACTGAGCAACATATTCAACAACAGTCATGCTACCCTATTTCAGTTCCAGGAACTCAATCTCCCTCGCACTGCGAATATCTTCTGGGAAATACTTTTCCAGAAACTCCCCCTGAAACACTGCCCACGTAACAAGAGTACCCGCAACTTCCAACCTCTGACGACTATTATCCTACCAGGCTTCAGCTCCGCCTTCCAGCATATGAGTGCCAAAATGCACTTTCTGAGCTTCATTACATCCCATGGTCCTGAATATCTTCTCAATAGCCTTAAGCCACTTCTGTGCCGCTTCAGGATCAAGAATACCACCCTCAAATGTAGGCGGCTTATTGCTCTGAAACCTCTCTAAGTTACGACACTGCGCCTCCCCAGCAATCTGATTGTTGTTCTGCACTGCCTGTGCCATAGCTTGCAGCGCAACAGCAAGAGCAACATCATTTCTCCCTGCCATACTGTTCAACAATCACAACACGGTTAGAAGAACACACAAGTTTACTCCTATTCTAAGGACAGACTCCACTACAACATCTGGCCGGACGGACCGACCTGCTCTGATACCAATTGTAACACCCCACTATCCCAATTTAACAAAAATATACAAATACTACAAATATAATCATAGTTCTCTTCATAAGTGGGATGTCACACCATAAAAACATAACTTGAATATTTTTTTTTTCTATTTACTTCATTCACTTTTTGTCTTTTCAAAATAAGTTAAAACAGCGGAATCAAATATTTACACAAGCAAAGTCCACATAATATCGTGGTTCACCATGTTTTAAAGTAAGTAATATTACATAACAAAATAATCAAAAAAGCAACAAAAAGATGAAATTCCCATTATCCCGTGTTCGTATCAGAGCGACTCCTAAGACTCGATCAGGCAAAATGCACTCCATGCACTACTCAAGTACCTGGATTATCTGTACTTCCCAAGAAGCACAGACATAAGAAACAGCAAAGGGGTGAGAACTACAATCAATAATTAGCGGTGTAAAATACACGCTAAGGAGTAAAAATCAAGAAATCATACATAATATGCACACATTCACGACACACTTGTCACTTTCAATTATAATCCAACAAAGACATAATAATGCAATGTGACTCAATGACATAATGCAATACAAGTGGTACCACACAACATGGTTCATTCAATTGAACCCGATTCATAATAGAATCTGGATAAATCACATACACTCCCACTGAGCAATGATCCATCTCCATAACAATTCCACATTGGAGTCCGGATAAATCACATACACTCCCACTGAGCAATGATTTATCTCCATAACAACTCCACATTGGAGTCCGGATAAATCACATACACTCCCACTGAGCAATGATTTATCTACATAACAACTCCACATTGGAGTCCGGATAAATCACTTACACTCCCACTGAGCAATGATTTATCTCCATAACAACTCCACATTAGAGTCCGGACAATACTAGGCACCCATCATGGATTCCCACCTAACTGTCTCCACTAGACACATCATGAAATACATGACACAGATCATACACAAAATACACGTATAATAACCATTATACATCTACACGGTCCTCGTGATCACACGTGAGATACATACTCACCGTAATACACACTAGTATTACCACAACTGTCAAATTAATTCATCATAATACACACAATTAAGGAAAATACCCTACATGGCCTTAATTAGTTGATTATCTAATTAATCCACCCAACAAGGCTATGTTTATTTTAAGTCTTTAGTTTATATTTTCCGTCTTCATATTTTTCGCTTTTATCTATTGTACCTTGACTCTTTCAACCAAAATTTTCACAACAAGCTTATAAACGTAGAGACCGTTGAACAACGTTTTTTCACTCGCACCGATCCTTGTGGAGACGACAAAACTGGGTACTCAATAATTTTTGCTTGCCGCTTTACCGCTCGAACAAATAACATCCATCAAAATCTCCACAACAACTCTGAAGCTCAACCTAGTTAAAAGCTCTATCAGTTTGAAATTAGCCTGTGTAAAATTTCACTTGGTTCTTGAGTTCATCCTGGTGTAAAAGTTCATATGGTTCAAGATTAGCCTGTGTAAAATCTAAACTCAGCTTGTGGTCAGTCAATGTAAAACCCTGGTTTAGTTTGGAGGATATCCAACTCAAAACTCCATTTCAGTTTGTAGGATAGCAGATTCAAAACTCCATCCTGGTTCAAGATCAGTCTGTGAAAAATATCTGTTTGGTTTGGAGGATAACCACTTTAAACCTTGTTCATTGTTTGGTTGAAAGTTAGCCTTAAAACTTCATTTCCTTGTATAAAGAGGTTCGTGGGCAGGCCCTTCTAAAATCTCTCAAGTTTATTAGATACTCTCAAGAATAATTCTTGGGGACATTAGTAGGTCAATTTTGGTCGAACCTGAATAAATCTTTGGTTTTTCTCTTTATCCTCTGTCTATTTACTTTATTGTCTTTCCTTTGGTTTTCCGCTACTTATTTACTCATTTGGTTTTAAAATATTTTCAAACTATAATTTTCCAAGTTATTTTGTTTTCAACCAAAGTTTTTCAAATCTCCACAATTCACCCCCTATAGTGTATGGAGTCTGTAGCGAGCGATTTTGGACACGGTTCTTAAGCGCGGTCGCTCTCTGCGGTTGAGCTTACTACAGGTCAATTCATTTTTTATCCTATTAAAGTTGATGAAGGAAGGGAAATAGATGTCTCCAATTAACCCTGCTTTGCATACTGAGTTTAAACAACGGTCTGTTAGGTTACGAATGCTATCAATGTGGGGCGCCTTTGTACTGGTTATTTGTATTTTCGCCAATACTGATTTCTTTCTTTTTATTTTGACAGAATGTTTCTGGCGGGGAACAAGGATTAGGATGTTAGGACTAATGCTTTTTGATAGATATGTGAGAGTATGGGATTTAGGTTTTTTGTTGATTGCGCTCGCTAAGATTTTTCTTTCAATCTTATGCCTACGTATTCCCGTTTACCGAAACAGGGAAATCAGAGCGTTCGTAGTTCCTCCTATTCTATGGGAGGAAATTGGTTGTTTTGGTGTCTTGTTCAAAGCCCAAGACGTGAAGCGAAAGGTGTTTGTATCTTGTTTAAAGCCCAAGATGTGAAGCTGAAAAGTCTATTTGTATCTTGTTCAAAGCCCAAGATGTGAAGCTGAAAGGGGTTTGACTTTAGAGAGAATTTGTCATCTCTAAAGAGGGGGTTGTATGTCACAACTGTTTATAAAGGAGAATTACTTTAACCGGGATGTGTGAATCCGGCAATGCCATAATTTTCCTTTAAAGGGGATTTTAACCTGAAGGAGAAGACTTTAACTCAGTGTAGAGCAATGCCATCTTTCCTTAGGAATTTCTCATACTAAAAGAGGGACAGTGGCATGGATGTAGATGATCCAGAGGCTTGCCGCTTACAGCAATTAGATGAAAGGGGAGGAGTTGTTGATGTTTGTGTACTGTGAACGAGGCACAACTTTGATGCTAAAAGGTTGATTGGATCAACCAGTGGTTTTCTTATACAAAGCCTAAGAGGAGGCTATGGGCCCAACAAGAGGGTGTTTTTGTGTCTCGTACAAAGCCCGAGAGAGAGGCTAAAAGGGGTTGATCCTACAAGAGGATCTTTTATACTCAACAAGAGAGTGTTTTTGTATCTCGTACAAAGCCCGAGATGGAGGCTAAAATTTGTTTGGTTCAATAAGAACCTTTTTGTATCTCGTATAAAGCCCAAGATGGAGGTGAAAGGGGGATTGACTCAACGAGGGAGTCTCTTATGTGTCTCGTACAAAGCCCGAGAGAGAGGCTAAACGTTGTTTGACTCACCGAGGGAGTCTTTTGGTATCTCGTATAAAGCCCGAGATGGAGGCTAAAATGTTAGCTCCGCTGGGGAGAATCATTGTACAAAGCCCAAGAGAGAGCTAAGGTAACTGTTTCAGTTAAGTGACAGGTCCACTATACTGATTTTAAAGAGAAAATCAGTTCTTATATGAGCAACACTGTACTCAGGGAGTTTTGATGCGAGGATCAAGGATATTTCCTTTTCTTTGAGGAAACGGGAAATCCAAAGGGTATTGAGACTGTCCGAGTCTGCGGGTTTCCTTCCTATTTAACGAAGGGGTCACTTGAGAATGTCTTTGAGACTCAAGGATATTGGACTGTCAGTGTCTAGAGTTTTATCTTTTGTACTATGCTTTGAGAAACAGTAGTAGACTTTTGGAAAGGACTGGTCTATGCAGATGACTAAATTCTGTTCCTATACCTCTAGGAGGTCGTCGGGACAATTTGTACGAAGCCTAAGAGGAGGCTAGAAGCTTTTAAGAAGCCAACGGGTCCCTGTACTAAGCCCAAGAGAAGGCTATCATTCTCGGAGGAAGAGATCATTATACGAAGCCTAAGAGGAGGCTGTGAATACTTCTAAGAAGCCGACGGGTCCTTGTACTACACACAAGAGGAGGCGGGGTTGCTTTTAGGAAGCTTGTGGGTCCTTGTACGATGCCCAAGAGGAGGCCGATGCTTTTAAGAAGCCCTTGGGTCCCCAAACCCCGAGAAATTCAAGGCAATGCTATTCACCGAGAATAGATCAAAGTCAGGAAAGTCTGAGAATTTGGAAGAAACTCAAAGATGCCATTCACGGAGAATACATTCATCTCTGGGAATAGAGTTTCTTGACGATTCCTAATGAGGACAGCCTGAGAGAAGACTGTATCTGGTGATACTATTGGAGATCTAGTTGTCTATTTCTATAAATAAACGAAACGGCGTCATCTAGTTCTAGACGTAGTTGCCGGGGAAACTCTAAATATCTATACTATTATTACACAGTTGATATGAGTTTACGAAAGAAGACTTACAGCGAGACAGCCCCACAATACAGTTATATGTATATGAAAACGGTAAATGAAAGCGATAACCACTTACTCGGTTGTAGAGCTTCTATGCTGTTTGGTTAGTTGTTCAACAAAGAAAGATTGAAAACAACAGTATATTCATAATCAAAGGAGAAAGTGCTTTGAAAAAGAAAGATTTGGGGCTTACAGCTCAAGGAGAGGCCCAGGGTTTTATTAGTGAGAGCACTGTTGAATTTGTACAGAGGGACTTATACAAGTGACTGAGGCCCAAAAAGGTTTTCTGTACAAAGGGATGGGTCTTACACTATCTCAAGAGGCCCAAAAATTTTAAAGAAAAAGAGTGGGGCTTATAACACGAGGGTAGGCCCAAATGATTTTTCGTTTAAAATAGCGATCGCGCCGAGGTTTTCTTTTAACGCAGAGGGACTTATACAATAAGTGAGGCCCAAATGGTTTTGGTTAAAAGGGGATTGGGTCTTACACTCTATTAGAGGCCCAAAAGTTTTGAATGGGTCTTATAGCTCAAGGAGAGACCCAGTTGTTATTTTTCAAAAGGCGACGACCGTGCCGTTTGTTTGAAAATGTATAGAGGGACTTATACAACGAATGAGGCCCAAAATATTTCTGTACAAGTGGGTTGGGTCTTACACTCTAATAGAGGCCCAAAAGTTTTGAATGGGTCTTATAGCTCAAGGAGAGGCCCAGTTGATTTTTTAAAAAGGCGACGATCGCCGTTTGTTTTTTACGGTATCGGGACTTATACAATACACTGAGGCCCAAAAATGATTTGGTCAAAAAAAGATTGGGTCTTACACTCTATTAGAGGCGCAAAAGTTTTTTGAAAATGATTTATGAGGGTTGAATTAATCCAAAAACCCTAATTTGTTTTCAAAATGTGTTTTAATTGAATAAAAATTCAATTAAAATGATCAAAATTGTTTAACACATGGAAAACAAATTGTGATCTTGTATTAATGCTTCAAAAATTAAGTATTGACCTACAAAATAATTAGAAAGCATTAAAAGTTGCAAAATCAAGGTGGAAAAAATATTTTAAATGTTAAAAACAATTAAAACATTAATTCTTTGCAAAAATATCAATTATATGAAATAAATAATATTTTTGGGATTTTTTGATAAAATAAAATATTTTAACATTTTTGTGAATTATTAAAAAAAGAATCAACTCAAAATCATTAAAACTCAGAGAGAAATTAATTTTTGAATCAATTAAATAAAATCACAAAATTCAAATATTTGAATTTGAAAGAAATGGCGCCAAGAACACACCAAGAACACGCGCGTGTTCTGGGTTTGCCCAGATTTGCATTTTCTATCCAATCTCACTGAATACTTGATCATATCATGTAATCCACATACCAATCAACTCGTTTCAACCTCACGATCATGTCTATGGTATTTAATTTCATTTAAATTAAACATATAACAAGAAATCATGAAAAATCCTCAAGAACCCTAATTTCTGCGTGAAGGCTAGGATTTTTGATACACGATTCAAACAATATAATTAATTGAGGGGAAACATTCCATGCATGATTATGAACATATGGCCAAATTATTGTGCAGCAAAAATTGCATGGATCATAGAGTTAGAAGAGCTCATGCTTACCACTTGCAGCTGATGATCGTGATTTGTGTTGGAGGTGTTACAGCTAGGTTCTAATGATCTGGATAGCTTCCTTAGGTGCCATGGAGTGTGTATGAATGCTTGGAATGGATTGAAATGGTTTGGAGTTGAAGATGGCACCTCAACTGCAAATCTGTCAAGAACTTGAGCAATTGGCTGGTGATTTTGTGAAATATGTGTTCCAGATGTTATGTGAGTGTTTGGATCACTTCTATATGATGTATGTGAGGTGTGTGTGTGATTGGTTTGATTGGAAAATTCTCAAACTCAAAACCCGATGGTGACTTGCCTTAGAAGGCAAAATTGGAGTGAAAGAGGAGATTTTGAGGAAAACATCTGTTAGATGGCTTTGATGTACTCAAACTGATCACAATTGAGCTCTATTTATAGTAGAGCAAGTTTGTTTTGGGATCCACAGTGAATGGCAACTGCAGCAGAGGTTTGGCCAATGTTGTCCAATGGAAATCCAAGTCTCCTCTAGCCATTGACTAGAGGTTAGGGCACAGAGCTGTGGTTCCCTTGGTCTTGGATAAGTCTTGACTTAATTCAGTTGAGAATGGCTCAGTCCATGCCACCTTGATGCTTCCATTGAATGCTCCATTCCAAAATTGGAGTCTTGTCCCTATTTTGGCAATTCTAGGTTCAACATGCTATTTCTTGTTCCAAAGACTTTGGAGGCTTGGATCAGTGATTGTCCCCTTTAGATTCAATCCTCTGAGGTGTCTAAGTGGATAGGAGATTTGGATTTGGCTGATTTTGGCAAATCGACCAAAAGTACAAAATCTGCCCTGCCTTGGCAGATTTCAGCAAGGCAACTTGCCAATGTCATATCTCATGGCTCAAGTTGAATTTGGTAATGTTCTTGGCCATTTTGGAAAGCCCTTACATGATACAACAACTGTTTGAACATGTTTGGTTTTGATCTCTTTTGAATCCAAGTGAAAAATCCCCCTACATTTGGCAAAAAGTAAGGCAAAATCTGACTTAGTGAAAATTTCACTAAGTGTTGGAACAAAGTGACTTTTCTTGATTTTGATCACTCCATGACTCAAAATCCATGAGGAATGTGGACATAGGTCAGTATGAAGCTTTTGTAGAGGGCAATGTGATCTACAAATCAAGCTTTGAATGGGGAACAATGACCTTGTGGTTTAGGAGTTATGGTCCTCCAAAGTTGGCACATTAGTGGCATTTTTTCCATAACTTAGAAATTTTTCTAAGTTTTATGGTTACCCCTTTTACAAGTTACCCCACTTTCTTTGATTTTTCTTGATGAATGATGATTCAAATCATACATTAACATCATTTTAGGGTTAAAAATCCATTTTGGTGAAAAATCTCAAAAAGTCAAAGTTGACTTTTGTGCACAGTTGACTTTTTATCAGATGAATTCCAAACTGTGCAATTCTTCAGGAAATCATGTCCTTGACCTAAATCAAACTTGATGGACATGTCCCATGGGTGTCATAGGGTATATTGAATCATGTCTTAGGGTTTGGGAGCATGTCCTGGTCAAAAGTCAAAGTTACAGTTGACTTTCCTCGCGAAACCCTAATTGTGGTGCAGATGAAATTGAGACTTGTTGCTCAAGCTTCTTGGATTAATCCATTGTTCCAAATGGATCAATATGGTATATTAGATACCCTCAAATCATGTCTTGAGGTCTTGGTTCGTGATTTGTCCCAATAGTCAACTTAAGGGTGAATTAGGTCAAGAAACCCTAATTCCTGATTTTTTATGAATGCATCCCCTGTGGCAAAATTGACTGGATGATTGGGTGCATGAGGCTCCATGGAGTATATTAGGTTGTGTTTTGGATCCTTGGCTTGTGCCCAGATGAAATTTTGTATCTGGAGGCCCTGGTCGACCAAAACCCTAATTTGGTGACACTGGCGATCTTGAGGCTTGATCCACCTAGAAGGGAGCATCCTTGTGCTTAATCCTTGAAGTGGGAGTCCTTTTTGATCCTTTTTGGATGTTTGAGAGGTTAGACAAGTTGAAAATCATGTCATTTCTTGATTGATCCTTTGTCTAAGAACTTTGAGAGGGCTTGAAACCCTAAGTTTGATGGTAGTGGATGCTCACTCATCTTTAGGGAGACTGATGAGATAAGATAGTTCATCCATATTGTGATGATGATTTTCACAATGATGGGAAATCTTAGTGGTCAAAATTTGAGGTATGACAGATGCCCCTATTTAATCTTCTTGGACCCGAAGGTGTGAATGGCGAAGGTATTCGGGCATTCGGGGTGCAAGAGGATTAAATATCGGAATACCCAAAATTTTGATGGATATGAATGGCAGCTTGCGCATTCATCCTCTTTTACTAAGCAATGATGCTTAGAAAAGGTAAACCTCCCCTCGATCCTGGTTTCCTACCAAGGAACTGGTCTCAGTTTCTGATTTAAACTTCCTCTCGATCATGGTTTCCTACCAAGGAACTGGTCTAAGTTGCTATTGTAAACTTCCCCTCGATCCTGGTTTCCTACCAAGGAACTGGTCTCAGTTTCTGATTTAAACTTCCCCTCGATCCTGGTTTCCTACCGAGGAACTGGTCTAAGTTGCTTTTGTCAATAAACTTAATTGACAAGGGACGCTATGCGTAGCGGTTTTCCTCAAACTTCTCGCCGGATTTTCCTGGGGAGATGCCATTTGAGTGGAAAAATGATGCCAGACTTGCTGGGAAACCCAGTCGTCTGAGTTGTAGAGTTATACAAACTTCTCTGTTGGAGACGCCATTTGTCGACTCTATCTGGGGAAAACGAGTCTCTTGAGAGACTGCTTCCGCCTGGGGTCTTACATCATACTTTTCTTGGGATCTTCCCAGAGAAATACCATATGATGGGATCCAATTTTGAGGTGTCGATGACCTTTTCATCAGCGGTCCTTCGGAGAAAGGCAGCTGTACTGCCAAATCTCTGCTTAGGAGGCTTTCTCTAGGGATTTTCCTTAATCCGGGAAAGTAAGAATATCATCTTCAATGGCGAAGAGTGATATTTGTTGAAAGTTTTCTCTGGCTTTTCAGAGGTTCAAGTTATCAAAGTGGTCGAGTACCGACTCTAATCTAGAAATACACTGGAGGCGAGATTGTTCAAACACAGCATTTCCTGACGAGGCAAGAACTGACAACTCGATTGAGAAGACTGTTATCACTAGGGGACAAGACCGACTAGAGTGATAGTGATGCAATATGAGATGTGAATGCAAATTGATAATGCATGATGCACGTATGTATATGCTGACAAAACTGACGCGACACACAAACTAACGAGTGAACACGACTGGATACTCGGCCATCACGGGGTGAAGAAGTACCGTTGGTTCAGATAGTAGCGATTCTACCTTGCTTAGGATAGATAGTCCCTGCGGGGAATACCACTGATCGGGCTTAGGAGATAAGAACTCGGCCGAGGGTATCAGATGGGAGAGTCGTATCTGACACTGTTGATCCTTCTTTCAGGCGTACTGGCCTAGAATGAGTACTTTGATTCTGCACTTTGAAGTTCACTTACTTCTGGAGAAGCGGTTGACGTTCCTTTGATGTTCAACAGTCAAAAGAAATTGCTGTCTTTATTAAAAAGCATAAAAAATTTTAACAAGATAATTCATTTTTGTTTTATTTCAAGAATCGTTAATCATGTTAAAATGTCGTTCTGTAAAGCTAAAACAAATAAGAATTACAAACAAAAGCACAAGGGCTCAAATTTTATTGATAAGATGGAGATCAGTCAAACGCGTGATTCCAAAGAGTTTTTACAAAGTTAGAAAATGGTAATTTACAGGGAAAAGGGCTACGTTGAAACATAACGACCACTATCCTTCTACCAACTTTGAATTCGGGACATCCTGAGCTTCTGTCGAAGATGACCTTGACTGGAGTTTTCCTCTGATGGATGATGTAACCGCTGCTGAGGGACTTGCCTCTGTTGAACATAGTTACTTGCCATTATCCCTAATTTTTGCCTGGATTGTACTATGAGATTTCCAATCCATCAGGATGATTTTTTTTCATGTCTCTAACTTTTGCCTGGACCGCCCTTTCGGGTTTTCAATCCACCGAGACTTTTTTTTTTTTTTTTTTTTTTTAGTTTAGGCGAAGTATTTCTTGACTACATCAACATTCGTGGGGTAGGCAAATTCCTCTCCGTCCATGGTTGCAAGTCTCAAGGCATCGCCTGAGAAAGCTTTTGTGACCACATAGGGGCCATCATAATTTGGGGTCCATTTGCCCCGAGAGTCAGTGAGAAACGATTGTATCTTCTTGAGCACGAGGTCTCCTTTTCTGAAGACACGAGGCCGAACCTTTTTGTCAAACACCCTCTTCATTCTTTGTTGATACAACTGACCGTGGCATAGTGCTGTGATTCGCTTCTCTTCGATCATGTTTAATTCGTCGTGTCGACTTTGACACCATTCAGCTTCTGAAAGTTTAGCTTCCATCAATACCCGGATTGATGGGATCTCTACTTCTATGGGGAGAACTGCCTCCATGCCATATACTAGAAAGAAAGGGGTTGCCCCCGTTGAAGTGTGGACAGATGTTCGATAACCATGGAGAGCAAAGGGTAGCATCTCATGCCAATCTTTATAGGTTACAACCATCTTCTAAACAATCCTCTTGATGTTCTTGTTAGCCGCTTCTACCACTCTGTTCATCTTGGGTCGGTAGGGAGATGATTTATGGTGTTCGATCTTGAACTCAGTGCACAACTCTTTCATCATCTTATTGTTCAAGTTAGATCCATTATTAGTAATGATCTGGCTCGGAACACCATAACGGCAGATGATATTGTTTTTGATAAATCGGACCACCACTTGTCGGGTTACATTAGCATACGACGCTGCTTCGACCCACTTGGTGAAATAGTCAATGGCTACCAGGATGAATCGATGTCCGTTTAAAGCCTTAGGTTCGACAAGCCAATTATGTCGATTCCCCATATGGAAAAAGGCCACGGGGAAGAAAGAACTTTGAGATGTGATGGCGGTACATGAATTTTGCCGGAGTATATCTGACACTTGTGACACCTCCTCATGTACTTGTAGCAGTCGGATTCCATGGTCAACCAATAGTACCATGCTCTCAGAATTTTTCTCACCATTGCGTGTCCGTTGGCATGAGTGCCAAAGGATCCTTCATGGATTTCTTTCATAAGCATCTCTGCTTCTGGTCTGTCTATGCATCGGAGCAAGACCATGTCAAAATTCCTCTTATAAAGAGTGTCACCGCTCAGGAAGAAGTTTCCAGCTAGCCTTCTGAGGGTTTTCCTGTCTTTTCTGAGTGTTCCAGATGGGTGCTCTTGTTTCTGAAGGAAGCATTTGATATCGTGATACCAAGGTTTGTCATCTATGACTGCTTCAATCGTGAAGATATAAGCGGGTCGTTCAAGGCGTATTATGTCAATCTTAGGTAGGTCATTCCATTGACCCACACTAATCATAGAAGAGAGAGTGGCTAAAGCATCAGCCATGTGATTCTCATCACGAGGGATGTGATGAAACTCGACTCTGTTAAAGAAAGGTAACAACCTCCTTGCATTATCTTTGTAAGGAATCAATCCTGATTGGTATGTGTTCCAATCTTCTTTAATCTGATTGATAACCAAGGCTGAATCGCCGTATACGTCCAAGTTTTTGATCCTTAAATCAATCGCTTCTTCGAGACCCATAATACAAGCTTCGTATTCGGCCTCGTTGTTCGTACATTTGAACGTAAGTCTGGCGGTGAAAGGAATGTGGGTACCCTGAGGGGTAACAATTATTGCCCCAATTTCGTTTCTGTAATGATTAACTGCTCTGTCAAAGATAAGTCCCCATTGGGAACCTGGTTCTGGCCCTTCACTGGGTAACGGTTCATCGCAATCTTTCATTTTTAGATACATGACATCTTCATCCGGGAAGTCAAACCCGGTTGATTCTTGATCGTCAATCGGTTGATGAGCCAAATGATCGGCTAAAATACTTCCTTTAACGACTTTCTGAGCGTGGTACTCTATGTCATATTCTGATAATAACATCTGCCAATGGGCAATTCTTCCCGTGAGAGCAGGCTTTTCGAAGACATACTTGATTGGATCCATCTCGGAAGCTAACCAAGTAGTATGACAAATCATGTATTGGCGAAGACGTTTGGCTGCCCAAGCCAAAGCGCAACAAGTTTTCTCGAGCATCGTGTACCGAGTTTCACAGTCGGTGAGTTTCTTGCTCAAATAGTAAATGGCAGACTCTTTCCTTTTGGTTTCGTCTTATTGGCCAAGTACACATCCCATTGAGTCCTCTAAAACTGTGAGGTAAATGATCAGTGGTCTTCCTTCCACTGGACGTGATAGAATCGGAGGATTCAACAGGTATTCCTTAATACTGTCGAAGGCAGTTTGTCAATCTTCTGACCAAATGCAATCCTGGTTCTTTTTGAGTAATTTGAAAATCGGCGCACACGTCGTAGACATGAGGAATATGAATCTGGCGATGTAGTTCAAACGTCCCAAGAATCCTCTGACTTGTTTTTCAGTTTTCGGAGAAGGCATTTCTCGAATGGCCTTGACCTTGTCAGGATCGACCTCAATTCCTTTCTGGCTGACGATGAACCCTAGGAGTTTCCCTGAACGGACACCGAAGGTGCACTTGTTAGGATTCAAGCGGAGCTTGAATTTTCTTAGACGTTCGAACAATTTTGACAGATGTTCAACGTGCCCACTCTCTGTTTTTGATTTTGCAATCATATCATCGACATATACCTCGATTTCTTTGTGTATCGTGTCATGAAATAGAGTAGTCATGGCCCTTTGATAGATTTCCCCGGCGTTCTTCAAGTCGAACAACATTACCTTGTAACAAAAGGTACCCCATGGGGTAATGAACGAAGTTTTCTCCATGTATTTTGGCGCCATTTTGATCTAGTTATAGCCCGAGAATCCATCCATGAAGGAGAAAATTTTGAACTTTGTTGTGCTGTCTACCAGCATGTCAATGTGTGGTAAAGGAAAGTCGTCCTTTGGACTTGCCTTGTTCAGATCCCTGTAATCAACACACATTCTGACCTTTCCATCCTTTTTGGGAACGGGTACGATGTTGGCTAACCATTGAGGATATTCAGATGTAGCGAGGAAACCCGCGTCAATCTGTTTCTGTACCTCCTCTTTGATTTTGATGGCCATGTCCGGGTGAGTCCGTCTCAACCTTTGCTTTACCGGCGGACATTCCGATCTTAACGGTAAGTGATGTTCCACGATGCTGGTATCCAACCCTGGCATATCCTGATAGGACCAAGCAAATACATCGGGAAATTCTTTGAGAAGCTTTATCAAACCCTCTCTGGCAGTTGGACTGAGCAGTGCCCCAATCCTGATTTCTTTCCTCTCTTTTTCCGAACCCACATTGATCGTTTCCAACGGCTCCTTGTGAGGTTCAATGGAACTTTCCTCCTGTCTGAGTAGTCGAGATATCTCTTCTAGAATTTCGTTTTCAACTTCTTCTTCAGCCCCAAATATCGAGAACTCAAAGTCGGGAGAAGGCATCGGATCATATGTTTCAACTGGGTTTAAAACAAGCAATCTGCATGACGTGATGATTCGTGTTTAGAAGAGATAGAGAAAATGCAAGTGTGTGCAGTGTATTTTATATTACTGCTTGTTTTTATTTTTAATTGTTTTTTAGGATTACCATTTTCTGAAAAACGAAAAGAGAAAACAACAATTAATGCGGAAATTACAGAACGACGTTATTTTATTAATGAACAAGTCGACTCTTGAAACTACAGCCCTATAAAACAAAACTCTGTCGCTTTGGGCGAAGCGAAGAGGGAAAATTTACAGAAAGCGAGCCCTATCAAAACATCCGTTTCACCTGGGCAGGGTGAAAGGTTAAAGATGACAATTACTTTGATTGATGAGGGATCTTCGGAACCTCGACGGCAACCCATTGGCGGCGAACTCCTCGGTGAATCACAAAGTCTGGCACCTTCCTTGATTTGTCTTCAGAAATGACGCTGATTTCTGGTGGAGCAGGATCGTTGGAATCTGTCTCCCAGGTAGAGTTGTCATAGGAGGATTCCTCAGTTGTATTTTGCATAGCATTTGTGCTCTCAGCTGTATCTCCCCATCCAGTTGGCTGGATATCTTCGAGCCTGATACGAGAGCTTTCGGGAGCGGTGTACTTGACCACATAGTCGTATTTTCCACTCGGTTGTCCCAAGGTGTCCCACACTTCTCTGGAACTGGAGGAGTCATCTCTCTCGATGACGTTGACCTCGGGAAAAGCATAGTTGATGAATTCAAGTCCTGCAAACGTTGCGAATTCATCTTCGTGTTGAGTAGTTTCAGGATGACCTGAGTCTTGATCCCATGACATGGTGGGGACACAGGTATTCTGTTCAATGATGGTCAGTTGATTTTCATTGTTCGACTGACTCCCTTGCCCCAAGTCTCCTGGATAAGTTTGCCACATTTGCAGACCATCTATTGGGCCATAGTAGGTGTAGTCAAAATTGTCTTTCATTGGAGTGTCTTCCTCTAATGAATTTGGTGGAGCACGACATCCTTCCGGATCACAATCTCCATATATCATTTTGACATTTGATCTGGGTATAAATCTCGAACTCTCTGTAGGAAAGCAAAAAGGAGTTTGCGTTTCGTCCTGAGACATATAACCGTCCTCGTTAAGGTAGGACTTCTATTCGTCCTCTGTGTCAGAGGGATCTTCCTCATTGATGGCATGGACTGCTTGAGGGACTGGGTGAAGAAAACCTCCACTGTGGAAGAAGTTCTGAATGGGATGAAGACTTCCATCGCTGGCAGCTGTCTAGGTGCAGGTTGCAGAAAAACCAAGACCCTTCTTTATTTTATTGTCAATAGGAATGACAAGCTGTCCCCATCCTGTCGTATCGGTACTCTCGACCGCTTTAATAGTATCTTTGTATGAGGAAATCGAGGTTCCTCCTCGGTATTGATCGTCCTTGCTCACCGACAGTGCTTGGAACTGAGTTCCAATAACCTCCCCAGGTTCTATACAAGCAGATGATGATAAGTTACTCACGAGCAAGGCCTGTTCTCCACAGACTGTGACAAGTTGATCGTTCTGAACGAACTTTAGCTTTTGGTGGAGGGTCGAAGTGATCGCTCCAGCCTGGTGTATCCAAGGTCTTCCTAATAAACAACTGTATGTTACCCGGATGTCCATGACCTGGAAAGTGACTTGGAAAGTGTGAGGACCGATAGTTATGGGAAGATCAACTTCGCCGATAACTATTTTTCTGGATCCGTCGAACGCCTTGACGACGACCTCACTGATTCTCATCGGAGGACCTTTGAATGATAATTGCATCAAAGTAGACTTCGGCATAACATTCAGGGCTGACCCTGTGTCTACCAGTACGCTGGCTAAAGCATCGTCATGGCAGTTAACTGTGATATTGAGCGCCATGTTATGACGGCGACCCTCTTTGGGTAATTCCTCATCACTAAATCCTAGATTATTGCAGGAAGTGATGTTAGAGACAATACTATCGAACTGTCTGATTGTTACATCCTGTTCCACAAAGGCTTGCTCCAAGACTTTCTGTAGAGCCTCCCTGTGGGCTTCTGAATTGAGTAACAGTGATAACACCGAGATCTTTGAAGGAGTCTGTAACAGCTGATCAACAATGTTATATTCACTCCTTTGGATGAGCTTCAGCATCTCATCATTATTTTTCGAAAGGTCGGTATTACTGGATTGACCGACTGATGGATCGGGAGCTTCTGTCTGAAGTTCCTTTTCCTTGTTAGGTTCTCCAACCCCTCGGTTGAAGATTCGACCGCTCCGCGTTACACGACTGATGTCTGCAATATTCACGACGGATGGTAATGGAATTTCCTTTCCATTTTCGATTATTGTCGCGCTGTATTTGTAAGGGATAACCTTAGTTAATTCATACGGTAGTGGTCCCGGTAGATAGATGACTATGGGAACCTTCTGATTTTTCTGACCATCATAAGTAATCTCGATCCGTTCCCGGTTGGGAACTTTAGATTCATCAAGTAGAGGGATAATGGCAAAAACATCCCTGGTCCTATGATGACCAGAGATTGTGACAACATCCTCGACTTGATCGACAAGGTAGCTCGGCGTCCAGTTGATGGGTCCAAAACCCGGATATGGACGGATCTCTCTGTGATCCACCTGACCCTGAAGAGCTGCTCTCACAAGGTAACACCCTTGGTTACTTTCTGAACAGACACTACAACGGTCATAATTGTGTGGTGGCACCTGGCCACGCCCACTTTGAATACAATGTAACCTCACTAGGTTAGCTTCCACAGATCGGACATCATGACTTTGACGCCGAGTGGGATTCCTGTTATTGATACTAATCTGCTGAATATCTTCATCCATATAGATTGGCATCCACCAGTGATTTAACAAGTGCTGAAGTGCCTCTTGGACAAGGGTACAACCTTGATCATTTTCGCAACCTGCTTTACAGCTTTGATAGTCGTGTGATATTAAGAATCCGAGTCGGACCTGTTCAGCATGTAACTCTACCAGGTTGGTATTCATCACGCGAATATCGAAGATCTGAACCATATTGATCTGATAAGGGTTCTTATCATGGTAGTCTTGGATCCATCCAAGATCCATCTGATGCTGAAGGGCCTCTTGTATGAAAGAGCATCCCTGTTTGTTTACCGAGTAAGTCAGACAAGAACTGTAATCGTGCCGTGGCAGATTATGATACTGGCTTTGCCTTGAGTGCATTGCCACCAAGTTGACATTCATTGCACAGACGTCGTGGTTCTGAATAACGTTGGAATTCGTGTAAACCATGTTAACTCCACGAACTCGGTGCTCTTGGATCCATCCGAGATCCATCTGTTCCTGTAGAGCTGCTTGCACCACAGAACATCCCTGGTTGTCTTTAGAGTAGATATCACACTGGTGATAGTTATGAGGTGGCACATGGCCATATCCACTATGTCTACAATGCATCTTGACCAAATTGGTCCTCAATAAGAGTACATCGTGAATTTGATAGACATTGTTAGACTCTCTCTCAATCAGGTTGACTGTAGCTTTCTCAATCAGGTTGACTGTAGCTTTCTCGTGTTGATAGACATTGATAGACATTGTAGCTTTCAGTTTGGCAAATCGACCAAAACTTGAGAGTAAGGCAAAATCTGACTTAGTGAAAATTTCACTAAGTGTTGGAACAAAGTGACTTTTCTTGATTTTGATCACTCCATGACTCAAAATCCATGAGGAATGTGGACATAGGTCAGTATGAAGCTTTTGTAGAGGGCAATGTGATCTAAAAATCAAGCTTTGAATGGGGAACAATGGCCTTGTGGTTTAGGAGTTATGGTCCTCCAAAGTTGGCACATTAGTGGCACTTTTTCCATAACTTAGAAATTTTTCTAAGTTTTATGGTTACCCCTTTTACAAGTTACCCCACTTTATTTGATTTTTCTTGATGAATAATGATTAAAATCATATATTAACATCATTTTAGGGTTAAAAATCCATTTTAGTGAAAAATCTCAAAAAGTCAAAGTTGACTTTTGTGCACAGTTGACTTTTTATCAGATGAATTCCAAACTGTGCAATTCTTCAGGAAATCATGTCCTTGACCTAAATCAAACTTGATGGACATGTTACATGGGTGTCATAGGGTATATTGAATCATGTATTAGGGTTTGGGAGCATGTCCTGGTCAAAAGTCAAAGTTACAGTTGACTTTCCTCGCGAAACCCTAATTGTGGTGCAGATGAAATTGAGACTTGTTGCTCAAGCTTCTTGGATTAATCCATTGTTCCAAATGGATCAATAGGGTATATTAGAGACCCTCAAATCATGTCTTGAGGTCTTGGTTCATGATTTGTCCCAAAAGTCAACTTAGGGGTGAATTAGGTCAAGAAACCCTAATTCCTGATTTTTGATGAATGCATCCCCTGTGGCAAAATTGACTGGATGATTGGGTCCATGAGGCTCCATGGAGTATATTAGGTTGTTTTTTGGATCCTTGGCTTGTGCCCAGATGAAATTTTCCATCTGGAGGCCCTGGTCGACCAAAACCCTAATTTGGTGACACTGGCGATCTTGAGGCTTGATCCACCTAGAAGGGAGCATCCTTGTGCTTAATCCTTGAAGTGGGAGTCCTTTTTGATCCTTTGTGGATGTTTGAGAGGTTAAACAAGTTGAAGATCATGTCATTTCTTGATTGATCCTTTGTCTAAGAACTCTGAGAGGGCTTGAAACCCTAAGTTTGATGGTAGTGGATGCTCACCCATCTTTAGGGAGACTGATCAGATAAGATAGTTCATCCATATTGTGATGATGATTTTCACAATGATGGGAAATATTAGTGGTCAAAATTTGGGGTATGACAGAGTCACATGTCCAACAAGTGACATCAGAGTCTAACTCTTGTTTAAAGACTAATCATCACGAGAGGAAGATGACTTCCAACACTTCTTCTGACAAGAGGACATTCCTAAACACACATACACCATTTAATGGTGATAGGTTTGAATTGTGGAAAGTTAGATTTAAAATTTTCATTCAAAGTATTAATTTTGAATTGTGGAAAATAATAATCAGTGGTTTGTTTATCCTTACTCACTATGTTAATGGTAAACTAGTAGATAAACCCGATTTCCTTTGGACCAAAGAAGAAAAGAAAAAGTTTGAATTTGATTTTAAAGATAAGAATTTTTTTGTTATGTCTTTAAATGAAAATCAATTTATTTATGTCTTTAAATATAATTCTTCTAAAGAAATGTGGGACACTCTTGAAATGACATATGTAGTCTCTCTAAGTATCGAACAAGAGGGAATGAACACACAAGAAAAAGAAGTTGAAACACCATATCAATAAGAATGTTATCTTTGATGATGGTGGTCAACCATTATAACTCTTGGAAGCCATGTTAACTTTCATAGGTAACAAATATCTAAGAGTAAAGAATTAGATTCAAAAACCCGGTTCAATCCTTAAATCGAGAGACAAGAATATTTATAAATAGGAAAAATCCAAGAAGGAAGAAATCATTGAGAAGATAAAAGAGTAAACTCAACTGTGGACAAATGAATGAATGAGATTAAACCTAGAAGAATCGCTAGCAACTTCATCAAAAAACTCCTTTCAAGAAGAAGAAGAATAAGAATAAGAAATGTCAAGTCCAATAATCTCTTTTGAAAGAACAATCACGGTGGAAAAATGATCCTAAAAAAATTTGTCATTTAATTAGGGATGAGCTTCATCAATAAATTTTGCATCTATTTATGAAGAAGATAAGGAAGCTTCATCTAGTGGAATCTTCAAAAGAATAAATGAGGAATAATTCACAACAAGGAATTTCCCTAGAGACTCAACATCAAGAAGAAATCTTAAAGAATCAACCTCTAGTAGAATCTTTGAAGATTCTCCATCCAATAAAAAATGAACATGTTTGCTTGAAGGTCTCTAATGAAGAAGATGGTTGCGTGGTTACAACTCTTTCATACAACCAACTATTTAAATTAAATGCTAAGTTAATCGAGGAACATAATAACATTGAAAAGAGAAATTTAAATCTTAAATATTGTATTTAATATTTAGAGAATAACAATGAAACGTTAAGATATGAAATGGCTAATCTTAGAAATCAAGCTAATAAATTTGAGATTTGTGTCACGATGAAGAAGGAAGTTAAAGATCTGCATAAAACCCTAAGTAAATATACTAATGGGAAGAAAACCTAGATTTGATTCTAACAAAATAAAGTCTTTCCTTGTATAAAACTATACTAGATTTTAAATCAAGTATATCACATAATAAATACTTTAATAAGAAGAAAGTGAATCGTCCTTTCTATAAAGACTCACTTTATAATAAATTTGGCCACTTAGAGATATTTTGCTATGAAAAAATAAGACGTTCTAAAGGTAATGACCCTATACCTCTCAGAGCTACTAACGCACCAGGACCCAAAAAGATTTGGGTTCCAAAGTTGAAAACTTGATTTGTTTTGTAGGAATGCTTTGCAACTTTAATGAAGCCTTAATGCATATTAAATGAAGTTGCGCAAACCAATATGTATACATTTAATAAAGGTAAATGTTGTGCTAGATGGCGTTTCATGATCCCTGATGCCTATGATCCAAGTATGCTCATTGATGGTGTAGTTCAATGAACGCGATCAAAGCCTTATTGTTGAGGATACCTCTAAACATTTATGATGACCAATGATGATCATTTAAAACCTTAGTAGTGTAAGGTGATAAGTTTGTTATGGATTTATTAGTCTCGTTGTTTAACTTAACTCTCGTATCAAATGATTCGTAGAGAATGATTTACGACATTGTTTTGTTGTTCCCTCGAAAGGAGAAGTTTTCTCAAGTTTACTAGGCATTTAAGGTGGTAAACTTTTAAGAGGTTGAAAAAATAAAAATAAAAACTTTGGTTAAGCCTCAATATAAGTGGTTTTCTAATTACTCATCCATTTTAAAATATTTGTTATTAATAATTTCTTTTAGTTTTAAGCTTTTATGGAGAAGGTGTAATATGTATGAAATGGGGTGTCAAAAGCATTCTATCAAAACTAAATCTCAACACAAGGCCCGAAAGACCAAAGAGGGTGAAATCAGAGCAAATTATAGATTAGCCTAATCGATTAGAGCTTGCATGGGTTTTAAATTACAAGGTAAATCAGATTATATCTTAGCCTTATAGATGATCAAGTTAAAGCATTACTAAAGAGCATGTGAAACATTCAGATTTAGCAGCAAATAATCGGTTATTCTCCTTGAATAATTGATTATCACATAAGTTTTTGAATGTTTTCCTTCTAATCTTTTCAAGGCCAAATCTTCAAGGATTTGTGGACTTTTTACACGCCAAACATTAAGAAGCAACGTTATAAATAAGTACTCATATTTCTTTATTTTTCATAATTTATTTCTCTTTTCTTCTTGTGACTTCTTTATTCTTGTTTTTCTCTGTGTGTGGGAGAATATTATTTTAGTACTCTAAAATATTCATCGTGGCACCTAAGAGATTAAGATTACCCTTTCTTGCATACCTCTCTGATAAATTCTCATCTCAAGAACAAAAAGGGTGTTTCTTTAAAAAATACACGAATATAGTGGTTTTAGGTGTTCATACCTTGGATGCTAAAAAATTTCAAGAACTTAATTTCTTTAAGACTCTTAAAGAATCAAACTTAAAGGTTTTCATCTGTAACACTCAAAGAGAAATGTATATATCCTTAGTTAATATGCTTTATTCAAATCTCTACTTCAGTGATGGGATTATCTGCTTAGAAGTTAGAAATCACAATATATCTACCTTTAGAGGAATTTGCGGAAGTTTTTTTTTATCTACCCATGATGGACCTCGTTTCAAGCCAAATGAACCACGAAAAGGTGATAAATATATGTATAAGAGTGTTGCTTCCTCTTTTCTGTTAGATCCAAATTCCCGTATTTCTTCTCTTCTCACTGTAGGCATTGTGTTCTTGGATGTTCATCTTATTCATTATGTGGTAAATCATATAATCTTTATAAGGAAAAGTAACTTCAGTCGCTTAACCATATTTGATGTTGTCGTGGTGTGTTTACTTGCCAAAAAAGTTAAGATAAATTGGGAAAATTTAGTGATCCAACACATGTTAGGGAGCAAAAGGAAAGGAATATATGCCATATGGTTACTTGATCATAAAGATCTTGGAACATGTTGGTGTAGCATTAGGTTTAATTTAGTACACAATTATCAATTAGGATATATTTCAAAAGCCTTCCAAAGGAAAGAAAAGATCTATGGAACAACAGGAATCTCCTTGATGAGAAGCTTATATAAATCTAGAATATTTTGACTATGATATCGCTAAAACATCCTAGGTTAAAGACCTACTTAAGAACATCATCAAGAGACTAAAGCAGGTTTATAAGAATATTAACTTATTGGCCCACACTTCGCCTGAAACTTAGGGCATCTACATCCATGGTTGTTCATTGATGGTGACGAGGATATTGAATAACAATCTCGTCTATGTGTTTAGTTTAGCTTTAAGTGTGTTTACTTTTCTCTATTTACTATTTTTCCTGCTTTTGTAATTTGAATTATCTTTAAATTAATGAAGCATTGTTTTCCCTTTTTTAGTAAATCACATTTGACCTATGTGAATTATGTGATTGCATATTTATTCTTCTTATCTAACATCTTCTTCCCTCCTTTTTAATTATGTTAAAAGGGGAGAAGTATACTCTCAGAAGGTAAAGTATATTATCTACTCATGTGAGGGGTAGTTTAACCATTCCAAACTTTACCCATTTTTTAATATTTTACCACCTCTCTGCAAGATGTGTTGTCATCATAAAAAGGGGGAGAATGTGGATCTATGTGCTTGCAGGTATTGTCAAAAAGATCCAAGGTGTTGAAGTTTTTGACAACAAAGTTGCAAGTCAACTAAATAGTTGCTTGGTTTTGATGATGATAACACTTGATATCAAACGACATACAATGAAGTATTTATCCGTTGAAGTCAATATCGTGTCAAGTGAAACTCAAGTGAAGACTTTTGTTTCAAGGTTCACTGATGGTTTAACCTCTCAACTCTCAGATAATGGTAATCAACATGTGCGGTCGTGTCTGTCTGAGTGACCAATGTCTTGTAAAGACACAAGTGTATTTTTGGAAATACTATGAGAAAATTACATACACTAAAAATATTTGAGAAGCTTATAATATTTTATTTAAACAATCTAAAAATGTTTTTAAGGCCTAGAAAACTAACTATAGGAGTGGTTGATAGATTTAAAGACATTTTCCAATTGAATAATCAATTACGCCCAAAAACTTAATCGATTATTTTCACTAATGAAAGCTCCTGAGGTTTGACTAAATTTTGGTTAAAACTTAATGAAGAATGCTGCAGAAAAAGATGTCGAAGACAATGTCCTGACATTCTGACTTGACAAATATAGAAGGTTCTAAATCTGATGCAATAATCAAGGAATGATTACAGCAGTGGATCAAGGGGTTAATAAATATAAGATTCGAAGCCCAACTCAGCAGAAGGCTATAAAAGAAGACCAAGACCTAGGCAAAAGAGAGAGAGAGAGAGAGAGAGAGAGAGAGAGAGAGAGAGGATGGCATAGACTTAGGAATCCTATTTTGTAAAGTAGGGTTTAGGTTTTGAGAGTCGTAGGTTTCTCTTGTAAGTCTCCCTCTGTATCGATTTGATGCAGTGTGGTAGACATAGGTACTTGTACAAATTCAGAAGCCCGTAGGTAATGAATCGTGTATTGTTCTTGGATGAAGCTTTGAAGCAAATCCAAGTTAACTTGTTAGTCAAGGATGCTTGACTGAACTTTGTATTGGAAGGGGTGTCTTTCAATATGGATGATACAGTTATGGGGTGTTAACTATTAGATAATCACAGGTTGTGATTTAGGGAGTGAGATGGGTTTGTCTTATCAATTAGATGTGACTTCTAATGATAAAGTCATCATTGGGTAGTGATAGGTAAGCGTTGGTGTTTACTGTAAACCTGAGGTTGCTTACATAAAACTATACTACTGATAGTGGAGTCTTCTTCCTGGATTGGTATCCCCCAGATGTAGGTGAGTTGCACTGAACTGGGTCATCATATTCTGCGTTGTTTATCATTCTGCATCTTACAGTTCAATTTTGATTAACATGTTGGAACAGATGTCAAAACATCTGTGCTTCTGCAGTTCTGATATTCAAGGTATCAGTCTGCTATTTTGTTCTTGTTTAAATGTTTATGCAGAACAATGTCTTGACATAAGTTAGGACATCTGCTGTCTACAATGCCAGAATTTCAATTGGTATCAGACCAGGCATCCTGTATGTTTCTGGATGAGATCTTTGGGAGATACTTTCTGGCGTTTAAACAAGGAGGAGTTTTGAAGATCAGATCAATCAACTCAGACATACTCAAGGGTATTAATGGATGAGATGGATGTTCTGAATCAAAGGTAGTGGTTGTTCATGTTGCTGAGGAGGTTCTACAACAACTGTAGGAGAAGTGACTAGTTCTCTTGTTGGGGTGTCTTATAAGATGTTCTGACATCTTATTAGGGCAAGTTGAATTAGTTCCTTGGTGGTTCCGCTACATATGTTTCTGATGGAAGAGCTATGTAATTATGGGATTCTGGAGTTGTTGCTGAAGACAGATGGTGGAAGATCTCAATCGTCGGCCTCTATATGTGAAGATATCTGCATTTTTTTTATTCCAAAGTCGGGAGCGATGGAATGGAGAGAGTTGTTGGTAGATGTCTGTTATGGTGACTTGGTACTTGGAAACTTGGTTCCATGGTGCAGTTTGAAGTCAGTTGAAGAGGATGAAAGTTGAGTTTAGGTTAATCAAGTTCTTGCTCTGGGAGTTTGATAAATCATTGATCGGCTAAGTTGTTAAAGATACTTGAAATTCTCTCAAGTCCACTCATAAAGGCGTCTCAGTCATGCATCTAGAGTCTTCTAGTTATTCTTCTGACTAGAAGGTGTTTCTGTAAAACACAAATCTGAAGAAAGTGAAGGTGATTTATTTTCACCATCCAAAATGGCAAGGAATGATTCATCTCTCTTAATTCTAAGGGTGGATCCAATCTAAATGGATATTTCAGAATTATTGAGGTAAATAGGGTTCATTCAGAGAATATCTTAGTTACTTGAGTCAAGGGTGGCAACCTTGATATCTCAACAATTTGTTGTCAAAGAAGATACTTGCAAAAGATTGAATACTTGATAAGTGTTCATGAAGTGATCTGGTGGAGTGTGGCTTCAACAGTGAAACAAGATTATTGAACAAGGGTTTTAGATCAATTGCTATTTGTGTTACTCACAAGTATTTAACTGATTATTCTTGTATGTGGAGTTCAAGATTGCTGATGTTCAACACGATGTTGGAACATCTCTTCATCTGGTTTGTGCAGAATCATGGGAGGGGTACTACATAAGCTTTTGGATCTATTTATCTTAGGTGTTAACCTAAGAATCTGCTTAAGTGTGGTGTAGCAGAAGCATATGATCTCTGGAGAGTTTCTTGGCAAGAAACTGGTCTAGACAATGGTGATGTGGAAGATAAAGAAGAAGCCATCATAATCTTGATGGATAGTTCTTGGATCAGTTTATTTCTGATCTAGGAGTATTGGAGTGCAGCAGGTGTGTTCAAGTTGTTACTAGAAACATCTAGTGTTTATCTGGAAAGTGCCCTGGCAAGAGACTTGTCCAGAATGGAGTGCTGGTGATGGCACATCTTGGATCAGTTTATTTATTATATAGGTACTTAGGAGCATGAGATCTTGCTCATCTTGGAGGTCAAGGTTAAGTGGCAGTTATCTCTGACTTTCTACAGATTACTCAACTCAAGGAAAGTGGCATTCTTTGGTATGGCTATGGTGTAGTCTATGACTACTTCTCTTCTGAAGATTCAGACGTGGCAGGTGTGAATTCTTTAGAGCTTCAAAGCAGATATTAATTAAGGTGTGAGCTTGAATGGAATACATGTGATAAGATTAAGTAGGATAGAGGTTGTTTACTCAAACTTGGTTGTTGAATCAAGTCTATGAGAGCATGAAACTCTTATTATGTTAAAGGAATGAGTTTCTTCTAAGTGGCAGAAGGAGGAGCTGAATTCAGCAGCTGGATGTCATATCAAAATGTTCTGACATCAAGCTTAACATCAGGATCTCAGCTGGTGTTGTGGCACATCAGCTTGAGATAAGTTGATCTACAGGAGAATGGAAGTTATGGATGCTTCAAAAAGGTCTATCTCATGCAGTTTACGGGAGCTGTGGAAGGAGAATATGTTACATGTCTAAGGCTTGGTGGATCCAAGATGGCTTGCTATGGAGCAAGTAGTTCATGTAACTTAAAGATAAAATTTCATTGGTGGATCAGTGTATCTTGTGGGAGTTCTGAAGAAGGGTAAGATCAATCAAAAAGTGGCATTTGGCTGGTTTCATTGTCAAGAAGGATGAGGCAATCAAAAGTGGCATTTGGTAGTTCTCATTTGTGGATTTGAGAAATCAATATAATCAAACTGTGGCATTTGATTACTCTTGAGGAGTGTCTTGGAAGAAATTACTCTTTGGCAGAAGGGTAGTTGGTTGAAGACTTGAGGAGGTGTCAAGTCTTTTCTTGGAGCCCGTGGCAGAAGTTTTTAGTGTATGGAAGATTGCCTTCTTTTGGTGGATGAGAGTTTATTTCTCTCTTTGGTTATCTAGAGTTCTTGTTGATCAAGCTGGTGGCGCAGTGTTGTTTGAAGATCTTCAGTTGGATTACTATGCATATAGTAAGTCCAGTGGTGGAGCATATCTAGAACCATGTTGGTTGGTGTCTATGATATGTGAAGGATATCCTAATTGATGTTAGAACATCTTCTGGGTTAGTTATCCTTGGAGTAGGATTCTTATTTCACATCTTGTCTAAGAGGTATTTACCTTATCGTACGGGAGAATGATGGGTAAAGGACTGTCTTGGAAGCTTGGTGTGAATATGACATGCTAGAAGTGGATCAGTCTGGTGCTTGTGAAGCAAATGGGCTGAAGATTTCTGGAGAATGTGTTTGATGTCCTTCAAGTGTGAAGAACGCTTGGGAAAACTAGCAAACTAAGGGGCCCTGTGTGTCTCTTTGGGGAATGTGAAGTATTCTAGATTCAATTGGGTTGTATCTCAGGGAACAAGGAGATCTATACATGAGAATTCAGGAGGAATTCGTGTGGTGTATAGATGGTTTCTGGACGAGAGGGATCAATGGAGCTTTGGTTTCAATCCAAGAGTTTGTTGGTAGTGGTACAAGGATGTGATCTTGGTACTCTTACTATATGATCATGAAGTTGTCATGGGATATCATGTAGTGATTTTGAGGTGTTTCTTGCTGAAGAAGCATCAGTTGAGAAAGATAGGGGGAGAACTTCTGTCTGTTAAATGTACTGGTGTGGTACATGGATTGCTTTAGGGTCAAGCATTAGGTGAATGTGTTCAGCAGGTGTGTTGAACAGAGGGTGCGCTCTTGAAGACATGTAGATGCATCTTATATTTTCCATTCATTTAGGGTGTTCTTCTGATAAGGAAACACTGGTTGTCTATGACAGGGGGAGTTAGACTTTTGTTCTGGATATATGACTGTAGTGGTGCAGATTGGTTATCAAGATTGTTTATGGTTTCAAGCAGTTTATGATAGATTACCTCAGGCGAGGTTGTTATATCAGACGAGATGTCGTGACATTGCTCTAATGGTACAAGTATTTGGGAGTTTTCGCTGCTAATTGAGAGATATTTGAAGAAATGTCTGATCATCCTCATAAGTTATTCTTGGTCTTCTAATTATTCTTGGGGTCTGTTGAAAGGTAAGGAGACTAAGCTTCAGGTGGACAAAACAAAGTCTGACAAGATGTTAGAACATTGGTTAGGATATATGGTTGTACTCTTAATTACTTTTGATAGTGGGGAAATTGTGTCTTATGGAACGCGTGTTAACAATGTGTTTCGGAAAATGCGCATTCTTTGAACGGTCTTTGTTAAAAGGAAGAAATAGTCAAATACGATTTGGTCGGTGTACTTTTGTCTACGAAGATACACAATTTCATTTAATGCTCACATTAAATGGACATGTGTTACTTCCAATGGTTTGTTACATCCTAAGTGATCGTACCTGGATCAGACAGTTAGATAGTGGCCAACAGCGTCGTGAAACCTTCAGCTCTAGTGATGGTGAGATGGCGGGGGGGGGGGGGGGGGGGGGGAGTGTATCTGCAAGGTACTCCGACGCTCAAGTCAGGAAAGGTCAAAGAAAAGCAAGTACAGAAAGTAAGTGAGTTTAGCATATGAAGTAACCTGGCCCTCTTAAGTGAGAGGATATTTATATAGAGCCCTCGACGCGGGGTCAACGGTTACTTGCATTGGGCTGGACTGCAAGGCCTAATCCAAGCAACTTCTAGGGCTTACGTGGCATAGTGAAGACCAGCACGTGGTCTTCACCCTGGGGTAATGGTCCTGAGATCTCTGGAAGTAAGGCAGACCGATTCTTTCGGAGGTGGGAAGTTACAAGAGAACGTGTCCTCGGGGGGAGGAGCATGTGGATGTCAAGGAGAGGGGTATCCTCCCCGACTCTGAGCTTCTGAACGACGGTGGTGTCTTCCCCATGGCCGACGAGGAGAGGGCACGAGTGTGCTCGACAATGCTAGAGATGTGCTCGACGTTAACTATTATATTGGCCTTATTGGGCCTTATCAGTATTGGTCTAGACCTGCCCAACGGTGGGGCAGGTGTTGGCCCAGTCGGGAACAGGAGCCCCCCAAGTCGTTACTCCGAGGTGTCGGAGTAATGACTTAAGGGTCGGCCTTTGAGACAGGGGAGTATTCCCCGTGTCAGCGGGCATAATATACTCTAAGCCGTGCGGTCGACCGTTGGCTAGGGATACGTGAAGATGGGGGATGTCCCCGTCTCGACGAGCATAGGGCAACGCGGAAGGCACGACCATGGGATGCTAGACGGGCAGGAAATTTGATTATCCTGTTCGAATCTTGATGTCACCTTGGCCGGCGCCACGGGGAGATCAGGGGTTGTGAGTCTGAGGACCAAGGCAGACGAAAGGGTTAACGCGGGAACACGCGTGCCACGTGTCGTCCTGTCACTAGGGCCTAGGGGCGGCTAGGCCTAGAGTACTCAAAAGCCTAAGGAATCTTCGAGTCCCGTGAGGGGCCTATTAAAAGGGTTTTGAGTTCGTGCCATTTGCATGTTCCCACCTTTTTCGCTTCGGTCTTCTCTTCTCTTCAGCGCTGCTGCTTCACCGCCGTGCACCACCGCACGCCGCTGTTTTCACCGTACCGGTCCGCTCTCTACCACCGTTTCAAGTAAGTTTCTGTTCCGTTTTTGTTTCTTTTGGTGGTTTTCCAGCAAACCGGTAAAGTTCCCGGCATTGCTGTGGAACTTCCGGCAAGAAACGGCAGGACGTTTCTAGGGTTCCGTCCAATTTGACGGAGGCTTGGGATGAATATCTTGAGGACCCGATGAATACCCCGAGGACATGCGATGAATGTCCCGGGGAGGTGAGGTAAGAGAGGATCGGGGACCTGAAGAAGGTCCCTGGATGGGGGTAAAGGTATCGGGTAGTTCGCCGTTGTCCCGAGCATCTCCCGTGTTCTCGATGCCCTTTCACTTGATCGGTGGTGAAGGGTGGATTTGGTCATGGCCAACGAATTCACCTATTTCCTCTGCTTTTCAGGTAAAAATGACCGTGAGGCTTGCGGGCATCATCCAGATAGACACTGAACCCGACGTGGATGACCCCGTGCAGATTCCCGGGGAGGAACCCCTGCGTCCAGCCGTCGACTAGGCCAACGATGAGCCTTTACGCATTCGTTCACATTTTGCCATCGACGACACAGACGCTTTCTCCATCGTCGAGGACGTCGCTGTGGGCGAGCAGGCGAAGTGGACGGTCTTTCAGCCTCGAGAACACCACCGTATCTGCTCGAATTACCGTGGGTTAAGGTTCCCCATGTATGAGTTTATCTTTAAGGAGGCCAGTATTCGTCTCCCCTTCAACAACTTTCAGATGGGAGTGTTCAACCGGCTGCACCTGGCGCCATCTCAGCTCCATCCTAATGCACTCGCCTTCATGCAGGCATTCGAGATCGTGTGCGACTACCTCAACGCCGGGACCACCCTCTCGCTCTTTTTCTGTGTCTTCCACCTCCAACGGGCAACTGACCAAGGGCGACATAGTTGGGTCTCCTTCAAACAGCCGAGGAAGCTGTTCAAGGCATACTCGAATTCTATTAGGAACTTCAAAGATAGGTTTTACTATGTTATGCCCGCGATGCACGATGCTGTGGGTACGCTTTATGACATTGTGACCGACAGTGCTGGGCAGGAGAGGTTTGTGTCCAAGTGCCCCCTGGAGTGGGAGGATGCGCACTTCGCGCTTGATACAGACGAATACCTCGTGAAACCTAGCGAGCTGTCGGAGGAGGACAAAGAAGCGTATGCAAAGCTGGTCGCGTATGTCGTCGGCTTCAGCCGGGCGGTGTGTATAACTAGGGACGGAAAATCTATCCTCGACTCACGGGGAAGGGTTAAGACCGAGGCCCGTTATATAAACACCAAGGCTCTCCTTGAGTGCAAGTCCCCCGATGAGGCCAAGAGGTTTTAAGGTAGGAACCAATTGTTCTGTTCGTGCGTGCACTTAGTATTGTTTCCTTGTGCTAACTTGTATCGTGTTTTCCCTTGCAGCTCAAATATCGAACTCCACCGAGCGCATCATGAAGATGGCTGCTGAGCGAGCTCCCAAACGAGCTAAGGGCCGTATTTGAGACGTTATCCAAATAGCGGTGCCGATCGGTACGACGAGCGGCTCGTCTTCTCCACAGTGCAGCCAGTCTCCCCCTCCGGAGAGCACCCCTGCCAAGAAGGCATGGACTCAGGGGCCCGTCCTCATGGATCTTGAGGAGCCTGTTCCAACGGAAAAGCTCCTATTGCCCGTCTGTCATCTTCAGCGGAACTTCTTCGGGGGAAGCCCTCCCGTTGTCGCTGAGGCCGAGGTGAAGGCAGTTCTGGAAATGGATGGAATGGCCAGGAAAGAGGCGCTTGTCGAGGACCTAGCGGCCATGATTCGAGTCTTCGAGACTGCCTTGATATTAAACAAGGGGACCCTTTCTGCCTTCGAACAGCAGAAGCTAAAGGATGAATACATTGTCCTCGAGAAAGAGAAGGACAAAATTGAGGTTGATTTGCAAGAGGCCTAGACCAAGTGTGAGGAACATGCCTGTGTCCTCCACGAGCTGAACGAGGCCAACGCTGCACTGAAAGCGACTCAAGAGGAGCGTGACCGCCTCCGAACCAGGATTGCGGAGCTGGAAGCTGCTACCCGTCCTGCAGAAAATGAGTCGGCCGAGGAAAAAGGTTTCGCCAGCAGTGCGGATTTGATCGCTAAGATTCAGGAGCTTCAGCAAGATAGTCTGGAGGACCTCGAGATAGGTTTCAAAAATGCTGTGGCGCAGGTCGAAGCCGAGAATCCAGTTGTCCAGCTCGCGCTCGACAAGATTAACCCGTTTATTCATGTGGTCGATGGTAAGTTGGACCTTCCAGAGGAGGAGGACGGGGAGAATGCTGACCAGATTGAGGAAGAGATTGTTGTTTAGTTCCTTTGCTTGTTCGACCTGCGTGCCACTACTTTTTTGGTCTTTTGTTTGGGTTGCGTGCCATTTGTATTGATCTTTGCCCGGTCTGCGTGCCAAGGGCTTTTTGATACTTTGTAATATTTGTACGATGGGCTTATGCCCGGTTAATGCTTTGATTTTTGCGTATTTGTCTGCGTGATGTTTGTGTATTTGCTATACTTTACTTATTTATACTTTACTTATTTTTGTCTAAGTGATTTGGTGATTTTGGGAATTTGCTCGACTTTGATGATCCTCGACTGTATGGAGAGCTGGCCGAGTGGTCGGAGGTGTATTCCGACCTTCAACGAGGCTAAGAGCTCGGTCGAGGTCTTAGCTTCGTGGCGTGAACTTCCCATCACGAGCTGGGTGTTCTGCCTAATTGGTACAACGACGACGAAGCTCGATCGAGGTGTCTTCGTCGTATCAAAAGTCCTCGCGCACACACAGCGTGGCCCTTGATCATCGTGTTCGTATAGTGGTGTCGCGCTTGTACCCTAGTGCGCCCCTGTAATCGTGATGTTGGTTTGTCACGGGGAGTGTCTAATTGTAGTATTGCTTAAGTTTCTCAGCGTTCCATGGTCAAGCAAGTTCTTCCCCGTGCATATTTTTCGAGTTAGTAGGCTCCTGACCCCGTTTTTGCGCGGACGCGGTACGGGCCCTCCCTGTTCGCGGCGAGCTTGTCCTCTCGTGAGTCTTTCTGGTTTCTTTGTAGGACGAGGGTGCAAACCTGAAAATCTCGTTTAATAACTCTGTCGTTATAAGGTAGAGTTATTTTTTGCTTAAGTGAGGCCTCCTGGTGGGATGCGCCCGTCCTTATCTCCTCAACGAAGTCGAGCTCTTCCCTCAGAGCTTCGTCTTTCGCGTCCTCGTCGAGGGGAGCTTCCGTCCTCCTCGAGGGTTCCGTAATTTCCACGGGGATCACCGCTTTTATTTCGTTGGTCAGATGGAAGGGGGTCTCCCCGGTCGTGGAATGCGGGGTTGTTCGGTAGGCCCAGAGGACGTTGTGTAGTTCCTTGACCCACCATTGTTTGGCATCGCCGAGTCGGCATTTCAATCCTCGAAGGATTACTCTGTTTGCCGCTTCAGCCTGCCCGTTTGTTTGAGGATGCTCGACCGACGTGAAGTGCTGCTTCGTGCCCAGTTTGGTGACGAAGTCCTAGAAATTCCTGTCGGTGAACTATGTCCCATTGTCAGTGACGATCGCTTGGGGTACGCCGAATCGGGCGAGGATATTCCTCTTGTAGAAATGGAGTATGTTGAAGGCCTTAATTGGCTTCCGCCTCGATCCATTTCGTGAAATAATCCACGCCGACGATGAGGTACTTGTTTTGGTATGACTCCACGACGAAGGGCTCGTGGATGTCCATTCCCCACCACGCAAACGGCCATGGGGACGACAATGTTTTGAGCTCGTTTGGAGGGGCAAGGTGTATATCCCCGTGTCGTTGACATTGATCGCATTTCTTGACGTGCTCCTTGGCGTCCTGCTGCATGGTGGGCCAGTAATACCCCGCTCGGAGAGCCTTACGGGCTAAGGATCTCCCGCCGAGGTGTTGTGCGTTGATTCCCTCGTGGATTTCCTGGAGTATATTGGGGACCCTGGTCTCCTCGACGCACCTGAGGAGGGGGATAGAAAACCTGCGGCGGTATAGCTTGTCCTCAACTATTGTGTACGAGTGTCGCTACTCGAAAAATAGTCGACCGGAGGCGAAAGAGGAAGAAACAGGAGAGTCGTCATCGAACTTTATTTATCCCATGAGGGGAAGGGAAAACATCGAGAAAACCCAAAGAAGGAAGGATACACTACGCCAAACAAGGGAAAAGAGGGCGCTTTTTTAGGCCTATGTAGCGATTAAAAGCGCTGTCTAAGCCAGTGCTGTCGTAGGTAAAGACAACGCTTTTTTATTTATGAAAAAGCGCTATCTAAAAGCGGACTTTAAACAGTGCTTTTATAAGCGCTGTCTAATGTATACGTTTAAAATTTTAAAGAATTTTTTTATATACTTTAGAGAGCGCTTTTTTCTTCAAAAGCGCTCTATGAAGTGGGACTTTAGACATCGCTTTTGAAAGCGCTGTCTAATGTATACATATAATGATTTTTTTATATACCTTTAGAGAGCGCTTTTTCCTTAAAAGCGCTCTTTAAAGGTGGACTTTAGACAGCGCTTTTTAAAGCGCTTTCAATTGTATAACCTTAGACAGCGCTTTTTTCTCAAAAGCGCTGTCTTTTGTCTACGTATAATTTTGAAGATTTTTTTAAAAAATCCCATTTTAACCATTTTTTTTATGCATAAACCCGTATAATTCACATTGCCATAAACCTGTATAATTCACATTTCAATAAACCAGTATGGATACGCATTTCCATCAACAAATTCTATTTCAAAACTAAAATTTCCATTAATGCAGAATTCGCACAAGTTCTATAAACTAGAATTTGTACATTTCAATAAACTAGAATTTACATGCAGGATTTGCACAAATTCTATTGTATGGTTTCAAACCTGCATAGAATTTACATTTCAATAAACTAGAATTTACATTCACAAAACTATACATTCAAGAAAGAATTTGTTGCTCTAGCCCGTGTAATATTGGTTGCTCTAGCCCGTGCTACTCGTGCGTATCTTCCTGGTTACTAGACATTTGACCTGTAAGAAAGAAAAAAACAGAAATTAAATGACAAATATAAAAATCCATAATCCTAATCTATTGAATGATATAAGCTATATTGAATGATATAAGCTATAATTTTACAACTAGTACCTTTTTCACCAACGTCTCTTTCTTTTCTTGTTTGGAGTATGTTCTACCCGTCTCTTAACAACACGGACGGTTGGATTGATCCAAATACCCTCATTATGATCATTTCTAGTATATGATTCATTCGCTATAATATTTTCATCTTGATCAATTCTAGTAAATGATTCAATATCAACATCAATATCACCTTGATCTCCAACGTTTTCATCAATTACTTTGTTAGATAAAAGCACTATAGACCATTTTGTACTTGTCGGATCAGTGACATAGAACACTTGTTTAGCTTGAGAGGCTAGAATAAAAGGCTCATCTTTGTACCCCACCCTATTAAGATCCACTTGCAAAAATCCTGACTTATCCATTCGTACGCCATTATTATTTTCAACCCACTTGCAACGAAATATAGGAATCTGAAACTTCTCATAATCAAACACCCAAATGCGCTCGATAACCCCAAAATATGACAGATTTGCAAATTTGGGGTTTAAGTCTTTCACACTTGAAATGTGCATTGCTTCAGCTACCACGGTGACACCACTATTTTGCATAGTACTTTTATCATCTTGTTCTTTGGTATAAAATGTGTATCCATTAATTGCGTATGCGCTATAAGAAAACACGACCATACTTGGACCATATGCTAAACATCTCAACCTTTCTGTTATTGAATCGCGGTCTGAATAATACTTTGAATAAATATGATCCTTAAACCAAGGTATGAAACTTCGATTGTGCTCTCGTACTATCGAATTCTCATTTCTATTCGGATTTAAACCTCGGAGAACATCCTTGTGCATTTCAACATACGGCTCAACCTCATTCTCATTGTGCAGAACATACAAATGCACTTGATCCCGTTCGACCCTTGATACTGTCACAACTTCATTTCCAATTAACTTTTTTCCTTCTTTTTTTTCGACAATATGAGATTTGGGGAGTCCAATTGATTGTACATTGGACAGATATTCAGTACAAAACTCAACCGCTTCTTCAACAATGTATCGTTCGGCAATACAACCCTTTGGTCGACTTCAGTTTTTCACATACCCTTTTAATATTTTCATATAACGTTCAGCAGGGTACATCCATCTCATATAAGCCGATCCACACAATTGTGTCTCTTTCACTAGATGAACAACTAGATGAACCATTATGTCAAAAAACGAGGGAGGAAAATACATTTCAAAATCATACAAAGTAATAACTATTTCTTTTTGCAATGTTGGTAAGATCGCAGGATCGATCACCTTACTGAAAATTGACTTGAAGAAAAAACACAATTTAGTTATTGCGCTTCTTACTTTTTCTGGCAAAATAGAACGTATACCTATTGGTAGAAAATGTTCCATTATAACATGGCAGTCATGCGTCTTTAAACTCTTTAACTTGAGGTTTTTCATAGACACAAGTCTTCTAATATCTGAAGAGTATCATTCTGGAACTTTAACTTCACTTAGAAACTTACACAATACTTTTCTCCTTTCTAGATAGAGTATACGCAGCAGGTGGTAGATATGTTCGTTTTCCTTTCTTCAAGGGTCCTAATTCAGTTCTTATCCCCATATGTACCAAGTCCTTTCTTGCTTTAAGGCCATCCTTAGACTTTCCTGGTATATTGAGTAACGTACCAATAACACTGTCAAATACATTTTTTTCAATATGCATAACATCGAGAAAATGTCTTACATACAACGACTTCCAATATGGCAGTTCAAAAAAAATTGACCTCTTCTTCCACCCACTCTTGACAAGTGTATGTGCAAAAGGCTTTCTAAACTGAGTTGTCACATCTTTCACCTTTTCAAAAATTTGATCACCTGTCAATATAGTTGGAGCTCTACCATGTTCTGGCTCTCCATTGAATGCTTTTCTCCACCCACGATAATGATGATTAGAATTTAAGAATCTACGATGATCGAGAAAGACATTCTTCTGACCAAACTTCAACCGCGTCCAATCTGTTTTATCTTCACAAATAGGACACGCACATTGACCTTTTATGCTGTACCCTGATAGATTTTCGTATGCTGGAAAATCATTAATTGTGCCAAACAACATCGCCCTCAAGTTGAAACTTTCTTTCCTATACCCATCATAAACCTCCACACCGTTCTCCCACAAAAATTTTAAATCTTCTATTAAGGGTGCCAAGTATACGTCTATGTCATTCCCTGGTTGTCTAGGCCCAGAAATTGACATAGATAACATCATGTACTTACGCTTCATACATATCCATGGAGGTAGGTTATAAATCATTATGATCACAGGCCAAGTGCTATGTGAGATACTTTGAATACTGTGTGGGTTCATTCCATCAGTAGATAATACCAAGCGAAGGTTTCTTGCTTCTTTTCCAAATTCAGGATAATCATCATCAATTTTCATCCACTGTGGTGAATCTGCCGGATGTCGAAACTTTCCATCAATAATTCTTTCATCTGCATGCCAAGTCAAGTGTCTTGAATCGGTCTCACTACGAAACATGCGTCTAAATCTCGGAATTATAGGAAAATACCATAAGACTTTTGCTGGAGACAACTTTTTCTTATATCAAGAGACACCACATTTAGGACACTCATTTAATGATGCATACTCATTTCGAAATAATACGCAATCGTTTGGACAGGCATGTATCTTATCATAGCTCATGCCAATAGAGCACAACATCTTTTTGGCCTCATATGTTCGATTGGGAAGAGCATTATCCTCTGGAAGCATATCTTTCATAAGGGCCAATAATTTTGTGAAACTTTTATCCGACCATCCATTGCCCGCCTTTAAGTTGTACAACTTTAATACCGCAGACAATCTTGTAAATTTGGTGCAACCATTATACAACGGTTTCTCTGCATCGCTTACCAACCTCTCAAACATTTTGGGACAATCCTTAAGATCTTCTTCAAGTGCTTCTGCAATCTCTTCGACTCGATCAGAATCATATGTATCTGTGCCATTGTCGTATGAAGCGTAGGTCGTATTATCCCCCGATTCAACATTCCCTTTAATTTTCTCACCATGCAAATTCTAACATGTATAACTTCTATCAATTCCACTCCTCAATAAATGTGATGCCAACTGAACCGCGTCAACTCGACTCCCAAAACAGCAACCCAAGCAAGGACATATCATTCGACTGGGGTCTCTGGCGTGCGCAACAGCAAACTTAACGAATTCCGATACCCCATTGTCGTACTCTTTCGACAATCGACTTGAAGAGATCCATTTCTTATCCATAGTTATACTAATCAAACTAAACAAAAACAAAAAGAAAAAATGTTATACTTGTAGGGAAACGATCCGACTTTCACACTTTGAACACAAGTAACCCCTATACACGTATCATAAAATGAAATATCATTAATTGACCAATTATGAGTCATAACTTGTTAAGTGGCAACTAACTTATAATTTAAAGTATCAAAAAAATTCTAATTAACTTATAAAGTAGACAATTATAATTTAAAGTATCAAAAAAATTCTCTCCTCAATAAGTATAAAGTAGACAATTAACTTATAACAAAAAGTCACAAGTTCTAGAAAATAAAAGAAATGAACTTGGAAAAAAAGGATAGACCAAACACAATCAATTGGAAAAACAGTACAACACAACTAGCGAAATACAATTTCAATCAATACTAGGTTGTTTATACTAATCAACTTTGCCAAATATACAGTAGAAAAGATTTAAAAGTAACCTTCCACAAAACTAGGTTGTATCATGAAGTATCTTTTCAATAATAGTCATCGTTGTGAAGATACTTTAATATTATTTTCCTTATGAAAATACCTTCCACAAAACTAGGTTGTATCATGAATGCATAACACAATGAGCTTATTATAAAAAAAGACGGACATTTGTAAAAATAAGAGATAAAAGATTAAGGATTCTGCAAAATATACATGAAAAATATACATGAAAAATACTTTGCAAAATATACATGAAAAATATACCTGAAAAATACTTTGCCAAATATACATGAAAAATAAAAGCAAAAAATAGGTTCGATTCTGCAACAATAAAAGAGGGAGCTTTTATCCTCATCGTGAAAACTTTTTCAGCATAAAAATCAAATCAAAAACAAATTTTAAAAACAGAGAAATGAATAATAAAAGAGTAACAACATACCTTATTCGTTTTCAAAGGATAAGAGAATAATAATAACAACAACAACGTTTTCACGAATGGACGGCAACGGTGACGACAACGGTGATGGCAATAACAATGCAAGAACGACGGCAAGGGTTTAGAGAAACGGTCGAGAGAGAAAATGAATAGAAGTGTCTCTGAAAATGTTTAGAATTGTTTTATATTTTAATTAGTACAGGACTTTAGAGGGCGCTTTTTCTTAGAAAGCGCTTTCTAAAGTGAAAATAATTAGAGTCCTATAAGAGCGTTTTCTGAAAGCGCTTTCTAAGGTGGCCTTTAGACAGCGCTTTTTAAAAGTGCTCTCTAAAGTAATACCTATAGCAGCGCTTTTTGGAAAGCGCTTTCTAAGGTGGTCTAAGGTGGCAGTCTTTTACAGCGCTTTTGAAAAGCGCTTTCTAAAGCCTTTTTTTTAAGGCGCTTTTTTTTAGCGAAATTTTTTTATTCTTTTTAGCAGCGCTTTTGTATAAAAGCGCCGTCTTTTAGGTGCCGTCTAAACATATTTTTGGCGTAGTGATAAGATGGTCTCGCAACCAAGAGATGGGTTCGGAAGCCGATTATGCGAAGGGAAAGTATTAGCACCCCTCACATCCATCGTACTCGATGGGAACCATTCACTTGGTTGCGAGACCATCTTATCCTTCCTTCTTTGGGTTTTCTCGATGTTTTCCCTTCCCCTTATGGGATAAATAAAGTTCGATGGCGACTCTCCTGTTTCTTCCTCTTTCGCCTCCGGTCGACTATTTTTCGAGTAACGACAGCTGACGACTCTGCTGGGGATATGAGGATACAGATTGATGGTTGTGCCAAACGTGGTTGGCTTTGGTTAAGGTGCCAAAGAATAGTTGGGCTTTTGTTGAAATGCTTGCTGGGGAAAAGGAGATAGGTAAGGTGAAGGATACCAACCAGAGATGACTTTTAAATGGGTTAACAGACGAGAACTGATTTTTAAGGGGTAGACTACCAGATGAGAACTGGTGGCAAAAGGTTAATCTATCAGACGAGAACTGACTTTATGGTTGGCCAGACGGGAACTAGACTTTGAAACGGTGCTTACCAGACGAGAACTGGTTTTAAAATGGCTAAATAATAGGTGATCAGACGGGAACTGGCATAGAAGTTGTTTACCAGACGAGAACTGGTATTATGGTTTGGTTTTCCAGACGGGAACTGGTTTTATGGTTTTCCAGACGAGAACTGGACTTTAAAGTTGTGCAACCAAGGTGGATTTTGTATCTGGTTAAGGGTGCCGAGTATGTTCGGGCTTATGGTGGGAGGTGCCAAGTATGGTTGGGCTTTGGTTTGTGTGCCAAGTATGATTGGGCTTTGGGTTGGATGGGGAATGAGCTTAACTTCCCGACACTCGAAACCTGATGATGCTACAATCAGATGGTAGATGTGGATGCTTCTAATGCTCCAAGTTTGGTCCTTTGCAGAAGTTGCGCTTGCTCCTAGGAGAATCTCAATCCTGACTAAGATGCCACGATGGCTTCGTAAACGATAGTATGAGCGTAGTGACTTGACTTATGCATGTTAGTTGCACCTCTGCTCTGCCCCAAGGCTCTCTAACACTTGTTATGAACTCAACATTTACTAGTGCTTGACAGGGTCTACTCGACCAATCTTGAAATTGTAGAGGAAATCCTCCCTTTTGCAATTCATCTGCCCCAGTCCGTAGGGTTTTCGAATGAATCCTCCTCGAATAGAAACTTTGGGGATGGTTATACCATGACATGGTCTGAGATAACTTACCCCAATGTCTGAATCTTCAATAGTCAGCCTTTGCTTGAGTCTCTTGAAGGACTTGCCCCAGAATGAGCGTTGAAGCGACTTAACTTGTGTTGATTGAGCCTTGGAGTGATTTTCCCTTAATCACAAGAATCTCTGGGTGGCCTACCCTTGGCTGGTGGAGTCTTGAGATGATTCTCTGCTCAACTCACTCTTGAATGTTCTTCCTCAAATTCACAAGGTTATGAGAAGGTCTTGATTCGAGTCAGCACTAACGCATGATCAAGTTTCTATCTGAATGCACTTTGTCAGAATCTTTTTGATGTCAAGTACTTTCTTGCAGTTAAAATTGTTTTCTTAGAAATGGTAATTTTAATGTGACATTCATCCAGGTTTTGAAGGAAATCATTTATTGGAATGATGTGAAAGTTTGTGACGAATGGACCATTAGTCCAAACGCAGTGTTGATTTACTGGTGTGCGAAAGATATAGCAAGAATATGACACCAATGATGAAGATTAGTAAATCTGCGGGGAGTCAGTTTACGCAACCTTGCTTTAGTACACTTTCAGAATAAACCCCGCCTCAATTAGGTATTTCGAGGGTTGTAACGTGGTCTGGTTCACGGTTATTTGAAACAAAGGATATTAGGCTCAAAAATCGATTGGTACCCACCCCTTCATCGTGATGAACTCCAGTCCTACGTTCAGTTATACTACACACATTTATCTTCCAAAAGGGTTGATGGTGTAAGGGTGAATTTGCTTGGAATGACAGTCACCTTATTTTGTTTTCGGGGATGTCAGTGACCTTTCTAATCCATTTTGGTGGCCACTGAATCAGGTTTTGTTTTTGCTGAGGATTTGAGGGTCTCTTTTGCTTTATTTATTTTTTGATCCCTAACTTTTGCATGGACCGACTTCACTTTTCGAGGTCATCGGGATTGCCCTAATTTTGCCTAAGTTTTCTCTTTGGGGTGGCAGACTTAGCGGGCTATCTTCTTTTTTTTTTTAAGGGTCATGACTGCCAAGTCTTTGGTCTTTGGAGAATAACCGCCATAACAAAAGGTTTCATGTTGAAATTCGAATGTGTAATCAGGATAACTAAACACTACCCATGCCCCAGGTTAAGCGTAAGGGTTTAGAAATCCGAAGGAAACTCCTACTTTTAGGCTCGAAGGGGTTGACTAGGGACTAACTCCTTATCTCTCCAGTGTTTAGGGGATTTAAAACAATGCCTGTACATCATCAGCGGGATTTTATCCAAAAGCATACTATTAGCAATTATGAGTATTTCATTTTCATCATCCTCCCTCAAATCTTTACTAAGACAACAACTGATAAAGGGAGTGAAATATGGGAAACAATTTTTTTGTGATTTTTTGCAATATATGAGAAAAAATGAGTGGATACGAATGGACTTGTTCAAAAAAGCACGTTCATTACATTAACAAAACCATTAGTAAGCAACAGTGTTTAACAACAAGTAACACTTAACAGAAAACAAACTACAAATGCAAATAAATGACAAGATCAAAAAATTGCCAATCCTGGGGATGTCTTCTGTCTGACCCACTGGCTCGAGGAGATGACCCATGTAGTCTTTGAACTCAAATAGACGAGAGGTTGACGTGCATAACCAGGCTTCCTTCTAAAAAGGATATGTAACCTTTGTCAATCAGTTGTTGCACTTTGGCTTGGTAGACTTTTCAATCTTCAGTCGAATGTCCCATTGATCTAGCATGATATCCACATTGCACATCGGGATCGTACCCAGGAGGGTATGGCTCTGGCAACGGCTTGAGAGTCTTGGGAACCACCAGCGAGCTTTGAATCAGATGTGGTAAAAGTTGACTGTATGACATATGGACTGTATGAAGAGGAGCATTCCTTTTTTCTAGATTGTTGCGAGGCCTATGCTGACTCTGGCACTTATTCTGATATCCTCGGCCATGAGCTCGTTGATTTACATGAGGAGCAATCCACAGTTTCTGGGACGAAGCTATAGGCATTACTGGTTGCCCATAAGGATAGCTTGGCGATGGAAATGATGACTGCTGAGAAGATGAAGGACCAAAAGGTTTTGCTGGTACACCATGAGAATACTCAATATTTGCTATGATTGCATTGGTTTCATCCTCCTCCTCTTGGGAGTTAATGAGGGATTCAGTCTCACCGGCTTGGCTGCTTGAGACATCTTAGATTAGTCCACTCTTCAGGTAGCTTTCGATGCGTTCCCCTACCATCACAAGGTCAGAGAAGCTTGATGGCGTACTGCCAACCATTCTTTCAAGATAAGAGCCATGCAGACTATTTATGAACATGTCAATCAATTCCTTGTCCAAGAGTGGTGGTTGCACTCTGGCTGCTAATTCTCTCCATCGCTGTGCATATTCCTTGAAGGATTCGCTACTCTTCTGTCATTGGCTTTGCAATTGCGTGCGAGCAGGAGCCACGTCTAGATTGTACTGATATTGCTTTAGAAAAGCGCTGGATAATTCCTTCCATGATTGGATATGGCTTCTTTCTAAATCCATGTACCAACTTAAAGATGCTCCACTTAAACTATCTTGAAAACAGTGAATCATCAGCTTATCATCATGGGTATATGTGGTCATTTTTCGGCAGAACATCACCAAATGACGCTTCGGGCAACTAAGGCCTGTGTACTTCTCGAAGTTGGGTACCTTGAATTTCTGAGGGATTACCAAATCTGGCACTAGGCATATATCAGAGGCATCGAGCCCAGGCGTATCATGCACTTTCATAGCTTGGAGTTTTTCCTCAATGTCACGAAGTATTTCCTTCATAGGATCAGTCAATGGCTTCCTCTGGGGTCGAGTAGGAACATTTAATCATGGAGGATCATCATAAGGCAGAAGACCATACAGTGGATTAGTTGTCACAGTGAAACCTGGTGGGGAATCAACATTCTGACGGTTGCTCTCTAACATGGCTACCTCAGCTTCCAACTTGCTTTGTCTAACTGGCCTTTCAAGTCGTCTATGCTCCACTAGCATCAAATGATTCACATCTACCATAGGTTCAATGCGAGTGTCGAGAAATCAACTGCGGGTTATGGACAAAGGACTGAATGAGCTTCTCGGTTTTGGTTGGAGAATGATATGCAAAATGATGTAAAGATGCTTATGCAAATGTAATGTTATGAATGTAATAAGACATGGGATCAAAGATCTCTGAACCAGAGGTTTACAAGGTATCAAGGTCGCAGATTCTGCAGGACAACACAACATGGTACCTCTCACCATAGGTAGGCAATCTATTGGGTTATACAGGGCATTCCAAGGGTTTTCAAACAAGGTCCCATGCACTAAACCTCAAAAGTTTTCCATCATAACGACGATTCGTAAGACAGTAATCCCTTCAAAGGATGAACACAAAGTTATATCTTAGTGACCTTTAGAATTGGGTTCTAAAAAGGTCCTCAGAATCACGGACTCCCAGGTCAAAAACAAAGACATCATTACGACTAATCGTAAGACATAATCACTCCCAAAGGGGCCTCATCTGAGCGGGGGAAGTCAAACCAACTCGACGAGTCCTAAGTCTCGCAAATCAGTAAGAAACCATCTCCTAGCTTAGAGTATACTCGAAAAGCTCAAGTAGAAAGCCTTTCTCCTCACAAACATTCCCCAATATACCCCACAGATAAGAGGAACACAAATAACAAAGCAATAATAAAGCAACAAAAATACACATATGACAAACAAACTAGGCTCGACTTGCTAGGGTGAACCAGGTCCCCAGCAGAGTCGCCAGCTGTCGCTACTCGAAAAATAGTCGACCGGAGGCGAAAGAGGAAGAAACAGGAGAGTCGCCATCGAACTTTATTTATCCCATGAGGGGAAGGGAAAACATTGAGAAAACCCAAAGAAGGAAGGATAAGATGGTCTCGCAACCAAGAGATGGGTTCGGAAGCCGGTTATGCGAGGGGAAGGTATTAGCACCCCTCACATCCATCGTACTCGATGGGAACCATTCGCTTGTCTATGTGTAAGGATGTTTGCTAAAGGAAAATTGCTTTCTAAGAGTGTTCTAAGAGGGAAAGAGAAGGGTGAGAACCAAAGAATGTGAAAGAAAATAAAAGAAAAGGTAGGGAGAAAAAAGAGGGGAAAAGAAAAGGAGACTCGATAGGACTTCGTGGTCCTATGCCTACGTATTCCCTCGTGCAATGGGAAAGTCAGAGTCAACATTGTTCGGAGGACTACGGGTGAAGAAAATGGAAGGGAGCTCGCCAAGATCATTGCAATCTTGTGCCTACGTATCTTACATTCGGAAGAGAATGGAGAATCAGAGCAATCGTAGTTCGACCTACGATTTGTTGGTGTTTTTTATGAACGATACTAACGTGCGGGTTCTAGCAGTTAGGTGTTTTGCGGCTCGCTCGTGGAGTCTTATGCGTTACCTGCTTGCGGTAGAACGAACGTAGCATGTCCTTTTTGAAAAAGGCTGATTTTCGCCATCAAGGCAAGATGTCTCATTTGATTTGTTGAAATTTGATTTTAAAGGGTGAAATAAGTCCTCGGATAGGAACCCCTTCGGGTAGTACCCAATTCTTTATCTCAAAAGATTTATTATGAAAATTGTGTGGCGAATATAGTCACGTCTTCGTATTGAAAGACGAGTATCGAGACCACACACTCTAAAGTGAGCATCCTAATACTCGAAGAGGAAGAGGTCTTCACCCAATCCCCTCTCTTTAGTTCAATACAAAGAGAACTTTATTCTCTTATTAAAGGTGTTTTGAGTTAGATGGTAAGTGCTTTACGACAGTGAACCCTAAAGGTAATGTCAAGCACTCGGGATAGGAGAAGGCCTTCGCCTAACCACTCCACGACCATCTAAGTTTATTAAGAAAATGTTTGAAAATGCACTTGGTACAAGACCAAGGTTCTTAGACACAAGGAGATGAAATAAAGAGAGAAGAAGGTTTTTGAAAGAAAGAGTGGTGAATATAGTCACGTCTTCGTATTGAAAGACGAGTATCGAGACTACACACTCTAAAGTGAGCATCCTAATACTCGAAGAGGAAGAGGTCTTCACCTAATCCTCTCTCTTTAGTTCAATACGAAGAGAAAATTTGAAAATGAGCACTTGGTACTAGACCAAAGTTTTTGACTATAGAAGAGAACGAAAATGAGGAATGAAATAGACACCGAAATGAAATCGAAATAAAAAGAAAATGGCCTCATATTGATCAAGATTTTGAATCGATTGAAAGAAATCGACTAATCATGATTTTTGTTATATCATTGGCCAAAGATAAAAAATCAAAAAAGAAGAACGAAATATAGAAAATGAATCAAGAAATAGAAATCGTGAGATCTAGTCTAATCTATTGCTAAGTTAAAAAGTTAAAGAAACTAAAAGAAATTAATATAAAAAGATAAAAAATGAATTCTATATATTATATTTCTAAAAGTCAAATGAAAAGTTAAAAGAACTATTTTTAAATATAATTAAGAAAAATATTTTTGAGTTTTTCAATATTTCAATAGATAAACTAAACGAGAAGAATATGCTACTAAATTAAAAATTACCAATTGAAATAATATATAAACAAATAAAAAAACCAATTAATGCAAAAACTAAAGATTAAAATAATAACTATTAAAAAAATAATAAAATAAAATAAAAAAACAAAATAAGAGAAAATAAATGTGTTATGAGCAAAACAGGTTGGGCTGAAGAAAAATAAAAAAAAGGGTGAAGAGAAAAGTTCAGCAAAATAACCCGGGTCAGACCACTTTAGGTCCAAACCCGGTTTGGTCAGGCCTCGTGAGGAAGATTTTGGGTAAACCTAATGTACAGCCACCAATGCATCCGTAAAACGAACAAAATGCTCAACACGTTCAAGATCTGAGAGCAACGTTCAACAACGTTAACCAAAAGAACTCGCCTTTCCAACATCAACCTCTATCCGTCTCTCAATCTATTTCTCTCTGCGAAATCGAATCCTTGTCTCGTTCGCTCTCGGTTCTCACTTCTCAAACGTCTCTCGATCTCTTGCTCAGTCACGACCTCCCTCTGTTTGTTTTTTTCACTGCAGAACGCGGTTACGGAGGCTTACGGGTTTGTTAAAGTTGTTGTTAATTGAGAGGAAGAAGCGGGTTGTCGGAGGGAAGGAAGATCTGCGGTGGTTGATGTTGGGAGAAGAGGACCGAGGTGGTGATGATGTTGGGGTTTGTGGATGTGTTTTTGCGGTGGTGGTAAGTTACTGTGATGTTGTTGTTATTTAATGTCGGGTTGAAGGACAGGTAAGACGGAGGTAATGTTGTTGTTACGAGGTCCACGTGAACGAGAGAGTTTGGCGGCTAAAAACAAGGTTCGGTGGTATGGGGTCTGTTTGTGGCTGTGTTGAAGTAGAGTGTTTTGAGGAACACAACCAATGGAGAGAAAGGTTAAGGTGAGTTTTCCTTGTTTTTTTTGAAATTTTCTCCCCCCTTTTTTAACTCAATCAAATTTGTTTATGCGGTTTTTGATTCCTCTTGTTGCTGTCCTCTTTTTTCTTTTTAAAGCCAAATTCAGAACTTTGTTTTTTTATTTTGTAAAAGATGCTTGTTGCTGAACTGTTGTTGTCAATGCTCAGGTTTTCAGGCTGTTGTTGATGCAGGTCTTAGGGGTGTACGGTTTGGTGTAGCAGACTATGTCTGTTGTTGTTGTAGCAGTGAAGCGTCGTGGTCATTGTGCTGTTGTAGGTCGCGTGGCGGACGGTTTATGTAGGATCTGTGTTTGCAGCAGAGGGTTTGCTTTGGCTTGTAGTACTTGGAGTGGATGCTATTTTCATATTGCAGATGGTTTGTTGTGGGGTAGCATGGAGTGTAGTAACTTTTTTTAATGTGTTTTGTAATATTGGTGACATGGCTTTTTGTATGGATTTTTTGTATGGATTTTTTTGTATGGATTTTGTAAATTAAAATGTGAATTGGACTTGGCAAATTTTATTGCAAATGGAATAATGCGTTTATGGTTTTAAAAAAATAAAAAAGGGTAAGAAATATGGAATGAATTCAAATGAATAATGGATATAAGAAATGGGTTTTAGAATTGGACTTTATTTAGATAATGGTTTTGAAAATGGGTGATAAAATGGAAATTGGAAAAAAAAATCGGATATTAAATGACGAATGTGCAAAGTGGTTTAGAAATGGTTTATGAAATAAAAAAAATGGTTTAGAAACATGAACTGCCCCTTCATTGGTATTCTCCATCAACACATCCGTGAAGCCTTGACTTTTCATATCTTAAATCTTGACGAACCAAAGTATTTACACTGAACCTTCTTTGAATAAATAAAGTGAACCTGATGAACATGCTTTGAAATTATGAGCTCCAGTGCACTAACTTGAATGTTCCTCAACCTGAATCCACTTGATGAACTTGAATTGACACTAAAAACCTTAATCTGCTGATCTTTAGACATAAGGTACTGATTCATGACAAGATTCATCCTGAGAATAGAACAATCTCCTATTTTTTGACCACGGCTGAATCACATCCAATTGAATTGAAAACTACTGCACACATACACTTAAGTCGCTAGCCTCAAGTGAAACTCAACTGAACGACACTTGCCCATCTTAAACACAAAGGGTAAGAAACCCTAATCTTCCTTCCTTGAGTGCACACTAATGAAACAATGACTTAATGAGAACCCAAAAAAACCTGATTCAAAGTCTTCAAAATTAGGCCACTGATGAAACCCTGAATAATCGATACCCTTGAAAAAACTCAGAGATGCTGACATTGTGCTTTGATGAACCTCTGATAGAAACTTGCTTAGGTAGATTGAAAATCCAACACCTTTGCCTCAAACTTGAATATAATAACCAAATAAAATAACCTCTGAATAAAGGAAATCCAGGTTAACAAAAAACCTATGATCCCATGTCTTAGGAGCTCAATGAAATACATGATTGATTACGACCTAAGACATGGGATCCTAAGAGTCGTAATCAATCATGTATTTCATTGAGCTCCTAAGACATGGGACATAGGTTTTTTGTTAACCTGGATTTCCTTTATTCAGAGGTTATTTTATTTGGTTATTATATTCAAGTTTGAGGCAAAGGTGTTGGATTTTCAATCATCCTGAGCAAGTTTCTATCAGAGGTTCATCAAAGCACAATCTCAGTATCTCTGAGTTTTTTCAAGGGTATCAATTATTCAGGGTTTCATCAGTGGCCTAATTTGGAAGACTTTGAATCAGGTTTTTTTGGGTTCTCATTAAGTCATTGTTTCATTAGTGTGCACTCAAGGAAGGAAGATTAGGGTTTCTTACCCTTTGTGTTTAAGATGGGCAAGTGTCATTCAGTTGAGTTTCACTTGAGGCTAGCGACTTAAGTGTATGTGTGTAGTAGTTTTCAGTTCAATTGGATGTGATTTGGCCGTGGTAAAAAAATAGGAGATTGTTCTATTCTCAGGATGAATCTTGTCATGAATTAGTACCTTATGTCTAAAGATCAACAGATTAAGGTTTTTGGTGTCAATTCAAGTTCATCAAGTGGATTCAGGTTGAGGAACATTCAAGTTAGTGCACTGGAGCTCGTAATTTCAAAGCATGTTCATCAGGTTCACTTTATTTGTTCAAAGAAGGTTCAGTGTAAATACTTTGGTTCGTCAGGATTTAAGATATGAAAAGTCAAGGCTTCACGGATGTGTTGATGGAGAATACCAATGGAGGGGCAGTTCATGTTTCTAAACCATTTTTTTTATTTCATAAACCATTTCTAAACCACTTTGCACATTCGTCATTTAATATCCGATTTTTTTTTCCAATTTCCATTTTATCACCCATTTTCAAAACCATTATCTAAATAAAGTCCAATTCTAAAACCCATTTCTTATATCCATTATTCATTTGAATTCATTCCATATTTCTTACCCTTTTTTATTTTTTTAAAACCATAAACGCATTATTCCATTTGTAATAAAATTTGCCAAGTCCAATTCACATTTTAATTTACAAAATCCATACAAAAAATCCATACAAAAAGCCATGTCACCAATATTACAAAACACATTAAAAAAAGTTACTACACTCCATGCTACCCCACAACAAACCATCTGCAATATGAAAATAGCATCCACTCCAAGTACTACAAGCCAAAGCAAACCCTCTGCTGCAAACACAGATCCTGCATAAACCGTCCGCCACGCGACCTACAACAGCACAATGACCACGACGCTTCACTGCTACAACAACAACAGACATAGTCTGCTACACCAAACCGTACACCCCTAAGACCTGCATCAACAACAGCCTGAAAACCTGAGCATTGACAACAACAGTTCAGCAACAAGCATCTTTTACAAAACAAAAAAACAAAGTTTTGAATTTTGCTTTAAAAAGAAAAAAGAGGACAGCAACAAGATGAATCAAAAACCGCATAAACAAATTTAATTGAGTTAAAAAAGGGGGGGAGAAAATTTCAAAAAAAAAAAGGAAAACTCACCTTAAACTTTCTCTCCATTGGCTGTGTTCCTCAAAACACTCTACTTCAACACAGCCACAAACAGACCCCATACCACCGAACCTTGTTTTTAGCCGCCAAACTCTCTCGTTCACGTGGACCTCGTAACAACAACATTACCTCCATCTTCCCTGTCCTTCAACCCGACATTAAATAACAACAACATCACAGTAACTTACCACCACCGCGAAAACACATCCACAAACCCCAACATCATCACCACCTCGGTCCTCTTCTCCCAACATCAACCACCGCAGATCTTCCTTCCCTCCGACAACCCGCTTCTTCCTCTCAATTAACAACAACTTTAACAAACCCGTAAGCCTCCGCAACCGCGTTCCGCAGTGAAAAAAACAAACAGAGGGAGGTCGTGACTGAGCAAGAGATCAAGATACGTTTGAGAAGTGAGAACCGAGAGCGAACGAGACAAGGATTCGATTTCGCAGAGAGAAATAGATTGAGAGACGGATAGAGGTTGATGTTGGAAAGGCGAGTTCTTTTGGTTAACGTTGTTGAACGTTGCTCTCAGATCTTGAACGTGTTGAGCATTTTGTTCATTTTACGGATGCATTGGTGGCTGTACATTAGGTTTACCCAAAATCTTCCTCATGAGGCCTGACCAAACCGGGTTTGGACCTAAAGTGGCCCGACCCGGGTTATTTTGCTGAACTTTTCTCTTCACCCTTTTTTTTTATTTTTCTTCAGCCCAACCTGTTTTGCTCATAACACATTTATTTTCTCTTATTTTGTTTTTTTTTAATATTTTTTAATATTATTTTTTTAATAGTTATTATTTTAATCTTTAGTTTTTGCATTAATTAGTTTTTTTATTTGTTTATATTTTATTCAATTGGTAATTTTTAATTTAGTAGCATATTCTTCTCGTTTAGTTTATCTATTGAAATATTGAAAAACTCAAAAATATTTTTCTTAATTATATTTAAAAATAGTTCTTTTAACTTTTCATTTGACTTTTAGAAATATAATATATAGAATTCATTTTTGATCTTTTTATATTAATTTCTTTTAGTTTCTTCAACTTTTTAACTTAGCAATAGATTAGACTAGATCTCACGATTTCTATTTCTTCATTCATTTTCTATATTTCGTTCTTCTTTTTTGATTTTTTATCTTTGGCCAATGATATAACAAAAATTATGATTAGTTGATTTCTTTCAATCGATTCAAAATCTTGATCAATATGAGGCCATTTTCTTTTTATTTCGATTTCATTTCGGTGTCTATTTCATTCCTCATTTTCGTTCTCTTCTATAGTAAAAAACCTTGGTCTAGTACCAAGTGCTCATTTTCAAATTTTCTCTTCGTATTGAACTAAAGAGAGAGGATTAGGTGAAGACCTCTTCCTCTTCGAGTATTAGGATGCTCACTTTAGAGTGTGTAGTCTCGATACTCGTCTTTCAATATGAAGACGTGACTATATTCACCACTCTTTCTTTCAAAAACCTTCTTCTCTCTTTATTTCATCTCCTTGTGTCTAAGAACCTTGGTCTTGTACCAAGTGCATTTTCAAACATTTTCTTAATAAACTTAGATGGTCGTGGAGTGGTTAGGCGAAGGCCTTCTCCTATCCCGAGTGCTTGACATTACCTTTAGGGTTCACTGTCGTAAAACACTTACCATCTAACTCAAAACACCTTTAATAAGAGAATAAAGTTCTCTTTGTATTGAACTAAAGAGAGGGGATTGCGTGAAGACCTCTTCCTCTTCGAGTATTAGGATGCTCACTTTAGAGTGTGTGGTCTCGATACTCGTCTTTCAATACGAAGACGTGACTATATTCACCACACAATTTTCATAATAAATCTTTTGAGATAAAGAATTGGGTACTACCCGAAGGGGTTCCTATCCGAGGACTTATTTCACCCTTTAAAATCAAATTTCAACAAATCAAATGAGACACCTTGCCTTGATGGCGAAAATCAGCCTTTTTCAAAAAGGACATGTTACGTCCGTTCTACCGCAAGCAGGTAACGCATAAGACTCCACGAGCGAGCCGCAAAACACCTAACTGCTATAACCCGCACGTTAGCATTGTCCATAAAAAAAACCAACAAATCGTAGGTCGAACTACGATTGCTCTGATTCTTCATTCTCGTCCGAATGTAAGATACGTAGGCACAAGATTGCAATGATCTTGGCGAGCTCCCTTCTATTTTCTTCACCCGTAGTCCTCCGAACTACGTTGACTCTGACTTTCCCATTGCACGAGGGAATACGTAGGCATAGGACCGCGAAGTCCTATCGAGTCTCCTTTTCTTTTCCCCTCTTTTTTCTCCCTACCTTTTCTTTTATTTTCTTTCACATTCTTTGGTTCTCACCCTTCTCTTTCCCTCTTAGAACACTCTAAGAAAGCAATTTTCCTTTAGCAAACATCCTTACACATAGACAAGCGAATGGTTCCCATCGAGTACGATGGATGTGAGGGGTGCTAATACGTTCCCCTCGCATAACCGGCTTCCGAACCCATCTCTTGGTTGCGAGACCATCTTATCCTTCCTTCTTTGGGTTTTCTCGATGTTTTCCCTTCCCCTCACGGGATAAATAAAGTTCGATGGCGACTCTCCTGTTTCTTCCTCTTTCACCTCCGGTCGACTATTTTTCGAGTAGCGACAACGAGCACGCTCGCCGCTTAACCATCCCCGCTTCTTTGGGATCTTTGGGTAGTTTACCCGTCGTGAGGTACTCGTATATCGGGGTCATCCAGCAATTGCTATCCCCAATGGCGTTCACGTCTGTCGCCGGTACAGGTTTGTCGATGCTCGGGCGGGAAAGCACTTCTTGTATGACGGATTTGTTTTCGCCTTTCTTCTTTGTGCTCGCCAATTTGGACAAGACATCTGCTCGGGTATTGTGCTCGCGTGGGATGTGGGTCACTTTTACAGAGGTGAAGTTTTTCATATTTCCTTTCACCAAGGTCAAGTATTCGATGAGGCTATTGTTGTTGGCTTGGTACTCTCCTCGGACTTGCAAGGCTACGAGCTAGGAGTCAGTGAAGATTTTGACCTCTTTGGCGCTAAGGTCCTCGGCCAATCGTAGCCCGGCGAGGAAAGCCTCATATTCTGCCTGGTTGTTCGATGTCAGGAAGGATAACTCAAGGGAGACCTCGATCAGGATACCTTCCTCATTCTTGAGGACAATGCCCACCCCACTCCCTTTCGTGCCGGATGCCCCATCGACGTAGATTGTCCATTTCTGGGATCCGTTGGTCGAAGGTTCCGGGACGGTCATTTCCACCACAAAGTCGTCCAGTACCTGAGCCTTCAGGGCTTTCCTTCCCTCGTACAAGATGTTGAACTCAACGAGTTCGAGCGACCATCTGAGCATCCTCCCTGCCATGTCTGGTCGTCCAAGGAGCTGCCTTATAGGTTGTTTAGTTCTTACGACCACCGCGGTGACGAGGGCCAGGGCGACTTTCTTGATCTACTGATACCTGAGCTCGGGACCTTGGAGGGCTTTACTCGTGAAGTAAATCAGTTTTTGCCTGTCGGGGGTTTCCCGTATGAGGACGGTGCTAACCGCTTCGCTCGTGATGGCGAGATACAAGAAGAGTGTCTCCCCGTTCTCTGGCCGTGAGAGGACCGGGGCCTGTGACATGACTCGTTTGAGATGGAGTAACGCATGTTTGCATTCCTCGCTCCATTCAAACGTGGCTTTTTGTCAAAGAAGCTTGAAAAACGGGAGCGCGTATTGTGCGGATTTGGCGACGAAGCGGGAGAGGGTGGTCAGCATCCCGTTCAGTGATTATATTGACTTCTTCGAGTTCAGAGTTGGGATCTCGGAGAAAGCCCTACACTTATCGGGGTTGGCCTCAATTCCTCGCTCTGTGAGGTAGAAGTCGAGGAACTTACCCGCCCGAACGCCGAAGGTGCATTTGTCGGGATTGAACCTCATGCGGCATCTCCTCGCCGTGTCGAACACCCTCTTGAGATGAGCGGCGTAGTCGACTTCTTCCGCGAATTTGATGATCATGTCCTCCATATAGACCTCGAGCGTGTCGCCGATCTCTCCCCAAAATACTTTGTTCATCATCCTTTGGTAGGTCGCGTCGGCGTTCTTCAGGCCGAAGGGCATTACGTTGTAGTAGTAATTGCCCAACTCGGTCATAAGGATGTATGTTGCTTGTCGGCCTTATCCATGGGAATTTGGTTGTACCCCGAGTAGGCATCTATGAAGGACAATAACTTGTAACCTGTAGAATTGTCGATCAGCTGGTCGATGTTAGGCAAAGGATAAGAGTCTTTCGGGCACGCCCGGTTAAGATCGGTATAGTCAACACACATCCTCTATTTTCCATTATTCTTTTTGACAAGTACAACGTTGGACAACCAGGTTGTGTACCTGGCCTCCGAAATAAAATTTGCCTCTAGGAGGTCTTTTACAGCTTTTTCAGTAGCCTCCGTTTTTCAGGAGACTACCTACGCCTACGTTGAACTATGGCCCTAGCGGTCCGATCTACTGCGAGCTGATGGCAAGCCACATCGGGGTCAAGGCCAGGCATCTTGGAGGCGCTCCATGCGAACAGATCGGGGTTCTCCCAGAGACACGCCTTCAGTTGCTTCTTCGCCAGGTCAGGGAGTCCGATGCCAATCTTCACGTTCCGGTCTGGATCGTCCCTGAGGGTGACGAGCTCAAAGTCTCTGTCTGGGATGGGACGCGTTGGGTGGAGAGGTTGCCCGTTGTTTTCCGTCTGGAGGTCGAGGTCTGCTGCTCCGCCCTCTTCATGCTCGCCCAGGAACCTGCTGTCGAGGTCGATCGTGTTAACACGCTGGAGTGGCTTTTGCACAGCGTACGGGGATGACTTTGCTCCGGTCTTGGGCCTGGTGTTGATGGAACTCATGCCTTTGACTGTAGCATCGAAACACCTCCTGGCTGCGTCTATGTCCCCGTGCATCGTAACCACCCGGCCCCTGGCCGTGTAGTATTTCATCTTGAGATCGACCGTTGATGGCACTGCTGTGAGTTCGGCCAGGGTGGTCCTCCCGAGGATGCAGTTGTAGAGGGATGGATATTCGACCACTAGGAAGTGGGTGTTGACTTGACAGGCAGTGTCTTCGGCACCGTATGTGACCATCAGTTCAACGTAGCCCCATGGTCTGGTGGTGGTTCCGTTGAACCCCTGCAGATCTGAACCGACATACGGGGTCAGATGTCTCTCGTCGAGCTGGAGGGTCCCAAACAGGTGAGCGTACATGATGTCGACCGAACTTCCCTGGTCGACCAGGATCCTGCAAACATCAAAGTTTGCCATCTGTGCCCTGACTAAGAGGGGGATGGTGGCGTTGGGAGCTCCGCCCGACACCTCTTCAAGATAGGAGGTGATAAGGTTTGATTTCCCCTGCACCTTCTCGAGAGTGGTGGTCTTTGCCGAGGTTGCGGACTCCAGCTCGTCAAATTTCCGCTTGATCGACCCGATGGACACCTTCCCGTAACCACCTCCGGATATGACCATCATCTTGGGGAAGCCTTCCCACGTGCTGCGGGCAGCAACGGGGTCTTCATAGGGGAAATTTACCCACATGTTGCGAATTGCCTCTTGGCCCACGATGCCTTCGGGGACAAAAAAAGTCCTCGGGTCGAGTGACACTGAGGGCGACCTGGAGGCGACTCTCGTCGGGAGGAGGTGTCATCTCTTCGACACTTTGGGCTTCCCGGGTACTGGGAAGAGGGGCGTCATTCTTCTGGGCATACTTCTTTAGGTGCCCTTCCTTGATAAGGATCTCAATTGCATCTTTGAGATGGATGCAGTCCTCCGTGACATGTCTGTGGCTCCGGTGGAACCTGTCATACCCCAAATTTTGACCACTAAGATTTCCCATCATTGTACAAATCATCATCGCAATATGGATGAACCATCATGCCTCATCAAATGCCTCAAGGGTTGTTGAGCATTCACTACAATCAAAATTAGGGTTTCAAGCCCTCTCAGAGTGCTTAGACAAAGGATCAATCAAGGAATAACTTGATCTTCAACTTGTATAACCCCTCAAAAATCCACAAAGGATCAAAAAGGACTCCCACTTCAAGGATTAAGCACAAGACTGCTCCCTTTTAAGTGGATCAAGTCTCAAGATCGACAATGTTACCAAATTAGGGTTTTGGTCGACCAGGGCCTCCAGATGAAAAATTTCATCTGGGCACAAGCCAAAGATCCAAAACATAACCTAATATACCCCATGGAACCTTATAAACCCAATCATCAAGTCAATTTGACCTCAGGGGATGCATACATCAAAAATCAGGAATTAGGGTTTCTTAACCTAATTCACCCCTAAGTTGACTTTTGGGGCAAATCATGAGCCAAGACCTCAAGAGAGGGTTTGAGGGTCTTTAATATACCATATTGATCCATTTGGAACAATGGATTAATCCAAGAAGCCTGAGCAACATGTCTCAATTTCATCTGCACCACAATTAGGGGTTCGCGAGGAAAGTCAACTGTAACTTTGACTTTTGACCAGGACATGCTCCCAAACCCTAAAACATGATTCCATATACCCTATGACACCCATGGAACATGTCCATCAAGTTTGATTTAGGTCAAGGACATGATTTCCTGAAGAATTGCACAGTTTGGAATTCATCTGATAAAAAGTCAACTTTGCACAAAAGTCAACTTTGACTTTTTGAGATTTTTCACCAAAATGGATTTTTAACCCTAAAATGATGTTAATGTATGATTTGAATCATCATTCATCAAGAAAAATCAAAGAAAGTTGGATAACTTGTCAAAGGGGTAACCATAAAAACTTAGAAAAATTTCTAAGTTATGGAAAAAGTACCACTAATGTGCCAACTTTGGAGGACCATAACTCCTAAACCACAAGGCCATTGGTCCCCATTCAAAGCTTGATTTGTAGATCACATTGCCCTCTACAAAAGCTTCATACTAAGTTATCTTCAAATTCCTCATGGATTTTGAGTTATGGAGTAATCAAAATCAAGAAAAGTCACTTTGTTCCAACACTTAGTGAAAATTTCACTAAGTCAGATTTTGCCTTACTTTTTGCCAAATGTAGGGGGATTTTTCACTTGGATTCAAAAGAGATAAAAACCAAACATGTTCAAACAGTTGTTGTATCATGTAAGGGCTTTCCAAAATGGCCAAGAACATTACCAAATTCAATTTGAGCCATGAGATATGACATTGGCAAGTTGCCTTGCTGAAATCTGCCAAGGCAAGGCAGATTTTACACTTTTGGTCGATTTGCCAAAATCATCCAAATCCAAATGCTCCTATCCACTTAGACACCTCAGAGGATTGAATCTAAAGGGGACAATCACTGAGCCAAGCCTCCAAAGTCTTTGGAACAAGAAATAGCATGTTGAACCTAAAATTGCCAAAATAGGGACAAGACTCCAATTTTGGAATGGAGCATTCAATGGAGGCATCAAGGTGGCATGGACTGAGCCATTCTCAACTGAATTCAGCCAAGACTTATCCAAGACCAAGGGAACCACAACTCTGTGCCCTAACCTCTAGTCAATGGCTAGAGGAGACTTGGATTTCCATTGGACAACATTGGCCAAACCTCTGCTGCAGTTGCCATTCACTGTGGATCCCAAAACAAACTTGCTCTACTATAAATAGAGCTCAAGTGTGATCAGTTTGAGTACACCAAAGCCATCAAACAGATTCTTTCCTCAAAATCTCTTTCTCTTGGCAAAAATGCCTTCTTTAGTAAGGCAACTTTGAGTTTTTGAGCTAGAGGGCAATTCCACTCAAACCAATCACACACACACACACCTCACATACATCATATATGAGTTGATCAAATACTTAAACAACATCTGGAACACTGATTTCTCAGAATCACCAGTCAATTGCTCAAGGTTTTAACCAAGGTGCAGTTGAGATGCCATGAAGTGATCCAACCAATTTCAGTCAAGTCCAAGCATTCAAACACACTCCATAGGGTGTAGGGAAGCTGTTCAAATCATCACAACTCATCTGTAACACCTCCAACTTAGAAATCACTTTGAACTTGCTGTCACGACCTAGAGGTAAGCCTAAACTTGGTCATCTCTCAATCTATGCATATTTCCTCGCACAATACTTTGGCCATATGTTCATAATCATGCATGGAATGTTTCCCCTCAATTAATTGCATTGTTTGAATTGTGTATCAAAAATCCTAGCCTTCAAGCAGAAATTAGGGTTCTTGAGGATTTTTCATGATTTCTTGTTGTATGTTTAATTTAAATGAAATTAAATACCATAGACATGATCGTGAGGTTGAAACGAGTTGATTGGTATGTGGATTACATGATATGATCAAGTATTCAGTGAGATTGGATAGAAAATGCAAATCTGGGCAAACCCAGAACACGCGCGTGTTCTTGGTGTGTTCTTGGCGCCATTGCTTTCAAATTCAAATATTTGAATTTTGTGATTTTATTTAATTGATTCAAAAATTAATTTCTCTCTGAGTTTTAATGATTTTGAGTTGATTCTTTTTTTAATAATTCACAATAATGTTAAAATATTTTATTTTCCCAAAAAATCCCAAAAATATTATTTATTTTATATAATTGATATTTTTGCAAAGAATTAATGTTTTAATTGTTTTTGACATTTAAAATATTTTTTCCACCTTGATTTTGCAATTTTTAATGCTTTCTAATTATTTTGTAGGTCAATACTTAATTTTTGAAGCATTAATCCAAGATCACAATTTGTTTTTCATATGTTAAATAATTTTGATCATTTTAATTGAATTTTTATTCAATTAAACACACTTTGAAAACAAATTAGGGTTTTTGGATTAATTCAACCCTCATAAATCATTTTCAAACACTTTTTGGGCCTCTATTAGAGTGTAAGACCCAACCCCCTTGTACAGAAAACTTTTTGGGCCTCATTCGTTGTATAAGTCCCTCTGTACATTTTCAAATAAATGGCGCGATCGTCGCCTTTTCAAAAATAAACAACTGGGCCTCTCCTCGAGCTATAAGACTCATTCAAAACTTTTGGGCCTCTAATAGAGTGTAAGACCCAACCCCCTTTTAACCAAAACAATTTTGGGCCTCACTTATTGTATAAGTCCCTCTGCGTTAAAAGAAAACCTCGGCGCGATCGCCATTTTTAACGAAAAGTCATCTGGGCCTACCCTTGTGTTATAAGCCCCACTCTTTTTCTTTAAACCTTTTTGGGCCTCTTGAGAGAGTGTAAGACCCATCCCTTTGTATAGAAAAACCTTTTTGGGCCACAGTCACTTGTATAAGTCCCTCTGTACAAATTCAAACAGTGCGCTCACTGATAAAACCCTGGGCCTCCCCTTGAGCTGTAAGTCCCAAATCTTTCTCTTTCAAAGCACTTTCTCCTTTGATTTTGAATATACTGTTGTTTTCAATCTTTCTTTGTTGAACAACTAACCAAACAACATGGAAGTTCTACAACCGAGTAAGTAGTTATCACTTTCATTTACTGCTTTCATATACATATAACTGTATTGTGGGGCTGTTTCGCTGTAAGTCTTCTTTCATAAACTCATATCAACTGTGTAATAATAGTATAGATATTTAGAGTTTCCCCGGCAACTACGTCTAGAACTAGGTGACGCCGTTTCGTTTATTCGTAGAAATAGACAACTAGATCCCCAATAGGATCACCAGATACAGTCTTCTCTTCGGCTGTCCTCATTAGGAATCGTCAAGAAACTCTACTCCCAAAGATGAATGTATTCTCCGTGAATGGCATCTTTGAGTTTCTTCCAAATTCTCGAACTTTCCTGACTTTGATCTATTCTCGGTGAATAGCATTGCCTTGAATTTCTCGGGGTTTGGGGACCCACAGGCTTCTTAAAAGCATCGACCTCCTCTTGGGCATCGTACAAGGACCCACAGGCTTCCTAAAAACAACCCCGCCTCCTCTTGGGCTTAGTACAAGGACCCGCCGGCTTCTTAGAAGTATTCACAGCCTCCTCTTAGGCTTCGTATAATGATCTCTTCCCTCGGGAATGATAGCCTCCTCTTGGGCTTAGTACAAGGACCCGTCAGGCTTCTTAAAAGTTTCCAGCCTCCTCTTGGGCTACGTACAAATTGTCCCGACGGCCTCCTAGGGGTATAGGAACAGAACTTAGTAATCTTCATAGAACAATCCTTTCATAGAGTCTACTACTGTTTCTCAAAGCATAATACAAAAGATGAAACTCTAGACTTGGACAATCTAATATCCTTGAGTCTCAAAGACATTCTCAAGCACCCTTCGTTAAATAGGAAGGAAACCCGCAGACTCGGACAATCTTAATACCCTTGGGATTTCCTGTTTCCTCAAAGAAAAGGAAATAACCCTGATCCTCGAATCAAATCCCTGAGTACAGTGTTACTCATATAAGAACTGATTTTCTCTTTTAAAATCAGTATATTGGATCTGTCACTCAAGTGAAACAGTTACCTTAGCCTCCTCTTGGGCTTTGTACAATGATTCTTCCCAGCGAAGCAAACGTTTAGCCTCCATCTCGGGCTTCGTACGAGATATAAAAGACTCCCTCGTTGAGTCAAACAACATTTAGCCTCTCTCTCGGGCTTTGTACGAGACACATAAGAGACTCCCTCGTTGAGTCAATCCCCTTTCGCCTCCATCTCGGGCTTTATACGAGATACAAAAAGGTTCTTATTGAGCCAAACAATTTTTAGCCACTCTCTCTCTCGAGCTTCGTACGAGACACAAAAACACTCTCTTGTTGAGTCAAATAGCCTTCATCTCGGGCTTTATACGAGATACCAAAAGACTCTATCGTTGAGTCAAAAACCTTTTAGCTTCTCTCTCGGGCTTTGTACGGGACACATACTAGCCTCCTCTTAGGCTTTGTATAAGAAAACCAATGGTTGATTCAATCAACCATTTAGCATCAAAGTTGTGCCTCGTTCACAGTACACAAACATCAACAACTCCTTCCCCTTTCATCTAATTGCTGTAAGCGGCAAGCCTCTGGATCATCTACATCCATGCCACTGTCCCTCTTTTAGCATGAGAAATTCCTAAGGAAAGATAGCATTGCTCTACACTGAGTTAAAGTCTTCTCCTTCAGGTTAAAAATCTCCTATAAAGGAAATTATGGCATTGTCGGATTCACAAATCTCGGTTAAAGTAATTCTCCTTTATAAACAGTTGTGACATACAACCCCCTCTTTAGAGATGACAAAATCTCTCTAATGTCAACACCTTTAGCTTCACATCTTGGGCTTTGAACAAGATACAAATAGACCCTTCAGCTTCACATCTTGGGCTTTGAACAAGATACAAATCACCTTTTACTTCACGTCTTGGGCTTTGAACAAGACACCAAAAACCCATTTCCTCCCATAGAATAGGAGGAACTACGAACGCTCTGATTTCCCTGTTTCGGTAAACGGGAATACGTAGGCATAAGATTGAAAGAAAATCTTAGCAAGCGTAATTAGCAAAACACCAAAATCCCATACTCTCACATATCTATCAAAAAGCATCAGTCCTAACATCCTAATCCTTGTTCCCCGCCAGAAAAATTCTGCCAAAATAAAAAGAAAGAAACCAGTATTGGCGAAAATACAAATAACCAGTACAAAAGGCCCCCCACATTGATAGCCTCCGTAACCTAACAGACCGCTGTTTAACCTCAGTATGCAAGCAGGGTTAATTGGAGACATCTATTTCCCTTCCTTATTTAGCTCACAATAGGATAAAAAATGAATCGACCTGTAGTAAAGCTCAAACTGCAGAGAGCGACCGCGCTTAAGAACCGCGTCCAAAATCGCTCGCTACAGAAAAATGGCGCCCACCGTGGGGCCATTCAAATTCTTTCTTAAACTTTTAAGGTGAAAACCTTGGACAAATCTTTTTCATGGCGGTGGCCGCCACAGAAAAATGGCGCCCACCGTGGGGCCTTTCTTCTAAACCTTTTTTCTCTTCACTTGTGTGAAAACTACAGATTGGGGCTTCCGCCGGGGAACCCATTTTCTGTCAGGAACTTAGGATTCATAGCTTTAAAGGTCTAGGATGTTTAGGACAAATATATATACTGCTTTTCCTAATTGCTATACGTGTTTATTTTTCTGCTAATGGGAATGCGTGTGATGCCGCATGTGGAAAGATTGAGTATACACTTAAGATAAGTGATGGCGACGAGGTCGACCATCAACCTCAGTGGAGGCTGACTAATGTAACCATTCTCTCACCTAGACAATGGGTCGGTTGTGATGCCTGAGAAGCTGAGGAACCAAACCCTTTCGTAGTGCGGAAACTATCGGGAATAGTTGTTACGCGATACTACCCTCATTTGAGGCTGGTGATCTATTCTCGGTGAATGGCACTTACTCTAAGATTGCTCTACAACTCGCTGGCGATCCGCTTGTTGTTTTGATTTCCTGGGAGGAGCTGATGATAATGAGTACAGGTACAAAAATCACCCTAGTATAAACCTTTGGGGATGGGTAGAGCTTTGACTTCATGACAACGACCCTTTGACCCCATGTTTTTTCTATGTTTTTGTGTGCTGCATTCATGCATTCATCTAAAAAAAAACATTAAAACATTCAAAACAAATTTCTCTTCTAGTCTCTCTGTTTTTCAAATTAAACTAAGACTGTGATTGCAAATATCAGAGAAAAGGATTACGCTAATGGATTTCGGTAGAAGGAGAACTCATACGTACACCTTCAAGGTTCCAAAACTAGAGGATTTGAGAAGGTTAGCAAGGATGATCACTAACCCTGAGGCTTTCAGAGCCAAACACGGAGGTCTGCTACCACTGTTAAGAGTCCATGTGATTGAGGGAATCATGGATGCGCTCATTCAATTCTACGATCCGGTTTATCACTGTTTCACATTCCCGGATTACCAGCTAGCACCAACGCTGGAGGAGTATTCTCATCTGATTGATCTACATATCACAGATCGAGCTCCATTTTCTGGACTGGAAGAAATTCCAAAGAATTAGACCAATGTAAGAGCAATTCATTTGGACGAGTCTGAGGTCAGGACTCACATGACCACTAAGGGTGGCATCCAAGGTTTGCCAGCCCAGTTCTTGACAAAGAAAGCCCTGTATTTTTCCAGTATAGGAAACATGACTGCTTTTGAAAGCGTCTTTGTCTTGCTCACCTACGGGTTATTTTTGTTTCCCAACATTGATAACTTCGTCGATATCAACGCCATTAAGGTTTTCCTCATTGGAAATCCTGTGCCGACTTTGCTCGCAGATGCGTATCATTCTGTACACTTGGGGAATTTGTACAGTGGAGGGGAGATCACGTGCTGTGTACCTCTGCTTTACAAATGGTTCATCTCCCACTTGCCCAAGTCTGCTGCTTTTTGGGATTGCAAGAGTGCCTTACGTTGGTCGCAGAAAATCATGTCCCTCACCAACTCTGATATAGATTGGTGTAATAGGATTTATGATGGAATCAAGATCATTGACCGTTGTGGAAACTTCCCCAACGTACCCCTTAGAGGAACTAAGGGAGGAATCAACTACCATCCGATATTGGTTCTTCGTCAATTTGGATACCCGATGAGACACATCCCACAGGGTGTTCATCTGGAAGGTCTTTTCTTCAAGGAAGGAGAAAGTGACAGAGCACTAAAGATGGAAATAGTGCACGCTTGGAAACATGTTCATAAGAAAGGACGAGAGTCTCTGGGAAAACCAGACTATGTCTCGGTGGAGCCTTATCTCCATTGGGTACAAACTAGAGCTCTCAAGCTAAATATGCCTTATCCTCGTTACGGAATTCTTCCGCCAAAGGAATCTGTCATGTACTTCATGACGGAAACTGAAAAGCTTCAGGTTACTCTCAACAAAGTTCAACGGGAGAGAAGGTTTTGGAAGAACAAGTACCGCACCCTCGACGTAGAGTGCATCAAAATACAGCAACTACTGAAATAGAAAGATGCTCTGATTGAAATTTTGGAGCAACATGCTGTAGAGAATTAAGATGACCAAAGGAATTTGCTCGCTCCTTTCACTTGGAAAAGGAATAACAACCTGACAACGGCTCAAGAGCCCCGGTCAAAGAAAAGGAAAGTACCAGAATCAGCACCCGATTTCTCTTCAGAGAGGACTCGGGACCCATTAGCTTAGGTTTCTGTTTCTGCACCTTGTAATCTATTGTATTTCCATTTATGTAATCCTTTGAATTTCAATAAAAAGGGGTTTCCCCACTGTTTGATATTTACAATCTAATTGTCGAAGTTTATTTTGATTAAACCAAAAAACAATTAATATAATCATTGCATTCATCATTCTCACACCGCGTATCCTTCTTACCTATGAATCTCACGTTTGTGTCTCGATTCTAGAGTCAAACTGTCTCATTCGTACAATACTCGGGCCAATCATCAGAAAAAGATGGATGATCTTGAGGAAGAAAACAAAGAGTTGAAAGAAGAGATCGACGCTCTGAGAGAGGATATGAGAAAGCTTCGTAACGACATGCAAGCCATGGCAGAAGCTCAACTACAAAGAACTGTGATCTCAGAGATCACCTCAACACCCATAGTGGAGAAGTATGATCCTAGGTATCAGTTACCGAAGGATCGCCCTTAGGGCATGCCTATTAACTATATATCGGAAGGATATGTTCCGCCGATCACTGAAGATCAGGGAATCGAAACAGAAGCCGCTGGGCCTGAAGGTTATAAACTTCAGGAAAGTAAAGATGCCAGGGGCATACTGAAGACTCCTGAAGGTTACAAACTTCGGGAAATGCCAAGACTCACTGCCGTAGTCACGGTACCACCCCCTGTGGTGCACACTGTCCCTGAAGGACAGATTCCACATATACCTTCTGGTAAAAATGAAACTATGTTTGACCGAATGGATGAATTCCAGGAATAGTTCTTGGAAATGCAGAAGAAACTCCAAGCCATTCGTGGTCAGGATCTATTTGGAAAGGACGCCGCAGACCTCTGCTTGGTCCCCAATGTGAAAGTCCCGCACAAATTCCAAGTGCCCAACTTTGAAAAGTACAAGGGTAACTCTTGCCCTCAGAGTCATCTGGTGATGTACGCTCGGCGAATGTCAGCTCAGACTGAGAATCAGGACCTACTGATTCACTACTTCCAAGATAGTTTAACCGGTGCCGCACTCAAATGGTACATGGGTTTAAACCGTACTACGATCAGTACATTCAGAGATCTTGGTACTGCCTTCGTCCAACAATACAAATACAATTTGGACATGGCACCCGACAGAGATCAACTCAGATCGATGTCACAAAAGGACAAGGAAACCTTTAAGGAGTGTGCTCAAAGGTGGCGTGAAATTGCCGCTCAGATTTGTCCACCTCTTGAGGAAAAAGAGATGACAAAGATCTTCTTAAAGACCTTAAGCTCATTTTACTATGACCGAATGGTTGCCAGTGCACCCAGTGATTTCACCGAGATGGTGGGCATGGGCGTACGTCTTGAGGAAGCCGTCCGAGAAGGACGTTTGGTAAAAGACACTGGATCGACAAGCGGTACTAAAAAATACGGTAGTGCTCTCCCTAAGAAAAAAGAGCAAGATATTGGGAATATCTCTCTCGGAAAGCAAAGGCGACGTTATCAGCCGGTAGCGGCTGTAACTCCTGCTATCAGCCCTGCGCTTATTCCTACGTATCAACCTCAGGTTGCGCAGAGCCAACCTGATCAGCAAAGGACACAACAGCCTTTTCAGCAGGCTCGTCCTCCATATAACAATAACCGTACAACACGACCATCAGGGTTTGATCCTATACCCATGTTGTACGCAGAACTATTTCCGTTACTACTGGCTAAGGGGCACATCCAGACTAAGCCTCCTCTTACAGTACCGAAAAATCTGCCTTTTTGGTTTAAGGTGGATCAAACTTGCCCTTATCATCAAGGAGGATCAGGGCATAACATTGAGAATTGTCTCAATTTCAAGTCCGACGTGCAAAAGCTTGTTAGGAGTGGGGTCTTATCTTTCAAGGATACAAATCCTAATGTTCTTACGAACCCGCTGCCTCAACATGAGAAGGCTGCAGTCAATTTGATAGAAGGAGAGACTAACGATGTCTATCAAATTCACGGTGTACTCTTGTTGAAAACCAATCTAGTCAAGATGCATTGTAGACAGAGTGGATATGGCCATGTGCCACCACATAATTATCACCAGTGTGAAATCTGCTCTAAAGACAACCAAGGATGTTCTGTAGTGCAAGCAGCTCTATAGGAACAGATGGATCTCGAATGGATCCAAGAGCACCGAGTTCGTGGAGTTAACATGGTTTACACGAATTCTAATGTCATTCAAAACCACGACATCCGTGCCATGAATGTCAACTTGGTGGCCATGCACTCAAGGCAAAGCCAGTATCATAATCTGCCGTGGCACGATTACAGTTCCTGTATGACTTGCTCGGTAAACAAACAGGGATGCTCTTTCATACAGGAGTCCCTCCAGCGTCAGATGGATCTTGGATGGGTCCAAGACTACCATGATAGGAATTCCTATCAGATCAACATGGTTCAGATCTTCGATATTCGCATGATGAATACCAACCTGGTAGAATTACATGCTGAGCAGGTCCGACTCGGATTCCTGATATCACACAATTATCAAAGCTGTAAAGCGGGTTGCGAAAACGATCGAGGTTGTACCCTTGTCCAGGAGGCACTTCAGCACTTGTTAAATCACTGGTGGATGCCAATCTATATGGATGAAGATACTCAGAAAATTAGTATCAGTAACAGGAATCCTACTCGGCGTCAGAGTCAGGATGTTCGATCAGTAGAGGATAACCTAGTAAAGTTACATTGTATTCAAAGTGGGCGTGGCCAGGTGCCCCCACACAATTACGACCGTTGTAGCGTCTGTTCGAAAAGTAACCAAGGATGTTACCTTGTGAGAGCAGCTCTTCAAAGTCAGGTGGATCGTGGAGAGATTCGTCCATATCCAAGTTCTGGACCCATCAACTGGACCCCGAATTACCTTGCCGATCAAGTTGAGGATGTTGTCACCATCTCTGGTCATCATAGGACCAGGGATGTTTTTGCCATTATCCCTCTACTTGACGAATCTAAGGTTCCCAACCGGGAACGGATCGAGATTACGTACGATGGTCAAAAAAATTAGAAGGTTCCCATAATCATCTATCTGCCGGGACCACTACCGTATGAATCAACTAAGGCTATCCCTTACAAATACGGTGCAACGATAATTGAAAATGGAAAGGAAATTCCATTACCCTCCGTCGTGAATATTACAGACATCATTGGTGTAACACGGAGCGGTCGAATCTTCAACCGAGGAGTTGGAGAACCTAACAAGGAAAAGGAACTCCAGACAGAAGCTCCCGATCCATCAGGCGGTCAATCCAGTAATCCCGACCTTTCGAAAAATAATGATGAGATGCTGAAGCTCATCCAAAGGAGTGAATATAACATTGTTGATCAGCTGTTACAGACTCCTTCAAAGATCTCGGTATTATCACTGTTACTCAGTTCAGAAGCGAACAGAGAGGCTCTACAGAAAGTCTTGGAGCAAGCCTTTGTGGAACAGGATGTAATAATCAGACAGTTCAATAGTATTGTCTCTAACATCACTTCCTGCAATAATTTGGGATTTAGTGATGAGGAATTACCTGAAGAGGGTCGCCGACATAACATGGCGCTCAACATTACAGTTAACTGCCAGGACGATGCTTTAGCCAGCGTACTGGTAGACACAGGGTCAGGCCTGAATGTTATGCCGAAGTCTACTTTGATGCAATTATCATTCAAAGGCCCTCCAATGAGAGTCAGCGAGGTCGTCGTCAAAGCATTTGACGGATCTAGAAAAACGGTTATCGACGAAGTTGATCTTCCCATAACTATTGGTCCTCACACTTTCCAAGTCACTTTCCAAGTCACTTTCCAGGTCATGGACATCCGGGAAATATAAAGTTGTTTATTAGGAAGACCTTGGATACACCAGGCTGGAGCGGTCACTTCGACCCACCACCAAAAGCTAAAGTTCATCCAGAACGATCAACTTGTCACGGTTTGTGGAGAACAGGCCTTGCTCGTGAGTAACTTATCATCATCTGCTTGTGTAGAACCTGAGGAGGATATTGGAACTCAGTTCCAAGCACTGTCGGTGAGAAAGGACGATCAATACCGAGGAGGAACCTCGATTTCCTCATACAAAGATGCTATTAAAGCAGTCGAGAGTACCAATACAACTGGATGGGGATAGCTTCTCATTCCTATTGACAATAAAACAAAGAAGGTCTTGGTTTTTCTGCAACCTGCACCCAGACAGCTGCCAGCGATGGAAGTCTTCATCCCATTTAGAACTTCTTCCACAGTGGAGGTTTTCTTCACCCAGTCCCTCAAGCAGTCCATGCTATCAATGAGGAAGATCCCTCTGACACAGAGGAAGAGTGGAAGTCCTATCTTAACAAGGACGGTTATATGTCTCAGGACGAAACGCCAACTCCTTTTTTCTTTCCTACAGAGAGTCTGAGATTTATACCACGATCAGACGTCGAAATGATATACGGGGATTGTGATCCGGAAGGATGTCGTGCTCCGCCAAATTCATTAGAGGAAGACACTCCGATGAAAGACAATTTTGACTACACCTACTATGGCCCAATGGATGGTCTGCCAATGTGGCAACCTTATCCAGGAGACTTGGGGCAAGAGAGTCAGCCGAACAATGAAAATCAGTTGACCGTCATTGAACAGAATACCTGTGTCCTCACCATGTCATGGGATCAACACTCAGGTCATCCTGAAACTACTCAACATGAAGATGAATTCACAACGTTTGCAGGACTTGAATTCATCAACTATGCTTTTCCCGAGGTCAACGTCATCGAGAGGGATGACTCCTCCAGTTCCAGAGAAGTGTGGGACACCTTGGGACAACCGAGTAGAAAATTTGACTATATGGTCAAGTACACCGCTCCCGAAACCTCTCGTATCAGGCTCGAAGATATCCAGCTAACTGGATGGGGAGATGCAGCTGAGAGCACTGGTGCTATGCAAAATGCAACAGAGGAATTCTCCTACGACAATTCTTCCTGGGAGATAGATTCCAATGACCCTGCTCCACCAGAAATCAGCGTCATTTCTGAAGACAAATCAAGGAAGGTGCCAGACTTTGTGATTCACCGAGGAGTTCGCCGCCAATGGGTTGCTGTCGAGGCTCCGAAAATCGTTCATCAGTCAAAGTAATTGCCATATTTTAACCTTTCACCCTGCCCAGGTGAAACGGATGTTTTGATAGGGCTCGCTTTCTGTAAATTTCCCTCTTCGCTTCACCCAAAGCGACCGAGTTTTGTTTTATAGGGCTGTAGTTTCAAGGATCGACTTGTTCATTAATAAAATAACGTTGTTATGTAATTTCTGCATTAATTGTTGTTTTCTCTTTTCGTTTTTCAAAAAATGGTAATCCTAAAAAATAATTAAAAATAAAAACAAGCAGTAATATAAAATACACTGCACACACTTGCATTTTCTCTATCTCTTCTAAACACGAATCATCACGTCATGCAGATTGCTTGTTTTAAACCCAGTTGAAACATACGATCCGATGCCTTCTCCCGACTTTGGGTTCCCAATATTTAGGGTTGAAGAAGAAGTTGACAACGCAATTCCAGAAGAGATCTCTCGACTACTCAGACAAGAGGAAAGGTACATTGAACCTCACAAGGAGCCGTTGGAAACGATCAATGTGGGTTCGGAAAAAGAGAGAAAAGAAATCAGGATTGGGGCACTGCTCAGTCCAACTTCCAGAGAGGGTTTGATAAAGTTTCTCAGAGAATTTCTCGATGTATTTGCTTGGTCCTATCAGGATATGCCAGGGTTGGATACCAGCATCGTGGAACATCACTTACCGTTAAGATCAGAATGTCTGCCGGTAAAGCAAAGGTTGAGACAGACTCACCCGGACATGGCCATCAAAATCAAAGAGGAGGTACAGAAACAGATTGACGCGGGTTTCCTCGCTACATCTGAATATCCTCAATGGTTAGCCAACATCGTACCCGTTCCCAAAAAGGACGGAAAGGTCAGAATGTGTGTTGATTACAGGGATCTGAACAAGGAAAGTCCAAAGGACGACTTTCCTTTACCACACATTGACATGCTGGTAGACAGTACAGCAAAGTTCAAAGTTTTCTCCTTCATGGATGGATTCTCGGGCTATAACCAGATCAAAATGGCGCCGAAAGACATGGAGAAAACTTCGTTCATTACCCCCTGGGGTACCTTTTGTTACAAGGTAATGCCGTTCAGTTTGAAGAACGCCGGGGCAACCTATCAAAGGGCCATGACTACTCTCTTTCATGACATGATACATAAGGAAATCGAGGTATATGTCGATGATATGATTGCAAAATCAAAAACAGAGAGTGAGCACGTTGAACATCTGTCAAAATTGTTCGAACGTTTAAGAAAGTTCAAGCTCCGCTTAAATCCCAACAAGTGCACCTTCGGTGTCCGTTCAGGGAAACTATTAGGGTTCATCGTCAGCCAGAAAGGAATTGAGGTTGATCCTGACAAGGTCAAGGCCATTCGAGAAATGCCTTCTCCGAAAACTGAAAAATAAGTCAGAGGATTCCTGGGACGTTTGAACTACATCTCCAAATTCATATTCCTTATGATCGCCACGTGTGCGTCGATCTTCAAATTACTCAAAAAGAACCAGGATTTCGTTTGGTCAGAGGACTGCCAAACCGCCTTCAACAGTATTAAGGAATATCTGTTGAATCCTCTGATTCTATCACCTCAAGTGGAAGGAAGACCACTGATCATTTACCTCACAGTTCTAGAGGACTCAATGGGATGTGTACTTGGCCAACAAGACGAAACTAAACGGAAAGAGTCTGCCTTTTACTATTTGAGCAAGAAATTCACCGACTGCGAGACTCGATACACTATGCTTGAGAAAACTTGTTGCGCTTTGGCTTGGGCAGCCAAATGTCTTTGCCAATACATGATTCGTCATACTACTTGGTTAATCTTAGAAATGGATCCAATCAAGTATGTCTTCGAAAAGCCTGCTCTCACGGGAAGAATTGCCCGTTGGCAGATGCTGTTATCAGAATATGACATAGAGTACCACGCTCAGAAATCCGTTAAGGGAAGTATTTTAGCCGATCATTTGGCTCATCAACCGATTGACGATCAAGGATCAATCGGGTTTGACTTCCTAGACGAAGATGTCATGTATCTAAAAATGAAAGATTGCGATGAACCGCTACCCAGTGAAGGGCCAGAACCAGGTTCCTAATGGGGACTTATCTTTGACGGAGCAGTTAATCATTACGGAAATGGAGTTAGGGCAATCATTGTTACCCCTCAGGGTACCCACATTCCTTTCACCGCTCGACTTACGTTTAAGTGTACCAACAATGAGGCCGAATACGAAGCTTGTATCATGGGTCTCGAAGAAGCAATTGATTTAAGGATCAAAAACTTGGACGTATACGGCGACTCAGCCTTGGTTATCAATCAGATAAAAGGAGATTGGAACACATACCAATCAGGATTGATTCCTTACAAGGACTATGTAAGAAGGTTGTTACCCTTCTTTAACAGAGTTGAGTTTCATCATATCCCTCGTGATGAGAATCACATGGCTGATGCCTTAGCCACTCTCTCTTCCATGATTAGTGTAGGTCAATGGAATGACCTACCTAAGATCGACATAATGCGCCTTGAACGACCCGCTTACATCTTCACGATCGAAGCAGTCATAGACGACAAACCTTGGTATCACGATATCAAATGCTTCCTTTAGAAACAAGAGTACCCATCTGGGGCACTCAGAAAAGACAGGAAAACCCTTAGAAGATTGGCTGGAAACTTCTTCCTGAGCGGTGACACTCTTTATAAGAGGAATTTTGACATGGTCTTGCTCCGATGCGTAGACAGACCAGAAGCAGACATGCTTATGAAAGAAATTCATGAAGGATCCTTTGGCACTCATGCCAACGGACACACAATGGCGAGAAAAATCCTAAGAGCAGGGTACTATTGGTTAACAATGGAATCCGACTGCTACAAGCACATGAGGAGGTGTCACAAATGTCAGATATACTCCGACAAAATTCATGTACCGCCATCACATCTCAAAGTTCTTTCTTCCCCGTGGCCTTTTTCCATATGGGGAATCGACATGATTGGCATGATTGAGCCCAAGGCTTCAAACGGACATTGGTTCATCCTAGTAGCCATTGACTATTTCACCAAGTGGGTCGAAGCAGACCAATGTGACCCGACAAGTGGTGGTCCGATTTATCAAAAACAATATCATCTGCCATTATGGTGTTCCAAGCGAGATCATTACTGATAATGGATCTAACTTGAACAATAAGATGATGAAAGAGTTGTGCGTAGAGTTCAAGATTAAACACCATAACTCATCTCCCTACCGACCCAAGATGAATGGAGCGGTAGAAGCGGCTAACAAGAACATCAAGAAGATCGTTCAAAAGATGGTTGTAACCTACAAAGACTGGCACAAAATGCTACCCTTTGCTCTTCACGGTTATCGAACATCTGTCCGTACTTCAACAGGGGCAACCCCTTTCTCTCTAGTATATGGCATGGAGGCAGTTCTCCCCATAGAAGTAGAGATCCCATCAATCCAGGTATTGATGGAAGCTAAGCTTTCAGAAGCTGAATGGTGTCGAAGTCGACACGACAAATTATACCTGATCGAAGAGAAGCGAATCACGACACTATGCCAAGGTCAGTTGTATCAGCAGAGGATGAAGAAGGCATTCGACAAAAAGGTCCGACCTCGTGTCTTCAGAAAAGGAGACCTCGTGCTCAAGAAGATACAATTGTTTCTCACTGACTCTCGGGGAAAGTGGACTCCGAACTATGACGACCCCTATGTGGTCACGAAAGCTTTCTCAGGCGGCGCCTTGAGACTTGCAACCATGGACGGAGAGGAATTTACCTACCCCACGAATGTTGATGTAGTCAAGAAATACTTCGCCTAAACTAAAAAAAAAATGTCTCGATGGATTGAAAACCCGAAAGGGCGGTCCATGCAAAAATTAGAGACATGAAAAAAATCATCCCGATGGATTAGAAACATCAAAGTACAATCCAGGCAAAAATTAGGGATAATGGCAAGTAACTATGTTCAATAGAGGCAAGTCCCTCAGCAGCAGTTACACCGTCCATTGGATGAAAATTCCAGTCAAGGTCATCTTTGACAGAAGCTCAGGATGCCCCGAATTCAAAGTTGGTAGAAGGATAGTGGTCGTTATGTTTCAACGTAGCCCTTTTCCCTGTAAATTACCATTTTCAAACTTTTTATATACTCTTTGGAATCACGCATTTGACTGATCTCCATCTTATCAATAAAATTTGAGCCCTTGTGCTTTTGTTTGTAATTCTTATTTGTTTTAGCTTTACAGAACGACGTTGTTAACATGATTAACGATTCTTGAAACAAAACAAAAATGAATTTACTTGTTAAAACTTTTTCTGCTTTTAAATTAAAGATGTCAATTTCTTTTGACTGTTGAACATCAGAAGAGCATCAACCGCTTCTCTAGAAGTAAGCAAACTTCAAAGTGCAGAATCAAAGTACTCCTTCTACGCCAGTGCGCCTGAATAAAGGATCAACAATGTCAGGTACGACTCTCCCATCTGATACCCTCGGCCGAGTTCTTATCTCCTAAGCCCGACCAATGGTAGCTCCCAATGGGGACTATCTCTCCTAAGCAAGGTGGAATTGCTATCTTGAACCAGCGGTACTTCTTCGCCCCGCGATGGCCGAGTATCCAGTCGTGTTCACTCGTCAGTTTGTATGTCGCATCAGTTTTGTCAGCATAAACATACCTACATCATGCATTATTGATTTGAATTCATAATCATATTGCCTCACTATCACTCTAATCGGTCTTGTCCCTTAGTGATAACAGTCTCTCAATCGAGTCGTCAGTTCTTGCCTTGTCAGGAAACGTTGCGTTCGAACAATTTCGCCTCCAGTGTATCTCTGGAGTAGAGTCGACACTCGACCACTTTGATAACTTGAACCTCTGAAAAGCCAGAGAAAACTTTCAACAAATGCCACTCTTCGTCATCGAAGACGATATCCTTGCTTTCTCGGATTAAGGAAAATCCACAGGGAAAGCCTCGTAATCAGAGATTCGGCAGTACAGCTGCCTTTCTCCGAAGGACCGCTGATGAAAAGGTCATCGGCACCTCAAAATTGGATCCCATCATATGGCATTTCTCCAGGAAGATCCCGAGAAAAGTATGATGTAAGACCCCAAACGGAAGCAGTCTCTCAAGAGACTCAGTTTCCCCAGATATAGTCAACAAATGGCGTCTCCAACAGAGAAGTTTGTGCACCTCTACAACTCAGACGACTGGGTTCCCCAGCAAGTCTGACATCATTTTTTCCACTCAAATGGCATCTCCCCAGGAAAATCCGGCGAGAAGTTTGAGGAAAACCGCTACAAATAGCGTCCCTTGTCAATAAAGTTTATTGACGGAAGAAACTGAGACCAGTTCCTTGGTAGGAAACCAGGAATGAGGGGAAGTTTAAATCAGAAACTTAGACCAGTTCTTTGGTAGGAAACCAGGATCGAGGGGAGGTTTATTTCAAAAGAAAACTGAGACCAGTTCCTGGGTAGGAAACCAGGATTGAGGGGAAATTTGTTTCCGCAACTGAGACCAGTTCCTTGGCTGAAGACCAGGATCGAGGGGAAGTTTTACCTTTTCTAAGCATTATTGCTTAGTAAAAGAAGATGAATGCGTGCGCTACCATTCATAGTCACCATCAAAATTTCGGGTATTCCGATATTTAATCCTCTTGCACCCCGAATGCCCGAATACCTTCATCATTCACACCTTCGTGTCCAAGAAGATTAAATAGGGGCATCTGTCATACCCCAAATTTTGATCACTAAGATTTCCCATCATTGTGCAAATCATCATCACAATATGGATGAACCATTGTGCCTCATCAAATGCCTAAAGGGTTGTTGAGCATTCACTACAATCAAAATTAAGGTTTCAAGCCCTCTCAGAGTACTTAGACAAAAGATCAATCAAGGAATGACTTGATATTCAACTTGTCTAACCCCTCAAACATCCACAAAGGATAAAAAAGGACTCCCACTACAAGGATTAAGCACAAGGCTGCTCCCTTCTAAGTGGATCAAGTCTCAAGATCGACAATGTTACCAAATTAGGGTTTCGGTCGACCAGGGCCTCCAGATGAAAAATTTCATCTGGGCACAAGCTAAAGATCCAAAACATAACCTAATATACCCCATGGAACCTTATAAACCCAATCATCAAGTCAATTTGACCTCAGGGGATGCATACATAAAAAATCAGAAATTAGGGTTTCTTGACCTAATTCACCCCTAAGTTGACTTTTGGGGAAAATCATGAGCCAAGACCTCAAGAGAGGGTTTGAGGGTCTATAATATACCATATTGATCCATTTGGAACAATGGACTAATCCAAGAAGCCTGAGCAACATGTCTCAATTTCATCTGCACCACAATTAGGGTTTCGCGAGGAAAGTCAACTGTAACTTTGACTTTTGACCAGGACATGCTCCCAAACCCTAAAACATGATTCCATATACCCTATGACACCCAGGAACATGTCCATCAAGTTTGATTTAGGTCAAGGACATGATTTCCTGAAGAATTGCACAGTTTGGAATTCATCTGATAAAAAGTCAACTGTGCACAAAAGTCAACTTTGACTTTTTGAGATTTTTCACCAAAATGGATTTTTAACCCTAAAATGATGTTAATGTATGATTTGAATCATCATTCATCAAGAAAAATCAAAGAAAGTGGGATAACTTGTCAAAGGGGTAACCATAAAAACTTAGCAAAATTTCTAAGTTATGGAAAAAGTACCACTAATGTGCCAACTTTGGAGGACTATAACTCCTAAACCACAAGGCCATTGGTCCCCATTCAAATCTTGATTTGTAGATCACATCGCCCTCTACAAAAGCTTCATACTAAGTTATCTTCAAATTCCTCATGGATTTTGAGTTATGGAGTGATCAAAATCAAGAAAAGTCACTTTGTTCCAACACTTAGTGAAAATTTCACTAAGTCAGATTTTGCCTTACTTTTTGCCAAATGTAGGGGGATTTTTCACTTGGATTCAAAAGAGATCAAAACCAAACATGTTCAAACAGTTGTTGTATCATGTAAGGGCTTTCCAAAATGGCCAAGAACATTACCAAATTCAATTTGAGCCATGAGATATGACATTGGCAAGTTGCCTTGCTGAAATCTGCCAAGGCAAGGCAGATTTTGCACTTTTGGTCGATTTGCCAAAATCATCCAAATCCAAATGCTCCTATCCACTTGGACACCTCAGAGGATTGAATCTAAAGGGGACAATCACTGAGCCAAGCCTCCAAAGTCTTTGGAACAAGAAATAACATGTTGAACCTAGAATTGCCAAAATAGGGACAAGACTCCAATTTTGGAATGGAGCATTCAATGGAGGCATCAAGGTGGCATGGACTGAGCCATTCTCAACTGAATTCAGTCAAGACTTATCCAAGACCAAGGGAACCACAGCTCTGTGCCCTAACCTCTAGTCAATGGCTAGAGGAGACTTGGATTTCCATTGGACAACATTGGCCAAACCTCTGTTGCAGTTGCCATTAACTGTGGATCCCAAAACAAACTTGCTCTACTATAAATAGAGCTCAAGTGTGATCAGTTTGAGTACACCAAAGCCATCAAACAGATGCTTTCCTCAAAATCTCTTTCTCTTGGCAAAAATGCCTTCTTTAGCAAGGCAACTTTGAGTTTTTGAGCTAGAAGGCAATTCCACTCAAACCAATCACACACACATCTCACATATATCATATATGAGTTGATCAAACACTTAAACAACATCTGGAACACTGATTTCTCAGAATCACCAGTCAATTGCTCAAGGTTTTAACCAAGGTGCAGTTGAGATGCCATGAAGTGATCCAGCCAATTTCAGTCAAGTCCAAGCATTCAAACACACTCCATAGGGTGTAGGGAAGTTGTTCAGATCATCACAACTCATCTGTAACACCTCCAACTCAGAAATCACTTTGAACTTGCTGTCACGACCTAGAGGTAAGCCTAAACTTGGTCATCTCTCAATCTATGCATATTTCCTCGCACAATACTTTGGCCATATGTTCATAATCATGCATGGAATGTTTCCCCTCAATTAATTGCATTGTTTGAATCGTGTATCAAAAATCCTAGCCTTCATGCAGAAATTAGGGTTCTTGAGGATTTTTCATGATTTCTTGTTGTATGTTTAATTTAAATGAAATTAAATACCATAGACATGATCGTGAGGTTGAAACGAGTTGATTGGTATGTGGATTACATGATATGATCAAGTATTCAGTGAGATTGGATAGAAAATGCAAATCTGGGCAAACCCAGAACACGCGCGTGTTCTTGGTGTGTTCTTGGCGCCATTTCTTTCAAATTCAAATATTTGAATTTTGTGATTTTATTTAATTGATTCAAAAATTAATTTCTCTCTGAGTTTTAATGATTTTGAGTTGATTCTTTTTTTAATAATTCACAAAAATGTTAAAATATTTTATTTTCCCAAAAAATCCCAAAAATATTATTTATTTTATATAATTGATATTTTTGCAAAGAATTAATGTTTTAATTGTTTTTGACATTTAAAATATTTTTTCCACCTTGATTTTGCAACTTTTAATGCTTTCTAATTATTTTGTAGGTCAATACTTAATTTTTGAAGCATTAATCCAAGATCACAATTTGTTTTTCATATGTTAAATAATTTTGATCATTTTAATTGAATTTTTATTCAATTAAACACACTTTGAAAACAAATTAGGGTTTTTGGATTAATTCAACCCTCATAAATTATTTTCAAACACTTTTTAGGCCTCTATTAGAGTGTAAGACCCAAACCCCTTGTACAGAAAACTTTTTGGGCCTTATTCGTTGTATAAGTCCCTCTGTACATTTTCAAATAAACGGCGCGATCGTCGCCTTTTCAAAAATAAACAACTGGGCCTCTCCTCGAGCTATAAGACCCATTCAAAACTTTTAGGCCTCTAATAGAGTGTAAGACCCAACCCCCTTTTAACCAAAACAATTTTGGGTCTCACTTATTGTATAAGTCCCTCTCCGTTAAAAGAAAACCTCGGCGCGATCGCCATTTTTAACGAAAAGTCATCTGGGCCTACCCTTGTGTTATAAGCCCCACTCTTTTTCTTTAAACCTTTTTGGGCCTCTTGAGAGAGTGTAAGACCCATCCCTTTGTATAGAAAACCTTTTTGGGCCACAGCCACTTGTATAAGTTCCTCTGTACAAATTCAAACAGTGCGCTCACTGATAAAACCCTGGGCCTCCCCTTGAGCTGTAAGTCCCAAATCTTTCTCTTTCAAAGCACTTTCTCCTTTGATTTTGAATATACTGTTGTTTTCAATCTTTCTTTGTTGAACAACTAACCAAACAGCATGGAAGCTCTATAACCGAGTAAGTAGTTATCGCTTTCATTTACTGCTTTCATATACATATAACTGTATTGTGGGGCTGTTTCACTGTAAGTCTTCTTTCATAAACTCATATCAACTGTGTAATAATAGTATAGATATTTAGAGTTTCCCCGACAACTACGTCTAGAACTAGGTGACGCCGTTTCGTTTATTCGTAGAAATAGACAACTAGATCCCCAATAGGATCACCAAATACAATATTCTCTTTGGCTGTCCTCATTAGGAATCTTCAAGAAACTCTACTCCCAAAGATGAATGTATTCTCCGTGAATGGCATCTTTTAGTTTCTTCCAAATTCTCGGACTTTCCTGACTTTGATCTATTCTCGGTGAATAGCATTGCCTTGAATTTCTCAGGGTTTGGGGACCCACAGGCTTCTTAAAAGCATCGGCCTCCTCTTGGGCATCGTACAAGGACCCACAGGCTTCCTAAAAGCAACCCCGCCTCCTCTTGGGCTTAGTACAAGGACCCGCCGACTTCTTAGAAGTATTCACAACCTCCTCTTAGGCTTCGTATAATGATCTCTTCCCCCGGGAATGATAGCCTCCTCTTGGGCTTAGTACAAGGACCCGTCAGGCTTCTTAAAAGTTTCCAGCCTCCTCTTGGGATTCGTACAAATTATCCCGACGACCTCCTAGGGGTATTGGAACAAAACTTAGTAATCTTCATAGAATAGTCCTTTCATAGAGTCTACTACTGTTTCTCAAAGCATAGTACAAAAGATGAAACTCTAGACTTGGACAGTCTAATATCCTTGAGTCTCAAAGACATTCTCAAGCACCCTTCGTTAAATAGGAAGGAAACCTACAGACTCGGACAGTCTCAATACCCTTTGGATTTCCCGTTTCCTCAAAGAAAAGGAAATAACCCTGATCCTCGAATCAAATCCCTGAGTACAGTGTTACTCATATAAGAACTGATTTTCTCTTTTAAAATCAGTATACTGGATCTGTCACTCAACTGAAACAGTTACCTTAGCCTCCTCTTGGGCTTTGTACAATGATTCTTCCCAGCGAAGCAAACGTTTAGCCTCCATCTCGGGCTTCGTATGAGATACAAAAGACTCCCTCGTTGAGTCAAACAACGTTTAGCCTCTCTCTCGGGCTTTGTACGAGACACATAAGAGACTCCCTCATTGAGTCAATCCCCTTTCGCCTCCATCTCGGGCTTTATACGAGATACAAAAAGGTTCTTATTGAGCCAAACAAATTTTAGCCTCTCTCTCTCTCTCGGGCTTTGTACGAGACACAAAAACATTCTCTTGTTGAGTCAAATAGCCTTCATCTCGGGCTTTATACGAGATACCAAAAGACTCAATCGTTGAGTCAAAAACCTTTTAGCTTCTCTCTCGGGCTTTGTACGGGACAATACTAGCCTCCTCTTAGGCTTTGTATAAGAAAACCACTGGTTGATTCAATCAACCTTTTAGCATCAAAGTTGTGCCTCGTTCACAGTACACAAACATCAACAACTCCTTCCCCTTTCATCTAATTGGTGTAAACGGCAAGCCTCTGGATCATCTACATCCATGCCACTGTCCCCCTTTTAGCATGAGAAATTCCTAAGGAAAGATAGCATTGCTCTACACTGAGTTAAAGTCTTCTCCTTCAGGTTAAAAATCTCCTATAAAGGAAATTATGGCATTGCCGGATTCACAAATCCCGGTTAAAGTAATTCTCCTTTATAAACAGTTGTGACATATAACCCCCTATTTAGAGATGACAAATTCTCTCTAAAGTCAACACCTTTAGCTTCACATCTTGGGCTTTGAACAAGATACAAATAGACCCTTCAGCTTCACATCTTGGGCTTTGAACAAGATATAAATCACCTTTCGCTTCACGTCTTAGGCTTTAAACAAGACACCAAAAACCCATTTCCTCCCATAGAATAGGAGGAACTACGAACGCTCTGATTTCCCTGTTTCGGTAAACGGGAATACGTAGGCATAAGATTGAAAGAAAATCTTAGCGAGCGCAATCAGCAAAACACCAAAATCCCATACTCTCACATATCTATCAAAAAGCATCAGTCCTAACATCCTAATCCTTGTTCCCCGCCAGAAACATTCTGTCAAAATAAAAAGAAAGAAACCAGTATTGGCGAAAATACAAATAACCAGTACAAAGGCCCCCCACATTGATTGCATCCGTAACCTAACAGACCGCTGTTTAAACTCAGTATGCAAGCAGGGTTAATTCGAGACATCTATTTCCCTTCCTTATTCAGCTCACAATCGGATAAAAAATGAATCGACCTGTAGTAAAGCTCAAACCGCAGAGAGTGACCGCACTTAAGAACCGCGTCCAAAATCGCTCGCTACAGAACCTGCAATACTTGGATCTATCCGTGTTTGATTTGGGGGCCGTTGGCTTCGAAAAATGGATGCCTCCTTTCAGATATTCCTAGTTAGAGCACTCGGAGAGGATTCGCGTGCGGGGAGCGTTGAGCAGCGTGTATTCCGTGAACTGGTTAGCTGGTCCTCTCGGTTCGCGAGAGTCTTGGGGGTAGCCTTCCTTATTTGTTTCTCCTCCATGTAGGGGAGGAGAGTCTTCTTCTCTGCGGCCGCGGGGGCCTTCCTTCCGCCTCGAGTCGAGGGCGATCTGTGCTGCCTCTGACTCTTCGAACTCGATGTATGACTGAGCTCGTTGGAGGCGGTCCTCCAAACGGCGAGGTCTGCGGAGGCCCACGGACTTGGTGAAATCGGATCCAAGCTGCAGTCCCTGGATGATTAGAAACTTCTTCACGTCGTCGGTCGTGTGGACCTCGACAGCCTCCCTGGTGAACCTCTCAATGTAGTTCCTGAGAGACTCGTTCTTCCCCTAGAAATGCTCTCTAGCGTGGCCTCCGTCTTTGGGTGTCAGCAAGATGCCGTGAAGTGTTTGGTAAAGCATTCTCTTAGTTGCTTACAGGACGTGATCGACCCGGACACTAGACTCTTGTACCAGGTCATGGCGCCCTTCCGCAAGGTGTGTAGCGAGCGATTTTGGACGCGGTTCTTAAGCGTTGGTTGCTCTCTGCGGTTTGAGCTTAAACTACAGGTCGATTCATTTTTTATCCTATTGTGAGCTGACTAAGGAAGGGAAATAAATGTCTCCAATTAACCCTGCTTTGCATACTGAGTTTAAACAACGGTCTGTTAGGTTACAGATGCTATCAATGTGGGGGGGCCTTTGTACTGGTTATTTGTATTTTCGCCAATACGGTTCTCTTTCTTTTTTACTTGGGCAGAAGGTTTCTGGCGGGGAACAAGGATTAGGATGTTAGGACTGATGCTTTTGAATTACTGCTTTTAATTGATGGAGATATGGGATTTGGGTTTTTTGTTGATTGCGCTCGCTAAGATTTTTTCTTTCGATCTTATGCCTACGTATTCGCGTTTATCGAAACAGGGAAATCAGAGCGTTCGTAGTTCCTCCTATTCTATGGGAGGAAATGGGTGTTTTTGGTGTCTTGTTTAAAGCCCAAGACGTGAAGTGAAAGGTGGTTTGTATCTTGTTCAAAGCCCAAGATGTGAAGCTGAAGGGTCTATTTATGTCTTGTTCAAAGCCCAAGACGTGAAGCTGAAGGACCTCGACTTTAGAGAGAATTTGTCATCTCTAAAGAGGGGGAAGGAGAATTACTTTAACTGGGATACGCGGATCCGAGCAATGCCATAATTTCCGAAGAAAGGGTTTTAACCTGAAGGAGAAGACTTTAACTCAGTGTAGAGCAATGCCATCTTTCCTTAGGAATTTCTCATGCTAAAAGAGGGACAGTGGCATGGATATAGATGATCCAGAGGCTTGCCGCTTACAACGATTAGATGAAAGGAAAGGAGTTGTTGATGTTTGTGTACTGTGAACGAGGCACAACTTTGATGCTAAAAGGTAGATTGGATCAACCAGTGGTTTTCTTATACAAAGCCTAAGAGGACGCTAATTTCCGCTAGGAAAATCATTATACAAAGCCTAAGAGGAGGCTATTTTGTGTCTCGTACAGAGCCCGAGAGAGAGGCTAAAAGTTTTTGACCCGACGATAGAGTCTTTGTGTCTCGTATGAAGCCCGAGATAGAGGCTATTGTTTGTTTGATTCTACGAGGGAGTCTTTGTGTCTCGTACGAAGCCCGAGATAGAGGCTAAAAGTTTGACTCAACAAGAGAGTCTTTGATACTCAACAAGAGAGTGTTTTTGTATATCGTACGAAGCCCGAGATGGAGGCTAAAGGTTTGTTTCAGTTGAGTGACAGATCCAATATACTGATTTTAAAAGAGAAAATCAGTTCTTATATGAGCAACACTGTACTCAGGGATTTGATTTGAGGATCAGGGATATTTCCTTCTCTTTGAGGAAACGGGAAATCCAAAGGGTATTGAGACTGTCCGAGTCTGCGGGTTTCCTTCCTATTTAACGAAGGGGGTCACTTGAGAATGTCTTTGAGACTCAAGGAAGTTAGACTGTCCAAGTCTAGAGTTTTTTCTTTTGTACTATGCTTTGAGAAACAGTAGTAGACTCTATGAAAGGACTATTCTATGAGGATGACTAGGTTCTGTTCCTATACCCCTAGGAGGTCGTCGGGACAATTTGTACGAAGCCTAAGAGGAGGCTGGAAACTTTTAAGAAGCCGACGGGTCCTTGTACGAAGCCCAAGAGAAGGCTATCATTCCCGAAGGAAGAGATCATTATACGAAGCCTAAGAGGAGGCTGTGAATACTTCTAAGAAGCCGTAGTGTCCTTGAATAATGCCCAAGAGGAGGCCGATGCTTTTAAGAAGCCCGTGGGTCTATCATCTCCTTTCCATTAGGAGAGATAACTCTTTTAAAGATAAAAACCACTGGTAAACGTGCGAGGTTTACTATCCAGCGACTTTTAGCTTTTGAAGAGGGTTCCTTAGTTAAGGTCCAAGATTATGACCGTAGTGGGTACCCAAACCCCGAGACATTCAAGGCAAGCTATCCACAAGGAATAGATCAAGTCAGGAAAGTTCGAGAACTTGGAAGAAACTCAAAGATGCCATTCACAGAGAATACATTCATCTTGGGGAGTAGAGCTTCTTGACGATTCCTAAGGAGGACAGCCGAAGAGAAGACTGTATCTGGTGCTCCTATTGGGGATCTAGGCGTCTATTTCTACGAATAAATGAAACGACATCACCTAGTTCTAGACGTAGTTGCCGGGGAAACTCGAAATATCTATACTATTATTACACAGTAGATATGAGTTTATGAAAGGAGACTTACAGTGAGCAGCCCCACAATACAGTTTATAATATGAAAGCAGTAAATGAAAGCGATAACCACTTACTCGGTTGTAGTGCTTCCATGCTGTTTGGTTAGTTGTTCAACAAAGAAAGATTGAAAACAACAGTATATTCAAAATCAAAGGAGAAAGTGCTTTGAAAAAGAAAGATTTGCGGCTTACAGCTCAAGGAGAGGCCCAGGGTTTTATCAGTGAGCACACTGTTTGACTTTGTACAGCGGGACTTATACAAGTGACTGGGGCCCAAAAAGGTTTTTTGTACAAAGGGATGGGTCTTACACTCTCTCAAGAGGCCCAAAAAAGGTTTAAAGAAAAGAGAGGGGCTTATAACACGAGGGTATGCCCAAATGATTTTTCGTTTAAAAATGGCGATCGCGCCGAGGTTTTCTTTTAACGCAGAGGGACTTATGCAATAAGTGAGGCCCAAAATGTTTTGGTTAAAAGGGGGATTGGGTCTTACACTCTAATAGAGGCCCAAAGTGTTTTGAATGGGTCTTATAGCTCAAGGAGAGGCCCAAATGATTTTTTTTTATTTTTAAACGGGCGACGATCGCGACGTTTACTTGTACAGAGGGACTTATACAATGAGTGAGGCCCAAAATGTTTTTGTACAAGGGGGGATGGGTCTTACGCTCTCTCAAGAGGCCCAAAAAGTTTTGAAAGTGATTTATGAGGGTTGAATTAATCCAAAACCCTAATTTGTTTTCAAAATGTATTTAATTGAATAAAAATTCAATTAAAATGATCAAAAATTGTTTAACACATGGAAAACAAATTGTGATCTTGGATTAATGCTTCAAAAATTAAGTATTGACCTACAAAATAATTAGAAAGCATTAAAAGTTGCAAAATCAATGTAGAAAAAATATTTAAAATGTCAAAAACAATTAAAATATTAATTCTTTGCAAAAATATCAATTATATGAAATAAATAATATTTTTGGGATTTTTTGTGAAAATAAAATATTTTAACATTTTTGTGAATTATTAAAAAAAGAATCAACTCAAAATCATTAAAACTCAGAGAGAAATTAATTTTTGAATCAATTAAACAAAATCACAAAATTCAAATATTTGAATTTCTAAAAATGGCGCCAAGAACAAGCTGAAGAACACGCGCGTGTTCTTGGTTTCTCAGATTTGCATTTTCTATCCAATCTCCATGAATACGTAATCATATCATGCAATCCACATATCATTATGCTCGTCTCAACCTCACGATCATGTCTATGTACTTTAATTTTATTTAAATTAAACATACAACAAGAAATCACGAAGAGACCTCAAGAACCCTAATTCTGCATGAAGGCTAGGATTTTTGATACACGATTCAAACAATGCAATTAATTGAGGGAAAACATTCCATGCATGATTATGAACATATGGCCAAATTATTGTGCGAGGAAATATGCATAGATTGAGAGATGACCAAGCATGTGCTTACCTCCAAGCCGTGACAGCAAGTTCAAAGTGATTTTTGATTTGGAGGTGTTACAGATGAGTGGTGATGATCTGAATAGCTTCCCTACACCCTATGGATTGTGTTTGGATGGTTGGACTTGATTGAAATTGGCTGGATCATTTTGTGGTACCTCAGCTGCACTTTGGTTAAAACCTTGAGCAACCAGCTGGTGATTTTGTGAAATTGATGTTTCAGAAGTAATCTAAGTGTTTGATCAGCTCATATGTGATGTATGTGAGGTGTGTGAGTGATTGGTTTGATTGGAATTGCTCTCAAACTCAAAACCCGATAGTGACTTGCCTTAGAAGGCAAAATTGGAGTGAAAGAAGAGATTTTGAGGAAAGCATCTGTTAGATGGCTTTGGTGTACTCAAACTGACCACAATTGAGCTCTATTTATAGTAGAACAAGTTTGTTTTGCAAGGAATAGTGCATGGCAGCTGGTAAGTAGGTTTGGCAAATGTTGGCAAATGAAAATCCAAGTCTCCTCTAGCCATTGACTAGAGGTTAGGGCACAGAGCTTTGGTTCCCTTGGTCTTGGATAAGTCTTGACTGATTTCAGATGAGAATGGCTCAATCCATGCCACCTTGATGGTTTCATTGAATGCCTCATTCCAAATTTGAAGTCTTGTCCCTATTTTGGCCATTCTAGGTTCAACATGCTATTTCTTGTTCCATGGACTTTGGAGGCTTGGCTCAGTGATTGTCCCCTTTAGATTCAATCCTCTGAGGTGTCCAAGTGGATAGGAGCAATTGAATTTGGCTGATTTTGGCAAATCGACCAAAGTTGCAAATTCTGCCTTGCCTTGACAGATTTCAGCAAGGCAACTTGGCAATGTTGTATCTCATGGTGTAGGTTGAATTTGGCAATGTTCTTGGCCATTTTGGAAAGCTCTTACATGATACAACAACTGTTTGAAAAAGTTTGGTTTTGATCTCTTTTGATTCCAAGTGAAAAATCCCCCTACATTTGGCAAAAAGTGAGGCAGAATCTGACTTAGTGAAAATTTCACTAAGTGTTGGAAAAAGTGACATTTTCACTTTTCAGCCACTTTGATCACTCCATAACTCAAAATCCTTAATGAATTGGAATGACTTGTAGTTGAAGTTTTTGTAGGTGATAATGAGGGCTACAAATCCATCTTTGGATGAGAAAAAATGGCCTTGTGGTTTAGGAGTTATGGTCCTCCAAAGTTGGTACCTTTGCCACTTTATTTTTAACTTAGAAAAATTTCTAAGTTTTATGGTTACCCCTTTTACAAGTTATCTCACTTTTCTTGATTTTTCTTGATGAATGATGATTCAAATCATACATTAACATCATTTTAGGGTTAAAAATCCATTTTGGTGAAAAATCTCAAAAAGTCAAAGTTGACTTTTGTGCACAGTTGACTTTTTATCAGATGAATTCCAAACTGTGCAATTCTTCAGGAAATCATGTCCTTGACCTAAATCAAACTTGATGGACATGTTCCATGGGTGTCATAGGGTATATTCAATCATGTATTAGCGTTTGGGAGCATGTCTTGGTCAAAAGTCAAAGTTACAGTTGACTTTTCTGTTAAAACCCTAATTGTGGTGCAGATGAAATTGAGACTTGTTGCTCAAGCTTCTTGGATCAATCCATGGTTCCAAATGGATCAATATGGTATATTAGAGACCCTCAAATCATGTCTTGAGGTCTTGGCTCATGGTTTGTCCCAAAAGTCAACTTAGGAGTGAATTAGGACAAGAAACCCTAATTCCTGATTTTTGATGAATGCATCCCCTGAGGCATAATTGACTTGATGCATGGGTTCATGAGGTTCCATGAAGTATATTAGGTCATGTTTTGGATCATTGCCTTGTGCCCAGATGAAAATTTCCATCTGGAGGCCCTGGTTGACCAAAACCCTAATTTGGTGACACTGTCGATCTTGAGACTTGATCCACCTAGAAGGGAGCAGCCTTGTGCTTAATCCTTGAAGTGGGAGTCCTTTTTGATCCATTGTGGATATTTAAGAGATTAGACAAGTTGAAGATCATGTCATTTCTTGATTGTTCCTTTGTCTAAGCACTCAGAGAGGGCTTGAAACCCTAATTTTGAGTGTATTGGATGCTCACCCATCTTTGGGGAGACTGATGAAGCATGATGGTTCATCCACATTGTGATGATGATTTTCACAATGATGGGAAATCTAAGTGGTCAAAATTTGGGGTATTACAGATGCCCCTATTTAATCTTCTTGGACCCGAAGGTGTGAATGACGAAGGGATTCGGGCATTCGGGGTGCAAGAGGATTAAATATCGGAATACCCGAAATTTTGATGGCGGTTATGAATGGTAGCTTACGCATTCATCTTCTTTAGCTAAGCAATGATGCTTAGAAAAGGTAAACTTCCCCTCGATCCTGGTCTCCTACCAAGGAACTGGTCTCAGTTTTCTTTTGAATTAAACTTCCCCTCGATCCTGGTTTCCTACCAAGGAACTGGTCTCAGTTGTGGAAACAAACTTCCCCTCGATCCTGGTTTCCTACCAAGGAACTGGTCTTAGTTTCTGATTTAAACTTCCCCTCGATCCTGGTTTCCTACCGAGGAACTGGTCTTAGTTTCTTTTGTCAATAAACTTTACTGACAAGGGACGCTATTCGTAGCGGCTTTCCTTCAAACTTCTCGCCGAATTTTACTGGGGAGATGCCATTTGAGTGGAAAAAGTTTTGATGTCAGACTTGCTGGGGAACCCATTCGTCTGAGTTGTAGAGGTACACAAACTTCTCTGTTTTGGAGACGCCATTTGTCGATTCTACTGGGGAAAGCGAGTCTCTTGAGAGACTGTTTTCGTTTGGGGTTACATCATACTTTTCTCGGGATCTTCCCGGAGAAATGCCATATGATGGGATCCAATTTTGAGGTGCCAATGACCTTCTCATCAGTGGTTTTTCGGAGCAAAACTGGCGTGCTGCCGAATCTCTGATCACGAGGCTTTCTCTGTGGATTTTCCTTAATCCGGGAAAGCAAGGATATCATCTTCAATGGCGAAGAGTGATGCTTATTGAAAGTTTTCTCTAGCTTTTCAGAGGTTCAAGTTATCAAAGTGGTCAAGGACCAACTTCTTTCCAGAATTAAACTGGAAGCGAGGTTGTTCAGACACAGTATTTCCTGACGAGGCAAGAACTGACAACTCGATTGAGAGGACTTCTACCACTAGGAGACAGGACCGACTAGAGTGATAGTGATGCAATATGAAATGTGAATGCAAATAAAAAATGCATGATGTATGTATGTATGTGCTGACAAAACAGACGCAACATACAGACTAAGAGATGAACACAATTGGATACTCGGCCATCGCGGGGCGAAGAAGTACCGTTGATTCAAAATAGCAATTCCACCTTGCTTAGGAAAGATAGTCCCGTCGGGAGCTATGTTGATCGGGCTTAGGAGATGAGAACTCGGCCGAGGTTGTCAGACGAAACAAGGTCTCTGACACAGTTGATCCCTTCATTCAGGCGAACTGGTTTAGAAGGAGTACTTCGATTCTGCATTTTGAAGTTCGCTTACTTCGGGAAAAGCGATCGATGTTCTTCTGATGTTCAACAGTCAAAAGAAATGCCATCTTTAATTTAAAAGCAGAAAAGTTTAACAAGTAAATTTATTTTTGTTTTATTTCAAGAATCGCTGATTAAGTTTAAACAACGTCGTTCTGTAAAGCTAAAACAAGTAAAGAATTACAAACAAAAGCACAAGGGCTCAAATTTTATTGATAAGATGGAGATCAGCCAAACGCGTGATTCCAAAGAGTATATACAAAGTTAAAAAATGGTAATTTACAGGGAAAAGGGCTACGTTGAAACATAACGACCACTATCCTTCTACCAACTTTGAGTTCGGGACATCCTGAGCTTCCGTCGAAGATGACCTTTGACTGGAGATTTCCTCCGATAGATGATGCTGTAACTGCTGCTGAGGGACTTGCCTCTGTTGAACATAGTTACTTGCCATTATCCCTAATTTTTTCCTGGATTGTACTATGAGATTTCCAATCCATCGGGATGATTTTTTTTCATGTCTCTAACTTTTGCCTGGACCGCCCTTTCGGGTTTTCAATCCACCAAGACGTTTTTATTTTTTATTTTTAGGTGAAGTATTTCTTGACTACATCAACATTCGTGGGGTAGGCAAATTCATCTCCGTCCATGGTTGCAAGTTTCAAGGCGCCGCCTGAGAAAGCTTTTGTGACCACATAGGGGCCATCATAATTTGGGGTCCATTTGCCCCGAGAGTCAGTGAGAAATGATTGTATCTTCTTGAGCACGAGGTCTCCTTTTCTGAAAATACGAGGTCGGACCTTTTTGTCGAACGCCCTTTTCATTCTCTGTTGATATAACTGACCGTGGCATAGTGTCGTGATTCTCTTTTCTTCGATCAGGTTCAGTTCGTCGTGTCGACTTTGACACCATTCAGCTTCGGTGAGCTGAGCTTCCATCAATACTCGGATTGACGGGATCTCTGCTTCTATGGGGAGCACTGCTTCCATGCCATATACTAGAGAGAAAGGGGTTGCCCCTGTTGAAGTACGGATAGATGTTCGATAACCGTGAAGAGCAAAGGGTAGCATTTCGTGCCAATCTTTATAGGTTACAACCATCTTTTGAACGATCTTCTTGATGTTCTTGTTAACCGCCTCTACCGCTCCGTTCATCTTGGGTCGGTAGGGAGATGAGTTATGGTGTTCGATCTTGAACTCTGCACACAACTCTTTCATCATCTTATTGTTCAAGTTAGATCCATTATCAGTAATGATCTCGCTTGGAACACCATAACGGCAGATGATATTGTTTTTGATAAATCGGACCACCACTTGTCGGGTTACATTGGCGAATGACGCTGCTTCGACCCACTTGGTGAAATAATCAATGGCTACCAGGATGAACTGGTGTCCGTTTGAAGCCTTGGGCTCAATCATACCAATCATGTCGATTCCCCATATGGAAAAAGGCCACGGGGAAGAAAGAACTTTGAGATGTGATGGCGGTACATGAATTTTGTCGGAGTATATCTGACACTTGTGACACCTCCTCATGTACTTGTAGCAGTCGGATTCCATGGTCAACCAATAATACCCGGCCCTGAGAATTTTTCTCGCCATTGTGTGTCCGTTGGCATGAGTGCCAAAGGATCCTTCATGAATTTCTTTCATGAGCATGTCTGCTTCTGGTCTGTCGACACATCGGAGCAAGACCATGTCAAAATTTCTCTTATAAAGAGTATCACCGCTCAGGAAGAAGTTTCCAGCCAATCTTCTGAGGGTTTTCCTGTCTTTTCTGAGTGCCCCAAATGGGTACTCTTGTTTCTGAAGGAAGCATTTGATATCGTGATACCAAGGTCTGTCGTCTATGACTGCTTCAATCGCGAAGATGTAAGCGGGCCGTTCAATGCGCATGATGTCGATCTTAGGTATGTCATTCCATCGACCTACACTAATCATGGAAGAGAGAGTGGCTAATGCATCAGCCATGTGATTCTCATCACGAGGGATGTGATGAAAGTCGACTCTGTTGAAGAAGGGTAACAACCTTCTTGCATAGTATTTGTAAGGAATCAATCCTGATTGGTATGTGTTCCAATCTCCTTTTATCTGGTTAATAACCAGGGCTGAATCGCCGTATACGTCCAAGTTTTTGATCCTTAAATCAATCGCTTCTTCGAGACCCATGATACATGCTTCGTATTCGGCCTCGTTGTTCGTACATTTGAACGTAAGTCTAGCAGTGAAAGGAATGTGGGTACCCTGAGGGGTAACAATGATTGCCCCAATTCCGTTTCCATGATGATTGACTACTCCGTCAAAGATAAGTCCCCACTGGGAACCTGGTTCTGGCCCTTCACTGGGTAGCGGTTCATCGCAATCTTTCATCTTTAGATACATGACATCTTCGTCTGGGAAGTCAAACCCGATTGATTCTTGATCGTCAATCGGTTGATGAGCCAAATGATCGGCTAAAATACTTTCTTTAACGACTTTCTGAGCATGGTACTCTATGTCATATTCTGATAGTAACATCTGCCAACGAGCAATCCTTCCCGTGAGAGCAGGTTTTTCGAAAACGTACTTGATTGGATCCATTTCGGAGACCAACCAAGTAGTATGACAAATCATGTACTGGCGAAGACGTTTGGCTGCCCAAGCCAAAGCGCAACAAGTTTTCTCAAGCATTGTGTACCGAGTCTCGCAGTCGGTGAATTTCTTGCTTAGATAGTAAATGGCAGACTCTTTCCTTTTAGTTTCGTCTTATTGGCCAAGTACACATCCCATTGAGTCCTCTAGGACTGTGAGGTAAATGATCAGTGGGCTTCCTTCCACTGGAGGTGATAGGATCGGAGGATTCAACAGATATTCCTTGATACTGTCGAAGGCGGTTTGGCAATCTTCTGACCAAACGCAATCCTGGTTCTTTTTGAGTAATTTGAAAATCGGCGCACATGTCGCGGTCATAAGGAATATGAATCTGGAGATGTAGTTCAAACGTCCCAGGAATCCTCTGACTTGTTTTTCAGTTTTCGGAGAAGGCATTTCTTGAATGGCCTTGACCTTGTCAGGATCAACTTCAATTCCTTTCTGGCTGACGATGAACCCTAGTAATTTCCCCGAACGGACACCGAAGGTGCACTTGTTGGGATTCAAGCGGAGCTTGAATTTTCTTAGACGTTCGAACAATTTTGACAGATGTTCAACGTGCTCATCCTCTGTTCTTGATTTTGCAATCAAATCATCGACATATACCTCGATTTCTTTGTGTATCATGTCATGAAACAGAGTAGTCATGACCCTTTGATAGGTTGCCCCAGCATTCTTCAAACCGAACGGCATTACCTTGTAACAAAAGGTACCCCATGGGGTAATGAACGAAGTTTTCTCCAGTCTTTCGGCGCCATTTTGATCTGATTATAGCCCGAGAATCCATCCATGAAGGAGAATACTTTGAACTTTGCTGTGCTGTCAACCAGCATGTCAATGTGTGGTAAAGGAAAGTCGTCCTTTGGACTTGCCTTGTTTAGATCTCTGTAATCAACACACATTCTGACCTTTCCATCCTTTTTGGGAATGGGTACGATGTTGGCTAACCATTGAGGATATTCAGATGTAGTGAGGAAACCCGCGTCGATCTGTTTCTGTACCTCCTCTTTGATTTTCATGGCCATGTCCGGGTGAGTCCGTCTCAACCTTTGCTTTACTGGCGGACATTCTGATCTTAGCGGTAAGTGATGTTCCACGATGCTGGTATCCAACCCTGGCATATCCTGATAGGACCAAGCGAATACATCGGGGAATTCTTTGAGAAGCTTTATCAAACTTTCTTTAACAGTTTGACTGAGCAGTGCTCCGATCCTGATTTCTTTTCTCTCTTTTTCTGAACCCAAGTTTACCGTTTCCAACGGCTCTTTGTGAGGTTCAATGGACCTTTCCTCTTGTCTGAGTAGTCGGGAGATCTCTTCTGGAATTTCGTCGTCATTTTCTTCTTCAGCCTCGAATACCGGGAACTCAAAGTTGGGAGAAGGCATCGGATCATATGTTTCAACGGGGTATAAAACAAGCAATCTGCATGACGTGATGATTCGTGTTTAGAAGAGATAGAGAAAATGTAAGTGTGTGCAGTGTTTTGATTTTACTGCTTGTTTTTATTATTGAATGTTTTTTAGGATTACCATTTTCTGAAAAAGCAAAAAGAGAAAACAACAATTAATGCGGAAATTACAGAACGACGTTATTTTATTAATGAACAAGTCAAATCTTGAAACTACAGCCCTATAAAACAAAACTCACTCGCTCTGGGCAAAGCGAAGAGGGAAATTTACAAAAAGTGAGCCCTATCAAAACATCCGTTTCACCTGGGCAGGGTGAAAGGTTAAAGATGGCAATTACTTTGACCGACGAACGACCTTCGGAACCTCGACAGCAACCCATTGGCGGCGAACTCCTCGGTGAATCACAAAGTCTGGCACCTTCCTTGATTTGTCTTCAGAAATGACGCTGATTTCTGGTGGAGTAGGATCATTGGAATCTGTCTCCCAAGCAGAGTTGTCGTAGGAGGATTCCTCTGTTGCATTTTGCATAGCATTTGTGCTCTCAGCTGTATCTCCCCATCCAGTTGACTGGATATCTTCGAGCCTGACACAAGAGCTTTCGGGAGCGGTGTACTTGACCATATAGTCGTATTTTCCACTCGGTTGTCCCAAGGTGTCCCAAACTTCTTTGGAACTGGAGAAGTCATCCCTCTCGATGACGTTGACCTCAGGAAAAGCATAGTTGATGAATTCTAGTCCTGCAAACGTTGCGAATTCATCTTCATGTTGAGTAGTTTCCGAATGACCTGAGTGTTGATCCCATGACAGGGTGGGGACACAGGTATTCTATTCAATGGCGCTCAGCTGAGTTTCATTACTCGGCTGACTTTCTTGTCCCAAGTTTCATGGGTAAGGCTGCCACATTGGCAGACCATCCATTGGGCCATAGTAATTGTGATCAAAGTTTTCTTTCATCAGAGTGTCTTCCTCTAATGAATTTGGCGGAGCACGGCATCCTTCCGGATCACAATCTCCGTAGATCATTTCGACATCTGATCTTGGTATAAATCTCGGACTTTCTGTAGGAAAGCAAAAAGGCATAGGCACCTCTTCCTGAGACATATAGCCGTCCTTGTTAAGGTAGGACTTCCATTCTTCATCTGTGTCAGAGGGATCTTCCTCATTGATAGCATGAACTGTCTGAGACACTGGGTGAAGAAAACCTCCACTGTGGAAGAAGTTTTGAAGGGGATGAAGACTTTCATCGTTGGCGGCTGTCTGAGTACAGGTTGCAGAAAAACCAAGACCCTTCTTTGTTTTATTGTCAATAGGAATGACAAGCCGTCCCCATCCTGTCGTATCGGTACTCTCGACCGCTTTGATAGCATCTTTGTATGAGGAAATCGAGGTTCCTCCTTCAGATTGATTGTTCTTGCTCACCGATAGTGCTTGGAACTGAGTTCCAATAACCTCCTCGGGTTCTACACAAGCAGATGATGATAGGTTACTCACAAGCAAGGCTTGTTCCCCACAAACCGTGACAAGTTGATCGTTCTTGACGAACTTTAGCTTTTGGTGGAGGGTTGAAGTAACCGCTCCAGCCTGATGTATCCAAGGTCTTCCTAATAAACAACTGTATGTTGCCCGGATGTCCATGACCTAGAAAGTGATTTGGAAAGTGTGAGGACCAATAGTTATGGGAAGATCAACTTTGCCGATAACTGTTTTTCTGGATCCGTCGAATGCTTTGACGACGACCTCGCTGACTCTCATCGGAGGGCCCTTAAATGATAATTGCGTCAAAGTAGACTTCGGCATAACATTCAGGGCTGACCCTGTGTCTACCAGTACATTGGCTAAAGCATCGCCCTGGCAGTTAACTGTAATGTTGAGCGCCATGTTATGACGACGACCCTCTTCAGGTAATTCCTCATCATTAAATCCCAAATTGTTGCAAGAAGTGATGTTAGAGACAATACTATCAAACTGTCTGATTGTTATATCCTGTTCCACAAAGGTTTGCTCCAAGACTTTTTGTAGAGCCTCCCTGTAGGCTTCTGAACTGAGTAACAGCTATAATACCGAGATCTTTGAAGGAGTCTGTAACAGTTGATCAACAATGTTATATTCACTCCTTTGGATGAGCTTTAGCATCTCATCCTTGTCTTTTGAAAAGTCGGGATTACTAGATTGACCGACTGGCAGATCAGGAATTTCCGCCTGAAGTTCCTTTTCTTTGTTGGATTCTCCAACCCCTCGGTTGAAGATTCGACCGCTCCGTGTTACACGACTGATGTCTGCAATATTCACGACGGAGGGTAATGCAATTTCCTTTCCATTCTCGATTATTGTTGCACCGTATTTGTAAGGGATTGCCTTAGCTGATTCATACGGTAGTGGCCCCGGTAGATAGATGACTATGGGAACCTTCTGATTTTTCTGACCATCATAAGTAATCTCGATCCGTTCCTGGTTGGGAACTTTAGATTCGTCAAGTAGAGGAATGATGACAAAAACATCCCTGGTCCTATGATGACTAGAGATTGTGACAACATCCTCAACTTGATCGGCAAGGTAGTTCGGTGTCTAGTTGATGGGTCCAGAACCTGGATATGGACGAATTTCTCCATGATCGACCTGACTCTGAAGAGCTGCTCTCACAAGGTAACACCCTTGGTTACTTTCCGAACAGACGCTACAACTGTCATAGTTGTGTGGTGGCACCTGGCCACGCCCACTTTGAATACAATGTAACCTCACTAGGTTACCTTCCATTGATCAGACATCCTGACTTTGACGACGAGTAGGATTCCTGTTATTGATACTAATCTGCTGAGTATCTTCGTCCATATAGATTGGCATCCACCAGTGATTTAACAAGTGCTGAAGTGCCTCCTGGACAAGGGTACAACCTCGATCATTTTCACAACCCGCTTTACAATTTTGATAGTCATGTGACATTAAGAATCCAAGTCGGACCTGCTCAGCATGTAACTCTACCAGGCTGGTATCCATTACGCGGATGTCGAAGATCTGAACCATGTTGATTTGATAGGAGTTCCTATCATGGTAGTCTTGGATCCATCCAAGATCCATCTGACGCTGGAGGGCCTCTTGTATGAAAGAGCATCCCTGTTTGTTTACCGAGCAAATCAGACAGGAACTGTATTCGTGCCGCGGCAGATTATGATACTGGCTTTGCCTTGAGTGCATCGCCACCAAGTTGACATTCATCGCACGGATGTCGTGGTTTTGAATGACGTTGGAATTCGTGTAAACCATGTTAACTCCACGAACTCGGTGCTCTTGGATCCATCCAAGATCCATTTGTTCCTGTAGAGCTGATTGCACTACCGAACATCCTTGGTTATCATTAGAGCAGATATCACACTGGTGATAATTATGAGGTGGCACATGGCCATATCCACTCTGTCTATAATGCATCTTGACCATATTGGTCTTTAACAAGAGTACATCGTGAATTTGATAGACATTGTTAGTCTCTTTCTCAATCAGATTGACTGCAGCTTTCTCGTGTTGAGGCAGCGGGTTCGTAAGAACATTAGGATTCGTATCTTTGAAAGATAAGAGCCCGCTCCTAACAAGCTTTTGCACGTCAGATTTGAAATTGAGACAAGTCTCAATGTTATGCCCTGAACCTCCTTGATGATAAGGGCATGTTTGATCCGCTTTAAACCAAAAAGGCGGATTTTCCGGAACTGAAAGGGGAGACTTAGTCTGAATGTGCCCCTTAGCCAGCAGTAATGGAAACAGCTCTGCGTACGTTACGGGTATAGGATCAAATCCTGGTGGCCGTATTGTACGGTTGTTGTTATATGGAGGACGAGCCTGCTGAAGAGGCTGTTGTGTCCTTTGTTGGTCAGGTTGGCTCTGCGCAACCTGAGGTTGATACATAGGAACAGGCGCGGGGCCGATAGCAGGAGTAACAGCTGCTATTGGCTGATAACGACGCCTTTGCTTTCCGAGAGAGATATTCCCAATATCTTGCTCTTTTTTCTTACGGAGAGCACTACCATATTTTTTAGTACCGCTCGTCGATCCAGTGTCTTTTACCAAACGTCCTTCTCGGACGGCTTCCTCAAGACGTAAGCCCATGCCGACCATTTCGGTGAAATCACTGGGCACACTGGAAACCATTCGGTCATAGTAAAATGAGCTTAAGGTCTTTAAGAAGATTTTTGTCATCTCTTTTTCCTCAAGAGGTGGACAAATTTGAGTGGAAATTTCACGCCACCTTTGAGCATACTCCTTAAAGGTTTCCTTTTCCTTTTGCGACATTGATCTGAGTTGATCTCTGTCGGGTGCCATGTCCAAATTGTATTTGTATTGTTGGACGAAGGCAGTACCAAGATCTCTGAATGTACTGATCGTAGTACGGTTTAAACCCATGTCCCATTTGAGTGCGGCACCGGTTAAACTATCCTGGAAGTAGTGAATCAGCAGGTCCTGATTCCCCGTCTGAGCTGACATCCGCCCAGCGTACATCACCAGATGGCTCTGAGGGCAAGAGTTACCCTTGTATTTTTCAAAGTCGGGCACTTGGAACTTGTGCGGGACTTTCACATTTGGGACCAAGCAGAGGTCTGTGGCGTCCTTTCCAAATAGATCCTGACCGCGAATGGCTTGCAGCTCTTTCTGCATTTCCAAGAACTGTTCCTGGAATTCATCCAATCTGTCAAACATAGTTTCCTTCTTACCAGAAGGTGTCTGTGGAATCTGTCCTTACGGGACAGTGTGCACCACAGGGGGTGGTACCGTGACTACGGCAGTAAGTCTTGGCACCTCCCAAAGTTTGTAACCTTCAGGAGTCTTGAGTATGCCCCTGGCATCTTCGCTTTCCCGAAGTTTGTAACCTTCAGGCCCAGCGGCTTCTGTTGCGATTCCCTGATCTTCAGTGATCGGCGGAACATATCCTTCCGGGATATAGTTAACAGGCATGCCCCAAGGACGATCTTTCGGCATCTGATACCTAGGATCATACTTTTCTATGATGGGCGTTGAGGTGATCTCTTAGATCACAGTTCTTTGTAGCTGAGCTTCTGCCATGGCTTGCATGTCGTTACGAAGCTTTCTCATATCCTCTCTCAGAGCGTCGATCTCTTCTTTCAACTCTCTGTTTTCTTCCTCAAGATCATCCATCTTTTTCTGACGATTGGCCCGAGTATTATACGAATGAGATAGTTTGACTCTAGAATCGAGACACAAACGTGAGATTCGTAGGGAAGAAGAATACACGATGTGAGAATGATGAATGCAATGATTATATTAATTGTTGTTTTTTGGTTTAATCAAAATAAACTTCGACAATTAGATTGCAAATATCAAACAGTGGGGAAACCCTTTTTTATTGAAATTCAAAGGATTACAGAAATGAAAATACAGTAGTTTACAAAGTGCAGAAACAGAAACCTAAACTAATGGGTCCCGAGTCCTCTCTGAGGAGAAACCGGGTGCTGATTCTGGTATCTTCCTTTTCTTTGACCGGGGCGCTTGGGCCGTTGTCGGGTTGTCATTCCTTTGCCAAGTGAAAGGAGTGAGCAAATTCATTTGGTCATCTTGATTCTCTACAGCATGCTGCTCCAAAATTTCAATCAGAGCATCTTTCTCTTTTAGTAGTTGCTGTATTTGGATACACTCTACGTCGAGGGTGCGGTACTTGTTCTTCCAAGATCTTCTTTCCTTTTGAACTTTTTTGAGAGTAACCTGAAGCTTTTCAGTTTCCGTCATGAAGTACATGACAGTTTCCCTTGGTGGAAGAATTCCGTAACGAGGATAAGGCATTTTTAGCTTGAGAGCTCTGGTTTGTACCCAATGGAGATAAGGCTCCATCGAGACACAGTCCGGTTTTCCCAGAGACTCTCGTCCTTTCTTATAAACATGTTTCCAAGCTTGCACTATTTCCATCTTTAGTGCTCTGTCACTTTCTCCTTCTTTAAAGAAAAGACCTTCCAGATGAACACCCAGTGGGATGTGTCTCATCGGGTATCGAAATTGACGAAGAACTAATATCGGATGATAGTTGATTCCTCCTTTAGTTCCTATGAGGGGGACGCTGGGGAAGTTTCCACAACGGTCAATGATTCTGATTCCCTCATAAATCCTATTACACCAATCTATATCGGAATTGGTGAGAGACATCATCTTCTGCGACCAACGTAAGACACTCTTGCAATCCCAAAAAGCAGCAGACTTGGGCAAGTGAGAGATAAACCATTTGTAAAGCAGAGGTACACAGCATGTGATCTCCCCTCCGCTGTACAAATTTCCCAAGTGTACAGAATGATACGCATCTGCGAGCAAAGTCGGCACAGGGTTTCCAATGAGAAAAACCTTAATAGCGTTGATATCGACGAAGTTATTGATGTTGGGAAACAAAAATAACCCGTAGGCGAGCAAGACAAAGATGCTTTCAAAAGCAGTCCTGTTCCCTATACTAGCGAAGTATAGAGCCTTTTTTGTCAAGAACTGGGTTGGCAAACCTTGGATGCCACCCTTAGTGGTCATGTGAGTCCTGACCTCAGACTCGTCCAAATGAATTGCTCTTGCAATGATCTGATTCTTTGGAATTTCTTCCAGTCCAGAAAATGGAGCTCGATCTGTAATGTGTAGATCAATCAGATGAGAATACTCCTCCAGCATTGGTGATAGCTGATAATCCGGGAATGTGAAATAGTGATGAACGCATCCATGATTCCCTCAATCACATGGACTCTTAACAGTGGTAGCAAACCACCGTGCTTGGCTCTGAAAGCCTCTGGGTTAACGATCATCCTTGCTAACCTTCTCAAATCCCCTAGTTTTGGAACCTTGAAGGTATACTGGCGAGTTCTCCTTCTACCGAAATCCATTAGCGTAATCCTCTCCTCTGATATTTGCAATCACAATCTTAGTTTAATTTGAAAAACAGAGAGACTAGAAGAGAAGTTTTTTGAATGTTTTAATGTTTTATTAAATGAATGCATGAATGCAGCACACGAAAACATAGAAAAAACATGGGGTCAAAGGGTCGTTGTCATGAAGTCAAGGCTCTACTCATCCCCAAAGGTTTATACTAGGGTGATTTTTGTACCTGTACTCATTATCATCAGCTCCTCCCAGGAAGGCAGACAACAAGCGGATCTCCAGCGAGTTGTGTGTAATCTTAGAGTAAGTGCTATTCACCGAGAATAGATCACCAGCCTCAAATGAGGGTAGTATCGCGTAACAGCTATTTCCGATAGCTTCCGCACTACGAAAGGGTTTGGCTTTTCTAGGTGTATACTCAATCTTTCCACATACGACATCACCCGCATTCCCATTAGCAGAAAAATAAACACGTATAGCAATTAGGAAAAGCAGTATATATATTTGTCCTAAACATCCTAGACTTATAAAACTATGATTCCTAAGTTCCTGACAGAAATGGGTTCCCCGGCGGAAACCCCAATCTGTGGTATCAACCAAAGAGGTGAAAAGGAGGAAAAAGGAAAAAAAAGTTTTAGAAAGACCCGGCCCCACGGTGGGCGCCATTTTTCTGTAGCGAACGATTTTGGACGCGGTTCTTAAGCGCTGGTCGCTCTCTGCGGTTTGAGCTTAAACTACAGGTCGATTCATTTTTTATCCTATTGTGAGCTGACTAAGGAAGGGAAATAGATGTCTCCAATTAACCATGCTTTGCATACTGAGTTTAAACAGCGGTCTGTTAGGTTACGGATGCTATCAATGTGGGGGGCCTTTGTACTGGTTATTTGTATTTTCGCCAATACGGTTCTCTTTCTTTTTTACCTGGGCAGAAGGTTTCTGGTGGGGAATAAGGATTAGGATGTTAGGACTGATGCTTTTGAATTACTGCTTTTAATTGATGGAGATATGGGATTTGGGTTTTTTGTTGATTGCGCTCGCTAAGATTTTTTCTTTCGATCTTATGCCTACGTATTCCCGTTTACCGAAACAGGGAAATCAGAGCGTTCGTAGTTCCTCCTATTCTATGGGAGGAAATGGGTGTTTTTGGTGTCTTGTTTAAAGCCCAAGACGTGAAGCGAAAGGTGGTTTGTATCTTGTTCAAAGCCCAAGATGTGAAGCTGAAGGGTCTATTTGTGTCTTGTTCAAAGCCCAAGACGTGAAGCTGAAGGACCTCGACTTTAGAGAGAATTTGTCATCTCTAAAGAGGGGGAAGGAGAATTACTTTAACTGGGATACGCGGATCCGAGCAATGCCATAATTTCCGAAGAAAGGGTTTTAACCTGAAGGAGAAGACTTTAACTCAGTGTAGAGCAATGCCATCTTTCCTTAGGAATTTCTCATGCTAAAAGAGGGACAGTGGCATGGATATAGATGATCCAGAGGCTTGCCGCTTACAGCGATTAGATGAAAGGAAAGGAGTTGTTGATGTTTGTGTACTGTGAACGAGGCACAACTTTGATGCTAAAAGGTTGATTGGATCAACCAGTGGTTTTCTTATACAAAGCCTAAGAGGAGGCTAATTTCCGCTAGGAAAATCATTATACAAAGCCTAAGAGGAGGCTATTTTGTGTCTCGTACAAAGCCCGAGAGAGAGGCTAAAAGTTTTTGACCCGACGATAGAGTCTTTGTGTCTCGTACGAAGCCCGAGATAGAGGCTATTGTTTGTTTGACTCTACGAGGGAGTCTTTGTGACTCGTACGAAGCCCGAGATAGAGGCTAAAAGTTTGACTCAACAAGAGAGTCTTTGATACTCAACAAGAGAGTGTTTTTGTATCTCGTACGAAGCCCGAGATGGAGGCTAAAGGTTTGTTTCAGTTGAGTGACAGATCCAATATACTGATTTTAAAAGAGAAAATCAGTTCTTATATGAGCAACACTGTACTCAGGGATTTGATTTGAGGATCAGGGATATTTCCTTTTCTTTGAGGAAACGGGAAATCCAAAGGGTATTGAGACTGTTCGAGTCTGCGGGTTTCCTTCCTATTTAACGAAGGGGGTCACTTGAGAATGTCTTTGAGACTCAAGGAAGTTAGACTGTCCAAGTCTAGAGTTTTTTCTTTTATACTATGCTTTGAGAAACAGTAGTAGACTCTATGAAAGGACTATTCTATGAGGATGACTAGGTTCTGTTCCTATACCTCTAGGAGGTCGTCGGGACAATTTGTACGAAGCCCAAGAGGAGGCTGGAAACTTTTAAGAAGCCGACGGGTCCTTGTACGAAGCCCAAGAGAAGGCTATCATTCCCGAAGGAAGAGATCATTATACGAAGCCTAAGAGGAGGCTGTGAATACTTCTAAGAAGCCGTAGTGTCCTTGAATAATGCCCAAGAGGAGGCCGATGCTTTTAAGAAGCCCGTGGGTCTATCATCTCCTTTCCATTAGGAGAGATAACTCTTTTAAAGATAAAAACCACTGGTAAACGTGCGAGGTTTACTATCCAGTGACTTTTAGCTTTTGAAGAGGGTTCCTTAGTTAAGGTCCAAGATTATGACCGTAGTGGGTACCCAAACCCCGAGACATTCAAGGCAAGCTATCCACAAGGAATAGATCAAGTCAGGAAAGTTCGAGAACTTGGAAGAAACTCAAAGATGCCATTCACGGAGAATACATTCATCTTGGGAAGTAGAGCTTCTTGACGATTCCTAAGGAGGACAGCCGAAGAGAAGACTGTATTTGGTGCTCCTATTGGGGATCTAGGCGTCTATTTCTACGAATAAATGAAACGGCGTCACCTAGTTCTAGACGTAGTTGCCGGGGAAACTCGAAATATCTATACTATTATTACACAGTAGATATGAGTTTATGAAAGGAGACTTACAGTGAGCAGCCCCACAATACAGTTTATAATATGAAAGCAGTAAATGAAAGCGATAACCACTTACTCGGTTGTAGTGCTTCCATGCTGTTTGGTTAGTTGTTCAACAAAGAAAGATTGAAAACAACAGTATATTCAAAATCAAAGGAGAAAGTGCTTTGAAAAAGAAAGATTTGGGGCTTACAGCTCAAGGAGAGGCCCAGGGTTTTATTAGTGAGCACACTGTTTGACTTTGTACAGCGGGACTTATACAAGTGACTGGGGCCCAAAAAGGTTTTTTGTACAAAGGGATGGGTCTTACACTCTCTCAAGAGGCCCAAAAAAGGTTTAAAGAAAAGAGAGGGGCTTATAACACGAGGGTAGGCCCAAATGATTTTTCGTTTAAAAATGGCGATCGCGCCGAGGTTTTCTTTTAACGCAGAGGGACTTATGCAATAAGTGAGGCCCAAAATGTTTTGGTTAAAATGGGGATTGGGTCTTACACTCTAATAGAGGCCCAAAGTGTTTTGAATGGGTCTTATAGCTCAAGGAGAGGCCCAGATGATTTTTTTTATTTTTAAACGGGCGATGATCGTGTCGTTTACTTGTACAGAGGGACTTATACAATGAGTGAGGCCCAAAATGTTTTTGTACAAGGGGGGATGGGTCTTACACTCTTTCAAGAGGCCCAAAAAGTTTTGAAAGTGATTTATGAGGGTTGAATTAATCCAAAACCCTAATTTGTTTTCAAAATGTATTTAATTGAATAAAAATTCAATTAAAATGATCAAAAATTGTTTAACACATGGAAAACAAATTGTGATCTTGGATTAATGCTTCAAAAATTAAGTATTGACCTACAAAATAATTAGAAAGCATTAAAAGTTGCAAAATTAATGTAGAAAAAATATTTAAAATGTCAAAAACAATTAAAATATTAATTCTTTGCAAAAATATCAATTATATGAAATAAATAATATTTTTGGGATTTTTTGTGAAAATAAAATATTTTAACATTTTTGTGAATTATTAAAAAAAGAATCAACTCAAAATCATTAAAACTCAGAGAGAAATTAATTTTTGAATCAATTAAACAAAATCACAAAATTCAAATATTTGAATTTCTAAAAATGGCGCCAAGAACAAGCTGAAGAACACGCGCGTGTTCTTGGTTTCTCAGATTTGCATTTTCTATCCAATCTCCATGAATACGTAATCATATCATGCAATCCACATATCATTATGCTCGTCTCAACCTCACGATCATGTCTATGTACTTTAATTTTATTTAAATTAAACATACAACAAGAAATCACGAAGAGACCTCAAGAACCCTAATTTCTGCATGAAGGCTAGGATTTTTTATACACGATTCAAACAATGCAATTAATTGAGGGAAAACATTCCATGCATGATTATGAACATATGGCCAAATTATTGTGCGAGGAAATATGCATAGATTGAGAGATGACCAAGCATGTGCTTACCTCCAAGCCGTGACAGCAAGTTCAAAGTGATTTTTGATTTGGAGGTGTTACAGATGAGTGGTGATGATCTGAACAGCTTCCCTACACCCTATGGATTGTGTTTGGATGGTTGGACTTGATTGAAATTGGCTGGATCATTTTGTGGTACCTCAGCTGCACTTTGGTTAAAACCTTGAGCAACCAGCTGGTGATTTTGTGAAATTGATGTTTCAGAAGTAATATAAGTGTTTGATCAGCTCATATGTGATGTATGTGAGGTGTGTGAGTGATTGGTTTGATTGGAATTGCTCTCAAACTCAAAACCCGATAGTGACTTGCCTTAGAAGGCAAAATTGGAGTGAAAGAAGAGATTTTGAGGAAAGCATCTGTTAGATGGCTTTGGTGTACTCAAACTGACCACAATTGAGCTTTATTTATAGTAGAGCAAGTTTGTTTTGCAAGGAATAGTGCATGGCAGCTGGTAAGTAGGTTTGGCCAATGTTGGCAAATGAAAATCCAAGTCTCCTCTAGCCATTGACTAGAGGTTAGGGCACAGGGCTTTGGTTCTCTTGGTCTTGGATAAGTCTTGACTGATTTCAGATGAGAATGGCTCAATCCATGCCACCTTGATGGTTTCATTGAATGCATCATTCCAAATTTGAAGTCTTGTCCCTATTTTGGCCATTCTAGGTTCAACATGCTATTTCTTGTTCCATGGACTTTGGAGGCTTGACTCAGTGATTGTCCCCTTTAGATTCAATCCTCTGAGGTGTCCAAGTGGATAGGAGCAATTGAATTTGGCTGATTTTGGCAAATCGACCAAAGTTGCAAATTCTGCCTTGCCTTGACAGATTTCAGCAAGGCAACTTGGCAATGTTGTATCTCATGGTGTAGGTTGAATTTGGCAATGTTCTTGGCCATTTTGGAAAGCTCTTACATGATACAACAACTGTTTGAACAAGTTTGGTTTTGATCTATTTTGATTCCAAGTGAAAAATCCCCCTACATTTGGCAAAAAGTGAGGCAGAATCTGACTTAGTGAAAATTTCACTAAGTGTTGGAAAAAGTGACATTTTCACTTTTCAGCCACTTTGATCACTCCATAACTCAAAATCCTTAATAAATTGGAATGACTTGTAGTTGAAGTTTTTGTAGGTGATAATGAGGGCTACAAATCCATCTTTGGATGAGAAAAAATGGCCTTGTGGTTTAGGAGTTATGGTCCTCCAAAGTTGGTACCTTTGCCACTTTATTTTTAACTTAGAAAAATTTCTAAGTTTTATGGTTACCCCTTTTACAAGTTATCTCACTTTTCTTGATTTTTCTTGATGAATGATGATTCAAATCATACATTAACATCATTTTAGGGTTAAAAATCCATTTTGGTGAAAAATCTCAAAAAGTCAAAGTTGACTTTTGTGCACAGTTGACTTTTTATCAGATGAATTCCAAACTGTGCAATTCTTCAGGAAATCATGTCCTTGACCTAAATCAAACTTGATGGACATGTTCCATGGGTGCCATAGGGTATATTCAATCATGTATTAGGGTTTGGGAGCATGTCTTGGTCAAAAGTCAAAGTTACAGTTGACTTTTCTGTTAAAACCCTAATTGTGGTGCAGATGAAATTGAGACTTGTTGCTCAAGCTTCTTAGATCAATCCATGGTTCCAAATGGATCAATATGGTATATTAGAGACCCTCAAATCATGTCTTGAGGTCTTGGCTCATGGTTTGTCCCAAAAGTCAACTTAGGAGTGAATTAGGTCAAGAAACCCTAATTCCTGATTTTTGATGAATGCATCCCCTGAGGCAAAATTGACTTGATGCATGGGTTCATGAGGTTCCATGAAGTATATTAGGTCATGTTTTGGATCATTGCCTTGTGCCCAGATGAAAATTTCCATCTGGAGGCCCTGGTCGACCAAAACCCTAATTTGGTGACACTGTCGATCTTGAGACTTGATCCACCTAGAAGGGAGCAGCCTTGTGCTTAATCCTTGAAGTGGGAGTACTTTTTGATCCATTGTGGATATTTAAGAGATTAGACAAGTTGAAGATCATGTCATTTCTTGATTGATCCTTTGTCTAAGCACTCAGAGAGGGCTTGAAACCCTAATTTTGAGTGTATTGGATGCTCACCCATCTTTGGGGAGACTGATGAAGCATGATGGTTCATCCACATTGTGATGATGATTTTCACAATGATGGGAAATCTAAGTGGTCAAAATTTGTGGTATTACAAGGTGGTGGGGGAAAGCCTGCACTTAATGGCTCCCCTGATGTTTCTGAAGTTGAGCATGGCTTCAAAACTATCGACATGATCGTCGGGGTCAGCCAGGCCGTTGTAGGTCCCCAATGGTGGGGGTTTCTCCATGCCCACAGGGATTGGGGCGTCCATGATCTCCCATGACAGGGGATTCCTCTGGTTGTCATCGTCACTTCCGACTGGGGATCAGTGGTGTCGACCAGGTCCCTATCGTGGAGGGGAGTTCCTGGAACGGTTCCTCGGCCTCTCTTCGGTGGTCTTGCTCCTCTTGGTAGTCGAGGAGTGCCTGGGTTCCTTCCAAGGCGGGGAACGATGGCGCTTCTGGGAGGTTTCTGGTTGGGTGCACTCCAGGTGCGGCCGACGGCCCTTGCGCACCGGTGAGGGGTCTGAGATTCTTCCGTGGGGTCCTTTGCGGGGAAGGAGAACGGCGAGGTGAAGGTGGACGATGATGTCTTCGCGGGGAAGATCGTCATTCTCGCCCTCGCTCGAGCGCTTCAATTCTGAGATTCTGGTGCATGATCAGCTAGTTGGTCTGGTTGACCAAGGCGAATAGGACCACGATGCTCGGATCTGTATTTGGCGGAGGAGCTGAAAGGCGACTTGCTGGTCGTCCTGCTGGCCGACGTCATATGCCGCGTCTTCGGAGTCTGGGGAGGATGTCCGCCCGTCTCTTATGTCGCCTTCTTCGACATTGAGGGCAGCATCGTCCTCACGGTGGTTTCCGTTCTCGAGTTGCACGAGGACGGTGTCCAGAGCTTTGTTCGCAGACGGGTTGGCCATGTTGGTGATGAACGAGGAATTGCTTTGGTTTATCGTTGAAGGAAAAACGAGGAAACAGGAGTTCCCACAGACGGCGCCACTGATCGTACCTGGATCAGACAGTTAGATAGTGGCCAACAGCGTCGTGAAACCTTCAGCTCCGGTGATGGTGAGACCGGGGGGGGGGGGGGTTTGTACCAGCAAGGTACTCCGACGCTCAAGTCAGGAAAGGTCAAAGAAAAGCAAGTACAAAAAGTAGGTGAGTTTAGCATATAAAGTAACCTGATCCTCTCACTTGAGAGGATATTTATAGAGAGCCCCCAGCATGGGGCCAACGGTTACTTGCACTGGGCTGGACTGCAAGGCCCAACCCAAGCAACTGCCAGGACTTACATGGCGTAGTGAAGACCAGCACGTGGTCTTCGCCCTGGGGTAACGGTCCCGAGATCTCCGGAAGTAGGGCAGACCAATTCTTTCGGAGGTGGGAAGTTACAAGAGAACGTGTCCTCGCAGGGAGGAGCACGTGGTTGTCGAGGAGAGGGGTACCCACCCTGACTCTGAGCTTCTGCACGACGGTGGTGTCTTCCCCGTAGCCGACGAGGAGAAGGCACGAATGTGCTCGGCAATGCTGGAGACGTGATCGGCGTTAACTATTGTATTGGCCTCATTGGGCCTTATCAGTATTGGGCTGGATCTGCCCGACGGTGGGGCTGGTGTTGGCCTAGTCCGAAACACTAAGATTAAAGCTCTTGTATATAAAGGGTGTTATAGTCCTCATTCTATCTTCTCTGGGGTGCTGGGTTCTCATGGGGTTTGTTCGATTGTGGGGTTCCTCGGTTTGGATATGGGTCTATCTTGGACATGTTTGTCAATTTTTGGCTTGAAAGGGGGAGAAAAGTACAAGGGTTGAGTCTGTTCTTGCCGTTGGTTTGCAAGGATGTTGGACAAAATATTTTGACATTCTGACTAAGTTTCAAGTTTCTTCCCATATGTTTAGAGTCATTCTTTCGTGTCTTGTGTTCATAGTTACCCAGGTTGGTGTTTGATTGCTTTAGTGGCAAAATTCTTCCCCCCGGGTGAGGAACTATCGATTCATGGGAAAAGGGAAATGTATCATCAACATGATTGGAGTCGCATCAGTATCCCAATCATAACCGCCACTAAGGGTGAAGAGACGTTAGGAGCACCCTGGGTTTATTGTCCAAATTAAAGTTTTAGCCAAAATTTGTCAAAAGGGGGAGATTGAAAGCTCCTGAGGTTTGATTAAATTTTGGTTTAAACTTAATGAAGAATGCTGCAGAAAAAGATGTCGAAGACAATGTCCTGTTAATTTTATTTTTTATTATTAGATTATTCAGATTGAACCATGTCGATACGCTGTTTGTATATTGATGTGCACGATGCGTGACATTTGCGGTAGTTTGATCCAGTTGCGATGATCGCATTATTTTTGCATTAGCAATATTGTTGGATTTTTGTTTTTACATGTTTTATTTCATTTCCTCTTCGCATTTCATATTGATACATTTAGATCCGCATAATTTTTGGTCCCTCTTGCGATTATCACGTTAAGTGTAGCAAGCTAGTGGTTGTTTTTATCAGTTTATGTACGATGCGCTATATTTATTTATCCTTGTATTTCGATTTTACACGTGTCTGACAGTTTAGTATAGTGACAATCCATTTTTTGTGCTTACCAATTCACGTTTCGATTTGCAATTTTGCGATTTAATTTAATTCTATTATATTGTTGATTTTTGATTCGATTTGCGATGACCGCTTACGCGGTAACAATTTGTTTTTTTTTCAATTTTTGTTAATAATAACGATCCAACATCATTATAATTAGATCCAATTAAATTTCTCTTGGTGGCTTTGCATGCCTTTGCGATCCAATTTGCACCCTTCGTGTTACTATTCGTATACACTAAAACCATTTTCAAAAAAATCAAACAATTCTCGATTTACATCGAGCCACTTTCATACCTTGTAAGTCGGTCATTTATGATCGCCATCAACCTTAGTTATTAGGTTTATTTATTAAATGTTTCAAATAATCACAACGTCTCACATTTAAACCTAGATCAACATCAAAGATTTTCTCAAACAAATTCAAAATACCTCATTATACTAAAACTTTTTTTTTACAAGAATAAAATAAGGGGTTTTGAGTCTTCAATATTTCTCCTCATTTGTTTGGGTGTGAGATGTCTTTCTCGTGTTCAAACAATTATTTCCTTAAAATACTTAATCATATCTTAACATTATTTCCCTAAAGATGAAACTAGGGGAGTGAGGAGTCTTCCATTCTTTTCTTTCAATTGTTTGGGTACAAGATGTCTTTCTCGTGTTCGAACAATTGACATCCATAAAAGATACCAACAAACCGTAGCGCCGAACTACGATTGCTCTGACTTTCTTATTTCACGAGGGAATACATAGGCACAAGGGCCCCAATCCTTGGCGAGCATCCTAATAATAAAATTAACCATTTTCCCTTAAACCCTAATTAAAACCTTTTGCAAACCTTTCACTTTTTATTATTCGAAGAAGGCAATTAAGCATAAGTTAACACTCAAGTCATAAATTAGACTAAGAGGTTCCCATTGAGAACAACAGATGTGAGGGGGTGCTAACACCTTCCCCTCGCGTAACCGGCTCTCGAACCGGATATGGTTACGATGACCATTTTCCATTTTAAAAAGGTTTTCTCGATATTTTCCTATTCCTTCATTGGAATAAATTAAGTTCGGTGGCGACGTTGTACGGACTTTTTTTTTTGCGATACATTTTGCGAAGGATCGTATTTTTTGAGGTACGAAAGATGGCGATTCTGTTGGAGACAAATTGCTCCATGCATGAGAGAGTCAAGCCTAACTTAGGATAATTAGTGATGAGTGTTTAATTAGCTTAGTTGCATTCTTTCTGTTTATTTATGCTCTTCTTGTTAATTTTTTGCTTCCTATTACTTGATTATATAATTATATGTTTATCTATACTGCTATTATTATTGTGATGTTATTGGGCCTCTTGATCATGGGCTTTGTGAGATAGGATCTATACCCGATCTTGAGAAAAAACATAAGTTTAGGATGATGGTTGTGTAGTAGAGACTTGCAAGGAGTCTTCCTCGTGAGGACGATATGAAAACTCTGCTTAGAGTAGATTCCCTTGGAAATGTTATTGTTTTAATGAACCTTCATCACGACGATAATGTTTTCAGGCCTGAATTGTTAACTCTAAGGACCTTTAACCCGTTCTATTCACGGTGGTTGTGTAGTGTTAACCTACGAGACCTTTGGGCTCGTTGGGCTAATACGAAATCCCCAATTAGATGAGATCCCTTAAACATATTAATAGTTGATAGTAATGGGTTCAACCTCGATCTATGACTCTGAGAACCCTGTTTTAGAAACCTTGTGTCGATGGTTGTGTAGTAGAAATCTACGAGGTGCCTTCCTCGTGGGAAGACATGAAAACCTCACCTAGAAAAGATCATTTTAAGGATATTATTGTCTGATGAACCTTCGTCGTGGAAATAATGTCTGTGAGAAGGATCCATAATTCTAGGCACCTACCTGTTTAGAGCCTACACATGGGGTTCTTTTGGTCGGTGATGTCGATCACCTACCCATTTTAGAGCCCACCTGTGGGTTTCCTTAATTAGATACTAGTCATTTACCTGGTGTTCTGATTTACCTAGGAGTAAGATGTACCTGATTTGTATGCATGGCATCTCATTTTCATATCATTGTATTCATTTTTGCATACATTCATGTTACCCAGAAGCTCATTGCCATCCGTTCTTATCTTCAGATTTGTTGATTTACCGTCACGTTAATTCCTCAACACAAGTACAAAACTAGAACCAACGTCAAACGAAGAATGGCTGATCAAGAACAACATAATGAAAGAGTCAGGGAAGACATTGATGATTTGAAAAGCAATGTGAGTAAGATCATGGAGATGCTACAAGCCTTGACTGCTAGGGACGCTCAACCTCAGAAGACTGTCATCTTTGAAGTCAATGGTTTCGTTGTTGACCCTGTGTCTTTGAGGCCAGCTACTACATGGCCAGAATTTGGATTACCACCAAATTATTCCCCACCTTTTGCTACTACTCCAATGATTATCCCATATGTACCGCCAGTAGTCCAAGCTCTAATGTTCACTGAACCTCCGCCTGTAGTGCATACTTCTACTCAAGTTGCTTATGAGAATCCTCCTCTTGTGTACCATTCTGCTGATCACCAATCTGAAGGTCAAGGAGAAGTGGGATATATTGAGGAAGTAAGAGAGAAATGGCAGACTTTGGAGAAGAGGATAAGAGTTGTGGAAGGAAATGATGTCTTTAGTGCTGCCATAATGGACATGTGCTTAGTTTCAGACTTGGTTATGTCTGCCAAATTCAAAATTCCAGATTTCGAAAAGTACAAGGGGCATACCTGTCCAAGAAGCCACTTGGTGATGTACTACCGCAAGATGGCTGCATATACCAACAATAACAAACTGCTCATTCATTATTTCTAAGACAGCTTAAGTGGAGCATCAATGAAATGGTATATGGGACTTGAAAAGAGTCATATCCAAAGATGGAAAGACTTGGCTCATGCTTTCTTGAAGTAATACAAGTACAATCTGGACATGGCACCAGATCGCCATCAATTGCAGAAGATGTACCAGAAGGAGAATGAGTCCTTCAAAGAGTATGCTCATCGCTGGAGAGAGCTAGCTGCCCAGGTGGAACCACCATTAGCAGAGAAAGAACTGACTGGATTGTTTATGGACATTCTTCAACCTTTATTTTGGGAAAAAATGATAGGAAGTGTATCATTTGGTTTTGTTGACCTAGTCACTATTGAAGAAAAACTAGAAGAAGGTATCAAGAATGGAAAGATTGCCAATGCTAAAGCCTCTAGTGGTGCAAGAAAGTCCTATAAGAACTTTCAAAAAAAGAAGAAGGGCAAAACACATGCTGTTACAGATGAATGAAGACCTTATAGAAGGCAACAACACTATGGTCAACCATATGTAGCTGTAATTGCTCCTGTGGCTAGTGCTCCACCAGCTCGAGCTCCTCCACAACAGAATCCTGGCCAGAATCAAAATTATACTGCTAGGAATAAGACTCAATTTGACCCTATTCCCATGACATATACCGAGGTGTATCCTTACTTGGTCCAGAAAGGTTTGATCACAACTAGGTCTCTACCTCCTCCTCCGGATCCTCTTCCACCTGGGTTTAGGTTCGACCTCTATTGCGCATTCCACGAGGAAGCTGCAGGTCATGATCTAGAATGTTGTTTTGCATTAAAGGCTAGAGTACAAGACCTGGTCAGAGAAGATATTTTAACCTTCACAAAGAGAACTCATAATGTTGACAACAATCTTATGCCAAAGCAGAATGGGTGAAGACTGGGTCAGAGCATGACAAGTTAATTCCCAAAGCTGGTGGATCAGGTAGGAAAGCTCATCCTTGTTGCTGATTAGTCACTAGGCCTTATTTTTCTTTCTGTTTGCAATTTATTTGCTTGTATTTAGTTTATTTGATTTCAAACTTATTTGTCTTTGAATGGTAATATTAATGAAATGAGTGTTGCATGTTTTGAATTAATTTATTCTCTTTCATATTTGTGCATATTTACGCTTTCCTTTCTCAAAATTAAAAAAAAATACCAATGTTTCTCTCAATCATCTTTTTTTATCAAACTATTGCTTAAGAAAAGATTGGAGGGAGAATGACGAAAACAAAATACCCAAATTACTGATCGGTATGCTTTTAAATAAAAACTTTACTGATGATGTAAGGCGTTGTTTAAATTCCCAAACACTAGAGAAATAAGGAAGTTAATCCCTCGTCAACCCCTTTGAGCCTAGAAGTTAGTGATTCTTTCTGTACAGGAAAACACGTATGTCATACCCTATTTTTTAACCCTAAGATCCCACCTCTTTAGGTCACTCATACACGCATAACTAACCGAGTTTTGTTGCTTTGCCTTATTTGTTTTTTGTTCACCAATGAATTAGGGTTTGCTCCCAGAGGCCTCAAGGGATTGGCCAGTCAAGTTTTGAGGGAATCATCAATCAAGAAAGTCCTCACACTCCTAGGAGGCTCATTCCCATCAAATGACAAGCACAAGATGGCCTCACATTGAGCTTCTCAGAGGGTCATTAGCACCTAATCAAGAATTAGGGTTTCTTCAAGTCAAAGTCAGTTGCACCTTTGGATTTTGGTCGAAAGTTGGACACAAACCCTAGGACATGATCTAAGGCTCATCAAGGTATCCATGAAGTCCACTTGAAGTATCCAAATAACCCAAAAGATTGTTGCTTATTGAAAATCAAGGGTTGGAGATTCATATGTTCAAGGAAGTCAATTGTGCCTCTAAAAGTCAAACTTGGGATTCTGTGGTCAACCATGAGCATACCATAGCATCTTGAGTGTTGTTATGAGTTTGGACCAAGGAAAATCAAGAAGAAGCATAAAATCAAGAGATTTGAAGAGTTATGGTTTTGGAAGAGAAGTTTCTAAGTGTGAAAATTCCAACTTTTAGCCATCTTGCAACATCCATAACTTCTTCATTCTTGATCCAAATGGAGCAAATTAGCTATCAAATTGAAGAGGACATCATGTACTACAAGTTTGGAGAAGGAAAAATGTTCAAGAGATCCATGGATTTCAAGATATAGAGGCCTAAAGTTGAGAAAAACAAAGATTTGAAGAGGACACCATGTACTACAAGTTAGGTTATTTCCCTTAGGATAGCTTCCCTTAGGATGTTCACCTTAGATAACTTACAGTTAGTCTCCCCTTTCCTCCTATGAGAGAATTAGACATGGGTCATCCCTAGTTGAGATGTAATTCTCCTACCCCATGACATATTTGAGAAAGATGTTGATTTCTTTTCCGCTTAAGAGAGGTATGTGGCATACTCGTCGATCTTATCTCTGAGTCAGCGCTATTCTCTTAATGTGAAACAAAGATCCTCTTTCCGTGTGTTTGTGGTGGTTTAAGTTGAGTATTCTCCTTAAGATGACAACTTGTCTCTTCTCCTAAACCAACTAACAAACTTTGTTTACCCTTTTTGAGGGGAACTACGAATGCTCTGATTCTTTTTAGTCAAGATACGTAGGCACGATATGCGATGTCTTGGAGAGCATATTTAGTGTATCTACCCCCTAGGTCTTTACCTCAGCACATTTCCTTTAACAAGCAAACAATAGCATAACACAACACAAATAAGAGGTTCCTGTAGAGTACTACAGATACTTAGGATGCTAACATCTTCCCTAGGTATAACCAACCCTGAACCTTAGATCTTTTGCATTATTTTACATTGCAATTAGGGTTTTCGATCTTTACCCTTTCCTTTGGATAAATCAAAGTTCAGTGGTGAATTATGATTTTTGATTCAAGTTAATCAATAGCTTGACATCCGATTCTCACCGCAACAGAAATGGCAACTTCACTAGGGGAGACTCAAGAGGGTTAAGCCCACCTTGTTTGTATTTGTGCTTGTTATATGTTTACTTGCTTGTATATCTGTATATTTGTGAATATCTGTATATAGCTGTCTGTGCTTGGGTTTTCTGTATGCAAGGTGTTTACTTTGAGTGGTGAGGATATGTTCTATATCCGAACTTGAGTGCACCTATGATAGGAATGTGGTATATTCAAGGAGATTTTGAGGGAGTCGATTCCCAAAAAAAGTTGACTTGAGAAACCACCACTCAGTGGAGGCCCTCTTGGGAGTAGTCGTGTTGAACGAGTAATTCGTGAAAATATTACTACTTTCAACCTAGGAACCCGTGACACTGATGACCATTAGTCACCTTTTAACCTCACTTGGCCTCTTAGGATGTAGTGCGATGGCTATGAGGGAGTAGTCCCAAAATAGTCTATACGCGATACTACACTCGGACGAGACTCTCTTGAGAGTATTATTGACTACCGAGTAATTTGGGAAATCGATAATATCCGAAAGATGGGTTGTTGACTCTGGGAGCTTCTTAGAACCCTGTTCTACAAATCATGAACCCATAGTACACACCTCTTGGGATGGGTAGACCTTGTCTCCATGCTCGTGACCTATGAACCTAGGTCTTTTGTCTGTGTATTCGTAAATATGTGTATATGTGAATCTGTGTTTGTTTGTGTTTGTGCATTCATGCATTCATGAGCATTCATTTCATAAAAGTTTCATGGAACTTAGCCTTTGTTTGTAAACATCATAGAGTTATCATGGACAGTGAAAGGAAGAACACCTCGAAGTATACTTACAAGAGTCCTAACTTGGATGACTTAAGGAGATTGGGGACATTGTTGACAGATCCAGAAGGATTCAAGAGCAGATATGGGAAGTTGTTGTCTTTATTGAAGATGAAGATGGATAAGGGGCTCCTTTCCACCCTATTTCAGTTCTACGATCCAGTTTACCACTGATTTACATTTCCTGATTACCAGCTTGTACCTACACTTAAAGAATACTCATACCTAGTTGGTTTACCTATTCTTGACAAGTATCATTTTCCTATCTTCGAGAAAGACCCCAAGGAGCAAGATATTGCTAAGGCCACGCATTTGGGATTGATTGATATTCAAAACAATATGACTACCAAAGGAGGGGTTTTTGGATTGACTGCAGAGTTTATGGTTGGGAAAGCCCAGTACTATGCCAACCATTTGAGCATGGATGCATTCGAGGCCATCTTTGCCTTGCTCATCTATGGTATCTTTCTGTTCCCTAGCTTTGAAGACTTTGTAGACCTCAATGCTATCAAAATCTTCCTAAAGAGGAATCTTATGCTTACGTTGCTAGCTGATGCCTACCATTCTGTTCATCTGAGGAATTTCCACAATGGAGGTATGATCACTTGTTGTGTTCCTTTGTTATACAAGTGGTTTATTTCACATATTCCTAAGGCTAAAACGTTTTGGCATCCTAAGAAAGGTTGGTGGTCACAGAAGGTCATGGCTCTTACCCATTCTGACATTGATTGGTACAACCGTGTCTACGATGTGGTGATGATTACCGACAGTTGCAGAGATTTTTGGAATGTACCTCTTCTTGGCACCAAGGGAGGGATTAACTATAACCCGGTCCTAGCTCGTCGACAGTTGGGATATCCTTTGAAGGACAAACCCCTCGGTGTTCATGTGGAAGGTATCTTTTTCAAGGAGGATGGAGATCACATGGAGCTAAAGGATAAGATCTTGAATGCTTGGGATAACAAGCACAAGAAGGGTAAAAAGGACATAGGAAAGCCTAATTGTGTCTCTTTGGAACTCTATCTCCAATGGGTTCAAAAAAGGGCTATCGAGCTGAAGATGCCCTATTCTCGACAAGAGCCAATGGTCGTGAAGGAGGAACCTACCTTAATCTTTATGTCTGAAGCGGAGGAGTTAAGGATCGCTTTGAACAAAGCCCAACAAACAGGGGATGCTTGGAAGCATAAGTACCAAGTGGTTGTCGAGGAGAATGCAGAACTCCAAAAGCAACTATAGGCGAAGAATGAAGAAGTACTTTCTTGCAAGAAGAGGAAAGCACAAGAAGATCAGTGTACCTCTAGCCCTCAATCAACTCCATGGAAGCTGATCATTGATAAGCTCATTAAGGAAAAGGCTCAGATGGAAGAAGAGATCAAGAAACTCAACACGAGGTTGTTAGGAAAATCTCCTTAGGTCCTTTTTGTTAGCTTTTATTTAGATTTTTGTTTAATACTCTTGTGATATGTACTGACTTTTTGTAATCCATTTTGTCATTAATTAGAATGAGTCTTTGGTATCTCTTGATGTTTACAAATAGCCGAGTTCCATGAAACTTTTTGCATTGCATTTTGCATCTTTTGCTAACCCTGTCAAGGAACTGAAAACCTATTTTGCAGACATTGTAAGATGGATTTAGGAAAGAAGGGAACTTGGATGTACACCTTCAAGGCTCCTAATATCAAACAATTAAGGGAACTAGGAGGGTTGGTCGAGGATTCTTTGGCTTTTTCAAAGAAATATGGAAGGATTCTCCCACTGTTGAAGCTTCAAAGGGTTGGTGGACTACTAGAGACGCTCGTCTAACTCTACGATCCCATATACCATTGTTTCACGTTCCCCGATTACCAGTTGATGCCTACTTTGGAGGAATACTCCACTCTAATAGGCCTATCTGTCAACTCCCAACCTCCGTTCTCTAGAGTAAAAGGTGAACTCAGTGAGAGGGATATAGCTAAAGCGACGCGCCTAAGGTTGTCTGATGTTCGAACTCACATGACTATCAAAGGATGACTCTCTGGTTTGCCTGCCTAGTTCTTGTTTGAGAAGGCTCAGTATCTCGCTGATATGAAGAACACTTAGGTTTTTGAGTCCACTTTCGCATTGTTGGCTTATAGGTTATTCTTGTTTCCCAATATCGACGACTTCGTCGACATCAATGCCATCAAGATCTTTATACTCAAGAATCTGGTCCCTACTCTGTTGGCCGATGTCTATCATGTCATTCACTCGAAGATTCTGTGAGGGGAAGGTCAGATCACGTGCTGCATTGCTCTCCTCTATAGGTGGTTTATTTCGCACCTACCGAGGTCTGCAACCTTTTGGGATGTGAAGGATAGTTCAATATGGTCCAAGAAACTCACGACGCTCACTCACTCAGATATCGAGTGGCACGATCCCATATATGGGGGGATTGTTATGATCCATAGCTGTAGGGACTTGTCCAATGTGCCTCTTCTTGGCACAAAGGGATGCATCAGTTACAACCCTGTTCTCGCCCGTCGTCAACTCAGTCATCCAATGAATGAAGAACCCGACCCTATCAACCTGACAAGACTTTTCCTTGAAGAGGGGGAAATCCCTGAGCTTAAATCCAGAATCGTGTACGCTTGGCGTTGCGTAAATAAGTAAGGAATGACCGCGCTAGGGCATCATGATTGTACTGTCTCAGAAGCTTACTTGATGTGGGCACGTGAATTAGCACTCACGTTGAGGATGCCCTATCCTCATCATAAGCCTCTTGTGATCAACACAAGTGAAGAGTTGAAGATGAAGATGACATTGGAAAAGTTGACTCTCGACAAAGCAAGGATGCAGGAACAGATTGACAAGCTCGTAAAGGAACTCCATGGAGAAGAAGGGCCTTTGTCAGATGGATTAGACTCTTAGTTCCTTTTATTTTGTTTCCTTGTGCTCAACTTCTTATGTAATGGACCTTGGAGGTGTACCGTTTATTTTGTAAAACTTTCAAGTTAATTAATGAAATGAGTTGTTTGGATTATTTCAAAATATATTCTCAATATCTACAATGTTTGCAAAAACACTTTTGAGTTCCTTGATTCATCTTTGCATTGCGCATTTGCATACATCATTTGCATTGCATCTTTTTCATTTCAGGTTCTTACCCTTGCTCCTTCCACTTGACAAACTGAATCACCGATATAACACCCGAGCTGGTCATCAGAAAAGGATGAATCAACTAGAGCAAGAGAACAGAGCACTCTGTGAAGAGGTTACAACTTTGAAAGAGAGTTTGGAAAGGCTTAATGGAATGATGGAAGCACTGGAGACTGCTTAGAATCAGTGGTCACAGAATTTGCAAGAGAATATCCCAAGAACTGTGATCTCCAAGGTTGTCTCCGCGTCGATCCTAGTGGCGCCCGTCAGTGAACCGCAATATAGTATGCCTCCTGGTTTTCCGTGGGCAATGCCTCATAATTTCATTCCAGCTGGCTATCGTCCACCGATTTCTGAAGTTTCGGCCGTAATTGCTGTGATGACTGTGTCACTGCCTATGGTGAATACTGTTCCTTACCACCTAGAAGAGCCTGTGTTCCACACTGAGCCAAGTGAGAGTGTTGGATTTGATGAGAGAATGGATGAGTTCCAAGATAAGTTCTTGGAAATGCAGAAGGAATTCAAAGCCCTCCGAGGGAAGGATTTATTTGGAAAAAATGCTTCTGATCTTTGCCTAGTCCCGAATGTCAAGGTTCCTCCTAAATTTAAGGTTCCGGATTTCGAGAAGTATAAGGGTAACTCTTGTCCTCAGAGCCATCTTATCATGTACGCCCGTAAAATGTCAACTCAGACAGACAATTATCAGCTGCTTATCCACTATTTCCAGGATAGTCTGACCGATGCAGCTCTCAAATGGTATATGGGGCTGGATAGTTTGAAGATCCATACCTTCAATGATCTATTTGATGCTTTTAATAAACAATACAAATACAATGTTGACATGGCACCTGATAGAGATCAATTGAAGGCCATGACTCAAAATGAGAGGGAAATTTTCAAGGAGTACGCCCAACGTTTAGGCGAGGTGGCTGCTCAAATCGCACCGCCCCTAGAGGAAAAAGAAATGACTAAGATCTTCTTGAAGACTCTAAGTCCATTTTTCTACAAGAGAATGGTGGTCAGCGTGTCTAGTGACTTTAGTGAAATGGTAAATATGGGGATGCGCCTAGAAGAAGGAATTCATGAAGGTAGACTGACAAAGGAAACTGGTATTTCTAACAATGTGAAGAAGCATGGAAGTAGATTTGTAAAGAAGAAGGAACAGAAGGTGAGTGCCATACACCATAGTCGACCCAGAAGGAGAAATCAGCGACATCAACAATCACAACATGCTACAGTAGTGGCACCAGTTATCAATACTCCTATCTATCAGCCATAGTTCGCACAGTCGTATCAACCAGTTCAACCAATTCAACAACAACAACAACGTTATCAAAATTAACAGCCTTTACAACAGGCTCGACCACCATTTAACAACCAGAACCATGCAAAGAGAAGGCCAGACTTTGATCCCATTCCAATGTCCTATGCCGATCTGATCCCACCTTTGCTGCAAAAGGTGCATATCCAGACCAAGTCTCCTCCAAAGGTACCTAAAGATCTCCCTTTTTGGTATAAATCTGTTCAGTTTTGTCTATACCACCAAGGTGGGCCCGGACATAACATTGAAAATTGTATTGGGTTAAAGGTAGATGTTCAGAGATTGGTTAAATGTGGAATTCTAACTTTCAAAGACTATAACCCTAATGTACAAGTTAATCCTCTCCCACCGCATGGATTTACCAGTGTTAACATGGTGCATGGGTCCTCTAACAAGAATGATGTGTTTGATGTCAGATATATTCAAGGATCTTTAGTAAAGATGCATGAAGGTTTATCCAAGATGTTTTCCTTTGACCATGAGGGTCATGATTATGCTATATGTCATGTTTGTTATATTAATCCTCGAGGATATGGGCTCGTAAGGAGCAATATTCAAGATTTGTTGGATCGAAAGGCTATTACAATCACCTATGATGGAGATCTTGTTGATGAGAATGAGAATGAGGGTGAAGAGGTTTTGGTGATAGTGCCTCATTTCAAGGAAGTGGAACACATTGAGATAGTTTATGACAGCAGGAAATATTCTCCAACTCCTCTGGTCATTAATATTAATGGAACGACTCCTTATGCTACCAACGAGGCAGTCCCTTACAAGTACAATGCCACTATGCTGAAAAATAGGAGAGAGGTGCCTTTGCCTGTTATGTCGTTAGTGGTCAGTATTGTTGATATCAGTAGAGTGACTAGGAGCAGTCGTGTTTTCTCTGCAACACCTCCGAAGAATAAAGAAATTTCTGTCGAGCAGCTAGTTGTGAATGATTCAACTTTGGGTCATTCCAGTGGGGTTGATTCTTCCTCTAAAACTGATGAATTTTTGAAGATGATCAAAAGAAGCGAGTATAAGATTGTAGGTCAACTTCTGCAGACCCCTTCCAAGATCTCTGTGCTACAACTATTGATGCGTTCTGAAGCCCACAAAGAGGCCCTAAAGAATGTTCTTGAGCAAGCCTATGACAATCATAATGTGACCGTCGACCAATTTGATGGGATCATAGGCAACATCACTTCGTGTAATAATCTCAGTTTCGGTGAAGAAGAGCTCCCAGAGAAGGGGAGGAAACACAACATGGCGTTGCACATTTCAATGAACTGTATGAAGGATGCATTATCTAGTGTGCTGGTTGACACTGGATCGTCATTAAATGTGATGCCGAAAACAACTCTTGCAAGATTATTGTTGCGGTGAGAATCGGATAACATGCTATTAATTAACTTGCATCGCAAAACTTTTAAATTCACCACCGAGCTTTGATTTATCCAAAGGAAATGGTAAAGATCGAAACAACCCTAAGTGCACTATGTAGGAACACAACTCAGAGATCTAAGGTTCGGGGGTTGGTTATACCTAGGGAAGGTGTTAGCATCCTAAGTATCTGTAGTACTCTACAGGAACCTCTTGTTAGTATTTGTGTTATATGTTAAAGTTTCTTGCTAAGGAAAAGTGCTAAGGTAAAGACCTAGGGGTATATACACTAAGTTTGCTCGCCAAGACATCGCATCTCGTGCCTACATATCCTGACGGGAATGGAATCAGAGCATTCGTAGTTCCCCTAGCTAAGGGGTAAAAGGGTGTAAAAAGAAAATATGGAATCTGAGAAGGCATCAGATGTAAAGGTAAAAAAAAGGTGGAATCCGAGAAGGCATCGGATGTAAGGTAAAAAAGGGAAAAAGAAAAAGGTAGAAAAAGGAAAAGGTGGCTCGCTAGGATCTTGCAATCCTATGCCTACGTATTCTCAAGATGAACTTGAGAAATCAGAGCATCCGTAGTTCCCCCAACGGGGGTGAAAAACTCTTTACTGTGGTCAAGGTTCCAAAGGAAAGTAGGGTCTGACGGCAAGACACCTACGCGGAGTGCGGTGACTCCAAACCTAAGGCTAGGTTAAAAAGGGTAGGCAAGTCTCGATCGCGTGGCTGCGTGAGATAAGGGAATGATGGACAAGGTTATCCTAAATGACATGGCAGTCAACTGGATGGAATCCTTTCCTTTGGAATGAAGTATAAGAAACAGAGGGACATGGAGGAAAAACCTTGGGTATCGAGAAGAGAATGTACAACAACATATATACAGTAAGCATCAAGAATCAAAATAGAAATGAATATCAGGGATTAATGAAAGTATGAAAATAAATATGAAAATGGTAAGGTAAACAGGGATTAACTGAAATAACTAATAACAGTAGAAATTAATTAAAACTAAATAAATAAGTAAATTAATTCTCACTTAAAATAATTAATTTCTAAACTAATCCTAATCCTAAATAAAAATTAACTAACTTAATCTAGTTTATTAAACTAGTTTCTAACCTACATTTAAACTAATGTCTAGTTCTAGAAAAATTAATGCCTAATTCTAAATTCTTAATTCTAAAATATAAATATCCTAAGATTAAAACTAAAATGATTAAACCCTAATTATCTTAAAATCTGACTAAACAAAATTCCTAAAAACTAACTAAGCTATAATAAAACTTAATCCTAAAATAAAATGCTCAAGAAAAAAAACAATAAGGTTTAAAAGAGATGGGCCATGAAATATCCAGCCCAAAGGGGCGCTCCATGCCAAGTTGGGTCAGGTTATTGGGATATGGCTTATGGAGCGGGTTTGTGATAAAACAAAGGAAACCTAGAATAAATTAAACGGTCATTCCCTTCTTCATCGTTCCACATGAGAGGTTCAAAATATTTTACCAATTCTGAAAACAAGCCACACGTATCTTCAATCAAAAATAGAAGAAAGCAAAAATCGAAATAAAACACACAACCTTGTTCCTGCTTTATTTTTTAGTGAATTGCTCGTTCTCTCTCCGTTTTGATCTTCTCAGTCTCTCATCTCTGTGATTTGGTTTTGTGATTCCACCTTTTGTTCACTCTTCTTCTCTTGTCTCTGCTTCACGCTTTGTCTCGCGCGACTCTTTGTCGGTTTTGTGAGCTTTTTAGTGGTGGCTTATAGTTTTGAAGGGATGACGGTGAGTATTATGGTGGTGGAGCTTGAATGGTGGTTAGTTGAAGTAGAGTGGTGAAAATTGATTATGTTTGGTCAGAACTTTGATACAGTGGTGATGAAGTTTGAGTTGCCGTTATGGAGTTTTGAAGAGGCTTGTCTGTTATTTTGTATTTTTGAGAAATTGATGGTGGTTTTATGAGATTGATGGTTATGGTGGATGTTAGATTGGAGGCGGAAGGGAGTTGTTCTGTTGGTTTTATGAACAGAAGGGTTTTTGAAGATGGAAAGGAACGGAGAAGGAGGTTGAATTTGAAGATGGAAGGGGTTAGCCGAGTTGTTTTAGGTTTGAAGGAAGAAGATGGTGAATTTGTTCCAAGGTTTTTCTGGTTTGTTTTTTCAATTCCTCCCCTCTTTTCCGATTTCTCTCCCTCTTTTTAACTCTGAAAACATGTCTTCTTTTGAATTTCAAAATTGTAACGTTGTTGATAGGTCTTTTTCAAGTGCAAGATTTGGTCAAGGCATTTCACGGCTATGTCAAGTATTATTGCAGAAATTACCATTACCATCTTGATGTATAATCTGTTTTGGTGCATTATTCTGTGTATGCAGCATTGTGCCAGTGTAGCAGTAGAGCTTGGTCATTACTGGTACGGTTGGGCTTAGGGAGGAAAAGTAGAATCCATTTTAGTGCAAGCTCTGTGGTTTGGCAGCAGACTAGGTTTTTGGCATTTGGTGTATGGATTTTTTTTTGTGATTTTTATAAGACTAATTGAATTAACTAAATTAAAAATAAATTAAAATAATCTACATGAAGATAAAACTATAATTATAATTAAGATTAAAATAAAAATGAAAATAAACCAGATTAATAAACTTAAACTAATTAAAATATAATTAGACTAAAAATAAAAAAGGAATTAGAATTAAAATAAGTTAAATATTACACTAAAAATAATCCATATTAAAAACTAAATTTAACGTAAAGTATATAAAAAAAGAAAAAAGATAAATTTAAATACTAAATCAATTCTAACTAAATTTAATATAAATATTTAATTAAAGTAAAAAAAATTAAGATCAAGAATGACAATGAGATTAAAAATGCATGACTACGATGTTTAACTGAAAATGCGAAAAGACCGATTTAAAATGATATGAAAAGATCAGAGGATATGAGGGTAAAATTTGGGGTACAACAGTTGCCCCTATTTAAATAGTTTCACTGGACGACACGAGAGACGGAAATCCTCGAGAGATCAAGGTGAAAGGTATTTAAATATAGCAAACCGAAAATTTTGCCCTTAGATGGAATGCAGATGCTAAGGACAGCTAACAGACATGCGAATGCAGACATGCCATGAATTTCTAATATGATGATAATGATAGAATGATAAATGCAGAATGCAGAAAAACGAAAGCAGACAGGGACAAAGTCCACACAATGAGCAATCACTCACTGGGGATGACAACAACACTGGGGAAGCTGAAACAAAACCGGGGAATACATGATACAAGCAAACGTCAGAGGTATTCAGAAAAGCATTGAATAAACTCTGGGAAACAAACTGATAACAGAGACATTCAGAAAAGCATTGAATGAACTCCAGGAAGCATAGCATCGAATAAACTCCGGTACACATCCAGAAAAGCATTGGATGGAGAATGGAAACAGACTTGAAAACATTCAGTAGCCGTTAACCAAAGTCAGAAACAAATTGAAGACATCTAGAAGAGCATTAGATGAAGACAAGAATTCTGAAGATACATCCGAAACATTTAGAAGAGCATTAAATGTACGGGAAAAGGGTTTTGAAGACATATCTGAAAGAGCATCAGATAACCGACATTATATCTGGAAGAACATCAGATAAACAAGGTCATATCCGGAAGAGCATCAGATAGACACAAAAAATGCTCTGGAAAAACATTAGGAGCAAAAGACTCAATCTGGAAGAACATCGGAAAGAGAAAGGCACATCCGAAAAAGCGTCAGATGGCTAAAGCAATATCATTCCTGAAAAGCATCAGAATAAACAAAGCGAATATCTGGAAAAATATTAGATAGGTTTTGGAAGAACATCATAACAAAAGACTCAATCTGGAAAAACATCAGAAAGAGAGACACATCCGGAAGAGCATCAGATGGTAAAAGCAATGTCATTCCGGAAAAGCATAAGAATAACAATATGAAATATCTGGAAAAACATCAGATAAGTTCTGGAAGAACATCAGAACAAAAGACTCAATCTGGAAAAACATCAGAAAGAGAGACACATCCGGAAAAGCATCAGATGGCAAAAAGCAACGTCATTCCGGAAAAGCATCAGAATAACAAAGGGTTATCTGGGAAAACATCAGATAGGTTCTAGAAGAACATCAGACCAAAAGACTCAATCTGGAAAAACATCAGAATAAGACACATCTAGAAAAACATCAGACGGTAAAGGAGAAGAAATTATGGAAACTCATTGGGGAGTGAAACAAAATCTGGAAGGGTATTAGAATATAATGGAAATATCTGGAAACACATCAGATATGTTCTGGAAAAACATCAGAACAAAATACTCAATCTGGAAAAACATCAGAAAGAGAGACACATCTGGAAAAGCATCAGATGGTAAAAGCAATGAAATTCTGGAAAGGCATCAGAATAACAAAGGGTTATATCTAGAAAAACATCAGATAACACAAAGAGAGAGTTCTGGGAAAACGTCAGAACAGAAGACTCGATCTGGTAAAACATCAGAGGAGACAAATATATATGACATCCAAGAATAGCATTGGATACAAAAGAGGAACCGACATATCTGTTTGGTAGGTGCCATGTGAGTTGGACTTTGACCACAAGGTAAGACGTGGATAACGACACGACTTATGGTTAATGCAAATGAGTGCAAATAAGGATGACACACTCATGCTATGCATATGGTATAAGAATTATGTAGATAATATATTATCAAATGCAAATGCAGATGCAAATGCTGACGACACAGCACGACTCTTTGGGAAGACAAGACTAAAAGACTGATTCCTCTACACGGAGATCACTGCCATTCTGCTTGGGAACTAGAGATGCTATTGCTGAACACATCTCTGCCACACTGGTAAATTGTATCCAAATTGATGATCCTTATAGGAAGGATAAAGCGTTGCTTGGGGGTTCTTCAGGTAAACTTCCCCAGACTAGCTGACTATTGTAGGTGAGCTGATCACTGCTTCAGCTTGATTGATTTTGGAAATGATCGTTTCATGGTGCTCTTAGAAAGCTTGCCCCAGTCTGAGTCTTGAAAATGATTGTTTTACTGTACACTGGGAAAGCTTGCCCCAGCCTAAGTCTTGCAAAATCTTCTGTATAAACCAATTCTAAGAAGTCGCCATTAAACCACAAATCTTGAACTGATTCTCAACAGGATATGGAAGGAACTTGCCCCTGAATGGATCACCGACCAAGTTTCTCAAATGTTTGAAAATTCCTTAAGAAGAGGCTAGTTTGCAAACAAAAGTATTTGTACAAACATGGTAAATGCAAAGTTCATGCAACTTTTGAAATCAAAATCATTTTGAAAGAGGTGCAAAGTATATGAGTCATTGGTCAGAACACGGTGGTTCAAGACATTAAAGTGAAAAGTTTAAGCAAAAGGGTGTAATGCCCAAAATAGATGATCTGCAAAGATCTTTTGGAGTCAGTTTACGCAACCTTGTTGTAGTATGCTTTCAAAATAACCTCGCTTCAATTAGGTCTTTTGAGGGTTATAACGTGGCTTGGTTCACGGTTTAAGAAACAAAGGATAAAGTCTCAAAGTTTATTTGTGACCCACCCAATCTACGTGATGAACTTTAGTCCTATGCTCAGTTAACTCAAACCATGCACTCAAATTCCCATGAGTTAGGAATTGCACTGATGATAGCGATAATGGTTCAAAATTCAATGGATTTGAGATGGCGATCACTGCTTCCTTACAACTTTTGGTTGTCATACAAGCTTGTTCTTTCTTCTTTTTTTTTTGTTGTTGTTGTATAAAGTAAGGTCTTGAGCTTCCTACCTTTCTTAGCTTTTGCCTCGAAGTGGACTCAGCTCATTCTTTGGGTAAGGATTTCTTGACGACCCTTCTTCATTTATCACTTTGGGAACAACTATTCATTTAATTAGGAAGAGTTGAAAGGTTGTGAACGCCTGGCTTAATGATTACGGCGAACCATCATTGGCGTTTTACTTGAAAGACATCTTCGACACTTGTTTGCTGTGTGCGAAGGAAAACTTGTGAATGTAACCTTTTGTTGAAAGGCGTCTTGAATGCTACTCTTGTATTTGAATGCACAATCAAGTTAACTGAGAACTACCCAGCCCCAGCTTAAGATTGCGGGTTTTTATTTGTACAGAAAAGAAACTCCTACTTCTAGGCTCGAAGGGGTTAAAGAGGGGTTATCTTCCTTATGTCTCCAGTGTTTGGGGAATTGAAACAATGCCTTACATCGTCAGCAAAGTTTTGATTTAAAAGCATACCACCAGCAATTATGAGTATTTTGTTTTCATCATCCTCCCTCCAATCTTTGCATAATCAAAAGGAAAGTGGACAAGAGAATTTTTTTTTTCATGAAAGAGGAAGCATTAAGAAGTGAATAGCAAATATAAATGAATTGAATCAAAAAGTTGCAAATGCTTATTTCATTAATATGAAAGCACAAACATAATTTGGAAGCAAACAACCAGTACAAAATAAGGAAAATGCAAACAATAAGAAACAAGGCCTAGTGAATAATCAGAAACAAATATGAGTTATCCTATCTGAAACACTGGCTTTTAGGAAGATATCATGCTGAAGTCGACTGAAGCTTCACTTGGTGTGATCTGGCAGCATTGTGTTCATAGAGAGAGTTCTCGAAAGTAGCTCGAGTAGTCTAGGCTGAAGTCGACTGAAGCTTCACTTGTCGCGTCTGGCAGATAATTGTTCTTGACATTCTGCGTCTGAAATTTGCTCTAGTCCGGTATCGGTGTCGAGGAATCAGCTTGACGACTCACAGACAATACTGGAAGATAGAGACAGCTGGCAATGATTAACTAGACGAACAGACACATGCAATGAAACATGCAAAGATGCAAATGATATGCAATGCAATGCAAACAGGATGCAAAACACATGCAACAAGATTAAGAGTTCGAGATCACATCATGTAGTCTGGGTAAAGAACCAACCACGGGGTGTGTACTAGGGTTACTGTATCCATAGAACAGGGTTCTAAGAAGTTCCCATAGTCAACAACCCATCTTTCAGATTTTATCGACTTCCCGAATGACTCGGTAATCAATAAAATTCTCAAGAGAATCTTGTCTGAGTGTAGTATCACGTGACAACCATTTCAGAAATAGACTCCCTCATGGTCACCGCACTACATCCTAAGAGGCCAAGTGGGGTTAAAGGTAACTAAGGTTCTCAGTTTTGACAGCACCTATGTCGAGAGTAGCACGTTTTCACGAATAGACTCGCTCAACATGACTAAACTCTCAAGAGGGCCTAAACTGAGTGATGGTATCTCAAGTCAACTTTTTCAGGAATCGACTCCCTCAAAGCCTCCTTGAATATACCATCGTCCTATAATAAGTGTACGCTCAAGTCCGGGTATAGGACTTATCTCACCACTCAATAGTAGTAACCCTGCACACAGAAAAAGCCCAAGCACAACAGGTATATACAGATATACAAAATATACAAGCAAACAAACATATAAATAACACAGACAAACAAGATAGGCTTAACCCTCTACATTTGATTCCCCAGTGAAGTCGCCATTTTCTGTTGCGGTGAGAATCGGATAACAAGCTATTAATTAACTTGTTTCGCAAAACTTTGAAATTCACCACCGAGCTTTGATTTATCCAAAGGAAAGGGTAACAATCGAAAAAACCCTAAGTGCGCTATGTAGGAACACAGCTCAGAGATCTAAGGTTCGGAGGTTGGTTATACCTAGGGAAGGTGTTAGCATCCTAAGTATCTGTAGTACTCTACAGGAACCTCTTGTTAGTATTTGTGATATATGTTAAAGTTTCTTGCTAAGTAAAAGTGCTAAGGTAAAGACCTAGGGGTATATACACTAAGTTTGCTCGCCAAGACATCGCATCTCGTGCCTACGTATCCTGATGGGAATGGAATCAGAGCATTCGTAGTTCCCCTAGCTAAGGGGTAAAAGGGTGTAAAAAGAAAATGTGGAATCTGAGAAGGCATCAGATGTAAAGGTAAAAAAAAAGGTGGAATCCTAGAAGGCATCGGATGTAAGGTAAAAAAGGTAAAAAGAAAAAGGTAGAAAAAGGAAAAGGTGGCTCGCTAGGATCTTGCAATCCTATGCCTACGTATTCTCAAGATGAACTTGAGAAATCAGAGCGTCCGTAGTTCCCCTCAACGGGGGTGAAGAACTCTTGACTGTGGTCAAGGTTCCAAAGGAAAGTAGGGTCTGACGGCAAGACACCTACGCGGAGTGCGGCGACTCCAAACCTAAGGCTAGGTTAAAAAGGGAAGGCAAGTCTCGATCGCGTGGCTGCGTGAGATAAGGGAATGATGAACAAGGTTATCCTAAATGACATGACAGTCAACTGGGTGGGATCCTTTCCTTTGGAATGAAGTATAAGAAACAGAGGGACATGGAGGAAAAACCTCAGGTATCGAGAAGAGAATGTACAACAACATATATACAGTAAGCATCAAGAATCAAAATAGAAATGAATATCAGGGATTAATGAAAGTATGAAAATAAATATGAAAATGGTAAAGTAAACAGGGATTAACTGAAATAACTAATAACAGTAGAAATTAATTAAAACTAAATAATAAGTAAATTAATTCTCACTTAAAATAATTAATTTCTAAACTAATCCTAATCCTAAATAAAAATTAACTAACTTAATCTAGTTTATTAAACTAGTTTCTAACCTACATTTAAACTAATGTCTAGTTCTAGAAAAATTAATGCCTAATTCTAAATTCTTAATTCTAAAATATAAATATCCTAAGATTAAAACTAAAATGATTAAACCCTAATTATCTTAAAATCTGACTAAACAAAATTCCTAAAAACTAACTAAGCTATAATAAAACTTAATCCTAAAATAAAATGCTCAAGTAAAAAAAAACAATAAGGTTTAAAAGAGATGGGCCATGAAATATCCAGCCCAAAGGGGGCGCTCCATGCCAAGTTGGGTCGGGTTATTGGGATATGGCTTATGGAGCGGGTTTTTGATAAAGCAAAGGAAACCTAGAATAAATTAAACGGCAATTCCCTTCTTCATCGTTCCACAGGAGAGGTTCAAAACATTTTACCGATTCTGAAAACAAGCCACGCGTATCTTCAATAAAAAATAGAAGAAAGCAAAAATCGAAATAAAACACACAACCTTGTTCCTGCTTTCTTTTTTTAGTGAATTGCTCGTTCTCTCTCCGTTTCGATCTTCTCGGTCTCTCCTCTCTGTGATTTGGTTTTGTGATTCTGCCTTTTGTTCACTCTTCTTCTCTTGTCTCTGCTTCTCACTTTGTCTCGCGCGACTCTTTGTCGGTTTCGTGAGCTTTTTGGTGGTGGCTTATAGTTTTGAAGGGATGACGGTGAGTATTATAGTGGTGGAGCTTGAATGGTGGTTAGTTGAAGTAGAGTGGTGAAAATTGATTATGTTTGGTCAGAACTTTGATACAGTGGTGATGAAGTTTGAGTTGCCGTTATGGAGTTTTGAAGAGGCTTGTCTGTTATTTTGTATTTTTGAGAAATTGATAGTGGTTTTATGAGATTGATGGTTATGGTGGATGTTAGATTGGAGGCGAAAGGGAGTTGTTCTGTTGGTTTTATGAACAGAAGGGTTTTTAAAGGTGGAAAGGAACGGAGAAGGAGGTTGAATTTGAAGATGGAAGGGGTTAGCCGAGTTGTTTTAGGTTTGAAGGAAGAAGATGGAGAATTTGTTCCAAGGTTTTCCTGGTTTATTTTTTCTATTCCTCCCCTCTTTTCCGATTTCTCTCCCTCTTTTTAACTCTAAAAACATGTCTTCTTTTGAATTTCAAAATTGTAACGTTGTTGATAGGTCTTTTTCAAGTGCAGGATTTGGTCAAGGCATTTCACGGCTATGTCAAGTATTATTGCAGAAATTACCATTACTATCTTGATGTATGATCTGTTTTTGTGCATTATTCTGTGTATGCAGCATTGTGCCAGTGTGCAGAGTTTGGTCATTGTCTTGGGAGTTTTGGAGTGTAGCAGTAGAGCTTGGTCATTACTGGTACGGTTGGGCTTAGGGAGGAAAAGTAGAATCCATTTTAGTGCAAGCTCTGTGGTTTGGCAGCAGACTAGGTTTTTGGCATTTGGTGTATGGATTTTTTTTTGTGATTTTATAAGACTAATTGAATTAACTAAATTAAAAATAAATTAAAATAATCTACATGAAGATAAAACTAATTATAATTAAGATTGAAATAAAAATGAAAATAAACTAGATTAATAAACTTAAACTAATTAAAATATAATTAGACTAAACATAAAAAAAGAATTAGAATTAAAATAAGTTAAATATTACACTAAAAATAATCCATATTAAAAACTAAATTTAACGTAAAGTATATAAAAAAAGAAAAAAGCTAAATTGAAATACTAAATCAATTCTAACTAAATTTAATATAAATATTTAATTAAAGTAAAAAAAAATTAAGATCAAGAATGACAATGAGATTAAAAATGCATGACTACAATGTTTAACTGAAAATGCGAAAATACCGATTTAAAATGATATGAAAAGATCAGAGGATCTGAGGGTAAAATTTAGGGTACAACAATTATCATACCAAGGAGCGCCTATGAGGCCTAGCGGTGTTATTGTCAAGGCTTTCGATGGGTCAAGGAAGACTGTCATTGGTGAGGTTGACTTACATATGACCATCGGGCCTCATATCTTTCAAATTACTTTCCAGTTCATGGACATTCGTGCCGCTTACAGTTACCTGCTAGGTAGGCCATGAATACATGAAGCGAGAGCAGTTACATCTACACTGCATCAAAAACTGAAATTTGTTAGTGAAAGGAAGCTGGTCACAGTCTATGGAGAGAAGGCTCTGGTGGGGAGTCATCTTTCTTCTTTTTCATATATTGATGTTGATGAGGAAATAGGAACTCAGTTCCAAGCTCTTTCAATTGATGATGATAGTAACAAGAAGAGCGGGGTTTCTATTTCATCCATCAAGGATGCACAACGCGTCATGGAAAGTGGTTCCCAAGAAGGGTGGGGGCAAGTGTTATCATTGCCTAGAAACAAAAAGAAAGAGGGTCCCGGTTTTTCAGGTGTCAGCTCCAACAAGCCTGCTACAGGAAACATGATTATTCCCCCCATTGAGGATGTTTTTCATAGTGGAGGAGTTATTCATCCATCAAGAGTCAATGCTATAACTGAAGAAGATGACTCTGAAGGTAACATACCATACGGCTCTGAAAGTGATTCTATCCCTACTGAGGATTGGGAGCCTTATTTGGAGGATCCTGGATATGGGTCTGAGATTGAAGATGCCTATGTTCCTTTTTATTCTCCTGGACCAAGATTCAAGGGACCTGAATATGAAGCTTGTGCCATCCTCGAAGACAAGTCCGACAAAGATTAGCCCAACTTTGTGACGCATGGAGTGGTCGCTAAAAACTGGAGTTCTGTTAACATTCATATTGTTGTCCATTTTCAAAGTAATTGTCTTTTGCTTTTTTTAGCTCTTCGCTCTTCCCAAGGTGAAAGAGTTGTTGTGTCGGCTTACTTTTCATATTTCCCTTTGCTTTGCCCAGGCAAAGGTGATTTTATGTTAGGGCTTTTGTTTAACAAACTACTATCATCAATAAAATTGTCATTTTGTGATTCCATTTTATCTGTTTTACTCTTTTGCTTTTCTGGAAAAACGATAATCATAAAAAACCATTTTCATCACTTTGCATGTTTTGTGCACACACTTGCACTTTCATAAAATCTAAAATAGCCAAATCACATGTGCAGATTATTGCACGAACAAACCATCAAAAACAATGACCCAATGCCTTCTCCAAACTTTTAGTTTCATGTGTTCGAAGTAGAAGAGGAAAAAGAAGAGATTCCCAAGGAAATATCTCGATTTCTTGAGAATGAAGATAGAGCCATTCAGCCTTACAAAGAGCCCATAGAAGTCATTAATTTGGGTACAATCGAAGATCATAAGGAAGTGAAAATTAGAGCTTTACTTGCGTCTAATGTGAAAGAAAGACTGATTGGATTGCTTAAACAATATGTTGATGTGTTTGCGTGGTCGTACCAAGATATGCCTGGTCTCAACACCTCTATAGTGGAGCATCGTTTGCCTTTGAAGCCAAAATGTCCTCCACTCAAACAAAAGCTCTGAAAAACTCGCCCTGACATGGCCTTGAAAATTAAAGAAGAGGTGCAAAATCAAATTGATGCAGGTTTCCTCGTTACATCTGAGTATCCACAGTGGTTAGCCAATATTGTGCATGTTCCAAAGAAGGACGGCAAAGTTCGTATGTGTGCTGATTACTAAGACTTGGATAAATCCAGTCTGAAGGATGACTTTCCCCTGCCACACATTAAGGTGCTGGTAGATAGCACTACTAAATACAAGGTATTCTCTTTTATGGGTGGTTTTCAGGTTACAACCAAATAAGAATTGCTCCCGAAGACATGGAGATGACATCGTTCATTACACCTTGGGGCACCTTCTGCTACAGAGTTATACCGTTTAGTTTAAAAAATGTTGGAGCAACATATCAAAGGGCCATGAATACCCTTTTCACGATACGATGCACAAATAAATCGAGTTGTATGTGGATGACATGATAGCCAAGTCAAGACTGAAGAAGACCATGTTGAGTATTTGTTGAAGTTGTTTCATTAGTTGAGGAAATATCAGCTCCATTTGAATCCTAACAAATGTACGTTTGGTGTTCGCTCAGGCAAACTCTTAGGTTTCATTGTTAGCCAGAGAGGAATTAAGGTGGATCCTGACAAGGTTAAGGCTATACAAGAAATGCCAGCTCCCGCTACTGAAAAGTAGGTCAAAGGTTCTTAGGACGGTTGAATTACATCTCTCGATTTATCTTAAATATGGCAGCCACTTGTGGACCCATTTTTAAGCTTCTTAGAAAGGACCAAGACTGTGTTTGGACTGATGATTGTCAGAAAGCATTTGACAGTATCAAGGAGTACCTTCTAAATCCTCCTATCTTGATCCCTCCGATTGAAGGTAAACCCTTGATCATGTATTTGACCGTCTTGGAAGACTCCATTGGATGCGTACTCGACCAACAAGAGGAGACAAGAAAGAAAGAGCACGATATTTACTATTTGAGTAAGAAGTTTAATGACTGTGAATCTAGATACTCAATGCTCGAGTAGACTTGTTGTGCTTTAGCAAGGGCGGCCCGACGTTTGCGTCAGTACATGCTAAATCATACCACTTGGTTGATTTCTAAGATGGACGCGATCAAGTACATTTTTGAAAAGCCCGCTCTGACAAGAAGAATAACCAGATGGCAGATGTTACTGTCAGAATATGATATTGAATACCATGCTCAGAAGGCCATTAAAGAGAGTGCCTTGGCTGACCATTTAGCTCATCAGCCTGTTGAGGATGATCAATCTGTTCATGATGACTTTCCTGATGAAGATGTTATGTATCTGAAAATGAAAGACTATGAAGAGACTTTTCCAGCCGAAGGACCCGAGCCTGACTCTCAGTGGGGTTTAATCTTTGATGGTGTTGCCAATGCCTATGGAAAAGGGATTGGGGGCAATTATTGTAACACCTCATGGATCCCACATCCCATTTATTTCCAGACTAACTTTCTCATGTACAAATAATGAGGTTGAGTATGAAGTGTGCATCATGGGCCTTGAAGAGGCGATGGATTTGAGAATCAAGAACCTGCATGTGTACGGTGATTTCGCTTTAATGATTAATCAAATTAAAGGAGAATGGGAAACTCGCCAAGATCATTTGATTCCTTACAGAGATTATGCGAGGAGACTGCTCCCTTTCTTTAACAAAGTGGAATTCTATCACATTCCTCGTGACGAGAATAGGATGGATGATGCTTTGGCAACCTTGGCTTCTATGATTGTGGTGAACAGTTGGAATGACTGTCCCAACATTCATGTTATGCGTCTCGACATGCATGCTTATGTGTTTGCAATAGAGGAAGCCAATGGTGGTAAACCTTGGTATCATGACATTGAGATGTTTCTCAGAAGACAAGAATACCCGGTTGGGGCATCCAATAAGGATAAGAAGACATCGAGAAGATTGGATGGTAATTTCTTTTTGAATAATGATGTGCTTTACAAAAGGAATTTTGACATGGTCCTGCTGAGATGTGTTAATAAGAGAGAGGCAGACATGTTGATGACTGAAATTCATGAAGGTTCATTTGGCACTCATGCCAATGGACTTGCTATGGCAAAGAAACTCTTGAGCGTAGGTTACTATTGGATCACAATGGAATCTGATTGTTACAAGTTTCCTAAGAAGTGCCACAAGTGCCAAATCTATGCCGATAAGATTCATATACCGCCAACTCTTCTCCATGTTATCTCGTCTTTGTGGCCGTTCTCCATGTGGGGCATTGACATGATTAGCATGATAGAGTCAAAAGCTTCTAATGGACATCGCTTTATCTTAGTGGAAATTAATTACTTCACCAAGTGGGTTGAAGTAGCATCGTATGCGAATGTCACCAGACAAGTAGTGGTCAGATTTATCAAGAATCAACTCATCTGCCGTTATGGTGTGCCAAGAAAAATCATCACTAATAATGGGTCAAATTTGAATAACAAAATGATGAAGGAGCTGTGTGAGGAGTTCAAGATCAAACATCATAATTTTTCTCCTTACCGACCGAAGATGAATGGGGTTGTCGAGGCGGCAAACAAGAACATAAAGAAGATCATTCAGAAGATGGTTGTGACCTACAAGGACTGGCATGAAATGTTCCTGTTTGCTTTGCATGGCTACCGTACTTCAATAACCACATCAACAGGGGCAACTCTCTTTTCACTTTTTTATGGTATGGAAGCTGTACTCCCAGTAGAAGTCGAGATTCCTTCCATGCGAGTTCTGATGGAGGCGAAACTCTCATAGGCTGAATGGTGTCAAAGCCGATATGACCGACTGAATTTAATTGAAGAGAAAAGGATGACGATTTATGCCATGATCAGTTATACACATAGGGGATGAAGAAATCTTTTGACAAAGAAAGTTTGACCTCGGGAATTCAGAGAAGGTGACCTTGTGCTTAACAAAATCCAATCCTTCCTCACTAATTCTAGGGGCAAGTGGGCTCTTAACTATGATGGTTTGTATGTTGTTAAGAAGGTCTTCTCAGGGGGTGCTTTGATGTTAGCAACTATGAATGGGGAGGAAATCACTCATCCTGTGAATACTGATGCAGTCAAAAAGTACTATGCCTAAAAGATAAAAGAACAACTCGCTAAGCTAAAAACCCGAAAGGGTGGCTTAGGCAAAAATGAGCGTCTCAGCGGGTTAAAAACCCAAAAGGGCGGTCCAGGAAAAAGTTAGAGACACAAATAGAAAGAAATCATCCCGCTAGGTTGAAAATCTAAAAAGGCAATCTAGGCAAGAGTTAAGGATCCGACTAGCTCACTGCATCAGATCAGATTGCATCATCGGAAGCCTTCTCTTTCACCAGATTCATCAGTCAGATCATCGAAAGCTGAGTGCATAGGAAATTCAGAGTGGTTTAGGAGGATAGTGGACATTGTTTTGATGTAACCTTTTCCATCATTTACCATTTTTTCCAACTTTGTAATGATCCATGGAGTCGCGCCGTTTGCCGACTACCAGTCAATAAATAAAATTGAGCCTTTTCCATTTATTGGCAATCTCTATGTTTATTCTTATTCTGCAAAATGTTTTTTATTTTGATAGCAGTTTTCAAAACAATTTTAAATCTTTTTAAAATGCGTGTGTATTTTACTTTGATTTATGGACATGAAAGGGACATTAATAGTCTTTCCAAAGATGGGAGATCTTGAAATACAGAGCTACGTTGTCCTATGACTCTCTTCACCCATAGCCCCAAAGAATTTTACTTCGAGTGGTGTGATGATTCCCCAGTAAGTGGCTACTTCAAATGGTCATGACAATTCCCTGGTGAATCTATATTTCAAGCAATTATGGCATGATTGATGTAAGATCGCCCTAATTGTTGACCTAAGAATTCTCCAGTAAATCTCATTGATCCCAACTTATCCCTAGTGAAGTGAATATCATTCCACTCCTCAGTGGATTTCTTACCACTTCAACCTTCCCCAGCAAAATGGATGTTTATTTCATCCCCATGGAGTCTTAGCTCTGATGTCTGCGGCTGCTACTTTGTGCCAAGCTTCCCCGTTGAGATGGATATTTATTTTATCCCCCATGAGGCCTTAGCTCTGGCATCTCTAATTACAACTTCCTTTCAGATTGCTTCAGTTCACAGTGGATATTTATTTTATCCCCCAGGAAGTCTCTCCAGTCATGAGTTTGATTCCTTCCCCTATGGATCTTTCTCATCTTCAACAGAGTCACCAGATTCATCTTGACGATCCCCTATGTGAAGTCATGATGTTCATCCCCAGGTGGAGTACTCTCTTTCCCCTAGAGACTAGAAGCCTTGAAGCAGGATTTTGGTCCCAGATGTGGTTTTCTATTCACCCCCAGTGATGTTCTTATATTGTGAAGATTGACCGAGTATCCGTGTCGAGATGTTTATTTCATCTCCAGTTTACCTCTTTTTGTTTGTTTTGTTAGCATAAACATAACATGGCATACATTTATTCATATAGATACATGGCATCTGTGCATTTTGTATTTTGTGATGTTATTTGTTTATTTGTTTGCTGAGCTGTTCACTTTGGATGTGTTTATCCCCAAGTGATTGGGTTTGCCTTCTCCCTCCAAGTAGAGTCGTCAGCCCTAAGCAAAAAGAGCACATCTTTTCCAGTTTTCCCACTGAGTTTGATCCTCGTGGAAGATGGTTGTTTTAGTTTTCTTTTCCATTTTCGGATAAAGATAAACCCCTGTTGAGTTCGTTCCTCAATGGATAGAGTCTTGCTTGACCGTTTATTTTCAGTTATTGCCTAAATTGAACTTTGGTCTATGACAATCACAATTATAAGTCTCTTTAGGCTGTTAAGCCTAGATCGAGCATGCATTTATTTTGCACTTTGTCTCCCCGGGAAGCATCTCCTTTGAAGATCACCATTGAAGACAAAAATCCCATTCTCCAGCAGTGTTGTTATGACATCTTCTTGGAATTGGTATCCAGACAACAAGTGGCATCCTCTTTATTTGAGCATCTTGTTTTGTTCTCGGGTTTTCTATTTGGATGGCGAATGACAGTCTCTCTTCAAGATAGTTTGTCTATCCCCAACAAATTATCAAGATTGCCAACTTGTTCTCCATCAAATAGTATCTCTCCGGAAATCCGTCAGAGAAGTTTGTTGAAGAATTTACAAGTGTTTCTCCTTATTTGAGAATTACTGTTACAATGATTTTATTTGCTCCAATGCGATCTTCAAGCCACAGCAATATCACTCCTCAGTGATTCTACTATTCATTTGCTTCCATCAAATGGCATCTCTCCGAGAAGTTTGGTGAAGATTCAGATGATCCTTCTCTTTATTTGAGAAGACATGTTTACAAGTCAACCGGTTTGCATCTCCTTTGAAGATCCCCGATGAAACTTCCAAATCTCTAATAAGTTATGGATTCCCTCCGAAGTCATAAATCTCCAGTGAAGTTCCAATCCCCTGTGAAGATACTCTCCCATAAGTATTCATTTTCCCAGGAAGAAACTGAGACCAGTCCGTGGCTTATGACCCGGTACGAGGGGAGGTTTATTTACCCTTTTTAAGTTGAAAGAACTTGATTAAAGAAGAAACTGAGACCAGTCCGTGGCTTAAGACCTGAGACGATGGGAGGTTTATTTACCATTTTCAAGTTGAAAGAGCTTGATTAAAGAAGAAACTGAGACCAGTCCGTGGCTTATGACCCGTTAAGAGGGGAGGTTTATTTTACCCTTTTCAAGTTGAAAGAGCTTGATTAAAGAAGAAACTGAGACCAGTTTGTGGCTTATGACCCGGTACAAGGGGAGGTTTATTTACCCTTTTCAAGTTAAGAGCTTGATTAAAGAAGAAACTGAGACCAGTTTGTGGCTTATGACCCGGTACGAGGGGAGGTTTGTTTACCCTTTTCAAGTTGAATGCTTGATTAAAGAAGAAACTGAGACCAATCCATGGCTTATGACCCGGTACGAGGGGAGGTTTAATTTACCCTTTTCAAGTTGAAAAAGCTTAATTAAAGAAGAAACTGAGACCAGTCTGTGGCTTATGACCCAGTACGAGGGGAGTTTTAGTTACCCTTTTCAAGTTGAAAGAGCTTGATTAAAGAAGAAACTGAGACCAGTTTGTGGCTTATGACCCGGTACGAGGGGAGGTTTATTTACCCCGTTGAAAGAGCTTGATTAAAGAAGAAACTGAGACCAGCCTGTGGCTTATGACCCGAGACGAGGGGAGGTTTATTATTTCTACAAATGTATTATCCCATCATCACAACTGAATTTATTTTTTTCTCCTGGAGGTTACTTCTTTGGACTACCCTGTGATTGTCAGTTGGTAGTCTTTTCCCCAGTGGAGTTGAGTCTTATCCCCAGTAGTAGTTAGTTGATTCTTCCCTGTGAAGTTGTTAACCTTTCCCCAGTGGAGTTGTAACTTTTTCCCAATGCACCTGTCCCCTTGTGGCATCTTTTCCACCATAGATCCTTGTTTTGCATATCATAGCATATCATATTGTACCATATCACATGCATTTGGTGGTATCTTAGGGCAAAAAATTATGCATGTTTGTATTTAAGTCTCTCATATCGCGTCGAGACGAAGATCTCAATCCTCATATCTCCAGATAGAAGAAACTTAAATTGGGGCATCTGTCACACCCTAATTTTTAACCCTAAGATCCCACCTCTTTAGGTCACTCATACATGCATAACTAACCAAGTTTTGTTACTTTGCCTTGTTTGTTTTTTGTTCACCAATGAATTAGGGTTTGCTCCCAAAGGCCTCAAGGGATTGGTCAGTCAAGTTTTGAGGGCATCATCAATCGAGCAAGTCCTCACACTCCTAGGAGGCTTATTCCCATCAAATGACAAGTACAAGATGGCCTCACATTGAGTTCCTCAGAAGGTCATTAGCACCTAATCAAGAATTAGGGTTTCTTCAAGTCAAAGTCAGACGCACCTTTGGATTTTGGTCAAACGTTGGAGACAAACCCTAGGACATGATATAAGGCTCATCAAGGCATCCATGAAGTCCACTTGAAGTATCTAAATAGCCCAAAAGATTGTTGCTGATTGAAAATCAAGGGTTGGAGATTCATCTGTTCAAGGAAGTCAACTGTGCCTCTAAAAGTCAAACTTGGGATTTTGAGGTCAACCATGAGCATTCCATATCATCTTGAGTGTTGTTATGAGTTTGGACCAAGGAAAATCAAGAAGAAGCCTAAAATCAAGAGATTTGAAGAGTTAGGGTTTTGGAAGAGAAGTTTCTAAGTGTGAAAATTCCAACTTTTAGCCATCTTGCAACATCCATAACTTCTTCATTCTTGATCCAAATGGAGCAAACTAGCTATCAAATTGAATAGGACACCATGTACTACAATTTTGGAGAAGGACAAATGTTCAAGAGATCCATGGATTTCAAGATATGGAGGCCTAAAGTTGAGAAAAACAAAGATTTGAAGTTTTGTACGTAGAATTATTTTCTAAGTATGGAATCTCAACATGAAGGATGGTTTTTCAAAGCATTCTTTCACGATGATCCAAGTTGAATTTCAATTTTCCCCAAGCATGAAAGTTATAGAGTGTTATTCTAGCTTTCTTTTGAGTACTATAACTCCTCCATTAGATGAATAGAGCTCGAGTTATGAAGTCATCAAGATAGGGTTTTCACTTGTCAAGTTTTTGGCATCTTTGTGGACCAATCTTACAAGGGATCTTTCACCATGATACGAGCCTCATTTCAATTTTCTTTGAAAGTCAAAGTTGTAGAGCTCATTTCAAGCTTTCCATCCATTACAAGAACTTGTCATTTGGACGAATATACATCAAGTTATGGTGTCTCAAAGATAGTGTCACAAGTATGCCATCTTCCATAACTTAGAATTTTTCTAAGTTTCTTCTTGATAACCTTGTTGGATATGATTCCAAGGCCATTTTTCATCACTTCCCAAGGCTTGTTTCATCTTGATTTTCAAATGAAGTTTGCTCTATGATCCATAAACTTTACATTGAACCAAAAATCTCTTGATTTGAAGCCAATTTGAGTGAGTTATGGATCATCAAAGTGAGCATCATGAATTCTTGTAGATTGCACACTTTATGTCACATTGGCCATGCAATAGTTCAAGTTTCATGCAGAACTTAAATTCCTCACATTTCATGCGCAAAAGGAGTTGCTTTGTCATGTAAAACACTATCCCAAAGTTTACCTCATCTAGCTAAACATGCCTTTGTGCTTTTTGCCACAATTTGAAATCTTTCACTAAAAATGCAAACTTGGTAAATGGCTCAGCAAAATCTCTTCCACCAAGCCTGATCTGAACACTTGCAGCACCCTACATAACATGCCAAATACCTCACCAACCATACCATGCGTACAAGCCATGTTCTCCCCCCATTTCCACTTTTTTTTCAAATTTTCACCACAAAGTTTAACCTCAGTAACATTTGTTGTTACCACACAGGACCTTCATATATAAACTAAGAACAAACCTTAGCTTCACTCTCAGCATTCTACATCCGCATACCACTCAAACACTTTCTTCCCTTCAAAACCTGTTCTCCTTCGTATTCCATTTTTCTGGATCTCTTCTTCCATTTCCTAGCCTTAGTCACCTTTCTCAAAGTTCCTAAAAGGTAAAGAAGGGTTTTGAAGGCATTTTGCACGTAAGGACTGATACTATAAAAAGCTCCACTTGGTAAACTTCTCACTTTTGGTTTCTTCTCATTTTTAGATTCATAAAATGCTTTAGGGATGTTCATGCATTGCATCTGGAAGTCCTCCAAGCGAGGCATTGGTTGATCATTTGACTATTTGATATTTGTAAAGTTCATTTTCAGTTCTGAATACATGGCTTGTTGTTTGATTTTCGTGGTGTTTAAGTTGTTGTCTATTAAACCTAAGGCCATGGTTGTGTTCTACGCATGAAGATCTTCTTTTTTTGTTTTTATTTCATTCGATTTAATGGCTTGTGGAGAGATATATTAGGGATCGAAAGTGGTGTAATGTCACTGAGTTAGGGTTTATTTGCTGGTCTTGTGTCGTTAAGAGGTTGAAGACGAAGTTGTCAGCACCTCATTGGTCATGGTCTTCAATGACTATCCTCCTTCTCTCTGCCATGCATTCCTTTATTTATTTATCATTTTGTTTTTTTTTTATATGAAAGTGAAAATAGTTGGAGATGTGTGATTGGTTGAATATTCTTTGTCTTTTAGTAACTTAAGTGACCTTGCCTAATGGATATGAGGTCACATAGCATTTGTGACACTCAGAATAAATTGAAAAAACAAAATGAAATGTTTGCTTGGTTTGGATTGAAAGCGCAGTGGGCTTGGCATCTTTTCCTATTCGCACCACCACCATTTAGCACATCAGCGCATTGTAACAAAGTCCCTACTGTTTTGGGCTTTACCCATGCACCTCTCTTGTTCTTGTTTCTCTTTTATTTTCTTTTTTTTTTCATTTTTGTTTGATTTTAGTTTATTAAAAATACTTCCCTTTGTCAAAAAATCCCAAAAAAATTCATGATTATATTTTAAATTCTTATTTAATTTTATATGAATTTTAATTTCTTTTTTATTTCATTTTGATATTTATTTTGGATTTTATGATTCAATGTGTCATTTTAACCTAATTTGAGCTTATGCTCTTGATTGAGGCACTTCTTGTTTGATTCTTGGGCTGATTTTTTAGAGTATTTTGGCGTATATTATGAGGTTGATTTTGGTGTGGTTTTTGGCCTTGGGTGAAGTTGTTTGACATGATTTTCACTAGCTTATTAATAGCCCTCAATTTGTGCTCGGTTCCTTTGGTGCCTTTCCTCGATGAGTAGTTTTGTGATAGTTCTTGTATCCTTTTATTGACAATCTCTTGCACATACACACTTGAATGTATAATCATGTGTTTGGACTTTGGTTTGGAATTTGTTAGTTCATTTTCCTATTTTTTAATACCATGTTAATGTGATAATCTCTTACCCTTGTTCTGTGCTCACCATGACCTAATTTCTAAGGCATGTTTCTTAGGATGTTTGTAGGGATTGAATGTGTGTTTGTTTATGGTTTTAAAATCATGCTTCACTCATGACTTCATGATTCAAATATGCCTTTGTTTTCCCATTTGATCATTTGTATATGCCTTGTCTTGTTTGAACCATTCCATGATGTTTTGGCTTGTTACTTGCATATGATTTTGTTCATACCTAAATGTGATCCATGTTGATGTTTATTTTGACATGTTAATGTTGAATATGAGATTCATGAGTTGTGTATGCTATTTCTCTCTTGGTTTATGATTCATAACTTCCATATTGAGCCTTCTCTTTCATTTGTCTTTGTGTGGTGAAACTTGTGGCAAGTATGCTTGATAGTTTTGTGTCTGACTTTATTCATGAACATTTTGGCATGTTGAGCATGATATGATGTAGTTGCTGCCATCCTTGATTGGTTATCCCGTTTGATCTTTGGATTTGGTCCATTGGTTTTTATCATCTTCATCTTGAAACTCCCCTTTTTTAACACTTGTTTTACAAGTAGTTGTCCCTCATTCCAAAGGAAAATTACCTTGTTGACTCACCAATATCCTCCACAAAGACAAGATGAGTTGACCAAAATCCTCAGCAAAAAACAATAAAATGTTGTGAGGGAGAAGTGACTGTTATCTCAAAAATCCCTTGGCTTTTGAACCATCATCTTCAGTGCAATTCCAAGTCTCTTGGAACTTGAATGCATAAGTTGAATTAGTTGAATGTAGGATTGGAGATCATCATAGAGAATAGGTTGGGTAAAAATTAAATTTTGAGCCTTATATCCTTTGTTTTGAAAACCGTGAACCAGGCCACGTTACAACCCTCAAAAGACCTAATTGAAGCTAGGTTTGTTTTGAAAGCATACTACAGCAAGGTTGTGTAAACTGAGTCCCAAGAGATTTTCTAATCATTTGTTTTGGTATCATACCTTTGCTTTATCTTTCACTTTGAATGTCTAAACCGATATTGCATTTTGACCAGTGATCCAGTTGCTATACATTACCAATATCGTTCCAATAATGATTTTGATTTCAAAATTGCATGAGCATTGCATTAAAATTACCATTCTTAAATGAAAATTTTATTTGCATGTAAGCATTCATCATCAAGGGAGTTCAAATAGTTAAGAAACTTGATCAGTGATCCTATCAGGGGTATATCACAGTTAAAGATCCTGTTGTTCAGAGAAAATCTCTTCAAGATTCATGCTAGGGCAAGCATTTCAAGTGACCAGTAAAGCACTAATTTCAAGAATCAGTTAGCCTGGGGCAGTCTACTTCAAGCGATCCCCAAGCAAAGCTCGTTAGTCCTTCCCAAAAGGATCATCATCCTGATACATACAACAAGTGTGTTCAAAACATATTTCAAAGGCAGAGTTGGCAGAGTTCCCTGTGTTGTGGAACCAGTGTTCCATCCTTACCTCACAAAAGAGTCTTATCCAGTTGCCATAAGCATTTACATTGCAAGCATCTGATCATTCACATACCATACAAAATTCAATAATCATTCATAGCTCGAAGTGTACTTCGTGCTCATTTGCATTTCCCAAGGTCTTGTTACTATCAACATCTTACCTTGTTGTCAAAGTCCAATTCACTTGGCACCTACCAAAGAAGATGTGCCTGCCTGTTTCTTTTGCATCCAATGCCATTTTTGGATGTCTATGTCTGTTTCTGTTTTCCATCCAATGCTATTCTTGGATGTGTATGTCTTTCAATTTCAATCCAATGTTATTATGGGATGTCTCTGTCTGTTTTCCTTTTGCATCCAATGTTATTCTTAGGTGTCACTCTAACTTTCATCCAATGCCATTCTTGGATGTCTTTGATGTATTTTCAGACTTGGTCTCATTACACGTCCAATGCCATTCTTGGATGCTCCTGATATATTTTTCCAGAGTATTTCTCACTTTCATCCATTGCCATTCTTGGATGTCGTGACGTATTTCTACTTTCATCCAATGCCATTCTTGGATGTTGTGTTCCTTTTCATCCAATGCTATTCTTGGATGTCATATTTCTCGTTTTCATCCAATACGATTCTTGGATGTTATAACGCTTTCATCCAATGTCGTTCTTAGATGTTGTAGTTCTACTTGCGTCCAATGCCATTCTTGGATGTCGCTGATGTTTTTCCAAAGTTTAAAATTTATCTCAATCCAATGCTATTTTTTGGGTATCTTGGATGTATTTACTTGAATGTTTATTCTCTCCATCCAACGCTATTCTTGGATGCTCAGGCGTGTTTTCCAGAATATATCTCCTCCATCCAATGTTATTCTTGGATGTCTCCAGATTGTTTCTATACCTTTGTCCAATGCTATTCTTGGATGTCACTAACGTTTTTGCCAAAGTTGTTGTATTTCCGTCTAATGCTATTCTTGGATGTCTTTGATATACCTTCAAACTTTATTTGGTTGTAGTTTGGTTATGTTCAATGTTATTCTTGGACATCCTTACTACCTTGTCCAGGGCTTAACCCCTTTCATTCCACGTATTCCTGATTATTCTCTGTCATCCTGATATGTCTCCAGAAATATCTTATTTTCCCCAGCCAGTATTCTTACCTTACCGTACTCAGTACATTTTCTTATTTTCAGTCATTTCAATTATCCCCACAGAGTGTGTTTCTCATATCATGTTCCAAGTAAAAAAATATTCTCCATACATTCATAACATCACATATCATTTCCTCAAAAGACAAAATTTGGGTCTTTCTGTATTTAATTATCTCCCACCACAAATGTACGAAGATCACTGTCATTCATACCTTCTGGTTCAAGTTAATTAAATAGGGGCATCTTTCATACCCCAATTTTGTTCACCCTTCATATGCTTTCGAGTGGTTTTATTTCGAATAAATGAGATAATACAGTTGATAAGAAGGTATATGTAAGAGGTTTAATCATAAGGCTGCGGGTTCAAGTCCTATTGCATTACTTTTTGTATTTATTTTTCTTTTTGTGTGTTTTCATTAAAAAGGGTAAAAAGATAATTTTTTCGATTGTTTAATTATTATTTTTTAGTTTTTTTATTTAGGAGTATTTTTAAAAAAAAATTTAATTTTTAAATCTTTATTTTATACTTTAAATAAATAAAAAACCCAAAAAAAAGAGATATTCTTCCATATTATTTTGTCTCCATATTAAATCTTGCACCTGGTCACATTCCCTTCCAGATTCATAGTCTTGCTCACCAAGACTTGAATCAAATCTCAATCTCTAAAAATCTAGCCTAAAATAGATGGATCATACTTAATTGCAAAGTCTAAAATCCATCTATAAATGAGACTTTTTATTTCACAAGGGAGGGGGATACGGAAAATACGAAGCGGCGGATATGAGGTTCCAGTTTTTCTTTCATATTCATTTTGCATTCCACTATTATTCGTCATATAGTGTTTATATAATGATCTTGATGTATTGTTTTTTTTCTGAACCATATTGTCGCACCTCGAAAAATAATATACAACATTCGCGATGGGACGCGGAAAAAGTTGTTCACAGGAGTCGCCATCAAACTTTATTTATTCCAATGAAGGAATAGGAAAATATCGAGAAAACCTTTAAGAGATAAGAACATGGTCATCGCAACCACATTTCGGGTTCGGGAGTCGGTTATGCAGGAGGAAGGTATTAGTACCCCTCACGTCCGTTGTACTCAATGAGAGCCTCTTAGTTCGATTTGTGATGAATGTTAGCTAATGTTATTTGTTTTCTTCCAAGCGAATGAGAAAAGGGTATGAGAAAATGCTTTTGATTGCTAAAGGGACGTGGGTGGTTATATTAATAGGGTGCTCGCCAAGGATTGGGGCTCTTGTGCCTACGTATTTTCATTTGGACGAGAAAGAATAATCAGAGCATTCGTAGTTCGGACTACGGGAAAAGGTTTGGATAATGAAGGTAGAAGGTAGAAGCAAAAAGGAGGAAAAAACAAAAGGTAGCTCGCTAAGGATTGGGGCCCTTGTGCCTACATATCTTCATTCAGACAAAAATGAAGAATCAGAGTGTTCGTAATTCGTGGAACTACGGGTTGGTGATTTGCTTTAGAGGTGATAATTGCTCAAACATGAAAAAATCAACTTGCACCAAAACAATCAAGGAGAGGAATCGAAGGCTCTAAACCCCCCCCCCCCCCCATCTTTCACCTTTAATGAAAAGAGTTTTGATAATTGTTATGTGTTTTTGAAGTTTGATTGATAAAATTCACTTGATGTGAATAAAGGGTTTGTTAGGATTTTAAGAAAAGAGTATGGGTTGTGAAAAATGGTTGATGGTGAGGCAAAATGCACTCGACTTACAAGTTTGAAGAAAATGCCACTTGACGTTGGATCAAGGGTTTGCGAAAAGGTTTTGATTGATCCTAGTCCCTAAGGGTGCTCCTAGTAACGAAACCACAACGAAAAGGTGCAAGTTCGTGCATTAGGTTGATGGCGATGCTAACAAGCAATCGACTTACAAAGGTGTTTTGAAAAGAGGCTCGACATCGAATCGAGAGTTAGTTTGAAAATGGTTTAGTCTATCCTAGTCCCTAAGAGTGCTCTTAGTAAATAAAACCATAATCAAATAAGAGTAAAGCGCATACATCCAAAAGGGAACGGGGTACATGTAAAGTACATGGGAGTGCGATAAATAAATGGGGTCTTTGTCAGGTAGCCCAAAAGGAAGCCATGTGTGTGAAAGGTGTCCTAAACTAAGCAATAAGCCGGAGTACATATCCATCTCTCCTTACAAAGGATAGTAACCACAGTCCATATTTTTGTCTTTTCGATTTTATAATGTTTTTGTATTTTTGAATAAGATGAGAAACAAGGAAAGGGTTATCATGACAAGATAATATAAACAATGTTAATATGGTATTAGGGATGGCAGACAGACCCATACCCGCGAGGCCCACCCGCACCCGCACCCGAGTCAACGTGCGAAACCCGAATTGACTGGGTTCGGGTTCGGGTTCGGGTGCGGGTTTGGGTGGTGTAAAACCCACACCCGAAACCCGAAACCACATCCGTTTAACCTTAAAATTACTTAACTGCCCCTGCATATATATAATTGTAAAACAAATTACATTAGGGTTTCATTCATTTGTTTCCATTTGGTCACTCTCCCTCCGTCACTACTTACGGCTGCTGGCTGCTGCAGATTTCCTCCAAATCCAATCCTCCTCCCACCGATTTCCTTTCTTCCAAATCCAATCCAAGGTTTTCCCTTAATCCATTATTTTAATCTTCCTTTCAGTTTCTGTTGAATTTGTGTAATTTCTTTTCTCTTGATTTTGTCACGAGTGAATTACCATTTTCGAATTCGCAATTGAAGTGTCTGATTGTGTTATGATTTTCGAAATTTGTGTGATTCTTCTCGTATCGTGCTTAATGTTTATGGAACCGTGACTTGCAGAGAACATCGACCCTCATAGCCTCTCCTGCAACGCAAAAAATCGCTGCTGACGTCAAGGCATTATTTGAGGTACTGAGACTTGTCTTTGATCTTGGTTTTACATCAGTATTCAAACTTTGAATAACACCTTGATATTAGAGTTCTTTAGATTAGTTTGTAATGGATATTTCTGTCTAACTATTTTAGAACTTACAAACTGGTATGGCTACTGACCAAATTATCAGAGTTTTTTGTGGTTGTTGTTTCATTCCTTATTTTCCAAGTTTTCCTATTTTGTATAATAAAATTTGCAGGTTTTTAATAAATTTCAACGTTTTGATTGATGACATTATTTTTGTTCTTCTGAGTTCAATATTGTTTCTATAAGTTTCAGTGTTTTATTGATGACATTTCTTTTGTTCATTTGATTTTAGCTGAACTAACAGCGAATTAATGATATTAGAGTTCTTTAGAAAATGAGTAATGCATATATGTGGAGGCACTGAATTGTTAGAAAATGAGTGATCATTATTTTTCCCAAACTTCCTTAACTTTCCTTTGTTGTGTTGATGAAAATTATGAGGTAATGAATTAATTTAAACCGTGACACTAGTTTATTAAGTCGAAACTTAGTCTAAATCTGAAGCGAGTCAGTTTTGAATTGAATCATGCATCAAAATCACCATGGTCTTCACGTAATTGTAATTTGAATGTATACTTGATGAATAACACGATGCACATGGAACACTTCTCTGTTTGCAACTGACTTGGCCTGTGTTGTATGTAAAAAAATCCTGAGAAAAACACTAGTTGCACCCTTCTTTTCGACTTGTCACTAGTTGCTTTTGATTTGAACATGGCATGGCGTAATCGATGTAGTGTTGCCTCTGTTTTTGAGTTTGTTATTTGAACATTGATTTGAAAATTGTTGCTTTTGATTTGAACATGGCATGGCATGGCATGGTTTACATTATACTGAAAATTGTTGGTATTTTAACCTTCGGTTTTGATCTGATTCTATCGCATTACTGTTGGCTACTGAGAGATATTGAATTTCGATTTTGAATTCGCATTACTGTTTCGGTTTTTATCTGCTGCTGCTGTTGTTTGAATTTCTAACTGCTGCTGCTACTGTTGTTTGAATTTCATCTTCTTCTGCTAGAAGATATTTGTCATGGTGTCTTTTGAGACGGACTGCTTTTGCTCTGTGGAAGAAATCTATTCCAGTTCGTAGCTTGTTGGGTTTTGTTGTCTGCATAGTTAAAGAAGGTTAGTAGTGTTGAATGAAATTGAAAGTTTTGGATAGAATAAGAGGATTTGTGTTGAGGTGTGGAAGAGTGGGTGGTGGGTTTATATATGTGGATGAAAAGGTGTGTTGCGGGTGAAAAGTTGTGTTGGTACAGTCAGAAGTGGCAACTGAGACAACACGTTTGGGTGAACGTGGTGATTGCGTGGATAATACTAATCTCTTCGGTTCAATTTAGGTTGCGTCTATTTGAGACAGGTTCTCTACGTGTGGTTTTTCATGAGTAATGTTCATTGTTTTTATTAGTTATTGTTGAATTGAATAAATATATATTGCTGCTGCTTTTTAATATTATGTTTTAATGATTAATTTTCTGTTTAATAGGTCAAATGGATCAAGCGAACACAACCCCGGTTACCCCAGAACCGGAAGGAACATCTAATCCTACACAAGAAAGTACATGTCCACCAACACATCAGGAGGTATCTTCTAATCCGAGTCCGACACCTAATGTTGGGCAACAAGAAGAAATTGACACAAGCTTAGAACCTCCATCAAAGAAACTAAGAAGTAATGTGTGGCAAGAATTTAAAAAGATGAAAGTGAATGGGAAAGAAAAGGCTGAATGCATCTGGTGTAAAAAACAACTTAGTGGCACTTCAAAGAATGGAACAAATCACTTGAAAGGACATCTCTTGAGTTGTATTAAAAAAAAAGATTAAGAATAAAAGCCATGACAAAGGACAACCATTTCTCATGCCTACTATCTCAGAAGGAAAGAAAGAGTTGGGAATTGGAACTTATAATCCAGATAATGTGAAGAAGTTGATTACTGAAGCTATTATTATGCACGATTATCCATTATCAATTGTGGATCAATTGTGGAGCACGATTATCCGACTTAATTGGAGTACTGTAGAGGCTTTGATGTGTGCTAAGAGTTGGCTATGGGCTGCTGAGAATAATGGTAACTTGTTAAGCTATTAATTCAATATTGCAATGTATGTCAAATAATCTTTACATATTGTGAACTAACTATGCTTTGTTATTCTACTTGTGATGTATATGAACTTCTAGAGTTGCAGAAGAATTTGCTACTGTGTTGAACGAAATGGAGTCGGACGATGAAGGTATTTTGTACTTCATTTAGTGTAAAAGTGTTGAATAAAATGGTGTTTTATTTAACTTCAGTTTACTTATTAATACAGCTGAGTTGATGGAAAGTTGTTTGGGTTACCATTTTGAAGATTAGAAGTTGTAGTTTCTATGCTATAACATGGTGAGTATATTTTTTGTTTATAGTTGCTAGTATTTTATGAGCTATAGGTTTGTAAACCATGGTTATTTGTTTATTGTTACTTCTTAATATATATTGAGAAAATACTTTTAAATATAACACAATAAAAATACTGTATCAACAAGTTGTGCCTTTGGAATTTCACATGCATGATGTAGCATTCAATTTTTCTACTAATTATTTAGTTTTTTGTGGTCTGAATTGCTTAGAAATTGATGTGGCTCCTACATCAGTTATGCCATTGGAATTTTTATGGTCGTCCTATTTTAAGAGCCAGAACTAATGTTTGTTACTTGAAAATGTGAAAAATATACACTCCAGGCATGAAACATTGCCAGCATTGCTATTATTCAAATATACACTTCAGGGCTGTTAGAAAAATTTATCCATGCTGTATCAACAAGTTGTGCCTTTGGAATTTCACATGCATGATGTAGCATTCAATTTTTCTACTAATTATTTAGTTTTTTGTGGTTTGAATTGCTTAGAAATTGAGTTTTACATTCCTTTGCTATTTTTATGGAATCTGTACAGGGTGGTGCCTCTTTCAGCTCGAGTAGCGTTTATGTCAATGGGCTCAATTTTTTGGAATTTTTACCTATCATCAACTATGAACAAGTAAAATGAATGCAGACTCCACATGTAACTTGCTTTGTTTCAATACTACGAAACTTGTTGAATCTGATTATAAAAAGACCGGAAAAATGTGATAGGAGACAGATTTTATGTTTAGTGTTCCTTGGAATGTTCTTCAGTGTGTTACAATACTTGTTGGAACTTTCATTACCATGTTGTTGGAATTTTCTTGGCAAATGTTGTATTTTAATTGTAATATTAACTTAAGATCTTGAAAGTTGAAACTTAATTCAAATATCAATTTAATGTTGTATTTTAATTTTATGTTTATTTGCAATTTATCTTATGCCAAGTTAATAAAAATCTTTTAGCTGATTCAAAAAAAAAAACTTAAGATCTTGAAACTTAATTCAAATTTCAATTTAATGTTGTATTTTTGTGTTTTTGCTATGGGTTCGGGTTTGGGTGAAAAAATCTGAACCCAACGGGTTGGGCGCGGGTGTCATTTTGCCACCCGAAAAGCATTTGGGTTCGGGTTCGGGTGCGGGTGGCAATTTCGGGTGTGGGTTTGGGTAGTGCAAAACCTGCACCCGACCCTACCCGTTGCCATCCCTATATGGTATGAACAATATGATATGAATAGTGATATAATCAAGGATATAAACACAGTGATATATAGACAACGATATAATGACAGAAAGATAAAGCAAGAGTATAATGAGTGAAAATTAAAGTCAGTTGTTAGTCATTAATTGTCATTGATCGGATGATCACTTTTTGAATCGGGTCCACTGTAGCGCTATGTTAAGCAATCGTAGCATAATCTATGAGGAAGATCGTGCTATGGGAGGCCGGTAAATAACAATTTTTGTGCCAAAACACGACAGAGAAATGATATATAGATCATACTCTAAAAATCGTGCCACACAAAAAGAAAAAAGAACGGTCTCGTCTTAATCACAAACTTTCATCGATTAATTGAAGGTAACCTATCACGATCCCAAAGTATAGAAAATGATCCAAAGAATCATTCCCTACAGTTTTGAAATAATGAAGGTTAAACAACCTCGATAACCAATATTCATGATATTAAAGACTTCATCGTCCAAAATAAAAAATCGAAATAAAATTGAAATGAAAAGCAAAATGGAAATGAATTAAGCAAAAGATGAAAATCATAAATAAAAAAAACATTAAATCGAAAGGTCAAAAATGCAAACTAAATATTCTAATAAATAGAAAAAAATCTTTAAAAAACCAAAATATTTTTAGAAAACAAAAGAAGTAATCTACATTTGGAAAGGGGTTTATTAGAAACACAATGGGTGTTAAATAGAATCATCATGGGCCTCGCGGTCCATTCATCACAAGGCAATGTTTGTAAGAAACAAAGCAAGGTTGTGAAGAGGAAAAAACATTCACGGGCCTAAAAGCCCATTACAATAGAACCAGCTTTGCCAAACAAGGAAAAAAAACACATCAGATTTTTTTAAAAACAAATTAAAGGAAATGGGTAGCGAGTGATACAAAGTAGGGTTAATACACATTTTAGACTCTGCCATTTGGAGCGAATTCGAAAAAGGATCATGTAAAAAAAAATTTAGATTATGTCTCTGCCATTTGAAAATTCTTTCATTTTGGCCCCTCAATCTACACAGTCAGCATTTTTTTATTTTTTTTATTTTTTTAATGTGACGTGGCGCTTACTTGGATTTTTATGTTTATTTTCTTTATATTTTAATTACACGCGTGGCATTTTACTATTATTTTATTATTTGAATGTTGAAATGTTTAAAGATCAAAAATCAAAATTTTTGCTCTCACCAAGGATTTAACCCATGTTCTCATGTTGCAAGGATATAATTTTCCACTAGGCCATCTAATCTTTCTTGTCTATATGTTAACTTCAAATGTATATATTACAACATTTCAATTAACAATTAAATTAACACTTAAATTAACATATTACATACATAAATGACTTTAAATAAATACTATAACTTATTATTATTTTATTTTACTATCAATTTATTATTTTATTTATTTATTTTATTTATTTATTTATTCAATTTATTTATTTATTTATTTATTTATGTATTCAGTTTATTTAATTATTAGTTATTTATTTATTTATTTATTCAGTTTATACATAAATGACTTTAAATAAATGGATTTTTAGTTTATTTATTTATTTATTTATTCAGTTTAGTGATTTGATATTTAGTTTAGTTATTTATTTATTTTTATATTTATATTTATTTAGTTTAAATATTTATATTCAGTTTATTTTTATATTTATATTTAGTTTATATTTATATTCAATTTATATTTATATTCAGTTTATTTATTTTAAATATTTATATATTTATTTATTTATTTATAAATATATGAATATAAATAAATAAATAAATAAACTAAATAGAAATATAAAAATAAACTGAATATAAATATAAACTGAATATAAATATTTAAACTAAATAAATTGAATATAAATATAAACTGAAAATAAATATAAATATTTAATAAATAAATAAACTAAATATAAATATAAAAATAAACTGAATATAAATAAATAAACTAAATATAAATATAAAAATAAACTAAAATATTTATTTATATATGTTAATATATTAATGTTATATTTAATTAAATAAATATAAATATAAAAATAAATAAATAACTAAACTAAATATTAAATAAATAAACTGAATAAATAAATAAATAAATAAACTGAAAATCCATTTATTTAAAGTCATTTATGTATAAACTGAATAAATAAATAAATAAATAACTAATAAATAAATAAACTGAATAAATAAATAAATAAATAAAATAATAAATTGATCGTAAAATAAAATAATAATAAGTTATAGTATTTATTTAAAGTAATTTATGTATGTAATATGTTAATTTAAGTGTTAATTTAATTATTAATTGAAATGTTGTAATATATACATTTGAAGTTAACATATAGACAAGAAAGACTAAATGACCTAGTGGCAAAGTATATCATCTCAACCATGAGAACATGGGTTTCTCATGGTTTCAATCCTTAGTGAGGGCAAAAATTTTGATTTTTGATCTTTAAACATTTCAACATTCAAATAATAAAATAATAGTAAAATACCAAGCGTGTAATTAAAATATAAAGAAAATAAACATAAAAATCCAAGTAAGTGCCACGTCACATTCAAAAAATAAAAAAAATAAAAAAATACTGACTATGTAAACTTAGGGGCCAAAATGAAAGAATCTTCAAATGGCAGAGACGGAATCTAATTTTTTTTTTTTACATGATCCTTTTTCGAATTCGTCCCAAATGGCAGGGTCTAAAATATGTATTAACCCTGCAAAGTAACAACAGTTTCCATCTTTAAATGCAGAAAACACAGTCAATAACAAGGTTCATCATCATCTTCTCAGAATGAAAACATGGTTCAACAAAAATTATTTAAAACAACAAAAGCGATGAACGAAAGAAAATATCTATAGCAGCCACCAAGTCATTTCAGACGGAGAATGAACAAAGCAATTTCAAAAAAAATCATCTTCTGCCCACCTTGTTCACAAAAATTGATTTGCTCTCTCTCTGCTCCCTTTGGCTCGCGATTTGATTCTGAATCAGGTTTGTATGGGTTTTGTGCTTTGGATCTTAATCTCGTTTAAACCTCTCTCTTTCTTCCCTTTTATTTTTCTGGGTTTGTTTTGATATGGGTTTTGTCGGTGTTGGGTGTAGTTTGGAAGGAGATAAAGATTGTTGTTATGGTTTGGATATATAGTTATTTGAATTGAAAGTTTGGGTTCTATGAAGAAGAGGAAATTTGGCAGCGGTTCGATGGCTATAAAGCTTGAGAAAAATGGGGAAGGTTGAGTTTAATTTATATAGGAATAAGAAGGGTGAATTGGGAATGAGAAGTTTGTAATGAAATTGAGAGATTTAATCTGTTGCGTTTTGGAATTGTCGTACGATTTGTGCGTAGGCTACCATGGTTGTGCGTACATGGAATTGTTATGTATTCGCGTTTTGATGTTGTGTTGTATATGTTGTACGAAGTGGTGTGCGTGAGTAGTGGCTATGCGATGTTTGAAAGGTTGGTGACGGTTTGGAAGGTATGTGTGCGGTATGTTGTTGCGGGATGTTTTGCAAATTGTGGAATGGTTTGTGGTTTTATGTAGCGTTTTTGTTTTGGATTCTTCTGTAGGTAGCTGTTGTGTGCTGATGCAGGTGGTACATGGTTTGTGAGTTATTGGTGTGAGACCTGGATGTGTTATGGTGTGAGTTAGTTGCAGGTAATACGTGGTACGTGCGTGGTGTAAAATTGGTGGAAGCTGCTTATGTGTTGGTTTGTGTTCGTGAGGTGTGGTTTTGCAGTCATGAGAAGGCAAGGTTAATGAATGCTGCAGGATATGGTGTAAATGGTGGTAGGAAATGCGTGAATCATTGTGATGGTTTAGGTTGGTGAATGTTCATATTGCATTGTACTGCTGCGTGAATTGTGATGTGCATTGTGTGTATTTTTTTCTCATTTTCTCATTTATTGTGGTTTGGTATTTTGTAGGATGAATTTGGTAGACATTTCAAGTCATGGGCTTATTGACAAATTTTGTATAATGGACTTATGGAAATGTGATTGTATTGGACTGTTGTTATCATATGGACTTGTGAAAAAAATGGTAATGGGCCTTCACATACTTTTTGTGAATTTAATAAGTAAGCTTTTGTAGCATTTTATGGTGGATGTATGATTTTTGAATAGACCTTGAAACTATTTTATACTTGCACTTTTGAATTTGATGCCTGCAACTTTGATCTTGAACTTGCAATTGTCTTGAATTCTTCAATTCTTTATTTAAAAACAATGATGATTAAAAAATTCAAATTTTCATGTTAACTTCATGTCCACATTTGAAATTATTCTCAAATTTTCTCCTTGAATCAATTCTTGAGTAACAAGTCAAATACGAATCAATCCCAAATCAATCTTGAACTTTCCCACTTGCATTGATAAACCAGATCTTGAACCAAATAAGCAACACAAAACTGCATTACGACTGCACAAAAACCCTAATTGAAAGGAACTGCTCCTTGACGATCCTTAACCATGAAGCACTTGCATTGGTACAGCCTGAGAACTTGATTCGTTCACAAATGTCCTGACTTGGCGCAAAACCCTAATTGGAACCTCAGCCCCATATCACTTGAATCACACACACCCCGGCCTTGATAATGAAACAAACTCTTGTCTGGCCCAGTTATTAGTTCAAGACCAGATGAATTTCAATCCATATTGCCCACTCATTTGAATGAATCAGAAGTGAACCATAATTTAATTCAATTCAACCTTGTGATCCCCTGAGTTCGGACAACAAGTAGAAGCAACATATTTATTTTTTATTTTTTTGAATAACAACTAGTGAATGGAAGTACAAATGAAGATAATGTATAGGTAGGACAAATTTAAGGTATGACAGATGCACTTATCTAACTGGCTTAAACGTAGTAAGATAAACTGCCATAGTGTTCATGCTTTCGAGGTAAAAGTCAATTAGATATGAAGAAGACTCTGAATTTGTCTGAAAGAAAAATGCTTGGGAAGTTGAATACCAGATCAATGTCGACCCTCAAGTGGACACTGAATATCTTGCAAAGGTCATCATCACCAAAAGGATGATAACAGAAAGTTCTGACACCAAAAAGATGACATACCTACCACCAAAAGGATAATAGTGAACTCACACGACTCAACTTGCTATTACCAACAGGATAACAGAAAGTACACACAACGACCCTTCACAAAAAGGATGAAAGTGAGGTCAAAGATCGCTATTACCAAAAGGATAATAGTAAGCACACAATGTTATCAGATGTTGTCATTCACCAAAAGGGTAATACATAAACCAAAGATCCAAGGATTTTTGACACCAAAAGGATGACAGATCTACCACAAAAAGAATGATAGAAAAAACACACAGCTCCGACACCAAAAGGATGACGGTCTATCACCAAAAGAATGATAGAGAATACACACGTAAGATTCTGACACCAAAAGGATGATAGAGAACACACACGTAAGATTCTGACACTAAAAGGATGACAAACCTATCACCAAAAGAATGATAGAGAATACACACGTAAGATTCTGACACCAAAAAGATGACAGACCTATCACCAAAAGGATGATAGTAAACACACACAACTCCGACACCAAAAGGATGACGGACCTATCACCAAAAGGATGATAGAGGACACACACAACGATTTCCGACACCAAAAGGATGACGAATTTATCACCAAAAGGATGATAGAGAACATACACGACTCAACTTGCTATTATCAAAAGGATAACAATAAGTGTAAACACAGGTCTCTGACACCAAAAAGATGACGGATCTATCACTAAAAGGATGATAGAGGACACACACAGAGATTTCCGACACCAAAAGGATGACGAATCTATCACCAAAAGGATGATAGAGAATACACATGTAAGATTCTGACACCAAAAGGATGACAGACCTATCACTAAAAGGATGATAGTAAATACACAAGACTCCGACACCAAAAGGATGACAAACCTATCACCAAAAGGATGATATTACACATACATAGAGATACCCGACATCAAAAGGATGACGAACCTATCACCAAAATGATGACAGTACACACACAGAGATACCCTACATCAAAATGATGACATACCTTTCACCAAAAGGATGATAGAGAACACACGATTCTGATTTCCGACCCCAAAAAGATGACAGATCTATCACCAAAAGGATGATAAAGAACTCACGCATAGAGGTATCCGACACCAAAAGGATGACAGATCTATTACCAAAAGGATGATAAAGAACACGCGACTCCGACACCAAAAGGATGACGGATCTATCACCAAAAGGATGATAGAAAACACACGACTCCGACACTAAAAGGATTACGAATCTATCACCAAAAGGATGATAGAGAACACACGCATCAAATTCTCACACCAAAAGGATGGCAGACCTATCACCAAAAGGATGATAGAGAACACGCGACTCTGACTCCAAAAAGGATGACAGATCTATCACCAAAAGGATGATAGAGAACATACGCAACCCAATGGCCCTTCACCAAAAGGATGAAAGTGAGGTCAACAAGACTTGCTATTACCAAAAGGATAATAACAAGTGCATAAATGATATCAGAGGCTGTCATTCACCAAAAGGATGATACACGAACCAAAGATCCACGAATTTCCGACACCAAAAGGATGACGAATCTATCACCAAAATGATGATAGAGAAAACACACGACTCTGGCACCAAAAGGATGACAGATCTATCACTAAAAGGATGATAGTACAAACCAGAGATACCTGACACCAAAAGGATGACGGATCTATCACCAAAAGGATGATAGAGAACACATATGACTCTGACACCAAAATGATGACAAATCTATCACCAAAAGAATGATAGAGAACAAATACGACTCCGACACCAAAAGGATGACAGATCTACCACCAAAAGGATGATGGTATAAACCAAAGATACCTGACACCAAAAGGATGACGGACCTATCACCAAAAGGATGATAGTAAACACATACAACTCAATGACCCTTCACCAAAAGGATGGAAGTAAGGTCAACAAGACTTGCTATTACCAAAAGGATAATAGTAAATGCATAACGATATCATAGGTTGTAATTTACCAAAAGGATGATACACAGACCAAAGGTTCATGGATCGCCAACACTAAAAGGATAACAGTAAAATCAAACAACACAAATTGCTACCACCAAAAGGGTGATAGAAACTTCCCAATTTTGGGAATCACCAACACCAAAAGGATGAAGGTTATGTTGAATCAACAGGAATGGCTACCACCAAAAGGGTGATAGTATGATTATTGACAAAAGGTCAAGTTTGCTGGATGTATGATGAGTAAGACTTGTTTGGAGACATCAACAAAAGGTTGAAGCAAAAAAATCGCTGAGGAACACCATCCTTATCAACAAAAAGTTGAAAGGAACCAACTCATTGGGGGAACGCCCAAGAAGAAGGTACAAAATTGTTCAGAGAAAAATCACTGGCTGGATTGGGGAAAGCAACTCCATCAACAAAAGGTTGAAGAGAACCAATTCAATGGGGAACGCCCACTGATTTGGAGAAATGCTACTAGCTAAGCTGGGGATAACCTCGTCATCAACAAAAAGTTGAGGAAAACAACTCAATGGGGAATGCCCACTGACTCGCTCGGAGATTACAGCTTCATCAACAAAAGGTTGAAACAACTCCATGAGAAATGCCCACGGAATTGAATAAGATGCCCCTGGCTGGGCTATAGATCATATTGGATTCTCAGCTTCATCAATAAAAGGTTGAAACAACTCCGTGAGGAATGCCTAAAGACTTGAAGAAGATGCCCCTGACTGGGCTAAAGATCGTCTCGAAATCTCGCGATTGATCTTAGATCTTGACTTATGCATGTATGCATGTTTTATTTTGTAATGATACTTCATATCAGATGGAAATATGATGCAAATGTTGATGCGCTGAGATGCAAGTGTCGGGGAAGTATAATTTTGGTTTATGCATATGATGCATATGATGATAAATGTGATGTGTATGATTGCAGACATATGATTGGGTATGTTTTGTGAGGATGCCAACATGGTGGACTTTTTTTAGTTGCCAATGAGGATTAGAATTTGAGTTGTGGGAGGGTTTGATTTCCTCGACATCAGATCTTTGAAGACGCCATGATCGAATCAGACGAAGATGTTCCAGATGCCCCTAAGTTTGATCACTTGATGATAAGTCGTGGTGTTCATTTATGAGAAAACTACAACTCCTATACATGTATTAATCATAAATCAATCTTGAAATTTGCCACTTGCATTGATAAACCATATGTTGAACCAAATAAGCAACACAAAACTGCATTACGACTGCACAAAAACCCTAATTGAAAGGAACTGCTCCTTGACGATCTTTAACCATGAAGCACTTGCATTGGTACAGCCTGAGAACTTGATCTATTTACAACTGTCATGACTTGGTGCAAAAGCCTAATTGGAACCTCAACCCCATATCACTTGAATCACGCACACCCTGGCCTTGATCATGAAACAAAATCTTGTCTGGCCCAAATATTAGGTCAAGACCAGATGAATTTCAATCCATACTGCCCACACATCTGAATGAACCTGAAATGAATCCAGATTTAATTTAATTCAACCTTGTGATACCCTGAGCTCTAACGACAAACAGAAGCAACATATTTTATTTTTATTTTTTTTAATAACAGCTAGTGAATGGAAGTACAAATGAAGGTAATGTACAATTAGGACAAATTTAGGGTATGACACATATATGTGTTTCTGGTTTTTACTGACGCATGTGGCCATCTCCTAAACATATGTTATAATACATGACTAACATTTTATTTTGTTTTATGATATATTGTGCATATAGCCATCTCGTTCTTGTTCTAACATTTTATAATATATAACAAACATATGTTATGATATATAACAATACATTCATTTTTTTTAATAAAATATAGTTTTATTTTAATTTTATATATATATATATATATATATATATATATATATATAATTTTATTTTTTATTATTAGATTATTCGGATTGAACCGTATCGATACGCTGTTTGTATACTGGTCTGCACGATGCGTGACATTTGCGGTGGTTCGATCTGGTTGTGATGATCGCGTTTTTTTTTTTGCGTTAGCAATATTGTTAGAATTTTGTTTTTACACGTTTTATTTCATTTCCTCTTCGCATTTCATATTGATAAATTTAAATCCACAAAATTTTTGGTCCCTCTTGCCATGACCACGCTAAGTGTAGCAAGTTAGTGGTGGTTTTTATCGATTTATGTGCGACGCGTTATATTTATTTATCCTTGTATTTCGATTTTACACGCGTCCGACGGTTTAGCATAGTGACAATCCACTTTTTGTGCTTACCAATTCGCGTTTCGATTTTCAATTTTGCGATTTAATTTAATTCAATTATATTGTTGATTTTTTATTCTTTTTCCGATGACCGCTTACGCGGTAGCAATTTGTTTTTTTTTCAATTTATGTTAAGAATAACGATCCAACATCGTTATAATTAGATCTAATTAAATTTCTCTTGGTGGCTTTGCTTGCCTTTGCGATCCAATTTGCACCCTTCGCGTTACTATTCGTATACACTCAAACCATTTTCAAAAAGATCAAACAATTCTCGATTTACATCGAGCCACTTTAATACCTTGTAAGTCGGTCATTTAAGTTTGCCATCAACCTTAGTTATTAGGTTTATTTTGTAAATGTTTCAAATAATCATAATGTCTCACATTTAAACCTCGAACAACATCGAAGATTTTCTCAAACAAATTCAATATACCTTATTATACTAAAACCTTTTTTTATAAAAATAAAAGGAGGGGTTTTAAGTCTTAAAAATTTCTCCTCATTTGTTTGGGTGAGAGATGTCTTTCTCGTGTTCAAACAATTATTTCCTTAAAATACTTAATCATATCTTAACATTATTTCCCTAAAGATGAAATAAAGCGTTGGGGAGTTTTCTATTTTTCTATTTCAATTGTTTAGGTACGAAATGTCTTTCTCATGTTCGAGCAATTGACATCTGTAAAATATACCAACAAACTGTAGCGCCGAACTATGATTGCACTGACTTTCCTATTGCACGAGGGAATATGTAGGCACAATGGCCTCAATCCTTGGCGAGAACCCTAATAATATAATAAACCATTTTCCCTTAAACCCTAATTAAAACCTTTTGTAAACCTTTCACTTTTTATCATTCGAAGAAGGAAAATAAGCATAAGTTAACACTCAAGTCACAAATTAGACTAAGAGGTTCCCGTTGAGCACAACGAACGTGAGGGGGTGCTAACTCCTTCCCCTCGCGTAACCGACTCCCGAACTCGGATATGGTTGTGATGACCATTTTCCATTTTAAAAAGGTTCTCTTGATATTTTCCTATTCCTTCATTGGAATAAATTATGTTCGGTGGCGACTTTGTATGAACATTTTTCTTCGTTATACATTTCACGAAGGATCATATTTTTCGAGGTACGACAGCGAGGCATTGGACCTCTTAGGCGGGTCTTGTATCCAACCCTCAAACAATACTTGTGATTAAGCCACTTAGGCTTGACTTCAGTCGCACCTCTTACGCGTGATTTCTGTGTCTAATCCAACCCAAGGACACACTAAGTCCCTCAGGCGAGAGTTTAATTAGCTTGGGGAATCTAACTCCTTCCAGCGAAGTTATATGTAGCATGGATAATGAGATTATAAGTCCCTCAAGTGAGGCGTTAGACCTCACAGACGAGACTTCTATCAAGCATTCAGATGGGATTTGCGATTAAGTCTCTTAAGAGAGACTTCCGTCGTGCCTCTTAGGCATGATTATGTGTTTGATCTCGCCCGCGGAAACACTAAGTCCCTTAGGCGAGCATTTAATTAGTTTGGGGAATCTAATTCCCTCAGGAGAAGTTATACGTAGCCTAGCTGATGTGACTATAAGCCCCTTAAGCGAGGCATTTGATAGCTCGATTGTATTGCCCTGAGGGACTACAAGGATCTTTGTTCATAAAGTCCAGTGAGTATTACCTTAAAGTGAGGCAAGGGTCTTCGTTCATGAAGCCCAACAAGTATTACCTCAAAGGGCGATAAGGGTCATAGTTCTTGAAGCCCCACAAATATTGCCTCAAAGGGAAACAAGGGTCTTCATTTGTGAATTCCAGCAAGTATTGCCTCAAAGGGCAGCAAGGGTTTTCGTTCTGAAGCCCGAAAAGTATTTCCTTAAAGGGTGGCGAGGGTCTTCATTCATGAAGCCCATCAAGTATTACATCAAAGGGCGGCAAGGATCTTCACTCGTGAAACCCAACATATTGATGGCATTAAGGGGATATAAGGATCTCACGTAGAGACCCAACAATTTGATCGCCTTAATGGGCGGCAAGGATCTCACATGGAAACACAATATATTGATCGCCTCAATGGGCTGCAAGGATCTCACATAGAGACTTAACATATTGATCGCCTCAATGAGCGACAAGGATATCACATAGATATCCAACATATTGTTCGCCTCAATGGTCGGCAAGGATCCCGCATAGAGACCCATCATATTGATCGCCTTAATGGGAGGAAAGGATCCCACATAGAGGTTTATCATATTGACAGTCTCAATGGACAGCAAGGATATCACAGAGATCTAGCATATTGATTGCCTAAATGGGAGGCAAGGATATCACATAAAGGTCCGACATATTTATTGCCTTAATGGGCAACAAAGATCTCACATAGAGGTTCATCATATTGATCGCCTCGGTGGGCAGCAAGGATCTCACATATAGGTCAAATATGTTGATCGCCTTAATGGGAGACAAGGATCTCAGATAGATATCCAGCATACTGATTACCTCAATGGGCGACAAGGATCTCACATAAAGACCTAGCGAATTGATCACCTCAATAGGCGACAAGGATCTCACATAGAGATCCAACATATTGATCGACTCAATGGGCAACATCTATAACTTGTGAAATTCCTGCAAGAATATAATCAACAGCGAACACAAATTCTCTAAAACTATTTAGAGATGAGCCTCATTAAAAACCCTCGCCCCATAAGGAGAGTGGAGGAAAAAAAATGTGCCCCATAGAATAAATTTGTCCTTACAATCATTAGAGATTTAGTACTCACTTATAAAAATCATCAAAGTATCCAAATAATAAAAAGGAAATATAAATAAACAACTATGCAACTACCTCTATGGGACATTCCTCCTGAACCTTAAATCTTCAGTCTCTTCAGCAGTTGTATGGGATACCTCCTCGCCCTTGTAGTTTTCTTCTAGTGGATTTATTCTTTATTTTGTCTTCCTGGAGGTTGCGCCTAGAGCACGGGCCATCTTTAGCTTGATGCTCTCCATATATAATTTCCTAACAATCTCCTAGTCGCCTTTGACAACTCTCACTCACCCATTTAGGAGAGGATATTTCATGCATAAATACAAATTTGACAAGGCGGAGCCTAGTTGATTAAAATTTGGTCGCCCTATAATCACATTTTAGGAATATGGGGCGTCAATGACCAAGTACCTGACCTTTATTTCTTTGACCCGATCCTGTTCTCCAAAAGTGAACTTCAAGGTGACGTATCCTTTTACTTGTACCTATTCTCAAGAGAATCCCACCAACTATCCTTTGAAAGGCTTCAAATGTTCTAGGTTGAGGCAAAGTCTTTTGAATGCCTCCTAGTAAAGTATGCGTGCGGAACTCCCCTAGTCAACGAGAACCCTAATTATCTCCCATCGTCTCACTTGACGGTAATGACCATAGGGTCATCATTATGAGTGTGGATGACAACTACATCTTTCTCTAAGAAGGTTATCATGGCTTCTGGCGTATAGGGTTCACCCTCGCTCTCGACCTCTAGGAGATCTTCAGGCGTATAGGGTGCATAACTTTACTTCCCATCCTTGGGATACCTCTTTCACTTTATTATGTCTGGGACTTCCCACACCCTCTCGCTCATGCGAATTAGATTTATGTGACGCTTAGGAGGTGTCACCCTTAACATATTTCTTGAGGCGCCATTCCTAGATCAGCCTATTAGTTTCCTTTTTAATTTGGTAGCAATCTTTAGTGTGGCGTCTCTGGACTCTATGGAACTTGCATCAACTTCCTGGTTTAGGGTCTATTACATCTGCCTTTGGAGTAGGAGGTGTAGGGATGTTGTGCAGGTGAAAAACCTCATGTCAAATCTGCTCACTATGGGTGTTCAAGGGCGTGAAGTTCTCTATCGCCATGCCTATCCTCTTAAATGTTATCTTGTCTTTTAAGGTAAAAGTGTAATTTCTATTCCTATATTGGTGTGAACCCTCAGTGGTGGGAACACACTCATTGACATCGTGTGCCTTCTTTTTGACATTTCTCTCCTTGCCTTTTATGTAACATTCTGCTCTAGTGACCATCTCCGCCAACGAGAGTGCTGACATCTTGGAGAGAGATCCTTTTAAGTGCCCCACCTTGAGTTCATTTTGGAATGCCCCTACCAAAATTCCTTGGTTTAGTGGTACAACCCTGCTGATGGTCTCCTTTAATTAGGCGAGGTAGCCCCTCAGTGATTTTGATAGACCCTACCTTTTTGAAGAGGTTGGTGGTGGACATCTTTTTGTGATGGTTGAAGGTGAACTGGTGCACAATATTTCTTACCAAATCCCGATAGTTGGTGATGGAGGCACAGAGCTAACTCATATATCATCGAATGGTGGCGTCCTCGATGGTGTTAGATAGTAGCTTGCACATCAAGGAGTCATATTCTCTAATGATGATTTGTGTGTTGATGAAGGCGATGTGCTTGTAAGGGTCACTGTGCCTTCAAACTTGGCCAATGAGAGGGGTTTAAATCCATCCAGAATATTCGACCCTCATATCTTATCTAAGAGTAGTTAGGGAATAAACAATTTCATCTCTTCCAGGAGATTGTACTCCTATTGGCGTTGTCAGATGTTATGAACATTATCCTCTAGTGCTTGTTTATGACGGTGTAACTCTTCCATGGCGGCATACATTTCCCCCAGGGCATCGAAATCACCACTACCGCTGGTAGCTTCTGGTGTAAGGGATGGAACTCTCATGTTAACCATGGCTGAAAGTGGCTTAGTGTATGAGTAAAAGGTAACCATGAGTAGGGCGACATTGATGGAGAAGGTGTGGCCCATGTTAGTTTTACCGAGGCCCCACGGTGGGTGCCACTATAGTGGTAAAAAAATATAGGTATATGTGTTCCTTCTACAAGGGCATAAGTAACTCTGAGGCCTTTATAGGTGTATTACAAATAATGGCAGATAGGGCTTGCCCACGGAGGTGAGAAGCCATGTACTGTTGTGATAATGGTGGTTTTAACGATCTGCTCACGCGAGGTAAGAGACCTTGCTGTGAAACAGTGTGCTTAGGTATAAACGTGTATGGGGGTTTGATATGTAGTTGTTAAGATCTGCCTTTCTCTTCTTCAGGAGAGGTATTTATATAGGCTCTTAGACCTAGGTTTTTCTTGGAAAGGGTCATCGTCCACCTAGTCAATGGTGGACTGTTGAATCCTTATTTCCATAGGGGATGTGGGCCAGTTAATAACCCTAACTTCTCTCTGCCCCAGAAACATCTTATCCCATGTTTCCCATGATTAGGCGATAGGAAAACCTTGGTGTTAGAACAAGATTTGTTCATGACATATATTCCTTGGGTTTTGATGATAACAAAGTATTAAAAGAACAATGGTTATATTTGATGTGTGTTTCATGTATGCAGGTTTTAATACTTATAGATATATATATTCAAAATCTGATATACAAGGGCACACTTGAGAGAAGTTGAATATCTAGCTTCTGGTAGTGCAGAATCTAAAGAACACTCTCTAAGTGATGTCTGGTGTAGACTCTGAAGCTTAAGGTCTCAGTATCAGAAGAAGCAACATAGTTGTCTCTACACTTGGTGAATGTAAATTGGCTTCTAGTGATCATTCAGAGTTAGTGATAAAGCTGAAGCTATTCGTACTGCAGAAAATAAGCTGCATTGTCAAATCAGTTTGTCAGCTAGAGTCTTAGTTCATAAGGCTCAAGAAAAGTTGGCATGCTTTACAAATATCCACTCTCAACGGCTCTATAGTACATGATCTCTTTGTAGACTCAATGGTTAAACACGTTACACAATGGATCAAGATCTTTTGGTGTATCTATCTTCAATGTCTCTTATACTATGGAGAAAGCAAAGACACTTGATCAAGTTATCTCTCCAATGCTATATAAGTAGCTGAAGGTTTAACCTGATGGAGGAGTAACAAGCTCATCAACTATTAACACAATTGAGTATGCATAATTTATGTTGTAGGTTTAATTGTAAAATCCTTAAGATTTCTTAAACATTGAATATCTTAGAAATCTTAAGAGCTTTAGGTCTTTGTTATGGTGATTTCCCTATACCTTTGATATTTGTATCAAGTACACCTTGTTCTCTATTCTACTGAACATGTTGTTTAGCAGTTTAGACCAAGTCTCTTGCCACGATGCATGAGCCTTGTAAGTCTCCTGTTATGTGCTAGAGCATTGAAATTCCTAATCAAGTGGATTGATTGAGTAACTAAGTCTTTCGCCAAGATGTTTGAGTCATGTAAGTCTCTTTCTATGTGCTAGAGCAATGAAAGACTTAATCAAGGGGATTGATTAAGCAGAAGTCTTAAATCCATGGGATTTAAGTAAGGAAGTCTCGGATCGAGGGTCTGAGCAAAAGTCTAGAACCTGAGGGGTTTAAGCAGAAAGTCTTGGGTTCGTGGAACCTAAGCCAGGAAGTCTTGGACCGTGGGTCTGAGCAAGAAGTCTTGGGCCTGAGGGGCTTGAGCAGGAAGTCTCGGGTCTGAGGGACCTGAGCAAGAAAGTCTTAGGCTGAAGGTCTGAGCAAGAAAGTCTTAGGCTGAAGGTCTAAGCAAGGAAGTCTTGAGTCAGTAGGACTTGAGCAAGGAAGTCTTGAGCCTTAGGGGTTTAAGCAAGAAGTTTCAGACTTAGGCTCTGAGCATTGTAAAAGTGTTATGCTGAATGCATAAGCAATAGTGAAAATCTCTTGTGAAGCAAGGGGACTGGATTACTCTCTTTTAGGAGGAACCAATATAAATCTTTGTGTCTTCTGCTATTATTTATTTTCTTCTGTTAACATTCCACTACTAAGTATAACCAGAATCTGAACACCAGTTTAGATTCTGAACTCTGATCAGACGCAAATCAAGAAAATTCAACCCCCCATTTTTGTGTACTTTTCTCACCTTTAGTTGGTATCAGAGCATGGTCTGTACATAACACTTAACACTGGTGCAGATAATGATCCAATGAGAAAAGTATGCATGTTAAAGACTTTCTTTCAAGAAGGAATCAAGTGCCACATGAAAAATATTACATTGTTTTTCCTACCATATTCAAAGGGTGATTCTGCTGAATTTAAATGATGGAAAAGTTAAATATATTTTTAATTTATTGAACTTGATAAAGGGTTTTGTGAAGGTCTGTAGATTACCCTTGAAAAAGGTATTTCTATAGAAGTTGACGGTGTAGGGATTATCAAAATTTGAAATTCTCTCTCACCAGCTTAAAAGAAGCTTATTGAAAATATCTTCAGAGGTAGATGCGTTCTGGTAGGTGCTCTATCTCGATTATGAGTATATCAACATCATTGATACGTCTAATGCTCAAACTATCTTTGAATCTTTATGCTCAAATTTGTAGGATTCAATTATGAAGCTTGTCCAGTTACACTTCATCTAATCTTTCCAAGTAAATTCTGAGAAGATTGTTTTCAATTTAAACCTGAGGTAATAGTTATTCAAGAAGTCATACAACTTGAGTTTACTGTGCCTTGTAGATTTATCTTGCAATCTCCAAAGAAAAGAAATGGAATTAGATGATGAAAAGCTATCTAATAGATCAGCTTTCCTAAAGCCTGTTGAAGGATACTTCCTATTGAATGTCTGATGATGAGGAATTAACCTTCCTGATCAGAATATTTCTTTAACTGGATGAGTGGAGCGTGACATCTGTTGTTAGAAGAGTAACTTCAAAAGCTTATGAGATATTCACATTTCAACTAATTTCACAAATCGAAGAACAAGGAGAAACGCTACCAGAACCTAATGTCAAAGGTCTTCACTGCATATTCATCAACAACACATGGCAAAGTATCATGGTCATCAAGAATTAATCAAGAGAAAAACATCAAAGATTAACCAAAGGAAGCATCAAGTATCATGGTAAAACATTCATCAAGAGAAGTCATCAAGCACATGTTTCAAACAAACATACTAATGACAAAGTGAATTTTAGACAAAGTATTAGTCAAACAACTATCATGAATGAAATCAAAAGAAGTAGGAGACATGAATTCATTCAAAAATCAAGCATGAAGCATTTGAAACAAACATGGATTTTTATCCAAGGTTAGGTAAAAAATAAGATCAACAACAATGTATAAATTAATCAAAATATTTAGAAAATATCAAAGTACATGCTTAAATAAATAAAAAGAAAACCCTAAGAATAAATAAATAAAAACACAAGTATTTTTTAGATTTTTTTAATATGAAATAATAAGATAAATAATTAAGAGAAAGGATTAAACATTTTTAGTTTTTTTAGTTAAAAAATATAAAATAAACAATAAATAAATTATTATTTAAATTTAAAAGTTAAAATAAAAATGAAGTTAAAGAAATAAATAAGTAAAAAGAAAATGAAAGAAACAAATAATTAAAAGAAAAATAAAAGAAATAAACAATAAAAGAAGAAAAAAATAAAAGAAAAATAAAATTAAATTAAAAGAGAAAGAAGGAAAGGAAGGAAAGGAAGGAAATAAAGGAAAAAGAGAGAAAATAACAAAAATGAGGGAGCTAGGGGTTGAACACACACCCTCCACATTACATACACCAAGACCAACACAACAACCAATGGGCCAACGCACACCTTATGTCAAGAATAAACGCCAAATAAAATAAATATGAAAACTGAAATTAAAAAAAATGAAAACTTCATCTTCTTCCTCGTGTCTGTTACTTTAACTATATCTTTTTTTACAAAAAAATGCAACTTTTCCATTTTTGAACCAAACAAAGAATGTGGATATATCATCTTGATTATAATTTCATGAGGAATCCAAATATAGCATTAGTTTTTATTTATTTTATCTCAAACTCACAAATTTTGGACAAAACCAGATGAGCCCTAAATCTTTAAACAAAAATTAAATACTATACTTGATCAACCAATGTCCATTTTCATGGGGCCTTCACTCAAAATGTCAAGGCAAGCAAAATGGTAACTTGAATGGATAAAAATGATGCCTTAAAGTGAGAGTTGAAAATCAAGAAATTTTATCTATTAGAGTGTGTCCAATGCACCTTTTAAAGCACTTCCAGATGTGAAATATTGATGCCTTTAGCTTCCTTGCACCTCTAGGAGTGTAATGGTACCTTTACTTTGCCTTGAAACCTTCCAAATTGTTCTGCCCAAATCCACTTGCAAGTGAAGAAAGTTGTGGAATTTGGATCGAACTCTAGAAGAAGCATGCCGTCGAAGTTGGATCACATGTTGCTGTCGAAAATAATGCATGTTTGTAGTCGAAGAGTGTTCTAACATGTATTAGTTAATATTGCTAGGTTTGTTAGCATATTGAATTGGGCCTTGTGTTAAGGATCCAATTGTTTAAGTTAGCTTGTACCCTAAGTTAGCTTGTAATGGGTATTTTATTAAAAGCCCATTAGTTTAGTGTGCTAGGTTTTATTATAAATAGCATACTAGTCTCTCATTCTAAGTGTGACAAAACCTAGAAAGAGTGAGAGTGGTTAGTTTGTTATTCTTGTATACTTGTAATCCGTGTTTTAAGGAGAAAGGAAAGAATAACAGTTTTATAACCAATCCTTGTTGTTTTTACTCCTGTTTTATTTGTTAACCCTAACCCTTGTGGGTTTCTTGACTGATCAAGGAACCAATTATACTTTGTTTCTAAGGTATCTGATTCACAATAAATTGGTGCAGCGAGCGTGGAGAAGATGCCTTCAACAAAGTATGAGATCGAGAAGTTCACCGGAGTGAATGACTTCGGTCTGTGGCACTTGAAGATGAAAGCCCTACTGGTTCAGCAGGGTTGATTGGAAGCGGTGAAGGGAATGGCTGCCATGGACGTTGCGTTAACTGAAAGAGAAAAGACTACCATGATAGAGAAAGCACACAACGCAATATTGTTGAGCCTTGGTGATAAGGTTCTTCGACAGGTATCAAAAGAGACGACGGCGGCGGGATTATGGACGAAGCTGGAAAGTTTGTATATGACCAAATCCTTGGTGAATCGTCTTTACCTGAAGCAAGCCTTGTATTCGTTCAAGATGAATGAAGAAAAGGCTTTGGCTGAGCAGTTGGATTCCTTCAATAAACTGATTCTTGATCTTGAAAACATTGATGTGAAGATTGATGATGAAGATCAAGCATTGTTGTTGTTGTGTGCTTTGCCCAAATCGCATGCTCACTTCAAAGAAACTCTCTTGTATGGAAGAGAGTCCCTGACCTTTGAAGAAGTTCAAGCAGCCTTGTACTCTAAGGACCTGAACGAACGAAAGGAGCATAAACCTTCGACGGTTGGTGAAGGTTTGGCAGTTAAGGGAAAATTCTTGCGAAAGGATGGTAGGTTCGACAAGAAGAAAGGTAAAAGTCAGCAGAAGTCTTCTAGTGGCGAAACATCTGGTTTTCGATGTTATCACTGTAAGAAGGAGGGACACACAAGAAAAGTGTGCCCTGAACGCCTGAAAGATCATGGAGGTAAGGATAATGGCAACGCAACCATTGTTCAAGATGACTTCGACTCATCTGATGCTCTTGTAGTTTCAAGCTGCCACTCAAGAAAAGAGTGGATTATGGATTCTGGATGTACTTGGCACATGACTCCAAACAAGAATGTGTTTGAAGAACTATGTGATCAAGATGAAGGATCAGTGCTGCTGGGAAACAACAAAGCTTGCAAAACTGCAGGTATTGGATCCGTGAGATTCAAGCTCCATGATGAGTCAATAAGATTATTGACTGAAGTTAGGTATGTACCTGACTTGAAGAGAAATTTAATTTCTCTTAGTGAATTCGATAGAAAGGGATATGTTTTCAAAGGAGAGCAAGGTACCCTGAGAGTCATGAAAGGGTCGAAGGAAGTCTTGAGAGGCGTGAAAAACCAAGGCTTGTATACCCTGGAGGCTGAGGTTGTAAGTGGTTCGACAAATGTTGTATCCACGAAACCTATGTCGAAGACAGAGTTATGGCACATGAGATTGGGCCATGTCAGCGAAAGAGGCCTAGTCGAATTGGGGAAGCAGAACTTGCTAGGTGGTGACAAAGTCGAAAAGTTAGAGTTTTGTGAATCTTGTGTATTTGGTAAATCCTGTAGGGCGAAGTTCAACAAAGGCAAGCAAAGAACACATGGATCCCTTGATTACATTCATGCTGATCTTTGGGGGCCTGCAAGGAATCCTTCACACTCAGGTGCAAGGTATTTTCTATCCATTGTTGATGACTATTCCAGAAAGCTATGGGTATTCATTCAGAAGACGAAGGATGAAACTTTTGAGAATTTCAAAAGTTGGAAGATTCTGGTCGAAACTCAAACTGGCAGAAAGGTTAAGAGGTTGAGAACTGACAATGGCCTTGAGTTCTGCAACAAAGCGTTCGACAGTTACTGTGTTGAGTCTGGGATTGCAAGGCATAAGACTGTAGCAGGTACTCCTCAACAAAATGGCTTAGCTGAGAGATTCAATCGAACAATCCTTGAAAGGGTTAGATGCATGTTGGTTAGTGCTGGATTGAAGAAGGTGTTTTGGGCTGAAGCTGTTTCGACAGCTGCATATCTGATAAATAGATGTCCTTCGACTGCATTAGATATGAAGACACCAGAAGAAGTTTGGTCGGGAAATCCACCAAGTCTCGACAGACTGAGAGTATTTGGCTGTGTGGCCTATGCTCACATTAGGCAAGACAAGGTCGAACCTAGAGCTCTGAAGTGCATGTTCATGGGATACCCTGAAGGAGTCAAAGCTTATAGGATATGGTGCCTAGAGCCAGGTCACAGGAGGTGTATCACCAGTCGAGATGTAGTTTTCAATGAAGTTGAGATGGCTTTCAAGAAAATTGATGTTGCTGACGAAGAGCTGGAACAGGGAGAGATTCCTGTTGAGGTGGAGCATGTTGATGCTGAAGTGCGTACCCCAGATGAAGTCGAAGATGAAACAGAAGATGTTGTCGAAGATGAGGAAACTGATAATGACTACCTGTTAGCAAGAGACAGGTCGAGAAGAGTCATCAAGCCACCTCAAAGACTTGGGTATGCAGATCTTATAGCTTATGCCTTAATCTCTGCAAGTGAGGTTCTCGACGAAGAACCTAGAGACTATAAGGAAGTTATGAGGAGTTGAAAGAAGACTGAATGGCTGAAAGCCATGGATGACGAGATGAAATCTCTTCATGATAACGACACATGGGAACTGACAAAGAAACCTGCTGGAGCCAGGTTAGTCAGCTGTAAATGGATTTTCAAAGTCAAGGAAGGAATCGAAGGAGTGGCGTCGAAAAGATACAAGGCAAGATTGGTTGCTAGGGGGTTCACTCAGAAAGAAGGTGTCAATTTCAATGATGTGTTCTCGCCTGTTGTGAAGCACAGGTCCATTCGAATGTTGCTTGCCATGGTGGCACAGTTCGACCTCGAACTGGAACAAATGGATGTGAAGACTGCATTCTTGTATGGTGACCTAGATGAAACGATCCTGATGAGGCAACCTGAAGGGTATGTCGAAAAGGGGAAGGAAGATTATATGTGCAAGCTGAAGAGATCTTTATATGGACTGAAACAATCTCCTCGACAGTGGAATAGGGGATTCGACAAGTTCATGGCACGCATAAGTTTCATCAGAAGTCAGTTCGACCACTGTGTTTACTTCAGATTTCGACCAGGTAATTCATTTGTTATTTTGTTGCTTTATGTGGATGATATTCTAATAGCAAGTAACAATGTCGAAGAGGTAAGGAGGGTGAAGGCTGAACTCAGTAAGGAGTTCAAAATGAAGGATCTGGGAGCTGCGTCCAGGATTCTTGGGATTGACATCCGAAGAGATAGAAAGCAGTCGACATTATGCTTATCTCAAAAGGCATACCTACGGAAGATTCTTGAAAAGTATGGTATGTCGAAATCAAAGCCTGTTGTAACTCCGACAAACCCTCAATTCAAGCTGAGTATAGATCAGTGTCCCAGTACTGATGTCGAAAGAACTTATATGAATAGCATACCATATGCTAATATAGCTGGTTCTTTGATGTATGCTATGGTATGTACAAGACCTGACATAGCATATGCAGTGAGTCTTGTGAGCAGGTACATGTCGAATCCTGGAAAGGCACACTGGCAAGCATTAAAGTGGATTTTAAGGTACATAAATGGGTCTCTGAATAGAGTCCTAATTTATGGTGGAGCCTTGGGAGAAGATAGTAAAGCAGCAGTCGAAGGATTTGTTGACTCTGATTATGCAGGTTGTATGGATTCCAGAAAGTCTATTTCTGGATATGTTTTCACAATGTTTGGCACAACAATCAGTTGGAAAGCGACGCTCCAGAAGGTTGTTGCTTTATCAACCACTGAAGCTGAATATATTACCCTCACTGAAGCTGTGAAGGAAGCATTGTGGCTTGAAGGTTTTGCAAAGGAACTGAAACTTCAAGGTTGAAGTATCACTGTTAAATGTGATAGTCAAAGTGCAATACACCTGTCGAAGAACTCAACATATCATGAGCGAACCAAGCACATTGACGTGAGGCTGCATTTCGTCAGAGAGGTAATCGAGTGTGGAGAAGTCCAAGTGCTGAAGGTTTTGACAGATCATAATGCTGCTGATATGATCACCAAGACGTTGCCAAATTGCATGTTTTTCCACTGTATGCAGTTGATAAAGCTGCATGAAGAAAACTAGTTTGTTTTCTTGTTGTTAGAGTTAGATCCAAGGTGGAGATTTGTGGAATTTGGATCGAACTCTAGAAGAAGCATGCCGTCGAAGTTGGATCACATGCTGCTGTCGAAAATAATGCATATTTGTAGTCGAAGAGTGTTCTAACATGTATTAGTTAATATTGCTAGGTTTGTTAGCATATTGAATTGGGCCTTGTGTTAAGGATCCAATTGTTTACGTTAGCTTGTACCCTAAGTTAACTTGTAATGGGTATTTTATTAAAAGCCCATTAGTTTAGTGTGCTAGGTTTTATTATAAATAGCATACTAGTCTCTCATTCTAAGTGTGACAAAACCTAGAAAGAGTGAGAGTGGTTAGTTTGTTATTCTTGTATACTTGTAATCCTTGTTTTAAGGAGAAAGGAAAGAATAACAATTTTATAACCAATCCTTGTTGTTTTTACTCTTGTTTTATTTGTTAACCCTAACCCTTGTGGGTTTCTTGACTGATCAAGGAACCAATTATACTTTGTTTCTAAGGTATCCGATTCACAGCAAAAGTGAAATGTGGTTATGGAGTTTGAGGTGTTTCAGGCCATGTTCAATGCATACAAAAGTTTATGTATGGTGTATGGAACATGTTTATGGTGGAAAAATGGAAGGAAAATGGAAGAGTGATGAGATTCGAAGTTTTGACTTAATGGACAACAATGAAGTTTTTGAAAATGCTCTCTTTGTTTCTGATAGCTCTTGCTTGTTTTTGTTGATGAGAAACAATAAATTAATGCCCCCTTTTATAGTGAATTGATTCATATTAAGATCAATGGTTGTTAGCATTGTTCAATGGATCTTTGATATTGTCCAAAAAGGTGGTGAAAGGTACAACTTGCTTTTTGCTTTAATGTAGCTTCTAGTTGACTTTCTCTTGGTATGCTTCTCAAATTTCAAAAGTTGGCTCTGATGCTTAGAATAATCCCTTAACTTGCAGAATGCTCTTTGATCAAAAGCAACTTTTTACATTATGCACAAAGTCTCTTGTGAAAGTGTTATGCAAAATGCATAAGCGATTGCAATCATGATTTGATTATAGTGAAAATCTCTTGTGAAGCAAGGGGACTGAACTACTCTCTTTTGGGAGTAACCATTATAAATCTTTGTGTCTTCTGCTATTATTTATTTGCTTCTGCTAACATTCTGCTGCTAAGTATAACCAGAATCTGAACACCAGTTTAGATTCTAAACTCTGAGCAGACTAAAATTAAGAAAACGGAAAACACAATTCAACCCCCATTCTTGTGTACTTTTCTCACCTTCACTTGGGGTGAAGTGATACCCTTCCTTGGGCGACACCTTGTTGTCGCCTCTCTTGGGGCGAACTTACAGTCCTCGCCATAGGCGAGCCCTTTTGCAAATATAACACTACATCTATCATTTTTATTTCTTCCGAAAAATGATCTTTGGTTTGACTTTTACTTATCTCATCATTTCCACTAAATCTCTCTTTTTTCTTAAATATGTTTACTATAGTTCTTCAAGAGCATTCTTGAGTCTAAGTGAGGATCTTTGTTCTTGGTGAAGGCTTAGTTGTAATTTACGTAGCATATTATCTATTGAGTAAATATTTCTTTTGTAAGAAGTTGTTTGATTGCAAGTTAAACCAGTAAAAGATCTTATTTGATGTAGGGGACTATCTTAGGAAGTCTCTGCTTGGTCTGTGAGTTTCACCAATAAGAAAAACTCCTTTTTGGTTCATGAAGACCAGCCATCAAAATCTCCACAATGGTTATTGAGCTAAGCTCAGTTGAAAGCTTTATCGGTTCGATATTGGCATGTGTAAAATCTCACTTAGTTTGTAAGTTCAATCCAGAGTTGTCACCGATATTTATTTATTCCCATAGAGGGAAAGGGAAAATATCGAATAAAACCCCTAAAAGAAAAGACAAGGATATGGTCATCGCAACTAATATCAGGGTTCGGGAGTTGGTTACGCAAGGGGAAGATATTAGCACACTTCACGTTCGTTGTACTCAAACAGGAACCGTTACGTTAATTATGCGTGTTAGTGTTTGTCTAAAAGTTAGGCTTCTCAATTTATTAAGAGGAAAAATAAAGGAAAAAAGTACCTAAAAAGGTTTTTATTATTAGGGGGAGAAGAAAGGGACCTAAAAAGGTTTTTATTACTAGGGGGCCTGACATGATTTTGCAATCCTGCTCCTACGTATCTCAAAAGAGAAGTCAAAGCACACATAATTTTGGGTAAAAAAGTTTATTTGTTGGTCGATTTTAGCGAAAGCTATTTTGTATTAATCGGCATAAAACATTGTTTTATCCAAAACAGGTAAGAAGCAGACGTTTAGATCACATTGAATGGATTTATAAATCGCATTCACGCGACTTATCTCAACTTAACAGTTGTGGATGAAGCATTGCTTAACATCATCTTAAGACAACATATCTTTCATTTTTGAAATGGTTTTTGGGTTGTGCCAAAAGGCGAAAAGGTTTAAATAAGTTTGATGTGTTTTGTTGATGAGAGAGTTCGGACGATCGAGAACTACATCTCGTGTCCTTACTCTCGGGAGATCGTTGACTACACCACTCCTTTTTCATCTTTATTATTAAAAATCATTTTAGTATTTTTAGATGTTTTGAGATTTTGATTGAAAAAAATGGCTTGATGTTGGATCAAGCTTCTATTCATGATTATGAAAGTGTTTGAAGTGATTGGAAAGGAAAGGTTGACGGTGATGCAAGAAGTGATCGACTTACAAGTTAGGTATGGCTAGATGTATGGATCAAGAATGTTTTAAATTTGGTTGATGGTTTTGAAAAAAGGTTTGATAACGAAATGAGGTTGAATGGTGACCAATTGGTGTCGACCAATGTTTTTTGAAAATGAAACTTAGTGTTGACCAAGTACTTTGATATTTTTGAAAGATCGTTTTATATATATATTTTGTTTTCAATTATTTACTATCTAGCTAGAGGAAATAAATGTGACAAACATAGATCATAAATACAAACAAAGGGTGGAGATACATTTGACAGTTGGGGATGTGATAAAGAGATTAAATCACAAATCATCAAACAAGTAAATGCAAACACACAAAAATAAAAGGGCTCATTGTAACAAGGCCCAAGAGTAAGCCACCAGACTCGAGAAATAAACCGAAATTAAAGGCAACTGAATTTAGCTCTTATTTAACTTAGAGAGGATTCATGTAAGAATCACTCTATAAAAAGTTGAGTAACAATCTATGCATTCAAGTGGTTCTCAAAAGTTAAATTGGATTTTAACTTTTGAAATCACAATGCAATAAAAATAAAGATAGCAACAACCATATTGTTTTACATTATTACATTATTCTACACTCCGTTTGTCCGTTTTTTTTAATGTGTATACGGGTCAAAACATAAATGTACTTTTTTTTTTAATTTAAGTTTAGTCTTAATTTAATTTATTTATGTAATATATTTTGTGATATGCAGTTTAATCTCTCTCTTTCTCTCATGTTATATATTAACTTAATTTGAAATACATGCTAAGAATATGAGGGAATTGTAAGAAGATAATTTGAAACTAATTAATTGAAAAATGTAAACTGGTGAAATAACAATAACAAAATAAAGAAGAATTTTTCTGAGATTTTAAACGATAGAAACATTAATTATGATCACTATGTTAAAGTGTTTTTTTTTAACGTTTAATACTACTCTGCAGTCATAATTTGGGCTAATACATTTATGCACAAATTTTTCACATATATTTATCGTATTGTCTTTCTTAAAAATCAAAATACAAAATATTCATTATTAATTGCACAAACTACATTGAATATTAATAATTCAGTGCATATATAAATTAAATAGTTGAACCATAATTCATTATCATCATTTAAGAGCAATTATTATAATGGAGAACAAAGGGAAACAATATACTACATATTTTAGAGAAATTCTCTTAGCATTAGACGATCATTTCTCACGAAATCATTACAATTATTATCTACGGTTAATAATCATTACAAAGGGTAACAACATATAACTCTTTTGGACATATAAGAAAAGAAAAGAATGAAGCAGATTGATAAAAATGGAAGGCACAAACGCAAGAAAAACTAATCTTATATATTTAGCGGAAGTTTTATCTCTTACTAAATTTCAAGGCAATTTCATACACATGGTCATTTACCATGGAAGCATGTGGATGACAAAGAACATGTACATACAGTTTAAGTGGCAGTTTTAGTTTTGAGAAGTTATCATTTTTTTTATGCGTTGTATTGTTTAAGGGTATTATTGGAACAAAAATAGACAACCCAAAAAATTTATATCTCTTTTATATAAAGTTATAGATGTTCAAAAGCACAGGACAAAACCGTGTTAAAATCTATGAGTAAGTATTCTTAACAATTTAAATTTAAAAGACACTTAATTAATTAAATCTAATTAACTAATTAATTAGACAAATAAATAACTACTAATAATCCAAGAGGGCTGCAAGAGTAAATTAGGAAGACAAAGATTCTAAACCTAGACATAAGGCGAATGCCACTAGACATTAATCTAAAGATAAAACAAATTATAAAATACTCTAATTAAAAAAAACAAATTATAAAAAACTCTAATCTAAAAATAACAAATTATAAAAAAATCTAATTTAAAAATATCAAATTATAAAAAAATTATAATCTAAAAATAAAACAAATTAGGCTAAAATACAGTTTTGGTCCCCCTATTTGTCAAAATTCACGGTTTTTGTCCCCTTATTTTTTTTAACAGTTTTGGTCCCTCACCTCAATTTTGGCCCAAAAAAATGATGAACAGTACTTGACCCGTACATAAACAGTACATGTCCGTACATAAACAGTACATGAACAGTGAGGGGTGGGGGACCAAAACTGTTAAAAAACAAAATGGGAGGACCAAAACCGTGAATTTTGACAAACAGGAGGACCAAAACTATATTTTAACCAACAAATTATTATAAAAAAAGTTTACTAAATAATAAAAACATAGAAACTAAACCGTATCTAATAATAATAATAATAATACAAAAAGATTAAGAAAAGAAAGAAAGAATATGCTACAAATGAGGAACTAGCGCCATCCTTTTCAGCACCACTAAATTCCAAATGCTGAAGACACACACGCGTATTTATAAACAATCAATAAAATTTTTTTATTAATTCAAAATAAAAAATAATATTTCCTCTCTCCTACATAATAACCATCCCCCCATAATTTCAATTAAAATCGAAATCAAATTTATAATAAATTAATTTTTTTTCTTTACATTGGTTGTTTTCAACAATTTAAATATTTATCAGACAAACACTCCTTTAGAAATGATATAAAGTTAAATAAAAGAAACATAATTAATAGTATAAACAAAATAGAAAATATATATATATAAAAAGGAAAGAGAGAGAGAGAGAGAGAGATTTAATGCAAATCTCAATACTGTCTTTCAATACTGCAGAAACGTTTTCACTAAAAAAAGGATCTGGCGAGCGAGTGAGTTAAACTTTATTCGAAGAAAGAATTTTGGTGTATGGGGTTAGTTATGGTGAATGGTATGTGAGAGTAGAGAAATGAAGCTTGAAAGGTGTTTGTTGTTTAGTGAAAATGAAAAAAGAAAAGTCGTTTATGCTGAGTTGCAACATGAAATGAAAAGGAAGATTCACCTGTTCCTCAAAGTTTCATGATTGTTCTCACTTTCTTTTTCAAAATTCTTTCAATGAGAGGGAGGAAGTTATGGTAGTGGAATTGAGTTGTGTAGCTTGTGGTTTTATGTTAATGGAGTTTGTAATGGTGAAGACAAAATCAATATGTGGTGTTGGTTGAGTGAAAAGGAAAAACGACGGAGGGAGAAGATGAACAGTAAATGGCAAAACAATCTTTTTTAGTTTTTTTTCAAAATGAGACAGAAAAGAGGTTTGTGTTGGTTAGTGGTTATGCGATGGACATGAAATGTTATTGTGAGTAGAAAGTGAAGAGTAAAAGTATAATTGTTTGAAAGGTTTGTGATGGAGGGTTTGTGTTGTTTAATGGTTATAAGATGATAGAGTGTGAGCTTTTGGTGTCGTCAAAAAAATCAAAGAGGGGAACCAAGCAATGGGATATGATGTAGCATTACAAAATATGCAGTTCCGTTTTTTTTCATGAAAGAGCTCCAATAATATTGACTCAATAAAACCATGTTTTACCATGTTTTTTGTTTCTCCTTTTAACAAAGAATGAGACTGAATCAAAATTTCAAATCCGCACGTTTCGATTGGTCCCTCTTAGCTTACTACGGTTTTAATTATTTTCAAAAGAGCCTAAAATGCCTTTGGAGTGATTTTAAAGTGAAAAAAAGAAATTAAATAAAAATAAATAAAAATAAAAAATAAAACTATTTTAAATAATCAAAATAAAAGAAAAATAAAAACATGAATAATTCTATTTAATTATTTCAAATATTTTAACACAAAGATAAAAATAAGCGGACTCAAAACGTAAAAAATTTGGGCACAAAAGTGCTCGAAAAATTAAACTGAATACACCAAAATAATCAACGCGAAATAAACCTATTGGAAAAATAATGCGTTTGATCAATTTTTGAAATAAATTTTGACTGGTTAAAAGGCTCAGACTAATCACAATGCGACCGAAACAGTAGTCAAAAGTTAAAATGAGCACGTCAGGTTAAACTACACGAAACGTAGATTAATATAAATGACGTCTGCAAGCTCGATTTTGAAATTTTTCGTCCATTAATTTTACACATAATTGAGATTCATTTTGACTGATCTACGTGTAAATCCAAAAAATTATCCCGATTGACATTTTGGGCATTATTCGAGATGAAATGCATGATATGCAATGCAGATGATGCTGATGTCATGATAACTGTATTGATTTAGATATTTAGGGTCAAATTTGAGGTATGACACCTCACGTACATTATTAACCTATTAGAACCTTACCATGGGGTAGTACTATGCGTTAGCTTCCCAACCCTTTAAACCACAACTAATTTAGGGTCACGAAACTCAAGTTATGATTAAAACAATATCTGAACAAAATCAATCTGGTTAGTGATAGTTGGACCATTGCCCAACTGATGTACGTCAGCTCATCCAATGCAATGACGTTTGGACTGTCACAAAGGTGGCGCCCATCACCGCTGCAGAATGCAGAATTCTACGTTTTTCACCATACGAGGATTTCTGAACCTCCAATTTAGATTCCGTAAAAGCTAGCACACTTAGAATTCGACATATATTAATTATATAACAATTATAACAACATACAACACATATATTATATATCCTAACATCATTTAATCATCGATATTTTGAGTGCAACTTTCTGTTAGATGTATTTTGTATGTTGTCAAAACTTGGATACTTTAGCATTTATGTACATTGGACAATATCATCTAAGTCTAACTATGCATTTTAGCATTAGGGTGCATGTCAACATGGTTGAAATGGTTTAGAAAAGATTAAAGCATCAAGAAATAGTGTTATAAATCAAAAACAAAGTTTTGGGTGTGAAAAACAGTTTATAGGTTGACACATACAACTATAGGTCGATACATCCATCCTTTAAGTCGACACACGTGCTGCATTATTAAATCTTACAGGATCTGTCCATGTACTGAATCATTTAGGTCGACACAAGACCTTGATACGTCGACACATGACTTTTATAGGTCGACCTATAGACAAAAAATCTTGATTTTTTGCATTATTTTCTATTCCTTTTGCATTCCTTAGGTCGACACACGTGCTGCATTATTAAAGCCTACAGGCTCTGTCCATGTGCTGACTCCTTTAGGTCGACACAAGATCTTGATACGTCGACACATGACTTTGATAGGTCGACCTATAGACCAAAAATCTTGATTTTTTGCATTATTTTCTATTCCTTTTGCATTCCTTTGGCTTGATATACATATATATTAGGGTTGATACATGCATATTTTCTAGTAAGATTCTAGAGTAAAACCTACATGAAACCATAATCTCAAAGCATACTCATCATCTTCATCATCTCTTCTATACATACACATAATCAAACTACACATAATCATTTTTCGATTGGGTGCCATCTAAATTAGGGTTAATAACCTCCAGCTTAGGTTGTTTGCACTGTAAATTGGGTTAAGTTCTTTGAGGGTTTCAAATAAGAAAACTGAGCTGGTGTTTTCCTTCAAGATCGTTAAGGGATTTAAAGGTTTTGGACAAGATTATGCAATTCAGATCCGATTGAGTGAAAGACTTGGGACAAGGGGTGCCTTGCAAGGGATTAGCAGGAGACGGTGGATCGTATTGGTAAATCTTGGGTTTAACAAGTGTGCGGTTGGGATTAATTCGACCGAGTGAAAGCCTTTGGATAAAAAGTGCCTTCCAAGGAAGTATCAAGTACAGGTGAATTAAAGCAACATTGTTGGTTACTTGATCAATCTTTGATCAAGGATTTTGGAGGTGATAGAGTCAACCTCAAACCTAGGGTTTGTTGCTACATCACTCATATTCATACTTTTGCAAAGTAAGGTTGATTGCAATTATCTCAATTCGAATTCGAATTGAGGGCAGACGTACCCATTGCGAGGCCAATTGGGGAACTGCCTAAAAAAATCCTTGTGTACTCTCTATCTATCTATCTATATATCTATCTATCTATCTATCTACCTCTCTCTCTCTCTCTCTCTCTCTCTCTCCATCTCATTAAATTTGTGTTAGCAAATTATTGAATTCATTGTTCGTTTGATCAATTCGTTTGAGAATTATTTTTTATCACATTTTGAAATAGGTTTTGTTGATGTAATCATAATCCATTTGATTGTGATTGATTTTTAAGATCAATAAAATTAAGCAGATTTCCAAACGATATCGATTGTACACAAAGTGTTCGATAAATTGTCGTAATATTGTTTTTGTATGTTTGGATAATTGGGAATAAGCTTTAAGTATAACTTTGCATTCAATTGGTTGTGATTAATAGTTGTTGAACAATTTGTGTTCATTTGTGAGTTCAGGTTCTTTAAGGGCAGGTTCATTTGTGGTTGCGAGTGCATTTGTTGTTGTGGGTTTATTTGTTGGTTTGGTAATGGTACAAAAAGGTTGGTTTTGAATGAGTGTGTTCGGAAAAAGAATTGATGAACATTTAACATGAACCAAATCAGAAATAGTATAAGTCTCGACATTAGAAGACTTAGTTGGATTCTGGTTGGTAGGAACTTCATCGGATTCTTTCTCAGCTTCCATATTCAGTTATCCAAAATTTTCAGCATGAACAACACACCTCAGAACCCTTCTGGATTTCTCAGGCTTCTTTGACTACTTGGCTGGAGAAGGAGGAGGAAGACTAAAGGGTCCTTCATCATACTTTTTTTTCCCTTTTTTTCTTCTTAAGAGTTGCATATGGAGGGGATTCCGACATGTTTGTGGATGTCAACCATTGAATCAATACCTTCCTCAAAGCATCTTTTCATGTATTCACTCATAATTTTTGGGGGGTCTAGCCTAGTGAATATGGGGAAATCATCAATCTTTACCCTCCTAGTAGAACTTGATTCCCTTTCCAACACTACAGGGTCCACAACATCTGAAATCATGAGCATGTTTTTTATAATTTTTCCATTGAAAGGCTTGCCCACATCCGTGTAGAGATCTACATGAAAATTCATCTTCACCAGCTTTTCCACCAGCTTACTCTCAACCAAAATGTTTGAAATTAACCTGCCTAAAGGAATCTATTTCCTGGGTTTACGACCTAAGTTTCTTATTTCTTTAACCATCTCCCTCGGATATTTGAACAATGTAGAAGGAAGATTTGTATTAACTTCTTTGGCTAGACAATATAACATGTATTTCTGGTCAGAGTAGATGTAATCAGCAAAGGTTCCAGAAGGACGATGATGAATACACCCCAAAAGAATCTTAGCCCAAATCCTCAGCCTAGGTTGGAGATTGTCGCAACGCGAAAAATAACCGGCGGAAACAGAACAGAAGAGTCGCCACCGTACGTTATATATCCCAACGCAGGGAAAGGAAACGATCGAAGAAACCTCAAAAAAAAGAAGACATGGTCATCACAACCATAGTCCAGGTTCGGGAGCCGGTTATGCGAGGGGGAGGTATTAGCACCCCCACGCATCCATCGTACTCGATGGGATCCACGCTTGTTGTCTAAATCAAAGGGTAGGCTATCTAAAGCCTACTGCTAAACGAAAACAAGAAGGGGAAAACAAAAGTGAACTCGCAAGGATCGTCGCAATCCTATGCCAACATATCTTCGTGGACGAACGAAGAATCAGAGTCGACGTAGTTCGACGGACTACGCACTGATGGGGAGGTTGCTCGCCAAGACATCGCCGTCTTGAGCCTATGTATCCTCAATCGGACGAGAAAAAGGAAATAAGAGCAATCATAGTTCGACACGGGGTCGAAAAGGGGAAAGTGTGCTCGCCAAGACATTGTCGCCTTGTGCTTACGTATCCTCATTCGAATGAGAAAGAGGAAGTCAGAGTGTCTGTAGTTCGGCCTACGAGTCGATGAGTGCTTTTTATGAGCGACGTTAAGTTCGTGTCTGGCGGTTAGGGTCGATGCCTATTTGCGACAAAACGAAAGTAACATCCTCTTTTCTGAAAATGATTTGAAACCCAGCAATCCCGAAGGATAAAAATAATTTGAACTTGGTTTGTGTTTTTTTTAGACAAAAGTGAGTTGAGGTTAGTTTGAAACTCGCATTGCACTATAGTCTATGACATGGGAGCGAATGCATCGCATGGTCGCCCACAATGGGACGTATGCTAAACACTCTAAAAGAATGAAGGGAGACCCCTCATTCTTCATTTCCTATGTACTTAAGGCTCATGGTGCACAATGTTCATTGTACTTATTAAGTGTTTTAGACTTGTTTTGAGATGAGAAGAGAAGACTCAAAGGTTGAAAAGAAAAAATCTAAGGGATCTCATACCTAGATGTTGTCATGCACAATGATCCTAAAATTGAGGTTTAAAAGGGACTATCCTAATTGTTATCATTCAAAGGATTGAGAGCCTAATGTTTATCCTACTTCGAACCTAATCAAAAATTAAGTTCAAACTAGGAGCCCTAAGGGAACATGTGATCGAACACAAGTAAACATTAAACAAACTCAATCTCAATCAACAAAAATATTCAAAACTCCAAGGAGAAGAAAGGAGATGAAGATGTTAAAGCAAATCAAGTATAAACCAAGCCAGAAACAATAGCAACAACAACGCTTTAACACAGCACAGCGGTAAATTTCAACAAGCAAGCAAGAACAGCATTTAACCGCTCCTATCTTCAGGACAGAACAGGTGTAATATCCAGCAGAACAGAATAGCAACATTTAACAGCATGTATGTACATAACAGCAGTGTATGTAACAAAATTTCTACATCAACCAAACTTAGCATGATACATCAAGAGTTAGTCAAAATGCCTCAAGAATTCAACAAGATAACATGCATCAAAAATGCCTCAAGATATGCATCAAGAATTAGTCAAAATTAATACCAAAGAATTAAACACACTTGTATCCAGAAACTCATGAAAAAATCTTATCGAAAATCATCGATGTAGCTAAACAAAATTAAGCCAAGAAAGTCATAAAAATTAAAATCAAGTAAGAATTAACTCAACAAAATCAAGAACAATCCAATCAAAACCCATCACAAACTAATAAGGAATTTTTAATCAAAGATTTAACAAGAATTAATCAAAATTTAATAAGACCTTACATCAATACCAAAATTGAAACTTAATCAAATCTCAACAAAATTAAGATCCAAACTAAACCAAAATTAAGGTCTAATTCTAAAATTCAACAACGGCTAGAATTAACATTTAACAAAAATATAATGATCTTGAATAAAAAATCAAATCTAACTAAAATATTATATTGTTTATATTACATTAAAAAACTTATTATATTGTTTTGAAAAACTTATAATAATATAATAAAAAAAAAATAAAAAAAAAATTGAAGAAACAGTAAACGGATTCTATGGTATATGTGTATCTAAAGGAAAATAATATATAAGCTTACTCACCCACCCTTTTTTATGCAAAACTGACGGTAACATCCATAAAACAGTATCGGTGTATATATATGTTCTTTATTAACAGTGCGCCGGAATATATATATATATATATATATATATATATATATATATATATATATATAATTGAGGAGAAAGAAAAACAAAACTCACACATAATCTCTACCATTTGTTTTAAAATCTAATATTCAGATTCATTATCATGTTCTTACATAAAAATAGCATTCTCATAGGATATGAACCCTATATATATAAGGAATGTATCATATGATAATGCAATTTTTATATGAGAACATGAGAATGAATCTGAATTATTTGATTTTAAAATAAATGGTGGAGATTATGTGTGAGTTTTTTTTTCTCTCTCCTCCATAATTTATTTTAATAATTGAGGAAAGAGAAAAATAAAACTCATACATAATCTTTACTATTTGTTTTAAAATCTAATGATTCAGATTCATTCTCATGTTCTTACATAAAAAATAGCATTCTCATATAATATAAACCCTAACGCATGGAATAGTAACCGCAAATCCTTTATATATATGTGAATGAATAGTGACGACATGTGATATATATGTTAATGATAAACTGTAACACATATACATGCTACATATTAGAATTATTAGAACTTGTTTATATTATATATAAGTGTATATATTATATATAAGTGTATGCATAATATCTTGAACCTGTATCAGTAAAGCAATGAAATACATATATAATATTGTAATCGTGTCGCCTGAATAGAAAAGGTACCCTTCTCAATGAACAGTCGCGCCTCGTGTTTGTTTTCTCTGGTTCTTTTTCTTTTTTTTTTTTCCAAAATATTTAGCAGCCAATAATATATATGGGTGTGCGCGGTGCGGTTTGGCGATTTTGACGTTAAAAATTATCCTAACCGCAAGGAAAAAATGTATGCGGTTTGATTTGGTTTGGTTGACTTTTAAAAAAAATCTGAACCAAACCAAACAAAACCAATGTGGTTTGGATTGGTTTGGTTGGTTCGGTTTTTTACAAGATTTTTATTGAGTGATATTTACATATATAGAGAACAATATATCTTTGTGTTTAGTCATTCATACATTGTCTAAATATGATGAGTTTTGTTTTTTTTTCCTTCTGCCTTTAAAAAAAAACAACAAAACTCATCATATTTAGACAAAAAATTCTCATTCAATATACACAAATCAATTTAAACAAAAGTGAAAAAAAATAGTAACATAAAACAATATCAAAATATTATAATAAAACAGAAAATATAAGAGAAGGGAGATTAGTGAAGATGAAAAAGAAAGAACATAACAGATGTAAGATTAGAGAAGAAATGTGCGATAAAAATATAATTAGAAGAGAAAATAGTATCATAAAAATGAGAAGATGAAAAAGAAAGAACATGTGAGATGAGAAATTAGTGTAGAAGAGGCGAGACGTACATGACAAAGAAGATGAGAAGAATGCACAATACTATTATGAGAGATTTGAGAAGATTAAAACTGAAAAGTTGAGTGTGAGTAAGAGAAAATATTTCGTAATTGTAAGGTTAAGGCATAATGGGTTTGAGTTTTGGGTTAGATGTGAGATAAGTGAAGTTTGAGTTGTAACATAATGCGGTTTGGTTTGATTTAGTTCGGTTTGCAAAATACAAACCGCAAACCAAACCGAATCATGCGATTTTGTTAAAAGATGGCCTGAACAAATCCGAACCAAATGCGATTTTTTGCGGTTTCAGTTTGGTTTGGTTTGGTTTGCGGTTTTTTATTAGGTTGGTTCGGTTTTGAACACCCCTAACAATATATATAGGGATCAAATTAGGGTTAACTCTAAATTGTCAATAATGTCCCTAATGCTCATTTTAAAGCCCAATTTAAATAATATTAATTAAAACTAATAAAATTTAAATAATTAAAATAATTAAGATAAACTTAAACAAAAACTAACAATCCTATTTATTTACTATAAATATTTAGACAAAAAAATGTAAAAAAATAAACGGACCCCAAATAAATAAAAGTCGAACATCCAAGTGCTCAAAAAAATAAACCGAGTACACTGAAATGATCAGCACGAAATATACGACTCGACAAAATATAGAGTTTGGTCAGATTTTAAAATAAATTTCGACCTGTTAAAACGCTCAAACTGATCAAAATGCGACGAAAAATGGTCAAAAAATTAAAACGAATACATCAGGTTAAACTACGCGAAACGTAGATCAATATAATTGACGTTTGCAAGCTCGATTTTAAAATTTTTCATCCACCGATTTTACGCACCGTTGAGATTTAGTTTGACCGGTCTGTCTGTAAATCCGAGAAATTATTCCGGGTGACATTTTGGGCACTATGCGAGCTAAAAAAATACTTTATGCTATGCAGATGATGCAGAGTGGAAATACAGTCAGATAAATGAAAATATTAAAAATGCATGGAATAAGCTGTGAACTCTCAAAATACCCTGCTGGAAAAAAATGATCCGGTACCAAATTACCGAGCAAAATAAATACTGGGCACTCTGATGCTTGCTGCTTAGAATAAGAGAAGTCCTTAGCCACAAGGATATCGTGATCCTATGTCTCGAGAGCTCAATGCAATGCATGATTAATTGTTATGAGCAAATGGAAATTCATAGCGAAAGCCAGTTAAGGTTAGGAAAAAAAAGGGCAAATTTTGGGGTGCTACAGAGATTCTTGGCGCTTGAACTCGATCCTTCTTAGAAGATGGTATAAACTTCTTCATCCATTTTCACCCCTTTGGTGAACATTTAATAACATCTCTTCCCAGATTCATCATGGTTCAACAGCTTAGCGATGGATTTCTCAGAGATTTGAAATTTCTGACCCATAATGCATGTGGAGATCTCAACATCTGTAGCCTTTGCATGAGTTCAAAAATATTTTACTAGTGCAGGATACACTGGACCTTTCAATCTATTGAAGTAAGCTTTCCATCCCTGGGTAGGGACATTGCCGGTAGGTCAAACCCATTTTTCTTCAAGTTTTCAAAATCTACTAAGAATTCACAGAGAACTTCCAACTCAGTCACTGGAGTAGATAGAAAGATCTCCGGAATGTCTTCAACCACAGTGGTGTCCTATTGAGGTTGTTGTTGAAGTTGCTCTTGATGTTGGTGATCTTGTTGTTGTTGTTGTAGATCAACCATGATTAGGGTTTTAGGTTGTAGAGAGTTTTGAAGATGAAAGATTTCAAGTGTGGGTTGTGAATAATGGTAGTGTTGTGTGTGAGAAGTTAGTCCATCATGGGTTTAGATAGATAAAGTAATAATTATGATGGCTTAATGTATGACAAGGGAGGTAAATGAAATGATTTTATCTTTACCCAAGAAAATAGAGTATCCCAATGGGTCACTTCAAACGTTAGGATATCTTAATATAGGACATCCACCTTACTTTAGAGCCACACAAAAAACTTTTGATTTCCACCATTAATTTCAAAACTCATAGTCCAGAGGACAGAAAATTCCAGATGGGTTCTGAATTTGGACCTTCTGACCTAGAGAGCCTCATAACTTCAGAGGGATAACTGGTTCATAGCCAAGTTATCTCAGATTCTCTATTTTGACTCTCCAGAGCCTACACACATTTAAATTGTTTTATTCAGGACAAAGTTCCATTTTAAAATTTTTCAGAATAAAAACAAATATATCTTCAATAAAGGGTTTTGTGAAGATATCAGCCCACTGATGGTCTGTATTTATAAAATTTAAATTTATAACACCCTTCTGAACATAATCCCTTATAAAATGATGTTTAGTTTCAATGTGTTTCGCTTTGGAGTGCAAAATAAGATTCTTGGATAAACAAATTGCAAAAGTATTATCATAGAGAATAAGAATGTTACTATCATAAAGTTAATAGTCTTCTAGTTGACTTTTCATCCAGAGTATCTGAGTTTGCATCCAGATGTTGCAATATATTTAGCTTCTACAGTAGATAATGCTATTGTTACGTGTCTCTTGTTGGACCAAAAAATAAGATTATCACCAAGAAACTGTCAGCTTCCACTGGTGCTCTTCCTTTCTAGCTTGTCTCCAGCATAGTCAGCATCATAATGACCTACTAACTTGTATTCTTTGGACTTTCTATAAATCAAACCAAGGTTAGTAGTACCTTTGAGATATATAAAGATCCTCTTAACAGTTGTTAAGTGGGATTCTCTAGGATCTGATTGGAATCTAGTCCACAAGCATACACTGAAAAGAATATAATGCCTAAGAGAGGTCAAGTATAAGAGAGAACCAATCATACCTATATATACCTTTTGGTCCACCTGCTTGCTTTAATCTTTCTTCAGAATTCACGTTGGATGCATTGGAGTTTTTGTCGGTTTGCACTATGACAAGTCAAACTTCTTCAGAAGCTCCCTTGTGTACTTTCTCTGATGGATATATGTTCGTCCTGATCTTTGCTTGATTTGAATCCCCAGAAAGAACTTTAATTCTCTCATCAACCTCATCTCAAATTATGCCTACATAGACTTAGAATATTCCTTGCACAGTTCAAGCTTTGACTTGTCAACTAGCTTTGACTTTTTAAGATCAAGCTTATCATCAAACTTAACATGAATTGATTCATCAACAACTCTTATTTCAGTGTTGTATACTTTATAGCCCTTTGAGCATTCATAGTATCCTAACATGATACATTTTTGTGCTTTGGAATCAAAATTGTTCAAGTTCTCTTTAGTATTTAAAATAAAACATGAACAACCAAAAGGATAAAAATATGAAATGTTGAGTTTTTTGTTATTCCACAATTCATAGGGAGTCTTACCCATAATAGGTCTTAAAGAGATATTGTTCTGAATGTAACACGCTGTGATGACTACTTCTGCCCAAAAGTGCTTTGTACATTGGTTTCATTGATCATGGTTCTGGCCATTTCTTACAATGTGCGATTTTTCCTCTCTACAACTTCATTCTATTGAGGAGTTCTAGGGTAAGAGAAATTATGGGAAATGCCATTTTCATTAAATAGTTTTTCAAAGTTTTTGTTTTCAAATTCTCCACCATGATCACTTCTGACTTTAACAATCTTAAAGTATTTTTCATTTTGCACTTGGGAGCAGAAGGTAGCAAACACATAATGTGTCTCATCCTTGTGTTTTAGAAACTTTACCCAAGTCCACTTGCGGTAGTTATCAACAATGACTAATACATACTTTTTACCATTGAGAAAGGTTGTTTTCACTGGCCTAAATAATTCAATGTGTAAAAACTTTATAGGCTTAGAGGTTGAAACAACATTTTTAGATTTGAAAGAAATTTTTGAAAACTTTCCTTACTAGAATGCCTCACAAAGAGCATCTGAAGCAAACTTCAAATTTGGAAGGCCTCTGACTAAGTTCAGCTTGTTTAGATTTGAGATTCTTCGCTAACATGGCCTAACCATCTATGCCAAGTCCATTGCTCTTTGTTCATAGACATGAGGCATTTAACATTTTGATTTTCTAAATCAGAAAGTCTAATTTTGTAAATGTTATTTTTCCTCTTGCCATTGAATAGTACAGAGCCATCCTTCTAACTAACAACTTTGCATGACTTTTGATTAAAGATAATATCATAACCATTTCCACTTAATTGACTTATGGACAAAAGGTTATGCATTAATCCTTTATCCAATAAAACATTATTAATAGAAGGGAGATAGCCATTACCAACAGTTCCATAGCCAATAATCTTACCCTTCTGATTGTCTCCGACACCAACGTTGCCTCCAATCTTAAGTTCCAGTCTTTGGAATATATGCCTTCTTCCCGTCATGTGACATGAGCATCCAGAGTCCAGATACCAAGATTGGTGTTTCAAATTGGCTGCTAAGGATGTCTGCAACATAGACTATTTTATCTTTAGGTACACATATCTTTTTGGGTCATTTTTATTAGTTCTCCCAAATTTTTTCTTAACCCAGGGTTTTTGTGCAGAATAATCATGTGTGTACCCATGAGTGAAATGGAGTATAAAGCTTTTAGTTTAATTTCCTTCTGTTTTGAATTAGGTTTAACCCTATAATTTTTAGGTGACACATAAACAAGACATTTCTTTCCATTTTTCGCTCACTCCATAGATCATAGAAGCAATTTTGCTTCTGTCGATGCTTCCTACTAGAAATTTTCGAAAAGATATGTCATATTTCTTAATGACAGATTCATAGTCCAAAGGAACTTCTGAAAGAATCTCTTTTTCAACTTCTGTACTCTTGCTTTTAAGGGCACAATTATCTTTTTCAAGATTGCAAATCTTTTCTTTCAAAGTTGAGAATTCGTTCTTTAGCTCATTATGGGCTTCAGAGTTAGCTACATGAATTTGTTTTAAATCCTCGTACCTGTTCTAAAGACTCTGATATTTTTCAAGAGTCTCAATCAAACATGACTTAACTTCAGAACAAATTAAGTTAGAAAATACCTCGTCAGAGTCTGATTCTGGTTCTAATTCAGATCCAAAGTCATATGCTCTTGTGCTTGCCATCACTGCCACATTGACTTACTCTTCTATAGAATCACTTTTTGAAAACTCAGAGTTGTCCCATGTAGCCATCAAAACCTTCTTCTTATCTTTGAAAAACTTCTTATGTTTTTCTTTCTTTGGCTTGGGACATTCATTTCTGTAGTGGCCTGAATCCTTGTACTTGAAATAGATGACAACTTTGTCAACACCAAACTTCTTCTGTCTAGATGTTGACTCAAAGCATCCACTCATTCTTCTGATTCCCATAGGATGATTTTGTCTCTTTCTCCATAGTTGATTAACTCTTGTGGAAAGAAGGGAAAGCTTATCTTCTTCATTAGAATCTTTTACAAATTCTTCTTCTTCATCATCTTGAAAGGTCTTCACCTTTTTTGTCTTGCTTTTGGATTTCAGAGCCATAGATTGACCTTTTATTTGAGGCTCATCTTCTTCCAGCTCTATCTCATGACTTCTTAAAGAACTAACAAGTTTTTCCAGAGTCGTATTGTTCAGATCTTTGGACACTTTAAATTCAGTCACCATAGGCCTTCATTTCTTTGGTAAGCTTATGATGATCTTTTTCACACGACCTGCGGTAGTGTAGCCTTTGTTTAAAATTATTAATTCAGCTACAAGCATTTGAAACCATGAGAAAATGTCCTCAATAGTTTCATAATCCTCCATCTAGAAGGATTCATACTTTTGAATCAAGGCCAAAGCTTTGATTTCTTTTACTTGTTCGTTTCCTTCACGAGTCATTGTAAGAGAATCAAATATAGACTTTGCAGAGTCTCTATTTGTTATCTTTTCATACTTAGTGTATGAGATATCATTTAACAAGATGGTTCTTAACTTATGACAGTTTTAATTTTCTTTCTTTTGATGGTCATTCATCTTTCATCTTTCCAACTTAGCACCATTTGTATCCATGGGATGTGTATAGCCATCTATGACCAAATCCTATAAATTTGCATCATAATTGTCATACCCTAAATTTTAGCCCCAAGTTTTCATTTGCATTTCATTCATATACATATTCATTTACATCTCATTTGCATTATTTTCTTATGACCATTGCATTTGTTCATGAGGTTTCATTATTACTTATAGGCCAATAACAAAGAAATGTCAACAATTTGATCTTTCATATGATCATTTGTATGGTCAGACCATGCATCCAATGTCCAAACATGTGTTGTCTCATTTGTTCTTTTGCATTTCATCACATGATTCATACCTTCATGTTTTCTACTTTAAATCCATTTAAGGTTTTTAGTTTAAGATCATGGTCTTGGTTTCAAGACATTATTTACAGTTCGTACATATATCCATAACTCATTATTTATTTTTCTACATACATTAATTTTATGCATTTTTATTAAAAACATGTCATGATAGAATTTAAGAGGGCATCATGGTTGGAATTCAACTAAAGGAATTACATTCATTTTATTATGTTCAAATGTTATTATATTACACTATCAAAAATTACAAAATTTCACACTTTTGTATTACATTGGAATTTTATACATTTTAAGTTTTATTACAGTGAACGTAAAACAAATATTTACAAATTAAAAACTAACTGCAACAAGTTAACTTGGTCTTCAAATTTTCATTGAGTCATGTGTTAATCCTTGTTCCATCACCAAGAGTTTTATCAACCTTGCTCCATCCTTTCTTCATAACCATGTCCACCAATCTATATCTTAAAGCGACTTCATTCCTCATTTGAATCCACCTTAGCCTTTTTGCTAGCCATTTCATGTTTGAGACCTAGCACCAAAGAGGAAATTATTTAAATATAAACCGTGGCATTCAAGCACACAAGCTGTTTGAATTCAAGAAATGATGATGACTAAACACAACCAATAATGCAACAATTGTGTAACATGATAAGCAATGCAAAGCAATTCATTTTCATTTTACTCAAGATTGTTGTTTCAGTAAAGACAAAGGGAAAGTAATGTGTTTCACAACAAGTTAAGCACATTCCTCATGCAAAGTCACATTGTAGTAAAACAGAGAATTATTGCAACAAAAGGAAGGAGTATACAAGGCAATACAATTTTTCTCAATGCACACTGTTACAATGCACACAATTACTGTGGCTAAAATAACAAAAAGGCAAAGCAGTTACAAATTCAAAGCAGTAAAATTTCACAACTGTCATACGCCAAAATTTTCCCCACCTTAGTTCCTTCATTTGCATCATTTACACATCATCAATCACTTCTTGTGCGTGTCTTGTTTGTCTTGTCCACAAGTTAGTGTTTTGCATCGAGGAGTGCAAATGTTTGATCAAACAAAAGATTAATGTGATCCTCAACATTTCAAGCTCTTCAACTCATGCTTAGTGATCAAGAGATTCCCTCTCCCAATTATCAATTTTAAATTGGCATCAACTCAAGTTCATCAAGTTTCAATCCATCGTATGCTTCAAATTAGGGTTTTGGTCAAAGTTAGCTTGATGTTGACTTTTTGATCAAAACATGATCCCATGTCTTGGAATGTGATTCAAAGGATTTAAATGAATCATTGTGATCCATTCATGTGATTAAATTGGCTCAAGAAGTTAGATCTATGGATAATTGAAGAATTTTGATTCAACTTATGAAAAGTCAACATATGCTCAAGGTTCAAGTTTGACTTTTGACATTTTTGGTCAACCATGGATTTCTCAAGTCAATAATCAAGAAGATATGGAAGATGGTTGAGTTTTATCAAGTTAAATAATGAAAATTAAGAAAAAGATCAAAGTTGTCAAAATTGAGAAACTTAGAATTTTTCTAAGTACAAAATTGCATGTTCATGAAGGTGACTTTCCAAGGTCATAACTTCTTCCTCAAGCATCCATTTTGAGCAAACAAGGACTCCAAATAAATATTTCATGGTATACTACATCATGGTGAAGAGTTTCAATCCAAAATCATTCCACAATTCATTCAATATTCATGGCAAAGTGAGGTGTCAAAGTTGTGAAATTGCCTAACACTTAGAATTTTCTCTAAGTGTCAAACAGTCTCAACTTCTTTTTTTCATGGCCAGTTCTCTCCATGATTTAGAATGATTCAAAGGAAGTGACCAACATCAAAGTTGAAGTACATAATCCCTTCTTTTCATTGATACCAAGACCATGAATTTTGATGACATGAGCATGAAGTTATGTTGAGAGCAAGGTGCCATGGTGAAGTTGTTTCATATGGCAGATTCTAGGTCATGACAAACTTGTCTTGCCACACATTGACCAAGGTAAGGCAAGGTCATTGTTGATCTGATGCATATCAGATGTGAAGGCATGCCACAAGAGGTTAAAACTTCAACCTCAAAGAATTACCTTATTTGGTGTTACAAAGAGCATGTGCCATAAAGTATCCTTACCATATTCATGCTTCAAACCTAAAACTTGTTGACTAAGTGTTCAAACTGCAGTAAAGCGGCAAAAAGAAAAAATTTAGTTTTGAAGGATTCCCTTCGGGATTTATATCGTCTCCACAGGATCGGTGCGAGGGAAAGAACGTTGTTCAGCGGTCTCTACATTTCTAAGCTTATGGGTACAAAATGGTTGAAAGATCAAAGATACAATAGATAAAGGCAGAAAATATAAAGACGGAAAAATATAAAGTAAATATTTAAATATAAATGGAGCCTTGTAGGGATTGGATATCATGAATTGAGAACACATGCATTCTTCTAACCATGTTATACACAACTCAAACGTTTGTCTAATACCATCATGTATCACCCACAATAGAGGTTATGTATAATGCAAAGTCGAGAGGCCAACCGTATTGTCTCATTGGTGATGTCTCGTGTAACAAAACCAACACAGATCATTAAAAACTGATACTCACATGAATGTTAAACCTAAATCTATGTCTAGAGTTTAGACCTAACAGATATTCAAATAACTTCCGTATCAAATTAATGGTTTGATTCATATATAACGCCATAATAAGAATATGTACACATGATTAACCATTTTTACATGTATTCCACTAATTTGCCAAATGTATGTAAACATAGTTCTTCATCTCTATTATCACGCATCCTCATAATACCGCTTGTGTCAAAAACGTTATCATGGTCTTTACCGTATTGATCCTACTCATGCTACTCATGCTACTAATTAACACAATAAAATAAAAGTGATGCTAGTGAATATCAACTTACAAGACTATGTCAAAAGTTTTCTAATTGATAGATGAATATCTAAGATCTAAGATTTGATGTCAAGACCCACAAATAAGAAATCAAAGACAATCAACAATATTGAATCAAAACTAGTTCACAAACATAGATTAGATGAAATACATAAGGTATCAAAAGATTACATCCAAACCCAACAAAAAATCAAAACTCTTACTCGAAGATCAAGCTCCGAGTTACTTTGATTTGTGCTTCTTCCTTTTAGGGTTTGTGTTTCTCTCTCTAGAATATGCTTGGAATCAAGAGAGATAAAGTCCCGATTCCCAAAATATATGTTATGTTTCTAAAAAGCAAGAAAAGTACTTATATAGTATTTACAAAATCTAACATGTTCTCCTAGAGAACACCCTATTCGCCCAGCGAAGTCCCCTTTTTGGCAATTGAAGTGCCTCAGAAACAGTTAAACTGCCATTGGAAAATATCTGAGTTCACCGTGCGAACTATTCTTCGCCCAACGAACCTCATCGCTTCAACTTCGCCCAACGAACTTTGGGCCCTTTTCCTACTACCATCCAAGGTTTCTTTCTCGTTGGGACCTCGCTGCTACTTCTCCCAACGAACTTTCGTCGGCTGCTCGCTATTGTTCGCCCAGCGAACATTGCAGAATATTCACATTTTCTTTGGCTTCCTTGTCTAATCTTGTGTGTCTTAATCATTTATGTTTTATGCCTATATTTTGCATAATAACACACACATCAAACAATCCAAAGGTATTTGCAATATATTTGATGAATCACACAAGAACGAGAAATAAATCCATTAAAACATGAGAAATGAGTTGAAAAATACCAAGAAAGATGGTTCAATTTAAGTAATATTTTGCACTTAACACTAAGTTTGAGAGAATCAAGAGACCTCTGCAACATCAAGCAAGAAAAGCATTGAACCACTCTTGAACACTTTTTCACATTTCACATTCCATTTTGAAATTCCAAACAACTCAACCTTTCTTCCATAAAATTTCCACTCCCAATCCATTCCATTAGCCATAAACAACTTTCTGAAACACCATTCATCAACACAAACTCATCCAAACTCAGAATCACCTTGTGCCATAACTTGAAAAACTCCATTAAAGCTATTTTTTCGAATTTAACTCATCCTCCATTTCCTTCCATTTTACCTCCACAAACATTTTCCATACACCTCATATAAGTTACTGTATGCATTAAACACGATCTATAACCCCTCAAACTCTATAACCAAACTTCATTTATTTCATTTGCAAGTGGATTTGGTTAGAGCAATTTAGAAGGTTTCAAGTGATTCCAAACACACCATTGTACTCCTAGGAACTCAAGGAAGCTAGAGAGATCTTCATTTCACATCTGGAAGTGCATTTGAAGGTGCAACAGACACACTCCATTTGGTAAAATTTTCATATTCCAAACTCTACCAATTAAGCATCATTTTCACTCATTATGTTAGTTTTAACATGAGGAATGAAACCCCTAAGCTATTGTCCATTGATTGTTGATGTATGTCATTTAATTTTTGTTTGAAATTTTAGGGTTCATCTGGTTTTGTCTAAAATTAATGAGTTTGAGATAAAATAAATAAAAACTAAGGGTATATTTGGATTCCTTGTGAAATTATAAGCAGAATAGTGTATCTACTTGTCCAATTTGGTACAAAAATGAGGAAGTTACATTTTTTTTGAAAAATAAAAGTAACAGTAATGTCTGTTTTTTTTTTTTAATTTGTTTTAATATATTTTATGTTGGATTCACATTGTGATTGGCATGCTAGCCTTGGCATGCTGGTAAGGTTTGTGTTTGGTAATCTCAAGGTCTCGGGTTCAACCCTCCTTGGACTCATTTTGCTTCGTTTCCACCTTTTCCCCTTATTTTTCCTTCTTTTCCTCTCTTTCTCTTTTTCATACTTTTTTATTTCTTTTTTATTTCTTTTATTTTTTATTTTTATTTTTTATGTAAATTTCATTTTATGTCAACATTTAAAAAAAAACTCAAAAATATTGTATTAATCATTCATTTATTTTCATATTATATTTTCACATTTAAAAACCAAAATGCTTAGTATTTTTATTTAACTATTTATTTTACTATTCTCTATTGATTAAAAAATTCAAAAAAATATTTATTCTCTTTTATTTTTTTTAGGGTTTCCTTTTATTTATTTTGAGTATACTTTGATTTTATTTTTAAAATACTTTGATTAAGTAGTTTATGCATTTTGTTTGATTCTATTATTGACTTTGCCTTATGATGAATCCATGTTATGTTCATGTTTGTTCCAAGATGATTGATGTTTAAAATTTTAATGTCTTGATAATAGTATGTTGTTGATGATAATACCTTGTCTTTGCCATGAGTATGTTTTGATTAAACTTTGTGAAAATGATTCTTGAACCATTATGGGGGTGTGACTTATGTGGATGAATGTTTGACTTTGATTAGGTTATTAGGGTTATTGTCTTGATGAATATGATCTTATTTGCTTGATGCTTGGCCTTAATGTTCATATGTTTGTCTTGATGTTGAAGTTCTTACCATGTTTAGGGTAATTTTAGGGTTTGTTTTAGAAATAGACATTCACATTATTCAAAACCCTAATTTACTTTAGTTATTTTGCTTGATTGATGATCTCTGTCATATGTTGATATCATGCCTTGATGCTTGCTTTGTGTTGATTGTCTTTATGATGCATGCCTTGCTTGATCCATACTTGTGACCATTGATTTGCTACCTTCATATTACTTGTGTTTAAGTTCAAATAAAAGGACCTTAGTTTAATTTATTGTCTTATGCATATCCCTTGTATACCTTGATGTATCCCATACCCCTTGTGTGTAATTGTGTTCATATTTTTCATGTTAGGATAAGAATTAATACATTAACCTAAAACCAACAAATATTAAAATCAACCTTTCAAAATAAAAAAGGACTTGGTCAACCCCAAGCTTCCATTTTCAAAAACATTGGTCCAACACCAATTGATCACCATCCAACTTCACTTCATCATCAAACCTTTTTTAAAACTTATTCTTGATTCAACATCAAGCCATTTTTAAAACACCCAACTTGTAAGTCGACTGCTTCACGCATCATCATCAACCTTTTCGATCATTTTTTAAACCTAATCATGAATAAACCTCGATCAACATCGAACACATTTTCTTAATTAAAACTTTTACCTATGTCATTACAACTTCAAAACTCTTTTCTTAATAAATATGAAAGAAGAAGACTGTTGGAATCTAGCATTCTAGCAGAGCCCTCGAATGATTGGTCTCAAGTATCGCACTTTGAGATAGCCGTTCATTCATTCTTTTGCTCCTTAAGACATCTAATACCTACTTGTAAAAATAAGGGCCCTTGAGATCTAGCATCTTGGCATAACTCTTTGAGCAATTGATTATCATCAAGAGTTCGTTGTCCATCAAACAATTCTCATAACAACTTGAATGAATAAGGGCCGTTAGGATCTAGCATTCTGGCGTAACTCTTTGAACGATTGATTATCATCAAATGTTTGTCATTCACTTAAAATATGTCCAACTAATCAAACTATCTTTTCTCGCCACCGCACGATTAACCCTAAAAACTTTTTCATAAACGAAAGATACTGTGTCTTGAGAAGACGCAAAATATTGCTTCGTCCACAAACTATTTGAGTTGAGATAAGAGGCGTTTGCTGCTAATGTTGATTTGTAAATCCATTCTGTTGTGATGCAAACATTCGCTCCTCACCTATTTTGGGTAAAACAATGTTTTCTGTCGAATGCGACTAAGTATCTTTCGCTAAAATCGACCAACAAACAAATCTTTTTACCCAGAACTACGGATGCTCTGATTTCTCATTTATCAATGAGAATACGTATGCACAAGGGCCCTAATCCTTGGCGAGCTACCTTCTACCTTTTCCCTTTTTTCACCGTAGTCCTCGAACTACGAAGGCTCTAAGTTCCTCATTGCACTACGAGGATACGTAGGCATGAGATTGCGAAGTCTTGTCGAGCCCCCTGTAATAAAAACCCTTAGGTCCTTTCTCTCTAAAATTCAAAAACATTTCTCTTCTCTCTCTTTCCTATCCCAAATAAATAGAAGATTAGAAACTAACATAAGCTAACATTCATTCGATCCTAACTAAACGGTTTGCGCTGAGTACAACGGATGTGAGGGGTGCTAATACCGTCCTCTTGCGTAACCGACTCCTGAACCTAGATATTGGTTGCGATGACCATATCCTTGTCTTTCTTTTTTAGGGGTTTTATTCGATATTTTCCCTTTCCCTCTATGCGAATAAATAAAGATTGGTGGCAACTCTGTTAAGTCTATCCTGCGGGCGGGCGATTGCGCTTTGCGAGGTCCTTCTCATTTTTCGAGGTACGACAACAACACATTGCAAAATACAAAGACAATTTCAAACAAAAAAGTCACAAAATAGTACGAAAAATTATACTAAGCTCAATCCACTCCCAATTCTACCAAATTTACAACTCACAATAGTACAACCTTGGCCTTATCCTACAATTTCTACTGCTATAAATCCACACACCATTTACCACTGATACACATTGGAAAACCCTGGCCCCCAATAACAAAAAATCATAACCATTACACACAGATTTTGATACCACAAACCTTAGCCACCAAAAATTACTCACTGAGCACACAATAGAAATATTACTGATAACAAGGAAAAATAATTTTTTTTTGCATATTTCACTGTAAAACCGCAATCACAATTTCATGTACACTAAAAAGAAAACAACAACAACAACAACAACATAACCCCCACTGTTCACATGCAAAGAAAAGGAAGAAAAAGAAGGGAGAGTATTAGTGGCAACCAAAAGAACATAACAAAAGTCAAGAGTTTTACTCGAGATTTTGTCGCTTCGATAACTTTTGGAGAGGTAGTTTTTTGCATCTTGAGTTCTCACACACACTGGCATATATTTCTGATTGATTCTTTGGGAACCTAGGCACTTAGCTTCTATCATTTACTTTTGGTTTAGATCTTTTAGTCTTGGTTGTTCTGTTGGCGTTTTTAAGGTCATATTCAATTTCACCACGTCAAAAAAACCTCAGGTTGAGCTGTCCTTTAACTTCGGCGACAGCGTCGCCGCAACCTCCACGGTCGTCGCCAGGCTCATCGCTGCCATCTTCTTTAAGTGACTGGTTTCTGGACAATGTTAGGTTGTTGTCTTGGCTTGATGAAGAGAGCAGAGTTTTGAGTAGAGAGGAGAATGTTTTTATCATTTTCAAATGAAAGGAAATTTAGGGTTGAGAAGCTTTTGTATGACTGGGGTTAAACCGAGTTTGACCTGATCAATTTTCCCTAAACCCTACATGTTTTGCTTCATTTCCGATTTTGGGGGTTGGGGGCGTCAGGCCCGTTTCTTTTACTTAGATTGCACCCCCAACTGGCCGCCTCACCTCCATTAAGCCCAATGCATTTTTTTATCATTTTTATTTTATTTGGTTGTTTGTTTTAAAATATGCATGATAAAATAATAAAATAATAACAAACTACTTCATTAATTAATTAAAAAGAGAGATTAAATTTTCATTAAAAAAACGGTAAAAAAAAAATATTTTTTTTTATAAATTAAATTAATTTATTTAATTAGATACTTATAGTTTTTCTTTCTTTTATACAAAAATATCAAACAAATAAAATAGAATCATCAAACAAAATAACTTATCTAGTTTTTATCTTTTCTTATTTATGAGTAATATTTTTCTTTGTTTGTTCCATATTTATTTATTTTTTATTGTTTAATCCAATTTTAGTATTATTTGCTTTATTTTCATTTATCTTATTCCCTATTTAATAAATGTATCCCCCATCCATTTGTTTTATTTTTACTACCTTTATTTTTCTTAGCTGATAAATAAACAAATTAAAAAGACATAAGGAAAAAAGTCAATCTTTCAAAAATAAAAACACTTGGTCAACACCAAGTTCCATTTTTAAAAACACTTGGTCAACACCGGATTTCCATTCCACACCCACTCCAACTTCCATCCATTTCACTATCAACCGTTTTTAATCCATTTCATTCGTAACACAAATAGATGTTTGATCCAACATCAAGCCATTTTCCAAATAAATTCAAAATGACTAATAAACAATTTTGACCATTTCAAATTTGAAAGAAAAAGACTACCTGAGTGAAAGGTCCAGTCATAGTCCCAAGTGTTAGACCTAAGTTGTAAGACCTTGCAAGTCATAAACATTTTTCTTTTACTAAAAACTTAAAATATGTATCTCTTTCGTAATAAATAAGAAGAAAAAGACTACATGAGTGTAAGATCTAGTCATAGTACCGAATACTAGGCCCAAGTTGTAAAAGCTTGCAAGCCATAAGTGTTCGTCTCCCCTTCAAAATACTTGTAAATATTCAAACCCTCTCATAACAAAATTGGAAGAAAAAGATTACTTGGGTGAAAGGTCCAGTTATAGTCCCGAGTATTAGATCCAAGTTGTAAGAGCCTACAAGTTATAAATCCTCGTCTTCCAACCTAAAATTACATCAAACAGATTCAACCCTTTTTGCCTTATAGCACAACTCTCAAACCCTTTTTCAAACGAAAGATATTTCATCTCGAGACGATGAAAAACAATGCTTTGTCCACAATCGTGTGAGTTGAGATAAGTGGCATTTTCCCGTGAATATTGATATGAAGATATCCATTCAGTGCGATGTAAATGCCCGCTCCTCAAAATGTTTTGGGTAAGTAATATTTTTCCGTCTATTGAGATAAAATAGCTTTCGCTAAAATTTACCAACAAACAAACATTTTCTACCCAGAACTATGTAGCCTTGAGTTCTCCATCGCACCTGGAGATACGTAGGAGTCAGATTTAAAGTCTCGTCATTCACCCTAATAAAAAACAAACTTTTTTGTCCTATTCTTTTTCTTTTTAATAACTTTTTTAAGCTAACACTAATGCGCACAACTAACCAAACGGTTCCCTTTGAGTACAATGGACGTGACGGGTGCTAATACCTTTCCCTTGCATAATCGACTTTTGACCCTGATTTAGTTGCAACAACCATAGTCATTGTCATTCTTTTAGGGGTTTTATCGATATTTTCCCTTTCCCTCTTTGAGAATAAATAATGTTCGGTGGAGACTATGTTCACTCCATCCCGTGAGCATGCGATTGCGCTTCAGGAGTGTCATGTTCTCTTTTTCTGAGGTACGAAAATAACCAAGGAAGAAAATTTCGATTCAATCCCTCCAATAATCAAACTTTTCTCCATTAAAGACTGGAGGTTTAGCAGAGTAGTGATCTTTATCATTGTTAATAACTGCCCTAATGTGTTTCAAAAAATGGATCTTTTACTGACATAGTTAATTGTTTGATATAAAATAATCAATACTAGAACCAGAGCTCTGATGTCAATTTAAGGTTCAAGAAACACAATAAAATATGGTTTGAATTGCATTTCAAGATTAAAAGTTTTTTGCACCCAATAACACAAACAACAAATATTCAACAATGATAAAAAACACAATTTTTTTTATCCTAATTCACAGTTAACTAAACTACATCCAGTCCATGCGCCAAAGTGATTTTGCCTTCTCAATAAGGACTTAATCATTTAACCAAATAATTTATTAAAAACTCAAAGACAACCTGTCTAAGACTTCTTGAGAATTATGACTATACCCTAGTCTCTCAAGGAACTTAACAAAAGGTTAATAATACAAGTTGTGTTTACAAGATGCTTCTAAATATTAGCAGATACACAAGCTATAATTAAAGATTACACTTAAGAAATATATTCAATAAAAGTGTTCTAAGTGTATGAACGTGATAGTTTTCTTAGAGTGAAAATACTTATCTTTTTCTTTCTCACGTATGAGCATTTTGCAATGTGGTAATTCATAATTGGTGGTTTTTCAAGCTTCCAAGACCTCTTTATATAAATGAAGAATAAATTTGTTGGAGGGTGAAGTTGGAGTATCCTTAATATTATAGTTGTAAGTGTTAGACGATAGGCTTCGATCTAGAGGGGGTGAATAGATCACAGCTTTTACAACCAAAACTTTTGGCAAAAATCTGTTTTAAAAAATATTGCACAGCGGAAAAACGACCCGGATCGAATCGTCAAACCGAACCTACTATCGAAAAGAAATATACGTATCGTAAACCAAACAGAATGATAATGAACGTAAATGTTCAACAACGACCAAGATACGAATCAATTAATTGCAATGCTAATCGTAACTCGTATATCCAATGAACCAAAACACAATTAAAATACACATAAACAATTTATCGAACACTTGGTATGCAATCGATAACAATTGGAAATTTAATTTGTTTTGTTGATGTTAAAACCCAATCACAATCAAAGTGATTATGATTATATCAACAACAATACTTTAAAAAAATAATAGAAAACAATTTCCAATCGAATTGATCAAACAACGATGAACTCGATAAATTGCGAAATCAATAATAAAAGTGATAAAGAGATAAAGAGAGAGAGAGACCAAGATTTGATTAGGTAGTTCTCCAATCGGCCTCGCTATGGGTACGTCTGCCCTTAATTCAAAATCGAATTGAGATATTGCTATTACCATTTTCTTTGCAAAATCATTTATACAAGAGATGAATAATGTAAACCCCAAAAACCCTATTGTTTTGTGTTGATTCTTCCACCTCTAACCCTTGATCAAAATCTTGATCAAGTGATCAACAAATGCAGATATAATCCTTCGATTATCCCAATCGTGCAACTTGTTAAAACCCCAAGAATCCCGAACACAATTCATCGTCTCGTGCTACTCCCTTGCAAGGAAACTACCTTATCCCAAGGCCTTCACTCGGTCGAATATGTGTTGACGTGATCTTGTCCAAAACCTTCAAATTAACCCGATCTTGAAGGAAACCCCACCTTGGTTTTCTTATTTGAAACATACAAAGTTCTCAACCCAATATTCTCGGTTACACCAAACCTAATTGGATATTATCAACCCTAATCTAGATGGTCACCCAATCGAAAAATGATTATGTGTAGTTCAATTGTGTGTATGCATAGAAGAAGGGATGAAGATGATGTTCAACTTTGTAATCTGGTTTCTATTAGGTTTTATTCACTAGGAACCTTACATAGAAGAAGATGCATGTATGAGTATATATATATATATATATATATTTGTGTGTGTGTGTGTGTATGTGGAAGAAAGGCAAAGAGGATGCAAGAAAAATAAGATGCAAAAAGAATTTTTCAAGATTTAAGTTGCATAGGTCGGCCTATGAAAGTCATAGGTCGTCCTATGAAGGTGTTCAGGCCGGCCTGTACGACATCCTGAGAGGCTACCTGTGGGAAGAGCCTACAGTCTTCGTTCTTGGAGCGTGAGAGACGACCTGGAATATGGATGTGCCGACCTGTATTGAAGCAAATGCTTCCATAGGTCGACCTGATCATGTATAGGTCAGATTATGCAGTTATATTGGCACACAAACATGATTTTTGATGTGTATGACATGCCTAAGACCTATCAAACTTTTTTAAAGACTCCTTTTATGCATCCTAAATCTAAGAGGTTAAATGAACATCAAAATGTAGGTTGATACCGTCCAATATACAAAAACACTATGCTATACTACCTTGTTTGACATCATTCAAAACTCGGTTAATTTGTTGATAACACTCACATACTCCCCCTTTTTTATGGGGGCAAACGTAAATGATGTAGCTGTAGCCCGTTGCATTTTTCTTCGATACATGGAATAGCTCCCCCTAAATTTATGCATTGTCCTTGATAGCTCCACCTAAGTGTATGCATATATCATGCATAAATCATCCTCTTTATTATCTTTTCCCCCCTTTGACAACATCAAAAAGAGAAAAACCAACCCGTTAGAAGCATCACGCAGATGCACAGTTCACACATTTCAAATACTACACAAAGGCAATTGCAAAGAAAAAGAGACACATTCACATACAACACATATGTAAATAGCACAAGCATAATAATTAACAACAACAATATCCACAAGAGATACACAAGTCAATACTTATTACAACAAAGTAACTACTTAAAACATTATTCTAACCACCAAGAAGTAGCAAGAAAACAACCATAATTAAGAAATGCATTAGATGAAACTCAAAGGACACAACCAAAAGAAAAGACACCAAATAACACCACTACATAAAATCCAGTCAATGCCTTCCGCGTCCTCTTAGCCTTGGTCTTGCATTGAATGTGCCAATCTCACATAGCTAGCAGTAGAAGCTATTATAATGATCTCCATCTGTTTCATGGGTATGAATAATGTGATTCAACTGTTCCATCTCAGCAGTGTGATTCTCATCAATAGTGTTATACAAAGTCACGAGGCTTTCCATTGTATAGGCAGGAAAGGAATGGAAGTCAGCATCTTCAGTGGCCATGTGCTCCCGCATTAGACGGGGCTGCTCAGACTATGCATCATATCTCTCATCTTATTGCACCTGCATATTTTGCAGCATGATAATGATAGTAGTAGTGTCACTAGGTCCAGCATAAGGACCACCAACATGGCCAACTCCCTGATCAGCATCTTGCATGGTTGCATCACCATCTGGACCACCATGAGGAATCTCATTATGCTGCTCATTCTCCATCTGATTTTCTTCAGCCTCGTCATCAACCATTTTTGGATCTTCGAAGTTAAAAATATTCCTACCATTCTTACGGAGATAGTATGCTCGATGCTCAATGTCCCAAAAATAGCTCATGTTTGTGAGAGTCCGTTGTGAGAACTCTTGAGAGGTAGTTGGTGATTTGTAGATGATATTTTTCACAACAATTTTGAAATGCTTTAAAATTTTTGCAATCATGGATGAATAGCATAAAGAAGTACCTTTGTTGCAAGATCAGACAGAATACATACGATCAACAAAATAATATGGCTAACTAATTTTGATGTTGTGCAGCAAGACGTACACAAGATGAATTTCAGCAAAATCAACTCCTGAAAATACACCATTCTTCGGATGCAAGACATGAGACACAATCCACAACAAAATTCGAGGCAACATCTTCAATTGACCTGTGGTAATAGGATCATAGTAGTTTGCAGCATGAGGAGCCTTAAGCATCACATTCAAGTGAACACTCCAATTGAAATCTTTATGCTTGTCCGAGTCGGTAACCACTTCATCAGTCACTTTTTCATCAAATTCTTCATCAATGTTTGGATCACTAACCGTAATACCAAACAAGGTACTCCACATTTCATTTGTGAAATGATACACTTTGTCACCCATGAGGAATTTAAATCTTGCCCCCTCTTGTTTGTGTAGCCCGGAGTAGAACACACAAATAAAATACTCATTGTAGTCTTTAGCCAATTGAAGAAAATAATCTATGTTTTGATGCTCAACATGAGTCATAACTTTGGGTAGAGCCAAACCTTCAATCGTCTTCTTCTTCCATATGTATTGCTTAACGACTAGGCGAGTCACAAGCTTTAGCTCAAAATCCTTCTCATATTTCTTTGAAACTAAAGAGAATGGATTCTCAGAGGCAGAAGTGGATGAGGAGGCCTTGCCTTTTCCTTTGGATGCATCTTTGACTTAGAGGCCATTGGATTTGTGAGATACAACTTGCACACGAGGTGTTTGTGAAAATGTTTGAATGAAACGTGTGAAAGAATGAGTGACACAACAACACCCACACACTCAAATAGAAGTAACAACAATAAATTAACACAAATATGCAACTACAAATACCAAACAATGAAGAAATTTCAAAATTTTGATGATAATGGGTAAGTTTGAGATTTTTCAACAAGAGAGGAGAAAAATGATGAATTTAGGTAGGAAATGACAAGATTTGATGATTAATGACATATTTGTGATGTTAAATTGAAGTAAAAAACAAGAATCTTGGTGTGTTTGAGGTTTTTGAGGGAATTTGGAATAATGGGTATCTTTGTGCATGCAAGAACAAGAGTAAGAATGAAGAGAAATGCCCCAAAATGAACTTAAGAGTCGACCTGTCCACGTTATAGGTCGGCATATACTGAAGTAAGCAACAAAAAATTTGAAAAGAATTTGACATGAGCCGACATGAAATAACATAGGTTGGCCTATAATGGAGCGTTTTAGGCAAATTCAAAAATTGACTTACACAAGTCGACTTGTACTAGATTGTGTCGACCTGAAGACTTCAAAATTTCACTAAGATTTGATTTAATTGACCTTTGGTGACTTTGAGAGACTTATAATGACTCATGAATACAAGGTTTATGAGATACACATGCACATGATCAAATTTTATGGATTGTTTGCTTGACACATGCAACGCACAAAAAATGCAACCATGACTTGGTTCAAGATAAAATGAATCATAATGGCATTTATGTATGGTTACTATAAACATGTAAAATGAAACATACAACAATCACATTTGATATTTTTGGAAGTAAACACATATCACAAGCATCACACATAGTTAATCACATATCCTTATGAAATAAATAGGTAAAAGAAATAGGGTTGAAACGATATTACCTCACCATACACAAAACGGAGAATGCATAAGCATTCCATGAAGAACTTTCAAACGAAAGTTGAAATGAATGCAACACGTGCCACAAAACATAAACAAGACCAAAATGTTCTTACCGCTTTCCTTCTTGTACAAGTATTTCAAAGTGAGATTAGTAATGTATCCAAGAACATCATTTAATGATTATTTGCCCAATTATGATGATAATATGGCTTCTCCTCATGTTTCATAATTTTAGGTTGATCACTCCTAGTTTGATGTACTTGAGCAAGTCTAGTCAAAGATAACCTGCATAATTGAATATAACATCCTTCAGACACTTCTCGAATAGCTTATTAGCAATCATTCACACACTTTTACCACTTAAAAAAACATAAAGAGTTAACCTGGTTGGTAACATAATCTGCCTTGCTAGTCATATAGATCAAAACAATAAGGACATGTTACCGTGTTGTGCTATGATGCTCCATTAACGAGATCTCATACTCTCTCCATAGAGTCAAGACATTTTTCATGCATGGTTAACAACTTGTGATAGGTACTCAATCTTCATTGGGTCCTTGGGGATTAGTAAAACCTTGATTGCATTTAGGCATCCATTGAAAGACACCATTAGGAACATGGAGTTTCCTAACTCTGCACTTTGCAATAGTGTGTCCCTTTTTGCAACATTAGTGACAATACAAGTTAAGAGAAGATAACATTTTCCTATTTGGTTCCTTTTTAACGTAAATATACCTTCGATAAGGATTGTGAGATGGCAATTCATACTTAGAAGTATCTATAGCAAAGGTATCCTTGGGTTGCAAAGCCTTATCAAGTTTAGCTTTAAGAGTCCTCGACTCCTTTTGCCAAATGTGACATGTTTCACAACCAAAATTCCACAAAGATCTAGGGTCCTCATCTTGTCCTTCTAGAATATTTGATATAGATTTCCTTATATCTTCCACATCTTTTTCATCTTCAGCAATCTTAGCTTCTAAATGAGAGATGATTCTCTTGTTTCAAGTTAATCTCTAGAACGCATCTATGGCTTGTCTTTGTAGATTCTCAAAGGATTCTTGAAGTTGAGAAAAAGATAAGCCATGAGAAGCTTTAAGTTTATAGTAACTTAAAACCTTTTTCCTTCCTTTGTTTTCCATATAGATGATTCATCACTTAAAGTAGAGCTATCATTACTTGACGAATCACTTTCTCTTTCCCAAGCGACATAAGCTCTTCTAAATTTTCTAGATGTTTTATGACGACCTCTTTCATTCTTGATTTTTGGACACTGCGACTTAAAGTGACCGGGTTTACCACAGTTGTAACATGTACTTCGTGACTTTCCCTTTTTGCTCTCATCTCCTTCTTTTGAGAAACTTGATAACCTTCTTGATTTATCACATTACTTGTTGGGATATTTGTCACCATGTTTTGACATGTATTTATTGACTAGCTTTATGAACAATCCCATATCTTCTTCGTCGGATTCGTTGTCATCTTTAGGTTCACTATAACTTTGCTCATCTTCAGAAGGCCTTGAGCTAGAAGTCTTTAGAGCAATGAACTTCTTCCATTCTTCTTTGTCTTTTCCTTTCTCACTCTTCGATCATTTTTCGTATTCCTTCTCATATTTTTCCAAGCAAGTAAGCTCTTGCTCATGCTCTTCCAACTTACCAAATAAATCCGTAAGATCAAGCGACTTAAGATTATTTTCTTGTTTAATAGCGGTGACCTTTGGTTGCCATTCCCTACTTAAACACCTCAAAACTTTGTTAGTAGAAAGTTCATTGGAAACAGGATTACCTAGTGCATTTAATTAATTTATAAGATGTGAGAACCTTTTCTGCATATCCGCAATGGTTTCACCATGCTCAATATGAAACAACTTAAACTCTTGATTTAATGTATTAATCCTAGCTTGTTTGGCATCATTAGTACTCTCATGGGCAATCTCTAAAACATCCCACATAGACTTGGCGGTCTCACAATGAGAAACACGATAAAACTCATCAACTCCCAAAGCGGAAGTGAGAATGTTTTTCGCTTTCCAATCATGTGACCACAATTTCCAATCATTAGCATCCCATCATGCTTCCGGTTTAGGTATTGTGACACCTTCCCCATTGGTCATAGTTATTTCATTTGCACCGTTTTGGATAACATCCTAAATACCTTTGTCAACGGAGTTGACATGTATACACATAAGTGCTTTCCAATAGCCATGATTTTCGCCAGTGAAAATTGGTGTTCGGTAGCCATTCTTCTGAGAAATGTATCTCAAGCACGGAATGAACCAGATCTCTTGATGGCACTTGTTAGTCGATAGGCTTCGCTCTAAAGGGCGGGTGAATAAATCACAAATTTTAAAACCAAAACTTTTGGCAAAATCTGTTTTCAAAAATATGGCCTAACGGAAAAACGACCCAGATCAAATTGTCTAACGGAACCTACTATCGAAAAGTAATATACGTATCGTAAAACAAACAAAATGATAATGAATGTAAATGTTAAAAAATGATCAATCTAAGAATCAATTAAATGCAATGCTAATCATAACTCGTATATCCAATGAACCAAAACACAATTAAAATATGCACAAACAATTTATCGAACACTTAGTGTGCAATCGATAGCAATTGGAAATTTAATTTGTTTTGTTCATGTTAAAAGCCAATCACAATCAAAGTGATTATGATTATATCAACAACAACACTTTTAAAAGATAATAGAAAACAATTTCCAATTGAATTGATCAAACAATGATGAACTCGATAAATTGAGAAATCAACAATAAAAGTGATAAAGAGATAAAAAGAGAGAGAGAGAGAGACCAATATTTGTTTAGGTAGTCCCCCAATAGGCCTCGTTATGGGTACGTATGCCCTCAATTCAAAATCGAGTTAAGATATTGTTATTAACCTTTTCTTTGCAAAATCTTTTATACAAGAAATGAAGAATGCAAACCCCAAAAACCCTATTGTTTTGTGTTGAATCTTCCACCTCCAACCCTTGATAGAAAGCTTAATCAAGTGACCAATAAATGTGGCTAAAATCCTCCGATTATCCCGAGCGCACAACTTGTTGAAACCCCAAGATTCCCGAACACAATTCACCGTCTCGTGCTACTCCCTTGCAAGGAAACTACCTTGTCCCAAGGCCTTCACTCGGTCGAATCTGTGTTGATGTGATCTTGTCCAAAATCTTCAAATCAACCTGATCTTGAAGGAAAAACCCACCTTAGTTTTCTTATTTGAAACACACAAAGTTCCCAACCCAATATTCTCGGTTACACCAAACGTAATTGGACGTTATCAACCCTAATCTAGATGGTCACCCAATTGAAAAATTATTATGTGTAGTTCAATTATGTATATGCATAAAAGAAGGGGTGTAGATGATGAGCAACTTTGTAATCTGGTTTTGTTTAGGTTTTATTCACTAGGAACCTTGCCTAAAAGAATATGCATGTATGAGTATATATATATATATATATGTGTGTGTGTGTGTGTGTTTGTGGAAGAAAGGCGAAGAGGATGCAAGAAAAATAAGGTGAAAAAATGGTTTTTCAAGTTTTAAGTTGCATAGGTCGACCTATGAAAGTCATAGGCCGACATATAAAGGTGTTTAGGCCAGCCTGTACGGTGACCTGAGAGGTGACCTGTGGGCAGAGCCTACAAGATTCGTTCTTAGAGCGTGGGAGCTGACCTAAAATATGGATGTGTCGACCTGTACTGAAACAAAGGCTTCCATAGGTCGACCTGGTCACATATAGGTCAGCCTATGCAGTTATGTTGACATGCAAACATGATTTTTGATGTGTATGACATGCCTAAGACCTATCAAACTTGTTCAAAGACTCTTTTTATGCATCCTAAGACTAAAATCATAAAGGATCATCTAAATGTAGGTTAATACCGTCCAATATACAAAAACACTACGCTATACTACATTGTTTGACATCATTCAAAACCCGATTAATTTGTTGATAACACTCACATACTCCCCCTTTTTTATGGGGGCAAACGTAAATGATGTAGCTGTAGCCCATTGCATTTTTCTTCGATACATGGAATAGCTCCCCCTAAATTTATGCATTGTCCTTGATAGCTCCACCTAAGTGTATGCATATATCATGCATAAATCATCCTCTTTATTATCTTTTCCCCCCTTTGACAACATCAAAAAGAGAAAAAACCAACCCGTTAGAAGCATCACGCAGATGCACAGTTCACACATTTCAAATACTACACAAAGGCAATTGCAAAGCAAAAGAGACACATTCATATACAACACATATGTAAATAGCACAAGCATAATAATTAACGACAACAATATCCACAAGAGATACACAAGTCAATACTTATTACAACAAAGTAACTACTTAAAACATTATTCTAACCACCAAGAAGTAGCAAGAAAACAACCATAATTAAGAAATGCATTAGGTGAAACTCAAAGGACACAACCAAAAGAAAAGACACCAAATAACACCACTACATAAAACCCAGTCAATGCCTTCCGCGTCCTCTTACCCTTAGTCTTGCATTGAATGTGCCAATCTCACATAGCTAGCAGTAGAAGCTATTATAATGATCTCCATCTGTTTCATGGGTATGAATAATGTGATTCAACTGTTCCATCTCAGCAGTGTGATTCTCATCAATAGTGTTATACAGAGTCACGAGGCTTTCCATTGTATAGGCAGGAAAGGAATGGAAGTCAGCATCTTCAGTGGCCATGTGCTCCTGCATTAGACGGGGCTGCTCAGACTATGCATCATATCTCTCATCTTATTGCACCTGCATATTTTGCAGCATGATAATGATAGTAGTAGTGTCACTAGGTCCAACATAAGGACCACCAACATGGCCAACTCCCTGATCAGCATCTTGCATGGTTGCATCACCATCTGGACCACCATGAGGAGTCTCATTATGCTGCTCATTCTCCATCTGATTTTCTTCAGCCTCGTCATCAACCATTTTTGGATTGTCGAAATTAAAAATATTCCTACCATTCTTACGGAGATAGTATGCTCGATGCTCAATGTCCCAAAAATAGCTCATGTTTGTGAGAGTCCGTTGTGAGAACTCTTGAGAGGTACTTGGTGATTTGTAGATGATATTTTTCACAACAATTTTGAAATGCTTTAAAAATTTTGCAATCATGGATGAATAGCTTAAAGAAGTACCTTTGTTGCAAGATCAGACAAAATACATACGATCAACAAAATAATATGGCTAACTAATTTTGATGTTGTGCAGCAAGACGTACACAAGATGAATTTCAGCAAAATCAACTCTTGAAAATACACCATTCTTCGGATGCAAGACATGAGGAACGATGTTGGTAGAATAGTACAATCCTTTTCCTGATCTTAAGGTTTGTGGAAAGGATATTTGCTCTTTATACTGATTACACTTTGCCACGTGTTCTTCTTTCAGCCATTGACTTTAGGTCATTAACTTATAGTCAGAGGCTTGGAATAAAAGTTGATGAAGCTTGAGTATAGTTTAAAGTCTGTCTTCAGAATCTGGTGAGAATGAGACTTCAGAGTCTATGGAGTTCAAAGTCCTGAGATATCAGAGGCTTGAATTATCAGAGTCTTTATCAGAGTCATTCTAGATGGTTTCTTTATAGAAGTGTTGACTTGGTAATCCAGATGTTTGAATTTCATTTAAACACACCTTTGATTATTCCTTTAGTTCAGAGTGCGTATATAGTTCAGAGTCTGGTCATCCAAAGTTGACTTCTTTATAACCAGAACTTATTTTCTATGATCTGCGCACTTAACAAAATGATTAGAGTACACAATTATTCTCTATACATATAAAGCTTTGTATCATCAAAACACAAGGATAGTTGTAGAACCAAATTTGTTCCAACAGTTGTGGCTCAAATTACTCTCGTAGTCATGGAAGCTCCACTAATGGTCGTGCATTTTCTTCTAATTGGGTTTGCACTCACTGTTTCTAGATAAATCATACCATCAATATATTTCTTATGAGTCATGGATACCCCACGATATCACTATATGAGCTCTAAACCCTCTAATAACAATACTATTGCGTCTACCACTATTGAATCCATTTTTTATCCTACTCACAATTCACATCATTCCTTGGCCACCATTCAGAATCAATATCATTAAATTCTCCAACTTCTTCAGCATCAGAACTCCTTATCTCCCTCCTCTATTACCTCAGATGCTACCCTTCCTCACATCAACTCTTTAACCACGTCCATGGATGGTAAGCCACATGTATATTGGGTAATCGATACAGGTGCTACTTATCACATTACTCCATATTTATCCAATTTCTCCTCCTATTCTTATGTTTCTCTCATCAACATGAAGTTACCCAATGGCACAACCATTGTGACTAATATTGCTGGCACTGTGCACCTCTCACAAACATTATTTTTAACCTATGTTTATTATATTCCCACCTTCAATGTTAATTTAATTTTTGTTACACAATTCATTGATTCTTCTGCTTGTCAAATCATCTTTACTAACAAATAATGTCTTATTTTGCAAAAAATTCTAGGACCATGACTGGTTTAGCTAAACGACACAATGACCTCTATGTCTTCATAGCTCAGGCCATCTCTTATTTTCCCTTTACTTTCCCACTTGTAACTCTCTTGTTAACACCTCTTCTCTTACTTGGCACAGAAGATTAGGTTACCCATCCCCATATGTTCATAAAGTTTTAGATTCTCTTATTTCTACTATTCAATTTAGCAATAATAAAGAATTAGCTTGCCTTTTATATCATCTTGTTAAGAAAAAACGGTTATCTTATGCCAATAATTATAACATCACTTCTACTTCTTTTGAAACTCTTCATGCTGATATTTTGGGTCCTTTCACGACCCCTCTATTAATACTCACAACTTCTTCCTTACCCTTGTAGATTATTACACTAGATCTAAATGGGTCGATTTTATGACCCATAAAAGTGAAACCCATAAACATCTAATAAACTCTATTTCTTTTATTCCCACTCAATTTTCTGTTAAATTAAAATGCTTAACCACTGATAATGGACAAGAGTTCTTTATGCCTGACTTTTATAAAACTAATGGGATCTTGCACCAAAGATCTTGTGTTGAATGCCCCCAACAAAATGCTATTGTTGAACGAAAACATCAACACATCCTTAATATTGCAAGATCCATATTTTTTATATCAAACATTCCTATTTTTTTGGCATCTTCCCATTGATCATGCGATTTATATCATCAATCGTTTACCCCCCTTATCAACAATAAAACTCCCTCTTTTTTAATATATAAGAAACATCCGGACTACAACACATTTAAATTTCGTGGATGCCTTGCTTGTGCTTCTACTCTTAGTAATCACCGTAGAAAGTTTGATCCTCGTTCTAAAATTTTTGTTTTCCTTGGATATGGGGAAGGAAATAAAGGATATTTTTTATATGATCTTACCACTAACAAATTTTTAGTTTCCAGGAATGTTACCTTCTATGAATCCTGCTAACCTTTTACAACCGCCCACGACCATCTCCTTCTCCCACACACCTCCACCTAATTCTCTTGTCCCTAACAATCATACCCTACCAACCATAATTGTAACACCCCGAAAATCTAAAATAATTATTTAATTAGTTATTTAATTGATTTAGCGTAAATTGTGAGTTTATATGACGTTGGGATGGTTATGAGGCATGATGATATGAAATATGAGGATAAATTCTAAGTTATTATTTACTTAAGATTATTTAGATTTATTAGAGGATTAATCTAAATAATTAGATAAATAATCATTTTAGAGATTTAAAGGGTAAAGTGGTAAAAATAGATGGAATAAGTGAGGGTAAGAATGGAATATCATAATGAGGTCTAAGGGGTAAGAATGACAAAAACAAATAACTAAGTTTGGGAGAATCATTCTGATCGATCGTGTTTTGTGAAAAGTGCTCTGAGGAACAGAAGAGGGAAAAGCTAGGGCTCAGGGAATTCTTGAAGAACTCAAAGGGGAGAATCAAGATTTTTGCATCTAAGGTATGGGGAGTATAGCTTTCATTATAATTGTTATAGAGTTAGGATGTATGTGGAATAGTTTGGAGTTCAAGAGGTTTTAGGGATTTATGATGAGTCCTTGATGAATTAGGTAGAAAGTGATGAAATTGAGGCGTATTTTTGATTTAGAATGTTGTATGTGTTGCATAAATTGAGGTGTTGTGGTTGTATATAATTTCATGATGAATTGATGGGGTTTTGGGGCTGTATAGAATTGAACCCGTAGGGAAAATTGGAGGTTTTTGGTGAAAAATTCGTGAAAACAGCAGAAAATTGATTCTGCAGGTCAAGTAACCGTTACCGTGTGGGACGTAACCGGTTACAAAGTGCAAATTTGGGGTTTTTGGGCATTTTCCAACTGTTTAACCGGTTACGGCATATGTGCTAACTGGTTACCACTGAAACATACAGTTTTTGGAAAACTTGGAAAATTCATAACTTTCAAACCGTGTATCTGTTTGATGCACCGTTCGAAGCGTTGGAAAGCTGACATTATGAAATTTAATTTGGTAAAATAAAATTAGTAAAATTAATTATTTTTCCAGTATTGAATTTAGGGAAACGTCGGATTAATCTTTGAGGTAATTCCGGGTTGGCTTATATGTTGATTACTTTGATGTTGTGATGACTGTTCTGGTGTTATTATGATGTATATGTTGCTGTAAGATGTTTAAGGTGCTGCTATGATATGCATTGATGTTGGAGTGTGTGTAATTGTATGAGAACCAATGATGTTTTGTTGTAAATGATGATATTTGTTGTAAATGATGATACTTACGCGGTGTTGCTTCTATGTTACTGTGATGTTATTGATGATGCTGTGGTAATGTTATTGATGATGTTGTGATGATGTTTCTATGATGTGCATATTTGATATATATATATATATATATATATATATATATATATATATATATGCTATATGATGAATAAGATGAATGAGTACATGGATGATAATGCAAGCTTGATGACTTATGTTGAGGATTATGACGATGTTGTTGCATCATGCATTCATGGCATATTAGGACTTCGGTCCAGTGACGATGATAGGACTTCGGTCCAGTGATGATGATAGGACTTCAGTCCAGTGATGATGATATGACTTCGGTCCAAGGTGGCTTCAATCCCATTGTGTGGATTGAGGTAATTATGACGTGCTCCCTTGTGGAGGGTTAATGGCCTAGTGTCCATTTTATGACGATTGGTACCACATGCATATTCCGATGACGTTGCATTTCATATTAAGTGGCATTGCATGGGAATGAGTGAATTGTGAATTATTATGGGTGTCTGTTGATGATGAAATGAAAATGTTGTTGCTGTCCCGTTTATATCTTTTTCTTTATACCTTTTATAATGAATTATGAATACTCACCCTGCCTGTTTGAATGTTGCCTCCACGTGGGTAACATGCAGGTGATCAAGTTTAGCCGTGGATGCTTTCGAGGACTTGAAGTTTAATTGTTTTTGGTCGATTTAGAGGGTCTTGCTCTGATAGTGTAACATCGGGTTGGGGTCCTTTGAGTTGAACTATGTTGTTTCCCTATTTTGTAGAAATATGATGATATGGTTTTAATTTGACTATTATGACGTTTGTCGAAAATCCTTTTTTTTTTATTTGAAAATTTGAGTTTCGCTGCCATTGAAGGCTTTTTTGTGAAACTTTGAGGAAACCCTTTTGTTTACAGGGTAATTTGTGTTATTTTGATTTAATGAGAAATGTGCACCATTTGAGGTGATTTTTATGCCTTACTCTGATTATTTAAGTTGTTTCTGCTGCAACATTATTAGGGGTAGAAAAGGGTGTTACATTAGTGGTATCAGAGCAGGTCGGTCCGTCCGGCCAGGTTGTCTAATGTTGTTTGTTTCCCTAGTGTGCGACATGTACGTAAAAACACTGTCGATGCTTGTTTTGTTTTCCATTTGCAGGTTGGGAATGAAACAGGTGGGGAGAAGATGGTGCTTCTCCAAGGTGTTTCGAGTGTGGAGCATTGGCTAAGTGTGGTGTGGGCGCTGTGATAGTTGGTGGAGATAGTTTTTACCGCCTCATGATATCGGCTGTTATTGACAAATTGAGGAACTGATCACCCTTAATCTCTTGTTGATAATAGACGGGATCATGTTAGGTGGGATAGACGTGTCTTGCGAACTTGAGTAGTGTGTGCAGTGAATTATTGGGGTTAAGCCGAGTGCTTGCAGATTGTTTTGTTGAGTCAATGCAGACTATTAGATTTGAAGAGGAGGCGAACTAGAGTTTCTTGCCTGTCGGTCAAGTTGGGATATCTTAAGGAGAACAATCAGGTATTGTTGATGTCTGCTTTTGAGGGATAGAGAACAGGGTGGTGGCGAGTGTTATGCCTATGGTGTGTAATTCCTGACGATAACCTGAATCTAATTTCATCAAAGGTGAAGAGTTGGTTGTTCTGTGAAGCAAGTGGGCGAGTCTGTGAAAGATGGTGCAAAGGTGTTATGATGTTGGATTATTGGAAGGAATAAAGGATGCGGTGGTGTGTGTCTATTTGGAGGTGTTCCCATGAGATACCAGTGATTTACCACTATAGCATGGGGTGTAACTTACTATTGACCTGGTACTCGATGCAAGCTCGATGTCGGTGTTTGCATACAAAATGCATGTTTTTGAATAAGTGAATTGAAGGAATAACTGAAGGAATTGTTTGAGAGGAAGTTGTTCGACCGAGTGTTTTTCTGTGAGGTGCCCCTGTGATGTAGGTGAAGGAGAAAGATGGAAGTATGAGGTTGTGTGTTGATTATCGACAGTTGATTAAAGTGATGATCTAGAATAAGTGTCTGCTTTCGAGGATTGAGGAATTGATGGATCAGTTAGTAGATGCTTGTGTGTTTAGCAAGATTGATTTGAGGTCTGGTTATCATCAAATTTGTGTTAAGCTTGATGATATTCGGAAGACGGCTTTCAGGACGAGGTATGGTGACTATGAGTATACTATGATGTCGTTTGGTGTGTCCAATGCACCTGGTGTGTTCATGGAGTACATGAATTGGATTTTCCATGAGTATTTGGATAAGTTTGTGGTGGTGTTTATCGATGATATCTTGATATATTCTCGATCAGAAGAAGAACATGCCGAGCATTTGAGGATTGTGTTGTAAGATGCGTTAGGTACCAAGTTGAGGATGAGTTATGCCTATCATCCGCAGACGGACGGTCAGACAGAAAGGACGATCCAATCTTTAGAGGATTTGTTGAAGGCTTGTGTGTTGGATCATGGAGGATCGTGGGATAACCATTTGCCGTTGATTGAGTTCACGTACAATAATAGTTTGCATGCTAGTATTGGAATAGCGCCCTACGAAGCTTTGTATGGGAGAAGGTGTAGGACTCCTTTGTATTGGTATGAGTCGGGCGAGAGTGTTGTACTCGAACCTGAAATTGTGCAAGAGACGACTGAGAAGATTAAGAAGATCCAAGAGAGGATGAAAGCTTCGCACAGTCGTCAGAAGAGCTACCATGATAAGAGGAGGAAATCACTTGAATTCCAAGAGGGAGATCACGTGTTTCTGAGAGTGATGCCAGTGACTGGTGTGGGTCGAGCTTTAAAGTCTAGGAAGCTTACTCCACGTTTTTTTGGTCCATATCAGATATCGCAGAGGATAGGAGAGGTAGCCTATCAAATTGCTTTACCACCGTCACTTGTGAATTTGCATGACGTGTTCCATGTGTCTCAATTGAGGAAGTACATTCCAGATCCGTCGCATCTGATTCAGATAGATGATGTATAAGTTAGGGATAATTTGACTGTGGAAGCATTGCCTGTGCGTGTTGATGGTCGAGAGATGAAGCAGTTGCGGGGTAAAGATATTGCCTTGGTGAAGGTGTGGTGGAGTGGGCCAGCTAGCGAAAGTTGGACTTGGGAACGTGAAGATCAGATGAGGGAGTCGTATCCGACTCGGTTTCCTTGAGGTAATTTTCGAGGGCGAAAATTCTTTAAGTGGGGGAGAGTTGTAACACCCCGAAAATCTAAATTAATTATTTAATTAGTTATTTAATTAATTTAGCGTAAATTGTGAGTTTATATGACGTTGGGATGGTTATGAGGCATGATGATTTGAAATATGAGGATCAATTCTAAGTTATTATTTACTTAAGATTATTTAGATTTATTAGAGGATTAATCTAAATAATTAGATAAATAATCATTTTAGAGATTTAAAGGGTAAAGTGGTAAAATTAGATGGAATAAGTGAGGGTAAGAATGGAATAGCATAATGAGGTCTAAAGGGTAAGAATGACAAAAACAAATAACTGAATTTGGGAGAATCATTCTGATCGATCGTGTTTTGTGAAAAGTGCTCTGAGGAACAGAAGAGGGAGAAGTTAGGGCTCAGGGAATTCTTGAAGAACTCAAAGGGGAGAATCAAGATTTTTTCATCTAAGGTATGGGGAGTATAGCTTTCATTATAATTGTTATAGAGTTAGGATGTATGTGGAATAGTTTGGAGTTTAAGAGGTTTTAGGGATTTATTATGAGTTCTTGATGAATTAGGTAGAAAGTGATGAAATTGAGGCGTATTTTTGATTTAGAATGTTGTATGTGTTGCATAAATTGAGGTGTTGTGGTTGTATATGATTTCATGATGAATTGATGGGGTTTTGGGGCTGTATAGAATTGAACCCGTAGGGAAAATTGGAGGTCTTTGGTGAAAAATTCGTGAAAACAACAAAAAATTGATTCTGCAGGTCAAGTAACCGGTTACCGTGTGGGATGTAACCGGTTACATAGTGCAAATTTGGGGTTTTTGGGCATTTTTCAACTGTGTAACCGGTTACGGAATATGTGCTAACCGGTTACCACTGAAACATACAGTTTTTGGAAAACTTGGAAAATTCATAACTTTCAAACCGTGTATCTGTTTGATGCGCCGTTCAAGCGTTGGAAAGCTGACATTATGAAATTTAATTTGGTAAAATAAAATTAGTAAAATTAATTATTTTTCCAGTATTGAATTTAGGGAAACGTCGGATTAATCTTTGGGGTAATTTCGGGTTGGCTTATATGTTGATTACTTTGATGTTGTGATGACTGTTCTGGTGTTATTATGATGTATATGTTGCTGTAAGATGTTTAAGGTGCTGCTATGATATGCATTGATGTTGGAGTGTGTGTAATTGTATGAGAACCAATGATGTTTTGTTGTAAATGATGATATTTGTTGTAAATGATGATACTTACGCGGTGTTGCTTCTATTTTACTGTGATGTTATTGATGATGATGTGATGATGTTTCTATGATGTGCATATATATATATATATATATATATATATATATATATATATATATATATGCTATGTGATGAATAAGATGAATGAGTACATGGATGATGATGCAAGCTTGATGACTTATGTTGAGGATTATGATGATGTTGTTGCATCATGCATTCATGGCATATTAGGACTTCGGTCCAGTGATGATGATAGGACTTCGGTCCAGTGATGATGATAGGACTTCGGTCCAAGGTGGCTTCAATCCCATTGTGTGGATTGAGGTAATTATGACGTGCTCCCTTGTGGAGGGTTAATGGCATAGTGTCCATTTTATGACGATTGGTACCACATGCATATTCCGATGATGTTGCATTTCATATTAAGTGGCATTGCATGGGAATGAGTGAATTGTGAATTATTATGGGTGTCTGTTGATGATGAAATGAAAATGTTGTTGCTGTCCCGTTTATATCTTTTTCTTTATACCTTTTATAATGAATTGTGAATACTCACCCTGCCTGTTTGAATGTTGCCTCCACGTGGGTAATGTACAGGTGACCAGGTTTAGCCGTGGATGCTTTCGAGGACTTGAAGTTTAATTGCTTTTGGTCTATTTAGAGGGTCTTGCTCTGATAATGTAACATCGGGTTGGGGTCCTTTGAGTCGAACTATGTTGTTTCCCTATTTTGTAGATATATGATGATATGGTTTTAATTTGACTATTATGACGTCTGTTGAAAAACCTTTTTTTTTATTTCAAAATTTGAGTTCCGCTGCCATTGAAGGCTTTTTTGTGAAACTTTGAGGAAACCCTTTTGTTTACAGGGTAATTTGTGTTATTTTGATTTAATGAGAAATGTGCACCCTTTGAGGTGATTTTTATGCCTTACTCTGATTATTTAAGTTGTTTCTGCTGCAACATTATTAGGGGTAGAAAAGGGTGTTACATTACTAGCTCAATTGGTAGTGGGAATGCATTGAACGTGGTACTTATCCCCAGGTACGCGGTTTGATTCCCACGGGAGGCAAAAACACTAGTAGTGAAGGGGGCTAGTGATTTGGCTTGTAAGTAGCAGTGCATGGTGTCTGTGGGGGAGTCCCGGCCTGGCTGTTACAAAAAAGGCGCTTTTTTTTGTAACAGCCTGGCCGAAACTCCCCCACAGACACCACAGACACTATTACTCACAAGCCAAATCACTAGCCCCCTTCACTACTAGTGTTTTTACCTCCCGTGGGAATCGAACCGCGTACCTGGGGATAAGTACCACGTTCAATGCATTCCCACTACCAATTGAGCTACTAGCTCAATTGGTAGTGGGAATGCATTGAACGTGGTACTTATCCCCAAGTACGCGGTTCGATTCCCACAGGAGGCAAAAACACTAGTAGTGAAGGGGGCTAGTGATTTGGCTTGTGAGTAATAGTGTTTGTGGTGTCTGTTGGGGAGTCCCGGCCCGACTGTTACAATAATCACCCTCTTAACAACTCTCTAGTTATGCCCTCTCTTCCTACCCGAAAATCCTCAAGAATCTCTAAACCACCTTTCTATCTTACAGACTACCATTGCAACCACATGAACAACAAACCCTCTACTCCTCCCACAACCAATTTTCCTCTATCCTCTGTTCTGACCTATAACAAGTGTAACACCACTTACAAATTTTTTTGCCTCACCCTTTCTTCTACAACCAAACCAACCACATATTCCAAGGCCAGTAAGCATGATTACTGGCTCAAAGCCATGTAACATGAGCTGTAAGCTCTCGAGCACCCCAACACTTGTAGTATCATTGACATTCCTCCACATAAAACTCCCATAGGTTCTAAATGGGTCTACAAAATAAATATCTTGCTAATGCTATGATTTACAGGTACAAATCTTGCCTTGTAGCCAAAGGCTACACCCAATTAGAAGGGGTTGACTATTTTGACACCTTCTCTCCGGTTTCCAAGCTCACCACAATAAGAACTCTTCTTACCATGGCATATATTAAAAATTTCTATCTTCAATAGTTAGATGTCAACAACATTTTTCTCCACGGGGTTTTAAATGAAGAGGTTTATATGTCTATTCCCCAAGGCTATCAAACCAATCATTCCTCCTCAAGGTTTATATGGCGTCAAGCAGGCCAGCAGACAATGGTATTCCAAACTATCTGACTCTTTGCTCTCTCTTGGTTATGTTCATTATATTGTTGACTATTCTTTGTTTACTAAGTCTTATAGACCTAATTTTATTGCTTTGTTAATTTACGATGATGACATAGTTCTGATAGGTAATGTATTTATGAAATACAACATGTTAAAGCTATTTCACACACTAAATTTCGAATCAAAGATTTAGGTGCTATTAGATACTTCCTTGGTCTAGAAGTAGCCAGATCTCCTACTGATATTCTATTAAATCATCACAATTATACTTTAGATTTACTTAACAACACAGGTATGTGTGCGTGCACCTTCCTATTAGAATTGTTGTGTATGATGTCAAAACTAGGATATTTTAGCGGTTATATATATATTGGACGATATCCTCTAAGTCTTAATGCGTATCTTAGCATTTGGAAGCATAAAGACTTTTGGAAATGACTTAGAAAAGGTTAGAAATGACTCTACATGGCAAAAATGTGTTTTTATGCAAGACACGAGCTTATGTGTCGACACATACGTTGTATGAGTCGACACATATTGTTAAGTTTTTAAGTCTGTAGCTTTTGTCTATGCATGTGTCCGCACATCTAGGATACATGTCAACACATAAAAGAAAATTTTCTTCTGTGAGTCGACACATGCAAGGTAAGAGTCGACACATGTTGATGAGATTTAAAGCATGTAGCCTCTGTTTGATGTGCAGACTATGGAAGAGTTTCAAGTCGACACATAGAAAAAAAATTTCTTCTATGAGTCGACACATGTATCGAATGTGTCGACACATGACTTACATACGTCGGAACATGCATTAAAAATCTTGAAAATTATGCATTTTTCTAAACCTCTTGCATTCCTTTTTGCATCCAACTTGGACACATATAAATACCTTACACATACATCATTTCAAATGGTGACAAACCAGATAGGAAACAAGGAATATACAAAGAGTTCTCTTCATCTTCAACTTATGTTCTATGCATACACACAAATAAATTACACATAATCATTCTTTGTTTGTGTGCCATATAGAACCATGTTGATAACGTCCAATTTAGGTTGTTGAATTGTAAATTGGGTTGAGAGTCTTTGGGTGTTTCAAATAAGAAAATCAAGCTAGGGTTTTCCTTCAAGATTAATTGGGGATTTGAAGGTTTTGGACAAGATTACGCAATTTGGATTCGATCGAGTTAAAGCTTTGAAGAATGTGATTTCTTGCAAAGTAGTAGCGTGAGACGGGGAATCAAATTGGTAAATCTTGGGTGACTATAATTTGCAATTTGGATTCGATAGAGTGAAAGCTTTGAAGAATTGGGTTCTTGCAAAGGAGTTGCGTGAGACGGTGAATTAAATTGGTATTGTGGGGTGACATGATCAAGCTCAGATCAAGGGAAGAGAAAGTGTTAGAATCAACATCAAACATAGAGTTTGTGGGGTTGTATTGTTACATTTCTCTTCTAAAACTACATTTGCAAAGTAAGATTGATTATCTCAATTCGAGTTCGAATTAAGGGCAGGTCTACCCATAGCGAGGCCTATTGGGGAACTCTTTCTCTCTCCCTCTCTCTCTCTCTCGCTCTCTCTCTCTCTCTCTCTCTCTCTCTCTCTCTCTCTCTCTTATTTTTCATTTGCAAATTATTGAATTCATAGATTTTGTGATCAATACGCTTGGTTAAACTTTTGTTGATAACATTTGTAAAACGAATTTGTTTTGTTGATTATAATCTATTAGATTGTAGTTTATTTTTACAAATAAAAAAAACCATAGAAAATTCTAAACAAAACTGATTGCACACAAGGTGTTCAATAATTTTCCTCAATTGTGTTTTTGTGTATTTTGTCATTGGAAATAGACTTTACTTTTTGCATAGCATTCAAGTGATTGTTGTTAAAATCATATTGATTGATTTGCTTATCATTATTATCAATTGGTTTTCTTATACGCATATCCGAGCTTTTCGATAGTGGTTTAGTTTGGACGATTCGATCAGGGTTACTTCCGCTAGCCGTTAAAATTTTCAAAACAATTTTTATAAATTTTTTTAACATGGGATTTATTCACCCCCTCTAGATAAGTCGCCTTCGTCTAACAGTATGCTTACTGCCAAACCTTCTTCCACTATGTATAATGCTTCTTTAAAACTTTATTCCTCAACCTCTCTCCCTCACCATGATCATACTCAATATCGTTGACTAGTTTACCAACTTATTTATTTAATGACTAGTCGTCTCGACATACCATTCGTTATTCAACAATTAAGCTAATTTATTGCTCAGCCTACCATTATTCACTTTTAGGCAACCTTCCCTCACCATGATCATACTCAATATCCCTGACTAGTTGACAAACTTATTTAGTTAATGATTAGTCATCTCAACATATCGTTCGTTATTCAACAATTAAGCTAATTTGTTGCTCAGCCTACCATTATTCACTTTTAGGTAGCCCTTCAGGTTTTATAAGCCCTCCCTCACCATGATCATACTCAATATCGTTGATTAGTTGACCAACTTATTTATTTAATGACTAGTCGTCTCAACATATCATTCGTTATTCAACAATTAAGCTAATTTTTTGCTCAGCCTACCATTATTCACTTTTAGGCAGCCCTTTAGGTTTTACAATATCTAAAATCCTACCCTTCTCAAGGCCTCGTTTATCCAAGTCATACAGATTTAATGCTTTCTGATTTTGTAGATAGTGATTGGGCGAATTGCATAACCACGCGAAGATCAGTCACAGGTTTTGCAATCTTCCTTGGAAAGTCTCTTATATCTTGGAAGTCTAAGAAACAATCTACTATTTCTTGCTCCATCTCCGAAGTAGAATATAAAGCTCTTGTTGTTGGAACAAATTTATTTGATACCATATCCCTTGGGTTTTGATGATGACAAAGTATTTATAGAACAATTGGGTATTCTAACATCTGTTCAAGTTTGCAGGAATATAATTATTAAGAACAGATGAAGAATTGCTCGAGGAAGCTGAATCTAAAGATCAGACTTTGGCTCTAAAGATTACTTCTGAAGACTCTACTTATGATGGAGACCCAGACTCTGAAGAAGTCAACTATGAAGAAAGTCAGCCTCTGGTGACCCAGACTCTAGAGCTTCAGAAGCCAAAGAAGAGGACTCTGATGTGATCAGCCTATGAAGAGTGAAGTCTGAAGGAAAGTCAGCCTCTGAAGCAGAAGCTCTTCTACCAAGGCAACTCTGACAGACTCAAAGACTTTTTGATCACTTGAAGAGTTAAGGAAAATTTATTCCTTGGTGCCCGAGCTTCAACGGACAATTCCTCTTGCTGAAATGTGCTTTGTTGATGTGTCTAATCAAGTACAAAGCTAGCCCAAACTATTTGGCGAAAGTTTTTAACGTCTCTTTTTCTCTTCTCTATATAAGGAGTTGTGCACTCAAAGAAGGAAACACTAAGCGCTTATACAACTCTTCTACATACTCTGAAACGTGATAATCAAAGAGAAGTTACTCTATCAATATTTTTAGAGTTAAAACATCTTATATCTTGTACAGTTTAGAACTTCTTAAGTCTTAGAGTCTTTCTAAGTTTTATTGTATCTACACCTCTGATTGCATATCAAGTGTAGTATTTACCCTAAACTCTTGACAATTTGTTTAGAATCAGAAGTCTCTTGCTTTAGTGCTTAGACATTTGAAGTCTTAAGCTTGTGTGTTTAAGTAAGGAAGTCTCAGACATGTGTGTTTGAGCAAGGAAGTCTTTAGCTTGTGTGCTAGAGCAAATAAGTCTTGTGCTTGCGTGCTTAAGCAAGGAAGTCTCAGAATTATAGGTTTGAGCAAGGAAGCCTTATACTTATGTGTGTAAGCAAAGGAAGTCTCTTACTAGTAGGCTTGAGAATTTGTATTCAAATTTAGTTATAGTGGAAATCCCTTGGAGAGCAAGGGGTCTGGACTACTCTCAAGTTGTGAGAGGAACCAGAATAACTGCTCGTGTCTTGTGCTTTTACTTTATTTGCTTCTGAACTATTTCCACATCTATCATTTATTTATATTTGAGTTAGATTCTTTTTTAGAATCAGATAAAGAAATACAAGAGGCTGGACTCTGAACTGAAGGTTCAGACTCTGATCAAGTTCAATCAGAAGCTGAAATTAAAAAAACTTGAGAAAAGCGAACACAATTCAACCCCTCTTCTTGTGTTTTTCTCACCACCACTTGCATCACTCACATGTGAAGTAAAATGGCTGCATTATGTCTTTAAGGACCTTTGTAACACCCCATTTTAATTATTTAGACGTCTTGTGTTATTTTATTTGTGTGACCTTGTTTAGGGGAGTGTTTGAGTGCGTTTAAGGGTTGCCCTTATTTAGGAAGGTGGGTTGGTGAGATAAAGTCTTTAGATTAATATTAATAGTGGTATAGTTAATAATAAATAATAATTTAATTAATAATAGTGATATTATTATTTTATTATTATTATTGTTATTATTGCTATTATTATTAATTAATTTAATTAAAATAGGATTAAGAGAATTAGAAGAGGTTTAGGGAAAATAGAAAGGTTTTGGCACGTGAAACGAGGAATAGAGAACCAAGAGGAGAGAAAGAACAAGGTGTGCTAGGGCTTGACCTTCTTCCCCAATTGTCCAAATTTTCTGTAAAGATTCGAGGTAAGGGGGAGAAACGGGTTTAATATTGGTGATTCATTCATGATAGGGTAGTGGGGAGTCCTTAACCCCGTAGGAATTTGTATGCAAACTGTTGTGTTGTTGATCTGTTGTATATGCTTACTATGATGATGAAATCGTGCATGTATTGATTGGTGATAATATGAATTTTTGCTGTTGTTGCTGTTGTATAAACATCTGTTATAGATCTGTTATTTTTGGATCCAAATTGGGAGAACGATTTGAGATTATAGACCTGTAATACATGTAGTAATTCTAGGTATAAGAGAAAAGATGAAAATTGGACCTAAACTTCATGTAGAAATGATTATAGGACTGGTTGGAAGTGAAGAAGTGTGGAATTCGTAGCAGAATACAGACTGGTGAGGTTTCTGGCCATTTGCGTAACAGATCTGGCCATACGCGTATTGGGCTAGGCCATACGCGTATGGGAGTGAAGGAAATGGAGCCTTACGAGTAAGGGGAGCTTGAGGGGAGGATTTGGCACGGCCCTCTGCCCATACTCGTATGGTACGCGTATGATTGGCAAGGCAATACGCGTATGGAGTAGCCATACGCGTATGTAGATTTGAGAGTTGGAAATTGAAGGAAAATGGGTCTCTGCCCATACGCGTATGAAGTTGGGCAATACGCGTATGGCAGGGTGAGGCAGGAGGCCTTACGCATATCAGATGGTGGCATACGCGTAAGGAAGGGCGAGGGAGCAAGTCATACGCGTATGACTCAAGTCAATACGCGTATGGACAACAGTGGTGCATAATTTCATATTTTTGAGATTCCTTTCCTGTCTTCGCATCAGATTTGTTTTCTCTTGGTTCGAGAGGTTGGGAATAGGTGCCAGGTGCTGAGAAATAAGACATGGGTGATGAAAATATTAATTTTAATAATTTTAATTAATTAATTAATTAATTGGGTGTTTGGTGTGTATGAAGCAAATTGCATGACGATGGTGTTGATGATATGTATGATGTGATTAGGAGGATCGTGTGCATGTATTTACGCTTGTATACATGTTTTGTTGTGCATAGTTGAGTCTTGCATATTCATGGTGATTGGTGGGATGAATCATTGCTCAGGAGGAGTGTATGTGATTCATCCGTACTCCTATATGGAGAATGGTGGGGGATAGATCATTGCCAAGTAGAGGTGTATGTGATCTATCCAGGGTTCGATTGAATGAACCAATGAGTCGGTACCACATGCATGGTGTCGTGTTGCATTACATTATTATTTGTTGTTGTTGATGATATCGGACAATAGGTCGTGTTTGGTGTGTTGTTGACTTATATATGTGAATGCTACCTTGTTATCATGTATTTATTCACCGATAATATTGAATGTGATTTCTCACCCCCTTTGTTGTTGTTGTGTCTGTGCTTCTTCGGAAGTACAGATAATCCAGGTACTTAGATAGCTTGGATATTGGTGTTGCTGGTCGAGTCCATAAGAGTGCTCTGATACGTAACACGGGATTTTAGGGATTTCTTTCATTTTGTTATTTGTTATTCTTTTTGTTACGTATCTTTATTTTTTATGAACATTATGGTGAACCAGGATTTTATGTGGAGTTTTGGTGTTATTGGCAGATGGCCGTAAATCGAATAATTGAATAAATTTTCCGCTGTTTGATTTTATTAAAATAAAGGAGATTTGTTTTGTTGGTTTCCAAGTGTGGCATCCTACTTTATTTTGGTGTAAAAACTCTGATTATTTTCATAGAATTTTATGTGTTTTAATAAATGGGAAAGTGGGGTGTTACAACTTCACATCACTTTTCCACATCCTTGATCTCTATACTGCGACAGCCGTTCTGCCATCTACTTAGCACACAATCCAACTTTCATGATCGCTCCAAGCATATCTAAATTGACAGTCACATTATACATGAGAAGTTAGAATCTAGTTTAATTAAATTATTTCCCATTCTATCTTCTGCTCAACTCGCGGATGTCTTGACCAAACTGCTCCATGCTCCAACATTCTCTTCATTCCTATCCAAGCTTTGCCTTTTCTCTATTCACAACCTAACTTGTGGATGTATTAAAGAACGACTAATATTTATTTTGAGAGTTTCTTATTACACCCCATGGGTATCTTAGACACCGTGCAGGTTTCCTATAATGCCCCTAGTCTCCGAAGATATATCTCCGGACGCACCCTTTTTACAATCAAGGAATGCCATTCTGGATGGAGCCCCATGCATTTGGGTTTGATTACTTTCGAAGATATATCTCCGGAACAATGCCGTAGTTATATTTCCGGAACAAAACCGGAGACAGAAGCAACAAAAAATGAACTTTCTAAACATAAAATGAGCATTCATAACATAAAATGAGCATTACAATGATAATTTCAACAGAAAATTAAATACTACATTTCAATGTCCCGGTGGACGCTTGTACATCTCCAAGATATCTTTGACTGATCTTTGTAGTGTCGCTTCCATATCAAGCATAACTTTGTCTTCAAAACCGAAAAACGTTCACCATATCACCATAACATTCGCATGAGTCTTGAGCTCAAATTTACTGAACACAATGTTCCCTTCGTTGTCAACAGAGGGTGAACGGTACTCAAGCTTGACAACCATTCGTGTGTTTCCGTAAGGTAGGAGATAATGAATTTCGTCTATGATATCGTCGAGGGAGGTGAGATCGGTGAGCTTCAACGTCCTCCCGGGTGTAGAGGCGCCGGAGTAGGAGACATTTACGACATAACAACGAATGTTTATTTCACACATTTGAGACATTTTGAGTTTGTGTGAAGTATAACATAATAACATCCAAATTTATAGAAGCGCTAGTTCAATAAGGGCCACTCATTGACTGTCATTCATACTCCAGATATATATCTCCGAAATAGCACCCTATTATCTTGTTCCGGAGATGCATCTCCAGAATTTTCCCTGAACAAAAAAATAAAGCATAAAAGAACCTTCTGGAAATGTATCTCCAAAAATTTTCCTGATACATTTTCAAAACAGAAGCATATGACAGAGAGTTCACAAAGACCAAATATGCATAAAGACCAAATATGAATAATAAAGGAACATGTAATACTTCATTTATATTGAGACACAGTTATATACAATTATTTGTCCGATTACACAAGAAATCAAAACGAATCAAAACATGTTTTACCGGCTAAAACTATAGGCGATACCCCCTTGGACTTCTGTGCATTCAATTCCTTTTCAATGTTGTTCAATCTATCAAATTCTTGCATCCTTTCCATAAAATAATCCAGCCATGTCTCAGCATTTGTGGTTGAATGAGTCATCCATTATAGTGATGTAAGTGGTATGGGGCATCCCGGTTTCAAGTAAACTTGAACAAAATGACTAGATTTTGAAAGCCATCCAATACACATAATGCAATCATTTAGATTTTGGGATGGTGCGGTGCGCTTTGGGAAAAAGGTTTCCGAAAACCCGTAGCGTGTCAGGTCAATGCACATGCAGTTAGGTGACTCATATTCGGGAAGCTCATCCATTTTGACTCCGGTGTCGGACCGCTCAACCAAGGAACAAGTGACTCATAAACGACATCGAATTTTTCTTTATTTTCATACAACCAGGTGTACGATTCCTTATGCGTCTTCAAGTCTTGGATAAGTTGATGACGGACTAGCACATGATTATCTTCTCCTTTACCAAGTAAAGCTGAAATGGCTCGGTAACCGCAATTACCGTCTCCCTCAACATTGGCGATACGATTGATATATTTGTGCATAAAAAACGGTATCTCGTCAATGAATGAAATCTTCAGTGGAAGTGGCGTCGGAGGTGGTTTTCTAATTCAAGCTCGTTTCACAACATTTTTTTTGAGATTTTGGAGTCGGTGAGTCGGGAAATACTTTGTCAACGTGTTCAAAGTATGAAAGAGACTGTGTAGTTGAGTTTTCATTCAATGTAGGCTTCATTTTCTTTGAAGCACATTTTGTTTTTACCGATTGAGAAGGCGGTTTCATGTCGGTGGTTTCGGGATATGCAATCTTCCTTAATTGTTCTTTGATGTGGAGTTTCATGTTGTCATCGACCTTCAAAAATCTCTTTTGTATCGCTTCCCATTCGATCAAAATAGAGATATTCGATTTACCTTCATCCATGTATCCATCTTCATCAAAACTAAGTCTCCTCCAATGAGAGCAAACTTTGTCCATTCTTATTGGTTCACCAAGTTTCACCTTTTTAGCAATAACACAAGCACATGGGAGACCATATGTTTTCACAATAGTGCAACCACACTTTGCGTCATCGGAGCCTACATTATCAACTCGTTTAGCCTCGTGAAAAATATAGTTCAACCCCGCTCGAGAAATTTTGCCGACCAAATGAGAATAAAAAATATTGTCTTTAAATCGGTGTTCAAAAACTGTGATGCTCCGACCAAATGTTGTTTGTATCTCATTATGTTGGTTTTGGATCATATGGTTCACGGAGTCCCAATCTCGACACAACTCCCTTTTGCTATTTCCCAACCAATTTTTCAAAGTAGCAAGGGTCGACTCAACTCTATTGGTGGTTGTATTTCCAAGGTGTCAGAAATTATTAGTCCACGCGCAAACTATCTTCTTCCTCACCTGATCAAGAATGGTGCTTTCAACATATTTCAACAAAGCCAGATACTTTTCACACACTTTCCGAAAATGAATGACGGAATCAATATTTAATTCTTCTGTGGAAGAATTTATCATGCAATTCAATGCATCCATTATTTTCTCCACAATCACACTCGACTTCACCAATTTTCCACCTTCGGACTCTACTTAATTTATCCCTACCGCAGATTTAACCCGACTTCTCACATTCTTTGTTATGTGATACTTACAAAGTAATGAATAAGAAGAAGGAAACACCTTTGCAACCACATTCATTAATGCAGTATCGCGGTCCGTAACAATAACTTTAGGCATCTCACCTTGATCCTTCAAAAGTGACCGTCACACCTTTAATGCCCAAGTAAAATTGTCCTCTTTTTCACACTCTAAAAATGCAAAACAATAGAATATGTCTTCTCAGTTGAGGTAACACCAACCATCTTAAGTAATTGAAGTCTATACTTGTTGGTCTTGTAGGTAGAATAAAGTATGAGCATTGTCGAAAACATGTTGAACAACTTTATTGAATCCAGATGAGTCCAAAAAATATCTCTAACCGTAACTCCATCGTCACAAGTTCGGTACCGGGACACGTAATTGTTATCGTCCAACAGTTTCAACAGTTGTTGCATCTCAGTTTTATCTCCCATAATCGCCTTGTTAGTGAGGTACCGAATGTTATACACTTGTTTGATATTTGATATATTGTCGGTTTCCTTCCGTTTCAGTGTTGCAAGTATATTTTTCGATTGGACAAGATTCAAGGTCATGTCACTAATACATACCTTCTCTTCCGACTTGAGCTGACACACACTAGGATGACCGACTAATTTTAAGCACAATTTATGGTTATGCATACCACAAATGACATTAAATCTCCATTTTTTGCTAGCCAACATGTAACCACGAAGCTTAAACGGACACTCACATATTGTATTACCCATGTCTTCTCTCTTAAAATTTCGGAGAGGAGTTCGATATTTTTCGCTTCTTTCGCACAACATAGTCACAAAGGCGCTTCTTCTATCTGAGCCATTATCCGATCTTCCGATAACTACAGCAAATCCAAGTCTAGATGCCACCATACAAATCCATTCGAGCATGTTATCACAATTTTCAAACTTTTGCTTGTTATTAAATTCGTTGCGAACATCTACCGCCTTAAAAATAACCCCTTGGACATTCGAAGAAACATCGTTCGTAGAAACTACTTATTTTGAGATATTATCGGGGTGCACCATATCTATTGGAAACAATTCAAACACTAAAAACAATTAGCATATTGCTGCAGAAAAGGCTGGAAAATGAACACAGATATATTCCGGAAATGTATATTGGGAAAAGTTCATGTTCAACACATTCCGGAGATATATCTCCGGACACCGCGTAAGTTTTTTCAGCAAGATTTCATGATTAATGTGATCAACGTAGATGAAAATGAACAATCTTTACTCAAAATTCGATCTTCTTTTACTCCCTGTGATATGTTGAACCCAAATGATGGAGATTTTGAGTGAAAAATGAGATTGAGAATGTAGGATTTTTAAGGGAGAGGGTTTGAGTTGAAAACAAGTATGGCAACAATGGTGACTGATCATGCAGCTAGAAATTATATCAGATACTTCCAGAAATATATCTCTAGAATAATCTGACATGCAAAGGTGACAAGAAAATTCAAACTGCCGCCCATATGTTCCGGAAATATATCTCCAGAACATCCACTGAACTGGCTAATTTTAATGTTTAGTTCAATTCGTTCCGAAGATATATCTCTGAAATAATTTTTTAGCAAATGCATGGGGCGCCATCTAGAATGCCTTTCCTTGAGTGTAAAAAGGGCGTGTCTCGAGATATATCTCTAAAAACAAGAAGCATTATAAGAAATCTGCATGGTGTCTAAAATATCCATGAGGTGCCTTAAGAAATTCTATTTATTTTTCTCTTTGTTTGGGCTATTAACATTGGGCCTGTTTTTCACTTTGGCCCGTTTCTATTGTTCACGTTGGTTTAGCCATTAGGTTCAGGTTCTGTATATATAGTATCATTAGGTTTTGTAAAACAACTATTTTCATTAATTCAATATATTATGTGGTATTTCAATTATAATGGAATAGATTGTAATCCAATAAGCAACGAAAACAGAGAAGACAGCGACTAGGAATACTTGATTGATGGGTTGTGTAATAATTTGTAACGAATAATTATTTATATATGTTTGTTATTGTTGTTTGCCGATTCATAAACAGACAATTTAACACACAATTCAACATTCGAGCATGTTCTAACATGTTCATAAAATATTCAACATGGATCAGCTTTTTTTCTTTTATTTTGTAATAAATGGGGACAATTTTACTATTAAATTAAATATTAAATAAATAAGAAAAACTTTATCACTAATTCAAATAGTAAATAATAAAAATATATCGATTATTATTTTAAAAAATGTGAAAAATATAATGGAGTTTTAAAAAGATTGAGTATATATTTTAAAATTGTATTCTCTTATAAAATAACATCTCATTTGTCAAAAAAAAAAAAAACTAAAACGATAATTTAATTTTTATTTATGTTACTATTATTATTAAGTTTTGTCTTTATTTAAAAAAAAATTAATAAATTTTGTTTTCTCATATCGTGGAAAAGATTTGAAATAGAAAAAAAATGAAATAGTGATCCAGTTATTGTTATAAACGGAAACAATTTTATTATTGATTCAATTATTTTAGTATACGAGATTAGGGATGACAATGAGCAGGGGTAGGGTACTATAGTACCTGTCCCCATACCCGCAGTTGAAAAAAATCCCCGTACCCGAACCCATACCCGCTTGGGTATCAAAATTGCCACCCGTTTCGGTACCCTATGGGTATATAAGTACCCGTATCCGTATCCGTTACCCGCATTTCTAATAAAAATAAATAGGGTTAATACCCCTTTTGCCCCTGCCATATAGGCGAAATCCCAAAAACAACTCTATAAAAAAAACACAGATTCCATCCCTGCCATTTGTAGATTCCCTCGTTTTGCCCCCTGAGTAGATTTGGTCAACAAAATTGATGACATGGCGCTGCTTTGTTGGTTTTTTATTTATTTATTATTTATTTAATTACACGCGTGACATTTTTATTAATATTTTATTGATTGCATGTTAAAATGTCAAAATATCAAAATTTTGTCCCTCATGAAAATTGAACTAATGACTTAAAGCTCACATGGGGCGCCTTCCACCACCAGGCCATCTTGATTGTTTTGTTATATTATCCTTTTGAAAATTATATATTACATTATAAATCTGAACTAGGATTAATTATGAATTATTAATCAGAACTATTAATCTAAATATTAATAATAAATTATATATTAATATTAATACTAAAATAAAACGTTAATTAATTAATTACTGTAAATTTAATATTAATATGTTAAATTAATATTAATATTAATTTTAATACTGAATTATTTAATATTAAAATGTTAATTAATACTAAATTATTAGCGTTAAATAAATGAATAATTTTTATTTAGTAATTTTTTAACTAATGAAATTATTAGCGTTAAATAATTTTAACTGAACTAATGAATAATTTTTTCTAAAATTATTTAATGCCATTATTTAAAAATTATTTATTTATTTATTTTATTTCAAATCTATATCATAAAAACTAAATTATTTATTTTTATTTAACGTTATAATTAATTTTAAAAAAAATTCAGTTTGTTATTAATTATTAATATAAAAAACTGTTATTTTAATTAAAAATCTTTTAATTTTCAGTTTACTATTAATTACTAATATTTTTATTTTCAGTTTATTAGTAATTACTAATATTAAAACTAGTATTATATTTATTTATTTAGTTTAATTTTTTATTAAGAGTTTTTTAAAATAACAGTTTTTTTAAAATAGCAGTTTTTTTTAAAATAACAGTTTTTTTTAAATATTAATTATTATTATTTACTGTATTTATTTTAACTATAAATATTATTTAGTTATTATTAATTTAATTAATATTTTAGTTACAAATAGTTATTATTTTTTACAAATATCTTAACTATTTATAAATATTTAGCTTTTATTTACAGTAATTACTATTTATAAATATTTAGTTATTATTTAGTTTAATAAGCTGAAATTATTATTTAGTTATTATTTACTGTAATTAATAATTATTAAAATATAAATAATAATTTTGTAAATGTGTTTTAATATTAATACTTAGTAAATATTTAGAATTTAGCTACAATATAGTTACAATATGTATAATATGTAAAAAAAGTTATAGTTACAGTAAAATATTTACAATATGTTATTTAACTATATTCTAATAATAGTTATAGTATATATAATATAGTTACAATATATTTTAATAATAATTGATGAAAATGAAAACAAGTATGCAAACTTATAATATGTATGTTTAAAAGCAATTAAAATATAAGATAAAGGCTCTAGTCTAGTGATAGGTGCTTAAGCTTTGAAACAAAAGTGGGTGAGTTTAATCCTTGTAGTGGACAATTTTTTGAATTTTTGAATTTTAAGCATTTCAACATCAAATATTAAAATAATAATAAAATGTCACACGTGTAATTTAAATATATAAAAAAAATAAATAAAATTCAAACTAAGCAGCCATGTCATCAATTTTGTTGACCAAATCTACTCACGGGGCAAAAAGAGGGAATCTACAAATGGCAGAGATAAAATCTGTGTTTTTTTTACAGGGTTGTTTTTGGGATTTCGCCTATATGGCAGGGGACAAAAGGGGTATTAACCCAAATAAATATATCAAGTATAAAATATCATAATATTTTAAATTTTTATGAAATATTGTTAAAAATATTGTTAAAAATATTGTTGAATTATGAAATAAATGATCACGTATATTAAATATGTAGTAGTTTAAAATTGATGTTTTTTTTTAAATTTTATAAACATTTATTTTTATATAATAATATAAATTAAAATATATAAATATATATTGTGCGGGTATGGGACGGGCTGGGTACTAAGGTGTCCATCCCCGCACCCATCCCCGCTTATTTAAGTGGGTAATTATCCGAGCCCGTACCCGTACTCATTTTTGCGGGTTTTTATCCTATCCGTTGTGGGTAATTTTCTGGGTACACACTGTGAATGAGCCAAATTACCAGCCCTATACGAGATCAACTTTACTGTTGATTCAAATAATTTTATAAATAATATTAAAACAAAATAAATATTTATACACAGGAAAAATATATTGTTGATTAAATGTTTTTATATAGGGGAAAATACTATTGTTATAACCGGAAACAACTGTACTATTGATTCAAATATTTTTATAAATACTATCAAAACAAAAATAATATTATGATTTAAATATTTTTATAAACGGGAACAACTTCACTATTGACTCAAATATATTTATAAATAATGTCAAAACAAAAATAATATTTATATACGGGAAAAAATATATTGTTGATTAAAATAGTTTTATATACGAAAACAAATACTATTGTTATAAACGGGATCAACTTTATTACTGATTCAAATATTAAATAACATAAATTTATCGATCATTGTATTATCTCTTATAACATAATTGTCTTATTTGTTAAAAAAACTTCAACATTTCATTTATCTAATACAAATTTCAATATTTTTTAAATCATATTATTGTTCATATTGTTGCTTACTTTTCATCTCTTATATTTAATAATTATACTAATTTATTTTTTAATATATAATTTTATTTAAATATTTTATGGGACAAATTTTTGTCATTCATAAATATTAAAAAATACTAAAAAAATACTTTGTTGATTCAAATATTTTTATATAGATTTAAATATATAAATACTGTCAAAACAAATTTAATATTTATATACGGAATCAAATTCGTTGTTAATTATAGACACTAATTTATTATATCTTTTAAAAATAATAACTTTTTTGATTGAAAATTTTTAATTTTTTAATTTACTTTTTATTATAATTTTAAAAAAAATACGCGTACCATACAAATACCCGTGAGAATGCACGGGTGTCCCTCTAGTTATTTATATATGTTTGTTATTGTTGTTTGCCGACTCATAAACACACAATTTAACACACAATTCAACATGTTCTATTATTATCCTGAATTTAAATTAGTATTTGTTGTAAGAGTTTTAGTCCTCTATATTCACTCTATTACTTCCATTTTGCTTATTAGAAAAAAGATTTCATTTACTTTTCAATTGATTTTTAGAAAATTGGATGGCTAACCCAAAAAAAAAAAAATCAAAATTTTAGAATAAAAAGAACCCTACCATTGCCAAATTGTATAAAGGTGGCAATTATTTTTCCAGTTTGTTAAAGAAACTTTAGGAAAGTTGAATAAAGAATGCCAATAGTTAAAAATGGAGTGACGAATAGAGGTGTCAATTTAGGGGGTTGAGACCTAAATATCAAGGCCTCTAAAAAGGGAAGGGTCTAAAATTTTAAAAATAAATGAGCCTTAAAATATGTAGGTCCTCTAAATTAAGGGCCCCTAAAATTCAAGTAGGGCCTCAAAGCCCCAACATTTTTAAAACTTGACTTTTTTTTTTAAATAGATTTTTTCAATCAATTTTTGTTAATATCGTTTTTTTAATTTTGGAAAAAATAGTTTTTTTTAATTTTCGGAAAAAAACAATTTTTTTTATTAAAAAAGTCAATTTTTTTTATTTAAAAAAAATCAATTTTTTTTATTTTCCAAAAAAATCGGTTTTTTTTATTTTCAGAAAAAAATCGGTTTTTTTTTATATTCGGAAAAAATTGAGTTTTTTCATTTTTAGAAAAAATCGGTTTTTTATATTCGGGAAAAATCGGTTTTTTTCATTTTCGAAAAAAATTGGTTTTTTATATTCGGAAAAAATCAGTTTTTTTTTTTTTCGAAAATAGTCGGTTTTTTTATATTAGAAAAAAAATCGATTTTTTTCATTTTTGGAAAAAATCGGTTTTTTTTTTATTTTTGGAAAAAATCGATTTTAGGAAAAAAACAGTTTGAAGAAAAAATTGATTTAAAAAAAAAAATCGATTTTATAATATAAAATATTTTATTTCAAATAAATTAGATTTTAAATCCCTCACTTAAACCCCATTAAAGATAAAAATATGAAAGAGTTTAAAAATAAGGGGTTACAAAAATATTCATTTAATAAAGGCCATTTAAAATGGGGCCAATAAGAAACTTAATTATTGGGGTTTTGTAATGTTTTTTTTTTACACGTCTAGTGACAAACACATACATTGAATACATTTAATGTGATCAATGTTCTTATTCATCAATTAATTTCCAAGCTAACTTTTACTGTTTTGACAAAATCTAATAGTAGTAATCTATTGCGCCGCATTTACTTTGAGTCTCAATGGTTGGTTGTAGTCAAGCTAATACAGTGTGATTTACTCATTTATACATGTATTACACTATAATCTCGTGAAGATTAAGACACGTATGTATAAAAGTTCAAATTCAAAAGAGTGTTAAAACTTTGAATCCATGAATCAAAAGTCAGATATCATTAATTGATTAATTACAGTATTAAACGATGATCAAATAGTGATTATTTATTAAGTCAACATGGCTGTTCCTAGCAATTAGTACAATGCATGTAAACAGCTAAACAGTTAGCACAAGCTGTGCCGGGTATGCATGCAGGAATTAAGAAACGTCAAATCTTTATAATTCGGTGTGGAAATTAAGCAGGGTGTATATGTTGGTTCATGATGAATAACAGTTTATATTTGGTTTAAAATTGGGTATTACTTACTTTCTTAAATTGATTTTCTATATCGGTGATAAAATTTGACTTTATGTGTGTTTAATTTTGGTGTAAAAACAAAATCTTTTATGTTCAAACAAATATTGAGAGGTTAGAATTCCACGTCTTGCGTCTGGAGACAACCCAATAGAAGAGGATAATATTGTCTTGCGTGACCAAGTTCCCGTGTGATCATAATTATATGATATATTTTGCGGAAGATATGTTAAATGTATTGTTTATGATTTTGAAAAATTGTCATAGACTAAATTATTGCGAATTATGTTGCATTTTTAAAGATGTTTTTGTGTCATTGTCTGAAATTATGTAAAATATCCACTTAATTACGACGTTTTCAAAATAAAACAACTAAGTTTTATATTATATGATTAATACTTGTATGATATATAATTGATTTAAGAATACATTATTTTATGATATACATATCAGTCCAATGTGGTATAAATACTACTAATATCTAGCATAAAGATGAGTCGTAATAATTTTTTAAAAGTGGAGAAATTCAAATAATTTATTAAAAAAAATTCAATAATGATCATTTTGGCAACTTAAAATAATTTCTTAAACAAAGAGAAATTCAAATAATTCTTCAAAGAGAATCTAAAAGGAAAAATACTCCAAAGAGAATTCAAAATATAATTTCTCAACTCAAATAAGGAGAAAATAAAATAATTCTCTAAAGAAAATTCAAAAAAATACTCGAAAAATTCAGCGAATAGAAAGAAAGGGGGGATGTTGGTGTTTCATGATAGAATTTGAGTTTGGCCTAACTCAACCCTATAAAATCGGTTTTGTAAGGTTGAGTTAGGGCAAACTCTAATTCTATCATGATATCACGAGCCTATTGATTCGGGTCACCCGCCATTTATATATGCGCATCAAGCCCAAAACAGTGTTGGGCGCAAGGGGTGTATTGGAAAAACCAAGTCTCATATATCGATAATTCGGGCCACACACCGTTTATATCCACGCACCAAGCCTAATAGTGCTGGGCGTAAGAGGGTGTTTGTTAAGAACTTAGCAGAATCGATAGATAATGTGGGACTTAGATTTTTTTCAATACACCCCTCACGCCCAACACTATTGGGCTTGGTGTGTAAAGACCATATACAATACATGCCTCAAATCATATATTATACATGAGTTTCACTTTTGGTACTGAAACATAATAAGTTCCTAGTTAACACATTATATATATAAATGCCTCTAATACAAAAGAACTAAAAGTCTAAGGCATTACATATACAAGATGTTCCAAAATGATAAAAACTAAGAACTAGACCAATACAATGATCTCAAAACATAACGCCATAGCGGAAGCCATGCCATCACAAAACCACGATCCGTAAGGAAAGTCAAGTAACCTTGTCCTTACCCTTCGCCAAACCTGCAGAACCTGTGATGTAACCAACAACAGTGGGGTGAGATACATCAAATCTCAGTGAGTTCCCTATCTTAAAGTCCTCTCGGCTTTACAAGGTTCTAACAAAATCCTAACTCATGTCCAAGGGGAAAGGGGAAAGACCATGAGTACACACACACAAGTAACCGCCACGGTGAGCCTGTAAACTCACACTAGTACCGAAGTACCTCTTGAGCCTGTAAACTCAAGGATTCACAAAGTACCGAAGTACGTTCTGAGTCCGTACACTCAAGAACTCACATATCAATAACCAATACCAAGGTATCCCTTTTTCCCGTACCCTTCTACGTCTAGAAGGCGATCCGAGTCATGGATCCTTGTAGCTACTTGGCATACGATTGGATTCGGGATCACGGGCCGTACACCGTGATCCGTCACTTCTCACGGACCGTACGCCGTCTCAAGTCTCTTTACCCGTAGGCTCCAACCGTACTTAACACGGGACTCAAACCTGCCAAGTAGTGGTGCATATGTTTCAGAGGAGCTCGAGACCCATGAAACGCACTAACACAACTCTGTGGTTATTGATAAACAGAATGCACACGCCTCGGCCTCTCATGCACGAGCGTTGCCACACGTAAGACTCCACATTCCAACACTGTTTTGGTAATAATTCTCACCCTGCCTAGTCCATATTTTAACATGCATATATTGTCAATAATAATTACACACAATTAACAGGTAAAAGTCGATAAAACGACACAATTTCACAAATCCCGACTTTATTAAATCGGCCAACGATTTTAAAACCATTTTAATAAGAAAGTATATTTTATTATCTTTCCAACGATATCAAAATTGTTCCAATCCGAGTTACGTACAAAAAGTTACGGCATTGGAAACAATCGATCGGAAAAATAAATCACAACAGCAGGATTCTGTAACTCTCCTGGCCGTACGCGTATTGGCACTCCCCGTACGCGTATTGCCCAAATTCTCGCCCAGCCATACGCGTATTGCCCCAAGCGATACGCGTATTGCTCAAATGCCCGGCCATCCATACGCGTATTGCCCTTGCCGTACGCGTATTGACAAGCTCCATACGCGTATTGACATGCTCCATACGCGTATGGGCAGAGAAAAAATGCAGAAGTTCCTGCAGAATTTTTCTGCTACGGATTGATCCAAAATCAACCCCAAATCCCATTTTCATCAATCAAAAAGCATCAAAACATGTTATAACATCACAACCAGTATAACATATAATCAAACATTGCATTTAGCAGTTAGATTCACGAATTTTGTGCAAAAAGATTCAATTTTCACAATTTCTAATCTAACTCTAAACTCAAAATAATCCTACTCTAAAGAGTCTAACTAGAACCCACCTGGATTACTAGACGAGGAGGTTGATACTGAGACGATTAGACGAAGAACAGATGAATTGATGATGATTCTTGAGCTTTTGGAAAATTTCTCTTCTTCCTCTTTCTTTTCCTTTCCTTCCTTCCCTTTGTTTTCTTTCTATCTTTCTCTCTTTTAGCTTTGTTTGGTTTTCAAGGAAAATGAAAAGAAAATAGATAGTATAGAAACTATCATTTTTAGTAACACTACCAAATGTCCAAAATTAGCTCAAATACATCAAATTATAAAAACTCAACGTTAAATACTATTAATTTAATCGACTCTGAGTTCGTCAGTTTACTCCAATTATTTTATCAAATAATTACTCAGAGTACTCCGGAACCCAGTTGATCATAATAATATTAACTCGAGCGTTTATAAATTTACGGGGTATTACATCCTCCCCCCCTTAAATAGAAATTCGTCCTCGAATTTAGAATATTACCTGAACAGATGTGGATAAGAATCTCGCATTTCCGATTCTAGTTCCCAAGTAGCATCGCCCGGATGCGTCATATCCCATTGCACCTTAACAAGTGGAATATCTTTGTTCCTTAACACTTTTGTTTCCCTTCCCACAATACAACTCGGTTGTGGTTCAAAAGTCAAATCCGCTTCAATTTCCACTGACTCAGGTAGAATTGGCTGAAGAGGATCAGGAATAAACTTACGGAGCTGAGATACGTGAAAAACGTCATGCATCTCCGATAGAGAGGGTGGTAAGGCTAATCTATAAGCAACTTCACCAATCCTTTCTAAAATCTGATACGGTCCCACGTATCTCGGACTTAACTTTCGCGACTTAAACGGTCCTTTCAATCTCAATCTCGGAGTAACTTTCAGAAATACATGGTCACCCTCCTCAAATTCCAACGGTCTCCTACGATTGTCCGCATAACTCTTTTGACGATCTTGTGCTTGTTTAACCTTCTCGCGGATCATTCGAATCTTTTCCGTAGTCTCTTGAATAATCTCTGGTCCCAAAATTCTATCTTCGCCAATTTCAGCCCAACACAAAGGTGTCCTACACTTTCTCCCATACAATGCTTCATAAGGAGCCATACCGATGCTCGCATGGTAACTATTGTTATATGAAAACTCGATTAACGGTAAAAGTTCTTTCCAATTCCCTCTACTCTCTAGCGCACAAGCTCTTAACATATCCTCCATCGTTTGTATTGTTCGTTCAGTCTGACCATCCGTTTGAGGATGATTCGACGTGCTCAAACACAAATTCGTACCCATCGCTTGTTGGAACACTTTCCAAAATCTCGAAGTAAACTTCGGATCTCTATCGGACACAATACTAGAAGGAATACCATGCAATCTCACAATCTCAGCAATAAACAACCTTGCAAGATGACTTGCCTTATAAGTAGTCTTTACGGCTAAGAAGTGTGCAGATTTTGTTAGTCGATCTACAATCACCCAAATAGAATCATACCCTCCTTGGGTACGGGGTAAACCCACTGCAAAATCCATAGAAATACTATCCCACTTCCAAACTGGAATATCCAAAGGTTGTAACAAACCGCCCGGTCTTTGATGTTCAATCTTCACCTGTTGGCACACCGCACATTCTGACACATATCCCGCTATATCCTTTTTCATCCCAGGCCACCAATAATCCTTCTTTAAATCCTGATACATCTTTGAAGAACCAGGATGTATCGTAAAAGTACCTTTATGAGCTTCGTCTAAGATCTTCCTTTTCAATGCCTCATCCCTCGGAACACAAATCCTTTGATTAAACAGAACAATCCCATCTGTCGCTCGTGTAAAACCCGGTTGAAGTAACAACTCTTGTAACTCTTCCTCTAACAATTGTGCCTGTTGAATCTCAACTCTCAAGGTAGAATTGACATTCAAATTTCCCATAATCACACCATTCGGAGTCCACACAAACTGGAGATTAAGATCTCTAAACTTTTCCAACAATGAATACTCCAAAATCATCAATTCCGCACTATGAACCATTTTCCGACTTAAAGCATCCGCTACTTTATTCGCCTTTCCTGGATGATACTTCAATTCTAAGTCATAATCCTTTAAGTACTCCATCCACCTTCTTTGTCGCATATTCAACTCCTTTTGATCAAACAAATACTTCAAACTTTTGTGGTCACTGAACATTTCAAAACGTACACCATATAAATAATGACGCCACACCTTCAGTGCAAAAACCACTGCAGCTAGTTCCAAATCATGAGTTGGATAATTCTTCTCATGAACTTTTAACTGTCGAGAAGCATAAGCTACCACTTGACCACCTTGCATCAGAACACCCCCTAATCCCCTCTTAGAAGCATCACAGAATACTTCATAAGAGTTGTTAGGATCAGGAATAATTAATACTGGAGCACTCGTCAAACTTTCCTTCAAATGCATAAAACTTTGTTCGCAACCTGAATCCCATTCAAACGTAACATCCTTCCGAGTAAGTTTCGTCATTGGTAAGGCCAATTGAGAAAAGCCCTTGATAAACCTTCTATAGTAACCGGCCAATCCCAAGAAACTTCTGACTTCTGAAACATTTCTCGGTCTCTCCCAATTAATTACTGCTTCTACTTTCGATGGATCCACTGCCACACCACCTCCAGATATAACATGTCCAAGAAAATTAACTTCCGACATCCAAAACTCACACTTGCTCAACTTAGCAAACAATTGCTTCTCTTGCAAGACCGATAAGACAATCCTCAGATGTTCTCCGTGCTCTTGTGGAGTACGAGAATAAATAAGAATGTCGTCAATAAAGATTACCACAAATTGGTCCAAGTAAGTCTGAAATATTCGATTCATGTAATCCATGAAAACAGCTGGAGCATTAGTCACACCGAAAGGCATCACTAAGAATTCATAATGACCGTAACGTGTCCTAAATGCAGTCTTCGGCACATCGGAACTCTTCACTCGAATCTGATGATAACCCGACCGTAAATCAATCTTCGAGAACACACATGCTCCTTTCAATTGATCTAACAAGTCGTCTATCCTTGGTAAGGGATACTTGTTCTTAATGGTAACTTTATTCAACTTACGATAATCAATGCACAAACGCATTCCCCCATCTTTCTTCTTTACCAATAACACTGGAGCTCCCCACGGCGAAACACTAGGCCTAACGAAATGCTTGGACATCAAGTCCTCCAATTGGTCCTTTAATTCTCTTAATTCAAGCGGTGCCATCCGATACGGAGAAACGGATATAGGAGCCGTTCCCGGTATCAGGTCAATAGAGAACTCAACTTCTCTCTCCGGAGGAAGAGAAGAAACATCCTCAGGAAACACTTCAGGAAATTCACACACTATTGGAATACTCAGAACTTGCTGTTCACTACTTCCTTCCTTAGTAAGAACCAATAAAACAGATTTCTCTTTCTCAAACAAGAAATTTACCATTCCCACCGTACCTTCTAAAATCGTTGATAATACATCTTTCGGAGTAGCCTCAGCAGATGGAATAATAATTAGCTTCTCCTCACAACCGATAAAAACCGAATTAGCTGAAAGCCAGTCCATTCCCAGAACAACATCCACTTTCTTAAGCGGCAGACAAATAAGATCAATCTGGAAGACTCTTTCGTTCACCGACAACACACAATTTTCACACATCAGTGGTGTTTCAACCATTTCATCCATGGCAGTAGTAACCACCATAGGAGGAAACAAAGGAATAGTTTGCAACCCAAGTCGCTTCACACATCTTAAAGACACAAAAGAATGTGTAGCCCCACAGTCAAATAAAACAAAACAAGGTTGACCATTAACAAAACACGTACCCGCAATCAAGGAATTATCACCCTTTGCTTTCCTTGCATCCAGAGTATATACTCGACCAGTAGTCTTCCCTTGTGTATGATTTCTACCCTGAGGACAATCCCTCGCCCAATGACCCATCTTGTTACACTGATAACACCGTACTTCTTCCGATTTGCACCTACCAAAATGACTCCTCCCACAAGTGCGACATACTGGAGGTACACTAGTTCTAGAGCCCTGTACTTGCTTCCCTTTGGAAGACTGTTGCCTTTGCCTAAACTGTTGACTTGACCTTCCACGGTCACCTTGAGTTACCCTGTTCGAATCCACCTCCATTTGTATCTTTTTCAAGCTATTTTCCGCCACATAACATTGTCTTAACATTTCAGCATAAGTAGCAAATTCCCGTTGGGACACGCTGTGTGAAATCTCAGCCCTTAACCCAAACAGAAGCTGATCTATCTTCCACCTCTCGTCAGGAGCATACATGGCCTGTCTAGAATAGTCAGCCATGATCTCAAATTGTTCCGCATAAGAAGCCACTGATAAATTTCCCTGTCTCAACTGTTGGAACTCAAACTCCTTTTGAGACCTTAAAGAACTCGGAAAATATTTCTCCATAAAGATTACCTTAAACTGTTCCCACACTTTCGGCACTTCCTGAGTTGTCATCAAGGCTGAAGCGCTCTCCCACCACCTCATGGCAGGACCCTTCAACCAGTGAGAAGCAAAAACCACCTTATTCTCCTCACTGCAATGAACTATCAGAAAAATCCGTTCCATTCCTGTTATCCATTCGTGTGCCTTCACCGGATCTAGCCCTCCTTGAAACTCCGGAGGATTCATACGAACAAATTCCCTGTAGGTTCCTCCCGTAACTTCCGGAACAACCACTGGAGGATGCAGACCATCAGCCATTTGTTGCATCATTCCTTGCATGAACTGATTCTGCTGTTGCTGCATCTGTTGCATAAATTGGTACAACGGGGCATTCCCTTCATCACCTTGTGGAACTGTCCCAGCTGGAGTAGTTCTTGGTCTTCCACGGTTGTTTCTGCGTCTATCAGCCATGTTCCTGAATTCCATATCAATAGGATTAAGTTGATCAGACTCAATACCATAAATATAACAGACAAGACCCATGGCGACACGCCGCATATGAAACGGAAAGAAACACTTATTCTATTTCATGGCTAGGTCGAGGATACGACCTGCTCTGATACCAACTGTAAAGACCATATACAATACATGCCTCAAATCATATATTATACATGAGTTTCACTTTTGGTACTGAAACATAATAAGTTCCTAGTTAACACATTATATATATAAATGCCTCTAATACAAAAGAACTAAAAGTCTAAGGCATTACATATACAAGATGTTCCAAAATGATAAAAACTAAGAACTAGACCAATACAATGATCTCAAAACATAACGCCATAGCGGAAGCCATGCCATCACAAAACCACGATCCGTAAGGAAAGTCAAGTAACCTTGTCCTTACCCTTCGCCAAACCTGCAGAACCTGTGATGTAACCAACAACAGTGGGGTGAGATACATCAAATCTCAGTGAGTTCCCTATCTTAAAGTCCTCTCGGCTTTACAAGGTTCTAACAAAATCCTAACTCATGTCCAAGGGGAAAGGGGAAAGACCATGAGTACACACACACAAGTAACCGCCACGGTGAGCCTGTAAACTCACACTAGTACCGAAGTACCTCTTGAGCCTGTAAACTCAAGGATTCACAAAGTACCGAAGTACGTTCTGAGTCCGTACACTCAAGAACTCACATATCAATAACCAATACCAAGGTATCCCTTTTTCCCGTACCCTTCTACGTCTAGAAGGCGATCCGAGTCATGGATCCTTGTAGCTACTTGGCATACGATTGGATTCGGGATCACGGGCCGTACACCGTGATCCGTCACTTCTCACGGACCGTACGCCGTCTCAAGTCTCTTTACCCGTAGGCTCCAACCGTACTTAACACGGGACTCAAACCTGCCAAGTAGTGGTGCATATGTTTCAGAGGAGCTCGAGACCCATGAAACGCACTAACACAACTCTGTGGTTATTGATAAACAGAATGCACACGCCTCGGCCTCTCATGCACGAGCGTTGCCACACGTAAGACTCCACATTCCAACACTGTTTTGGTAATAATTCTCACCCTGCCTAGTCCATATTTTAACATGCATATATTGTCAATAATAATTACACACAATTAACAGGTAAAAGTCGATAAAACGACACAATTTCACAAATCCCGACTTTATTAAATCGGCCAACGATTTTAAAACCATTTTAATAAGAAAGTATATTTTATTATCTTTCCAACGATATCAAAATTGTTCCAATCCGAGTTACGTACAAAAAGTTACGGCATTGGAAACAATCGATCGGAAAAATAAATCACAACAGCAGGATTCTGTAACTCTCCTGGCCGTACGCGTATTGGCACTCCCCGTACGCGTATTGCCCAAATTCTCGCCCAGCCATACGCGTATTGCCCCAAGCGATACGCGTATTTCTCAAATGCCCGGCCATCCATACGCGTATTGCCCTTGCCGTACGCGTATTGACAAGCTCCATACGCGTATTGACATGCTCCATACGCGTATGGGCAGAGAAAAAATGCAGAAGTTCCTGCAGAATTTTTCTGCTACGGATTGATCCAAAATCAACCCCAAATCCCATTTTCATCAATCAAAAAGCATCAAAACATGTTATAACATCACAACCAGTATAACATATAATCAAACATTGCATTTAGCAGTTAGATTCACGAATTTTGTGCAAAAAGATTCAATTTTCACAATTTCTAATCTAACTCTAAACTCAAAATAATCCTACTCTAAAGAGTCTAACTAGAACCCACCTGGATTACTAGACGAGGAGGTTGATACTGAGACGATTAGACGAAGAACAGATGAATTGATGATGATTCTTGAGCTTTTGGAAAATTTCTCTTCTTCCTCTTTCTTTTCCTTTCCTTCCTTCCCTTTGTTTTCTTTCTATCTTTCTCTCTTTTAGCTTTGTTTGGTTTTCAAGGAAAATGAAAAGAAAATAGATAGTATAGAAACTATCATTTTTAGTAACACTACCAAATGTCCAAAATTAGCTCAAATACATCAAATTATAAAAACTCAACGTTAAATACTATTAATTTAATCGACTCTGAGTTCGTCAGTTTACTCCAATTATTTTATCAAATAATTACTCAGAGTACTCCGGAACCCAGTTGATCATAATAATATTAACTCGAGCGTTTATAAATTTACGGGGTATTACATGGTGTGTGGATATAAACGGTGGATGACCCGAATTATCGATGTATGGGACTTGGTTTTCCAATATTTAAACAATTCAAAAACACAAAGTAAAGAGAGTGGGGAAGAAAAAACTCAATAGAGTTAGACTTAAGAATTTTGTTCAAATTCATCTCCATATTGAATATTTACATCTTCTTTTCAAATTCATCTCCATATTGAATATTTACATGTTCCAACAATCCCCCACTTGAATTAAAAAAATGATTTTAGAAGTAACATCAAACGTTTCTAAGGTTGTGCATAAACAGAGGTGTCTATGAATTGAACATTTGCGTATCAAGTAGGATTCCGATTTAACAAGAGTGACACAATTGTCTTGAACTCTTTCTCATACATCAAACTTGCACACTACCTTTTCTCAAGATGTATTCTAATAAACTCGTGCTTTAATGGCCTTGCACGTATATCCCCGTTTAGTGAAATCTCTAGCAACTCTGCCTCAAAATTCCATAAGATTTGGCCTAGGTTCTACAATCACAATCAAGAGTACTCTTGTAAATAGGTACTCCCTCATACAAAGTATTAATCTCATTAAGAATTTCTATTATCTCATTCTCTTAATGCTTCAGAATTCACGCTTTTCTTATTTATATGGCATGATCATCTCATATTACTCATAACTTATTATTACTCATTGAATCCATTTCATGCAATCCCATGTCTATTGGGCAGGGTTACCATCATGAGTAACTAATTTTAGGCATTAGTCTCATCTTATTGGATGTATTATGGGATTTTTATCTACCTAATCCTTTGACAAAAGGATTTGCTAAATTTTCATATGTGCATATATGATCCACTCTTACAGCTCCTTTAGAGATACAATTTTTAACAATGTTGTGCTTTCTCCTTATTTGACCTCTCTTACCATTATAATAATGATTCTGAATTTTTGTAATAGTCGCAGTGAATCAACATAGCTGACATATGTTTTTTTCATAAAGGAATATTAGCTAGCAATCATCTTAACCAACTTGCTTCTTCACTAGCAATTGCTAATGCTATCATTTTAGACTCCATAATGGACTGGGCCAAAATAGTTTGTTTCTTTGATTTCCAAGACACAACTCCTCCAACTGTAATGAATATATAACCAATTGTCGCGTTGGAATAATTGGATAAAATGTTCCAATATGCATCACATCATTCTTCAAATACGATAAGAAATATCGGATAATGTAAATCTAGATTCATAGTCCTCTTAAGGTATCACATGACTCTCTCAACGACTTTCCAAAGTTATTTGATCTATATACTTGTAAGCATGCACAACAATCCTATGACACATGCAATGTTAGGTATAGTACAATCATTAGCCTACCTAATACTGGAAATGATGCTTGCATACTCATTTTGTATAACACCAACGTTCTTAAACAGTTTTACACTTTGATCATATGGTGTACAAGTAGGTTTACAGTCAAAGTAGTTACATTTCTTTAAGATCTTATCCATAAAATGAGACTGATCCAAAGAAATTGCTTGTTCAGATCTAGTGATCTTGATACCAAGAATCACATTGGTTTCTCCAAGGTCTTTCATATCAAAGTTGTTGTGTAACAATAATTTTACATCATTAACTGCATAAAGGTTTGATCCAAATACGAGTAAATTGTCTACACAGACATATGATAGTGCAAATGTTGTTTTCAATTTTATAATAAACACATTTGTCACTTTCATTCACTTTGTACCCATCTTACATCATTAATTATCAAACTTTTCATGCCATTGTTTTGGAGCTTGTTTTAGACCATATAGAGACTTATCTAACTTACATACCTTGTTTTCTTACCCATGAATCACAAACCCTTCTAGTTGGTCCATATAAATTTCTTCTTCTATGTCGAAATTTGAAAAACTTATTTTAACATTCATTTGGTGTTCTGTTAAGTTATATATAGCAACAACTGAAATCAGTACCCTAATGGATGTAAGTCTAGTCACCGGAGAAAAAGTATTGAAGAAATCTATATTTTCTCTTTGACTAAAACCTCTGGCTACAAGGCGAGCCCTGTACTTATCAACTATTCCATCATATTTTAGTTTCTTTTTTTAAAACTCATTTACAACTGATTGGTTTGCAGCCAAGAAGTAAGTCTACTAAGTTCCAGGTCCTGTTAGATTATAGGGAATGTATCACATCGTTAATAGCTTTTTTCCCTAAATCTGCATCCAAAGATGATAAGGCTTCTTGAAGATTTGTTGGATCTTCTTCTACTGTATAGGTTCTATAATTGGGTCCATATTCTTTACCAACTCTAACTCTCTTCCTTTGTTGAAGTTCTATTTCTACTTCGTCGTAGCTTTCGATGCTTCTTATAACATGAAAGGAAATTGTCTTTAAAGAATTCAACATCATTTGATTATATGTTCACTATAGCATTTAGGTCATAAAACTTATACGTCTTACTATTTCCTGCATACCCAATAAATACACATTCATAGGCTATACTAGTGAGTTTAATATGCTTCAGATCCAAAATCATGACATAAGCCAGACAACCCCAAATTCTAAAATAAGACAAGTTTGGATGTCTCTTCTTCAATATCTCATAAAGATATGTCTTATTTTTAGACTTGGAAATTCTATTCAGGACATAGAAAATAATCAATAAAGTCTCCCCCACCCCACCCTACTAGTGAGAAGCAACACCAAAATTTAACATAATAACAACAACTAATTCACTAAGAGTTCTATTTTTTCTTATTGCTTTACCATTCATTTCAAAAGAATACGGCGTAAGGGTTTCATGTACAATTTCATTTTGTTTATAAAATCCATTAAATAAACTGGAATCGTATTTAGTTTCCCTATCACTACAAAGTTTCTCAATCTTCTAACTAAATTGATTTTCAATTTCATTCACAAAAGTCTTAAACATATCAATTTTATTTACAAAGATATCATTCTTAGTGATGGTGTACAAATTTACCCCAATAGGGTGGCTAAACCTTGCCTTATTAAGAAGAAAACCAGAAACAAGATTCTTTATAATCTCAAGAGTATGCATGACATCTTTCAAGATTAAAGCCTTTTCAGAGGTGGGCTTCAACTCCACTTCTCCAATACCGACAACATCAGTTGTGTGAGAAACTCCCATCAACACATTCTTATTCGTGTATATTTTGAATATTGCACGATCATAGCAAACGGGATGAGAGGAACCAATGTCTATCTACCAACCAGTCAGGTTAGCCTATGAATTAGGGGCATCACAAAGTTTAAGCTCAATCTTACATTTCTTAATCATATGACCTGGTTTTCCATAAATGAAGCAAGAGAAAATGCTAGTTTTATTTCTTTGTAGTGGTGGTTTTTACCTATCAATTAGAGTAATTAGGGCCCTTGAAGTATTCCAGTTCTTAATTCAGTTCACAACATTGCGGTTATAATTCTTTAATTATTTTTCAAATGGCTTCATAACTACACCGAATTTCTTTTGTTGTTTCAAACAACCAAGACCTTTTCTTTTTTATTGTGTCTCTGATATTCTTCTTCAATTCAAAGGTGAATAATCAAACTCTCAATTCATTTTTTTTATGGCAAAGCAAATTTTTTAAAAACATTCAAACTAGGGGGAAGTTTATCAATAATATAAGCAATTTAAAATTGTTCATCTAAATACATATCTTCAATGATGGTCTCATTAAAAATCTTTTGAACTTTGTGACATTGAGCCTCCACGAACCTTTCATCTACCTTTTGATACTTCAAGTAGTGACTAACAACATAATTCTTGGCTTTACGACATTATACTTCTTTTTCAAAGCTTTCCAAACCTGTTTTGCAGTATTACAACTATTATAATAATCATACATAATATATATGAGTTCATTTAAAAATATGGTTTTGTAGAGATAATCATTCTCTTTCCATAAGGCAATTTATTTCCTGAGTTGTAAATCATTTGCTTTAATCTATGTAGCATATCCAGCTTCAATAATATTAAGTGTTTCATATGATTACACAAATTTCTTACCGTTAGTTTGCTCGATTGATCTAGAAGGAACAACACCAAAGTCATTGATCAGAATGCTTGAAACCTTTTTTAAGGCTAAGAAAAACTTCATCTTTTGTTTCCAACGTTTGAGGTGACTTCTCTCAAACTTGAACGGATTTTAAAAGACAACAACCACAGAAGTACCAATAATTTCTTCGGTGGCCATGACAGTTTGAAGCTTCTTAAAATTGTTGTTTTACGATTTTGATAATTTGCCACTGAAGAAATAATTGGCTCAAGTCACGCACTAGGTCGATTTTCTTTAAGATGTTTTGTGGTACTACCCAAAACGTCTCCAGGATAAAACACTACAATTCGATATTATACGATTACTACTTTTATGGTAGATAATCGGTCTAGAAATACACTCTCCGATGGTATAAAGACCTGTCGAATATGGTATAAAGATCACTCGTAGCATCTGATATAAAGACCAGTCATAATACTTTCTCAAAAGAGAATAAATTTAAATAACTCTCTAAAGAGAATTCAATAATGGTCATTTGATCACTCAAAATAATTTCTCAAACAAAGAGAAATTCAAATAATTCTCCAAAGAGAATAAAAAAATACTTGAACATTTCTCTACTCAAACGATGAGAAATTAAAATAATTATCTAAAGGTAATTCAAGAAAATATTTGAAAAATTCAATGAGTAGAAAAAAAGAGGAAGAATTTTTTTCTTCAACAAATAAAAAACTCGGAGTAAAGAGAGTGTCATAGGAAAAACTCAAGAGTAATTTTTGGTGTATTTTGCAATGAATTAAGTGTATTTCTTATATAATGAAGTAAGTCAGGTAAAATATGTAATCTAAACAATGTAAGACTTAAATTTTTTCTCAATTAACACACGAATATATAAAGTTTTTTTTTTTAACAAGTGAGTCTTAGGCTTTGTTTGGAAGTTTGGAGACAAAGGGAAGTAAGAGCTTTGAAAAATAATTTTTAAAAAAATTATATAGAAATCTTTGATATTTTTTGAAAAATAGATTTAATATAGAATGAAAAATGAATGTTTATAATTACTATATTTATAATTTTCAGAATATTATTAAAAAATAAAATATATTTCAAAAATTAATGTAAGCCCTCCGAAATTATCCAAAACACTCATCCAATACAAATTTCAAGTTCTCCTAAATTATGGATTTTTTTGTGTGTTATGAATAAAAACAAACCCTTTAAAACCCTCTCAACCAAAATCCTTCAATTCTTTCCACTTTATCCTTCCCTTTTTTCAAAGCTCTCCTCTCCCATCCCCTATATACTCTCAAACAAAATTTAAGGTATTTTTTCAAATTCATCTCCATATTATACTATTTACATGTTCTAACATGTAAAAGCAACTCTAAGATAAATTATTTAATTTAATAATTTATTATAAACAAGTTTCGATAATTCAAATCTAAAAAAAAATTATTAAATAGGTTAATTCTACAAATTTTTATAAGATGTTAAAAACATTTAATACTTCATTAAATAATTTTAAATGTATAATATATTTCAAAAGAACCTACACAAACATATATAGTTATATTACATAGCTATAAATTTGGAGTTTATATAAACTTTTTGCATTTAACAATTAATATAAGAAAAATGCTATTTTGACACAAATTTCTTACACATGCATCGTATGACAATGTTCACAAATACAATAAATTGTGACGTTGATAATTTTGACTTTTCTAAACTTTTCTCTCTTTTTTTTTTAAAAGAACTTTGGCTAATAGTGTGTAAAAACTGAATCAAGCATGCTCCATGATTCGAATCAAGTAGAGTTGTGATTCAAATCACACTATCATGAGTAGAATCAATAGAAACATGGGTAATTCCCAACTTTCACTGGAGTTCATAATTCGAGTCACACTATGCATGATTCGAATCAAACATCTCTACAGCCTTGATTCAAGCATTTTAACTTGTGATTCAAGTAGTACTTAACAAATTGATATAAATCTAATATCAAGGTTAAAAAATAAGACAATGATGAGGAAGTTCTCAACGGTACAACAATAATTATAGTCGAAGAAAATGAATACAACGAAATCAAACGAATTACAGACATGCATTAAAAACAATGATGCACATACACATAATTGAAAAATTACAAATACGTGATAAATCAAATAATGCATATACACACAAATTAACAAATCATCAAAACTAAATTAGTACCGACTATGTCTGCAATTTTAGTCTCCCCATTTTTCATGTTTGGCAAATTTGGAGATATTATTGGCGACTTGATTTGAGCAGATATTTGAATTCAAGATGAAGTTGAAAATTTTGTGAATCTACTCGAATCCTATTTTATTGATCAACACAACATGATGGTAAGATTATTTGAGACTTGAGCACTAGTGTTTCTCCCTGCATCAAATACGTATTGCGCGTAATATCGATAATATCTCAACAACTTCTCCCCATTTGATAAATTTCAAAAAGAGATAAAAAAACATAAACAAATAACCATGATACATAAAATCCTATAACACAATGCCATACACTCTAATAGTCAAGCACCAGAAACTTGCATACATGCACAACAACAACAGATGCACTTTTAGAAAAAATAAGAGATAAGAGATAGAACAAATACTATAACAACCATCAGATCAATATATCAAAATAATGGCCAAAGATTCCACACCATATATATCACTAGCAGCATTATCCATGATCAATATCCAAAATAGAAGAAGATATAATTAATAAGCTATACATAAACAAAAATGTAAATGCATATGATGATGATGATATGACATGATGCATGAATAACAAAGTTAAATTAGCCGAAGGAGGGCCAGGAGAAACAACTTCAACTTTAAGGTTAAACATAAGAGTTGAACCCTGAAGGTGATCTATGGCACCTTTAACAACAACGAGCTTAGTAATGATCATATCTTCACTTGCTTTTGCTTCTTTTATGATTTTATCTTCTCTTTTATTTGCTTTCATTGCCGCCACATCGATGTGATCATGAATCCTAGACTATTTGACTTAGGAGATAACTAGAATCCCACTCGTCAAAGTAGACTTTAACATCAACAGATAAAAGACCATCAAATGAAGAAGGTGGAACCAATGAAAATGTGTCGAGTTCCTACCAATCTATGATGTCGAAGCTCCCATCTATGTTTAGGAAGCCCATCTTGACAAGTCCAGGCAAGAATTAGTTGTGTTGAGTGTTACTACAAATGTGGATCACATAAATCAACAAACATGTCGTATGCGTGAGAATTTTATAGGGAATTGACGCTGAGGAAACATGACTCATGGTAGAGGTCATGGTATATGCCATTCATCATATGGTAATCGACCTACTTGTAAATTGTGTGGGAAATATAGCCATGTTGATGTTGAATGTTGGCATAGGTTTGATGAGATCTTCACACCTACACGATCTGAATCCAATTTTACCTCACAACTCTCATCAAAATGGCAATGTTGAAAGGAAAAATAGAGATATTGTGGAAATGGGGCTAACATTTTTATCTCACTAATTCATTCTCCTCAAATTTTGGGACCATAACTTTGCTACTTTTGTGCATATAATCAATAGGCTCCCAACTGGAAGCTTGACCATGTTCCACCCTCTTTATCATGCCTTGCATCACAAGCTACCTAGATATAAATCTATCAAGGTATTTGGTTATGCATGTTTTCCCTTCATAAGACCCTATAACAAGCACAATCTAGAATTTAGGAGTCAATAATTTGTGTATCTAAGAGTCTCATTTCAACACAAAGCTTTCAAGTGTCTTAATAAATCTAGGAAAATGTTCATCTCCAAAGATGTTGTATTTCATGAGCACCACACTCCTTTTCTTAACATGTTTCAGTCTAATCCCACCTCTTCAAGTCAACCTAATTGTCATCCCAAGTCCATTACCTTTCCTAAGTTATCCTCTCATCACACACCCAATACATTTGTCATAATACCAAAGGAGAAATATCTTTCCCCAAGTTGTGCAGAATGGCTTGTCATTTGTTCAGTCTCTCTTTGATAGGTCAAATCCCAAAATAAACTTTATATATATATATATATATATATATATATATATATATATATATATATATATATATATATATATATATATATATATATATATATATAATAACATATATAAGAGCGCCTATAGAAATCCTACTCAACTGTCGTAGTCTAATACTATGGTCACTCCTTCCTATATTGTCCATGATAGTCCAACTTTTGGTAGGACTATCTCTACACCTTCAACCACTGGTTATGGACCACATGTCCATACTAATACCAACTGGTATGAGGAATATATCTCACCATCTATACATAGTTCCACACATTCATAAATGCTGCATATCAATGACCATCTTATTTTAACAAGAGACAAAACTGGCTATTCCAAGCCAAAAACCTTCCCGACACATGTGGAACCTCAGTCTGTCAAGATAACTCTTTCTCAACCTAAGTGGCACCAAGCTGTGCAACTAGAATATGGTGTTCTTTTAGCCAATCAGACTTGGACTTCAACCACTCTCCCACCTCATAGAAAATTTATTGGATCCAAATGGGTCTCAAAGGTCAAGGAGAACCCTGATAGCACTATGAATAAATACAATACCATACTTGTAGCCAAAGGGTATCACCAACAATTTGTATTTGATTTTAATGAAACATTTTCTTTAGTTGGGAAGCCTAGCATAATAAGAGTGATTGACACTCTTGTCCTGACTAATAAGTGGAATCTTCGACAAATTGACATCAATAAAACATTTATTAATGGCTCTCTTCAAGAAGAGGCATATATATCTCAACCGCCTAGATTTGAAAATCAAGATTCCACCTTGGTCTACAAGTTAAATAAAACTATTTATAGACTTATGCAAGCTCTAAGGGCATGGTATGAGAAGCTAACTTAAGCATTAATTTAGTTTGGTTTCTCTCATAGCAGATGTGATAATTCTCTATTCACTTACTCCCATTAAGGCTTTACCATGTATGCTTTGGTCTATGTTGATGATATCCTTATCACAAGGTCCTTTTCTACCCTAATTCATAAGTTAATTGATTCGATCCATGCTACATTTGTTCTCAAGAAGCTTGGTAAGACTGAGTACTTTAGGCATTGAAGTCAAGTTCCCATCAACTTGTTGTATGCTCCTTAATCAAACTAAATATATTTGAGATCTTCTAACTAGAGACAAGATGTGTAATGAAAATAGTGTTTCTACTCCTATGTTGAGTTATTGTATACTTGGCAAACATGGTTCTTTTACACTCTCAGATCCTCATCAGTATAAATCCATGGTTAGGTCCCTCTAATATGCGACTCTCACAAAATCTGACATTGCTTTTAGTGTGAAAAAGTCTACCAATTCAAGGCCTCTCTTCTAGAGTCTCATTGGTTTGTTGTAAAGAAGATTTTATGTTATCTCAGTGGCACCATTAGACACAGCTTACTCCTTTATCATGTTCCTTTGTCACACAAATTATCTCTAAGGGCCTATAGTAACTCATATTGGAGGAGTGATCCAGATGATCGCTGGTCTACCTCTGGTTCTTGTATCTTTTTTGGACCCAATTTTATGTCTTGAAATTCCAAGAAGTAACCTCTTCTTACTTGATTAAACACTGATGCAGAATATTGTGCCTTGGCTCACATCAATTTAGAACTACTCTGGTTAGAATTTCTTCCCACTTAGCTTGCAATGGAATTCTTTCATCCTACTCTCCGTTGTAATAATCTTAGTGAATTACTCTTTTCATACAATCCCATCCTCCATATTAAGACTAAACATATTAAGCTAGACATCAATTTTTCTGTGTGAGAGTCATAGCCAAGATCATGAAGATCCGACATGTTCCTAGTATTGTACAAGTTCCAGACACTGTCACTAAGCCCCTTGGTATGGTTGCATTTGTAACACCCTAAACCCCGCATACAATTTTAATGCATAATTTAATAAAATTCTAACCACAAAGGGTGTCACTCACATCAAACATATCGTGCTCCGTAATACGGGTCATAAATTTAACATAAACACCTGTCATCGCATGTTCACCTTCACTTAGGGTATCATTGCAGCAAAATCATAATTAAAGCAATTAAAAACCATATTGCACTCGTAACATTTAATCTAAACTTCAACTTCCATAACAAATAAAAGAGTTTAAATAAATCAGATCAACAACCACATCAGTTATAATACTTCAACATAAACATGACATAAAAAATAAAAGCAAACGTTCCCAGCCCGATGTTACGTGGTCAAAGCAAGACCTTACTAAAGAAAATGACAAACTATTAGAAGCCACTCCAAGAGCCACCTTCCACTTAATTCAGCAATGCTACTCTTGAGTATCTGCACGATGCCCATGTAAAGGCAACATTCAAACAGAAGGGTGAGAATTTATTTCAATAATAAATGGTATAGAATGAAGAATAGAGTACAACATCTAAACAATCATGCACAACAATATATCACATTCTTTCATCCAAATCATAATAAACATCATACACGATAATGTCTCAATTATCATCAACATTCTACAAAACAAAATCTCAATTATCATTAACATCATATGCAACAACATTTCATCCAACAACACATCGACCACAACCAATAAAAATGCAACACTTATGCAATGTACACAACACCGACTCGACATGCATGTGGTACAAAATATGAACACTCAGGTTCATCTCACACCATGATCCCCACCATAGGATCGATTCCCTCTTGGAACCAGATCACACCAAAATCGCTACCATCACCATAGGTAACACTTCACTAATCCCCCATAATAGGAATTAGCTACTCGCATTCGATCCATCACAATGAGATTAAGGCTCACCAACACTCATTACGATCAACATAGTTAACGCTTCACTAATCCCCCATAATAGGAATTAGCTACTCGCACCCAATCCATCACCATAAGATCGAGGCTCACCAAAACTGGACCGAAGCCCGTACATCAAGATGCATGACTCTCAAATAACATGCATTAACACAACAAGGTTCACCAAAAGGATCCTCACACACATCTCATCATTTATGCATCAAATTATTCATCATGCAACAACAAAGTCATGTTACCACATGAATAATATCAACAAACAATAGCAACTCATAACATCTTAACATCATCGACATAACAACATAATGATCACACCACGATATTACAACAATGCAGTGATTCATCAACCAAATATATAAACCAATACATTTATTAACATAGTAGGCACGTGAATAATATTCAAACATATCAACAATCACTACATGTTATGGGTTTGAGCTATAGCTTTCTAATGCTTTAAACAACATCAAAATCGGAGTTACGGAATAAAAGTTATGACCAAAATCGCCGGGATATGTCAACTGTTCATTAACCGGATGTATAAAAAAACTTCACCAATACAGTAGACATAGAAATAATACTCAAACAATTCACCTATCACCATTATGTTATATCTCTGAGCATTAACTTTCTAATGCTTCAAACCCCAACCTAAAATGATTCACGAGTTGAAAGTTATGATCAAAATCGTGCACGAAGGCGTTACTAAAACGTTGTTGTTTTTCTAAAAATTTCCAGCACAATTTTCATCATCTTCAACCCCAAAACGTCCATGAAATAATCACCAAAACCATTTTATCTCTGAAATAAAGTTATAGCACGTTGTTTCAGTTATCCAATGCTTTAAACAGAACTCGATTTGAATTTACGGATCAAAAGTTATTGCCAAAACGATTTCGATCGAAAACACGAACAGTCATGACGGACAGAATGCATAATTTTCTGCGTTTTTCCTCATTTTAGGCCTTCTAAACCTCCGATTTCGATTCCGTAAAAACCCAAACACTCATAAATTTACAACCCATGCAATAATCTTATTATCTCAAGTTAATTTACAATTTTAACAAAATTAAACCATCTAATCATTGTTTTAAGATTATGCCTAAAACCTTCGAAATTGCAACAATGGTGGATATAGGTTCAACCCTCAAAATAGACAAAAATGCACACATATAAGGCACACAAATTTATCATATAATCATCATATAAAAACCATAATAGCGTTACAATTCAAAATTATGAATCAAAATACCAAACCCTAAGGAGGTTAAGGGTTCCTCCATTCCACCCTTCTACCATACCCTTTACTATAAGAACAAGTCCCCACCCTTACCTGAATTCCAGAAGAAAAAAAATTCAAGCTTTTGGTTATGGCTTCTCCTTCCTAGAGCTCTCCATAGGTTTCCCTTGCTTATCTCCTCTCTTTCCTCTTTTCCTCCAATTCCAAAAGTTTCACGTACCGTGAACCTTTTCCCTTAATTCTCTCATTATAAATCAAAAACCTAATTCTATCTTTCTAATATTCCACTAACGTCCAACTTATTACTAACTTACATTATTTATTTTAATTCTCTACAATTCACACTTTCCATCCCAAAATCATTATTTTCCATTTAAAATAAATTAAATAATCTACTATCATTCAATTATTATTAAATTAATTCTAGTTAATCCTAAATTGTCTTTATTATCTCTAAAACCTCAATCTCAAGGTCATGCACCCTTATGAACCACCCTTAATTAATTACCACTCACAAAAAATCAAATACATTTATATAATTTTAAATAGTTATACCACACACCAAATAATTAAATAAAAACATAAATATAATATTAAATACTTTAATAAAATTTTATGTGTTACAAATCTCACCCACTTAAGAACTTTTCTCCCTCGAAAATTACCTGAGGAAAAAAAGTCGGATACGACTCTCTCATCTGCTCCTCACGCTCCCAAGTCACGCTCCCACTAGCTGGTCCTCCGCACACTACCTTCACCAAGGAAATCTTTTTACAACGTAACTACTTCACTTCTTGATCCTTTGTGTTGTCTCAACAACAATTATCGTTCACCTGCACATCATCCACCTGGATCACATGGGATGGATCTGAATTACACCTTCTCAAATGAGACACATGAAACACATCATGAAGATTCGTAAGCAGCGATGGCAAAGCAATCCGATAGGCTACCGATCCTATCTTCTGCAAAATATGGTATGGACCGACAAAACGTTGTCTGAGCTTTAGAGACTTCAAAGCTTGACCAACACCAGTCATCGGCGTGACTCTTTAAAATACATGGTCTCCCTCATGGAACTCGAGTACTTTCCTCCCCTTGTCATGATAACTTTTCTGACGACTCTGCGATGCTTTCATCTTCTCTTGGATCATTTTGATCTTCTTAGTGGTCTACTGAACAATCTCAGGTCCTAGTACAACACTCTCGCCTGACTCATACCAACACAAAGGAATTTTTTCACACATTAAACTCATATCTATGAATTGCTCAATCACTTCTAACTCTCGAAACGTAAACATCGACATGCGTAAGGACTTCCTACTTATCCTATTAGTTACAACATTAGCTTTACCTAGATGATAACTCGAATCAAAATCACACTCCTTCAGAAGTTAAAGCCATCTCTTTTGCCTCATATTTAAATTTTCTGATCAAATAAATATTTAGCCTCTTGTGTCACTAAACACTTCGAATTTGGAGCCCAACGGAGAGTGCCTCAAAATCTTCAACATGAATACCATTGCTGCCAACTCAAGATCATGTGTAGGGCAATTCCTTTCATGAAATCTCAGTTGTCTCAAAGCATAAGCCACAACCTGACCATTCTGCAACAACACACCTCCCAGACGCATCTTCGAAGCATCTCAATATACAACAAAGGACTCACTTGGATTCGGAGAAATCAAATTTGAAGCTGACGCCAGCTTCTACTTGAGTTCATGGAAACTCTCTTCACAATGCATTTCCCAAACCTAGGCTTAACCCTTTTGAGTCAAATGAGTTAACGGCAATGCTAACTTTGAAAAACCTTCAATGAACTTCCTGTAGTAACCAACCAATCCAAGAAGACTTCTAATCTCAGTGAAAGACTTCGGAGTCTCCCATTATAACACAACATCTATCCTCGACGAATTCACAACTATACCACCACTAGAAATCACATGACCAACGAAACTCACTTCTCTTAACTAGAACTCACACTTGGGAAACTTTGCGTACAATTGTTTCTCTTTCAATGTCTACAAGACAATACTCAGATGTTCCACACATAGGCTCATACTATCGTCCTTCTTTACAAACAGCAATGGTGCACCCCACGGCGAAACACTCAGACAAACATAATTTTTCTAAAGCAGATCTTCCAGTTGCTTCTTCAATTCACCCAACTCTGAAGAAGACATCCTATAAGGAGTCATCGACAACGAACTAGTACCAGGTATTAAGTCTGTAGAAAACTCCACTTCGCGCTTTGGCGGAAAATCACTTATGTCTTTTGGAAACACTTCCGAAAATTCACACACTACAGGAATATCACAAACTACTACCTTGCCTATGGCTTCAAACGAAGCTAACATCACAAACACTTGTGCCCTCTCCTTCACGGGCTCTCTCACTTGCTTAGCTGATACAAACGTCAACTCTTCACCTCCATTGAACTCGAATTCACGCTTTGGAGGCAAGTCGCATATATCTTCAGGAAAACAACAAGAATCACACACCACATGCTTAGCACTAGTTGTCACGTTGCTCTCTACTCTTCGAGAAGCCAACATCAACAATACCTTATCGTTCACCTTAAAGACATCCCAACTTGGCCGACAGACAGGAATCTTAAATCCATAGCATCTTCAGTGTCAAGAACAACATAGCTTCGGCATCGTCTAAACTCTTGCAATCAGTGGCACACTGCACCAATTTATCAAAACAATTGGTAAACACTTGGTTTAACTCCAACCAATTCATTCCCAGAATAATGTCAACTTGTTCCAAAAAAATGCAAATCGTACATATCCTTAGGGAACACGTCAGGATACTCAAAACACCACTGGCTCATCTTTAGCCAAAGCATCACCTTCCCCTTCACAAGGAAACGAACAACGAGAACAACTGACCGTCTTCCCACAAAGATCACACCATTTTGCTAACCGACACCATCCTCGAATTTGACCTTCCTCCAGGTTCAGGAAAAACACAACATTCTCAAAACAGCCGAATTAGCCAACACCGCACTCTCGCTTGCAGCAACATGATGTCTGAACTCTCTACAGTTGGAGCATTCAAGAGAAGTAGTCGTTTCTCCCCCACTTGTTACATTCCCAACCTGCAAATGGAAAAAAAAATAAGCATCGACAGTGTTCTCACACACATGTCGCATACTAGGGAACAAACATAATTAAAAAACATGGCTGGACGAACCAACCAGGCTCTGATAAAACTTTGTAACACCCTAAACCCCGCATACAATTTTAATGCCTAATTTAATAAAATTGTAACCACAAAGGGTGTCACTCACAACAAACATATCGTGCTCCGTAATACGGGTCATAAATTTCACATTAACACATGTCATCGCATGTTCACCTTCACTTTAGGTATCATTGCAGCAGAATCATAATTAAAGCAATTAAAAACCATATTGCACTCGTAACATTTAATCTAAACTTCAACTTCCATAACAAATAAAAGAGTTTAAATAAATCAGCTCAACAACCACATCAGTTATAATACTTCGACATAAACATGACATAAAAAATGAAAGCAAACGTTACCAGCCCGATGTTACGTGGTCAGAGAAAGACCCTACTAAAGAAAATGACTATTAGAAGTCACTCCAAGAGCTACCTTCCATCTAATTCAGCAATGCTACTCTTGAGTATCTGCACGATGCCTATGTAAAGGCAACATTCAAACAGAAGAGTGAGAATTCATTTCAATAATAACTGGTATAGAATGAAGAATAAAGTACAACATCTATCTTTTATTCCAATTCCAAAAGTTTCACGTGGCGTGAACTTTTTCTCTTACTTCTCTCATTATAAATCAAAAACCTAATTCTATCTCTCTAATATTCCACTAAAGCCCAACTTATTACTAACTTACATTATTTATTTTAATTCTCTACAATTCAAACTTTCCACCCCAAAATCATTATTTTCCATTTAAAATAAATTAAATAATCTACTATCATTCAATTATTATTAAATTAATTCTAGTTAATCCTAAATAGTCTTCATACTCTCTAAAACCTCAATCTCAAGGTCATGCACTCTTATGAATCACCCTTAATTAATTACTGCTCACAACAAATCAAATATATTTATATAATTTTAAATAATTATACCACACACCAAATAATTAAATTAAAACATAAATATAATATTAAATATTTTAATAAAATTTTGGAGTGTTACAGCTTTCACTGACCTTCGCACCAAGCATAAAGTCACGACTTATATTCTTCCTTAAATTTGTGGGGGATTATTACAAGAGTAGCACAAGATAGGACACATTATATTTAGCATGAAAAGTATTGTACCATGTATTTGTGTGTATAGCTAAGTTGTAATGCAAGTGCAGATCACCATGCATGTGTATGTAGTAGAGAAGCATGGTGACATGAGAACTCCATGCACGAGTATAGCATGCTAAGCACCAGGGCTTTTATAAATAGGAGTGTCATGACTTTGTAAGAGAGCCATAACTAATTAAACATAATATAATGAAGTCCACACTTTATAACTATTATAAAAATAAGTAAAACTGTAACAAGATATTGTAAAATATGGAAGAATAAATATAAGAGAAAATTGAAAATAATTTATAAGAGACATGAGGGATGGAAGAAAAATGTACTGTAGTATGCTCTTCAAAGAATAATTTATAAGAGACAAGAGGGAGGGAAGAAAAATGTACTGTAGTATGCTCTTCAAAGTGAACATTTACAATGACGCATGCGACCAATTTATAAGACAACGAGACTTGTAACTTACAAACATAGTAGGGATTTAATTAACATAATGTATCATCAACACAAGAATAAAACTCCAAAATTAATGATGTTGACCTGGTATGAAGGATTGTTTTTTACATCTTTAGTCTGAAAGCATCCATTTGAAACGTATCAATAAAATCATGAGTATGTTTTTGTTGGAAAATTTAATTTAAACCGAATGGATCGAGGTTAGAATCGTGAATGATGTCACTTTCCTTAAAAGTATTTCGAGCCCTCTCTTTATGTCTTAGAGTTGGAACGCAAGAATATCCAGGATAATTCAGCCTTTATCGAATCTGCGCAAGACCGATGAAAATTCGATTATGTAGTGAAGAGTGTCTGAAATTTTGTACAAGAGAATATTTGGTTTGTGATGTGATTTTCTGAATTCTGGAATGCTGTATTTATAGGCCATGCATGTGTTGTTTCACAAGGTTGCGACCCTTGATGAAACAACACCTTTTAACCAAAAGTTGTCATGTTTCTAACTATTGCCTATGTTCATTCTGTAGCAACCCTTCACGAAATGTTGATTCTTTTCGAATTCAAAAATTAATATCCACTTGAATATTTTCTTGTCATTTTGGAACACACCCATAATTATTATTATTGTTAATAATTTATAACAATCCCCCACTTGTTCTAATAATGACAAGATCAATTCCAGAAATAAAAGGAAACAAAAAAATGTTAATACAGTTAAGTATCTTTCGATTTGAACTTAACCTTAGTAAAGATAACGCAAAGCCTAATCAGAACGTTAGGTAGCTATGCTTTGAACCGTTATCCCATGAGATTAGACCGGCATTACCATACACACACTCTTTAATGGTTCTTCGCCTACATCTCTTGCCTAGCACTATTTATGGCCATGTGCTTTTCCTGTTTCATGAATTTTTCATGAGAGAAACTCCAACTCTCACTTTGAGACGGCACCATCTTGAAATTCACATAGGTGAAGTTCATATTGTATCCTTTTCCGTGAGACACATACCCTCGGTATCGAACTTCATTAAGAGTTTAAATAAAATTCAACCCTCATTTAAAGGTCAACATTATCACAAAATGTATGACAAACATCTAATTCAACGACTTGTTGTTACCCATTGAATCTTGAGGTTAATGTTCTACTAACGTAAGATTGGGTTGCCGCCGTTGTCGGAACTCTTACTCAAGGAGTTTCAACCCCATGCCTCTCGAGGTTGTTTTTACTAAGTCTCTGGCCAGTAGCTTAGTAAATGGATCAAAAAAATTATAGCTCGATCGTGTATATGTGAATGATTACATCCTTGATGAATTTTCTCGTGAAAGAATGTCTAAGTTCTACTTGCTTAGACTTTTTGTTATACAATTTTTGTATGCTCTAGTTAAAGTGGTTTGACTACCACAATGTATCAACACCTTTGAAACATTGTCTTTACTCAATGGAACTTCCAACAAAAGGTCCCTCAACCATTCAACTTCTTCACAAGCGAAAGCAAGAGCCTCGAACTCCGATTCTATGGTTGAGAGGGTGATCCACATTTGTTTCTTGCTCTTCCAAGAAATTGCACCCTCTGCTGGTGTAAATATCCACCCAATGCATATTTTTGATATTCAAAACTCGATATACAACTTGCATCGGTATATCTTTCTAACATGGCAGGAAATCTACCATAATGGAGACCAAGATTTTTTATTTTCATAAGATATCTGAAATTTTCTAATGATGGCCTTCTAGTTCTCACTATTTTGATTACTAGTAAAATCTACTCATTTCACTAATTGCAAATGTTATGTCGGGTCTAGTACATTGTGTACACTTGCATATTCCAATTGAGACATAACTCATCCATCATCCTTTTGAAGTTTGACATTAGGGGTGGTCACTTCCTCAAAGCGTAAGTGTTTGAACTTATCAAGCACTTTCTCAACATAGTCTGTTTGACTAAGTTCATAACCTCCACTATTTCGCTTTACTTTGATCCCCAAAATTTGTGTCAACTAGTCCAAGATCATTCATCTTGAATGTGGAGGTTATCTCGTTGCTAATGATAAATAATATAATCATATAATCAACATGGAGACAAATGAATATCACAATATTCTAACATAATTTTGTGTACAAACACTTGTAACAACAATCAAATGAAGAATATTTTTAGATAATCATGCATGATGATGCAAGAAGGTTTTAGATGAAGTGAGAGATGAAATTATGAATAATTTAAAGTAGTATAATATAAATTACAATGAGCACCTTATTTATGTTCACTTGTCTCAAATCTTCACTTCAATTTATATGCTAAACCGTCTTGATCAACTCCACCATTGATGTGCATGACACTTTTGAACCTTTTCTTCTTTGATAATATTTGTCTTCATCATAATTGAACTAAATATAAGACGTATTCATCACAATCTCCCCCTTTTGATGATGACAAACTCTTTGAATTCTTGTTTTGATAATGATTAAAAAGTTTCCCTTAAGTCGTGTGTCTTTTCTTAATTGGTGAATCTTGCAATGACAGTCAAACTTTTGATGTCATTGTTTCTATGCTTGTTTTAATCCATACAAGGATTTGAAAAGTTTGCGCGCCTTTTGTTCATTACCAAGAAGCACATAACCTTTTGGTTTCTCCTTGTAAATCTCCTCATCGAGATCTCTATTTAGTAAAATGTTGTTTTGACATTCATTTGATGAACTATAAGGTCATGCAAATAAGCTAATGCAAATGATACTCTAATTTCATTGTGCTTGCTAATAGTACATATGTTTCAAATGATAAACACTTTCTTTGTTTTGGTCATTGATATAGACTTGTAGGTATTTATTGTACCATCACGCTATGATACTTCCTTCTAAACAGGAGGAGTCCCTTGAAGCTGTTGCTTCCTTATAAGTCTTAGGACCATCTTCCACTTGAAGAATAATAGGAATCTTACGAACAAATTCTTACTATTTCCTTGCATTAGATAAAAGAAATAAATTGACTATCAATTTTGTTTGGTCCTAGATCCTTAGCCTTTCGAGCTCTCTTGATTATTCTAAGTTCAGATTGTTTTTCAACAATCCATAAAGAATCTTCTTCACGAGATTTTTCATTAGTGACGAACTTTCGCTTTATGTTTCAACATTCCGTGGAGAACCTTTCTCACGAGGTTCTTCATTTGTGGGAAATTCGAAATTCATATCCTCTGTAATAAGGTTCTCAGAATTCCATATCTCAAGATTCAATTGTTACATTAGACTTCAAATTCAGAATCTTTCACAATCCACTGTCGGATGATCTTTATATGCTTTATAACAATAAATTTAATTGAACACAAACATATCATTCACATAACATCTAAATCATAATTCAATTGCATAATTTAGAATTAAAAATTTAATAAATTCGACTACTTAAATATTCACTTTGTAAAGCATATATAGTTCAAGTATTGGTGCGTATCATACATCATTGGTTAGAAAGAATAATTTTCAATAAAAAAAATTAATATTATTTTTGTAAAAGACCATACTATTTTATATATACTTTATTTAACAATTGTATTTAACCATTAGGTCTATATATATAATGCACTCTGTTTGTTTATACAAGTAGATTGTGGTTTTTTTTTAATATGTTAGCTTTCGTTTCAGACTAACAGGTTATTTACAGCAAACATATTATTGATTTCAATATTGATCATATATTATAGAAAGCATGTTATTATAAAATACATTTTTCTATATCTTCACTAATACAATGTGCCAATGTGTAAGTAACAGTTCATGCATTTCAAATTTCACACATTACCGATCTATAATAACATGATATGTAACATTGAGAGTTATTTTTGACACAGTGCTATATGATACAATACTATCACAAAACAATGTTTTTTGAATTTATGTTCAGGTTTAACAACACAAATAATTACATATTATATGCATAAAAATTCATGTAATATCTAATTCTACATAAGTCCCAAGTATAATTACGGCATCGCAAAAGTTTTCATAATATCGATAATTAAAATCTTTCATTCAAACAATTATTTTCACTTTACTGGACGTGATGGCTACTAGCAATTATTGAACACAGTGGTGGCTACTAGGCACTAGCAATTATTCACATTTTATTGAGATAAATAAATTTTCTTTTAAGTGCTAAGGTGTGTTATTAGTCTATACACAAAAGATTTAATTGTATCAATTCAAGTTGTCATTTCCTTTAAAACACAGTAAAATCAAACATCGATATTTTTTCCGATTCCTTACCACATCTTCTAGAAATTATCAGATCAAATGTATATCTCTAAAACAATATAAAAACTTTTAACTGCAACATACCTTCATAAATTGGAATTTTTTTTTCTTTCATTTTTTACTGATCGAAAAGTTCATCATCGCCGATTCAAGCCTTCCATATCAGACTTGTAAATTGTATTGCTTCAAACATAAACCTTTTCATTAATCGAAATACTTTTAATATTGTTGAAAAATTTAAGTTAAACGGAATGGATCAAGGCTAGAATCGTAAATGATGTCACTTTTCTTAAAAGTATTTCGAGTTCTCTTTTTATGTCTTAGAGTTGGAACGCATAAATATCCAGGATAATTCAGCATTTAACGAATCTGCGCAAGACCGCCGAAAATTCGATTATGTAGCGAAGAGTGTCTGAAATTTTGTACAAGAGAATATTTGGTTTGGGATGTGATTTTCTGAATTCTGAAATGATGTATTTATAGGTCATGCATGTGTTGTTTTATAAGGTTGCAACCCTTGATGAAACAACACCTTTTAACCAAAAGTTGTCATGTTTCCAACCATTGTCTATGTTCATTCTGCAGCAACCCTTCATAAAATGTTACTTCTTTTCGAATTCAAAAATTAATATCCACTTAAATATTTTCTTGTCATTTTGAAACACACCCATAATTATTATTATCGTTAATAATTTATAACAGTTTTCCTTTTCTCATTCTATCAGTTTCAATTCAAAAACCTTTCAAAAACTCCAAAATTATCAATCTCTCATATTTTATCCTACAAATATTAAGACATGCACTTGTCTCCTAATCATTAAACAATATACCAGATATATTTTAATTTACAATGTTTTTGTTATTTATATAAGATTAAGGATATATAAAACCTTAGTTTAGCTCTCATGTCTGATTTCACATCTCCAGACTGTCAATTATTAAACGAATTCATACAACGATTTGCGGTCTTAATGAATGTTAACATAAAGAGCTTAAGATTAAGTTAACAAATGAATGACGAATAATTGATTATATTAGCTAAGCTGCATGAATTTATACCATAAAAAGTCAGTGCAAATTATACAAACTTTATATGTTTCGGTAAAATGATTAAAAACTAATTGAGTAAAAAAAAACTTTGTTAATATTTGTACTAGTTTATGGATTTAATGAATGTATATTGGTTTGGGTGTTTCTCAAGTTGTCAAGATCGGGATCTTACTTAAGATTGGGAGGGCATAGTACAGTCGTAAAACATAAGATCGTAATTAAGATCTGAAGATCCTACCCAATTATTTTTGTGAGATAGATAGGGGGTAATAAGATTGTAAAACATAAGATTGTAACAAAAATCAGAAGATATTACTAAAATGAAAAAATTAAACTAAATATTTGAAGCTTTTTACATGATATTTTGGTAGGCAAATGTATTTGTGGGAAAATGGCCACCGATAAACCGTAATTGTTGCGTCTCCGCATCTTGTCAACCTTCTCAGCTTGTAATGGTGGTGTCCGGAAAATGGCAAGTGTGGCCGGAAAACGACTCATCGTGGCCGGAACTGGCCAAGATCGCTCAAAATCAATGGTTTTACAATTTTTTCATAATTTAACTATAACACGCAATTCTACTTAGGATCGGGATCGTTGGGGGTGGGTGAGATCGCAAAATCGTAAGATTTTAAGATCTAGATCGAGATCTTGACAACCATGTGTTTCTCCGTTTTTTTTTATAAAAAAATTATGAAGAAAACATGAATGAACAAAAACGATTAAGACATGATAGAGTATCCCAATAGGCATTTTTGCACAATAAGAGAAAGTGGTTGTCGCAGGCCCAACATACACAGTTTGAGTTTGAGTTAAGGCAGATGTCTGAAGTTCAATGTTTCCAACACGAATCATGACTGTCATCTTAGAGTTAGAGTTATTGGTCTCAGAATAGATCTCGTGCTCATGGTTAACCACAAGCTTAGCCTCGTGCACTAGAAAGATATCTTGGAAACCCATAAGACATATCACTAATTTCTCTCTCACTAGACCATGTTAATCCTCATGGAAGGAAGAAGAAAATATTTAATAATTATTTAACAACTTTATAATTAAAATATTCATATAAAATCATAGTTTCAGGGAGATTATTGAAGTATGCGTAAAACCTTAAGTGATGAATACAAAGAAAACATATTTTGAGATTGTAGAAACCAAAAGTTCGTAAAAGCAACCAAGAGGTAGTCATATGTTGTTGGAACCGCAACTAGGGCGTCCAGTGGAGGTGTCTAACGGCTGATGGAGATAGTCGTTGGAAACTAGATATTGGTGGGGACGGCAGTTGGCGGCCAGGCAACAATTCAAGCCAGTTCCCGGGGGTTTGGGTTTTCGCTCATCCTGTCTGGTTTTTTCGGTTCGTGTGTTTTGGACTTCTTTAATTTGATTCATGGATTCATTCGTTAATGGGTTGTGTTTTGGACATTTTATGAATCCATTGGGTTTCAATATTTATAAATATGTATCTCTTGCATTTTTGTTATCAATATCTTTAGAACTTTTACAGCTAAAGACAAAAGGAAAAGGTGTAAATCCTAGTAAGGAAAAACTTATAGAGACAAGGGTTGAGGAAAAAATTTGGGGGTATCTGAGGGAAGTGAGAAACACTTATAAAATACTTGGGTTTATGTGATTCATATATACTGAGTTGGAGAGAATGGGAAACACTTGGGTAAAAATAGGGTATTTTTTCTTGGGAACTTGAGTGACTATTTTCTTGTAACTCATATGTAATAGTTGGTAACAACGTTTAGAAGTATAATGAATCAGAGAGCTACTGTCTCCCCCATAGTAGATCATTTGATCAAATTAGACAAACAAGTTATTGTGTTTATTGTCTTTACTTTATCTTCTTCTACCAAGTTAAATTGTTGTCTTATTGCATAACGAGTTATTTTTTATGACAGCCGTTTAATTTGGTTGTCATTGTTTTTTGTCCCCGCACATTAAATTTCTTGGTGTAACCGAACCAAGTGCCGCCCACCATGGGGCACAGGGGTTTTGTTTACAAGTAAGCATAATGGGTCCTAAATAGCAAATCGAGAGGTTTTTCAGAGACAATGATTTTAGATTGTGAATATGAGTGCATTCCTTTTCTAGTAGTATGTTTTGCTTGATGTCAAAACTAGTACATTTAGTATTTGTGTGTTGAACGGTATCCTCTCAATCTTGCATTCTCATGATTAGGAGTGCATAATCACCTGTATTGGTTTAAAATCATTTACTAAGTCAAAAATGATTTTTTTGCATCAATTTGAAATCATTTACTAAGTCAAAAACAAGATTTTGAGTAAAAAATGAGCTTTATGCATCAACTCATAAAATGCTACAGGTAGGTGCATAGAATTTCCCATTCAACATGCATCGACTCATAAATGCAGCAAGTAGGTGCATAGAATTTTCAACTAAGCATACATCAACTCATAGGTAGGTGCATAAAAACAAAATTTTGAAAGAAAGCTTACTGGACAATATGCATCAACCTATAGAAGCTAAAGGTCAACGCATATAAGATATTTCTCTTCTATGAGTCAACGAATAAGCCCTCATAGGTCGACGCATATGATTTCTTTTAAGCCCATTTACTTATTGCCTCTTATGAGTCAATGCATAGAATGTTATGATTCGACTAATAGCTTCTTTTTTTTTCTTTTGAAAAATTGGTTGTTATGCTTTGCAAGAATTTTCTGTAATTTCACCACTTTCACACACACACACACACACACACACACACACTTATAAATACATTCAAGCATCTTATTTAAAAAAAATTAAAACCTAAAAAGATACAAATATTGCTCTTCATATTCATTTTTCTTCATAGCATTCATTCAACATTTACACATAATAATTTTTGTTGAGTGATCTTGATTGAGAGCGATAATGTTTAATTTAGGATTTGTGAAATCTAAATTGGGTTGACAATTTTTGGGGGTTTCAAAGATAAAACCTTTATGGTTTTTACTCTAAGATAAAAGGTTGATTTTGAGGTTTTTGCACAAGTCTTATCAAATTAGATTCAACCGAGTGAAGGCTTTGAAGAACGGGGGTTCTTGCAAAGGAGTAGGGGTAACTGGAGGATCATTTAAAAATCTTGGGACAAGATTTTGTAATTTGGATCCAGCCGAGTGAAAGCTTTGAATAACGGTGGTTCGGTCAAAGGAGTAACAGTAACCGGAGGATCAAATTGCAGATCTTGTGTGACTTGATCTATCCAATATCAAGGGGAGACAAGAAGCTAAGATCAACATTAAACATATGGTTTGGGGGTTTGAATTTCTACTAATTTTTTTATAAACTGATATTGCTAAGATTAATTACAATATTTTAATTCGATTTTGAATTGAGGGCAGATGTATCCATAGAGAGAGGATAATTGGGAAAGTGCCTAAAAAATCTTGGTGTTCTCTCTCTCTCTCTCTCTCTCTCTCTCTCTCTCTCTCTCTGCCTATATATATATATATATATATATATATATATCGATTTCTTTCTCTCTCTCTCTCTCTCTCTCTCTCTCTCTTTATATATATATATATATACACTACGCCAAACAAGACCTTAGACGGCGCTTTTTTTGACCTTAGACAGCGCTTTTAAGCGGTGTCTAAACCCGCGCTGCTAAAGGTTTAGACAACGCTTTGGGTAATACCAAAAATGCTGTCTAAAGGGGGGTATATTTAATGAAAAGCGCTGTCTATGGTACCATTAGACAACGCTTTTTGACATTTTTTAGGTATACCTTAGACAGCGCTTTTTTTAAAAGCGCTGTCTAAGCCCCACCTTTTTGAACTTTTTTAGGTATACCTTAGACAACGCTTTTTTTGAAAGCGCTTTCTAAGCCCCACCTTTTTGAACTTTTTTAGGCATACCTTAGACAACGCTTTTGGTGAAAGCGCTTTCTAAGCCCCACCTTAGACAGCGCTTTTAGTGTAAAGCGCTGTCTAAGGTATACGAAAATTTTTATATAAATTTTTTTAAACCACAATTTTTACCAGGTTTTTCAACCAGAATTTGACCTGTTTTTCAACCAATTTTTTTCCAGAAAAATACCACAATTTGGAGATTCAAATCAATCCAATTTAGCCTATTTAAATGTACCAATTTACACCAAAATTATATATCCAAAACAATTGGCAATTCAAACCAATATATATATATATATATAATTACAAATCATTACATTTTTTCTACAAAGCATTGCATTCAACCAAAGCATATTACTTATACTAGTACTTTTGCATCCAACCAAAGCATTGCTTCAAATCTACATAGGTCCTGAAAGAACACAAAGATTGTAATTCAATTAAAAGAATACATCAACAATGTCTATAGTTAGAAAGTTACACATATTTAAATTCTCATCAATTAAAGTAAGAGTACAATATTATACCTGATAAAACTCCGAGCTCCATAATGTATTGACACCAATCCTCTTTAATTTCATCCAATTGAGAAATTGAGTAATGAGCACACTTGCATTCTTCAAAGTACTACATTATAATATAACATAGTGTTAGATGGAAACTTTCTACACGACGTCAAAATACAAAAAAAAACTATAATAGATGAATTTAGAATGAAATAATATATAACATTTTATTATTTTACCTCTTTCACTAACATCTCTTTCTTTTCTTGGTTGGAATATGAATTACTTGTTTCTTAGCAATGGGGACGGATGAATGGATCCAAATTCCCTCGTTATGGTCATTTCTGATATATGACTCATTCGCTATAAGATCCTCATCTTGATCATTTCTATTCAACTCATTCCGTCTAATGCATGACTCATTCTCAACATCAATATCACATTGATCTACACCGCTATCATCAACCACTTTGTTAGATAAAAGCACTATAGACCATTTCGTACTCGTCGGGTCAGTGACATAGAACACTTGTTTAGCTTGAGATGCTAGAATAAAAGGCTCATCTTTGTACCCCACCCTATTAAGATCCACTTGCAAAAATCCAGACTTATCCATTCGTATGCCACTACTATTTACCCACTTGCAACCAAAGATTGGAATCTGAAACTTCTCGTAATCAAACACCCAAATGTGCTCAATAACTCCAAAATATGACAGATTTGCATATTTGGGGTTTAAGTCCTTCATACTTGATATGTGCATTGCTTCAGCTAGGACGGTGACACCACTATTTTGCATAGTACTTTTATCATCTTGTTCTTTGGTATAAAATGTGTATCCATTAATTGCGTATGCGCTATGAGAATACACATGCAAACTTGGACCATATGCTAAACATCTCAACCTTTCTATTACTGAAGCAGGATCTGAAGAGCGCTTCGAATAAATATGATCATTTAACCATTGTATGAAACTTTGATTGTGCTCTCGTACTATCCAATTTTCATTTCTGTTCTGATTTAATCTTCGGAGTACATCCTTGTGCATCTCAACATATGGCTCAACCTCATTATCATTGTGCAGAACATACAAATGCACTTGATCCTGTTCATCCCTTGATACTGTCGCAATTTTATTTCCAATTAATTTTTTACCATCCTTTTTTTCGAAAATATAAGCTTTGGGGAGTCTAATCGATTGAACATTGGACAAATATTCAGTACAAAACTCAACCGCTTCTTCAACAATGTATCGTTCAACAATACACCCCTCTGGTCGACTTCGGCTTTTCACGTACCCTTTTAATATTTTCATATAACGTTCAGCAGGGTACATCCATCTCATATAAGCTGGTCCACACAACTGTGTCTCTTTCACAAGATGAACAACTAGATGTACCATTATGTCAAAAAAAGAGGGAGGAAAATACATTTCAAGCTCACACAAGGTAATAACTATCTCTTTTTGTAGTGTTGGTAAGATATCGGGATCGATTACCTTACTACAAATTGACCTAAAGAAAAAACACAAATTAGTTATGGCGCTTCTTACTTTCACTGGCAAAATAGAACGTATACCTATTGGTAGAAAGTGTTCCATTATAACATGACAGTCGTGTGTTTTTAAACTCTTCAACGTGAGGTCTTTCATAGACACAAGTCTTCTAACATCTGAAGAGTATCCTTCTGGAACTTTAACTTCACTCAGAAACTTACACAATATTTTCTTTTCCTTTCTAGACAGAGTAAAAGCAGCAAGTGGTAGATATGTTCGTCTTCCTTTCTTCACGGGTGTTAATTCAGTTCTAATCCCCATCGCTACCAAGTCTTTTCTTGCTTTAAGGTCATCCTTAGTCTTTCCTTTTATATTGAGTAACGTACCAATAACACTTTCAAATACATTTTTCTCAATATGCATAACATCGAGAAAATGTCTCACGTACAAAGACTTCCAATATGGCAATTCAAAAAATATCGACCTCTTTTTCCACCCACCTTTGACAACCTTATGTGCAAAAGGTTTGCCAAACTGAGTACGCATATCTTTCACCTTTTTAAAAACTTGGTCACCTGACAACATAGGTGGAGCTCTACCTTGTTCTGTGTCTCCATTGAATTCTTGTCTCAACCCACGGTAGTGATGTTTGGCATTTAAGAATCTACGATGGCCGAGAAAGACATTCTTATGACCAAACTCCAATCGCTTCGAATCTGTTTTATCTTCACAAATAGGACACGCTTTTTCACCTTTTATGCTGTACCCTGATAGATTCTCGTAAGCTGGAAAATCATCAATTGTACCAAACAACATCGCCCTCAAATTGAAACTTTCTTTCCTATATCCATCATAAACCTCCACACCGTTCTCCCACAATATCTTTAAATCTTCGATCAAAGGTGTCAAGTATACGTCTATGTCATTCCCTGGTTGTTTAGGTCCAGAGATTAACATAGATAACATCATGTACTTACGCTTCATGCATAGTCACGGAGGTAGGTTATAAATCATAAGAATCACAGGCCATGTGGTATGTGAGATACTTTGAAGACCATGCGGGTTCATTCCATCAGTAGATAATGCCAAGCGAAGGTTTCTTGCTTCTTCTCCAAAGTCAAGATAATCATTATCAATTTTCGACCACTGTGGTGAATCAGCCGGATGTCGCAACTTTCCATCAATAATTCTTTCATCTGCATGCCAAGTCAGGTGTCTTGCATCGGTTTCACTACGAAACATGCGCCTAAATCTCGGAATTATAGGAAAATACCATAAGACCTTGGCTGGAGACAATTTTTTCTTATATCGAGACAAACCGCATTTAGGGCACTCAGTTAAAGATGCATATTCGTTTCGAAACAAAACGCAATCGTTTGGACAAGCATGTATCTTATCATAGCTCATGCCAATAGAGCACAACATTTTTTTGGCCTCATAGGTTCGATTGGGAAGAACATTATCCTCCGGTAGCATTTCTCTCAAAAGGGCCAACAACTCTGTGAAACTTTTATCCAACCATCCATTGCCCGCCTTTAAGTTGTACAACTTCAATACCGCAGACAGTCTTGTGAATTTAGTGCAACCTTGATAGAGCAGTTTCTCTGCATCGCTTACTAACCTCTCAAATATTTCGGGACAATCATGAAGATCTTCTTCAACTGCTTCTGCAATCTCTTCGACTCGATCACAATCGTATGTTTCCGTGTCTTTGTCATCTGAAGCATAGGTCGTATTACTTTTCCCCTTCGGTTCAACATTCTCGTTAATTTTCTCACCATGATGTATCCAACACTTATAACTTCGATCAATTCCAAGCATCAGTAAATGCGATTTCAATCCATCTGCGTCAACCTTACCCACATAACAACAACCCAAGCAAGGACAGTCCATTCGACTGGGGTCTTTAACGTGTTGAACAACAAACTTAACGAAATCCAATACCCCATTCTCGTACTCTTTGGACAATCGATCGGCATCCATCCATTTTTTATCCATGGTTTTCCTACTTATTAAGGTCAACAAAAACACTATATTAAAATAATGAGCAATATTAACACTAACACTAACACTAACCTAAACTAAACTAACACATTATATAGCAATAACATTCAAAATAAAAAACCAAACACCGTCATTGGACAATTGAATTTGTATTTGAAGTAAACAATGCTACACATGTAATCACAATGTTCTACTTTAAATTACTCATCCTAGTATACACAACATATTGCACTAAGAACTTTTCAATTTGTCACTATATGCATAATAAGAACACTTCAAAAATAAACAATTTCTTTTTACATTAAAGAATGAACATAATGAAACTGTGGAATGGAAATTAACATTCACTGTGGGAATGAGTTTGAACAACTTGAATCGTTAATGTGTACTCATAGGATCTCAAAACTGTTTACTTCAAAGGATATGTTTGAACAACTTTTCAAAGGATATGTAGAAGTTTCAATGTGGGAATGAGTTTGAAAAAACTCTATAAGTCCTACACTGTTGGAAAACTATGTGTTGTGTGTGAATTGAAAAAATCCCAAATCCCAAATTGCTTACTTAGTTTACATGGTTAGTTTCTACCATTATGCAAGAAAAAGAAAATTATAAGTTTCGCATTGCTCAGTTTCCAACATTATGTAAGAAATGCTCATTTTTCATCCTTAAGAAGACCGAAAACTATGAATTATGTCGAACAAACCACTCTTGATATTAGGCACTTGTGACATCAAATGCACAGTTTTGGCACCAACTAAGCAAAGCAAAATGCATCATATTGTTGGAGTGTTTTTCAATCGGGTTCTATTAGTCATACCATAAAGAATAATTACCAAAAGAAAATTGTGAAAGAATGATTAATACCTCAAAGTTCAAATGCAACATTGAACTTAGAGTCGCACCATGAAAATAGGAGCAAATACTTCCATAGATATTTCTACACAAGAATGTGGCAAGTTTTCCTAAATTTACTACAGCAGAGACATTCCTACTGTAAAGTGTAAACAAATGCTGTTTTCACTAATCTTCTTTAAAAATATACAAAGTCTAAACATATTGAGAAAAAGATAGAGAATTGAAAAGACACTAACTAGGTACGGAGTAGTTGCATCAATGTCTCGTTAGTTCATCCGTCCCAGTTCAGAAACCGCAACTAAAAAATAAACCACTTTCCAACAACTATTTTCACATAGATATAGGATAATCAAAATGGAAGGAAGTAAAATACTATCATCCCCTCACTAAAATCAGTACCTCTTTCTGTGGTTTCTGATTCAAATTGTTTATTCTTCTACATATCCTGTGGTTTCTTTTTCAAACTCATTCCCACATTGAAACTTCTACATATCCTGTGGGAATGAAACCGTTGAAGATTCAAATTCAATCTCAAAACTGTGTACTCATAAGATCTATGCAACCTCTTTCTGAATCTTCTAGGATGAATTTCATATAAAGAAAAATATGAAACTCACTTAAAACCTAACATAAAAAGAAAAACTCTTACCGGAATAGTGGAGCACGGTGGAGAATGGTGGAGGACAAAGTAGGAAGGACGACGGCCGGACGGACGACGACGAGAAAGGACGGACGACGGCGGTGAAAGGACGGACGACGGCGATGGTTTCAGCTGGTTCGTTCTTGTTCGCAGAAAGAGAGGGAAAGAGGGAAAGAATGAAATGAAAAAGTATAGAATACTAATACCGTTTCAATTTTTATTTTAATTAAGAAGACCTTAGACAGCACTTTTAATAAAAGCGCTGTCTAATGTGGGCCTTAAAAAGCGCTTTTGAAAGCGCTGTCTCATATGGGCCTTAGACAGCGCTTTTGACTTTATTTTTTTTTTTAATTTATAAGACCTTAGACAGCGCTTTTTAGTAAAGTGCTGTCTAATATTTTCCTTTAATTTTTTTTTTAATTTATAAGACCTTAGAAAGCGCTTTTCTCAAAAGCGCTGTCACAGGTCTTAATTTTTTTTTTAATTTATAAGACCTTAGACAGCGCTTTTAAGGAAAGCGCTGTCTAATATTTTCCTTTAATTTTTTTTTTAAATTTATAAGACCTTAGAAAGCGCTTTCCTCAAAAGCGCTGTCTAAAGTCTTATATTTAGACGCGCTTTTATTTTTCTACGTGAGCAGTTTCCGTGTTTTCTAAATTTTTTAACTTATAGCAGCGCTTTTGTAATAAAGCGCTGCCTATGTAGTGCTGCCAAAGGACACTTTTGGCGTAGTGATATATATATATATATATATATATATATATATATATATATATATATATATATATATATATATATATATATATATATATATATATATATATATAATCTTTTTAGATTTTGATAATGCTTAGTGTGTAATTTGAATTGTTGAACATTCTAGTTGTGTTGGAGTGTTAAAATTGTTTTTTATGAAACCATTGCAATTGATTTGTCATAACTAAATTACAAAGAGAATCAAGTTTGGTGTATTGCACACCAAGTGTTTGACAAAATTACTTCACACTAAGTGCTCGACAAAATTCCTTAGTCGAGTTTAATTTTACTTCTCAATGGAAATTATTTATCTTAAGTGTGGTTTATATTCAAACAAATTACATTGAACTTGTTGATTGGATTTTCTCATCTTTAGCATACTTTATACTACGGTTTGAACGCATATTCGATCCTACCAATAATGGTTCGGATAGACGAGAGTCGATCCAAATTCGTTTCCGCTTGCCATAGAAAACTATTTTTCAAAACAGAATTTTAATAATCAAATTTTTATTTGGCGATCTATTCAACCCCCTTCTAGATTGTAGCCCTCGTCTAATAGTGGAAAGTAAAAATACAAAAACATTTCACTCAAGAGAAGTGTATTGAAGCATAGAAGGGCGAGGCATTGATTCCTGCACGTATAATAGAAGCAGAAATGAACAAGATGGTGGATAAGGCCAGGAGTGCCATTATCTAGTGCCTCGGGGATAAAGTTGTAAGGAAAGTCACCTAGGAGAACATTGTAGCTTTGATGTGGGAAAAACTTGAATGATTGTATATGATCAAGTCTTTGGCTCACGGGTTGTGTTTTAAACAACAACTCTACTCATTCCGAATGGTAGAGAACAAATATATAATGGAGTAGTGGACAAAATTTTACAAGATTATAGATGATCTTGAGAATATGGTGGTGAAGATTTAAGATGGTGTCAAGGTTCTTCTCTTGTTGAGCTCATTACCCAAATTCTTTTAGCGTTTCAAGAACACCCTTCTTTATGGTAAGGAATATGCTATTACTTTCGATGTAGTCCAAATAGCTGTAAGATCCAAAGAATTTTCAAAGACTAAAGATTTGAAGAATGAAGATAGTGGTGAAGGCTTAAGTGTCTCAAGAGGAGTAAGTGAGCATAGAGGTATATCTAAATCAAAGAGGTTTGACAAGTCAATGGTGAAATTCTTCACTATTCAGAAAAATAGTCACTTCATGAAGGATTGTTCAGGGAAGAAGGGTACTGATGATTCTATTTAGAATGTAGTTGCTCCAATTGTTAGACAATAGGCTTCGATCTATATGGGGGTGAACAGATCATAAATTTTACAACAAAAAACTTTTGGCAAAAATCTGTTTTCAAAATATGGTGCAGCGAAAAAATGACCCAGATCGAATTGTCTAACCGAACCTACTATCGAAAAGCAATATACGTATCGCAGACCAAACTGAGTGATTACGAACGTAAATGTTCAACAATGATCAAGATACGAATCAATTAAATGCAATGCTAATCGTAACTCGTATATCCAATGAACCAAAATGCAAACAAAAAACACACAAACAATTTATCGAACACTTGATGTGCGATTGATAACAATTGGAAATATAGTTTGTTTTGTTAATGTTATAACCTATTACAATCAAAGTGATTGTGATTATATCAACAACAACACCTTTAAAAGGTAGTAGAAAACAATTTCCAATCGAATTGATCAAATAACGACGAAATCGATAAATTGCGTAATCAACAATAAAAAAGATAAAGAGATGGAGAGAGAGAGAGAGAGAGATAGAGAGAGAGAGAGAGGGAGAGAGAGAGAGAGAAAACCCTATTGTTTTGTGTTGATTCTTCCTCCTCCAACCCCTTAATTAAAGCTTGATCATGTGACCAACAATGCGGCTACAATTCTCCGATTATCCCGAGCACGCAAATTGTTGAAACCTGAGATTCCCGAACACAATTCACCGTCTCGCGCTACTCCTTTGCAAGAAAACCACCTTGTCCTAAGGCTTTCAGTCTGTCGAATCTGTGTTGACGTGATCTCGTCTAAAACCTTCAAATCAACCCAATCTTGAAGGAAAACCCCACCTTGGCTTTCTTATTTGAAACACACAAAGCCCCCAACCCAATATTCTCGGTTACACCAAACCTAATTGGACGTTATCAACCCTAATCTAGATGGTCACCAAATCGAAAAATGATTATGTGTAGTTCAATTGTGTGTATGCATAGAAGAAGGGATGAAGATGATGGGAAACTTTGTAAATTGGTTTCGTTTAGGTTTTATTCACTAGGAAACCTTTCCTATAAGAAGATTCATGTATGAGTATATATAGGTATATGAAGAAAATGGGCAAAAGGATGCAAGAAAAATAAGATGCAAAAAGAATTTTTCAAGTTTTAACTTGCATAGGTCGACCTATAAAGGTCATAGGTCGGCCTATGAAGGTCATAAGTCAGCCTATGAAGGTGTTCATGCCGACCTATGAGGTGACCTGAAATGTAGCATGTGGGAAGAATCTACAGGCTTCGTTCTTGGAGCGTAGAAGTCGGTCTGAAACATGGATGTGTTGGCCTATACTGAAGCTGAGGCTTCCATAGGTCGGCATGATCACGTATAGGTTGTCATATGCTGTTGTTTTGACACACAAACTTGATTTTTGATGTGCATGTCGTACCTAAGACCTGTCAAACTTGTTCAAGGACTCTTTTTATGCATCCTAAAACTAAGGGAACAAATGAGCATCTAAATTTAGGTTGACACCGTCCAATATATAAGAGCACTACAATAAACTACCTTATTACTTGTTTGACATCATTCAAAATCTGGTAGAATTCATAGTTAGAACTCACACCAATGAGGATAGTTATGAGAGTGATGGTGCATTTGTGGAGTGAAGTTTTGAGACTATATAGGGTAAGATCATGAACTTAGGTTGCTCTTATCACATGTGTCCTAAAAAAGAATATTTTGAGACTTTGAAGTTGGAGCAAGGTTGAGTAGTTCACCTTGGTGACAATAAGACTTGCAAGATTCATCATATTGGTATATTAAGACTTAAAATGTTCGATGATCATGAGTTTTTTATTCACAAAGTGAGGTATGTTTCAAAGCTCAAGAAAAAAATTATTTTTCATAAGCATTCTTGATGTTCTAGGTTGTTCCACTTGAGTTAAACATGGGGTGTTTAAGATTTCATATGGTGAAGTGATCATAGCTAAGGGTTTAAAATATGTAGTTTATATATTTTATAAGGTTCCAACATTGTTGTTCATTCATCATCATCTAGTAAAGACTTTAATGACAAGAACAAACCATGGAATTTGATGTCAATGCATACTAGATGTGTGGAGGTTATTTTAGAGCACTTCAATGAGTTTTATAGAAGACCATGGATAAAAATGCATGTGACCACTGAGTTGTCATTGAATTTATGGGGTAAGGCTAGTGCCAAAGAAACTTACCTGGTTAGCAGGTTTTCACTAACAAAAATATACTTCAAAACACTTATGGAGGTTTGGAGTAGGAAGACTGTAAACCTACTATATTTTGAAGGTTGTCAAAGCTTTTCGTATTGTACAAATCAAGCTAATTCATCTTGATGGAAAATTTGTGGATTATGTCTTCAATGGGTATCTAAGAGGTAAGAATTGTTATGAGTTATTGGCAGGGGTGTTGGACATGAGACTCCAAATACAAAAGGAGGGGGGAATTGTGTGGGTTTGAAAAACCATTTTCAAATAAAAATCATTCATAGAAATAGAGTTTAAAAGGATTTTGTGCAACAATCATTGTTAAAGCAATGGAAATAGAAATGCAACTGAGACAAATAACTAGAAAGTGAAGAGTTAAAGGATGAGAGAAAAACACTAGAGAATTATAAAGGTTCGGTTTAATGAAGTGAACTACTCCTCTCTCCTAGAATTCCTTCTTTAGAGTTTTCTCTATGATGGGAGCTTTTGACAAGCTTTTCCCACGAACCTCTATATACAAGGATTGGAGTTTTTTCGAATGGCTAAATTCCCAACCAACATGGAGTTTTAACTAAGGAAATCTCCATAACCAGCTGAGAGCTTTTAACAACATGCTAAGTTCACAAACCGACTAGGAGTTTAACTACAGAGATCTCCCCAACCAAACACATGTTTTGCTTGGTTTACCTCAATAGTCAAACAAGAACTTTTAACTTGGATTTCCTCACAACCAAAACAAAATTTATCTCAATGAGATTTTACAATAATGCCCTTACACCAAACAAAGAAGTACCTCACAGGTATAAAGATTTCACTCTCAAAAGCACTAAAGAAAATGAGAAAATAAAGAGAGAAGATGGTGAGAGAAAGGTATCTCAAATATTTTTTCTGGTGTGTTAGAAATGAGAAAGAGCCCTTTATTCATAGCTTAAAATATAGTTTAAAAGGAAAATATTCATGCGCGATTTTAATGATGATAATTGACTAGGAAATCCACATAATCAATTATCAAGTCAAAAAATGGAAGGTTTTTAAAAGAGTTGTTGCATAATTTACTATTAACCAAAATAGTTGATTATTAGGTGTTACAAATGGAATAATCAATTATGCTTAAGGGATAATTGATTATACAGTGTAAAAAATTCTTCATAATGAACTTTTTGAGTTCTTAGCGAATTAGTTAGGCACAAAAACACTTTTTTGGTGATTTTCATAAAATGAGGAAGGCTTTTTAAATGGTTTGAAGTGTGTGTTTGATTTGCCTTAGTAAATCTGAGAATTACTTTTATACCATTACAAAACTAATCACTCGACACAAACTTGACGAGCTTTCATAGTTCCTCTCTTTCACAACTCTGAAGCTTCTGGGTACTTGCCACATTACGTTTGAATTTAGAAATTCGCTAGAACCTTGAATCTTCTTCAGATGAGGCTTGAGATGACTCTTCAAGAAAAACACCATCATCAGACTCGCTACTTAATTAGAGATCTATACTAATTTCACCGAACGCCGCTTGAAATAAGGTGTTGCCTTCCATATATAAGCTTTGATATCTAGATCTCTAAGCAATACAACTTGATCATAACTTGATCACAACAACATATTTTTGATGACTTAATCACCATAACTTGATCATCTCAACAAATGACACCTTAATCTCCAAATATCATTACTTGATCTTCAAGTACCGTCACTTGATCTTCAACAACCACCACTTGATCACATCAAATGAACTAACAAGCCTTGAACAACAAGACTGATGAAGACTTTTCTTAAGAGCAATGTCAACATCAAAGGTGAAAAATTGGAGTGGTTAAACTCCCTCTGACAAACATAAATAATATGCACTACTCCCCTTAAGAGTATACTTCTCCTATTTTGGCATTATGAAAAAGGCAGAAGAAATAAGCAATTAGACAAATATGGTAGGAATCAAGCACATAGATCACTAAGGCAAGCTCAAACATTAGGGAAAACATATTTTGTTAATTAAATGATAGAATTTATGTACAAAACGGGAAAACAAATAAGAAATAATCACTATAAAAAGCAAGAAACACATATGTGAGATGACTACTTGTTGTTATTAATATCATCATATTTGATTATAGATTTTATTGATGCATTCCTCTTGATGATAGCCATGTCCTTCACTAAACTTTGAATGACTAGAGTGTTTTGTTGAGGGATTGTCAAAAGGTTGTTTACTGTTTCATCATTTGTTGTAGTTAGCTGGACTAAATCTTCAAATTCATCAATGGAGCCATTCCTTAGCTCTCCTCGAAAGAGAAAAACACTTATATTGCTAAGAGATGAATGGTTAATCTTAGAGCAGATTGGATCCACTGAATCCTGCATAGTGTCAACTCAGACAACAGCTAAAATCATGGTGATCAATGCCCCATATGATAAGCCTGTTAATCGAGTTTGCTTGCATAAGATCATGCGGAGAAGCATCTCATTGACCTATTTAGTCTAAAATTATTATGTTAGTAGCCACAAAGGAACCACATATTCTCTTGTGACGACTTAAAGATTATCTTGTTTGGGGAGGATTATTCGTGTGAGAAAATAATGTTCCACACAAATCTTGGCCTTCAAGAAACTTGTTCTAAGATAAAGCTTATTTTCTTTAATAAGATTTATGACAAATGCTAAAAAGGCGGTAGAGATTTTGAAATCCATGAACATTAAGGGTCAATCATAGGTTCAGGATACTCCATAGAAGGGTAATTCAATAATTCTACCAAAATGATCTCTATGAATAGAAATCTCTGCTCATTTCATTGAAGTCTTTAGGGATAAATCTTTTATCTTAAGATTTTAGTAGAATTATTTAACAAGATCTGGAAACACTTGATCTAGAATCATGGTGAAGAATTCTCTTAGCAATCCTCGACAGATGTTCTAGTAGGGTTTAAATTCTCTAAGAAAGGTTCCCTCCATGACACAGAGCCACAATACCTTGCGATTGGACATTTTATATTTCTTGACTCTTTGAAGGTGATCCTTCCAGGAACGACTTTCTTGAAAAGGATATTCTTGTGGGGAAATTCTTGTTAGAGCCATAGATGATGATAATAATGGTGAAGAGTAGAAACTCACACAAGAATACGGAGAAGAAAAAAATAGGGATGCAAAAGAATGAATGAGAGCATACATTTATATAGTGCTGCTTCTGGGCTTATTTTTCGTGAGAGAATCCATGAAATATATTTTGATTTGCTCCAAGAAAAAGAATACTGAGAAAATTTCCCAAAACGAGCTCTCTAATAGATTATGGCAAAGGCTTAATCAATTAGATCTTCAGAAATGGTGAGATTTAACACAATCTTCATAAATGAGCCAATTTGATTTAATTTTGGAAGATATTTTATCTGATCTTGCTTGAAAACTTGAGTTGAAAAGGCTTTTGTGAAACAAACAAAGTAAAAGCAGAAAACTAGAAATGCAGTGAAGATAAATAAATGGAAAGTAAAGAGTTAGGGGATGAGTAAAAAAACACCAAAGAATTAGAGGTTCGGTATAATAAAGTGACCTACTTCTCTCCTCATGAATTCCTTCTTGAGAGTTTCATTTATGATGATATATTTTGATAGGATTTTCCCATGAACCTCCTTTTATAAGAATTGGAGTTTTTCAATGGCTAACTTCCTAACCAACACTGAGTTTAAATAACTGAGACCCCCACAATCGATTGAGAGCTTTTAACAGTAGGCTAAGCTCACAAGCCAACTGAGGATTTTAACCACAGAGACCTCCTCAACCAAACACAGGTTTTACATGGTTTACCTCAACAACAAAACAAGAGCTTTTAACTTGGTTTATCTTACAACTAAAACAAAATTTATCCATATGAGATTTTACAATAATGCTCTTACAATAGACCAAGAAGTATCTCACATTTATAAAGATTTCACTCTCAAAAGCACTAAGGAAAGTGTGAAAAAATTGAGAGAGAGAGAGAGAGAGAGAGAGAGAGAGAGAGAGAGAGAAAGAGAGAGAGAGAGAGAGAGAGAGAGAGAGAGAGAGAGAGAGAGAGAGAGAGAGAGATCTCAAATACGATTTTTGGTGTGTTACAAATGAGAAAAAAAAACCCTCTATTCATAGGAGGAAATTTGTCTTTAAAAGGAAAAGATCTATGGGCCTTTTTAATGCTGATAATCATTTAGAAATCAATATAGTCGATTATCAAGTCTAAAATGAAAAGTTTTCAAAAGAATCATTGCATAATCGAATATTAAACCTGATAGTTTATTGTGAGGAGTTACAAAAGTAATAATTGATTATGCCTAAGGGATAATCGATTATACAGTGTAGAAAAGTTTTCATAAATAAATTTTTATGTTCTTAGCCAATTAGCTGGGCACAAAAACATTTTCTGGTGATTTTCATAAAAGGAGAGATGTTTTTCAAAATTTTAAAGTGCACGTGTGATTTTCCTTAGTAAAGTTGAGAGTTAGTCTTATACCTTTACAAACACTGATCATTAAACACATACTTAGTGAGCTTTCACACTTCCTCTCTTTCACAACTCTGAAGCTTTTTGTTCCTTACCACATTATGTTTAACTTTAGCACTTCTCTAAAACCTTGAATCTTCTTCCGATGAGGCTTAAGATAATTGTTCATGATAAATACTGTCATCAAACGCACTGCTTGATCAAAGATATTTGTTGACTTCACCGAACATCGCTTGACATAAGGTGTTGTCTTCCACCTATATACTTTGACATCTTGATCTCCAAGCATCACAACTTGATCATAACCTGATCCCAATAATAGAGCTTTAATAACTTGATCACCACAAGTCAATCATCTCAACAGATGATACCTTGATCTCCAAGTACCATCATTTGATCTTCAAGCACTACCACTTATTCATCTAGCACTAACACTTGATTACATCAGATGAATCAACAAGCCTTGAAAAACAATAACGATGAAGACTTATCTTAAGAGCATTGTCAACATCAATACCAAACACTTTAATGTATGTGTCATACTTGCAAGTACATAGATCCATAAGTAAAACCTGGATGATCAAAGTTTATAAATCGTAAATGGATTGGTTTCAATGTGTAGCGTATAGAGAAGAAGAGTAAAGACATGGGGGCAAAACTTATAGAAAGTATGATGAAGAAAACTCAATTTATGGAGTTTTCTACCATGTATATTAGTAGTAGTGAAAGAATAATTACATAAGTCTCTCCTTATCATTTGACTCGTTATAAGGTAAGAAGGAAGATACCTTGCAGGTCGGAGATGATACCACTTAGGGTTTAAGCGAAGATACCTTAGGGAGAACAATATTTGGAGAGTTTAACAAATAATGATGTTGAGAAATTAGAGAGCCTCATTAAAAAACCTACCTTTGTTGGGGAAAATATTATGACCCTAATTATGTTGTTAATTGAAAGAGTTCAAAATAATCGTCTTATTTCATTGTTAAAGTAATAAACTAGCTATAGTAATGTCTCTTATTCACTAATTTCAAGGTTCTAGGAATGAGGATGCACCATCAAGAAAAACTTGGTTTGGATTCAAAGCTGGTGATAGAACTTCATCACAGTTAAACTACAAACTGGGTTCCATTATCATAGATAAATGTACTTGGGTAGCCCAAACATGCATATTATTTGCTTCCAATAGAACCGTCAGACTCTCTCTACCGCGATTTTGGAAATCACTTCTACCTCAATCCATATGATGAAGTAATCCATGCCGACAAATAGAAAATTTATTGCCCCTAGTGCTAGGAAAAAGAACATGGGATGTCCATGCCCTGTTGATATAACAATTAGGGAGAAGTCAAAAAGTGAAGGATTTTGGTTGGATGGTCGTGCACTTTCAAATGCCTCTAGCATTTATCACATTTGTTGATAAATTTTGTGTTGTCTTTTATCATGGTCTGCCAATAATAATCGCCCTGTTGTGAAAAACGATGCCTTGATAACAAAGCATAAACTGTTTCTTTATTGACAAGAAACACACAAGGGTTAGGGTTAACGGGAAAAAAAATAAGAACACGAAGAAATAAGTTATAACTGTTATTCTTTACTTTCTCTTTGAATTAGATTACAAGTACTCAAGAATAACAAATAATCTTCCCACCCTAATTAGGATTTTCCACACCACACTTAAGATGAGAGACTACTATGCTATTTATAATAAAACCTAACTGTCGTAACCCAAAATTTGACCTTCTCTTTTTGCCTTTTGCATAAGCATGTGCATTCGCATCGCCGACATACACATTCGTACTTTTCTCTATGTGTTTCTTATTGCAGGATTTTCAGGTTTTAAGCTCAATTAATCGAATCTTCACAAGGTCATCATCAAAGCAAGCACAAAACAAGGGTTTCCATGCCTATTCATCAAAACAAGAGGTGGAAAGTCGAAACCAGGGATTCAGCACTTATTTTTGAGTGATCTGGGCAATTTTTGCCTAGAGTAACCGGTTACTGAATATAGGGTAACTGGTTACTCAGTACAAATTTACAGTTCCTGCTGCATTTTTGGGACAGCAACCATGCACACTCTTTGGTCTTTGATTCTACATAGTTCTAACAACATGTGGAACATTCTAGACAATTCAAGACCATTCAAGACACTCCACTTACATTTATTCCAATGCATCACTTGAAATTAAGTGCACCATGTTCCTTGATTTCCAAGTATGTGAACCTTTGGATGTGAAGCTTACATTGGGATTATTACCGAGTTAACTTCCTAACTAACCGAGTTAATCGCTTGACTCGGTGAGTCAAGCGTAACTAACTCCTAGCCTAGTTCCAAACCACCCAAAGCTAACTCCTAGCCTAATTCCAAACCTCTCACACTCCAAACCAAAAGTCTACATAAATAATATTTAATTCACTTTTTCAAGGATCCACAATCTCTCAAACATTTCACACTTTTCACCCTCAATTCTCTCACATTCTCTCTGAATTTTTTCTACAACTTCTTCATCTTCATCTACATTTTCTTCCCAAACCTCACCATAGCTCTTCACCATTGAAGAATAATCACTTTTCACTTTGGAAGTGATCATTTCTTGAGCTTAACCTTCATCACCTTGCAATTATACTTGGATTTCTGGAATTTTATTAGCTTTTGGATTCATTTCAAGTGTTTGCTTCAAGATTCAACAGTTCGGATTCGTATTTTGGAGTTTCGTCGCAATTTGCTCAGTTTCGATACGATTCGGCTCTAATTGAAGATTTCTCTGGTTTTCTTTGATTATTTTCATCAAGATCACTTTGCAACAATTACCAAGCCAAATCTCCGGCTTGTAGGTTGGTAGATCTCACTCATTTTACTGTTTCGCGCATTTTCGTATCATTCACGATGTAGTTTCGACGCTTTTTTGTGTGTGAATTGATTTTGCATTGCTTGATCCATGATCTTGATATGCTAATTGATTCCATCACTGTTATTTTCTATTTTCAAGCTTGATTTTCGTGCACTAATTCATACCCTAGCATGTGGTAATTTAAGCAAGTAATTTGGATGCTTTAAGTGATTTTTCAAAAGCTGTGTTTGCCACTGTTACAGTGGTAACCGGTTACGCAATATAGAGTAACCGGTTACTCTTCACAAAATTTTCTTCAGCGCTGCCTTTTATAACTGAGTAACTGGTTACTCAATATAAGGTAACCGGTTACCCTTCACAATTTTCCCCAGATTTGCTGTTTTTCAAGCAAGTAACCGGTTACTCATTCTGAGGTAACCGGTTACCACTGTAACAAAGTGCTATTTTTGGTGTTTTTCAAGCTTGTTTGCCATGCTCTCTCCCTCTAACTTCCATGGAATGATATGCTTGATTTTTAGGGGTGTTTTAAGTGACGTTTAACTTCTGTTTGAAGCATATACATGAACTTTCGATGCATGCTTTCAATTATTCAATTTGTTCATATTTTTAACATTGCATACACATGACCATTCTTGCACAATTTTGCTCACATAATGACATGATTGGTGTTGCATTCTCAATGTCATTTGGTACTGTTTTGCACTCTCTTGCATTAAGTTTATTCTTCATGAGCAAGCTTAATCTTGTATAATCAATAATGCACCCTTTCGCTTTAGTAATTTTTCATTCATTTGGAAAATTATTAGCATATTCCACCCTTTTGATTAATTAATCGAAACTTTGTTTCGATTATTAATCTTCCCTTCGGCGCTTCTCTTTAGGCTTCCTTTAAAGCTTTCTCTCTCGATCCGCTACTGAGTCAGAGATTCGCGCGCTGCATGACACTGGAGCACTGTACAAATTGGAGCTGTTACACTGTCTGTTTCAACTTCTGCACTACACCCTGTGTGTTAGAGAAGGAATGAGAAGGGAGAATTCCTACTCTCATTTTGACCACTTTAAGTAGAGGATGAATGACCCTGGGCCTGACTTAGTCACCTCTATCTCCAGGCGGTAGTGTATCTCCTTCCCCGGTTGAGTCGATCCTTGATCATTTTTGGCTTGTTTGCCTCTTCCTACATCTTTTTTTTTTGTCAATCACCCCATTCTTGGTTAAGATCATTGTCTTTGGGTTAGCAAACTCTTTTTGTTTCAATACCCTACCTCCTTTTCTTGTGGTCAATCATTGCTTTTGCTCCCCCAAGAGGAGTTTCTTTTTTGGTTAATCACAGTCTTTCTGTTAAAACCGCATTCCCAGGAGTTCACAACCTTCTCTTGGTTCTTCTCCCTTTGATTGGATAACCACTGTTGTCAGTTAAAACACCAATTTACACATATTCTCAGTTAACCACAGTCTATCCGTTAACACGCTGAGTTACTCTTGGGTTGATCACCTTCTCTTGGTACACCACCCATTCTTTCAGTTAACCAAAGTCAGTCTGTTAAAATACTGAACACCTTTTGAGTTAATTACCTTCTCTTGGTTAATCACTCGTTTCTTTTCGGTTAATCACAGTTTCTCTGTTAACATCGATTCCTCTGTGGTTAGCAACCTCTTTTGGTTCAAATACCCTTTTTGTTGATCAAGTATTGTTTGTTCAGTCAGTATCGACATCCCCTTTGGGTCACAACCTTCGCTTGGTTCTACACCCGTTCTTTTGGTTGATCACAGTCTATTTGTTAAAGACTTTCTCCCCACAAAGTTGCAATCTTCCATTTCCTCGGTTAACCACTATTTATCAGTTAATATACCGAAACCCTTTCAGAGTCAAACACCTTCTCTTGGTTCAGTACTCTCTTCTTTTTGGTTCATCATAGCCCGCCTGTTGACACCAAGTCTTTTATCCCCTCCAGAGTTGTTATCTCTTTTTCTTCGGTTAATCACTGCCAGTCAGTTAACCTACCGAATCATGTTTCTCTTGGTTTTGACACCATTCCTTTCGTTTTTCCCCAGCGCGGTCACCCTTTCTGCTGGGGATTTCCCTAGTAGAGTTCCCTTTTCCCCATCAGAGTTTTATCTCTTTTCCTCTCTGGTTAACCACTGTCAGTCAGTTAATATACCGAGCTTTTATCCTTTAGATCCCCAGTAAGGTCACTACCCTCTGATCCCCAACACTGTCGCTTTGTTCTCTTACCTCCCCAGTGGAGTCTCTTCTATCATTTTTCTTCATTTCTCCTTTCTCAGTTTTGACAGCATTTTCTTTTGGAATCCCCAGTGGAGTTTCTTTCTTTTTGCGCTCTTGGTTTTGACACCGCTTTCCCTTTCCTTTTCTGTTTTTCGTCTTGGTTCCCCGAACTACGGAAGCTCTGATTCTGCATTCGTTTGAATGTCAGATACGTAGGCACGAGATCACAATGATCTTGGCGAGCACACTTCCACCCTTCCTCCCTCCTTCCTTTCCTTTGTCCCTGTTTCCTCTGAACTACGACGCTCTGATTTCCTCATTGCACTATGAGGGTACGTAGGCACGAGGGCTCTAATCCTCCGTGAGCATTTTCTTTCTTTCTTTTCCTTTCTCTTTTCTCTCCTTTTTTCTTTTAGCAAGAAACCTTTAGATAGATAACCCATCCAAGCCTAGAAGCAAGCAAAATGGTTCCCGTCGAGTACGACGGATGCATTAGGTGCTAGTACCTTCCTTTCGGATAATCGACCCATGTTCCCGTTTCTCTTCCCCTTGGGTTTTATCGATATTTTCCCTGTCCTTTGGGACAAAATAAAATTCGGTGGTGACTCTGTTGTATCTTTGAGTGTGCGATTCACTTAGGTATAAACCAGTCATCTTCAGTTGGCGACTCTGCTGGGGAGTCCTTGCTCTTGCAGGTTGGGGTCTCGCCTAGTTTTGTTTGCTTTTCTTGCTTGTTTGGGTGTTTATCTTTTGCGCTTTACTCGCTTTATTTTATTTAGCTTTATGTTTATTTACTGCATTTCTTTACTGCTTTGAATATTCATATGTTGTATATTCTGGATATCTGCTGTATATTCTGTTGTTGTTGGGATGGGTAGATATTATTGGAGAGAAAAGTCCTAACACCAGGCTTAGCATACACATAGGCTAGAACGTGGATAGTCGTGAGGTCTGCGTCTTGCGCATTGGGTTACCACGAGAGCCACATCCCAGATCGTGATTCGCTTGAGAATACTTCCGTCCTGTGAGAATTCACTACGGCGGGGTATTTTCATTCTGAGTCTTATGGTCTGGGCGACCTTTCTAGAGACCACCTTGTTGTGTCTGGATCACACCTGTGAGGGGGATGGGTTTTTGCAGGAAACCAAGCCACTTCATACCTTTGTTCTCTCACACACATCATATTTTGCACCGACACATCATATTATGTTGCACCGACACAAAATTATATGCAGATATCTAGTTTGTTCAGATTTGTTTATTCAGACTGTACTGGCTTCTTGTTGTTTGTGGTGCATATCATGTCATCATGTAAATTAATTTTTGCATGTGCATTTCGAGGTTATTCGAAGACTTATTCTTTGTTGACATTATCATAGAGATGAGTACTAGTTGTCGAGGCATTTTTAGCTACAAGTTTATGGAGCCTAAGCTGAGCACTTTGAGAGGTCTAGCATCCCGTGTGGTCAAAGATAACAGAGGGGTTTTCAAGGATACTTATGGTAATCTGTTGTCTATCCTCAACACAGAAGTCAGCATCACCGCCATTCATACTCTGGTTTAGTTCTATGATCCACCGCTTCAGTGCTTTACATTTTAGGATTATCAGCTAGCACCAACACTCGAGGAGTATGCTTATATTCTCGGGGTTGAGATCAAGAAACAGGTTCCTTTTGTCTACAATAGTGGTTGTCCGAAGTTTTCCCTTATTACTGACGCTCTTTGCATTAGTAAGAAGGATGTGGAGGATAATCTCAGGACCAAAGGGAATGGTATTCGAGGGTTTTCTTCGAAGTTCTTGGTTGACAAAGCCATTTCTTTTGCTACAGATGGAAACTGGAAGGCTTTCAATGTCGTTCTTGCTTTGCTGATATATGGGATTATCTTGTTTCCGAACATGGAGGATTTCGTAGATCAGGCTGCCATCAGTATATTCTTGTCCAAGAACCCTGTTCCGACGCTTCTTGCTGATACTTATCATTCTATTCATTCAAGGAATGAAAAGAAGAAGGGAATCATTGTTTGTCGTACTCCTCTACTGTACTGATGGTTCATGTCTCACCTTCCACATAAGGGCCCCTTTGTTGAGAATAAGGGCAATTTTAAGTGGTCGCAACGAATAATGTCTCTTACTGCTGATGACATTTCTTGGTACTCTCGAGTCTTCGACGATACTAAGATTATTCTTCATTATGGGAAATTCTCCAATGTGCCTCTCCTGGGTAGAAAAGGCGGAATTAACTACAATTCGAGACTTGCCTTCCGACAGTTGGGATATCCTATGGTTACCGAGCCAGATCCTGAGGTAGTGGAAGAGTTCATCTTTCATGAAGGGGTTGATGACACGGGTTTACTGAAGAGGTTTAGTGCCGCTTGGACTAAGTTTCACTTCGAAGGAAGAGCCGATTTGGGTAAGAAGAATTGCATAGCCAAGGAAGCTTACACACTTTGGGTCAAAGAGTGTGTCAAAGAGGTCTTGTTGCCATTTTCTTTCGAGCCTTCCATGAATGCGAAGCTCCATACACTTGCCATTGTTCCTCCATCTGAAGTCGACCAACTCAAGCTGACTATTAAGAAGTTGAAGAAGGAGAATAATGATCTTCGTCTCAACCTTGTTAGAGTCACTTCTGAGAAGGATAGTCTACAGATTGAGCTCCACCAGAAGCGTGAGCGTATGCTCAAAGAGGTGGAGGTTGAATAGAACAAGCGAAGAAAAGTGGGTGATGCTTTGAAGAGCACCTATGATGGACTTGCTTCAAAGAAGAGACAACTCGTTGATACCCAGTATCAAGCCTATAAGGATGAGTTGAGGTATAAAAAGTAACTTGAAGAGCTTCGAGGGAAGTTAGCCGAGTACAAGACAAAGGGGAAAAGTGAGCAAGACCGTGCTAATCAGTTGGCAAAGGACTTTTCTCAGTGTCAAGCCCAGCTCAACAAAGTATTTGGTGAGATTCAGAAGTTGCAAGATCAAGCACATCAGAGCCGAGAGCAGATTAGTCAGCTCAACACAGAGAGCGCTCATTGGGAGCAACAAAGCCGTCATCTGCAAAACCTCCTGGATCAAAAAGAGGCCTTTCTTCAGGACATGCTTCGGGGACCTAACCATTCCTTACTATGCAACCTCATGAAGGATGCAAAGTATTGGAGTGGGAGGAATTGGCCGTCTAGCCAGATTTGTTGAGTAAGAACTGAAGGAATTACTTGGGTTGTTGAGAGATGCATATGCCGATGTGTTGCCACACCATCTTCCTTGGGTTGTTTTCCACTTCTTGTCTGTTTGGAGGGTGGTCTTTGATACGATCCGTGCTGATTTATTGTAGCCCAAAATGCAGATATTTGATTTGTACTTGACTTGTACTTCTTTCTTTTATGGTTGAATGAATGAATGAATTTTCTTTCCAATCTTATCTTTTGCACCTTTACTTGTATGCTTTATGATTATTGTCAACAAAGATAAGTTTAAGAATTCTTGGAATTTGAAACTTTATTTTTGCATGCATATCATACATTCATTTGCACATATATGCACGTCCCTTCATCCGAGAAACCGTTGCCCATCCTTGTTCGTCTTCCGCTTGTAGCAAGACGACGACTCGACATCGGTATTTCACTCGATCAAGCAAATCCAGAATCATGGCTGATTTCGAAGCTGAGAACGCTGCTTATAAGGAAACTCTGGCTCAATTCCATAGTCGGATGGATCAGTTTCATACGAACATGGATGTTATTATGGAACTCCTTCATGCTCAGAAGGACGCTTCTGCTGCTGCCGCTGTTGTTGTAACTGTCACTGATGCAACCGTTGTCACTCCTGTTGTGACTGTTTCTCCTGTTGTTATGGCTACTCCTGTTGTTGTTCCTTCTCTTGCTACTGTTGAAGTGCCAGTTGAGCTTGTAATATAATCTGTTGTTCATCTGTTAAATTCTCAGTCTGGTTTGAATGAAATGCCTGCTGCTTTTCCTTGGGGCATGCCTCCGAATTACACTCCTCAGATTGCAAATAATGGTGCCTTCATACCGTATCAGCCTTTTGTTGCGCCCGTGCCTAATGGAAATGTTGTTGCATATCCGTGGGGTATGCCTACTCCGGTTCCACCTCCGGAGGTGAATGATGATCATGAGAATCTTCAGGTTCAGACTCGTCATATCCCTATATTGACTGATATTTAAACTCCTGATGAAGAAGAGCATGTGTATAGGGGTCCTCCTATTCGTGTTCTAGTTTCATCCCAAGCTGCTCAAACTGCTGTTCAGAATGTTCATCCAGGAATGTTCTACCACAGAGCATCTTCATCCGCTGCAGTGGTACCTCCTCCGAATTATTCATTTGGTGTTCAGTTGGGTCAGAATGCTGGTCAGATGGTTAATCCGGGTTTGGTATATCCTTCTCAGTTTACAACTCCGCAAGTACACGCTCCGGCCGCATCTCAGCTGCCAAATCCTCAGATTCTTGTCAGGCCCATAAATCAGAATAGACCTACTGACTACAAGTTGTTGGAAGACCGTATCAGAGCTATTGAAGGGTTTTCTGCTTTTGGCATGGAGGCCAAAGACTTATTTTTGGTTCCGAATGGTGTACTGCTGCAGAAATTCAAGATACATGAGCTACCAAAGTACAAAGGTTTGAGTTGCCTGCGTAGTCACATGACTATGTACTGCAGGAAGATGGCTTCCTATATTGATAATATTGAATGGCTAGTTCATTGTTTTCAAGATAATTTGTCTGGTGCTTTGTTGGATTGGTACATGGGCTTGGAATGCAGCAAGATCCGTACTTGGAGGGATCTGTCTGAAGCGTTCTTGAAACAATACAAATACAATCTTGATCTAGCACCTACCAAATTACAGTTGCAGAACCAGTCGCAGCGCTCAGCTGAAATATTCAAAGAGTATGCACAAAGATGGCGTGAGACGGCATCTCATGTGCGACCTGCTCTCTCTGACAACGAGTTGGTTGATATCTTCATGGGCACATTGCAAGGATCCTAGTATGAGAAAATGGTGGGTAGTTATTCATCAAACTTCACTGATATTGTAATCATTGGTGAACGAATTGAGAATGGTTTGAAGAGTGGAAAGATTTCTGGAGCTGCTTCCCTGCAGCCGGCCAATAGAAAATCTCAGAACAGTTAGTCCAAGAACAAATAAGGTGAAGCCCTGTGACAGCTCAAGTTTCTCTTCAGTATCAAGCACCCATGGCTCCTCTACATTCCATATCCGTACATCGCTGCTGCACAATATCAACAACTTCCATACCAGTATCATCCGCAATAACTAGTTCAGAATGCTCAGAATCAGCAACAACCGCAGCGTCAGCAACAGATTCAACAGAATAAAAAAAATCATCAGAATTAAAACCTTCAAAAGAACAATAATCAAGGAAACCGTAAGCGCCTGAATTTTGATAGAATTCTGGTGTCATACACTGAATTTTTCCCTTACTTGGTTCACTAAGGGGCAATTGTTCCCAAAGAGACCGCACCAGCAATTCCTCCGTTCAACCCGAAGCATAATCCAAATGCGTCTTGTGCTTATCATGTTGGATATATAAGACATGCGACAGAGGACAGTTTTGTTTTCAAAACCAAGGTTCAGGAGCTCATCGATAGAAAGGTTTTGACTTTTGCTGAGGAAGGTCCTAACATTCAGCATAATCCATTGCCCAATCACGGTGGACCTGCGGTTAACATGGTTGAGGATAACTCAAGGGCTGAATTGATCATGGATGTCGACGAGGTAAAGACTCCAATGACTGTGGTTATTAAGAAATTGAATGAACATGGGATGTTGAAAGGATTGCATGGTAAGTGTCAGATTTACGATGATAATCTCAACCAGTGTCGAAGGCTGAAGGGTTGTGTCCAAATTTTGATGAATCAATGTGAGGTTCAATTTGCCAGATCGAAGCCTGTTGAAGAGGTTGCTACTATCGAGCAGTTCACCATCGTCTATAGGAAGGTTCCTGTTGAAACTCCTAAGCAGAAGAAGGTACAACCTATCGTGATGAAACTCCTTGGAGGTATGGGTCTACTGTGTTTTCTGGAGGTTAAGAGATAAGGTTTGCTGAGTCTGAGATTGTGAATGTTGCCACCTCTGGAGGTATGACTCGTAGTGGACGTGTGTTTGCTTCGAAAGTCACTATAAAGCCTATTCAAGTTCTAATCGTTGTTCCTCTCAAGGACACATCCGCAACCCCTGTTGTTCAACAAGGGGCATCTACTGCAGTACTAGTCCCAACTATTCCTTTTGAGGATGCTTCAAAGAACCAAGAGACCCTTAATGATCAAGAATTCCTAAAGTTGATCAAGAAAAGTGATTTTAAAATTGTGGATCATCTGGGGCAGATTCCCTCAAGGATCTCGATTTTGTCCTTACTCGTGAACTCTCCCGCGCACAGATCAACTTTGTTGAAGGTTTTGAACACTGCCCACGTGATGCATGATATCTCTGTTATCGAGTTCGATGATGTAGTAGCCAATATAACTGCAAGTCGATATTTGGGTTTTAATGAATCAGAATTGCCTCCTGAAGGAGCTGCCCACAACAAAGCACTGCACATATCTGTAACCTGCATGGATGCCTTATTATCTTGTGTTCTTGTGGATATCGGCTCTTTCCTCAATGTGATGCCTAAGGGCGCATTGAGCCAACTGCTGGTAGAAGGGAACGAGATGAGGTCGAGCGCCTTAGTTGTCAGAGCCTTTGACAGTTCTCGAAGGCAAGTTATAGGAAAAGTGGATTTACCCATCAAAGTTGGACCGCATTTGTTCACCATTACTTTACAAATGATGGATATCAATCCCGCGTACAGTTGCCTACTGGGTCGCCCATGGATTCACGCCGCAGGGGCAGTTACTTCCACTTTACATCAGAAATTGAAAGTCATGTTTGACGATCAGCTGGTCATCGTCAGTGGTGAAGAGGATCTGATTGTAAGCGAGTTATCATCTTTCCACTTTACATCAGAAATTGAAATTCATGTTTGACGATAGGTTGTACCTTTCACTGACATGGCCCAATCTCATGTGCCAAATTTCTTTCTTCGACAAAGTTTTCGTGGATGCAACATTTTTCGAACCACTTACAACTTCATTCTCAAGGGTATACAAGCCTTTTTTCTTTACGCATCTCAAGACTTCCTTCGACCCCTTCATGACTCTTAGGATACTTTTCTCTCCTTGAAAAACATATCCCTTCTTGTCGAGTTCACCAAGAGAAACCAAATTTCTCTTCAAATCAGATACATACCTGACTTCAGTCAGTAACCTTATTGACTCATCATGAAGCTTGAATCTCACAGATCCAATACCTACAATTTTGCAAGCTTTGTTGTTTCTCAGCAGCACTGATCCACCATCTTGATCACATAGCTCCTCGAACAATTCTTTGTTTGGAGTCATGTGCCAAGTGTAACTTGAATCCACAGTCCACTCTTTTCTTGAGTTGCCGCTTAAAACCACAAGAACATTAGATGATTCAAAGTCATCTTGAACAATGGTTGTGTTGCCATTATCCTTACCTCCATGATCTTTTAGGAGTTCAGGGCACACTTTTCTTGTGTGACCCTCCTTCTTACAGTGATAGCATCGAATATTAGATGCCTCGCCACTATAAGACTTCTGCTGACTTTTACCTTTCTTCTTGTCGAACTTACCATCCTTTCGCAAGAATTTTCCTTAACGGCCAAACCTTCACCAACCGTCGAAGGTTTATGCTCCTTTCGTTTGTTCAAGTCCTTAGAATACAAGGCTGATTGAACTTCTTCAAGGCTCAAGGACTCCCTTCCATACAGGAGAGTTTATTTGAAGTGAGCATGTGTTATGGCCAAAGCGCATAACAACAACAGTGCTTGATCTTCATCATCGATCTTCACATCAATATTTTCAATATCAAGAATCAGCTTGTTGAACATATCGAACTGCTCAGCCAACATTTTGACTTCATTCATCTTGAATAAATACAATGCTTGCTTCAAGTAGAATCGATTCACCAGAGATTTGGTCATGTACATATTTTCAAGTTTCAACCATAACCCCAATGCCATAGTCTCCTTTGATACCTGTCGAAGAACCTTATCACCAAGGCCCAACAATATTGCGCTGTGGGCTTTATCTATCATGGTCGTCTTTTCTTTTTCCGTTAACGCAGCGTCCATGGATGCGTCTCCCTTCAACGCTTCCAAACAACCCTACTGAGCCAGTAGGGCTTTCATCTTCAAGCACCACATACCGAATTCGTTCACTCCGGTGAACTTTTCAATCTCATACTTTGTTGAAGGCATCTTCCTCCACGCTCACCGCACCAATTTGTTGTGAAAAATGATGTCTTGATAACAAAGTATAAACTGTTTCTTTATTGACAAGAAACACACAAGGGTTAGGGTTAACGGAAAAAACAATAAGAACACGAAGAAATCGGTTATAATTGTTATTCTTTACTTTCTCTTTGAATCAGATTACAAGTACTCAAGAATAACAAATAATTCTTTCACCCTAATTAGGATTTTCCACACCACACTTAAGATGAGAGACTATTATGTTATTTATAATAAAACCTAACATACTAAATTAATGGGCTTTTTAACAGTTACCCATTACAAGCTAACTTAGGGTTCAAGCTAACTTAAATAATTGGATCCTTAACACAAGGCGTAATTCGACAACTACATACTAGAACACAATTCGACTATAGCATGTAGGTTTTCGACAACAGCATGTGAGCAAACTTCGACATGTTAACTAAAGTTCGATCTAATATCTCACACGTCCCTTAGCAACTTATGGGTCAGATCCCTCCCTCCGATGTCAATTCCGCATACTCCTTCATGAAATTTCTTAGTAGTACCAAGGAGGTCTTATTTTCGCCCAGAGACTTCAAAATTAGAGAAGCCCCTCCCCATCTTGAACAAATTTATTGGCATTATGGTGTAATTCGCCACCAATATCGTAATGGTGTTGTGTTCCAAAACTAGAAGGATGATGCAAGGGAGCGATTTTGGACAACAAAGGGAATTGGCTTTGCAGATTCAGCAAAGGTTTAGGTATGTGTTCTGCACTAACTGTCGAACTTTAGGGTATTCTTAGAGGGATCTTGATGATCAACATAATCAACAAATGGAATAAAGTGATCATTCAAACAGATTTGAAGGTGTTATCCCGGTGGATATACAAAGTAAGTACAAGGGTTTGTTGTTGGTGCATCACATCCATCAAGAGCTAAGGAAAGTGAAGGAGTATCTTTGCATTCACGTGAATCGCGAATCCAATCGATGCATTGATGGCTTGGCAAAAATAAGAGGGAAACACCATTTAGATTCAAATGTCTTAGATAATTGCCCTAAGAAGATACAAATTTTGTATGATGAGGAGTTAAGCGAAATTCCTTTTGTATAGTTTTCTAGGCATTGGCCCTCTTCAATCTCGGGAAAAAAAATTAACTAACTACTAATACTTGTAACAAAATAAGCTAAAGTGCATATTGAGATTAAGTTTTACAATAACAACTAAAAATCAATCTAAAATAATCAAGCTTGAGGTTTATCAAAAAAAAAAAAGCTTCAGGTTGTTTAACATAGACAATCATTTAAAAAATAGAAAAGTTAATATAATTTTACATTTTTTAAGCTTTTCAAATTATTATTTTTACCAAAATAATCTCTTAAAATATCAATCCAATGTGCCCATGAATTTCAATGTTTCGAAATGAAGACCTAAATAGAGTTTTAAACACATATAATTATATAATTTGAGGACAAAATGAACTCTTTATTCTGCAGGAATAAAATTGGCGTGGATGCATAACACACTATTTCAAATTAAATAAAGAATATAATAAGATAGGAGTTTTTTAATTATAACTTTGCAACTTGCAAGACAAACCGAACATACAAGCAAATATATAGTTGACAGAACCACAAAATTCAATAATGTATTGTTATGAACATAAATAAAGATTCAAACTCATCTCGTGAGGTAATGCATATGCATGAGTTGCTGAATTTGTCCTATATAAACAGAGAAGTTAGCGTAAAGACGTAGTTATAAATGAAAATCTAACAAGATTTAGTTGAAGAATTTATTATGAATTAAACATCATTAGTTTCTCAGATCGCTCGCATCAATATATTCTCAAAACTAAGACGCGCGACTTTGTTTTATGAAATGTATACTTTTTCTTTGAACTCAACTTTAAAACATTTTACTTAGTTTTTAAATGTAATTTTTTTTAGTCAAATATTACTATAACAAAAATATCCATTGGACAAGGTAATTTAGTAGTGTAGTTGAACTTAATTCAACCGAACTTATAAGATAAGGATTTATAAACACACATTGATGTCGTGGCAAAGTTTTAAATCTTATCACACATACAAACTTTCACATTTTAATTAATAATTATAATATTATATCAAAAAATATATATTTTATTAAAAAAATACATATATTTTATAATTATACTCTACTCATTTGTATGACACAAAAACATTAAATAATCGATTCATTATCAATTTTATTAAACACGTCATTTATCCGTAGTTAAGTTCACACAACATGCATTAGTTAATTTATATCATAAAAAAAGCATTAGTTAATGTTAATTAAGTTTATTTCTTACATAAAATAAACTTTTAATAGTTCACTAGAATTTAAGGATCAATATGTGTTTAAGTGACTAATATGTATTTAAGTGACTATAAGTTCATCAATATATTTTAATAATTTTTTAATCAATATTATAAATTTCAAGCATTTTTCAAAATACGATTTGTTAATGATAATGAAGATGATGATAATGTAAATAATAAACATGCACATAATGGTGTAACTACATGATGATGTAACTAATGGCCATAATAGAAATAACTAACTCTAAGTTAGTTACACTTTAGTTGTAGATTACTTCATACACAAGCAACTCTATAATCATGTAACTGAGGAAGACTGATGAGTATGTTTCCTTATACTTTACTCATCATTGCATGCATGTTATTCTTTTTTTCTTCTTCTTCAAATCACAACTAAAGTTTGTTATTTCCATGGCAGGACTTGCATAGCGTGCATCTTCACATGGATACATCGACTTGTGATCTTCTTCTTATATTGTGATTGAAGCTCATCAATCTTCACCAGTGATCCTCCATCTGTATCGATTCCTTTTATCAAACCTGTCAATCAAAATCTTCCTTGTGATGTGTGTTTTTATGCTAAACAAAAGAGACTGCCATTTTATCTTAACTCTCATGTTCCTCATTCAGTTTTTGATTTATTACATATGGATATATGGGGCCCTTTGGCCATACCATCACTACAAGAAAAAAGGAGATTAACGACACTTGAGTTGCGACAGTTATCACAAAACCGTCCTTATTCCTAGATTGTGACGGTTGTCACGACAGTTAGAGTCAACTGTCGCAGATTTTTTACGACAATTATCACAAAAATGCCCTTATTCCTGGACTACGACAGTTGTCACAACGGTTTGGGCCAAGCGTCGCATATTTTTAGGCAATTTATGTAAAATAATTGCAACAGTTACCAAAAAACTGTCCTCTTTCCACACTTGCGACGGTTAGGGCGAACTGTCGCGACTACTTTAGCCAATCATAATCACTATTTTTTTTATTCCTTTACTTTCCCACTTTATTTTCTTTCATTTTTATTCTCCCACCTTTTCAATTTTATTAATCAATTTTAATAATAATTTTAATTTCGCTTTTTTATGCTCTCAAAAGGCTTATCCTCTTTTAACAAAAAAAAAATGTATCATCCTTTTTAATAAAAAAAAGTCACTATCTTTTAATTAAAAAATAACCTTACCTTCCTACAAATTCTCCCATTCTCAATAAACAAACCTTTACCTCTGTCGAACATGTATCACTCTCTCACCGAAATCAATCTAAAAAATTCTCATAATCACCCTCACCTTCACCAGACCACCCTTTATTCTTATCTTAAACTCGAAGGTTACAATTTCAATTGGAGCTCCGATTATCAAATCCTTCTCTCTGAAATCTTAACCCTATTTGCGAGAACACCTCGAGACTACTGCTTCGCCACAATTATACCACTGTGAGAGTTGGTACACAACTCAAGATCTCAACTATTCTTATAACATAGATCCAATACTCATTCGCTCTGTTACTTCCACCATTGAGTTGGTAGGTTTTTTAATCTCCTTCAAATTCAATTTGAAATTAATCTGAAATTCACAATATTTTTTCTAGTTAGGGTTTTAATAAAGGGGAAGAAATTGTAAATTTTTTCTCACGAGTTCGCACTGTCGTCCATCGCGGATGCCTCGACTTTCATTTTTCACGTATGACTATTCTTCACTAGTTTCTTTTGATTTATTGATTTTCATTTGAGATTTTTTTAGGTTTTAATAATTTTCTCATCTTTTCTAGGTTTGCTGCAAAATCAATGTTCAGATTCTATGGCAAGTTATTGAAAACAAGATGTTTTCATAATTGAGTGTACAGTTTCTATCTATCTTTTCCACAATGACATTTCTAGCTTTCTCAAATCAAGATGTAAACACCTTATTTAGTTAACTTTGGATTTTGGTTCATGTAAAGTTTGTACCGGGAATTCATTTCTTCTTTTTCGGTTAGCTTATTATAGGGGTGTCGAAATTGCGATTCATCTCTGGAAATCAACACTGTGCACAAACTCATATGAGAGTGTGCAAAGTCTCAAGGACCATCAAACTACTAATATGAGATGTGGGATTACAGGTTGTGGAACTATTTTTATCCTTATTTATTTGTTTGGTGTATTACTCATTATTTATTTATATTTTTTAACAATTTGCATGTCAAGTGTAACTTTTTTATTTCTTGGTATTTTATTTTGTCTATCAGGATCTTCATTTAGCCATGGAATTGTTTATAGAAGTTGTTTTTGTTATTGTTCACAAGACACTAAATCTTATTCTTTTCTTATTAGAAGTTTTTTGATTTAGTTAGTGATATCATGGTGTTAGTTTCGTTAGCATTACACGGTGCTAGTTTATTGTCTCAATTTTCTGTTTGTAGTTTAGAATTGGATAGGCAATTGTACTCTATTACTTTTATGTGTGTAGTGCTTGATATGACATGGTTATTGTATCATTTTCAATCTCTTGGCTGCACCTTCATTTTAATATATTTGGTTGTTTCAATTCATTTTGCATTATACCTTATTTATGTCAATCCTCAATCAATATAGTCTGTAGTTAGAACTTATTACTAGTTATAACTTATATGCTAGTTAGAAGCTAGTGATTACTAGTTATAACTTATATGCTAGTAAGAAGCTAGTGATCAATGCTGTTTGTATTGTACCTTATATAAGTCAATCCTTAATCAATGAAAGTTAGCCTTTTTTTTACCTTTTCTCTATTTTTATCCCTAATATGAGCAATTTATTATTTTCTAATAGAAGCAACTATTCGGTGTAGTGTTTTTCTGATTTGATTTCTAGGATCTCTATTCGGTGTATAGTTTAATCAATATCTTGGATTGAGATACACAATATTTTCTTTACTAATTATATGTAAGTTTTCCATCATCTTGAAATTTGGTATCTTCTAAAAGTCCTTTGGTTTTGCAAGGCATGAGCTAGCATGAAAGAAGTTCACTTCCTTTTGTACAATTATATCATCATGCAAGTTGAACATGTTGTCCAGGTTGTGTAATGTGAGTATTGATTTTGTTTCTTTAAATTTTAATTGACTTATAATTAATTTATTTAGTATCTATATAAATAATAAATAAGACTTCCTAAAATATGTGTTGAACATGTTCTTTATGATGATATTATAGCTTATTTTTATGTCTTTTATGATGATATTATCTGCAAGGTTGGCTAAATCCTTGTGTCGAAGTCTTGTCTTGGAAGATGGATTGAATGACAATTAGTTTTCTACTTAATCAAATATATTGTTTGTTATGACCTAATTGTCAGTTTTTAATGCATATTCAGGGCACGGTGAAGAACGAATTAAATCAGGAAACGCTACTGGTTCTGGTGTTAAAGTTCAGTTTAAATCACCAACTAGTAGAAACTTGAGTTCTGATGACCCTCTTGACAAGAATGGATGTCATTTTTGAAAGGTCACTGAAATAATGGTTTCTTATGAGTTTTCAATGATAGTTCTTGGGGGCATTTATTCACACTCACATTATTTCATGCTTGTCTGTTATTTGGGTGATGGGATGATTTAATTATCAATATGTGTATCTCACCGTTTGAAATTTATCATTTTGGCTTAAATCTTGAAGTTTTTTTATTAGAAGAGAAAATTTTTGTCCTGCATAGATCAAAATTTGTATTGATAAGAAACAGGTATTTATTTATGTTTTATCAATTTGTTTTAAGTGTTTTTTATAACTCTGATACTATACAAGCACTTATTTACTTGTAGTGTTCTGGCCTGGGCAGGCGCCATGCCCCTAGAAGGGTAAGGCCCAATCCAATCCAGCCATTGGACAGGCCCAATAGTCAGAAACTAGCCGTTGGGCAGAAAATAACTGTTAGGCAGAAACTAGTCGTTGGGAACCGTCCCCCTTACTCGCTGAGCAGTTCGCGCGGCCAACTGCGTCCCCGAATCTCACGGAGACAGTTAGACCCGGTCAAAGGGCCACGCATTTTTCCCTCCACTTGGAAAACCCCCATTGGCCAGCTAGGCCCTTTGATCGCATGGGATCTCCCCATAAATACCCTCTCACTTGAAAGGGGCGGGTATTTAATATCCATTACTAGAACTTTTGTACTTGCTTTTCTCTCTTTTGACCAAACACTTACTTTGGCATCGGAGTACCTTGCAGGTACCACCCCCCTTTTTCCTCTCCTATAAGCATCATCACTTTCCCTACGTGAAGGCCACGATGATCCTGTCTGATCACCTCCGATCAGTGGCGCCGTCTGTGGGAAACTAGCTTCCCCGTCTTTTTTATTCAAGACCTTCTCTTTCACTTCAAAGACCAAAGCTTCACCTTCTAACCTCTTAAGATCATCATGGCCTCCACCAAGAATGATGCTCGCCAAGACTCTGTTGTTGCCGTTGCAACTAACAACGCCAACCACATCTTCTTCGGACACGTGCTTCAAGAAACCGACCCACTAGACGGAATGATTGCGTCCCCGACCCCCGAGGAAGTGAAACCTAGGCCATCAGCTGCCAAACGCGTTTTCAAACTCATTCCTGTCCGAAAAATGCTGATTTAAGTACAACTGCTCTCATCGCCTCTCTCAACAGATCAAACCTTTTGATCTTCCAACAAGGGGAAAAGATTAACGCTCTCGAGCATGTCCTCCAAGAGTGCCTTGCTTCGGAGAAACAACTCAGCCCGTCTCCACGTCCTCGGTCTCCCCCTCAGAAATGGAGACGTGATAGGTCCAGAACTCTCTCCCCGGAGATGAGACGGTCAAGATCGGAAGAACCTGCATTCGATCTCACCCGAAGACACCTCAGATCTCCTCCGCGAAAGTCAAGACGCTCCCTGGCGTCCAAGAAGTCCCGACAGCCAGATAGGCATGAGCGCCGCCATACGCACAGGCATTCTCCACGACGCAGCAGAAGCCGTGGTCGTAGCCATTCTTTCTCCCGCTCTCCAAGCTCAAGTAGCGACGACGACGTCCACGACCCCTTTCACAAGAGATCATGGACACGAGAATTCCTCGCGGGCTGGAGAAGCCCCCTACTCTAGCGACCTACGATGGGACAACCGACCCCAACGAACACATAGAGAACATAGAAGCAATGCTCCATTACCACAACGTGACCGGGGCCATAAAATGCAGATTATTCCCGATCACGCTGAGAAAGGGGGGAATGGCTTTGTTTAAGCGCCTTCCTCGAGGGTCGATCATATCATGGAGAAACTTGAAGACTCAATTTGGCTGACACTTTACCGCTTCCCGACGACATCCTAAGTCGGAGGCCACCTTGGAAGCTATTATACAAGGAAGGGACGAATCACTGCGGGCATATATCGAACGGTTCAACAAAGAAGCCGTGGAAGTCCATACGACGTACCATGTGAAGAAATATCTTCTCGAAAAGGGCCTGAGACCAAAAAGTGAGTTTGGCAAAGCCGTCGGGATCGAGACTCCTCGAACGTTGACAAAACTTCTCCGAAACGCTGAAGCGTATATACAATACGAGAAGAAGGAGGCCGCCTATCATGCCCGGGACACGAGAGATCGAGACAGCACCCGGGCACCAAAAAAAGACGAGTCGGAGTCATCCCGGTAAGGAAAAGAAAGGCGACGAGACAATCGTCCTCGAGAAGGTAAAGGGCCTGCTGGCCGTTTCACGAAGTATACCCTGCTTACGGCTCCATGTGAACGCATTCTCTCCGAATGCATTAATACAGAATTCAAGCAGGGGGCATCAGGTTCCCCAAACCAACGACGTCCAAAGGCAACATCGACAAGAGCAAGTATTGTCGCTTCCACCGCAGCCACGGCCACACAACTGAGGGCTGCGTGCACCTTAAAGACACAATAGGAATCCTCATCAAGGAGGGTCATTTGAAACAATACGTAAAGAAAGGTGAGTCCTCCCGACGAGAGGCTTCAGATCCAAAGAAGGAAACATAATTGTCTCAGCCCAGTCCTCCTGCGCAGGTCGCCATGTCGATTACGCGACCAGAGGACTTCGTCATTCCTGATTACCTCGAAGATCCTTCCCGGACATTCACCCACAGCACTTGGGAAGCTTTCCCTGCAGCCATGGTTATCTCATGTAGGGGGTACAATGAGCTGACAGTAGGATCTGCCAAGAGGAAGTTCGAGCAGCTTATAGATTGCAGTCCTGACTGGTTTTCTACGTTCGAGAAAATCAAGGGACACTCCCAACCGATCACGTTCTACCGTGAGGAGCTGCTCGGGGGCTCTCCGAATTCTCACATTCCTCTACTCATCAGGGCTAGACTAGCGAACACCAATGTCCGGAGGATCCTAGTCGACCAGGGCAGTTCGATGGACATTATGTACATGGGTCTGTTCCGCGCCCTAAAGCTAGACCAAAAGAACCTCTCGCCGTATGTGGGATCCGATCTGCAGGGGTTCAACGGAGCCACGGCCGGACCTTGGGGATACGTGGAGTTGTCGGTCACATTTGGGGAAGAGGAAGCGTCCAGGTCGATCAAGACCCAGTTTTTGGTGATCGATTGCCCGTCGCTGTATCAATACATTTTGGGCAGGCCAACACTCGTGGAACTGATCGTTGTTCCTTCAACCATCCACCTCAAGCTAAAGTTTTATACTGAGAAAGGTCACGTTGTAACTTTACATGGGGACATATAAACTGCCCCCAGATGCTTCGAGGCAGTGACCAGCTGTCGCTCCCGGGATTTTCATCCAAGTACAAACGCGAAAGTGGCACCGAAACAGAGTCGCCAGCAATGTGTATTTATCCCATGAGAGGGAAAGGAAACACTGCATAAACCTGAAGGAAAGGAAAGAGCATGGTCTCGCGACCAAGAGAACTGGGTTCGGGAGTCGGTTACGCGAGAGGAAGGTATTAGCACCCCCTCGCGTCCATCGTACCCGATGGGATCCACGCTTGCTGCTTCAATCAAAGGGTGTAAGAAAAGAATGTTGGAAATGGAACTGGAAAAGGAATTGAAAGAAAGAGAGAAAGGAAGGAGAACAAATGTAGGGAAAATAAAAGAAGTGCTCGAATGGGCCCTACCCCACTGCCTACGTATCTCATCGGGAGCATGAGAATCAGAGCGACGTAATTCCCCTCACTAGGGATGGATTGTTTGTGTTTTTTAGAGAACGGCTTACGTTCTAGCTCAGGTGTTGCAGGCTCGCTGGTCCGAGTGCGTTACCATCTTGCAAGAGAACGAGTAGAAGCGCGTTCGTACGCTAAGAGTGAATGAGGTGAGAAAAGAATTCCCGAAGGAAAGACATTACTGTTGGTTTTTGTCTTTTAAGAGTTTTTTCATTTGTTTGCATATGATAGTGTATCTAAATCTTAGTCATTGGGGTGTGTACATTCTCACACTCCAAGATGGAATGAGGAAGAAAGTATACTAAGCATGAAGAAGACCCCCACCCTTATTTCCAATTATTAAGGTTCAAACACACTAGCATACTTGCGTTTATTAAGTGTTTTTGTTGATTATGAAATGAAGAAGTGTTTTTCTTTATTTGTATTTTCAACAAGTATTGCATTTAAGTCCCTCATACAAGATCAAATATGTAACACATTGACCTAAGATGGGCCATATGCTACACATTCTAAGATTATAAGAGAAGACCCCTTATAATCTTCTCTTTATATGAAAGGCCTAAATGCAATAAGTGCCTACCTTTATTAGATATTTTGAATTTTCTTTGAGATGAGAAGAAGAAAGACTCAAGAGAGGAGAAAGGTAAAAATCTATGTGAACTAAGACTCAATCCTAACTGAAGATTAAAGGGAGTGATCCTAAAGGTTTGTGAGGTTTCAACCTAAAGTCTAAAGAAAGAAAGAATTAAACAATTCACTTCTAAAGTAGAAGATGAATTGTAATTCAAAAAGGGAAAGTAACGAGTTATTAAAAGAAAGCACATAAGTGCTTAACAAAACACAAAATGGAATTGTAAAAGAGAAAGGATAGAAGTTGAATGTGGATTCCTTATCCACACTCAATTGAAACTTACCAAAGCCCCTACATGGTTAGTAAACAAGTATAAGAAGTATAAGAAGTAAAAGAACATGTAATGCATCATAAAACTCAAAAGAATTAAATGAGAAACCAAATCCTAGAGCCACAACCAGAATGTACATCATATGAGAACAAATGGTCATTATCAAGTGCAAGTGAATAATCAATAATCATCACCCATTAGCATTTAAACATGTTACAAGAAGAAGGGGTAGATGAAAGATGGAAAGAAATGAAGAGGACATGCATAAATGGAACATGTAAATCAACAACCAGAATTGAAACTAAATGGAAAATGGTTTATAAACATCTCAAAAGTATTTATGAATCAACTTCAAGACATTCAAGAAGTAATATAAGAAGAAGTGAGGTGAAAATTCAAAAAGAAGGTGCATACAATACATGTTAGGATGCACAAAGTTCAAGTTAAAATGAACATGTGAAGATGACCTATAATGTGCAACAATGACCTATAATATCACTTGAATGACTCATACAAATATGCAAATGCTCATACAAATATGCACAAAAGAATTCATGCAAACATGCACTAAAGTTAAAATGACATGACATGGATTATACTTCCAATGTAATGCATCAAACAAAGACCAAATGGATTCATGAAAATTATGCCAGCATATTATTGGAATGCCTAGGTCAGAAATGCATCATACATCAAGATAGCATGTAAAAACTCAGAGCAAAATGACTTCAAACAAAGCAATTAGGTCAAATTGAAACATCATGCAAAGTGGTGCAAATATAGGCATCAAAACATGTAATAAAGTGACCTAAAAAATCAAACAAAAATCATCTAACATGCTTCAATGTATTAGTGAATCAATGCAAAAAAGATCATGTCAAAACAGTTTGTAATGAGCAAGAACAAAATTAAACAAATTCATGTATCATGCTTAGAATGCATCTAAATGGAAATTCAAAGAAAATTATGGACCAGGGGTAAAATGGTCAAAAAATCGAGAAATAAAATCATCAAAAATTTCCTAAATGTTTTAATGATACTCATGAATTTTTGTGGAATTTTATGATGCTATTTGATATTTTTAAAAATTAAAAAGTAAACGTGTATAAAAAATAGAAAAAATAAAATGAAATGCAAAGGGAAGGGGAGGTGTGAACATAGCAATTATGCAGTTCCAATCATTTGGGCCTTAAAACAGGGAGGTGCGAATAGCATTCTGGCTAAGTCCAATAAGCGCGCAGTACACAATATTATCATGGAATTCAGTCAACAAAAGTCAAATCATACCAGCCATAGGATCAAATCCCAGTCAAAGCAAAAGTCAAGGTAATCAAAATCAACGCATGTACACGAATGACCATACTCCTTACCATGTGCCACACCACATAATGCTTAAAAGAAATCAGAAATAAAACACGTGCGGTGCACGCCTATTTTTATGTGTTGGCAGCATGGTGGCCATTAGATCACACTCATCCAACGTACCACACTTAAACTGAGCATAAAACCCTAAACTGAAGTCCACCGGCCGGAGAGGGACCTCCGGTCACCTTCTCCGGTCACTCACCACCGTCTGCAACCTTGATTTCTCCAGAAATCCACAAAACGTATACCAATAGAAAGAGGAACTAAGGTAGAACACGAATTCAAGAACAAAATGCACAAACAATTCATGATATGAGAGAATCCAACAGAAACAGATTTGCCCTAACATTTGGTCTATGCCTCTAAAGGCCTATCAACTAGCCAGGCAAGTTCTTGAGCTTATAAGAAGCTGCAAGAACCTGAAAACAAACTCACATCAAGTCTATAATGGATGAAACTCGTACCGGAATATTGGAGATTTGGAAGTACTCTTCAGAAAACCAGAGATCTCAGCTTCTTCTTCAACCTTGGAGCTTCACAAACTTAGCAAAATGAATGCTATATAACCAGTGGTCTTGAGAGCAGAGAGATTCAATGTTGAACAATGCTTGCAAAACCTTGAGGACTGTGTAGAAAAACTTCAATCCAATGCCATTGATGATGATGAAGATGAAGTAGATGAAGGGAAGATGGTGAAGCTCGTGTGAAATCAGAGGGAAAGTAGAGAGAATGTGAGGGAGAGTTTGAAGTGTTTTGAAGTGAAAAATGAGAAAAATGAAGCTGAAAAATGAATTGTGAAGCGTGATTTTGTTTTATAGTATGAATTAACCATGGTTAACTGGGTGAATTAACTGAGTTGAAGTGGTTTAAGTGAGTCATCCCTAACTAACTGAGTCAAGTTAGTTAGGGAGAGCCATGATATGGTGTGGCTGGTTCATAACAAACTATGGTGGAGGTGAAATGAATTGAATGGAAAGGCTGTTGTATCACAAAACTTGTTCAGCAAGCTTGTTATTTCTACTTTCATGCATAATGAGGCACGTGCTATGGTGTGTATGAAATGTGTTTGGTTTAAAAAGGCAATGGATAACTGGTATGAATAATGCACGTGCAATCTTGTAACCACAACATCAACAACATTGGTTCTGTTTCTGATTTTTTATGACAGCTGAGAACAATGGAGATATGGTGATTTGATGATGTTTTCCTCTCTACTCAATGATTGGTTTGGTGAGTTTTTGGATTCATTTGAAAGAGGGGATGTAAGAGGACATGCTTGGTATGAAAAATGAATTGAAATAAGGCTTGGAAGAGGTTGAAAAATGACTTGGAATACACAAGTTTGGGAACTGGTTATGGGGCGTGGCAAGCAAGTCATGGCATGGCGACTTGGCACACAAAATTTCAGCACAATCAACATGACTTTGAACCAATATATCTCCACTATAACTTGATCAAATGGAATTTTGTCCAACATGAGTATTGAAGATGACACTACAAGGAACAACTTTGATGTTGAAAAGTTTTTCATTTGAGGCCTTTAACCATGAGAAAAATGAGTGGACATTTGGCCCACCACATGTTTGTTAAAATGACTGCGCGCATGACCTGAAAATCTTGGTCATGACCTAGTTTTGGCCTACTTTCTTCCAACTTTGATCCATCATATCTCCCTCAATATTTATCCAATGGAGATGTTCTACACATGGATTTGAAGCTTAAAGCAAGACCTTTTGTTGTGGCCTGGTGGAATTTTCATTTGATGCTTCAATTTCAAATGGCCTTGGTTCCAACTCTGATGCAAAATGGCCAAAACTTACTATTTTTAGTAACCCTACTTCACCCAAAAATGGCAACTTTCCACATCTTGATTTTTTCATGATTCCTTTGGAGTTTCTTGATCAAATTTTGCACATTGGACACATATAACATGAATTTCATGAATTTGGCCTCAAAAAGTCAAGAGTTGACTTTTTCCTCTGATTATTTGACTTGCCCCAATTTCTCTGATTCTTGATCTTTCTTCCAATTGAAACACCTCCAAAACCAATTGAGATGCAATTTTCCACATACATACACTTAAGGACATATGGAATACCATGACATCAAGTTTTGTTCAAAAAATCAAAGATTCCCTGATTTAATGGGAAACCCTAGTTTTGGTGCCCACCTCCTAGGAGAAAAATGTGCAGTCTTCAATTTCAAATTCCTCAGAGTATGTTGTGTACCTTCTTAAAGGATGATGATATATGCCTTTTGAGGATGATTTTGGATCAATGAGCTATCTCTTTTGAGGGTTTTCCTTCAGTTTTTGAACCTCTTGCATAGTGAAAGATGTAATGCTTCAATCTCCCATTGTATCTCTTATCCTTGAGGTTGTGGATGATCAATTGAGATGGTATGAGACATGAAAGACCTCTTGGCTTGCCTTGAGGGCACTTGATTGACCTTTTGTGCTTTGAATGATTCCTTGATTGTCCACCTTCCACCTGATCACATGCCCTGATGGTAAGAAGGATGCCATGCTTCATTTTTCTATGTTAAATGCAATGTAATGTTAATGAGATGGATATGATATGATAAATGATAATGCCATGCTATGATGCCAAAAGGGGAGAGCAAATTTTGGGGTATTACAGCTGCCCCTATTCAAGCGCTGTAGACCTGAATGCCTGAAAGCAATTGCTTTCGGACTTTCAAGGTATATAGTGATTGAATACCAAATATAACCAAAAATTTGCTCTGGATGATGAAGAATAAAAGGGATATAAACCCAACGAGACTGCTGGATTGAATCTTCGATGAAACGTCAGAGAGATCTGTCTTTTGAACGACGCCAGACGGCTACTGGCTTGCCACGCTGCTGGTGGACTTTAATAATGTCTTTTATGCAACTCCAGAAGACTACTGGCCTGCCACGCTACTGGTGGACTTTGATAACGTCTTTTGAACGACGCCAGACGACTACTGGCTTGCCACACTACTGGTGGACTTTAATAATGTCTTTTATGCAACTCCAGACGACTACTGGCCTGCCACACTACTGGTGGACTTTGCAGCTTCGTGCCACCCGAAGATGGACTTTTGCCAATCCACTGTTGGACTTTTGCCACCCGAAGACGGACTTTTGCCAATCCACTGTTGGACTTTTAGAATATGCCACCCTTAGATGGACCTTTCGCCAATCCACTGTTGGACTTTTGCCACCCGAAGACGGACTTTTGCCAATCCACTGTTGGACTTTTGCCACCCGAAGACGGACTTTTGCCAATCCACTGTTGAACTTTTAGCTGCTTTGCCACCCGAAGATGGACTTTTGCCAATCCACTGTTGGACTTTTAGAATATGCCACCCTTAGATGGACCTTTCGCCAATCCACTGTTGGACTTTTAGCTGCTTTGCCACCCGAAGATGGACTTTTGCCAATCCACTGTTGGACTTTTAGCTGCTTTGCCACCCGAAGATGGACTTTTGCCAATCCACTGTTGGACTTTTAGAATATGCCACCCTTAGATGGACCTTTCGCCAATCCACTGTTGGACTTTTGCCACCCGGAGACGGACTTTTGCCAATCCACTGTTGGACTCTTGCCACCCGAAGACGGACTTTTGCCAATCCACTGTTGGACTTTTGCCACCCGAAGACGGACTTTTTCCAATCCACTGTTGGACTTTTGCCACCCGAAGACGGACTTTTGCCAATCCACTGTTGAACTTTTGCCACCCGAAGACGGACTTTTGCCAATCCATTGTTGGACTTTTAGAATATGCCACCCTTAGATGGACCTTTCGCCAATCCACTGTTGGACTTTTGCCACCCGGAGACGGACTTTTGCCAATCCACTGTTGGACTCTTGCCACCCGAAGACGGACTTTTGCCAATCCACTGTTGGACTTTTGCCACCCGAAGACGGACTTTTTCCAATCCACTGTTGGACTTTTGCCACCCGAAGACGGACTTTTGCCAATCCACTGTTGGACTTTTGCCACCCGAAGACGGACTTTTGCCAATCCATTGTTGGACTCTTGCCACCCGAAGACGGACTTTTGCCAATCCACTGTTGGACTTTTGCCACCCGAAGACGGACTTTTGCCAATCCACTGTTGGACTTTTGCCACCCGAAGACGGACTTTTGCCAATCCACTGTTGGACTTTGCTAACGTCTTTTAACAATGCCAGACGACTACTGGCTTGCCACACTACGGGTGGACTTTCGCAAAATTCCAATACTGGATTACACTCTGCATCCGTGTCAGACATCTCTGCCGACTTTGCTGAGGAACAATGATCAATGACTTGACTTTAGAGGTTCCTGAGAGGATAGTATCTCTGCTGGAGAATAAATGAACAATCCGTCTGCTTCGAATTGTCAAGTTTGCCAAAAATAAATTGGACTTGAAGAATAATAAATCTGCCAGTAATCACTTCATCTGCTGGGGGAATGAATTCTGGTCACAGCGATTCCGCTGGGGATGAGAATTTCTTTGCATGGCGTCTTGCTAGGGAAGAAAAGTCATAAAAACTCTGCTTGGGGATCTATCCAATCCAAGACCCTTTGTAGGGGTTATCCACCTTCTGACCCGGCTGGGGAAAGGCTGTACCATCCTTGTTGAGGAATAGATTCGGCCGATCTTATAAACCTCTGCGGGGAGAACAACAACTCAGCTAGGGAGTATTGCTGACAAGATTCGATGCTGACCTCTGTGGGGGATCATTACCAGAGACACAATCTTGTTGGGGATCAGGGCTACTCTGCCAGGGATACGCAAATCCTGGTTAGAACATTCCACTGCAACTTGCTAGGAAAGAGTCCTTAGAGATCTGTTGGGGAAACCCAAAGCAAATCCACAGTAGTCTGCTGAAGAATATGACTGTCGAGCTTAGGATAAGTACCACAATGCCCCATGTTAGGCGAGCTTCCCTTTAGACAATTCCGTTAGGGATGACGAGTTTATAACAAACTCTGCTGGAGGAAACTGCTTTAAAACGTCTCGTGCTGGGGAATGCCTTTTGAGAGGATTTTACAGAAGACCAACTGTCCTCAAACTCTACTGGGGATGATCAACACTTCATGCTGGGGAAACAAACATGCCCCATGCTTGGACGAACCAACAATTCGTCCCCGAAGAGGATGTCATAAGAGGATTTTACTGAAGATTTAGCCTCTTCAAACTCCTGCGACTTCGCTGGGGATAATGACCATCAGTTTCAGTATCGGCGAGACCACTCTTCTGGGGAATTTGCGACCGTTATCGACACAGAAAAGCTTGTAGCTGTTGGAAGGACTGAATAAGAGAATCGACTTAATAAGATACCACGATACCCAGTTGAGCTCAATTCGTTGATATCGAATCGTCGTGACCGACCGTCGACCGAATGATGGACTTAATCAGTGAACATTGTGACAAAAGGGTGACCACCTTTCTCGAACATGATTGCCCCAATCTTCTGCATGGAAGTAAGTGATTACTCGTCTAGAAGACATGATCCCGTGATCTCGCAAAGGCTTCAATTTTGCCTTTGAGCCTAGTATGAGGATGCTACCTGCAAGCAAAGGATATGCACGTATACCCCGTGCGAGATATGACTTCTGCAACTGAGAAAATCTAACTCTGAACCACCACTTGTTGGGGAGAAAGGTTTGCATGCAATCTCTTGCTGGAGAACATTATTAATGAAGCCTACTGAAGACGGGGACCAAAAATGCCTTGGGTTGGAATGCCCCTTAGTTTCACTCCTTTTGGCTGATTGACTGCATATGCGTGACCAACTGTTTCTCTTCACTTGTCCCAAACCAACATGGTCCACCGGAAGAAATTGTCCCAAGAGGATTTTACAGAAGACTTGACATCCAAAACGCTTCAATGTCTTCAAACTCTCGTAGAGATTTGTTGGATCGCGCCGTAACTGCCCCAGACCGCATGGATTACTTAGAAGAAGTCATCGCATGAGGATTTTACAGAAGACTTGGCAAGCTCAATGCTTCAGTGTCTTCAAACTCTTGTAGAGATTCGTTGGATCTCGACGTAACTTCCCCAGACCGTATGGACTACAGAGAAGAAGTCATCGCATGAGGATTTTACAGAAGACTTGGCAAGCTCAATGCTTCAGTGTCTTCAAACTCTTGTAGAGATTCGTTGGATCTCGACGTAACTTCCCCAGACCGTATGGACTACAGAGGAATTCGCCTTGAAAAGATTCATGAACAATCTCATACCACCGTGGGATATTCTGTCCCAGTATTCTGAACTCTGGATAGGCTGATTAGTCGTTTGGATGGACTAACTTCTCGTGCTCTTGGTATAGCTTGCCCCAGTATGAACCTTGAAGTGGTTTTGCCCCTGACTACTGATCTTCGAAGGAAAACCAAAAATGCTTGCATTTGTAGGGATTTGAATCTCGCAATAATTGCCCCAGTTTGGTTGAACTTTGAAGAGATTTCTCGACGTGATTGGCTCAGATGAGCTACACCTTAAAGAGATGGTTCGACGTGATTGCCCCAGATCGACTACGTCTTAGCACAACTTGTTGGGAAAGCCCCTGCCCAACAAAGTTTCCTGAGGAAGTACCATTGGATATGGCTGCCCTTCGGGAGTTTCAGGATCCTCAACTCGACAAGATTAAGCTTCTGGACTGAATTTCCATATGTAAACTTCTTTTGATGTCAAACAAATGTATGCAAGCAGAAAATGTTTTATTCTGAGAATGAAAATTCTAATGCAACACAACATGTTAATCTCGAAGTTTTACTAAAAAGATGTAGCAAACCCTTTTGTGAGCGAATCACGGTTTAGGATACGACATTAATTTTTGAAAGAAATAATGCAATGCACATGCAACACCAACAAATATCTTTTAGCACAACTGATAGGAGTCAGGAACGCTATCTCTTGGTAGTATGCCTTTGAAATAACCCTGTTTCAATTAGGACTTTTGAGGGTTGTAACGGGGCCTGGTTCACGGTTTTGAGAAAAAAGGATTTATGGCTCAAATTTTATTGGTGCCCACCCACTCTTCGTGATGTTCTCCAGTCCTACGTTCAGCTAATTTGCCTCTCAAAAGATTTCGTGATCTTTAAGGAACCCATGCATCTGATGGTTTGACACCTAATGAGGCTATGGAGTAACAGTCACCCCTTTTGTCTTTTGTGCGTAGTCACACGACTTTGTTCTTGCTCGAGGATTTTCTTTTGTAACCCTTTTGGTTTCACATTCTTTTGCTTTTTGATCCCTAATTTTTGCCTGGACTGATTCTTTTGAATCTTGGATTTCGGAGTCCAGCGGGATGCCCTAACTTTTTCCTAAGTTGCTTGTTTTCAAGTTTCAACTTAGCGGGCTTTTTCATTTTTTCTTCTTTTTCTTTTTCTTGAACACGTCGTGTGACACTGGCTTGTCTTGACTTTGTTGAAAGGGTTGTGACTGCCTCACTCTTTGATTGTTGATGGATAACCATTGTGGTTTCACATCTCTTGACCTCTCAGCGGTGAATTAAAAGGTAATGGATCCTCAGATGCACACTCCTTTTGAGGTTTGAACGCTTGGTCAAACTAACTGACGCCTACCCTGCCCCTGGGTTAAATGTGAGGGTTTTTTCATACGAAAGAAACTCCTACTTCAAGGCTCAAAGGGGTTAACGAGGGTCTATCTCCCTTATATCTCCAGTGTTTGAGGAGTTGAAACAATGCCTGTACATCCTCAACAGGGTTCTTATTCCAAAGCACACCGTTAGAGATTTTTGCGTTTTCAGACCATCATTCTCCCTCATAGAGTTTGAGCAAGAAAAATGGTATTACAGTACACATTAGCATTAAATGAGTAAACACAAATGAAATTCTTCAAGAAAACATATTCATTGCATTAAAATCCTCATACCAAACACAAACAAATTTTAACATGCGAACAATGTCTGAACGAACAAATAAAGACTACATATGAAAATGCAGCAAGGAAAATAAAGATTGTCGTTGTTGAGGAGGCTTGGCTCCGTCTAGACTGACCACTTCTGGTGATGTTCTTGTAACTTTGAGCACTCACCATGGTACAGAAGCTTCACCTTGTGGGGTACCATCTGGGGTGATAACCTTTGAGTCAATCAAATCCTGCACCTTGTGCTGGAACACATTACAGTTATCAAGTGTGTGCCCAAACGTTCCTGAATGGAACTCACAGCTAACACTCATGTCATAGTCCGGAGGAATGGGGTATGGCACAGGCATGGCCTTTCTCAGCTGGATTTGCGAACTTTTGAGCAAACGAGCCAACAACTGACTGTACGGAATAGGAATAGGATCAAATGTCCTCTTGGGCTTCCTTGGTCTGAGTAGCCTCCGCTGCTGATAATCTTGCTGCTGCTGGTTCGGGCGCCCAACCTGGCCCTGCACTTTCCTTTCTGCATTCGATTGAGGCACAAACAAGGGTTGCTGACATAGGTCTTCTGCAACACAGGGTTGTGGAAGAGATCCCTGACGCGAGGTGGACCCTTTGGAAAAGGAGAGAGTCCTCAGTTCCCTTGCAACAATGGGCGTGACATCACTTGGTTTACCAGCACCAACTGATGCAAACTTGATTGTCCCTGAATCAATTAGCTCCTGGACTTTATGCTTGAACCTGGTACAATTCTCAACATTGTGACCAGGTGCCCCAGAATGGAACTCACATCTAGCCTTAGCATTAGGTCCCAGAGGAATCTTCGTGGGCAACGGTCCCAAACTAACACACTCAACCAGCTTGAGCTCGAGCAAGTAAGAAAGCAATTGCGCGTACGAAATCGGAATGGGATCGAACTTCCTCTTAGACCCCTCTGACTTAGGATCCTCTTGGAAATCAGGAAGTGATTGCTGATGCGAGAGCTCTGAACCTTTAGCTTTCAGAGGAGATTCACGAAGCAATCCATGATCTAAAGCATATCCCAAAGAGATGGGAGGAGTAGAGACCTCTGTTGTGGAAGCGGGCACATGATCATTTTCCTTTTTTAACACCTTATTCAAGATTTCCATGACCAGGCCCATTTGAATCTTCATCTGGTTGACTTCCTCCCTCAGTAGTTCCTGACCTCGGGACAGCGCCTGAATGTCCCCCATAAAATGCCCCAATTGGGCCCTCACCCCAGCCAAATCCTTCTGCATTTGATCCATGATTCTTACTTGATTCCTTCGCGTCGAATATCGGTGAATATGACTCTCCGCTATACTGCCTGAAACCAAATAAAGGTTAGAGTCCCTGCAACGAGTACCTGAAAAGCAAGTAACATAAAATGCAAAATGATATGCAATGCCATGTTTGTCATTTCCGAGGTGCTTTATACCCTGATTCCAATCCAACCACAGAAATCTGAAGACCAGAAATTGTGATATAAAGAGACGTGTCGTGGTCATGTGCTTGTGTGCAGCTATCTGATAAGGAATAATTCTGAATAAAACTGCTCATACTCATTCAACGAAGTATTCAAGTACATTTAAGAAAGGTTCAACCGCAAATGCAATACAAGGAAAAATGGATCCATCAACAAGCCTGATGGTAACCATTAACAACAAAATATAAGGAAAAGAACATCAGTCTGACAATTCCACATCCTTCAGCTTATCACTTGAGTATTTGATCTCCTCAAAAAGTATACGGGTACGCTGGTGATTCGGCTTTTCAATCATTTCTTTGATCAAGACATCCTTTTTCTCAAGAGCTTCAGTTAAAGAACCCATATGCAGCATCAGAGCCTCGTCATCACACACTCCTTTGTGTCTCTTTATGCCGGCTTGCATCTTGAGTATCTCCCTTTCTATCATGACTTCTTCAAGCTCTTTCTTGGTATTCCTCAGCTCACCTCTAGCTTCTTCTAGCTGTTCTTGACTCTTACCGAGGCTTTCCCGATACTTTCTCCTCTGCTCATGCGCCTTTTCAAGCTCTTCGTCCTTAATCTGCAACTGTTCCTGTAATTCAGCATTCTCTATCCTAACTTCGTCCCAAGCGTGCTGAAACTTTGTTAGCTTTTCTTTGGTCTGTGCTAACGCCTGTTTGGTTTGCTTGTGGGCTTGCGTAGCATCATCAGCACCTTTACTAATCTTCCGGAAATGTTGGGCTCTTCCAGCAAAGTCTTTTTCTTTTGCAGTTAGGATTTGTTCAGCATCTTGGGCTTTCCGCTCCAGCTCTTTGTTGGCATGTAGAGCTTTCTGAAGACGGCTACTCAACTCGGAATTCTCTCCTTGGAGCTTTTTCACCAAGGCTTGCAACTTGTCAACTTCTTCCACAGTAGCAGTGCTTCTTGCTTTCTCATTCTCCGGATACAAAATGGGTGCCTTACCAAAAGGCAAGAGAAAATCTTCAACTCTTTTCTTCACCCACTCTTCATATGCTGGATAAACCCGGTTGTTAGGCTTGCCTAGAGTAACTTTCCCCTTTTTCAGTATGCTACCCCAGCTTTCAGAAGCTTTCTGTGCTGCTTCCCAACCATCTGATGTATGAAAATAGAGGGACTCCTCCACATCTCTCTTAATAGGCGGACCTGTCAGGGCATACCCAAATTGTCGGATGGCCAAAGAAGGATTGTAGTTAATCCCACCCATTCTTCCTATCAGTGGAACGTTAGGGAACTTACCACAGCTGTGGATAATATTCTTGCCAATCAGCCCATGATCTACCCATACGATGTCCTTGGCCACCAATCCCATTAAACGCTGTTTCCACTCTAGAGAATCTTTGGAATCCACAAAAGCCCCTGATTGTGGTAAACGGCCTGCAAACCACTTATAGAACAAGGGTGCACAACAACGAATTATCCCTCCTCTTTTCTTTTCGTTTCGGTTGTACAACGAGTAGTGAAGATCTCCCAGTAGCGTTGGCACCGGGTTCTTCATCAGGAATATTCGTATAGCGTCCGTATCAATGAAATCCGGCTCGTTGGGAAACAACACTATGCCGTATATACAAAGGGCTAGCAAAGCATTAAAAATAAGCCAATTCTCGCCTTTAGCTGCTTCCTGGGCCTTCTTAATCAGATATTCCAGCTTGTAACCACGAATCTTTCCTTTGTTGGAGACATTGTCGCCTAACTCTGATTTGCTCAAATAAAGAGCACCACCCACCTTTCCAAAGTCAAGATCCCCCACTGATCCAAAGAAAGGTGGCTCCTCCTTGATAGCAATCCCCAACATGTTGGAATACTCCTCCAGGGTAGGAACCAACACATAGTCTGGCAATACAAAACACCTCAGAGGCGGATCATAGAACTGCATCAACGTATGGAGACCTCTGGCTTCATAATCACTGACATTACGGACCATAGATAAAATCCACCCATATTTCTCTTCAAAAGCTTCTCGTACTGCAGGACTCGCCATTCCCTTCAGCATAACAATAGGGCCCAAAGTAGGCGTAAGGAACTTATAGCTGATGATATTCTTCCTCTCTTTAGTGTTCATCTTTGCAGGGACCTGATGACTGGAATCAAGGGTAATATATGCACCTGGAAATGAATAAACATGTATGTTAGGATATGATAATGCAATGCAAAGGGCAATGTGATCAGGTAATCAGGTGTCTGTGCTGAACTGTGAACGGTGTCAGTGTAGCTCTGAGACTAATATAGAACCATATATAAGAACCATCTGAATACAATAGGATGAAACTTCCTTTTTGTGCAATGATGATAGAAAACCGGGTATGTAGGAGGTCATGGTTACCTGCAAACCTGTAAACAACCCGCCCTTCTCACATGTGGGTACTAGGATGTTCAGTATCCCGGGCTCTCAGGTCGAGAAATGATGATACGTTCACCATGTCTGGTTTGGCATCATCATCAATCGAGGAGGCCTCAACTGATTCTCCAAAACGAAAGGTCCTCAGCTTCTGGCACTGAGGTCGAGAAGCAATAGTACATTCATCCCTCAGGGTACAGTACTATCGCCAATCGAGGAGTGCCTCCGCTGATTCTCTTTCAAAAAGGGATGTCCTATAGCAAGTTCCCAGCATTGGGTCCTCGGATCGAGAATGTGCAATGGGTTTGCCACGGAATGTGGTCTGCCACTGTCACATCTCGGGAGGAGTGCCGCAACTGAGTCCTCGGGAATGGTCACCAGAGTCGACAGTTCCTCAAGAGAATAACCACTGGCCTGCATAACATGCAGTAGCAGAAAGCTCCTGATAGAACCTCGTCTGGTTGTGGGTCTCATGAACAACAATACGTGGTCACCACCACGCAAGCGTCATGACTATCCACTCTAATACCTATGTGTGTACTCAAGCCTTGGTAGTGGGCTTATCTCTCAGAACACCCATCCCGCCAAACAAAAAACAACACAGTCCAGTATAGCATAATATATCATGTGAAATGAAAATGCTAAAATGCGGTAAATACAGTAATGTACAGTAAAGCAGTAAATAACCATACAATAAAACAGTAAATACAGCACAACAGTAAACACCCAATGAAAGAAAAACAAACAAGCGCTAGGATTGACTCGCTAAGGAAACCAGAGATTCTGGGTTCTTCCCCAGCAGAGTCGCCAGCTGTCGCTCCCGGGATTTTCATCCAAGTACAAACGCGAAAGTGGCACCGAAACAGAGTCGCCAGCAATGTGTATTTATCCCATGAGAGGGAAAGGAAACACTGCATAAACCTGAAGGAAAGGAAAGAGCATGGTCTCGCGACCAAGAGAACTGGGTTCGGGAGTCGGTTACGCGAGAGGAAGGTATTAGCACCCCCTCGCGTCCATCGTACCCGATGGGATCCACGCTTGCTGCTTCAATCAAAGGGTGTAAGAAAAGAATGTTGGAAATGGAACTGGAAAAGGAATTGAAAGAAAGAGAGAAAGGAAGGAGAACAAATGTAGGGAAAATAAAAGAAGTGCTCGAATGGGCCCTACCCCACTGCCTACGTATCTCATCGGGAGCATGAGAATCAGAGCGACGTAGTTCCCCTCACTAGGGATGGATTGTTTGTGTTTTTTAGAGAACGGCTTACGTTCTAGCTCAGGTGTTGCAGGCTCGCTGGTCCGAGTGCGTTACCATCTTGCAAGAGAACGAGTAGAAGCGCGTTCGTACGCTAAGAGTGAATGAGGTGAGAAAAGAATTCCCGAAGGAAAGACATTACTGTTGGTTTTTGTCTTTTAAGAGTTTTTTCATTTGTTTGCATATGATAGTGTATCTAAATCTTAGTCATTGGGGTGTGTACATTCTCACACTCCAAGATGGAATGAGGAAGAAAGTATACTAAGCATGAAGAAGACCCCCACCCTTATTTCCAATTATTAAGGTTCAAACACACTAGCATACTTGCGTTTATTAAGTGTTTTTGTTGATTATGAAATGAAGAAGTGTTTTTCTTTATTTGTATTTTCAACAAGTATTGCATTTAAGTCCCTCATACAAGATCAAATATGTAACACATTGACCTAAGATGGGCCATATGCTACACATTCTAAGATTATAAGAGAAGACCCCTTATAATCTTCTCTTTATATGAAAGGCCTAAATGCAATAAGTGCCTACCTTTATTAGATATTTTGAATTTTCTTTGAGATGAGAAGAAGAAAGACTCAAGAGAGGAGAAAGGTAAAAATCTATGTGAACTAAGACTCAATCCTAACTGAAGATTAAAGGGAGTGATCCTAAAGGTTTGTGAGGTTTCAACCTAAAGTCTAAAGAAAGAAAGAATTAAACAATTCACTTCTAAAGTAGAAGATGAATTGTAATTCAAAAAGGGAAAGTAACGAGTTATTAAAAGAAAGCACATAAGTGCTTAACAAAACACAAAATGGAATTGTAAAAGAGAAAGGATAGAAGTTGAATGTGGATTCCTTATCCACACTCAATTGAAACTTACCAAAGCCCCTACATGGTTAGTAAACAAGTATAAGAAGTATAAGAAGTAAAAGAACATGTAATGCATCATAAAACTCAAAAGAATTAAATGAGAAACCAAATCCTAGAGCCACAACCAGAATGTACATCATATGAGAACAAATGGTCATTATCAAGTGCAAGTGAATAATCAATAATCATCACCCATTAGCATTTAAACATGTTACAAGAAGAAGGGGTAGATGAAAGATGGAAAGAAATGAAGAGGACATGCATAAATGGAACATGTAAATCAACAACCAGAATTGAAACTAAATGGAAAATGGTTTATAAACATCTCAAAAGTATTTATGAATCAACTTCAAGACATTCAAGAAGTAATATAAGAAGAAGTGAGGTGAAAATTCAAAAAGAAGGTGCATACAATACATGTTAGGATGCACAAAGTTCAAGTTAAAATGAACATGTGAAGATGACCTATAATGTGCAACAATGACCTATAATATCACTTGAATGACTCATACAAATATGCAAATGCTCATACAAATATGCACAAAAGAATTCATGCAAACATGCACTAAAGTTAAAATGACATGACATGGATTATACTTCCAATGTAATGCATCAAACAAAGACCAAATGGATTCATGAAAATTATGCCAGCATATTATTGGAATGCCTAGGTCAGAAATGCATCATACATCAAGATAGCATGTAAAAACTCAGAGCAAAATGACTTCAAACAAAGCAATTAGGTCAAATTGAAACATCATGCAAAGTGGTGCAAATATAGGCATCAAAACATGTAATAAAGTGACCTAAAAAATCAAACAAAAATCATCTAACATGCTTCAATGTATTAGTGAATCAATGCAAAAAAGATCATGTCAAAACAGTTTGTAATGAGCAAGAACAAAATTAAACAAATTCATGTATCATGCTTAGAATGCATCTAAATGGAAATTCAAAGAAAATTATGGACCAGGGGTAAAATGGTCAAAAAATCGAGAAATAAAATCATCAAAAATTTCCTAAATGTTTTAATGATACTCATGAATTTTTGTGGAATTTTATGATGCTATTTGATATTTTTAAAAATTAAAAAGTAAACGTGTATAAAAAATAGAAAAAATAAAATGAAATGCAAAGGGAAGGTGAGGTGTGAACATAGCAATTATGCAGTTCCAATCATTTGGGCCTTAAAACAGGGAGGTGCGAATAGCATTCTGGCTAAGTCCAATAAGAGCGCAGTACACAATATTATCATGGAATTCAGTCAACAAAAGTCAAATCATACCAGCCATAGGATCAAATCCCAGTCAAAGCAAAAGTCAAGGTAATCAAAATCAACGCATGTACACGAATGACCATACTCCTTACCATGTGCCACACCACATAATGCTTAAAAGAAATCAGAAATAAAACACGTGCGGTGCACGCCTATTTTTATGTGTTGGCAGCATGGTGGCCATTAGATCACACTCATCCAACGTACCACACTTAAACTGAGCATAAAACCCTAAACTGAAGTCCACCGGCCGGAGAGGGACCTCCGGTCACCTTCTCCGGTCACTCACCACCGTCTGCAACCTTGATTTCTCCAGAAATCCATAAAACGTATACCAATAGAAAGAGGAACTAAGGTAGAACACGAATTCAAGAACAAAATGCACAAACAATTCATGATATGAGAGAATCCAACAGAAACAGATTTGCCCTAACATTTGGTCTATGCCTCTAAAGGCCTATCAACTAGCCAGGCAAGTTCTTGAGCTTATAAGAAGCTGCAAGAACCTGAAAACAAACTCACATCAAGTCTATAATGGATGAAACTCGTACCGGAATATTGGAGATTTGGAAGTACTCTTCAGAAAACCAGAGATCTCAGCTTCTTCTTCAACCTTGGAGCTTCACAAACTTAGCAAAATGAATGCTATATAACCAGTGGTCTTGAGAGCAGAGAGATTCAATGTTGAACAATGCTTGCAAAACCTTGAGGACTGTGTAGAAAAACTTCAATCCAATGCCATTGATGATGATGAAGATGAAGTAGATGAAGGGAAGATGGTGAAGCTCGTGTGAAATCAGAGGGAAAGTAGAGAGAATGTGAGGGAGAGTTTGAAGTGTTTTGAAGTGAAAAATGAGAAAAATGAAGCTGAAAAATGAATTGTGAAGCGTGATTTTGTTTTATAGTATGAATTAACCATGGTTAACTGGGTGAATTAACTGAGTTGAAGTGGTTTAAGTGAGTCATCCCTAACTAACTGAGTCAAGTTAGTTAGGGAGAGCCATGATATGGTGTGGCTGGTTCATAACAAACTATGGTGGAGGTGAAATGAATTGAATGGAAAGGCTGTTGTATCACAAAACTTGTTCAGCAAGCTTGTTATTTCTACTTTCATGCATAATGAGGCACGTGCTATGGTGTGTATGAAATGTGTTTGGTTTAAAAAGGCAATGGATAGCTGGTATGAATAATGCACGTGCAATCTTGTAACCACAACATCAACAACATTGGTTCTGTTTCTGATTTTTTATGACAGCTGAGAACAATGGAGATATGGTGATTTGATGATGTTTTCCTCTCTACTCAATGATTGGTTTGGTGAGTTTTTGGATTCATTTGAAAGAGGGGATGTAAGAGGACATGCTTGGTATGAAAAATGAATTGAAATAAGGCTTGGAAGAGGTTGAAAAATGACTTGGAATACACAAGTTTGGGAACTGGTTATGGGGCGTGGCAAGCAAGTCATGGCATGGCGACTTGGCACACAAAATTTCAGCACAATCAACATGACTTTGAACCAATATATCTCCACTATAACTTGATCAAATGGAATTTTGTCCAACATGAGTATTGAAGATGACACTACAAGGAACAACTTTGATGTTGAAAAGTTTTTCATTTGAGGCCTTTAACCATGAGAAAAATGAGTGGACATTTGGCCCACCACATGTTTGTTAAAATGACTGCGCGCATGACCTGAAAATCTTGGTCATGACCTAGTTTTGGCCTACTTTCTTCCAACTTTGATCCATCATATCTCCCTCAATATTTATCCAATGGAGATGTTCTACACATGGATTTGAAGCTTAAAGCAAGACCTTTTGTTGTGGCCTGGTGGAATTTTCATTTGATGCTTCAATTTCAAATGGCCTTGGTTCCAACTCTGATGCAAAATGGCCAAAACTTACTATTTTTAGTAACCCTACTTCACCCAAAAATGGCAACTTTCCACATCTTGATTTTTTCATGATTCCTTTGGAGTTTCTTGATCAAATTTTGCACATTGGACACATATAACATGAATTTCATGAATTTGGCCTCAAAAAGTCAAGAGTTGACTTTTTCCTCTGATTATTTGACTTGCCCCAATTTCTCTGATTCTTGATCTTTCTTCCAATTGAAACACCTCCAAAACCAATTGAGATGCAATTTTCCACATACATACACTTAAGGACATATGGAATACCATGACATCAAGTTTTGTTCAAAAAATCAAAGATTCCCTGATTTAATGGGAAACCCTAGTTTTGGTGCCCACCTCCTAGGAGAAAAATGTGCAGTCTTCAATTTCAAATTCCTCAGAGTATGTTGTGTACCTTCTTAAAGGATGATGATATATGCCTTTTGAGGATGATTTTGGATCAATGAGCTATCTCTTTTGAGGGTTTTCCTTCAGTTTTTGAACCTCTTGCATAGTGAAAGATGTAATGCTTCAATCTCCCATTGTATCTCTTATCCTTGAGGTTGTGGATGATCAATTGAGATGGTATGAGACATGAAAGACCTCTTGGCTTGCCTTGAGGGCACTTGATTGACCTTTTGTGCTTTGAATGATTCCTTGATTGTCCACCTTCCACCTGATCACATGCCCTGATGGTAAGAAGGATGCCATGCTTCATTTTTCTATGTTAAATGCAATGTAATGTTAATGAGATGGATATGATATGATAAATGATAATGCCATGCTATGATGCCAAAAGGGGAGAGCAAATTTTGGGGTATTACACCAGGGGACAGAACCAGATTGGACCAGCACCGAAAGCAGCCAAATGGAAAGGGATAAAGATCGTCCAACCGAAGATGACCAACCGGACAAGAAGCCTGCACTTCCCGTGCACATCCTCGACCTTGACAGCCGAATTTCAGAAGATTGCAAGGAAGATAATGGTGAGGTTGCGCCAACAGGGACGACCAGCTCCCCCACTTCAACTCTCATGTGGCCAGTTCCAAACGGGGAATTCGAAGTCCTCACCTTCAGCAATAACCCCAACAAAGAGGTGAAGATAGGCGTAGGATTGCCCGACGAGGTCAAGCTACAACTGAAGAAATGCCTGGACGACAATGCTGACCTGTTTGTCTGGAGCACAGCAGACATGCCCAGGTTAGACCACGAGACCGCGTGCCACCATTTGACCATTGATCCAGCTGCCTGTGTCGTCGCACAACGGAGAAGAAAACAATCCGACGAGAAGGCACAGGCTGCCGAAAAACTTGTACAAGACCTCTTAGAGGAAAAATTCATATCGGAGACCAGGTATACAACCTGGCTGTCCAACATTGTACTTGTGAAAAAACATAGTGGAAAATGGCGCATGTGCATTGACTACACCGATCTCAACCGGGCGCGTCCGAAAGATACCTACCCTTTACCGAGCATAGATAAACTCGTGGATAACTCTGCAGGTTTCAAACTCTTGTCCTTCATGGACGCCTATTCGGGATATAATCAAATCCCTATGGCCGAAGAGGACAAGAGGTATACCACATTTATGACCTCCTCGGGGAACTATTACTATAACGTAATGCCCTTCGGTCTAAAAAACGTATGGGCCACGTACCAGCGCATGATGAACAAAGTCTTCTGATCAGAGATCATGGACATGCTCGAGGTATACATGGACGACATGATCGTGAAGTCCTAAGAGGAATCCGATCATACGGCTCACCTGCAAAAGGTCTTCGACCAAGCCAGGAAATGTAAAATGTGCTTTAACCCAGAAAAATACACCTTTGGCGTACGAGCAGGGAAGTTCCTCAGGTTCTATCTCACTGAAAGGGGAATAGAAGCAAACCTAGATAAGTGTCGAGCATTCGCAGAGTTCCCCATGCCCAGGTCTAAGAAGTTCATCTAATCCCTAAACGGGATGCTCGCCTCCCTTTCTCGATTCATGGCCAGATCCGCTCAGCACGCCTTGCCCTTCTTAAAACTCCTCAGGAAAGAGACCAGTTTCGAATGGACAGAAAAATGCGAGCAAGCCCCGGCCCACCTTAAGCGGGATCTGTCTGAGCCACCTGTGCTTTCCCGACCAGAATGCGGGGAAACCCTATACTTGTACCTCTCTGTCGCCAGCGAAGCTATTAGTGCTGCCCTCGTCCGAGAAACAACGGACGGACAGAAACCAATCTATTTCACCAGCAAGGCCTTACAAGGGCCAGAGGTCAAGTACGCGCAGATAGAGAAAGTCTCCCTTGCTCTCATCACCACCGCGAGGAGGCTTAGACACTACTTCCTGGCCCACACTGCAGTTGTCCGTACAGACCAGCCCATTAGACAGTTGCTATGCCGACCAGATATGGCGGGCAGGATGCTTAAATAGTCCCTAGAGTTATTAGAATTCGACATTCAATACGAGGGTAGGAAGGCCCTCAAAGCACAGGTTTTGGCCGACTTCGTGGCAGAAATGACGCTACTACCGTCCCCGTCATAAAGAGCACATAAATGGACCGTTTACGTTGATGGGGCATCCAGCCCCTCAAGGAGCAAAGCAGGTATCATCCTCGAAAATGAGGAAGGAATACTAGTCGAAGTATCGCTGGTCCTGTCCTTCCTTACATCCAACAACCAAGCCAAATACGAAGCCTTCCTCGCGGGACTACGCCTGGCCAGGGACGTGTGGCCAAGGAAGTAAAAATTTACACTGACTCCCAGCTCGTAGCGTCGCAAGTACGGGGAGAATTTCAAGCAAAGAACGACGAGCTAGTCGAATACCTGGCGCTAGTAAAGGAAAGAATCGCAAAATTCGATGCATGGGAAGTCCAGCACATCCCCCGCGAACGAAACACACGAGCAGACATCCTGTCCAAACTAGCCAGCACTAGAAGGAAAGGCGAAAATAAGTCCGTCGTACAAGAAATACTAGCCCGACCTAGTATTGAGAAACCATTCGAGCTGCTCGACGTCAACATCATCAGGGGCACCCATTGCTACATGACTCCCGTATACAACTACCTCACCAAAGGGGAGTTGCCCGAGGACAGTAAAGAAGCTAGCATAACTAAACGACGAGCCTGTTCGTATGTACTGGTTGAGGACAAACTCTACCGAAGAGGATTTTCCATCCCCCTCTTGAAATGCGTCGAAGAGAGTAAGGTCCCCGAGATTCTACAAGAAATCCATGAGGGCATCAACGCGCAACACTTGGGGGGAAGATCCCTGGCACGAAAAGCCTTGCGAGCAGGATATTACTGGCCAACCATGCAGCACGATGCCAAGGAGCACGTCCAGAAGTGCGACCGGTGTTAACGTCACGGGGACATGCACTTGGCACCCCCCAATGAATTGAAGACTCTATCCTCGCCATGGCCCTTTGCCTGGTGGGGAATGGACATACTCGGTCCATTTACAATGGAGTCTTATCGAAACAAATTTCTAATCGTGTCCGTAGACTACTTTACGAAGTGGATCGAAGCCGAAGCCCTCGCCAAGATCACAGCCTTCAACATACTTCGTTTCTACAAAAGAAATGTCCTCGCATGGTTTGGGGTGCCCCAGGCGCTCGTAACCGACAACGGAACTCAGTCACGGATAGAAAATTCCAAGACTTCGTCGCCAAATTAGGCAAGAAGCAGCACTTTACTTCCGTCGAGCATCCCCAGACCAACGGGCAGGCAGAGGCTGCGAACAGGGTGATCCTTCGTGGTCTAAATCGAAGGATGGGCGAGTCCAAGAAGAGATGGGTCGAGGAGCTACATAGTGTGCTCTGGGCCTACAGAACAACACCGCAGTCCACCACCAGGGAAACCCCTTTCCGACTAGCCTATGAAACTGAGGCGGTGATACCGGTAGAAATTAGAGAACCTTCCAGAAGAACGGAAGCTCCCCTCGACGAGGATATAAATGACGAAGCCTTAAGAGAAGAGCTCGATCTAGTCGAAGAAATACGATCAAGAGCAGCTCTCCGCGAGGCCTCACTGAAACAATGAATAACCTTGCGCCACGACGCTAAGGTGATAAATTGTGACTTCCCCGTTGGCAGTCTGGTCCTGCGCAGAAACTAGAAAGATTCACGCGAAGGGAAGCTGGCCGGAAACTGGGAAGGACCCTACAGGGTCAAGTCCAAAACGGGCACCGGAGCCTACTACTTAGAAACTCTGGACGAAGAACCATTTGCTCGACCATGGAATACTGAAAAGCTCAAACAATACTACAGTTAAGCCCGACCACGAGGTCGGACTAACTGCAGACGAGATCTCCCCGAACGGAGAGACGACGTGGCTACCGGATCGTGCCCTGGTGAAGCACAACCATTCTACAACGCCGGCCAGCCTCTGCTCATGGGACGAGCAAATCCTGCGCCCAACGGGGATACCTCAATCGAGCTCCGCCGTTGCCACACCAATCAGGCAGGACACCCAGCTCGCGATGGGAACAATCCAAGCCTATGAGTTTAGTACCACAACCGAGGTCCTAGTCTCATCGCTGGCAAAAAAACCTTGACCTCCTCGACGAGCTTCCCAGCGTGTCGAGCACAAAAACAAGTCTAGCAAACAAACAAGTCTACATGAATAAATGCGATAAGAATCCATAACAAAAGATTAATGACATCGGTTACAAGGCCGGAATAAGTTAAGTGTACATTAGAGGGGCTATGCCTGATAAACATTACATCAAAAAAGGCACGCAGGCCCACAAAATACATGTACATCCAAAAAATATCCTGGTCAAACTAGACGACCTCGCTGACATCCTCCGGGGGGACCACCTCGCCATTGACGACCACATTGAGTAGACCAATTCCCTCAGTCACCAGCTGGACGTCAAGATTGAGGGCCTTCACCTGCTCCAAAGTAGCATTAAATCCAAACTCGACTGTCCCCAGGTTGTCCTCCCCGAGGACACGAATCCTCTCGATCGGGTCCCTCCTCGTCCTCAAGGCCCTCTCATCTTCAGTCTCATCTTCACCCGCTGCCGACGACCCCTCCAGCTCCGTAATCCTCGCCTTCAGGCGGGAATTCTCATCATTGACATTTTTCACCTCCTCCTTCATTTGGGTCACCTCCTTTTGAAGCAATATCTTGGCCTCCTGGTGACCCTGCAGCTTCTTCAGCTCATTGTATATCCCCATGTTCTCGCACTCCAAGTCATTGATCCTAGTCTTGGCTTCTTTAAGGTCGGAGCGATGAGCCACCTCTGCATCTCCAAGGGCCAGTGCCGCTTCTAATATTCTGATCATTTTGGCTGTGTCCTGGCAAAGGAGCTTCCTCCGCGCCTGTGAATCGGCGGACAGAATCGTCGAGACATCTAGATCTAGGACGACGGCAGAGCTCCCCTCGTCAAACATCTGCCCCTGTTGATAGCATGCGGCCAGTATGAATTTCCCTCCAAGAGAGCCACCCGAGCAGCCCGCAGTAGAGGCCTCAATATCATCCTGTTTCCTCTTGTGGGATGAGTCAGGAGTTGGCAGTACAGAGGTCATCCCCGGGGTAGACCAGCGCCGGACACAAACTTCTCTATCATCGCTTGCTGCTTGGCCGCTCCGGCATTGGGCACCGAAGGCACTTTCTTCTGGACCTTGGCTGCCTGCGATCTCATTAAGCGCTCCCTCATGTCAGCCATTTTCTCTGCGAACACAAAAGAGACAAAAGTTAGCGGACAGAAAAAGCTAAACAAATGCGGACACAAGAGCAAGTTATACCAAGAAGCTGGAAGGCCACGTCATCATTTTCACACTCGAGGAGGGCCTTAGTGTTAATGTAACGGCCTGCTCTGGCGGGCACCTCATCGTCCCTGATCAGTTCCTTACCATCTCTGTCCACCACGAAGGCCGGTGTAAAGCTCTCCACATAGGCATGGAGCACACGATAGGACTCCTTGTCAGCCTCACAGAGGTGACCGTGCTTTACCAGGAACTGGTCGGTCCTGTATCTGAAGTGGGCGAACACCCATTCCAAATGAAACTTAGACACGGGCTTTTCAACCTGCCGACCATCGACGTTCACCATTTCAAGCGTCGAGATGGATCTCTTGGCCGCCTCAGAAACAGGCTTCACGACAAGGAATCTATCCTTAAAATGACGAACAGACTCAGAGTACGGCCAGAAGAGCCTGCTCTGCTGCTTAAATGACACCCATCTTTACTTCGTGCCCGTAGTACTTCGCTGGAGCTGGAAGATGCAGAAGAAAAGGTCCACCGTCACCCCGACACGGAGAAAGCGACACACCAGCTCGAAGGCACGTATGAAGGCCAACACGTTCGGATGAAGTTGGGCTGGGCACAATTCTAAGTGACAAAAAAGGGCTTGCTGGAAGTCGGTGAAAGGCAACCTAAACCTAGCCTCCACAAAGGCAAACTCATTGTTGAAACAGTCTTAGGGGGTGTTTTTATCGTCTCCACAGGGATTGTGGGATATTAGATGCTTGTCGTTCAATAGTCACAATGTTTTATGTTAAAGAATTTCAAATGGTTCTTGATGTTGGTTAACATTAATTGGTAGCAAAGAGTAAATTTGTGGCAAAGAGTTTGTAATGTTTTAGAAAAACATGTCAAGGTTAGGTCATAATTTGCAAAATCTATGTCTAGAGTAATACAAACCACACATACATCATTTAGAACAAATATCTTCATCTATATTGATCATAAACCTTGTTCATATACAAAAGATCAAAAGAAATACATATGATCAAGATCAACTACATTTAACCTTGACACAAGAGTGTTTAGCTACTCATTATCATAGTAGCTTGGGTGATAAGTTTCAAGAGGAGATGAATGAACATCCACGTCGAATAATCGAGAATGGATGTGACTTCAGCTTCTCTAGGTGAAAATTTCCTCTTGGATGATCAAAATACACAAAACTATGTTTTTGTGTGAAAATAGAAAAAAGTCCCCTTTCAAGAAAAGTGAAAATCTATTTATACAACACTAAAATTCAGCAGCCTTCGCCTAGCGAAGGAATCATTCGCCTAGCAAAGGGATCAAAAAATGGCACTTTAAGTGCCTCAAAACTTAAACCGTCCACAAAAGTTATCGCGGGTTCGCTAGGCGAAAAAAATCATTCGTGAAGCGAGCATTCACCAAAACCTTCGCCCCAGCGAATTTTGGGTCCTTTCGTCCCTGCCTAAAAAAAAAGGTCCTTCGCCAGAACCTTCGCCTAGCGAATAAAACAGCGAACATTCGCTGGCTCCCTCGCCACAACGAATTTTACTCCCTTTTTCCACTGCCTCTCTTCACTAGAAGCTTCGCCACCATTCGCTAGGCGAACGTTCGCTGGTGAATTCGCCAGGATTTGCCTAGCGAACCCTGTTGTTGCTTTCTTGATTCTATGGAAGCTTGCATCCACTCCTTGTGTCTTACTTTCTTGATCATTTCATGCCTACTTCTGCACACTAGCACACAAATTACAAGCACCACAAGTATATTCCAATGTTTGAAGAACTACAACACATCACCACTAAAATCAACAAGTTAGACATAGAAAGTAATGAAAACTGCCACGTATCGAATGCAAATATGTAGTATGTTTGACATCTAACAAACTCTCCCCAACTAACTCTTAGTTTGTCCTCAAGCAAAGTATGCCTCTCAAGAGGATTTGCTCGAGTATAAAACTCAACCAAGACAAGATAAGCGGCTCAAATATACAACAATTACAACAAGGCAACAATTACACAATTCTAGAATTGACAATGTAAAAGAACTTGACTCTTAAATAACTTTCAAACAATGTTTCAATAGACAACTAAATAATCATGCTCATGCCATTCTAACACTCCTCTTCAAAAAAGGATTGAAGGAAAATGCGCATACAAGCACGGAACAATTTCACTCAAATGACAAATGATGCAAATACTAAGCTATTCATACAATATCTAAATGATCACAAAAGAAATCATGGAAGCACAAGATCACTAAGGGCTTCAAGGTTGTAGCTTGGCCGGGTTAACAAAAAAAAAACATTTTTAATGGCCACTAAATCGAAATTACCGATGCAAAAGAACATTCACTCTACAAAGTATTCACAACACCTCAACTTCATTCACCAATTTTTTTCTTTATCACACCTTCTCAAACTTCCCTGCACAATTATTGGATCTATTTTTCTCATTCAAGCAAGCATTCTTTTTCTCTTTTGTACACACATATTCACATACTCTTTTCTTTTCATGCGTGCTTAAAGGTTTTCACAAGTTTGAGCAAATCACCAATCCTCCTTTTCATTCTCCCCAACTTATTTTTGACTCAACCTTACGTGAATGTTCCTTGCTTTTTAAGGCAACGGAGTCAACTAAAACAAAAGTTCCAAGGTTCAAGAAGAAAAATTTTTAGAAGCTCTCAAAAATTCAATGATGACCTTGATTTTTAAAATATGTACAACACAAAGTTCATCACTGAAAGAGATCTAACAAATTTAGGCACAAAGGGGCTAACAAATTCTCGCTACTCACGAGTAAATTACTGTTTAGAAATGGTTGTGCTCAAAATCAACAAGTGCCTTGATCATTTCTAATACTTCCACAAAATCACACAAATCACAAGATGAAGCATGAATTAAAAGTATAAAACAAAATCTATCATCAATCCAAAGCATATAGTATAACCTGGAGGTTATTCACTTTTGTGATTTTTGGACCTAAATGACATAAGCAATCAATAAATTTGTAACAAGAAACACAATTTTCATTTGTACAAAGACACAAATTCTAACACATTCTAAATTCTAGAACTAGGTAACTATGTACCTTGCCGACAATATCATGCTTAAATTACTATCATCGCTATCCAACTTGGAAGAATCTTCTTTTAAGATCAAGAATCACCAACCTAAACTTCCCCAAGTTCCATCAACAAAAGAAGGAAACATTAAATATTCACAAGCATACCAACATAAAACAATAAAAAACATATTAACATTCAAAGAGTTGAACATTCGTAAACTAAAGAATTCAACTCTTAACACATAAGCATACCAACCATTTAAGTGTTGAGCATTCGTAAACTGAAGAACTCAACACTTAATACAATAATTAAAACCAAAATATTAGTAAACTAAAAACAGAATTTTTTTACTAAAAACATCAAATACTACTACTAATAATAATAGCAATGTACTGGTGTGAACACACCTATAGAGTCAAAAGTACCACCAAAGGGTACATAAACAGCATACAACCAAAAATAATCCAACACCGTGGATAAAGTACATCACTACTAAACTGAAATAAAACATAATACATAAAACATGATAAAACTTCCCTTTGTAGCACAAAGGAAGTACAAAAGTCTGAACTCAACAAAATTAGCCTTTATCAGACACCTCAATCTCCTCCTCCTCAGAACCGCCAGCAGAACCAGTCGCCTCATCATCATCATCACCAACACCATCCTCACCAACCTCCTCATCCTCAGCAGCATCATCTTCACCCCCTCCGAAAACTGGCCTGCCCTCAGGCCAACCAACATGTGCTAGGAACTGCTCCCTAGACATCATCGAGTGCTCAGTGGCAGGGTCGCGAATCTGCAACTGGAGTACCTATATAGAATCATGAAAGTCAGTCATGGCGCGCTGTGAAGCCGCCATCCAATCCCAGTTGTATAGACAAATTTCCTGCTGAAAAGGATAAAAGGCCAGTGATGTCGATCCAGAAACTCCACCATCCCCTGCGCTAACATCAGTACCAGCACCAGAAGATTCTCCAATTGCCCCTCTGGGCCTACAAAACTTATCCACATATCGATCACCTATAGACGATGGAATCGTGACCTGCCTGCGTGCGGGTATATCAACTCCAGCATGAGCACACAACGACATTATGGGACACGTAAAAGCAAGCGGGGCATTCTTGCGAGCCGCAGTACCTCCAAGACCACTTAGAACAATGGCCTTGATCTGATCTGCAATAATGCGGGCCACGTCAATCTCTACATTCGTCTGAATGTTATGGATAAGATAGGCCAAAGGTATAGGGATGGTGCTATGATGTGACCTTGGCGCAATGTTGGTAAGCACAAAAAGCTAGATGAGTTGGACCAACGGTTGCATATCCACCCTTCGGTATCTAATCGCAACCCCGGATGAGTTACGCTTTACATCTTTCCCCTGAAGGAGTAAATCACGGGTCATCTGCGGAATGTCACGATGAAGATGAAAATCTCGATGATAAGCATCCAACTAACTACCGGCCAACGACAACGGATCGCCTAGAACCGTGTTAATAGTCCTCCTATCGAATCTTACAGCAGTCCCCCTCACAAGAGAGGTCCAGCTAAAACGCTCCCCATCATCGGGAAGTGCATTTGCGTAAAACTCCCGGACAATCTCTGCATTATAACCATCCAAAGGTGTCATTAAGCGACCCCACTTCTTTTCCAAAAAAAGTGCATCCACCGTTCGGTAACTTCCACGGTCGCTTAGAATGAACCTCTTCTCTGCCAAAATATGTTTCCTTTCCAAAGTCTCGTAACGGGCCGCCTGTTTGGCTCCTCTGAATCTAGTGTCATCAAACTGAACTGGTACTTGCCTCGAAGTTGAGGCTTTCCTTTTCTTTGTCGGGTTGGTTTCCATTTTAGGTGCCATCTGCACAAAACAACCAATAAAACACAACAACAGCAAACCAACACATTAGTGAACCAAGACAACATAGCAAGAGACTCAAACTTCATAAAAAAATAATTAAATTTTCTTTTGTTCGCTCCAGGTGTTGCTAGGCAAAGGCTGGCGAACATTCGCCCCAGGTTCGCGAAGCGAATGCTGGCGAATGCTCGCGCAGGCTCGCGAAGCAAACACAACAGTGAACCCACAAAAATGCAGAAAAACAATATCAAACAACCAGTCCAACAGCAAACTCACTTTTAAAACATCACCATATTCATAATGCTTCTGTAATTTACAACATGCAGCACAAAAACAATATGAACAGAGGTACATGAATTTTGAAAACCTAAGTGATTTACATCCAAAATCCAAATCATTCTCTAAACTACTGTCAAACAGAAATAAACATGGAAAGGGGTGAACAAACCTGAACTTTTCAAGTGAAAAAGGGTGAACTAGGTGAAATGAGTGATAGCAGAGACAATTTGTGCAACGAGTTCTAGAGAGGAGAGGAAGTTTGAAAAAAAATGTTGGAGAGGCAAAGAGTGACCAAGGAAACTAGGGTTTCCCCCTCAATTTTCTCAGAAACGAGTTGGGTCATGGGCCCAATTGGTTGGCCCACCCAAAAATTACCACCCATTTTTAGCTGATGTGGCAAATCAGCATGACCTGTCTCGCTAGGTTCGCTAAGCGAAGGAGCCAGCGAATGCTCGCCCCAGGCTCGCTAGGCGAACGCCAGCGAACATGACAGAACTTTTCAAAATTTTCTGCATTTGCCCACATCTCTCAACACTCCAAAACTTCAACCAATACCAAAAAATAGCAACAAAGCAGTAAATACTTACAATGTTAGGGTGCCTTCCAACAAGCGCTTGTTTAACGTCGGCTAAGCTCGACGGTCCAATGCAACCTCAAGGATCGCAAAAAGGAACAACGACTGGTTTCCGCTCAAAATCACCGCCCAGATAAACTTTCAACCTTTGACCATTAACAGTCCAATTCTCCTTTGTGTCGTGTCTTCAATCACAATTACCCCATATGACTTGATTTCCCGAATCTGAAACGGACCCGGTCAGTTAGACCTCAATTTACCTGGGAACAATTTCAATCGAGAATTGAAAAGTAAGACTAGCTGTCCTACTTCAAACTGCTTGATCACAATTTTCCTGTCATGGTAAGTTTTAACACGCTCTTTGTACAACTTATTAGAATCATACGTCTGGAGGCGCAACTCATCCAATTCATGCAATTGCATTTTTATTTTGTCACCGCTCAGAGTTGGGTCAAAGTTCAAAAATTTCAAGGCCCAAAACGCCTTATGCTCCAACTCGACCGGGAGATGACAATTCTTACCATAAACCAATTTAAACGGCGTGAGATGGATCGGAGCTTGAAAAGTCGTCTGATAAGCCCACAAAGCATCATCAAGCTTATTAGACCAATCCTTCCTTGAGGATGACACTGTTTTTTCCAAAATTATTTTAATTTCTCGGTTCGATACCTCCGCTTGCCCATTAGCCTGAGGATGATATGGTGTTGCAACCTTGTGCTTAACACCATATTGTTCCAAAGCTTTTTCAAGCTGAGTGTTGCAGAAGTGGGATCCTCCGTCACTTATCAACACTCACGGAGTACCAAATCGAGCAAAAATGTTTCTTTTCAAAAATTGTATTACGGTTTTTCCATCGGCCTTAGCACATGCTATTGCCTCAACCCATTTAGAAACATAATCAACAGCGACCAAAATGTACTCGTTAGAAAATAAAGATGGAAAAGGTCCAACAAAGTCAACTCCCCAACAATCAAATAATTAAATTTCCAACATATTTTGTAAAGTCATTTCATGCCGCTTTGAAATTCCACCATTTCTCTGACATTTGTCACAACTTTGGGCATGCGCATGCGCATCTTTGAATAAAGAAGGCCAATAAAAGCCCGATTGAAGGACTTTCGTTGCCGTTCTTAACCCGTTAAAATGCCCTCCATACGGAGAGTTGTGACAATGCCAAAGTATGTTCGTGGCTTCCTCTATTGACACATATCTTCTCAAGAGGTTGTCGACACCAAGCTTAAATAAATGTGGTTCATCCGAAACAAAAGACTTGGCGTCCGACAAAAATTTCTTTTTTTGATGGTGAGTTAGACCATCCGGTATTAATCCGGCGGCTTTGTGGTTAGCCATGTCGGTGAACCATGGTCTAACTTGCACCATATACAATTTTTCGTCCGGAAATTCCTCTTTGACCTCACATTCCTTTTTGGTCACGTCAACGTTTACAAGGTGGGATAAGTGATCTGCCACCAAATTCTCGGATCCTTTCTTGTCACGAATTTCTATATCAAATTCTTGCAACAAGAGGATCCAACGGATTAGCCTTTGTTTAAAATCGGGCTTGGTGAACTAATACTTAATTGCCGTGTGATCCGTGTAAACGACAACTCGCGATCCAATCAAATAGGAACGAAATTTTTCTAATGCATACACTATCGCAAGAAACTCTTTTTCAGTTGTTGCATAGTTTATTTGAGCTTCATTTAAAACTTTGCTCGCATAATGGATAGCATGAAAAAAATTTGTTTTCCGCTGGCCCAAAATAGCACCCACCGCATAATCACTCGCATCACACATGAGTTTAAAATCCAATTTCCAATTAGGTTCGATGATTATGGGTGAGGTAGTCAAACTTTTTTTTAAAACATTAAAAGAAAACATGCAAGATTCATCAAAGTCAAAGAACTTATCTTTGTTGAGCAAGTTGCTCAATGGCTTTGCCATCTTCGCGAAGTCCTTGATGAACCTCCGATAAAATCCCGCATGTCCAAGAAAACTTCGGATGCCTTTGACATTCGTTGGAGGAGGCAACTTTTCAATCACGTCAACTTTGGCTTGATCAACCTCAAGACCTTAGGAGGAGACTTTGTGGCCCAACACTATTCCCTCCGTAACCATAAAATTGCACTTCTCCCAGTTTAATACCAAATTCGTCTCAACACACCGTTCAAGCACAACCTCCAAATTTCTCAAACAAAGATCAAAAGACGCTCCGAAAACGGAGAAGTCGTCCATGAAAACCTCCATCGTCTTTTTAATAAGATCGAAGAAAATAGCTTGAACACAACGCTGAAACCTTGTCGGTGTGTTGCATAGACCAAACGACATCTTTCAGTTGGCAAAAATTCCGAAAGGACAAGTGAATGCTGTTTTCTCATGGTCATCCGGGTCCACTGTAATTTGGTTATACCCAGAATAACCATCCAAGAAGCAATAAAATTGTTGGCCCGACAATCTTTCTAACATTTGGTCCATAAAAGGATGTGGAAAATGGTATTTTCGTGTCGCAGTGTTTAGCCTCCTATATTCTATTCACATCCTCCACCCCGTCACCGTTTTTGTCGGGATCAGCTCATTTTTTTCATTACGGATCACGGTCATTCCTCCTTTTTTTTGCACAACATGGACCGGACTTACCCAAGGGCTATGGGAAATCGGGTAAATCATACCGGCATCCAAGAGTTTGACAACTTCTTTTCTTACGACTTCTTTCATCATTGGATTCAAACGGCGTTGCGGTTAAGCGACCGGTTTGAAATCCTCTTCCATGAATATGCGATGCATACAATAAGAGGGACTTATGCCTTTGAGATCGAAAAGAGTCCATCCCATTGCTTCTTGATTTTTCATCAAAACTTGAATTAACTGGTTTTCCTCATTGTCAGATAAAATGTTGCTTATAATAACTAGTTTGTTACAACTGGCATCCAGGAAAGCATATTTCAAATTGGGAGGCAACACCTTCAATTCAAGTTGAGATTTTGCATCACTCACCTCTTTTTTAAGCACTTCCTCTTCACATTCCCAAGGTTGCAACTCCTCCAAAGATTCAAGTTCCTTTAGAAACTCTTCAAGTGCTCTTTCCTCTTCTTCGGAGAATACTTCAAAGGAATCATCGAGGGCTCTTTGTAAAGGGGACCCTACATGCACTTGCTTTGTGACATCCATAATAGCTTCTTCAGTTGCATCTATTCTGAAACAGTCACCTTTGTCGTTCTTATGTTTCATGGCCTCAAATAGATTGAAACACACCTCTTCATCTTAAACTCTAACCTTCATAAGACCGTCGTCCCTATCAATTGTCATTCTAGCAGTTTTCATAAACGGTCTCCCAATAATCAATGGAGCATCTTCATCTTCCTCCATTTCAATTACCACGAAGTCAATAGGAAATAAGAATTTGTCCACTTTAATCAATACATCTTCCGCTACACCGTGAGGACGGGTAATGGATTTGTCGGCAAGTTGCAATGTCATTTGAGTGGACCTTAATTCCATGTGTCCTAACCGTTTCATAATCAACAAAGGTATCAAATTGATACTAGAGCAAAAATCAATCAATCTGTTGCCCACATAGATATTTCCTATAGTAATCGACAAGGTGACTCGTCCCGGATCATAGTCTTTCCTCGGGAGAGTACGTTGAATGATAGTGCTACAACTAGCATCCACCATAATGGTCTCTTGATCCGTATACCTCTTCTTTTTTGTGAGAATATCCTTCATAAATTTCGTATATTTTGGCATTTGCTCCAAAGCTTCGGAAAATGGAATGTTTATTTGTAATTGTTTGAAAATATCCATAAACCGAGCGTAGTGCCTCGCACTATCTTTCTTTGTAGGAGCATGAGGATATGGTAAATGTTGGATCGGAATATTATTCAACGGTTCTTTCCCCTTCATAGTTTTTTTCAATTTTTCTTCTCTCTTTCTTTTTTCATCATCCTCACTTTTTTTCTTCTCATTTTCAAATAGATCACCCTCAACATTTTTTTCTACTTCAATCTCATCACTATCTTTTTCTTTTTCAACTACAACCTCCTCCTCCACTACTACTTCACCTACACCCATGTCAATCTCTCTTCCACTTCTTGTTAGAATAGCCTTACAATGCACTTTAGGATTTGGTAGAGTATTCGCCGTAAAGTTTCCTTTTTGCTGGTCGGCCAATTGTTTTGATAATTGTCCGACTTGTGTTTTAAGATTCCTTATGGCCGCATCGGTATTCTTCTGATTTGACATTGACATTTGCATAAATTGCGTGAGAGTGTCTTCCATCTTCGTATTTCCAATGGGAGCTTGCGGAGGTTGAGTGTAATTTTGGTATTGTTGACGGTTTGAAGGTCCAGCTTCTTGTGGTTTCCACGGTTGTTGATAACCTTCGTTACCCCGTTGTTGGTAACCTTGGTTGCCTTGTTGATAAGGAGGTTGGGTTGGTATCCTCGATTTCCTGCATAGTTTACCTCCTCCACAACTGGAGGACAATATCCGGTAAGATGGTCGCCTCTACAAAGTTCACATACCAAGACCTGCACGTTTTTACTCGAGGATTCATGGATTTCTTTAAATTGTTGAGGAAGTTTAGACATTTGTTTCGTCAACAACTCAACTTGTTGGGATAATAACTTGTTTTGGGAAAGTATAGCATCATTGGTTCCCAGTTCCAAAACTCCAAGAGTCTTTTGAGAAGGGCCACGATTATGGCTTCCCTGATGGTCATTTAAAGCCATCTTATCAATAATGGCAGTGGCTTCTTCAGCAGTTTTACTCAGTAAGGATCCACCAGCGGTGGCATCCAACAAAGTTTTATGCACTAGTTAAAATCTATTCCGAAAAATATGAATTTGAGACAATTCATCAAAGTCATGCCCCTTGCATTTCCTCAACATAGATTTGAATCTCTCCCAAGCTTCGTTGAGAGATTCGTTGGCACCTTGCGTGAACACTGCTATTGCGGTTTTTGTCTCCATGAAACGATTATGTGGGAAAAATTGCTCCAAAATTTTATCTTCAAGTGAATTCCAATCAGTCATTATTGCCGTTTACTAATCAAGATACCATTCCTTGGCCTTCCCAATGAGGGAATGCGGGAATAGTCTCTTAAACAGAGATTCCTCTTCAGCTTCGGGCGCACCAGTTGCTCCCGCAATCTCATAGAACTTTGTCAGATGTGTAAAAGGATCCTCATGATCCATACCAGTAAAAGGACTCTGATATAAAAGCTGAAGAATACCAGTCTTCATTTCTGAATGCCGACCGTTGTGAGAATTGCGAGCAAATTGTGCATTATGTCTTGGACTGTTGGTACACGGTCTAGAAGCATGTGGTGGTGGTGGTGGTGGATGTTCCATAGCTGGAAGTAACTGTGGAAATGGTGGTGGTGTAGAAGTCAAACTTCCCTCTTGTTCTTGACTTTGTCTAGCTAGTTGCCTCCTTCGTCTCGTTCTGCTATTGATTCTACAAGCGGTTCTTTCAATCTCAGGATCGAACAGAAGTTGGTTCGCCGGTAGTTTCCCTCGCATAAAACAAAGTCTGCACACTAAACAAAACAAATTAACAAGTTCGAGAAAAAGTTAACAAGCTTAAAACAAAACAACTATTGCAATGCTTGCAATATCAATGAACAATCCCCGACAACGACGCCATTTTGTTGAAACAGTCTTAGGGGGGTGTTTTTATCGTCTCCACAGGGATTGTGCGATATTAGATGCTTGTCGTTCAATAGTCACAATGTTTTAAGTTAAAGAGTTTCAAATGGTTCTTGATGTTGGTTAACATTAATTGGTAGCAAAGAGTAAATTTGTGGCAAAGAGTTTGTAATGTTTTAGAAAAACATGTCAAGGTTAGGTTTCGCTAATCCTTTTCACACATATTCGAGTAATCACGCATATGAACTCAGTTTCCGACCAATACAACCGCGCATCCTCTCGACTAAGTTTACGTCTAAAGCAAAGTCGTGAGTATCGTTGTTTAGACCGTTAGATGATGTCTCACGCTAACAATCAAAACAATAACCGTTAAGATCAACACAAAGCGAATAACAAATCCCAAATCTATGCTAGAGTTTGGTTTTTAAGAGATGAAAATATTAGGTCACGATTTGCAAAATCTATGTCTAGAGTAATACAAACCACACATACATCATTTAGAATAAATATCTTCATCTATATTGATCATAAACCTTATTCATATACAAAAGATCAAAAGAAATACATATGATCAAGATCAACTACATCTAACCTTGACACAAGAGTGTTTAGCTACTCATTCTCATGGTAGCTTAGATGACAAGTTTCAAGAGGAGATGAATGAACATCCACGTCGAATAATCGGGAATGGATGTGACTTCAGCTTCTCTAGGTGAAAATTTCCTCTTGGATGATCAAAATACAGAAAACTATGTTTTTGTGTGAAAATAGAAAAAAGTCCCCTTTCAAGAAAAGTGAAAATCTATTTATACAACACTAAAATTCAGCAGCCTTCGCCTAGCGAAGGAATCATTCGCCTATCGAAGGGATCAAAAAATGGCACTTTAAGTGCCTCAGAACTTAAACCGCGCACAAAAGTTATCGCGGTTTCGCTAGGCGAACAAAATCATTCGCGAAGCGAGCATTCGCCAAAACCTTCTCCCCAGCGAATTTTGGGTCCTTTCGCCCCTGCCTCAAAAAAAATGTCCTTCCCCAGAACCTTCGCCTAGTGAACAAAGCAGCAAACATTCGCTAGCTCCCTCGCCACAGCGAATTTTACTCCCTTTTTCCACTGCCTCTCTTCTTTGGAAGCTTCGCCACCGTTCGCTAGGCGAACGTTCGCTGGTGACTTCGCCAGGATTCGCCTAGCGAACCCTGCTGTTGCTTTCTTGATTCTATGGAAGCTTGCATCCACTCCTTGTGTCTTACTTTCTTGATCATTTCATGCCTATTTCTGCACACTAGCACACAAATTACAAGCACCACAAGTATATTTCAATGTTTGAAGAACTACAACACATCACCACTAAAATCAACAAGTTAGACATAGAAAGTAATGAAAAATGCCACGTATCGAATGCATATATGTAGTATGTTTGACATCTAACACTCATACATGGGGAACCGCATCCCCGGGTAAATCGAACAGATCCTGTCATTTTCGGTCGGACGGATGGCCTTCCATTGCACGGGCGCATCCTCGGCCCGATCCTGCAGATAGGGGAACTCCCGAACCTCCCCCTCAGTCAATGTCGACTTGGTCGACAGCGGCTCGTGCGCGATCCATTGAAGGTCCCCCCCTTGCGACCTGAACGTTAGCATACTGGACGGCCTGCTCCGCCTCCTCTTGCGCGACCTTGGCGTTGGGTAAGACTTCATCATGAGGATCAGCCATTTTCACCTAAAAAGCAGAGGGAGAAAATTGAATTCGATGACTAAGTTCAAATCCACCCTTCCACCACTAGTCAAGTGAAAGGGCGAGGAAGAAGTCGAGGACGACCTCGAGCCCATATTGACCACGACTCAAGTCGGCGACGACATCGTCCCCGACAATGGGGACAAATCTCCATGACTCAATAGAGGGAGAGCTCAGGCGCGACGTCACAAGCTCACCGCACAAAACTAGGACCTTTCGCCGAACAAGCCTAACGCCCGACTACAAACTTAATACTAATCCTAACCAGAATCTAAGAGAATATACGCCAAAAAAAAATTCATTATAGGATCTTCGCATTTTTCATGTTCTTCATAGATTTTCCAGAAATTCATATGTTCATCGAAGAACACATGAATCTTCCACCGGAAAACTCATATGTCACCGGAAAATGCATGAAGAAACCCAGAAAACGAAGAACTCCAAAAAATGCAGAAAATATGGACAAACTTTCTTGAATATGAAGAGTTAGAGATGAAGGTTTGAACGGAGACGATGAAGATCTACGGCGGTTCTGGCGAGGGGACAAATTGTAGAGCAAAAGAGGAGAGAAGAAATTTGAGAGAAGTGGACAAATGAATCCCTCCTCCCTACTTTTATAAGCATTTGCCCGTGGGGAATCGCAAAGGCCATCATTGCCTAGGCGGCTCTAGGTCTGACAAAGGGGCTGCATGTTCAACACTTGTCAAAAGGTTCCTGCGTTTGACATTCCCAAGTGTGAACGTTACATGCACCGGACCTTTTGTTATTCCTCGAACACATCTCCTCACCGACACTCACACCAAGGGTCCCCGACACAAAAACGCCGCTGCAACGGGCACCTTTACAAGAGTGTGCTCGACAGAAAATACATCTTCACAATATGTTCTTCGGGAAACAATACCTGGTCGGGCGGATCAAACCACCAGCCCTGACCAGACCTGCCCTGTCGACGATAAAGAGATTCTCCCCGAATACTATCCAAAGATGACTGTTTACACGGCTACCTTAAGTCTTCACTCTCCACCAAAGCAAGGACTTGGGGGGACTTCTGTTATGGACTGGGTAGGCGCTGTGCCCCTAGAGGGGCAAGGCCCAATCTAATCCAGCCATTGGACAGGCCCAATAGCCAGAAACTAGTCGTTGGGCAAAAAATAGCCGTTGGGCAGAAACTAGACGTTGGGCACGCCCCCTCACTCACTGAGCAATTCACGCGGCCAACTGCCTCCCCGAATCTCATGGAGACAGTTAGACCTGGTCAAAGGGCCACGTGCTTTTCCCTCCACTTGGCAAACCCCCATTGGCCAGCCAGGCTCTTTGATCGCATGGGATCTCCCTATAAATACCCTCTCACTTGAGAGGGGCAGGTATTCAATATCCACTACTAGAACTTTTGTACTTGCTTTTATCTCTTTTGACCAAACACTTACTTTGGCATCGGAGTACCTTGCAGGTACCACCCCCCTTTTTCCTCTCCTACAAGCATCGTCACTTGCCCTACGTGAAGGCCACAACGATCCTGTCTGATCACCTCCGATCATGTAGGTAGCACAATTTGACCCTTGCTGAGGTTAATTTGTGATCTCATTCTAGGGATGAAAGTGTTGAATTTAGTTTTGTTTCAAGTGTGATTTAAGGTTTAAATAAGTTGATGTATATTTCGTTTTCATCTGATAACTAACTAGTAAAATAAATTTGGTGATGCTCAGTATCAGTCCATATTTTTACCTTTGCAGGACCTCCTTTTCTACTAAATATATTGTCTGAAGGATAAAAATGGCAGTAATGCCACTTATGGATGCCACTATCTACAGGAACATACTCCTGATGCAGCTACTTTTGATGAAAAAATCAGTTTAAGCACTCTGGATGAAAATGCAGCAAGGAATAATTAATATTGGAGAAAGGACAAGGGATTCTTCAAGTTATGCCAACAATGCATCTTAGCGTGAAATATTCTTCAATGTATTTGATTCCTTATCTGAATGTAATTGTAATATGATAAGCTTCTAACATATAAAGTGACATGATGCTTGTATAAATGTAATATGATATATATGTTTAGTTAAATGAAGAATATATGTGATTTTCTTTCCCATTCTGTTCATATTTCTAGAAACAATTCTTTTTTTAATTTTAAAAATAAATTACCTGCGGATTTACCTGTGGAAAAGAAATTTCCTATGGATTTACGTGCAGATGTAACTGTGGAACAGAAAGTTGCGACAATTGGAACCGTCATAATCAACAATAAAAACAAAAATCAAATGGAAATTTACGACGGTTGGAACTGTCACAATATGTAAATTATGACAGATCCCTACCCGTCGTGAGAGATAACGACAGTTGGTGTGACGGTTTTCACAATCAACGTGATACGGCCTCGCGACGCACGTTTCTGTGACAGTGCAGCAACCGTCGTGACTTGTAAATTACGGTGATTTTAACCGTTGTAACCTGCACAAATAACCATCACAATCTGCCAATTTTCTTGTAGTGCATCCATGATGGGATATAGGTATTTTTTTAACCATTGTAGATGATAAAAGAACATTCACTTGGCTTTTTCTCATGAGAATTAAATCTGAGACAACATCTCTTATTAAATATTTTGTAGTCAAGGTCAATACTCAATTCAATTGCCACATAAAATGTATTTGATCTGATAATGGCAATGAATTCATTCTCACTGAATTTTACAAATTTTTTTGCATCATTCATCAAACATCTTGTGTTAGGACTCCTCAACAAAATAGAATTATTGAAAGGAAACACCAACACATCCTAGGCATCACCAGGGCTCTCTTGTCCCAAGCACACTTACCAACTATTTTTTGTGCTCATGCTGTTGAACATGATGTGCATATCATAAATAGATTACCATCTCTTTTCTTGAAACACAAGTCACCCTACCAAATCCTTTACACTAAACTCCCTGACATGTCTAATCTAAAGGTTTTTGTATCTCTATGTTATGCAGCTACTTTGATAGCCAACAGAAATAAGTAAGACTTTAGGTCCCAAAAATGCATATACTCGGGTTACAAACCTGGTGTAAAAAGACACATTCTATTTGACTTACAGTGCAAGGAATTGTTTTTGTCCAGAGATGTTGTCTTCTTTGAGTTCTAAGTCCCTTACAAACATGATCCTCTTTTTATCCAGGTTACACATCCAAACCCTACACTACAATACTCTACCAGTTTAGATTAATTTTTTTATTAGACCATTATGCCAACCTTGCCTAGCCAAACTTCACATACTCATACCGTAACTCCTTCTTCATCCTTTCATCAATTAGGAGAGAATTCACCGCATACATCATATAATCCCACCAATAATAACACACTTACACATTTATCTGATGCCAATGCCATTCCTATACATGATACAACTCACATCCCTGCTAGAAAATCTAGCAGACTTGTGCAACCCCAACATATCTCAAAGATTACCACTGCAACTTAGTTTCTAACACAATCCACAATTCATATTCAGCTGGTCCCGCAACATCTTCCACCTGTAAGTATCCTATTTCCTCTGTCCTTTCTTATGACTTATTATCTCCTACACAAACATTTTATTTTAAACTTGTCCACATTTAGTGAACCAAAAACATATGACACTGTTGTTTGTGATGCCTGGAGAAATGCCATCAATTCGGAGCTAGATGCTCTAATTAAGACCAAGACTTTGGACCTTTTTCCCTTACCTCCACACAATAAGGCCATTGGGTGCAAATGGTTTTTCAAATTGAAATTACATGCCAGTGGTACAATTGTCAGATACAAAGCCTGTTTGGTTGCAAAAGGATTTACACAAACTGAAGGTTTAGATTACATGGACACTTTTAGTCCAGTTGTGAAAATGACCACCATCAGAGTTCTCTTGGCAATTGCAACATTTCATAATTGGCAACTATTTCAGCTTATTGAAAAAGTTTTCTTCATGGTGACCTTGATGAAAAAGTTTACATGAAGGATCCACTAGGTCGTACATTGCCTCAACCAGATCTTGTGCGCAAATTACAAAGATCACTCTATGGTTTGAAACAGGTAAGTAGGCAATGGAACACTAAGCTTATTGATACTCTCATATCCTCATGTTACACTCAGTCCAAGGCTGACTATTCCCTCTTCACCACAAATTCTCCAAGAGGTTTCACTATTATATCGGTCTATGTTGATGATCTTGTTCTAAAAGGGATTGATCTTCATGAAATTCAACAACTCAAAGCTTCATTGGATGCAAAATTCAGCATCAAGGACCTAGTCATCCTTAAATATTTCCTAGGCTTTGAGGTTACTCGAAATACTCATGGCATTTTCATATGTTAAAGGAAATATACTTTAGATTAATCAATGATGCAAGCCTCCTTGGTGCAAAGCTCTACACCACCCCATGCAGGCCTCTTATATCTCACTCGCACTAAACCAGAAATTGCTTATGATGTAAGCAAACTCAATCAATTTCGTGATGCTCCCACTGACAGCCACATATAAGCTAGACTTCGTGTGCTAAAATATCGTAAAATTAACCCAGGCCAAGGACTTTTCTCCAGTTCTACTTCTCCATTATTTTTTAAAGGGGTTTCAGACTCGGATTGGGGTACTTTTCCTGACACTTGCAGATCCACATGGGCATATGTTTCTTCGTTGGAGAATCTCTCATTAGCTGGAAAAGTAAAAAAGCGGGTTGTGATATCACGATCTTCTTCTGAAGCTCAGTATCATGCCTTAGCTCAAGCCACCTGTGGAGGGGTTTGGCTCCTTTACCTCCTTGCATATTTCCAAATACCTCATCCAATGCCAATCATCATCTACCGCGACAATAAATCTGCTATGCATATAGTGGCAAATCCAGTGTTTCACGAAAGAACCAAACATATTGAGATCGATTGCCATATTATTAGAGAGAAGTTGTTAGATGGCACCATTCTCCTCATGCCAGTCACCACAAAATATCACGTAGTTGATATTCTCACCGAATCCTTGCATTCGGGTCCATTCCACACTCTTCAAGCCAAGCTTGGAATGATTGATATTCATTCCAGCTTGAGGGGGTTGTTAATGATAATGAAGATGATGAAAATGTAAATAATAAGTATGCACATACTGGTGTAACTACATGATGATGTAACTAATGGCCATAACAGAAATAACTAATTCTAATTTAGTTACACTTTAGTTAGTTAGTTAGTTAGTTTTCGATTACTTCATATATAAGCAAATCTATGATCATGTAACTGACGAAGATTGATGAATACATTTCCTTATACTTTACTCATCATTGCATGCATGTTGTTCTTTCTTTCTTCTTCTTTAAGTCACAACCAAAGATTTTTATTTCCATGGAATGACTTGCATAGCGTGCATCTTCACACGATTGCTTTTTATTTTACATAGCGAACTCCAAAACAAAAAATCTCAATCTTTAGAACAGTGTATATTCAAGAGTTGATTAAAATTATATCAAACTCTAATAGCTATTGTCATACCCTAATTTTTACCCCTAATATTTTACCTCATTTACATCATTTGCATGACATTTATTATTACATATGTGTATGTGTGTGTGTGTGTGTGTATGTGTCTTTATATATCTCTAACCCATTAGAAATACAAGAAATGTGTGCTTGCTTGCTTTACAAGTTAAGTTGTACCTCAAGATGTTCAAGCTGATGATTAGCCAGGGATTGGTGTGATCATCAACATCTCAAATCTCATTTATTCATAAAGATAAAGATTTTCCCTTCATTAACTATCAAGTACAAGATGGCATCATTTCAAACTCATCAAGATTCAATATTCATCAGATGCACCAAATTAGGGGTTTTAACTGAATGAGGCTTACCATTGACTTTTTCATCTAAGGATCATCCAACACTTCAAAACATGATTCAAGGACCTCAAATACATATTATAAGATCATTCACAAGATCCTAATTTCCCAGGAAGCTTGATTTATTGGCAATTACAAAGTTGAATTCATCTGATACAAAGTGAAACAATTGATCAAGTCAAAGCTTGATTTTTGGCATCTTTGGGTCAAACATGATTTCCTTAAGTCAAATATCATGAAAATATGATTGGTGAATGCATTTGATCATGATCAATCAAGAAAATCAAAGAAAATATCAAAATTGCAAAATAAGGGGTTTGAGAAATTTCACTAAGTTATGAAATTCTATGATTTTTGCCCTACTTTCCAAGTCCATAACTTCCTCCTCAAGCAACCATTTTCTTTACTCCAAAGACCAAATTGAAGATCTTGTTCCATAATACAACTTTGTCCTAGAGGATGATTTCCAAAAAATGCATGGATAAAGAGATATGAGGCCATGAAGTAGAGGGTTCACTACTTTTTGAACAAAAACACAGAAAATATTTCAATCAAATATGCCTATGTCATGAAGCTAACTTTACAAGCATTTTTCATCATGATCCCAATTAAATCAATGAAATTTGTAAAAATGAAAGTTGTAAAGGATGTTTCAAGCTTTCCAAATAGTCCAAGAATAAAGATTTATCTTACTTGAGCTAGAAGTTATGATTTTTGCAAAAGGGGTTGATGAAGCTGAATTCAAGACAGATTTCTTGTAGCACATGATTTTGGACACACTTTTGACCACCTTCCCAACCTTATCTCTTCACAAGATCAAAATGAATCTTGTAGTATCCCATAATATCTTTAAGATGGTACCAAATTTGTTGAAGTTCTATCCCTTTGCATAGTAGAAAACCTCCTTCCAATGCATGAAGTTAAGTTTTGTTTTGATGCATTAAGTGAAATGCCAAAAAGTCAAGAAACTTGTTCACCAAGTCAAGGATTTGTTCTAAACATCAAGACTAAAGTCACAATCTGAATGATGATGGTCCAAATGCTCAAGATTCGATCTTGCTTAGAAAGAAACCTACTTGAACTTTGCATTCAAGTCTTGAAACATGACAAGATACATTGGATAATAGGATGGATGCATGCCAATCCAAAACTTTTCCTCCAAAAAACCAACTTGTTTTCCTATAAATAGATGTCATTTCTGATCATTCAAAAAACACAACGAGACCTCAAAACCTCTATACACTAGAATTGCACATTCTTGAAAATTTCAAAAAACCATCAAAGTGAAAACTTGAATTTCACAAACCAGTCCATAAACCTTCATTCTAACACTTCAAACACATCTCATACCACATATATAAGCTTCTGAAACACTTTAAACATCACCAAATCATCCATAACCAGAAGTTGTATTTTCACATCACCATTGTTGCACAACTTGCAAGAACAATCAAATTCTTCATTCCAAACACTTTCCACGCCACTTATCCATCCAAACACCTTCTATACACTTAATAGAAGTGAACCAAGGCCTTGAAACAGATATGTAACACCTCAATCCATAAGAGCATGTCTCACTTGCTCAAACTGGAGTTTGATGCATATAGGGAGTTCCAGAGGGTTTCAATCAAATCCAACCACATCAACACATTCCTTGGAGTCCAAGGAAGCTTTTAGGATCATCAAATTGCAACTGGAACACCTCTAAGCAAAAACACGATTTTCACTTGTGGAGGTAAGTTGCTCTTTCCCAAACTCAATTATTCATGCATCATTTTGAGTCATTCTTGTTACAAAATTGTTTGTCATGTTGTATGGATTGATTTCCCCATGTTAATTGCCATGAACCAATAACATATAGAATATCATAATTGATAATCAGTTTTAGGGTTTATGTAGTTCTTGCGTGTTAATTTGAATTCTAGGCAAAATAAATACAAGTGGTTTATACCATTGAATTCCTGGCAAAATTTCAAGCAACTTTGATGTTTACATCATCCAATTTCTTCAAGAAACAAAGAAGTTAGCATTTAAAAAAATGGAGATGATGGTGAACTCGTTTGAAGAAGATGATGGTGCCATGGCGTGAAAATTTATATTTCAACTATGGTTTTCATATATTATTTTTAAGTTGTATTATATGTATTGAATAGGCATTGCGCCATGGTGGTTAGTGTGTGTGTTTGTGTGTGCTAGCGAGCTCTAGGTCCGGGGTTCGAATCCCCCTCGCCCCAGACCTTTTGCATTTTGATTTTTTAAGCATTTTCACTTGAAACTTTAATATATTATGCATTGAACGTGTTACCTTTCAACCCAAGGCATATGGCCCAATGGTAAGATTTTGGGCCTACAACCATAAGGGCACGAGTTCAAGTCCCTTTGGAGGCATTCCTTTATTTTTTTTTAATACTAAATTCATTGTTTTTTTTTTCATTTTCTCCTAATTTTTTCTAAATGGAAAATTAATTATTTTTGAATGATTTTTTGTACACTTGTCATTTATCCCCTCTATTTTGAGAATACATAAAAAAATACCAAAAATAATATTTATTTCATGTATTTTTGTGTAGTTGAAAACATGTACCTTTTATGTGTTTTAAAAGCTTTTAAAGATGTTTCTTTTGATTATTTCTTTGATCTAATTGAACATATGTGTTTATGTGACCATAGCATACTTTGATTGAGTCTTGTTAATGACTTATAACATGTTTCGTTTCCCTTTTTCTTTGAAAAAACTTTGATTAAATGGTTTGTTTAAGTGATACCTTTAGGGTTTAATCTTGCTTGATCTTTTGAAACACCTTCATGCATGATTAGGGCTTCCACTTGAGTTTGGTTCCTTTAACCCTTGATTCAACCATGTTAAATATATTGTTCATGTGCTCACCTTGATTAATATGTGAAAATTGTTGGCATGATCAAGTATTTCCTTCATAAACTCCTCTTTAGGGTTTTGCCTTACCATGTTCATCTGATCCATGATTTATTTTGAACATGTACTTGCTTAAACTTGTTTGTGATGTTTTCATTGATTAAATCTTTGCACATGTTAAAGTATTTCCTTCATAAACTTCCACAATGTCAAGCATGTCTATCTATCTTATGTTTTGCCTGTTATACATATGTCTTGATGCCATGCTTAATCATACTTGATGTTTTACTTGTTCATACTTGCTAAACTTTATCTGTTAAGTTTCTCTTGACATTATTATTTAGGTTTATCATTCCCCTCGCCCTTTGTTTAGACTTAGTTCAAACATTAGGATTCCCCTAAAAAATTCAACCTCAATAAAACTCAAAACTCTTCCCCAAGAGATTAGACATGAGTCATCTCTATAGAAGAGATTTCTCTTTTATCCCCACAATATAAATCAAACTTTTGAAACTCTCTTTCTCATTTAAGTGATGTAAGTGGCCTACTTGTTGATTATATATCCAAGTTTATGTCCCTCTCTTATTATGGTGCAGAGATACTCTTTCATTTAAGTGATGTAAGTGGCATACTTGTTGATTATATATCCAAGTTGAAGTCCTTCTCTTATTATGCAAAGATCCTTTATCTTTATATGTTTGTGGTGGTATAGTTGAGCAATCCCTCTTAAGATGGCAACTTCTCTCTTCTTCTAATAACCTAACAAACATTACTTTTACCCGTAGTTCCCCGAACTACAAATTCTCTGACTTCCTCTAGGGATATGTAGGCATAGGATTGTGAGATCCTAGCGAGCACACCTTTTTATTTTCACCCTCTTTATTCATATACATTAGAAAAACAACCAAAACATTTCCCACTCCCATCACTCACTCAAAAAACAGTTCACTCTCCCAATCAAATAGCAAATAACTTAAGCAAATAACACAAATATTTTAATAGGTTCCTATAGGATACTATATATACTTATGGTACTAGTACCTTCCCTTTGTATAACCAACCCCCGAACCTTAGATTTCTTATTGCATTGTTTCATATTGCATATTTATGGTTTATTCTTTCTTTACCCCTTCCCCTTGGATAAATTAAAGTTTGGTGGTGATATTTGATTTGCGAGTCTAGTTAATCCAATATCTTGGTCTCCAACTCACCAAAAATGCGTCCATAGAAAAATGGCGAAATTTAGAGAGTATGATGAAATATAAAACTAAATGAAATAAATTTAATTTTCTCTTTTTAGGCTAAGAGTGCAAAAATAAAATCAAAGGGGTTCAAAAAGAAAATTATATAGGGATATTAGTATAAACAATTTAAACACGGGGTTTTAGTTGGAAACCATTCATATGAGGCGATTTGGCAAACCCAACAAAACAATAAATCACAGACATTGAGCTTTAAAATTAAGCCCTAATTTTATTAGAGCATTTTTGGTTTGTCCATATAAACTTTTTTTGGAGAAAATAAGATTTATTAAATCCAAAATAAGATAATTACAAAGCGACCAAAAGGTCCAGCTCAGAACACCCACACAAGGTCAAAACTCGCGACAAACAAAAAATCGGAGCTAATGCATCATCAGTTGAGCAATACGCTCTCGAAGCTTAGTCCTTCTCCAAAGCATATTGATAATGTTATTTATAATTTTTCTATACACTCCTATATACGTATCCACCACTATTTCCCCCGTATTCCTATAAGCTTCCTCATTCCTGTATATCCAACATCCATAAACCGTTTCCGCGAATGCAGTCTTTAGAATTGTGCTGCCACATTTTTTCTTAGCACTTTGTTGGATCATCCATTGAATTTCTTCATCCCATTTTAAGGGGTTATAATTTATATTAAGCCACTTGAGTACCCCAGACCAAATGTTGCAGGTAGTTCTACAACCAAAAAATAAATGTTGGATAGTTTTTTTTCTTTGCAAAACACGCAATCCTCCTCGTCAATCAAACCAAACCTTTTTAGCCTATCCTTAGTTGCTAGACGTTGATGACATGCTTTCCAAAGTATGAAGATTGCATGTGGTCGAGCCTCATTGTCATACATTATCTTCCTCCACGGGACTGCATCTTTTTTAGTGAGCATTGCATGATATAAAGTCTTGTTGCGGATTAAGCTTAAGGTTTGAAATTGTACCCACTAGGCCATGTGCTACATGGTCATATAAACTTGTTACCATTAGACTAGCTTGTATGAGCCGCAGACAACCCGTTTGATTAACATAACAATGAATTTTAACATTTATATTGATATTTATGTTGTTTCACTACAAAAAAAAATGTTGAATTGATTTACTTCATTAATTTTAAATAATATATATTAATATAATATAATTAATATTTAATTATTTTATATTTCATTTCATGTTTTTTTCGCATTCTATTAGTTTGTGTTTCGTTGCGGAATAAAAAATGGAAGAGATTACGGAAGCTACATTGGACAAAGCTTCGCATGGGATTCAAGGGCATAGCATCTTGATCTGAAGGTTGCGATCGTGACGCGTCTTGAATCAAAGGTGTTGACCTTAAACTGGTGTTGTTAATCTCGTGTATGGTGGACCTAGGAGGGGGTACCTGCATGGTTGATACTCCAATGCTCAAGTTAGTTAGGGTTTAAGATGATTGAAGTGAGAGTAAAAATTAGAGATTATGTACCTGAACATCCCTTGCAAAGGTATTTATACACTGGGCTCAATGGAGCGGGAAAGATGAATATATCTTGCCTTATTGGGTCTTTGCCTAGCGTGGAACAGTTGCCCCCAAGATTCGCAGACACTCTGGATGTTGGGGGAGTCTTTTAGCAGTCGTGGTCGACATTTAGGAATGGATGGCTATGTGCTAGTGGGCATACATCATTTTAGTTTTGCCAAAGAGTAATGAGGAACATGAGCATTAAATGCAATCCCATCATGGAAGCGTTTCGTCATTTTTGTCTTAACGTGTGACCTGTAAAGGTAGAGAGTGGTGTTTCTTGTTGTGCGCTTGAGTTCAATTGTGTTCCCATATGCACTGGTAGCTTTATCCAGATGTATAAGCGAATAAATGGTCGTGAGCCAAGCAATGTTGAAATCACACATCATTTAGAATGTCGAGAAGATTAACGTTGTGTCTTGGATCAATCATGGTAATCACTTTAAAGTTGATGAATTGCCCCGAAAGGTACTTTGGTTAGTTGATTCGGATAACACCAATAGATACCATTGGGTGGCTGCCAAAGTGGTAGTGTACTCTGAATACTACCAAAGCTATAACCAAAGCTAACATTATGGTTGGAAACTCCTTCAATTGGTCGACTGTTCTCGTAGGCCCGACAGAGAGGATATGCAGCTCTTTCGAGGGTTGCTCGGTTCCTCTATATAAATATCTCTTCACCAGGTTAGAGGTGCGTCTGCCCTTTTCTGATTTCGAGGTAGCTATGGTGAACCGTCTGAGGGTTTCCCCCTCGCAACTCTACTCCGGAGCTTGCACTACTACAAAAAGTTCTTTTTACCTCGGACGCGAAATACATACTACTTCGGCTAAAGAAGCGAGGTAACGAAGGGCGACATGAAAACTCGGCACTTATCACCTCGGTGGAATTAAAACCGAGAGGTAAATTTTTATGTACATGGGTTCGAACCCCAACAGAAGCACTTTTATTATTTTCAAAACAAGCGTATCTTATATCTCAGTTTATCTTGAAAACCGAAGGATAAGATTATTTCTTTTATAAAAAAAATTGGTATATTGTTTACCCAGAATATTACATTGTTTACATAGAATATTAAAATAAAAATCAAATTCCCTAGAGATCTAGATAAAAATAAAATTCCCTGAAGTTTTAGATTTTAGATCTTTGAATAATTGAATCTTGGAGAAGATCAAATGTTAGGTGCAAGATTATTCTCTACGAATCTTGCATGCATTTATTTCTAATGAAAAAAGGGTAAGATAATTAAAATCAATATTCAAATATATGACTTTCAGCTCAAATAAATATTTAAGAAAACAAACATTGAACCCAGATAATTTTCTGCTCTTGCAATCCATCATAAAGAACTTTTTCAAGCGTCTTTAGGTTTCAACCGCTTCATGTTTCATTTAGGTTAGAAAGGTTAATATTCAACATGCTTCTATAATAGATGTCTCTTAGGCTCACGAGGATCACTAATGGTAGATTCTTGAGCGTTGATAAACATTAAATGGACGACAAAGATTTGTTTAAGGGCGTTGAATATAAAAAAAAAAGCGCTTAACTATCCTCTTGGTCACGAACAAAATCGAGGTGAATAAGGTTTTTTTTAATTACATTGTTTACACATAATATTAAAAATATATTGTTAAATTTGTTTCCCGGTGAGAATTTATATTTTCTAGGTCCCATGCAAGATGCTCGAGATCTGTTTCCCAATGAGAATTTTATAATGGATGTCTCTTAGGTTCACGCGGTTCACTAATGGTAGATTCTTGGGCATTGATAAACATTAAATGGACGACAAAGATTTGTTTAAGGGTGTTGAATATAAAAAAAATGCTTAACTATCCCCTTGGTCACGAAGAAAATCGAGGTGAATAAGTTTTTTTTTAATTACATTGTTTACACAGAATATTAAAAATACATTGTAAAATTTGTTTCCCAATGAGATTTTTTATTTTCTAGGTCCCATGCAAGATGCTCGAGATCTATCTCCCAATGAGAATTTTTATTTTCTGCACTTGCATTTTATCCCAGAGACTTGTAGTAGCAACTCGTGATCAAATGGACAGTGGTGAATATTTCCTCTCTTTGGGGTGACTACATATAAGTTAGTCTTAGGGTAAAATCTTTTTAGAGAGTGTTTTTTTATAGTAAAATAAGATTATTAAACACCTCACTTTTATCATAAAATCGAGGTTTTTTATCTTCTCCTTTTAACTATTACCCTAGTGATGAAAAAAATCGAGGTGAATAATTCTTTTTTTTTTAAATTACATTATTTACACGAAATATTAAAATAAATTATTTACAATAAACTTTTGCTCTTATTACTGAATACTGAAATTCTTGTCTCAGATATGTGATGTTAAGTGCGATGTCACAACATCAATATCTGCAATATGGACAAGACAATAAAAGCACAGAATTGCGCACACGAATTGTTCACCCAGTTCAGTCTAACTACCTATGTCTGGGGGCTACCAAGCCAGGGATGAATTTCACTATCAGTAGTATTAATTTATAGACTCAACAACCCAGTTGACATCTCCTAAACTTAATCACTACTTAATGAACCTTCTACTTAAGAGACCACTTAACTATGAGAACACTACTCAATCCCTAAATCACTTCAGTGATATAATTCAAAGATCACACACTTTGAAAAACACAACTTGATTCTGCTTCAAAGCTTTGATCAAGAACAACTCAAAACAACAGCACCAATTCACACTAGAATGGTTTACAACACATACATGAAGACACAAAACGACTCTCAGTCTTTAGCTCTCTTTCTTCATTCTCCCCTTTTTCCTTTGGTCTTATGCGCTTTATATAGCCACCTGAATTGGGCTTGGATCTCCTGCAATATCTGACTTGATTTGTTATTTAAAAATGAATCTTCAAAACAGATTTTCTCCTAAAATCTTTTCAAATCTTCAACCTTTTAAATCTCCTACAAATGTGCACCAGATCTCCAATGCAACGAAGAATATCTAACCCAAGATATTCGCATCCAATGAGACAACTTGCTCTCCATAATTCCAACTAACACGCAAACCCTAACAACATCACAAATTTGATTTTATTAATTCTGCAGATCTAATGTCACAACATCGCTTGTGACATCAGACATCCAACTTAACTCTTAACACAACCCAGTGTTAAGACTCAATGTTGTGACATCACCCATGTGACATCAAACATTGAACAGCTTCACTACTTAACACAGCCTAGTGTTAAGACTCAATGTTGCAACATCACCACCTTGACATCAACATTGAACATACTTTGTTTTACCAAAATTCTAGCCAATCCAAGAAACTAACAATCTCCCCCTTTGGCTAATTTTGGCTAAAACAATCTCTGCACCTTCAGAGACTTCAGCAGCGGAATAAACTTCAATATTTTTGAAACTCCAAACAGCCTCTCAACAACTCTGCTGCAGCACCATCTTCATCAGCAACTTGGCAACAACCAAAATGGTGTTCCCCCTTAATCATGAACCAGCATACCGTTTGTTCAACAGACCAGCACTTACTCCCCCTCAATATCTGCACTTCTGTACTATAACATCAGCAATCAGCTATATCCTCAGCAACATATTCCTTGACTTTATTCCTTAGCAGCAACAACCATCAACTCCTTTGACAGCATTTGACATATCAGAATATTTGACAACTCCAACTTCTTGGCTACTTCCCCCCTCCCTTTTTAGCCACAATTTGACAACCTTCAACCAGAAGCCCTACTAACTACAGTTAGTACTACCCTAGCTCTCATTGTTAGCATCACAGTTAGCAACCAGACATAACAAATCATAGAACAAAAAACATAAAGGGTGCATATACAGCACAATATTCATGTTACAAGCCAAGCACATTAAGTGCTAAAACAAAGACAACATTGCAGAAACATAAAACTAAAACTACTAGAAGCAAAAGCAAATAAGCTAGTTTTCATTTAAACTTGATCCAACTCCAGTATCCTCTTCATCCTCCTCTGAGCTATCAGCACTGGCATTATCACACTCATCATTCTTATCAGCACTAACAGGAACATCATCTTCTTTTGAGCCATCAACATTGTTCTCATTATTTTCTTCAGGAACATCATCACCATTGTCTTGTTCTAACTGCTGGATCAGCTTTTCAAGTCTCTCTTTTCTAAACAGACTGGTACTGATGACTGCATCAAGGTCTTTGCACATGGTCTTCAATTCTTCAATCAGTTCAGCCTTTGTAGTCTTCTTCTTGTCTTCATCAATTGATGTTACAACAATGTCTGGAACATGATGTCCAGTAAACAGCTTAGGATGTAGGGACAAGGTTGTCTTCCTCTGGCAAGCTATATCTGAGCTTGTTAAAGTGTCAGGTTGTTGATCTAAAATGATTCCACAAACCAAAGAGGGGAATGCTATAGGTAACTTGACAGCATTGGTTTCAGCATGTTTTACCACCTGGTTAAAAATGTAGCTTCCAAAGTCAAATTTCATCTTCTTTCCAACAGCATAGATGAACTTTCCAAGACCAACAGCAATTGTTGTTTTATGGTTGGTTGGCACACAGTTAGCTGCACCAATCCTGTGAAGAACGGCATACTTGATGCTGAGTTTGCTAGTCTTCAGCTTCCCTTTCAATGGCCAAACCTTCACTTGTCCAGCAGTAATCTCCTTGCAGATATCATTATCAGTAGACTCGAGATCACTACACTCTCTATCATCTCTACCTAGATATTTGTTGATGATACTAGGAGAAAAATTAATACACTTCCCTCTAACAAAGACTTTCATGAAGTCTGTGCTTCTCTTATCAGTAATGTTGACAGGGATGTTTACAATAAACTCTTTGACAAGCCCTTCGTAACATTTAGGAAGTTTTGTCATAGTCTTCTCCAGTCCAGCAGTATTAATTAATTCCATAATTTCCTCCATTTCCAAAGCTTCTTTACCTAGTTCCCTTTCCAGGGCTAGTCTTCTCTGACAAACAAACTTCCACATAGATGCACTACTGGCATAATGGAAAGAAATGTTATCAATTAGAACTTCAGGAACCTTATCAGATATTCTCTTTAGAATAGTTTTCCTGATAGGCGTGATGTCCTAAACATCATCTTCGACATCATAGTCAGACTCTGAATGCTCCACAGCCTTCCTCTTTCTAGGATTTACTTCCACTTTACTCCAGGCTTTTGCTGGCCCAACAGCAATGTTCTTCCTTTTTTCATCAGATGACTTCTTAGGAGAGGGTTCAACCTTCTTTCCCTTCCTAGATTTTAATCTCTTTACAATACTTGGGACAGATCTTGCTATCACCTCATCATCTGATAGATCATCTACATTGATCACATCAGCATTATCTTTACCAACAAAAGTAGGTTCAGCAGATGTCCTAACATTCTCCTCAACATTTGTTTCTTCATGCATGTCTTCACTCTGATCAGCATCTTCAATAGCTGTTATTGCAAGTTGTTGAAGACTTGACTTACCTCCTTGCATGTTATCTTTCTCAGCTGGCATCTAATTTAGAGGAATTGAAATTCCTTTAACAGGGATGCCTTTGTCCAGAATTTTTGAGGCAAGATTACCCATCCTTTTGTCCACATCAAACTTCTCTTCAATAGACTGAGAAGTAGATGATTTTGACACAGTTTTGTCGCCAAATAACGCACTAGTAACAACTTTCTTTGTTTCAAGATTCTTAAAGACAATAGCAAGTCTCTTAGGAGTTAGTTTAGTGCATCTTGAAGTACCTGATTCGGGAAGAATTGTTGAGATGGGCTCAATGTTCATAGGATCGGATGTTGAACCTTCGTCAGTGGAAACCCTAGCTATTCCTTTTGTAGAACTTTGAAACGCAGATTTCTTGGATGGAGAAGCCATGAATCCTTTGAGATAGGTAAGATTTAGTGAGGATTGATTCTTGAAGTCGAAGAAGATGAACAGTTGTGAGAACAGGGCTTTGAAGAAGCGTGATGTTGCAACGCTAGGAAATGATGGTCTAAGGCAAGGAGCTTGATTTTGAGTATCAGTTATTGACCAATCAATGACTTTCTCCCTCCATACAAACTTTCCTTTTAAAATTAAATGGATTTATATCAGAATTCATTAATTCTGATTGCCCTTTCAGTATTCTTTCATGCTTGATGTTACCATCTGATGTTACAACATCAATCATAACATTACCATATAAGCTGACCTCTTTTGGTATCCATTGATATCAATTATCTTTGGATCTTATACCCTTCATCACAACCTGATTATGCTCATCAGATACCACACACTCATCTTTGGTGTAGTTAACTTTGTAACCTTCATCACACAATTGGCTTATGCTGATCAAATTTGCATTTAAACCATTGACAAACAGAACATTGTCAAGTTCAGGTCCACCACCACACTTTACTCTTCTAACTCCTGTAGCCTCTCTTGTATCTCCATTTCCAAAGATTACATCTTTTGAAGAGCAAGCAATAGTATCTTCCAATTTAGCTTTTGATCCAGTCATATGCTTTGAACATCCACTGTCAAAGTACCAAGTATCCTTGTCAAACTGTCTATCTGAAGTTTGGGCTAAAAGACACTTCAATTTCTCCTTAGGAACCCATTGTTTAACAACTTTGGGCCTGGCCTCCTTTAGTTTGCTTTGAGGAGCAGATTGCAGTTTAAAACAAGAGTACTGCATATGTCCACTCCTTCCATAATAGAAGCATCTGACTCTATCATCTCTGAAGTGGTTATTTCTTCTGCCACTTTGATGATGATATTGTTGGTGCTGCCACCCATAATGATGTCTCCTTCTACCATAGTTGGCCTGTCTTCTATGGTACGGTTCTCTTCTCCTGTACTGAGGATGCTGTCTCCTATGGTGATGAGGCTTCCTTCTTCCATAGTAATGAGGCACAACATTGTTGTATCCATATCCATATCCATACCAGTTTCCCTGATGTTGAGACATCTGATGAGACATGTTCTGTTTGAACCTGGCAGCTTGCATGCTCTTGTGATATTGGGAAGGCATATACTGACTAGCTCCTTGGGGCTGCATCTTCCTCTGATGAGGATCATTCTTCTTCTCAACATTCTGAGGCTGTGAATGAGCACCCTTCTCAGGTGTAGGATCCTGTCTCTTTGTTTGATGTTGAGACATTGGTTGGGACACCTCCTTCTTTGTTCCTGAAGTGCTTGCTTCTGTAGAACCCTTTTCCTCAACCACATATCCTATACCTGATTTATCTCCAGCAGCTTTCTCTGACTGAAGAATCTTATCAAGAGCAGTTGTACCACTGTTCAGTATCCTAACAGATTTGGTCATATGATCAAGATGAGCTTTTACTAATAAGACTTCATTTTCCAAATCAGCTTTAGCAGTCTCAAGCTGAACAATCTGTTTCTTCTATTTTTCACTTTCTTGACAGATCTCTGCACTCTTCAGACAAAGCTCTTGATAAGTGGAAGCTAACTCTTCAAAAGCCAGTTCCTCATCACTTGAATCACCATCAGAAACAACTGTTCCAGTTAAAGCTTTGACATGTTTGGCTGACTCTCCTTCACTTTCACTGTCAGAGTCTGACCAAGAAACTGTCATTCCTTTCTTATGCTTCTTCAGGAATATGGGACATTCTTTCTTAATATGTCCATAACCTTCACACTAAAAGCATTGAACACCCTTGTCTTGAGCAGTCTTCTCTTCATCATTCTCCTTAGACTTGCTGATGTCAGGAGTGATGTTCTTGACATTAGGTTTGAAGTTCTTGTTTATTCTTTTGAACACCTTGTTGAACTGCCTTCCCAACATAACAATGGCCTGAGATAGATCCTCCTGGGATTCATCACTATTCCCTTTTTCTTCTGGAGCATTTGAAACCAAGGCTATACTCTTTGGCTTCTTTTCTGGTTCTTCCTCATTCAACCCAAGCTCGAAAGTTTGAAGAGATCCAATGAGCTCATCAACCCTCATCTTGCTGATGTCTTGAGCTTTTTCAATTGCAGTCACCTTCATCTTGTACCTCTTAGGAAGGGACCTAAGGATTTTCCTTACCAACTTTTCTTCTGACATCTTTTCTCCAAGAGCACTGGATGCATTGGACAGCTCAAGAATACTCATGTGGAAGTCATGAATAGTCTCATCTTCTTTTATCTTCAGACTTTCAAACTTCGATGTTAGAAGCTGAAGTCTTGACATCTTAACTTTAGATGTTCCTTCATGTGTAGCCTTCAAAATATCCCAAGCTTCCTTAGCAACTTCACAGGTATTGATCAACCTGAATATGTTTTTATCCACTCCATTGAAGATTGCATTCAGAGCTTTGGAATTACCAAGGGCAAGCTCATCTTCTTCCTTGGTCCATTCTTCTTCAGGTTTCAGCTTTGAGGTGCCCTCTTTATCTTTTCCAGCATCATCTTTTTCAAACACAACAGGTGCTTTCCATTCTTTAATGATAGCCTTCCAAGCTCTCCTGTCCAAGGATTTCAAAAAGGTAATCATCCTTGGCTTCCAATAATCATAATTCGAGCCATCCAAAACAGGGGGTCTGTTGACAAATCCTCCAACTTCTTTGTCCATCTTTACACCAGAAAGTAACTTCCCTAGATCTCACCCAGAGACAGACAGGATGCCTGCTCTAATACCAATTGAAATTCTTGTCTCAGATATGTGATGTTAAGTGCGATGTCACAACATCAATATCTGCAGTATGGATAAGACAATAAAAGCACAGAATTGCACACACGGATTGTTCACCCAGTTCGGTCTAACTACCTACGTCTGGGGGCTACCAAGCCAGGGATGAATTTCACTATCAGTAGTATTAATTTACAGACTCAACAACCCAGTTGACATCTCCTAAACTTAATCACTACTTAATGAACCTTCTACTTAAGAGACCACTTAAGTATGAGAACACTACTCAATCCCTAAATCACTTCAGTGATACAATTCAAAGATCACACTCTTTGAAAAACACAACTTGATTCTGCTTCACAGCTTTGATCAAGAACAACTCAAACCAACAGCACCAATTCACACTAGAATGGTTTACAACACATACACGAAGACACAAAACGACTCTCAGTATTTAGCTTTCTTTTTTCATTCTCCCCTTTTTCCTTTGGTCTTATGCGCTTTATATAGCCACCTGAATTGGGCTTGGATCTCCTGCAATATCTGACTTGATTTGTTATTTAAAAATGAATCTTCAAAACAGATTTTCTCCTAAAATATTTTCAAATCTTCAACCTTTTAAATCTCCTACAAATCTGCACCAGATCTCCTATGCAACGAAGAATATCTAACCCAAGATATTCGCATCCAATGAGACAACTTGCTCTCCACAATTCCAGCTAACACGCAAACCCTAACAACATCACAAACCTGATGTTATTAATTCTGCAGATCTAATGTCACAACATCGCTTGTGACATCAGACATCCAACTTAACTCTTAACACAACCCAGTGTTAAGACTCAATGTTGTGACATCACCCATGTGACATCAAACATTAAACAGCTTCACTACTTAACACAACCCAGTGTTAAGACTCAATGTTGCAACATCACCACCTTGATATCAACATTGAACATACTTTGTTTTACCAAAATTCTAGTCAATCCAAGAAACTAAAAAATACATTCGCTGATATTTTGCACTTGTAATCTATCAACTGAGTACTCTTCAAAGGTTGAGCTCCCTTCTTTAACTGAGGGTTATTCCAAAAAAACAACAACGACAACATCAACACCATTATATGAGATAGATTGCAAGGGCAGAAAAAATGTTTTATTCAAGATAGAAGAACATTGAAGATTTTTTCTGTCTTGCAATCCATCCCAAAGAATGATGCTTGCGAGTTTGGGAAAACTTCATATTAGTAAGGATTAGGATAAAATTTGTTTAAAGAGTGCTTTTATAGTAAAATCTTATTATTTTATGTCTAGGTTAAATAGAAAACCGAAGGGTTAGAAAATTTTGTTTACACTTATAAACAAATAAAATCATAAACGGTGATAGCTTGGAATCGAAGCTTGTACCGAGTTGTTTTTTCACCTCCGTGTTATGAAAAACTGAGGGAATTTTTTATTTTTTATTTTTTAAAATAATAAAAAATAGTGCGCGTTGCCTTTATACCTTAGTTTTCTATTGTTCGAGGTGAAAGCTTTGTCCTGAAAAGTGTTATGTGTTGTAGTGCTGGGCTTATATGATGGTGTTCAACCTCTACGTCGAGCGTAAATTTTGGAAACCTTCTTTGAGGCTTTTTTATCTCTTCTATGCAGCCCGCACCTCTCAAAATGATCCCCGAGATTAGGGATTGGTCTTCTTTCGCCCCCAGGTGCCTTAGTTCGACTCTTTTACCACCAACTAGGGAAATTTTCTTGAGCATTTCATGGTTGTGAAACATGTTACTCCTGAGGCTCACTTTTCCCTCTGCTCGTCTCCATCTCGGGTTGGATGTACTCATTCCTACAAGAGTGGTTTCTTGAAGTATTGGTCTTGAGCTCTCCGGCCTCTTTCTTCTTACCATACTGGCCTGAGTCATATATCCTCTAAGGAGGTAGACGTGAAGGAGGATCAATGTGCTTGGTATCAGGGGCTCGATTATGAAGAAGGATTTGGTCCTGGCGAAGTGCCACTTTTCTCAGCGCAAGAAGAAACAAATTGATACTTGCACGATTCTCAGTGCTCTTAGTCATGTAGAGAGGCAAAAACTCTTTGGTAAGGATGAGGACCTGGGGCACCTTTTTTTAACAATTGTCATTCATATCATGTAGATAACATGGATCGGTTGTAGAAGTTTCTCATGCTTGTCAAATATTAGGGTCTTACGACTAACTCTTAAGGTCGAGTGATAGTTGTTTCTACTGCTCTGGTTATTCTTGCTTCGAAGGTCTGGACATCGACTTAGTTATTTCCCTGACAGTAGATGTGACTATTATTCTGGGTATAACTTATGAGGTGGAAGAATTGACCACTATAGAGGCCGACCTTTCTGTTTGCGAGCTTTCACCATCTCCTTCCCCTACCAAGAGGAATCCGGGTGACTGCTCGTCTACTTCTGTTGAGGAAAGCTCTTCCAAAACATTTTGTTTTTTGGAGGATCTTGAGTCGGAGGTTCATAGTTATTTTTTTTGGCTTCTTGCTATTCTTTAATCTCGGGTACCCAACACCCAGAAGGAATTTGCTACTGCTGAGGACCTATATTTCGTTTGAAACCTGTCAAATTCTAATATGAGGGGTCGCAGATGCTTCCCGCACCCTATTCAAGGTCAAAATCTTGGTTTTAATGATAGTTGCTGGCCATGAAGATGCACTAGGATCTGGTGACCTTTCTAAGGAGTAGGATGAGTTAAAGGAGAAGTGTGAGACCCTTGAGTGGGATAATTCCATGGCAGAGAATGAATTGGATGAGCTTCAAACAAAGGCCGAGCTTGATAACTCTTTGTGGGAAAAGGTGAAGAGATACGGTTCTCCGTCAAATTTGGTTGCTCAAATAACGAAGCTGAAGGTTTATCTTTCCAAAGGAGAGGAACGTTGAAAGAACACTTCTGAAGGTACGACGGAGGCATGTCGTGAGTTCGATGTTGATCATAAAGATCTTTAGTAGAAGAAAGATGATTGGTCCAAAGTTCTGAAATGCCTTTAGGAAGACCTCGTTGTTTCACGATAGAAATCTTGGGAGTCCCTTCAGCGGGCTAAGGAGTCTGTGTACTGGGTCTGGGATCACACGTTGAAGCATGCGCGAGGGTTTTGCCCCGACCTTTCTGTCAATTCCGACCAATTGGTTCCTTTCAAAGTCGTTCCTATAGAGGACGCCGAGGGTGGCCTGGGTGTATTAGATCTAGAAGTTGACATTTTAGGTTCTTTCCCCTCTTTTTTCTTCTGTTTCTATTTTGTTCCTATAAGATTTTGTCGGCCTTTTGGGCCTTGGCTTGTAAACAATATATACATTTTTTATATCATTACCTTTCGCATGCATGTGTTTTTGCTTTAACATTGTGCTCCTGTTAACCAAAGTATAGAGCTGAGGAGAGCCAGGGTTTAATTTTTACCACTGCAATTTATAGAGTTTTTTGGTATAAGGAGAGATAAACAACATTTGCTTAAAGTTTAAATATCTTTAAGTTATTTACGAGGCCATGTTTATCTACTTTATTCTTGAGCATGTCGCATTAAGGTGTATGCATTGTCTTGGTAAGATGTCGGACCGGCTGGATGTGGCTATAAGTAAAATGTGCTCACATAGGTAATGTATTGGCTCGACTTAATGTGTCTGTACGTTTAATTTATAACGGTGAGAAATCAGTTCAGTTACAGGCGTTTGCTCTTTGAACTGTGTAGCACGATTTTTGTGGTCCTGAGTCACGATCGCTTGGGTACTATAGTTCGATTCATTTTTTATCCTATTGAGCTGATTAAGGAAGGGAAATAGATGTCTCCAATTAACCCTACTTACATACTGAATTTGAACAGCGGTCTGTTAGGTTACAGATGCTATGTGGATGTGGGGCCCAATCTTCGGTTATTTTGCTAAGAACACAGTGTCTGGATTATATGTGAGGTTTTCGATGATGTGTTTAAATTTGTTGCTTTTGGGTTGATTCGGTGGAGATACTGGATTTTGGGTTTTTGATTAGTATGCTCGCTAAGATTTTTTCAATCTTATGCCTACGTATTCCCGTTTGATGAAACAGGGAAATCAGAACGATCGTAGTTCCTCCTATTCTATGAAGGAAAAAGGTTGTTTTGGTGTCTTGTTCAAAGCCCAAGACATGAAGCTAAAGGTTGTTTGTATCTTGTTCAAAGCCCAAGATGTGAAGCTGAAGGGTCTATTTGTATCTTGTTCGAAGCCCAAGATGTGAAGCTGAAGGGTTTTGACTTTAGAGAGAATTTGTCCTCTCTAAAGAGGAGTTGTTGATGTTTGTATGTTGTGAGCAAGGCACAACTTTGATGCTAAAAGGTTGATTGACTTAACTCGGGTTTTCTTTATACAAAGCCTAAGAGGAGGCGATTGACCCAACAAGAGGGTGCTAACAAGTGACTGACTCAACAAGAGAGTGCTTTCATGTGTCTTGTACGAAGCCCAAGACGGAGGCTAAAGAGGTTTGACTCAACAAGAGAGTCTTTACCAGGTGATTGACTCAACAAGAGAGTCTTTTATACTCAACAAGAGAGTGATTTATATCTCATACGAAGCTCGAGATGGAGGCTAAAGATGTTTTACTCAACAAGAGAGACTTTTATACTCAACAAGAGAGTGTTTTTCTATCTCGTACGAAGCCCGAGATGGAGGCTAAAGAGGTTGACTCAAGAAGAGAGTCTTTTATACTCAACAAGAGAGTGTGAAAAGGTTAGCTCCGCTGGGGAGAATCATTGTACAAAGCCCAAGAGGAGGCTATTTATGTTGGTGACTGTTCAGTTTAGTGACAGGTCTGATATGTTGGATAAAAGAGAAATTAGTTCTTATGAAGGAAAGATTAAAGGTATGGTCGTGCCTTGGCACTGATCAGAGGATCAGGGTTATTTCATGTTCTTTAAGGAAATGGGAAATCCAAAGGGTATTGAGACTGTCCAAGTCTACTGGTGTTGTGAGAAATTGATTCTCAGATAGTGAATGATCTTTGTATGATGCCGAAGAGAAGGCTGATATGTTAAGGGATGAAGGTCAACCCATTAACTGGTCTGACACTTGACTCCGAAAGACAGCACTAGCAAATTGATGACTAGGTTATGTTCCTATACCTGTAGAGGTCTCTGGGTCCTTGTACTAAGCCCAAGAGAAGGCATGAGAGCTTTTAGGAAGCCGAAGGGTCCTTGTACAAAGCCCAAGAGGAGGCGGGGATGCTTTTAGGAAGCCTGTGGGTCCTAAACCAAGAAAAGTTCAAGAAATGCTATTCACCAAGAATAGATCATTTAGTGAAAATTATGAGGTTTGAAGAAACTCAAGAGATGCTATTCACGGAGAATAGATCAACTCCGGGGAGTAGAATTTCTTTGACAATTTCTAGGGGTGACGGTCTGAGAAAAGGTTCACGAGGAATACTGCATTTCTCTTTGTTCCATATTGTTTAACCCCAAGAGAAGGGAATACTGTATCTGGAAATCTTATGGGGATCTAGTTTTGATTGTATTTAAAGAGTGACCAACATGGCTTTACCTTGTTCTAGACCTAGTTGTCGGGGAAAACTCTAAATAAGTAATACTAGTATATATACAGTTGATATATGACAAGTATTTAAAAGGGTATGAAAGAAGACTAACCATGCGTAGCTTCCCACAATGCAGTTATATATATTTGACATGTATTTAAAAGAACGAAAGAAGACTAACCATGCGCAGCTTCCCACAATACAGTTATATATTTATTAAAGCAAGTAAATGAAAGCGGATAAAAACTTACAGGCGAGCAAGCTTCCATGCTGTATTGTTAGTTGTTCAAAGAAATTAAAGAAAGTTTTGATAACAATTGTATATTTGAACCTAAATCAAAAGGGAAATTGCTTTGAAAAGATTGTACTGGGACTTATACAACATCTGAGGCCCAAAGGTTTTGGTTAAAAAGTGATTGGGTCTTACACTCTAGTAGAGGCCCAAAGATTTGTTTTTGTACAAGTGGGTGGGGCTTGTAACTCAAGGAGAGGCCCATGGAAAGACAGTGATCGCACCTTCGTTTTGGAAAACTGTATTGGGACTTACACAATGACTGAGGCCCAAAATCATTTATGTATAAAGGGGGTTGGGCCTTACACTCTATTAGAGGCCCAAGGTGTGAGATGGCCCTAGTGAGGCCAAGATGGTAACGAGTTATCCACGATATTGAAATCAAAGGAGAGGCTTTCCTTTGGAAGGAAGGTTAAGGAGGAGGGCTAACAAGCTAACCTCACTCAAGGGGTAACTTAACGAAGTTGGAAAATGATATTCGGATAGCAAAAGTACATGGATATAACACATGAATGAATGTGATGGCATTCAAATTAAATATTTTAAAAAAGCACACAAGTATCATGTAAGCATTTAAGCATGATATAAGTCCAAACATCTTACAAGTAGGAAGTGACCTACCAAGGGGAAAGTTGGAGTCTACTTTTAAGAAAGGGAGGATGTTTAAATATCTTAAGCATGAAGAAAATCAGTTGAAAAGAAGCAAAAAAAAACTTGGCACCTTCGCATCGCGACTAGATGCGTCGCTACGCGAGTGATCGCTATGTGAGCTGAAGCGAGGCGAGGCGATTAGTAACAGAACCAAAAATGGTCAAACTTCGCTTGAAGCGAGAGGAAGCGAAAGGTTCGCTTGAAGCTCGTTGTGCTTCGCATAGCAAAACAGGCCAGTTGCAGAAAAAAACAGCTTATGTTAAGCAACTTTAATGGATCAAACATGTCCTAAACATCACATTTAAGCTATCCATACTCAGTGCACATCAAAAATCATCATATTTCAAAGAGTAGTAGTTTGAAAGGAACCTACCTCTTATAGCTAGTGATCAAGCTTGATGATGGAGGTGTTACAGATGTGTAATGATGATCTGGACAACTTCCTTATACCTCAAGGGATGTGTTTGAATGCTTAGAGTTGTTGGGATTGCTCTCTAACTCAAAAACTCAGAGATGACTTGCAAAAGAAGGCATTTTGGCCTAAAGGGAGAGATTTTGAGGAAAGCATCAGTTTTAGTGCTTTGGTGTAGTTTAAATGATCAGTTAGGACCTCTATTTATAGTGGAATAACTCTTATCTTGGAGGAATAGTGAATGGTTGCTGGATTAGATCACATTCAATGGCTTTGGCTTGGTGGCATTTCTTCTTATGCAAGGCAAACTAGCCTCTCTCAAGAGCAGGGCTATGTCTTGACCAAATCCACATTCTTCAGATGTTTTAATTGTTGTTTAATTAGAGAACTTGACTGAGGAGAGTGAGAATCTTGAATGTGTACTATTTCACATAAATGCCTTTGAATTCAAGGCATAATATGACAAAATGCATTAATCTCAAGTTGGAAGATCCCTTGGCTTTTTAACTCAGCTTTACAAGTTGGATCAGTGGGATTAGGATCAGATTAGATGAATGTGGCATAGGGATCATTGGTCTTGCATCAGAAATTGTGTAAAGCAAGAAAACATGCAAACTAATTTTTCATGACAGCCTTGTCATGGTGTTTTGCAACAGCCATAACTCCTGGCTCAAGCTGAGTTGTTTCATGCCAATAAGTTCCTTGGATTGTAGGCAATATGGACAATAACTTTGATGTTTACATCTTGAATTGATTCAGCCTAAAACTATGTGAAACATCCCTCCAAATTTTGGTGTTTCACTTGAAATCTGCCTTGGGCAGAATTTTTCTAAGTGTTGGAAAAAGATGCATTTCCATGTTTTTAGTGATTTTGAGCATTCTGTAACTAAAAACCCATGGAGAATTGGAGTGAGGTGTAGTTGACACTTTTAAAGTATGCCATGAGAGCTAAAAATCCATCTTTGGATCATCCAAAATGGTTGCTTGGATCTCAAGTTATGATCCTTGGAAGTTGGTACCCTAGCCACTTTGTTCCATAACTTAGAAAAATTCTATGTTTTTTATGGTTACCCCTTTTACAAGTTATCTCACTTTATTTGGTTTTTCTTGATGAATGATTATTCCAATCACACATTAACATCATTTTAGGGTTAAGGAACCTTGGTTGAGCAAAAAATCAAAAAGTCAAACTTTGTCTTTTTGTACAGGTGACTTTTTTCAGCAGATGAAATCTAAACAGCGCGATCCCCTATGAAATCAAGTCCTTGGCCTAAATAAAACTTAATAGATGGATTACATAGGTGATATAGGGTGTATTGAATCATGTCCCAAGGTTTGGGAGCATGTCCTGGTCAAAAGTCAAAGGTACAATTGACTTTTTCTTCAAAACCCTAATTGTGGTCCAGATGAAAATGAAACTTGTGAATCAAGCTTCTTGGATTAATCCATTGTTGTAAATGGATCAATACGGTGTATTGGAGACCCTCAAATCATGTCTTGAGGTCTTGGCTCATGTTTTGTCCCAAAAGTCAACTTAGGGGTGAATTAGGTCAAGAAACCCTAATTCCTGATTTTTGGTAAATGCATCCCCTGAGGTTAAATTGACTTGATGATTGGGTCCATGAGGTCCCATGGAGTGTCCTAGGTTATGCTTTGAAGCATTGGCTCATGTCCAGAGGAAAATTCCCACCTGGAGGCCCTGGTCGACCAAAACCCTAATTTGGTGACACTGGCGATCTTGAGGCTTAACCCACTTGGAATGTAGCAACTTTGTGCTTGGTTCTTGATGTGGGAGTCCTCTTGATCCATTTTGGGTGTTTGAGAGGCTAGACAAGTTGAAGATCATGTCATTCCTTGATTGATCCTTTGTCTAAGAACTCTGAGAGGGCTTGAAACCCTAATTTTGATTGTAGTGGATGCTCACCCATCTTTGGGGAGACTAATGAGACATGATGGTCCATCCATATTATGATGATGTTTTGCACAATGATGGGGAATCTTAGTGGTCAAAATTTGGGGTATGACAAACCGCACAGGTGAAGGGCATGAAACCGGCTAGATGTGACCATGTCTTGAATTACGCTTTGCATCACATAGGATCATTCCCTAACCAAAGGTACATGATCATCGTGCCCCTTCTTAAAGTAATGCTCAGATCGAGGTAGCCATCTCCAGGTTTCACCACTCACGTCCCTTGGATGGGATAGATCCGAAGAGGGTGCGCCAGATATGCAGAATAACATTTTGTTCTTTGACAATAGGGTATTTGATTTGCTGCATTCAGGCGTGCAAAGAGTCTCCAACAACATCCCTGGGGGGATTGTTGTTATAGTCAAACGTACAAAACATCTCTGACATCTCACTACACTCTTTAGGCGTGCTAGGTTCTATGGGTAATTGATTGTTGTAGTCGGACATACAAATATTCTCCGACACCACCCCTAAAATATTTGGGTGCGTTCAACGTTTTGGGCAATTAATTGTTGTAGTCGGACGTGCAAAGCATCTTCAACAACATCCTTGACATCTTTGGACACACTCGGCGCTGTGGGAAATTGATTTTTGTAGTCACATGTGCAAATCATCTTCGACAACACCCCTAAAATATTTGCTTTAGGTATCAACTGTGTTAGTTGTACCCCCGTTCATTGTTAAGTGTGTTCACACTTTGACGCCCTATAGAAGAAACAAGATAAGAAGCATAGCACTAAGAGTGCAATATCAATATATACTTTTATTTAATACTGTATCAGTAATTTTAAATAGGATAGAGATAGGTATTGATCGCTTGCCTTCATATGAGTTGTCAGGGTAGCTCGGTTGTCGACCTCTGATGGATGTGTTCGAGATGTTTTCCCGTGTTGATCGACTTCCCTCGGGTTCAAACTTATGGTCGGATAGAGATAGCGTTCCTCGAGCGATCTTCCAATTTTTTCTTTGGAATAACGATGTCAACGGGGAGCCTGAGGTTACAGTTTGTTCATTCCTTTCACAAACAGAACCCGAGGCATTGGATGGTAGTCATATATGGATACCATAAATCTTCTAGTGACTGAAAGTCGGTGCATCTTTCATCGGGTATTCCAAGTGGTCCCTACTTTGCTATCCGATCAATGGAAGTCGTGGTGCATCCCTCAGAAATCATATGGTACCCGCATGGTGCACCCCAATATTTGTTTGATGCTCAATGTTAACTACGAACTTTCGACACCTGGGCGCCATTAACTTCAAGCTTACGTTGTCTGTCTGATGTTACTTTGGTGACCATCACGGCCATGGTGGGAAGTGTAGGCATCTCCGTTTGGTCCTTGGTTTGTGGGGTTTTGTCATACCCCAAATTTTGACCACTAATATTTCCCATCATTGTGCAAATCATCATCACAATATGGATGTACCTTTATGCCTCATCAGTCTCCCCAAAGATGGGTGAGCATTCACTACTATCAAAATTAGGGTTTCAAGCCTTCTCTGAGTGCTTAGACAAAGGATAAATCAAGGAATGACATGATCTTCAATTTTTCTACACCCTCAAACATACACAAAGGATCAAAAAGGACTCCCACTTCAAGGATTAAGCACAAGGATGCTCCCTTCTAGGTGGATCAAGCCTCAAGATCGCCAGTGTCACCAAATTAGGGTTTTGGTCGACCAGGGCCTCCAGATGGAAAATTTCCTCTGGGCATGAACCAAAGATCCAAAACATAACCTAATATGCTCCATGGAACCTCATGAACCCAATCATCAAGTCAATTTGCCTCAGGGGATGCATTCATCAAAAATCAGGAATTAGGGTTTCTTGACCTAATTCACCCCTAAGTTGACTTTTGGGACAAATCATGAACCAAGATCTCAAGACATGATTTGAGGGTCTCTAATGTGCCATATTGATCCATTTGGAACAATGGATTGATCCAATAAGCTTGAGCAACAAGTTTCAATTTCATCTGGACTACAGCTAGGGTTTCGCAGGAAAAGTCAACTGTAACTTTGACTTTTGACCAGGACATGCCCCCAAACCCTAAGACATGATTCAATATACCCTATAACACATGTGGAACATGTCCATCAAGTTTGATTTAGGTCCAGGACATGATTTCCTGAAGAATTGCATAATTTGGAATTCATCGGATAAAAAGTCAACTGTGCACAAAAGTCAACTTTGACTTTTTGAGATTTTTCACTAAAATGGATTTTTTAACCCTAGAATGATGTTTATATATGATTTGAATCATCATTCATCAAGAAAAATCAAAGAAAATGGGATAACTTGTAAAAGGGGTAACCATAAAAACTTAGAAAATTTTCTAAGTTATGGGAAAAAGTGACAAAGGTACCAACTTTGGAGGATCATAACTCCTAAACCACAAAGCCATTTTTTCCATCCAAAGCTTGATTTGTAGATCTCATTGCCCTCTACAAAAGCTTCATACTGCCCTATGTCCAAATTCCTCATGGATTTTGAGTTATGGAGTGATCAAAATCAAGAAAAGTCACTTTGTTCCAACACTAAGTGAAAATTTCACTAAGTCAGATTTTGCCTTACTTTTTTCCAAATGTAGGGACATTTTTCACTTGGATTCAAAAAGTGTCAAAACCAAATATGATCAAACAGTTGTTGTATCATATAAGAGCTTTCCAAAATGGCCAAGAACATCACCAAATTCAACTTGAGCCATGAGATACGACATTGGCAAGTTGCCTTGCTGAAATCTGCCAAGGCAAGGCAGATTTTTGCACTTTTGGTTGATTTGCCAAAATCATCCAATTCCAAGCCTTGTCATCACTTTGGACACATCTGAGGATTGAATCTAAAGGGGACAATCACTGAGCTAAGCCTCCAAAGTCCTTGGAACAAGAAATAGCATGCTAAACCTAGAATTACCCAAAATAGGGACAAGACTCCAATTTTGGATTGGAGCATTCAATGGAAGCACCAAGGTGGCATGGACTGAGCCATTAGCAACTGAATTCAGTCAAGACTTATCCAAGACCAAGGGGACCAGCAGCCTGTGCCCAAACCTCTAGTCAATGGCTAGAGAGGACTTGGATTTTCATTTGCCAACATTGGCCAAACCTACTCAACAGTTGCCATTCACTATTCCTTGCAAAACAAACTTGCTCTACTATAAATAGAGCTCAATTGTGATCAGTTTAAGTACACCAAAGGCCTACAACACTTCCCTTTCTCAAAAACCACTTCTCACTCTCAAAAATGCCTTTCTTACCAAGTCACTATCGGGTTTTTCATTAGAGAGCAATTCCACTCAAACCAATCACACACACCTCATATACATCATATATGAGCTGATCAAACACTTAAACAACATCTGGAACACTGATTTCTCAGAATCACCAGTCAATTGCTCAAGGTTTTAACCAAGTTGCAATTGAGATGCCATGAAGTGATCCAGCCAATTTCAGTCAAGTCCAAGCATTCAAACACACTCCATAGGGTGTAGGGAAGCTGTTCAGATCATCATAACTCATTTGTAACACCTCCAACTCAGAAATCAATTTGCTCTTGCTGTCACGACCTAGAGGTACGCCTAAACTTGGCCATCTCTCAATCTATTCATATTTCTTCGCACAATACTTTTGCCAAATGTTCATAATCATGCAAGGAATGTTTCCCCTCAAGTAATTGCTTTGTTTGAATCGTGTATCAAAAATCCCAGCCTTCATGCAAAATTTAGGGTTCTTGAGGATTTTTCGTGATTTCTTGTTTTATGCTTAATTTAAATGAAATTAATTGCCATAGACATGATCGTGAGGTTGAAACGAGTTGATTGGTATATGGATTGCATGATATAATCAAGTATTCAGTGAGATTGGATAGAAAATGCAAATCTGGGCAAGGCAGAAAAATCGCGTGTTCTTGGTCCATGTTCTTGGCGCCATATTCACAAATTCAAATATTTGAATTTTGTGATTTTATTTAATTGATTCAAAAATTAATTTCTCTCTGAGTTTTAATGATTTTGAGTTGATTCTTTTTTTAATAATTCACAAAAATGTTAAAATATTTTATTTTCCCAAAAAATCCCAAAAATATTATTTATTTCATATAATTGATATTTTTCCAAAGAATTAATATTTTAATTATTTTTGACATTTTGAATATTTTTTCCACCTTGATTTTGCAACTTTTAATGCCTTCTAATTATTTTGTAGGTCAATACTTAATTTTTGAAGCATTAATCCAAGATCACAATTTGTTTTCCATATGTTAAACAATTTTGATCATTTTAATTGAATTTTTATTCAATTAAAATACATTTTGAAAACAAATTAGGGTTTTTGGATTAATTCAACCCTCATAAATCATTTTCAAAACACTTTGGGCCTCTAATAGAGTGTAAGACTCAATCCCCTTTTAACCAAAAAACATTTTGGGCCTCACTTATTGTATAAGTCCCGTTGTATTTCAAAAAGTTCGACGCGATCATCATCTGTTGAAAAATAAACCTTGGGCCTCACCTTGAGCTATAAGACCCATTCAAACTTTTTTTGGGCCTCTAATAGAGTGTAAGACCTAACCCCCTTGTACATAAGGATTTTTTGGGCCTCACTTATTATATAAGTCCCCCTGTACAAGTAAACGGCACAATCGTCGCCTTTTAAAAATCAATTGGGCCTACCCTCGAGTAGTAAGACCCATTTCTTTTTTTTTTTAACTTTTTGGGCCTCTTGAGAGAGTGTAAGACCCATCCCTTTGTACAGGAAATAATTTTTGGGCCTCAGTCACTTGTATAAGTCCCTCTGTACAAAATTTAAACAGTGCGCTCACTGATAAAACCCTGGGCCTCTCCTTGAGCTGTAAGCCCCAAATCTTACTTTTTTAAAGCACTTTCTCCTTCGATTTTGAAATATACTGTTGTTTTCAATCTTTCTTTATTGAACAACTAACCAAACAGCATGGAAGCTCTACAACCGAGTAAGTGTTTACATGCTTTCATTTACCGCTTTCATGTACATATAACTGTATTGTGGGGCTGTTTCGCTGTAAGTCTTCTTTCATAAACTTATATCAACTACGTAATAATAGTATAGATATTTAGAGTTTCCCCGACAACTACGTCTAGCATTAAGCTCGTTGATCACTCTTAAATAGTCAAAACTAGATCCCCGTAGGATTACCAGACACAGTCTTCCCTCCTCTTGGGGTTAAACAATATGGAGATATGAAAGGCAGCATTCTCGGTGAACCCTTTCATAGACTGTCACTCGTAGAAGTTGTCAAAGAAACTTTATTCCCCAGAGATGGTCTTTTCTCCGTCAATGGCATCTCTTGAGTTTCTTCCAAATTCTCTAACTTTCCTGGCTTGATCTATTCTCGGTGAATGGCATGTCTTGAATTTCTCGGGGTTTAGGGACCCACAGGCTTCTTAAAAGTACTTGTCAAGAAACTCTACTCCCCAGAGATGATATTTTCTCCGTGAATGGTATCTCTTGAGTTTCTTCTAAATTCTCAAACTTTCCTTGCTTGATCTATTCCTCGTGAATAACCTGTCTTGAATTTCTTGGGGTTTGGGGACCCATCGGCTTCTTAAAAGCATCGGCCTCCTCTTGGGCATTGTTCAAGGACCCACAGGCTTCCTAAAAGCATCCACGCCTCCTCTTGGGCTTAGTACAAGAACCCGTCAGCTTCTTAGAAGTTTTTACAGCCTCCTCTTAGGCTTTGTATAATGATTCTTCCTCCAGGAATGATAGCCTCCTCTTGGGCTTCATACAAGGACCTATCGGCTTCTTAAAAGTTTTCAGCCTCCTCTTGGGCTTCGTACAAATTGTCCCGACGACCTCCTAGAGGTATAAGAACAGAAATTAGTCATCTTAATAGAACAGTCTTTCCAAGAGTCTACTACTATTTCTCAAAGCATATTACAAAAGATGAAACTCTAGACTTGGACAGTCTAATTTCCTTGAGTCTCCAAGACATTCTCAAGCACCCTTCAAAAATAGGAAGAAAACCCGTAGACTCAGACAGTCTCAGTACCCTTTGGATTTCCCATTTCCTTAAAGAACGGGAAATAACCCTGATCCTCGAATCAAAATCCCTGAGTGCAAACATTACTCATATAAGAACTAAATCAGCATACTGGACCTGTCACTTGTAATGCCCCAGTCAGTTCAGTCAGTTTTGTCAGTTTTTTCTTTTTATTTAATTGAGTCGTTTTGAGTATTTTGTTATTATATTATTTTATTTCTGACTTTTATGTGAAAATATGTTGTTTTTCATCGTGAATATATTTGTCGCGTTGTGGGAACGTTTGCGAGATATTTGAGTGTGGGGGTATTTTGGGCATTTCACTTTATTTTTCCTTAAGTTAGTATAATAGAATAGAAAGAGAGAAAAATAGAAAGGAAAGAAAAAGAGAAGAAGAAAAGTAGAGAGAAAGAAGAAGAGAAGAAAAAGAGAGGAAAAACTTGAGAAAGAAGAAATCAATCTCCCGACTTTATCAAACGCGATTAAATCGGGTAAGGGTGCGAAACTCGATTATACTATGTTTGTGTATGATTATGCATGTGTGTGTTTGGATGATTCTCTTGCTTTCCATGTTTTTCACTTCTAGGTTAAAAATGATAAAATGATAGAAATCGAGGTTTTAGCGGTTAGAAATCGATGTAAATGTTGTAGAATGCTTTTTACCATGATTGGGTTATATTCTGATTGTTATATTTTGATTAGAAAGAGATTTTGGTGGAAAATATGGGTTTTAGGTTTTCAAACAGCGCTGCAGAATTCTGGGTTTTCCTTGGTTCGCCTAGCGAACCTAGGGCGAAGCAGCAGCGAATGAAGTTTTTGCGGGTTCGCCTAGCGAACCAGTTAGCGAAAGTTAGCGAAGGTTCGCTAAGTTGTTCGCCTAGCGAACTTTGTGTGTTTTTGGTGCTGGTTGGTTCTGCCTTGGTTCGCCAAGGGGTTCGCCTAACAAACTTTGTATCTGTTTTTAGCTGATAGTGGGTTCGCTGGATATTCACCTAGCGAAGGTGGTAGCGAATGCTCGCTAGAGGGTTCGCCTAGCGAACATGGCTGTTTGTGCAATTTTGTTTTTCTTCCTAACTTTTGATCTGTGGTTCGGTTTGAGGCATGGTTTGATGCGTTAGAAAGCTTGTAGCATGTACTTTCTTATTGTAATGGTTTTGAAATTGTTGGCCGATTAAATTAGGTCGGGAATTAGAAAATGTGTTGTTTTGTCGACTTTTGCCGTTTGAATTGTGTGAACTTGATGTGTATATACAGTGTGCTGTTGTGTGATGAAAATGCATAAAATACATGTTGTGATGATGATTTGTGGCCTAAGGGCAGAAAAATGCAATGTGTGGTATTTTATGATATATGCATGATTGTGAATGTGTATATGTGTGCATTTTGAATGTCATGAGTCATTGTATGCCAAGCATCATGATATGCATTCTTGTGACGTCGTGAGCGACGGATTGATTCCAGAGGGAATCCGCTATAACATCATGCGCCTTAAAAATAAGAGGGCTGAAGCGCCTTAAAAATAAGAGGACCGAAAGCGATGATTATAGACGATCGTGTGCCCATGTGGGGTATGAACGATCGGGTCGTGTGCCCGTGTGGGGTGTGAGCGACGGGGAACATCGTATGCCCGACAGGGAGTTACAGTGATGTAACGAACGATGATTCCAACAGAGTTCTTGGGTGAACTAGTGATGAGAAACATTGGAAGTCGGTACCCGCATGTGCATTGCATAGAGTCTTGTGTCGGTCTCTGTGCATTTGCATAAATCATGGATTGATTGTGTATGGAATTGTGAATGTGATTGATGAGATGGAATATGTATAATTGTATTGATGATGAGTGTATTATGTATGACTGATGTGCATTGGTATTGGATACCTGAGAATTGTACTGTGTTGTGTTGTATTTGATTGTGGTACATTTGTGGTGAGAATATTTTACTTGTGCATTTCAGTGTTAATATATAATTATATGCAACTGTATTATGATTGTGTTTCTCACCCTTCTGCTATTTTATAATGCTCTATGAGGCATTGCAGATTAGAGTTGTTGGAGGTCTTTTTGTGAAGCTTAGGTCTTCATTCTTTTGTCGGTCGGCTCTGATATGTGACACCGGGTAGTTAGGGAGGCCGTTTGTGATTATTTGTATTATGTATATGTATCTTTTGGATTGTACATGTATGGTTATATATGACACATACACTTCTATGATATATATATGAGATTCAGTTACGGATTTTCCGCTTTATTCTGTAATTGGATTATGGGTGTTAGGAACTCAGTTCCTTTGTTGTGCTACCTGAATTGTTGCATATCTGTATGAGCAGGGTTATTGTATGTTTGTTTCAAATTGATGTGACCCCTCGGTCTATGTCGTGAATGTTTTAAATTTACTCTGATGAAATTTTGAATTTTATTTATCGCATTATTTTGTTGGGGGTATTAGATTGGGGGTGTTACATCACTCAACTGAAACAGTCACAATAGCCTTCTCTTGGGCTTTGTACAATGATTCTCCCCAGCGGAGCTAACAATTTTAGCCTCCATCTCGGGCTTTATACGAGATACCAAAGACTCTCTCTTGTTAAGTCAATCACTTTAGCCTTCATCTCGGGCTTTATACGAGATACAAAAAAAAGACTCTTGTTGAGTCAACTCCCTTTTAGCCTCTGTCTTGGGCTTTGTACAAGACACAAAAGACCTCCCTCATTGAGTCAAAACCTTTTAGCCTCTCTCTCGGGCTTTGTACGAGACACATATTAGCCTCCTCTTAGGCTTTGTATAAAAAAACCACTGGTTAATCTAATCAACCTTTTAGCATCAAAGTTGTGCCTCGTTCACAGTACACAAACATCAACAATTCCTTTCATCTAATTGCTGTAAGCGACAAGCCTCTGGATTATTTACATCCATGCCACTGTCCCTCTTTTAGCATGAGAAATTCCTAAGGAAATATGGCATTGCTCTACACTGAGTTAAAGTCTTATCCTCCAGGTTAAAAATCCCTTATAAAGGAGATTATGGCATTACCGGATTCACATATCCCGGTTAAAGTAATCCTCCTTTATAGCCAGTCACCCAACAGTTGTGACAAACAAACCCCTCTTTAGAGATGACAAATTCTCTCTAAAGTCAAACCCTTTTAGCTTCATATCTTGGGCTTTGAACAAGATACAAATAGACTCTTCAGCTTCACATCTTGGGCTTTGAACAAGATACAAACCACCTTCAGCTTCACATCTTGGGCTTTGAACAAGATATAGATCACCTTTAGCTTCACGTCTTGGGCTTTGAACAAGACACCAAAACCCCATTTCCTCCCATAGAATAGGAGGAACTACGACCGCTCTGATTTCTCTGTTTCTGAAAAAACGGGAATACGTAGGCATAAGATTGAAAGAAAAATCTTAGCGAGCACACTAAACAAAAACCCAAAATCCCATACTTTCATACATCCGTCCTAACATCTTAACCTCCCACCAATCGACCGAACACCACTTTTAACAAAATAAACCTAAAAGAGACCCACAATCTTTGTAGAATCTTTAAACCAACAGTTTTGACTATTTAACCTTAGTTTGTAAGCAGGGTTAATTTGAGACATCTATTTCCCTTCCTTCATCAGCTTCAATAGGATAAAAAATGAATCGAGCTGTAGATACCAAAGAGCGGTAGTGCTTCGCAACCACATCCAAAAATCGCTCGCTACAGAAGAATGGCGACTTCACTGGGGAAGTGTCATTAGGATCTATCTCACCTTTGTAGCGAGATCTTGTTCTCTTCCCATCTATTAGGTGGAAACTTTAAAGGTGGCGCCCATGGGGCTAGTCTTTCTTTCTTTCTGGGATAGGACTCTTTGTTGACTTCACTGGGATCTTAGGTCAAAACCCTTTAAGTGGGGAAGGAACCATAGAATGGTGACTCTGCCAGGGAACCATTTTCTGTCAGGAACATAAGATTCATAGCTTTTAAAAAGTCTAGGACATTAGGACAAATATATATACTGCTTTTCCTAATTGATATCTGTGTTTATTTTTCTGCTAATGGGAATGCGTGTGATGCCGCATGTGGAAATATTGAGTATACACTTAAGATAAGTGATGGCGACGAGGTCGACCATCAACCTCGGTGGAGGCTTCCCGATGTAACCCATTCCCTCTCATAGGCAATGGGCCAATTATGACATCTGAGAAGCTGAGGAGCCAACCCTTTTGTAGTGCGGAAGCTATCGAAAATAGTTATCACGCGATACTACCCTCATTTGAGGCTGATGATCTATTCTCGGTGAATAGCATTTACTATATGATTTCATACAGCTCGCTGGCGATCCGCTTGTTGTTTGTTATCCTGGGAGGAGCTGATGATTTTGAGTACAGGTACAAAAAATACCCTAGTATAAACCTTTGGGGATGGGTAGAGCCTTTACTTCATGACAATGACCCTTTGACCCCATGTTTTTTCTATGTTTTTGTGTGCTGCATTCATGCATTCATTTAAAAAACATTAAAACATTCAAAAAATTTCTCTTCTAGTCTCTCTGTTTTTTCAAAATAAACTAAGACTGTGATTGCAAATATCAGAGAAAAGGATTACGCTAATGGATTTCGGTAGAAGGAGAACTCATAAGTACATCTTCAGGATTCCAATACTAGAGGATTTAAGAGGTTTGGCGAGGATGATCACTAACCCTGAGGCTTTCAGAGCCAAGTACTGATGTTTGCTATCTCTGCTAAGAGTCCATGTGATTGAGGGAGTCATGGATACGCTCATTCAGTTTTATGATCCGGTCTATCATTGTTTCACATTCCCAGATTACCAGCTAGCACCAACGCTGGAGGAATATTCTCATCTGATTAATCTACACATTACAGATCAAGCTCCATTTTCTGGACTGGAAGAAATTCCAAAGAATCAGACCATTGCAAGAGCAATTCATTTGGACGAGTCTGAGGTCAGGACTCACATGACCACTAAGGGTGGCAAACAAGGTTTGCCAGCCCATTTCTTGACAAAGAAAGCCCTGTACTTCGCTAGTATCGGGAATGAGACTGCTTTTGAAAGCATCTTTGTTTTACTCACCTACGGGTTATTTTGGTTGTCCAACATTAATAACTTCGTCGATATCAACTCCATTAAGGTATTTCTCATTGGAAACCCTGTGCCAACTTTGCTCGCAGATGCGTATCATTCTGTACACTTGGGAAATTTGTACAGCGGAGGGGAGATCACGTGTTGTGTACCTCTGCTATACAAATGGTTTATCTCCCACTTGCCTAAGTCTGCTGCTTTTTGGATCACAAGAGTGCCTTACGTTGGTCGCAGAAAATCATGTCCCTCACCAACTCTGATATAGATTGGTGTAATAAGATTTATGACGGAATCAGGATCATTGAGCATTGTGGAAACTTCCCCAACGTACCCCTTATAGGAATTAAGGGAGGAATCAATTACCATCCAGTACTTGTTCGTCGTCAATTTGGATACCCGATGAGGCACGTCCCACGGAGTGTTCATCTGGAAGGTCTTTTCTTCAAGGAATGAGAAAGTGACAGAGCACTAAAGACGGAAATAGTGCATGCTTGGAAACATGTTCATAAGAAAGGACGAGAGTCTCTAGGAAAACCAGACTGTGTCTCGGTGGAGCCTTATCTCCACTGGGTACAAACTAGAGCTCTCAAGCTAAAGATGCCTTATCCTCGTCATGGAGTTCTTCCACAGAGGGAGTCTGTCATGTACTTCATGACTGAGACTGAAAAGCTTCAGGTTACTCTCAATAAAGTTCAACGGGAGAGGAGGTCTTGGAAGAACAAGTACCGCACCCTCAACGTGGAGTGCATCAAAATACAGCAACTACTAAAAGATAAAGACGCTCTGATTGAAATTTTGGAGCAACATGCTGTAGAGAATCAAGGTGACCAAAGGAGTTTACTCACTCCTTTCACTTGGCAAAGGAATGACAACCCGACAATGGCCCAAGAGCCCCGGTCAAAGAAAAGGAAAGTACCAGAGTCAGCACCCGATTTCTCTTTGGAGAGGACTCGGGACCCATTAGCTTAGGTTTCTGTTTCTGCGCCTTGTAATCTACTGTATTTCCATTTCTGTAATCCTTTGAATTCAATAAAAAGGGGTTTCCCCACTGTTTTATATTTGCAATCTAATTGTCGAAGTTTATTTTGATTAAACCAAAAAAACAATTAATATAATCATTGCATTCATCATTCTCACATCGCGTATTCTTCTTACCTAGGAATATCACGTTTGTGTCTCGGTTCTAAAGTCAAACTGTCTCATTCGTACAATACTCTCGCCAATCGTCAGAAAAAGATGGATGATCTTGAGGAAGAGAATAGAGAGTTGAAAGAAGAGATCGACGCTCTGAGAGAGGATATGAGAAAGCTTCGTAACGACATGCAAGCCATGGCAGAAGCTCAGCTACAAAGGACTGTTATCTCAGAGATCACCTCAACGCCCATAGTGGAGAAGTATGATCCTAGGTATCAAATGCCAAAAGATCATCCTTGGGGCATGCCTATTAACTATATCCCGAAAGGATATGTTCCGCCGATCACTGAAGATCAAGGAATCATAACAGAAGCCGTTGGGCCTGAAGGTTACAAACTTCAGGAAAGCAAAGATGCCAGGGGCATACTGAAGACTCCTGAAGGTTACAAACTTCGGGAAATGCCAAGATTTACTGTCGTAGTCACGGTCCCACCCCCTGTGGTGCATGCTGCCCCAGAAGGACATATTCCACCGATACCTATGTTCGACAGAATGGATGAATTCTAGGAATAGATCTTGGAAATGCAGAAGGAACTGCAAGCCATCCGCGGTCAGGATTTATTTGGAAAGGACGCCGCAGATCTTTGTTTGGTCCCCAATGTGAAAGTTCCGCACAAGTTCCAAGTGCCCAACTTTGAAAAATACAAGGGTAACTCTTGCCCTCAGAGTCATCTGGTGATGTACGATTGGCGAATGTCAGCTCAGACGGAGAATCAGGACCTACTGATTCACTACTTTCAGGATAGTTTAACCGGTGTCGCACTCAAATGGTACATGGGTTTAAACCGTGCTACTATTAGCACATTCAGAGATCTTGGTACTGCCTTCATCCAATAATACAAATACAATTTGGACATGGCACCGGACAGAGATCAACTCAAATCAATGTCACAAAAGGACAAAGAAACCTTTAAGGAGTACGCTCAGAGATGGGGCGAAATTTCCGCTCATATTTGTCCACCTCTTGAGGAAAAAGAGATGACAAAGATCTTCTTAAAGACCTTAAGCTCATTTTACTATGACAGAATGGTTGCCAGTGCGCCCAGTGACTTCACCGAAATGGTGGGTATGGGAGTTCATCTTGAGGAAGCCGCCCGAGAAGGAGTCTAATAAAAGACGCTGGATCATCAAGTAGTACAAAACGATACGGTAGTGCTCTCTCTAAGAAAAAAGAGCAAGATATTGGGAATATCTCTCTTGGAAAGCAAAGGCGACGTTATCAACCGGTAGCAGCTGTGACTCCTGCTATCAGCCCTGCACCTTTTCCTATTTATCAACCTCAGGTTGCGCAGAGCCAACCTAATCAGGAAAGGACACAACAACCTCTTCAGCAGGCTCGTCCTCCATACAATAGCAACCATACGACACAGCCACCAGGGTTTGATCCTATACCCATGTTATACGCAGAACTATTTCCGTTACTACTGGCTAAGGGGCACATCCAGACTAAGTCTCCTCTTACAGTACCAAAAAATATGCCTTTTTGGTTTAAGGTGGATCAGACATGCCCTTATCATCAAGGAGGATCAAGGCATAACATAGAGAATTGTCTCAATTTCAAATCCGACGTGCAAAAGCTTGTTAGGATCGGGCTCTTATCTTTCAAAGATACGAATCCCAATGAGAAAGCTACAGTCAACCTGATTGAGAAAGAATTTAACAATATCTATCAAATTCACGATGTACTCTTATTGAGGACCAATCTGGCCAAGATGCATTATAGACAGAATGGGTACGTCCATGTGCCACCTCACAATTATCACCAGTGTAATATCTGCTCTAAAAATAATCAAGGGTGTTCTGTAGTGCAAACAGCTCTACAGGAACAGATGGATCTCGGATGGATCTAAGAGTACCGAGTTCGTGGAGTTAACATGGTCTATACGAATTCCAATTTCATTCAGAACCACGACATCCATGCGATGAATGTCAACCTGGTGGCAATGCACTCAAGGCAAAGCCAGTATCATAATTTGCCGCGGCACGATCACAGTTCCTATCTGACTTGCTCGGTAAACAAACAGGGATGCTCTTTCATACAAGAGGCCCTCAGCGTCAGATGGATCTTGGATGGATCCAGGACTACCATGATAGGAATCCCTATCAGATCAATATGGTTGAAATTTTTGACATTCGCTTGATGAATACCAACTTGGTAGAGATGCATGCTGAGCAGGTCCGACTCGGATTCTTGATATCACATAATTATCACAGCTGTAAAGCGGGTTGCGAAAATGACCAGGGATGTGCCCTTGTCCAGGAAGCACTCCAGCACTTGTTAAATCATTGGTGGATGCCAATCTACATGGATGAAGATACTCAGCAAATTAGTATCAATAACAGAAACCCCACTCGGCGTCAAAGTCAGAATGTACGACTCGTGGAAGCTAACCTAGTGAGGTTACATTGTATTCAAAGCAGGCGTGGCCAGGTGCCACCACACAATTATGAACGTTGTGGAGTCTGTTAGGAAAGTAACCAAGGGTGCTAGCTTGTGCGAGCAGCTCTCCAGGGGCAGGTGGATCGTGGAAAGATCCACCCGTATCCAGGTTCCGGACCCATCAATTGGTCGCCAAACTACCTTGCCAATCAAATTGAGGACGTTGTCGTCATTTCTAATCATCAGAGGACCAGGAATGTTTTTGCCATTATCCCTCTGCTTAACGAATCAAGAATTCCCAACCGGGAATGGATCGAGGTTACGTACGATGGTCAGAAAAATCAGAAGGTTCCCATAGTCATCTATCTGTCGGGACCACTACCGTATGAATCAGCTAAGGCAATCCCTTACAAATACAGTGCGACGATAATTGAAAATGGAAAGGAAATTCCATTACCCTCCGTCGTGAATATTTCAGACATCAGTCGTGTAACACGGAGTGGTAGAATCTTCAACAGAGGAGTTGGAGAATCCAACAAAGAAAAGGTGTTAGATGGTGTGGCTAGTGATCGAGAGGGGGGGGGGTGAATAGATCACCTCCTTGAAAATCAAGGATTTAAAAATACTTATCAGAGTTTTTGAAAGTTAGCGGAAAAATACGATCCCGAATCGACTTCCGTCTATTCTGGACCAGCTACTAGAAAACCGGACACACGAATTAATGCTGGATTTATATTAGGATGACAAAGATTTATTAACACCAGATTAGGATCGAATCAAATGCACTTATCATACAAATATTATTTCCAATGAACAAAAACTCAGCTGACAGTTTTGTCAAACACTTGGCGTGTATGTGTTCAATGATTAACAATAATGGTGATTTGATAAGAGTTTTCTTACCATTATTGTATCATGAAACGTTAAGACACAATACACCAAATGAATCACAAACTTGTTGAAAACGTAAAGAGAGATAAGGACAGAATACGATACGCAGAGATTTGGTAAGGAAGTTCCCCACTTTCGTCCTCGCGTGTGGGTACGTCTCCCTCTCAATTTCAAACTGAAATTGAGACCTGTTATATCAATAATGCTGAATTCGTTGTTTACAAGGTTACAATACAAAGCCAGAAATCTAAACCCCAAGATCTTCTTCTTGTAAGAACCTTCACTTGATCTGAGCTTAATCAAGAATTTTCCCTGCAAGAATTACAAACAATTCACCGGTTCCACGACCTGTTTGCGAAATTACCAAATTTCCAAACCCTACGCTGCGGCTGAATATGTTCTGCAAACGTGACTAACAAACCCTCAAGAACACACCCGTTCTTGAAGGACAAACCAGATGGTTTTTCCTCGAAACCCCCTTTGAATCTTCAACTCAGCTTGATCCTTGATCGTACCACTGAACGTTATCTCGAAGATCCTTTAATCCGGAGAACAAGAATGATTATGTGTTGATGTTCTTAAATTAAAGTGATTGAGAAGATGATGAAGATAAAGTATCTTTCAGGTCTCTAAAACTGCTCACAAAATTGATGCACACCAAACTTGCTTTTGCTGTGATTACACAATTTTCACTCTAACGAATTCACGCCACCAATTGAACTGTCATAACCTTCTTATATGTGAAACAGAAATGGTTAGAAAAAGAAACAGCTTTATGTATCGATACGAAACTCGTATGAGTCGATACATGGTAGTTATATAACATACATGAGTCGACACACAGATATATGCATCGATGTATACTGTAACTTTGTTTAGTTTCAGAAAATAAATTCAATCATGCATCGATACATAATACGAATGAATCGATACATAACATAATTTTCAGAAACAGTAAAGAAGCATGTATCGATGCAAAACTCGTATGGATCGATCCATACAGAAGCAAACTCGTTTTTGTGATTTTAACATAGGAATGTGTCGATGCAAGAAAGACATGAATCGATACATACATAAGGAAAATTGTTTTTATGATTTCAATAAAGATATGTATCAATTGTATAGGTATAGGTATAAAATCACATATATGTACCAACTAAACATGCATACTAATCTTATAACATGCACATCAAACACATAGGCATTTATATATGCATTTATCACACAATTTGCTATCATACAAAACTTAAAATATTGCTCACAAACTCCCCCTTTTTGATGATGGCAAATTTGCAAGATGTGTGATAGAACACTCCCCATGAGTTTGTGCATGGCTGTCAACATCTTGTTTTCTTTCTTCTCCCCCTTTGTCAACATCAAAAAGAAGAAAAAGACAATCTGTGTAAAGAGTCACAAAGGCAGAATGATGCAGCAATAACCAGCAAAATTGATATTGAAGCTAACAATCACAAAGAAAGAAGCTTAACATAAAACAATCACTCACAAAGAATGACAAGGAAAGGGCAAAAATAACACAAGTAAACAGAAATAAAGGAAGTAAGCATTGAACTGTTAAGAAAGTACTTAGAATTACATAAGCAATACCAAAACATACAAAGTTTGAACAATATAAAAAAACTTAAGAAACATGATTATGAAATGGAATGCAATGAAATGACATCTTAAAAGGGTTTATGGCCTCCACAGGACTCCTCATCAGCTATATCAGGATCTCTGAAACTTTGTGGAGGCGGCGGAGGAGGCATCTCATCAGGATTATGGCCCATGAAACTATATTGCCTGAACCGGTTCTGAACTTTAACACTTTTGAACCTGTTCATGATACCAGGATTGGCACGGCAATCGTCCATAAAACTAGACATTTCATTATAAAAGACTTGATGCCATTTAACCAAGTCCATGTGCCAAGAATGTTGATTATGATACATCCTTGTGTGCTCATCATGCCACTCACGATGCTCTTTATGCCACTCATTTTGTTGATTATGCCAAGCAAGCGCCTGTTCGTGACGGGCTTGATTAGCAAGCTCCATTTGCTGAAACATTTGAGTCAAATACGCAGGAGCAGTTGAAGAAGAAGCAGCACCAGAGAACGGAGGAACAGTTGGACCTGGTTCATAATTTGTTGGAGACCACCTTTGTGGCACCCAATCACCCCAACCAGCATTAGCATTTGCTTCAGGTTGATTTTCTTCGTTGATATCATTCATTTCTTCATCCATTTGTTCTTCAGTCACAAAAACTTGTTCAGAAGGCACATCAAAATTATACACCCTTGTTTTGGATCCTCTTTCCAAAAAATAAAAACATTGACGCTCTTTATCCCACCGGTATCCCATATGAGATAAAGTTGCAGTGTTGAACTCTTGAGCAGAAGAGGGAGATATAAGAGGTACTAAAGGTAGGGCTATATTCCAGTATTTTATGATCCTCATAATCTGAGCAGCATATCCAAGTGTAATATTCTTCGAACTATTACGCATAAGAAATATGCGTTTCACAAAGTAGTTTGGCCAATTCAATGAAACCTTATTTTGAAGAAGGTACACAAGATGAATATCTGGTCTATCCAACCTAGAATGACCACCGGATCTTGGACGCAGAATGTGTGAGACAATCCAGTGAAGGATTCTAGGTATGCTTGTAATCATACCAGATGTGAGTGGTTCATCCTCACCCAGAGGTCTATCCAATTTTAAAATGGATGCAATATATTCCTTTATTTTAAAGTCAGTATCAAAACTCTGGTCATGCCAGTTCTTCATTCCAGGCACCCCAAAAGGAATTTGAAACACTTTGTCCCAATCAGCAGCTTCAAAAGTATAAGTTTTGGTCCCAATAGAACATTTGAACATATAACCTCTACCAGATTGTAGACCAGCATAAAAGGTGCGAATAAAGTCCTCATGATAATCATCATTTATGCTCAAAAATGTACCAAGCTTTTGCACATTCAACAGATCAACAATATCGTTGAGATGCAGAGCGGAAGCATCAGTTTTATTAAAGACATGTGGTTTCATAACTAACCTTGTCTTGAAAAAGGCCTCAAACTCATCAACAATGGCAGGATGAAGGAAAGTTAGCGCACTAGGAGGAATTTCTGGGGGTGGTGGAGACTGGTGAGAAGTACCAACAGGTTCCTTTCCTTTTCCTCTTCCTCTTTGTCTAGCAGGAATGGTTCTTGGAGGCATGGTGATGAATTGAAGAAGAGTTAAGATGAATGAAGGATAGGAGGTGAATTAGGGTTTTGGAGATGAAGATGTTTGAAGGAATTAGGGTTAGCCGCTTGGGTATGAGAGGAAGAAAGAGTCTAGAGTGAATGAATGAATCCTATAAATTTGGCTGATGTGTCGATCCAGAACTGAATTAAAATGCATTTATTGTAAAACAATCAGTATGCATCGATACAAGGGCTTATGGATCGATTCATTTCACGAATTCATAGTTTTTGAAGTGTCCTATGTGTCGACACAAAACACGGATGCATCGACACATACTGAAACAAGTTTTAAAAAAAATGTGAAATAAAAAAACATGAATCGACTCATAGCACGAATGCATCGACCGGAAACTATAATGTATCGACACATGCACTTGTTGCATCGATACATACTGATGCTAAACTAAGTTTTACCTAATTTTTTAATACCAGTTGAGTATAGAAACCTGTTAGCAGCTCTAAGTCAATGCAATATGAATTATGTCATGATAATTATGCCCAAGTATAATTCACAAATCAAGTATTAATGTTCAAACAACATATGCAAAGGAATACATATAAACGATCTTAAAGAATTTGTTCTAACATACACTAATCACATAGTTCCAAAGAGATATAGAAAGGAATGATATTACCTCTGTTGATGTAACCTTATGAAGTATGAATGAGGTCTAAAAACAAATCTCAACAAACAAAGTGAGACATATATAAATAAGAACCAACATGCTTAAGACATCAATGAAGAGAGATTTAAAATCCCTAATTCACGGCGAATGTTGAAGAACGGTTCCGTTGCTAATGGTTTAGTAAAAATGTCAGCAAGTTGGTTTTTAGTATCAACATGCTCAAATACAACGTCCTCTTTTTCAACATGATCGCGAAGAAAGTGATGCCTAATCTCTATGTGTTTTGTGCGTGAGTGTAAAACAGGATTCTTAGTTAGATTTATAGCACTTGTGTTATCACATTTTATTGGAATACGTTTGAGTTGAATATCGAAATCTTGTAGTTGTTGCTTCAGCCACAGAATCTGAGCGCAATAACTACCGGCTGCAACGTACTCAGCCTCAGCAGTTGACAATGCGACAGACACCTGCTTTTTGCTATGCCAGCTTACCAAAGAGTTTGAAAATAAGTGACATGTACCACTAGTGCTTTTCCTATCTGATTTGCAGCCAGCAAAATCAGAATCGGAGTAACCTACTAAACTACAATCGCTTCCTTTGGAATACCAGAGCCCATATTCAGATGTTCCATGAAGATATCTAAATATGCGCTTAACAGCTTTCAAGTGTGATTCCTTAGGATTTGATTGATATCGTGCACACATACAAACACTAAACATGATGTCAGGTCTAGATGTAGTAAGATACAAGAGAGACCCAATCATACCTCTATACCTTTTGACATCTACACTCTTACCGTTTTCATCTTTATCTAGATTCCCGTTGGTAGGCATAGGGGTGTCGATTGATTTTGAATCGTTCATTCCAAAGCGCTTGAGCAGCTCTCTGCAGTATTTTGTTTGACACACAGCTGTACCCTCATCAAGCTGCTTTATTTGGAGACCGAGGAAGTAATTTAGCTCCCCCATAAGACTCATTTCAAATTCACCCTGTATAACATTTGAAAACTCTTCGACCAAGTGTATGTTAGTTGAACCAAAAATTATATCGTCTACATAAACTTGAACTAAAAGAATGTGTTTGCCCTTGTGTTTAATGAAGAGAGTGGGATCCACTTTACCTCTTGAATATCCATGATCAAGTAGGAATTTGCTAAATCTTTCATACCAAACCCGAGGGGCTTGCTTAAGACCGTACAAAGCTCGTTTTAATTTGTAAACATAATCTGGATATTCAGCATTCTCAAAACCAGGAGGTTGTGAGACGTATACCTCTTCATTTAGGACACCGTTTAGAAACGCACTCTTTACGTACATTTGGTAAAGCTTAAAATTCTTAGAACACGCATAAGCAAGCAAGAGACGTATAGCTTCAAGGCGAGCAACTGGAGCATAAGTTTCCTCATAATCTATGCCCTCCTCTTGGTTATACCCTTGTGCCACTAAACGTGCTTTGTTCCTAGTTATCACTCCGTTTTCATCAAGCTTATTTCTAAAAACCCATTTAGTACCTATGATATGATGATCTCGCGGATGAGGAACAAGTTCCCAAACGTCATTTCTTTTAAATTGATTAAGCTCTTCTTGCATGGCCATTAGCCAAAATTCATCAATCAAGGCCTCTTTGGCATTTTTAGGTTCTACTTGAGAAACAAAAGCGAAGTGAGAACAGAAATTACTTATCCTAGAACGAGTCATTACTCCCTTTGAAATGTCTCCCAAAATGTTGTCAACAGGATGGTCTTTTGAAGATCTCCAAGCTGGTGGAAGGTCATTCACTTCAGCTTGCCCTTCTTCCTTATCTTTTACATGACTGGTATCTTCCTCCTCCTCATTGTCTTCCGTTTTGGACTGATCAATTTCCGAAACAGCTTCTTTGAGTATATCTTCTGTAGATACACCTGCGTCATCAAAAGAAATACCTTTGCCAAGTATAGCTCCTTTGTTATTGTCTCCATAAGTAACATATCCCTTCTTCTTTGCTTTGAAGTCTATAAAAAGCGATATATCACCCGTCATGTGCCTTGAGCACCCGCTGTCTAGAAACTATCTTCTATCTACGGATGCAAGACACTTATCCTACAATATCAAAAGAGAGAAATAGGTACCCAATTTTCATTGGGTCCATGTGGGTAAGTGGTAACATGGTTGCCTTTAGGCTTCCATTGATAAATGCCTTTAGGAACAAGAAATCTCCTAAACTTGCATTTTTCAATGGTATGACCAGCACGACAACAATAATGACATAAGCCATGATGATGTATTTGTTTATGTTTGTTCATTAAATCCTTTGGAATAAAAGAGTATTTTGCATATGGTGGATTTAATGACTTCTTAAACAACCTAGAATCAACGGCATAAGTAACCTTGGGTTGTAAAGCTTTTTCCAATTTGACTTTAAGAGTTTTAACCTCTTGTTGCCAAATATGACAAGCTTCACAATACCTAACTTTACTACATCCATTAATATTAATATCTTTTGAATTTTCTGCAATACTAGCTTTCAAACTTTCTAAATCTTTTTCAGCTTTGTATACTTTACCTTCCAAGAATGAAAAAAATTGTTTATCGGAAGATAATCTTTTAAAAGCATCTACAGCTTCGTTATGCAGTTTTTCAAAAGCTATTTTTAGTTCAGAAAAAGACATAGAAGAAGAATTACTATAGTAGGCTTGTCTTACTTTCTTATCGTTGATTTTCTTCTTGTGATGGGACTGATTTTTGGTGTGAGCCATAAGACACAGATTTGCTGTCTCATCACTATCATTTGAACTTTGTGAGCTTGATGAATCACTATCACTTTCCCACGCAATATAAGCTCTTCTTTGTTTATTGAACCTTTTTGGTGAAGCTTTTCCTTTATCCTTTTTCTTCATAGGACATTCTGTCTTATAATGTCCAGATTTACCACAATTAAAACAAGATCCTTTTACTCTATGCTTCTTATTCTCTTCCTGTTTTGACTCTATAGATTGTCTTCGGAACTTAATGAGATTTTTGTCGGAATGCTTGATTCCATTCTTTCGAATGAATCTATTATATCTCTTAACAAAAAGTCCCATTTCCTCATCACCCGAATCTTCGTCACTACTTGAATCATTGTCACTTTGCTCTTTTTGTGAGGACTTTGAGCTAGAGGCCACAAGAGCTATTGGCTTCTTCTCACTCTCTTTGTTTTTATTCTTTTCCTTTTTACTCTTGTTCTCAAATATTTCAAGACTTTCCAGTTCTTGCTGATGTTCTTCCAGCTTGCCAAATAAAGTTGTAATCGTAAGCGTCGTGAGGTCGTTGGCTTCCTTAATAGTTGTTACTTTAGGTTGCCATTCCCTGCTAAGACATCTCAGAATTTTATTAGTGGCTATTTCATTAGAAACAGATTTTCCAAGTGCATTCAAACGATTGATGAGATGAACGAATCTCTTTTGCATGTCAGAGATAGACTCTCCTTGTTTCATGCGAAAGAGCTCGAACTCTTGATTAAGTGTGTTAATACGGGACTGTTTTACTTCAGTAGTACCCTCATGGGCAATTTCTAAAGCATCCCACATTTCTTTAGCTGTCGTGCAATGGGATACCCGATAATACTCATCAGCACCAAGTGCTGAAATTAGCATATTTCGAGCTCTCCAATCACACGGCCACTTTTTCTCATCTTTCTCATCGTAATCCTCTTCTGGTTTAGGAACTATGGTGCCAGCCTTATTTCTCATAGTAATTTGAAAAGGACCATTTTGAATGGCAGCCCACACATTCCTATCCACAGAATTTATGTGAACTCGCATGCAGTCTTTCCAGTAGCCATAATTTTCTCCGTTGAAAACAGGCGCTCTATTATACGCCCCCTTTGGTTCAGAATCCATATCGCTACAAGCAGCCACAAAGCACCAGCGAACCGGGGCTCTGATACCACTTGTTAGATGGTGTGGCTAGTGATCGAGAGGGGGTGAATAGATCACCTCCTTGAAAATCAAGGATTTAAAAATACTTATCAGAATTTTTGAAAGTTAGCGGAAAAATACGATCCCGAATCGACTTTCGTCTATTCTGGACCAGCTACTAGAAAACCGAACACACGAATTAATGCTGGATTTATATTAGGATGACAAAGATTTATTAACACCAGATTAGGATCGAATCAAATGCACTTATCATACAAATACTATTTCCAATGAACAAAAACTCAGCTGACAGTTTTGTCAAACACTTGGCGTGTATGTGTTCAATGATTAACAATAATGGTGATTTGATAAGAGGTTTCTTACCACTATTGTATCATGAAACGTTAAGACACAATACACCAAATGAATCACAAACTTGTTGAAAACGTAAAGAGAGATAAGGACAGAATACGATACGCAGAGATTTGGTAAGGAAGTTCCCCACTTTCGTACTCGCGTGTGGGTACGTCTCCCTCTCAATTTCAAACTGAAATTGAGACCTGTTATATCAATAATGCTGAATTCATTGTTTACAAGGTTACAATACAAAGCCAGAAATCTAAACCCCAAGATCTTCTTCTTGTAAGAACCTTCACTTGATCTGAGCTTAATCAAGAATTTCCCCTGCAAGAATTACAAACAATTCACCGGTTCCACGACCTGTTTGCGAAATTACCAAATTTCCAAACCCTACGCTGCGGCTGAATATGTTCTGCAAACGTGACTAACAAACCCTCAAGAACACACTCGTTCTTGAAGGACAAACCAGATGGTTTTTCCTCGAAACCCCCTTTGAATCTTCAACTCAGCTAGATCCTTGATCGTACCACTGAACGTTATCTCGAAGATCCTTTAATCCGGAGAACAAGAATGATTATGTGTTGATGTTCTTGAATTAAAGTGATTGAGAAGATGATGAAGATAAAGTATCTTTTAGGTCTCTAAAACTGCTCACAAAATTGATGCACACCAAACTTGCTTTTGCTGTGATTACACAATTTTCACTCTAACGAATTCACGCCACCAACTGAACTGTCATAACCTTCTTATATGTGAAACAGAAACGGTTAGAAAAATAAACAGCTTTATGTATCGATACGAAACTCGTATGAGTCGATACATGGTAGTTATATAACATACATGAGTCGACACACAGATATATGCATCGATGCATACTGTAACTTTGTTTAGTTTCAGAAAATAAATTCAATCATGCATCGATACATAATATAAATGAATCGATACATAGCATAATTTTCAGAAACATTAAAGAAGCATGTATCGATGCAAAACTCGTATGGATCGATCCATACAGAAGCAAACTCGTTTTTGTGATTTTAACAGAGGAATGTGTCGATGCAAGAAAGACATGAATCGATACATACATAAGGAAAATTGTTTTTATGATTTCAATAAAGATATGTATAAATTGTATAGGTATAGGTATAAAATCACATATATGTACCAACTAAACATGCATACTAATCTTATAACATGCACATTAAACACATAGGCATTTATATATGCATTTATCACACAATTTGCTATCATACAAAACTTAAAAGATTGCTCACAAAAGGAACCTCAGACAGAAGTTCCCAATCCACCAGTCGGTCAATCCAGTAATCCCGACCTTTCGAAAAACGATGATGAGATGCTGAAGCTCATCCAAAGAAGTGAATACAACATTGTCGATTAACTGTTACAGACTCCTTCAAAGATCTCGGTATTATCACTATTACTCAGTTCAGAAGCGCACAGAGAGGCTCTACAGAAAGTTTTGGAACAAGCCTTTGTGGAACAGGATGTAACCATCAGACAGTTCGATAGTATTGTCTCTAACATCACTTCCTGCAACAATTTGGGATTTAGTGATGAGGAATTACCTGAAGAGGGTCGCCATCATAACATGGCGCTCAATATCACAGTCAACTGCCAGGACGATGCTTTAGCCAGCGTACTGGTAGACACAGGGTCAGCCCTGAATGTTATGCCAAAGTCCACTTTGATACAATTATCATTCAAGGGCCCTCCGATGAGAACCATCGAGGTCGTCGTCAAAGCATTCGACGGATCCAGAAAAACGGTTATGGGCGAAGTTGACCTTCCCATAACTATTGGTCCTCACACTTTCCAAATCACCTTCCAGGTCATGGACATCCGGGCAATGTACAGTTGTTTATTAGGAAGACCTTGGATACATCAGGCTGGAGCGGTCACTTCAACACTCCACCAAAAGCTAAAGTTCGTCCAGAACGGCCAACTCATCACAGTCTGTGGAGAACAGGCCTTGCTCGTCAGCAATTTATCGTCATCCACTTATGTGGAACCAAAAAGGATAATCGGAACCCAGTTCCAAGCGCTTTCGCTACACAAGGACGAATAATCCGGAGGAGGAACTTCGATTTCCTCATACAAAGATGCTATTAAAGCGGTCGAGAGTACCGATACAACAGGATGGGGACAGCTTGTCATTCCTACTAGCAATACAACAAAGAAGGGTCTTGGTTTTTCTGCAACCTGTACCTGGATAACTGCTAACGATGAAAGTCTTCATCCCATTCAGGATTTCTTCCACAGTGGAGGTTTCTTTCACCCAATGTCTCAAATAGTCCATGCTATCAATGAGGAAGATCCCTCCGACACAGATAAAGAATGGAAGTCCTATCTTAACAAGGACAGTTATATATCTCAAGAAGAGGTGCCTACGCCATTTTGCTATCCCGTACAGAGTCTGAGATTTATACCACGGTCAGATGTCGAAATGATATATGGAGGTTGTGATCCGGAAGGATGTCGTGCTCCGCCAAATTCATTAGAGGAAGACACTCTGATGAAAGACAACTTTGACCATAATTACTATGGCTCGATGGATGGCCTGCCAATGTGGCAGACTTACCCAGGAGACTTGGGGCTAGAAAGTCAGCCGAGTAATGAAACTCAGTTGAGCATCATAGAACAGAATACCTGTGTCCCCACCATGTCATGGGATCAACACTCAGGTCATTCAGAAACTACTCAACATGACGATGAATTTGCAACGTTTGCTGGACTTGAATTCATCAACTATGCTTTTCCCGAGGTCAACGTCATCGAGAGGGATGACTCCTCCAGTTCGAAAGAAGTGTGGGACACCTTGGGACAACCGAGTGGAAAATACGACTATATGGTCAAGTACACCGCTCCTGAAAGCTCTCGTATCGGGCTCGAAGATATCCAGCCAACTGGATGGGGAGATACAGCTGAGAGCATAAATGCTATGCAAAATACAACAGAGGAATTCTCCTACGACAACCCTGCCTAAGAGACAGATTTCAACGATCCTGCTCCACCAGAAATCAGCGTCATTTCTGAAGACAAATCATGGAAGGTACCATACTTTGTGATTCACCGAGGAGTTCGCCGCCAATGGGTTGTTGTCGACGTTCCGAAGGTCGTTCGCCAATCAAAGTAATTGCCATATTTAACCTTTCATCCTGCCCAGGTGAAACGGATGTTTTGATAGGGCTCGCTTTCTGTAAATTTTCCCTCTTCGCTTCGCCCAAAGCGACAGAGTTTTGTTTTATAGGGCTGTAGTTTCAAGAATCGACTTGTTCATTAATAAAATAACGTCGTTCTGTAATTTTTGGATTAATTGTTGTTTTCTCTTTTTTACTTTTTCTCAGAAAATGGTAATCCTAAAAAACAATTCAAATAAAAACAAGCAGTAATAAAAAAAATATACACTGCACACACTTGCATTTTCTCTATCTATTCTAAACACGAATCATCACGTCATGCAGATAGCTTGTTTTAAACCCCGTTGAAACATACGATCTGATGCCTTCTCCCAACTTTGAGTTCCCGGTATTTGGGGCTGAAGAAGAAGTTGACGACGAAATTCCAGAAGAGATATCCCGATTACTCAGACAAGAGGAAAGGTCCATTGAACCTCACAAAGAGCCATTGGAAACGGTAAACTTGGGTTCAGAAAAAGAGAGAAAAGAAATCAGGATTGGGGCACTGCTTAGTCCAACTGCCAAAGAGAGTTTGATAAAGCTTCTCAAAGAATTCCCCGATGTGTTCGCTTGGTCCTATCAGGATATGCCAGGGTTGGAACCAGCATCGTGGAACATAACTTACCGTTAAGATCAGAATGTCCACCAGTAAAGCAGAGGTTGAGACGCACTCACCCGGACATGGCCATCAAAATCAAAGAGGAAGTACAGAAACAGATTGATCGCATGTTTCCTCGCTACGTCAGAATATCCTCAATGGTTAGCCAACATCGTACCCGTTCCGAAAAGGATGGAAAGGTCAGAATGTGTGTTGATTACAGAGATCTGAATAAGGCTAGTTCAAAGGACGACTTTCCTTTACCACACATTGACATGCTGGTAGACAGTACAGCAAAGTTCAAAGTTTTTTCCTTCATGGATGGATTCTCGGGCTATAACCAGATCAAAATGGCGCCGAAAGACATGGAGAAAACTTCGTTCATTACCCCATGGGGTACCTTTTGTTACAAGGTAATGCCGTTCGGTTTGAAGAAAACTGGGGCAACCTATCAAAGGGCCATGACTACTCTGTTTCATGACATGATACACAAGGAAATCAAGGTATATGTCGATAATATGATTGCAAAATCTACGACAGAAGAGGAGCATGTGACCCACCTGTCAAAACTTTTTGAGCGTCTGAGAAAATACAAACTCCGCTTGAATCCCAATAAGTGCACCTTCGGTGTTTGTTCAGGGAAACTCTTAGGGTTCATCGTCAGCCAGAAAGGAATTGAGGTTGATCCTGAAAAGGTCAAGGCCATTCAAGAAATGCCTTCTCCGAAAACTGAAAAATAAGTCAGAGGATTCTTGGGACGTTTGAACTACATCTCCAGACTCATATTCCTTATGACTGCCACCTGTGCGCCGATTTTCAAATTACTCAAAAAGAACCAGGACTGCGTTTGGACAGAAGACTGCCAAATTGCCTTCGACAGTATTAAAGAATATCTGTTGAATCCTCCTATTCTATCACCTCCAGTGGAAGGAAGACCACTAATCATCTACCTCACAGTCTTGGAAGACTCAATGGGGTGTGTACTTGGCCAACAAGACGAAACCAAACGGAAAGAGTCTGCCATTTACTATCTAAGCAAGAAGTTTACCGACTGCGAGACTCGGTACACTATGCTTGAGAAAACTTGTTGTGCTTTGGCTTAGGCAGCCAAATGTCTACGCCAGTACATGATTCGTCACACTACTTGGTTAATCTCTGAAATGGATCCAATCAAGTACGTCTTCAAAAAACCTGCTCTCACGGGAAGGATTGCTCGTCGGCAGATGTTGCTATCAGAGTATGACATAGAGTACCATGCTCAAAAAGCCATTAAGGGAAGTATTTTAGCCGATCATTTGGCTCATCAACCGATTGACGATCAAGAATCAATCGGGTTCGACTTCCCAGACGAAGATGTTATGTATCTAAAAATGAAGACTGCGACGAATCGCTACCCAGTGAAGGGCCAGAACCAGGTTCCCAGTGGGGACTAATCTTTGACGGAGCAGTTAATCATTATGGAAATGGAATTGGGGCAATAATTGTTACCCCTCAAGGTACCCACATTCCTTTCACTGCTCAACTTACGTTCAAATGTACGAACAACGAGGCCGATTACGAAGCTTGTATTATGGGTCTCGAAGAAGCGATTGATTTAAGGATCAAAAACTTGGACGTATATGGCAACTTAGCCCTGGTTATCAATCAGGTCAAAGGAGATTGGAACACATACCAATCAGGATTGATTCCTTACAAAGACTATGTAAGAAGGTTGTTACCCTTCTTCAACAAAATCGAGTTTCATCACATCCCTCGTGATGAGAATCACATGGCTGATGCATTAGCCACTCTCTCTTCCATGTTTAGTGTAGGTCAACGGACTGACCTACCTAAGATCGACATAATGCGCCTTGAAAGGCCTGCTTACATCTTCACGATCAAAGCAGTCATAGACGACAAACCTTGGTATCACGATATCAAATGCTTCCTTCAAAAACAACAGTACCCACCTGGGGCACTAAGGAAGGACAGAAAAACCCTCAGAAGACTGGCTGAGCGGTGATACTCTATATAAGAGAAACTTTGACATGGTCTTGCTCCGATGCCTCGACAGACTAGAAGCAGACACGCTGATCAAAGAAATTCACGAAGGATCCTTTGGCACTCATGCCAACAGACACACAATGGCGAGAAAAATTCTTAGGGCCAGGTACTATTGGTTGACAATGGAATCCGATTGCTACAGATACATGAGGAGGTGTCACAAGTGTCAGATATACTCCGAAAAAATTCATGTACCCCAACACATCTCAAAGTTCTCTCTTCCCCGTGGCCTTTTTCCATATGGGGAATCGACATGATTGGCTTGATTGAACCTAAGGCTTTAAACGGACATCAGTTCATTCTGGTAGCCATTGACTACTTCACCAAGTGGGTCGAAGTGGCGTCGTACGCTAATGTAACCCGACAAGTGGTGGTCCGATTTATCAAAAATAATATCATATGCCGTTATGGTGTTCCGAACCAGATCATTACAGATAATGGATCTAACTTGAACAATAAGATGATGAAAGAGTTGTGCGTAGAGTTTAAGATAGAGCACCATAACTCATCTCCCTACCGACCAAAGATGAACGGAGCGGTAGAAGCGGTTAACAAGAACATCAAGAAGGTTGTTTAAAATATGGTTGTAACCTACAAAGGTTGGCACGAAATGCTACCCTTTGCTCTTCACGGTTATCGCATATCTGTCCATACTTCAACAGGGGCAACCCCTTTCTCTCTAGTATATGGCATGGAGGCAGTGCTCCCCGTAGAAGTAGAGATCCCATCGATCAGGGTATTGATGGAAGCTAAGCTTATAGAAGTTGAATGGTGTCAAAGTCGACACGATGAATTGAATCTGATCGAAGAAAAATGAATCACGGCACTATGCCATGGTCAATTGTATCAGCAGAGAATGAAGAGGGCGTTTGACAGAAAGGTCCGACCTCGCATCTTTAGGAAAGGAGACCTTGTGCTCAAGAAGATACAATCATTTCTCACTGATTCGCGAGGTAAGTGGACTCCGAATTATGACGGCCCCTATGTGGTCACGAAAGCTTTCTCAGGCGGCGCCTTGAGACTTGCAACCATGGACGGAGAAGAATTTTCCTACCCCATAAACGTTGATGTAGTCAAGAAATACTTCGCCTAAAAAAAACGTCTCGATAAATTGAAAACCCGAAAGGGCGGTCCAGGCAAAAGTTAGAGACAAAATAAAAAAATCAATCATCTCGGTGGATTGGAAACATCACAATACAATCCAGGCAAAAGTTAGGGATAATGGCAAGTAACTATGTTCAACAGAGGCAAGTCCCTCAGCAGCAGTTACACCATCCATCGGAGGAAAACTCCAGTCGAGGTCATCTTCGACAGAAGCTCGGGATGCCCCGAATTCAAAGTTGGTAGAAGAATAGTGGTGTTATGTGTCAACGTAGCCCTTTTCCCTGTAAATTACCATTTTCTAGCTGTGTATATACTCTTTGGAATCACGGGTTTGGTTGATCTCCATCTTATTAATAAAATTTGAGCCCTTGTGCTTTTGTTTGTAATTCTCATTTGTTTTAGCTTTACAAAACAACATTTTAATATGATCAACGATTCTTAAAATAAAACAAAAATGAATTTACTTGTTAAAACTTTTTCTGCTTTTAAAATAAAGATGGCAATTTCTTTTGACTGTTGAACATCAGAAAAACATCAATCGCTTCTCCAGAAGTAAGCAAACTTCAAAGTGCAGAATCAAAGTACTACTTCTAACCCAGTACGCCTGAATGAAGGGATCAACTGTGTCAGAGACCTTGTTTCGTCTAACACGCCTCGACCGAGTTCTTATCTCCTAAGCCCGACCAACATAGTTCCCCGCGAGGACTACTTCTCCTAAGCAAGGTAGAATTGCTACTCTTGGACCAACGGTACTTCATCTCCCACTGTGGTCGAGTATCCCGTCATGTTCATCTATTAGTCTGTATGTCGCGTCGGTTCTTTCAATCGAGTTGTTTGTTCTTTCCTCGTCAGGAAGTTAATCATCTGAACAATCTCGCCTCCGGTTATTTCTGAATTGAAGATAGGTCCTGGACCACTTTGATAACTTGAACCTCTGAAAAACCAGAGAAACTTTCAACAGACATCACTCTTTGCCATTGAAGATGATATCCTTGCTTTCCCGGATTAAGGAAAATCCCGAGAGAAAGCCTCATAATCGGAGATTCGGTGGTACAGCAGTTTCTCCGAAAAACCATTGATGAAAAGGTCATCGGCACCTCAAATTGGATCCCATCATATGGCATTTCTCCGGGAAGATCCCGAGAAAAGTATGATATAATATCCCCTAGCGTGAAAGCAGTCTCTCAAGAGACTCGTTTTCCCTAGTAGATTCGACAAATGGCGTCTCCAACAGAGAAGTTTGTGCACCTCTACAACTCAGATGACTGGATTCCCCAGCAAGTCTGACGTCAACTTTTTTCATCAAAGGGCATCTCCCCAGGAAGATTCGGCGAGAAGTTTGAGGAAAACCGCTACAAAAGCGTCCCTTGTCAATAAAGTTTATTGACAAAAGAAACTAAGACCAATTCCTTAGTAGGAAACCAGGATCGAGGGGTAGTTTAAATCACAAACTAAGACCAGTTCCTTGGTAGGAAACCAGGATCAAGGGGAAGTTTAAATTAGAAACTAAGACCAGTTCCTTGGTAGGAAACCAGGATGGAGGGGAAGTTCATCTCAAAAGAAAACTGAGACCAGTTCCTTGGCTAAAGACCAGGATCGGAGGGAAGTTTACTTTTTCTAAGCATCATTTCTTAACAAAATAAGAAGGATACGTGAACTACCATTCTTAACCACCATCAAAATTTTGGCTATTCCGATATTTAATCCTCTTGCACCCCGAATGCCCGAATACCTTCGTCATTCACATCTTCGTGTCCAAGAAGATTAAATAAGGGCATCTGTCATACCCCAAATTTTGACCACTAAGATTTCCCATCATTGTGCAAATCATCATCACAATTGGATGTACCTTTATGCCTCATCAGTCTCCCCAAAGATGGGTGAGCATTCACTACTATCAAAATTAGGGTTTCAAGCCCTCTCTGAGTGCTTAGACAAAGGATCAATCAAGGTATGACATGATCTTAAATTTGTCTACACCCTCAAACATACACAAAGGATCAAAAAGGACTCCCACTTCAAGGATTAAGCACAAGGATGCTCCCTTCTAGGTGGATCAAGCCTCAAGATCGCCAGTGTCACTAAATTAAGGTTTTGGTCGACCAGGGCCTCCTGATGGAAAAGTTCCTCTGGCAATGAGCCAAAGATCCAAAACATAACCTAATATGCTCCATGGAACCTTATGAACCCAATCATCAAGTTAATTTGCCTCAGGGGATGCATTCATCAAAAATCAGGAATTAGGGTTTCTTGACCTAATTCACCCCTAAGTTGACTTTTGGGATAAATCATGAACCAAGACCTCAAGACATGATTTGAGGGTCTCTAATGTGCCATATTGATCCATTTGGAACAATGGATTGATCCAAGAAGCTTGAGCAACAAGTTTCAATTTCATCTGGACTACAGTTAGGGTTTCGCGGGAAAAGTCAACTGTAACTTTGACTTTTGACCAGGACATACCCCCAAACCCTAAGACATGATTCAATATACCCTATAGCACCCATGGAACATGTCCATCAAGTTTGATTTAGGTCCAGGACATGATTTCCTGAAGAATTGCACAATTTGGAATTCATCGGATAAAAAGTCAACTGTGCACAAAAGTCAACTGTGCACAAAAGTCAACTTTGACTTTTTGAGATTTTTCACTAAAACGGATTTTAAACCCTAGAATGATGTTTATGTATGATTTGAATCATCATTCGTTAATAAAAATCAAAGAAAATGGGATAACTTGTAAAAGGGGTAACCATAAAAACTTAGAAAATTTTCTAAGTTATGGGAAAAAGTGACAAAGGTACCATCTTTGGAGGATCATAACTCCTAAACCACAAAGCCATTTTTTCCATCCAAAGCTTGATTTGTAGATCTCATTGCCCTCTACAAAAGCTTCATACTGACCTATGTCCAAATTCCTCATGGATTTTGAGTTATGGAGTGATCAAAATCAAGAAAAGTCACTTTGTTCCAACACTTAGTGAAAATTTCACTAAATCAGATTTTGCCTTACTTTTTTCCAAATGTAGGGACATTTTTCACTTGGATTCAAAAAGTGTCAAAACCAAATATGATCAAACAATTGTTGTATCATATAAGAGCTTTCCAAAATGGCCAAGAACATCACCAAATTCAACTTGAGCCATGAGATATGACATTGGCAAGTTGCCTTGCTGAAATATGCCAAGGCAAGGCAGATTTTTGCACTTTTGGTAGATTTGCCAAAATCAGCCAATTCCAAGCCTTGTCATCACTTTGGACACATCTGAGGATTGAATCTAAAGGGGACAATCACTGAGCCAAGCCTCCAAAGTCCTTGGAACAAGAAATAGCATGCTAAACCTAGAATTGCCCAAAATAGGGACAAGACTCTAATTTTGGATTGGAGCATTCAATGGAAGCACCAAGTTGGCATGGACTGAGCCATTAGCAACTGAATTCAGTCAAGACTTATCCAAGACCAAGGGGACCAGCATCTTGTGCCCTAACCTCTAGTCAATGGCTAGAGGAGACTTGGATTTTCATTTGCCAACATTGGCCAAACCTACTCAGCAGTTGCCATTCACTATTCCTTGCAAAACAAACTTGCTCTACTATAAATAGAGCTCAATTGTGATCAGTTTAAGTACACCAAAGGCCTACAACACTTGCCTTTCTCAAAAACCACTTCTCACTCTCAAAAATGCCTTTCTTAGCGAGTCACTATCGGGTTTTTCATTAGAGAGCAATTCCACTCAAACCAATCACACACACACCTCATATACATCATATGTGAGCTGATCAAACACTTAAACAACATCTGGAACACTGATTTCTCAGAATCACCAGTCAATTGCTCAAGGTTTTAACCAAGTTGCAGTTAAGATGCCATGAAGTGATCCAGCCAATTTCAGTCAAGTCTAAGCATTCAAACACACTCCATAGGGTGTAGGGAAGCTGTTCAGATCATCACAACTCATCTGTAACACCTCCAACTCAGAAATCAATTTGCTCTTGCTGTCACGACCTAGAGGTAAGCCTAAACTTGGTCATCTCTCAATTTATGCATATTTCCTCGCACAATACTTTTGCCAAATGTTCATAATCATGCATGGAATGTTTCCCCTCAAGTAATTACTTTGTTTGAATTGTGTATCAAAATTCCCAGCCTTCATGCAGAATTTAGGGTTCTTGAGGATTTTTCGTGATTTCTTGTTTTATGCTTAATTTAAATAAAATTAATTGCCATAGACATGATCGTGAGGTTGAAAGGAGTTGGTTGGTATGTGGATTGCATGATATAATCAAGTATTCAGTGAGATTGGATAGAAAATGCAAATCTGGGCAAGGCAGAAAACTCGCGTGTTCTTGGCGCCATTTTCACAAATTCAAATATTTGAATTTTGTGATTTTATTTAATTGATTCAAAAATTAATTTCTCTCTGAGTTTTAATAATTTTGAGTTGATTCTTTTTTTAATAATTCACAAAAATGTTAAAATATTTTATTTTCCCAAAAAAACCCAAAAATATTATTTATTTCATATAATTGATATTTTTGCAAATAATTAATATTTTAATTATTTTTGACATTTTGAATATTTTTTCCACCTTGATTTTGCAACTTTTAATGCTTTCTAATTATTTTGTAGGTCAATACTTAATTTTTGAAGCATTAATCTAAGATCACAATTTGTTTTCCATATGTTAAACAATTTTGATCATTTTAATTGAATTTTTATTCAATTAAAATACATTTTGAAAACAAATTAGGGTTTTTGGATTAATTCAACCCTCATAAATCATTTTCAAAACACTTTGGGCCTCTAATAGAGTGTAAGACCCAATCCCCTTTTAACCAAAAAACATTTTGGGTCTCACTTATTGTATAAGTCCCGTTGTATTTCAAAAAGTTCGACGCGATCATCATCCGTTGAAAAACAAACCTTGGGCCTCTCCTTGAGCTATAAGACCCATTCAAACTTTTTTTATATGCTTTCACTTACCGCTTTCATATACATATAATTGTATTGTAGGGTTGTTTCGCTGTAAGTCTTCTTTCATAAACTCATATCAATTGTGTAATAATAGTATAGATATTTAGAGTTTCCCCGGCAACTACGTCTAGCATTAAGCCCGTTGATCACTCTTAAATAGTCAAAACTAGATCCCCATAGGATTACCAGACACAGTCTTCCCTCCTCTTGGGGTTAAACAATATGGAGATATGAAAGGCAGCATTATCGGTGAACCCTTTCATAGACTGTCACTCGTAGAAGTTGTCAAAGAAACTCTATTCCCCAGAGATGATCTTTTCTCCGTGAATGGCATCTCTTGAGTTTCTTCCAAATTCTCGAACTTTCCTGGCTTGATCTATTCTCGGTGAATGGCATGTCTTGAATTTCTCGAGGTTTGGGGACCCACAGGCTTCTTAAAAGCACTTGTCAAGAAACTCTACTCCCCATAGATGATCTTTTCTCCGTGAATGGCATCTCTTGAGTTTCTTCCAAATTCTCGAACTTTCCTGGCTTGATCTATTCCTCGTGAATAGCCTGTCTTGAATTTCTCGGGGTTTGGGGATCCATCGACTTCTTAAAAGCATCGGCCTCCTCTTGGGCATTTGTTCAAGGACCCACAGGCTTCCTAAAAGCATCTCCGCCTCCTCTTGGGCTTAGTACAAGGACCCGTAAGCTTCTTAGAAGTTTTTACAGCCTCCTATTAGGCTTCGTATAATGATTTTTCCTCTGGGAATGATAGCCTCCTCTTGGGCTTCATACAAGGACCTATCGGCTTCTTAAAAGTTTCCAGCCTCTTCTTGGGCTTCGTACAAATTGTCCCGACGACCTCCTAGAGGTATAGGAACAGAAATTAATCATCTTAATAGAACAGTCTTTCCAAGAGTCTACTACTGTTTCTCAAAGCATAGTACAAAAGATGAAACTCTAGACTTGGATAGTCTAATTTCCTTGAGTCTCCAAGACATTCTCAAGCACCCATCAAAAATAGGAAGAAAACCCGTAGACTCGGATAGTCTCAGTACCCTTTGGATTTCCCATTTCCTTAAAGAACAGGAAATAACCCTGATCCTCGAATCAAAATCCCTGAGTGCAAACATTACTCATATAAGAACTAAATCAGCATACTGGACCTGTCACCCAACTGAAACAATCACAATAGCCTCCTCTTGGGCTTTGTACAATGATTCTCCCCAGCGGAGCTAACAATTTTAGCCTCCATCTCGGGCTTCGTACGAGATACCAAAGACTCTCTCTTGTTGAGTCAATCACTTTAGCCTCCATCTCGGGCTTTATACGAGATACAAAAAAAAAGGACTCTCTTGTTGAGTCAACTCCCTTTTAGCCTCCGTCTTGGGCTTTGTACAAGACACAAAAGACCTCCCTCGTTGAGTCAAAACCTTTTAGCCTCTCTCTCGGGCTTTGTACGAGACACATATTAGCCTTCTCTTAGGCTTTGTTTAAGAAAACCACTGGTTGATCCAATCAACCTTTTAGCATCAAAGTTGTGCCTCGTTCACAGTACATAAACATCAACAACTCCTTTCATCTAATTGCTGTAAGCGGCAAGCCTCTGGATTATTTACATCCATGCCACTGTCCCTCTTTTAGCATGAGAAATTCCTAAAGAAAGATGACATTGCTCTACACTGAGTTAAAGTCTTCTCCTTCAGGTTAAAAATCCCTTATAAAGGAGATTATGGCATTACCAGATTCACATATCCCGGTTAAAGTAATCCTCCTTTATAGCCAGTCACCCAATAGTTGTGACAAACAAACCCATCTTTAGAGATGATAAATTCTCTCTAAAGTCAAACCCTTTTAGCTTCATATCTTGGGCTTTAAACAAGATACAAATAGACTCTTCAGCTTCACATCTTGGGCTTTGAACAAGATACAAACCACCTTCAGCTTCACATCTTGGGCTTTGAACAAGATATAGATCACCTTTAGCTTCACGTCTTGGGCTTTGAACAAGACACCAAAACCCCATTTCCTCCCATAGAATAGGAGGAACTACGATCGCTCTGATTTCCCTGTTTCGGAAAAAACGGGAATACATAGGCATAAGATTGAAAGAAAAATCTTAGCGAGCACACTAAACAAAATCCCATACTTTCATACATCCGTCCTAACATCTTAACCTCCCACCAATCGACCGAACACCTCTTTTAACAAAATAAACCTAAAAGAGACCCACAATCTTTGTAGCATCTGTAAACCAACAGTTTTAACTGTTTAACCTCAGTTTGCAAGCAGGGTTAACTTGAGACATCTATTTCCCTTCCTTCATCAGCTTCAATAGGATAAAAAATTAATCGAGTTGTAGATACCAAAGAGCGGTAGTGCTTCGCAACCACATCCAAAAATCGCTCGCTACAGGTTTACGCCCGACTTGTAAGGAAATTTCCCTCGGAGGTCGGAGCGGTCTTGGATTTGGATCTGAGATAATTTTCTCTTCTGACCTGCGGGATTTCTGAGGAAATTATAGATCTCAACGGTGAGTATCGCAGATGATCAACGAATTCGTAATACCATATATCATGGATCTCAGTGTTAGACTCTTTAAGTTATTCGATCTTGAGATTTGAAGGCTTAGTGGACAGTGAAACCGAGAAGCTAACATGATTTTCCGCCAGAACCTGGATCAGGAATTTCTGCATCTGTTCAACGGTGCTTTTGAAGCGATCATGGCTTTTGTTTGGAAGAAGGAATCGAAAGTCGTTTCCCACGCAACACCCTTGTTCTATTGTGGAATCAGAATTGGAAGAGATTGCAGAAGCGACAGTGGAACGATGCTTCGCAGACGGTTCAAGAGCGTAGCGTTTCGATCCAAAGGTTGCAATCGTGACGCCTCTTGAATCAAAGGTGTTGTCCTTGAAGTGATGTTTCTAATCTCCAATACACTGGACCTAGCCTGCATGGTTAGCACTTCAACGCCCAAGTCAATTAGGATTCAAGACAATTATAATGAAAGGGGAGATTATAGATTGTGTACCTGAACACCCCTTGAGAAGGTATTTATACCTTGAGCTCATTGGAATGGACGAGATAAATAGGCATTTCCTTATTAAGCATTTGGCCGGCGTGAAACAATTTGTATTATGTTAGATATTTTTATATTATTTTAAGTAATTAAACTTTGGTATTATATTTAAATATATGTTATAACAATTTTAAAAAAAAAATAATATCATACTTAAAAATATATAATATTTTATATATTTTATTGATAATAAATATTATGAAAATTTTAAGTTTATAAAAAACAATAAACAAGCATCACGTTGAAAGAATATGATTTCAATATATTATTAATAAGCATGAACAATTCACATCTTAAGACAATCTTGTAAAATTGAGTTGAATTTAACCATAATTTGTAAGATGATATTTGAGTTTATTTAAGATTCGTTGAATCATCTATTATGAAGTTTTTATTGTCAGGTCATTCATTATTTTATATTTATACACCAAATTCAATAATATTAGACGTGACAAAGTATATTAAAGAGTCTCACATTAAAAACTAATATGATTTTAACATACATTTATAAATAAAAACAAATATCACGTTCGTTTTATAAAGTTACATTCCCATTTTATCTAAAGTCTAATCCATCTTTTATATATATATATATATATATATATATATATATATATATATATATATATATATTCAATTAGACGAATTATTACACAGAACTTAAAATTTGCCAGTATTAAATATTGAATAAATAAGATTGATTAAATATTTTTCACAATACACATTGAAGTAAAATATTATTTTGTGGTAATCTATTATTAAAAGCAAATGTATGATGAGACATTAATTTAAAATTTAAAAATATAAAGCAATTATTGATATTTGTAAATTAATATTTTTTTAAAAAAAATTTATTAGGATCTTTTTTTAAAATGTTTAGTAAAATTTTAACCGTTAATGATCACTTATATACCATAGTTTTTTTTTAAAAATAATATAGGATTAAATCAAACATTTTTTAGTTGTTTTATAATTATGTTTGTATGTGTAAAAATTATTTATAATAATGAACTATATATATTAAATTTAAAGTTTGTCTTCGAAAACAAGCTTAACTTTTGTTAAAATCATGATGAACTAATGCAGTAAGATAATTTTATTTTAATTTGTGTTTATTATCATAGTTATTTTTACATAATTAAAAAGTAAAAAAAAAATTGTGTGTGTGTGCGCGCGCGCGCGCTTACTCAAAAAGTAAGTTTTTTTATCTTACTCCACGAGTATATTTTCTAGGGATAGAGATTCTGTAATCTGATAAATGTATAATTTTGAATCAGCTGAAGTATGAACTTGAGTTTTTAAAGAGTTTTGAGCTAATAAATTCCAAGTATGCAATCACACCTGCTGAAACAAATCACAAGTTGGATTTTGATGTTGAGAGTGATGATGTAGATTCTACAACTTTTAAACAGTTGGTAGGCTCATTGAGATATCTTTGTAACACCAGACCTGACATCTGCTATGAAGTTGGAATGGTTAGTAGGTTTATGAACAAACCAAAGTGGTCACATTACCAAACTGTTGTCATGATACTAAGGTATATTAAGAGAACTCTGAGGTATGGAGTTTTGTTCCCCTCTGATGCTAAATTTGATTCAGAGATGATATGTTATTCAGACTCTGATTGGTGTGGAGAGAGAGTTAACAGAAGAAGTACTTCTGGATATTTCTTCAAGTATCTGGGAAGTCTCATATCTTTGTGCTCCAAGAAGAAACCAATGGTTGCATTGTCAACCTGTGAAGCTGAGTAAATTGCATGTGCTTTGAAGATTAAGGTGAGCAAGCCTGTGAAGTTGATGATAGATAACAAATTTACTATAATTCTTGCCAAGAATCCAGTGCTGCATGAAAGAAGCAAGCATATTGACACAAAGTTTCACTTTTTGAGCAATTAAGTTCATAGCGGTGTGCCTGAAGTTGTTCACCGTAGCACTCAAAAGCAACTAGCGGATGTTCTGACTAAATCAATCAAGACTGAACATTTTATCCATTTGAAGGATGAATTGGTGTTGATGATTTTAGTCTTGAATGTAGATTAAGGGACGGTGTTGAAGTGTGTAATCCAAATTCACATTAGTTGCATTTAGTATAATTTGAGTTTCATTTCATTGGTTCTTATTTTATAAATACTTAAAGTTAGTTTCTATTTAAAAGGAGAATTCATTTGTAATCAATTCCAATTCTGCTAGAGGAAATTAGTTACAAATTTTCTTCTCTCTCTTTCTCTTCCATCATTTTCTTCATCTTCAACCTTGTGCACCAATAATTGGTATCTAGAGCTCCAGTTCCGATTCAGATCAGAAAACACGAAGGAACGTGAGGCTTGTATAATTGATTTTATTTTTTAAATTCACAGTGAATTGAAGTTTGAAATCGAAACAGAATCACGTTTCTTGATTCTAATGGATTGGGAAATACAAGTGTTGGTGAGTTATTGAGTGAATTTGCACAAAATCGAAGATGAACGGTAGAAACAATAGCTTCAATACAAATCCTCCAGACTTTGATGGAAAGAATTGGAATTAATGGATGATTTAGACGTGTGTGTTGTTGGGCACTCAAAATATTCTTAATCTCATCAATGACGATTATGCAGCTGTTGTAGTAGATGCAATTGAAGCACAAAGAAACATGCATAGAGAAACGAGGGGGAAGAACCATAAGGCATTGTTATATATTCATTAGTGTGTGGATACGAATGTATTTGAAAAGATCATTGATTGAGAAGGCAGTCTTGGATCTGGATCCGAGATCATTTTCTATTCTGACCTACGGGATTTTCGAGGAAATTGTAGATCTCGATGGCGAGTATCACGGTTGATCGACGAATTCACAATCCCATCTATCATGGATCTCGGTGTTAGACTTTTTACGTTATTCGATTTTAAGATCTCAACTTACTCCAATCGTAAGTTTTTTAACTTACTCCAAACCATATCCTTTAATTTAGATTTTGTCAAATAGCTAATTGAGTAAAAATATTTATTTTAATTAAATAAAAATGTTATATATATATATATATATATATATATATATATATATATATATATATTAGGGCATCTTTAGAATTTTTGGACCAAAACAAACTCAATGCAATTCATTAATAAAAAATTGTTCAATACAAAGGGAGTCGAGTTAAATGTAATGCGCCTAGGCCAAGAATTGGTCGCCCCTTGCAAGAGAATGAACAACCATATTCGCTTGACGCTTAATAAACTTTACCTCAAAGTTTAGATAAACATATAACAAAGCTTTAATATAATTGATAATAAAATTAAACTGGCGTGAACTACTCTTTGGGAGTCGCTTTCGAAAATAATATTTTCTGTTTGCAAGCCGATAGCTCCCTGAATTGCTTCTTTAAGAGCCAACGGTTCAGCTTCAATAACGGATAGCGTACCACGATCCCAAACCACACCAACAATAATGAAACTCCCGAGGTTATCACGCACGTATCATCCTCTATTAGTAGTACCACGATGATTATTAAAAGTCACATCCACGTTACATTTCAACCAACCTTCCCTTGGCAGATTCCAAGTCATAGAATAATGATGGCCATTTCCGGAATCTTGATCTTTTGGGGCCATAAACTATTCTGCCACTTATGAAATTCTAACCAACCACGTTTAAGGGCTTCCTCGTACTTGATATTGACAAAAATACAGTACTAAAAGTTACACTAGATCTTTAATCCTTGTTTTCTCTTTTTGTTTCATCCATTAGAGAGGGGTGATTTTAGGGTTAATTTTTTATCCAAAACCATCCTTCTAACTTTTTTCCTTTCATTTTCATTCAAATAAGTGATTTCACATATATTTTTAGTTTTTTTCTTCATGATTTCGTCATTTTACTGTGACGTTGTGTTGGTCGTCGTCTTATTACGGCGTTATTTTGTTTTCCCAACTTGATGCAGTATTTGTTCGGTTCAGATTGACTGATTTGATTCGACTCGGTACATATTCTATTAATGATTTTGACATTGTCAACGTTGCAGCCTCGGAGATATGGATATTCCGAGCATTTCAATTTTATCATATTTGTAGGTTTTGTCACATTTGTAAACATTTTGCCGTTATATGCTATTAGTGTGGGTGTTGTGAGTTTGTTCGCATATTCATCCTTTTAAATTTATAGCGATTTTGAATTTTTATTATTCGAAATATTTTATCAATGAATTTCGTTTTTAGTAAAAAAAAAATGTTACACTACATTGATTCTAATTAAAACTTACACTGCATAATTAAGGTGTTCTTCTTTTGTTTTTAATTATTAAACATGTTATTTTGTAATCTTAATTTTAAGATGAAGTTTGTTAAGCGTCAAATAAATTCAATTGCACATTTGGTAATTAAAGTGGTCAATTTATGGACTAGACTAGGTATTTTCTATTTGATTCCTTATTAAACAAACATTGTTTAATGAAACGAGTTAAGTATTTTTGAATAAAAAACCAATTTATAAAATCTATTTTATATATTTGAAATTTAATGTTATACCAATTTTTTTTACAAATTTTCACATAATTTCTCTTTTATAATATTTCTATTAAATTTATTAAAGAATATAAATTTAATTTTCCATCCTATTAGACTACGAATTATAAAAATATTAATGTGAAAGTAACTTTTAATTTTTAATTTTTAGTTATAAATATATACTCCTTCCGTCTTAAATTATAAGATATTTTGAACATTTTAAACAAATTAAAAAATTTAATTATTATTTTATGAAAAATACAAATTATATATAATTTTATATTGATGTTTCGCATAATACACAATAGAGAGAAATTGAAATAGTTGAAATAATATATAATAATAAGTTTTGACAATATATTAGAAAAAATTATTAATCTTATATTAAAATTGTAAAGAGACTTTATAATTTACAAAGAGGAAGTATTTTATAATATTTATAATTTGTAAAAAAATTTAAAATCAAAGATAGAGTACTAGTACAATAAAGTATTTAGTAAAAAAAAATTAAGCGATTCGAGTGTAGGACCCATCCAAGATACGGTCCAGGGGACCAGACCGAGGCCTGAGCCGTCCAATGCGGAGAGGAGAGAGACCAGTATTTAAACTCCTGCATCCATTTCATACCCCACGCTAATTCACGAGAATTTTTGAACACGCTCCATTCGATCAAGTTCAAGTTACAGAGATTCAGCGAGAAAAGCCCACGTGGACTCATCTTCAGCGCGTGAAAGTAAAGAGCGTGGTAGGAAATATCAGAGCAACCCCGCAATTCGTGCGGTACATTGTTGTTTATTATGAGAAACGATGCACCGACTGACTGGCACGGCACGTGTGCACGTGACACCTTAATCTCTTTTGCTTTCTTGATTACTTGCGCCATTACATAAAATAATGCCTGTTTTCTTCACTGCCTCGTGTTGCATCTCGATGATGACTTTTTGAAGCACCCCTTTCTTTGCATTGGGTTTTCATCATGATGACTGTACGCCAAATTACTCTATTGCACTTTTGTTGCTATCACCACAAAGCTCTAATACAAATAGTATCGCCAACACTCATAAGTTTGATATTCATAATTATTTTTAAAAATTTTAATATATTTGTATTCCTTTTAGATATATTTCAAATTTCGATTTTAATCCTTCAAAATATTTTCTCTAAAACATAGTTTTTTTAAAATTTTCTATCTATATTTTTTATCTTTAATATTAAAATCGTCGTTAAAACTGTCGGTAATTCAGTCGTTAAGTAATAAACTGTCATTAAAATCGTCGCTAATTCAGTTGTTATGTTGTAAAAATAGTCGTTAAGTTGCAAAAATGACCAAAAGTGTGAATAAAAAATTTTAAAACTACCATTATTTGAAGAAAATATTTTAAAATATTAAAAATAAAATTTGAGATATTTAGAAAGAATACAAATATATTTAATTATTTAAAAAATAAATTAATTAAATGAAATATAAGTTTCAGACAATACAATTGACACATATTTTGACACATATTTAAAAATGTTAGTGTTACATAGGAGATGGCAAATATGTTTGTCCATTCCATTTAAATTTTGCAAAAAGATGGGACGGAAGGGACATATATATTTAACGATGCATGCCTAAAATCTTACCATACCTTGCATAAAAGTGAAGTTGGGCATAGTTGATTTGGGATTAAACGTTTTAAGCTTTAAAATTAAAAATGTAGTAAAAAATAAGACGAAGCTATGCATGTACAATAAATGGTGCATGTCTAAAATCTTAAATTCACATGTAAAAAATGAGAGCAAAATAGACCTGTCTAATAAAACGGACTTATTTTACCACCCTAGTGCTACATTGCTTCTTTGAAACGTGTTATGCATTGTCTCACAAAACAACATTTTAATTTAAAATGATACTACTCTGTCTCATATTATAAGTAAAAGTTACTTTTTAGATATATTAAATAATTAATATATCTGACTTATATATAAATCAAATATATTAATTATTCAATATATCTAAAAAGTAACTTTTGTTTATAATATAAGACGGAGGATATATACGTATAAGGATAGTATAGGGTTTTCAATTGCCTTAGTTGGGAAGATATATATTGTTTTTGGCAACGTACAAGATGGAATAAGGAGCCACTATGGTGACACGCATCTTTAACTCTTTTTCAGTTCCAACCGGACAATAATACTTGAATAATAAAAACCTAAAGTTGGTCCCAAGAAGTTAGTTTTTCAGTGTTGTCACTAATGTGGTCTTAAAATATTCTGAGTCCACCCCTATCACTTTTGACTGGTAAAGATTCTCTGCCATTGCCAACTTTATCATAGTTATCCTTTCCATTTCGTATTACAAAATGGAGCAACACTTGCTTCGACAAAAATTTACTTGAAATCAAACTTAGACATAATAAATAAATAAATAAAATAATGTATCTTTTCAATATAAGTAAATTCTGTATTATTTATGTGTGTGCTCAAATAATTATTATTTGTGATTGTGACTAAGTAAAATTGTCTCAAGAAAATGTAGGTTCCTTTACACTTTTTTATATTAAAAATTTTCTGTAAAAAGAAAACACCAAACTAAGGACAGATACCTAAAGCAATTGTTTTTACTCTCTTGAACATGTAATGTACAATCAAGCTTTCTTTTTACATATTCTTTTAACATTTTTAAGAACCACATATAAAAGCCTCTCAATTTATAGAATTATTCATTAATATATATTCTATCATTATGAGAAATTGTCTTCAAAATTAATGGGGAGGACTTGTGAAAATGCATGGTGTTTCAAGAACGTAACGCGTTCATTTTTTTGAATGTAGTTTTACAAAAACAATGTGTTTTCCTTTTAACACATATAAAAGTGATGAGTGTTTCTTATCACACCACTTATGTTTCTTAGGTACCACCTGAATTTTCGTTTTTGCGCATAATTTTTGGATGTGCACATCCGGACGCACAATTTCTCTAAAATTTTTTAGGTATTTTTCCGGATGTGCACATCCGGAAGAATTCCTGATCTGCAAATCCGGAAAAAATCAAAAGAATTTCATAAAATCATTTACTTCTAAATATAATTAAATCCAATATAATTAAAATCCAACATAATTAAACTTAATATGATTTTTTCAATATACTTAAATCCAATTTAATTAAATCCAATATAATTAAAATTAATATGATTTTTTCAATATAATTAAATTAATTTTAGAAGTAAATATCATATAATTATAATTATAATTTAGAAGTAAATACCATATAATTTTAAATACCAATATAATTAAATCCAATTTTAGAAGGAAATACCATATAATTTTAAATCCAATATAATTAAATTAATTTTTTCAATATAAAAAAATCATTTAAAATTAAATACCATATTAATCATATTAATTATATTGAAAAAAATTAATCATATTAAATATTATATTAATTTTAATTAATATAGATTTTAATTATATTAGATTTAATTATATTGGATTTAATTATATTGAAAAAATGATATTAATTTTAATTATATTGGATTTAATTATATTTAGAAGTAAATGATTTTATGGAATTCTTTTGATTTTTTCCGGATTTGCAAATCAGGAATTCTTCCGGATATCGGCGTTTTTTAAAAATTTGGTGCGTCCGGATATGCAAATCCGAAATCTGGGGGCAAAAATGAAATTTCACGTGGTGCCTAAGAAACTTGGATGGTGTATTAAGAAATCCTAAAAGTTATTTATAGCCCTTTTATGTGAATGAGAAAGAACTGATGAAATTTCAATGGGAGAAATTTAGAGAGACATGGGAGGGATTTTTAAGTGTGAGAAATTTAGAGAGACAATGGGAGGGATTTTTAAGAATAGATGCTAAGAATTGAAAGACATTTGAATGTATTTAAGGAGATTGACAAACACTTTTAAATATATTAAATTTGTGTGATTTATATATTGAAAGTTGGCGAGATCAAAAAAATATTTGTGCAGACAATGTGAGATGTTTTTTTTATAACTTGGACAACTATTTTTCCATAAATCATTTTGTAATATTTTGTATCTAGTCTTACCGTATAGTAAATTGGAGAAATGCTCTTTTTCCTAGAGTTGATCGATTTGACTGAACTCGTTAAACAAAATCTTTGTATACTTGTCACTTTATCTTAGTATGTTTTGCTCATGTGGATTTATTAACACTCTTTTGTGGATATATTACTTTTGCTTGAGACTATTTATTTTAATTTTCATTATGCTTCATCTAATAAATCAGAAAAATTTTGGTGTGGTTGAACCTTTCAATTTTACATCAAATCGTACCCACCTTGAGGCAAAAAGGTTAAATTTATAAGCAAGATGGGTTCTAAATGGAATATTGAGAAGTTTTCTGACGAAAACGATTTTGGGTTGTGAAAAGTAAAGATGTAAAAAATATTAACTCAATTAAGGTGTATAGAAGAATTGAAATGTGAGACATTGATGTTTGCACGATTGACAAAAGCAAAGAAGACCAAGATGGTAGATCAAGCGAGAAGTTTCATTGTCTTCTGTCTCGGAGACAAAGTTATAATGGAAGTTGTCAGGGAGAAGATTGCAAATTTTATGTGGGCAAAGCATGAATCATTGTATACGACCAAGCATTTGGCTTACATAATGTATCTAAAACAACAACTTTGTAGTTGTATATCCCTAATACATTCAGGGAGAGCACCCCAATACAGTTCGACAATCATTAATTGATAACATGCTCTCTCTTCTCAAAATGTATAAGGTACATGTTTAAGTTTAATTTTAAATGAGTTAATTTTCATATCATATGTGAATTAACATGTTAACTTCAAATGTATGAACTATGTGGTTGATTATGTTATGGGGTTATGTATTGTTTCAAATTCTGTTTTAGTTCAAAATTTTAATGATTATGTTATGTTGCTATAAATTATGTTGTACATTTTAATACATTTATATTCTCTTTTCCCCCTTTCTTTTGATAATGACAAAGGGGGAGAAGATATGTTTGTGTGCTTGTATCCTCTAACATATGCAGAAATAAAGTGTTCATATCCGTTCTTGATTAAGGGGGAGTTATCAAAGCTATGGGAGCACTTGCTAAAGAGCTTTTCAAATATTCCAAGAGATTCAAGCACTTCAAGTTTCAATGGTTGTCATCATCAAAAAGGGGAAGATTGTGAAGTCAAGCTTCTCCAACATTGTGTTTTGATAACGACAAGTATACTTTCTCAAGTTCATTTGAATTATCAAAGGCTGAGAAAAAGCTCCATTATTCAAGCTATGGTATCAAGACTTGTATCTCAAGCAACATTGTCAAGATGGTCTTGAAATTTAGGAGATTGATCACTTCATTAAGGTACAGGTTATAACTGATCATGTGTTTTCCCATAGTGCTCAGAAATTTCATATTCAATTCATCTTGATGCATAAAACTCTTTTTGATAACTTATTTTTATGCACCATAACATTTCTTAAAGTATTTTTCAAAGTTTCTTCAGGTGTAATCGGTTATACATTTCTGTTAACAAGTTACTAAAACGATTTTTTATACTTTTTTTAAAAAATGCGTCAGGTGTAATAGGTTATCCAGTTTCTTTTAACTGGTTACATGTTAACCGATTAAGCAAAACATATAATCAGTTACACCTTCAAAAAACTTAATTTTCATAAAACGCTTCAACTGTAACCGGTTACGATTATGTGTTAAGCGATGACCACTAAAGCCTTGACACTTTTTGGCTGAAAACCTAATTCTAACAGATTCTAAATTTCACTTACCAATAAAGGCATTGATTCAGGGTATTATATTAATTCCTACAAGTATGATTCATGTATAAATACCTAAGGTTTCAGATTTTTAAAACACACCTCTTTCATTATAGGTCAAACTTAATTTTTCATCTTTCAAAAATAAGTGCCTTGTGTCTTAAGCTTTTGAGTGAAACCTTCTGCATTCAATCAAGTTTCATCATTTTTCATCTGAGAACTTGTGTAATATACTTGTGAATTGTATACTTGAAATGGAAGATCAATTCAAGCGATTGATAAACATCTTACAACTTCAAAATTCTTTTAAAAACTCATATTTGTGTGAATACTTTGTTGTCCAAGATTGTTGGAAACAAGAGAGTGAAAAATAGAGGGTTGTTTTCTTTTTCTACTTTGTAAATCATAAGGGAGTGTTCCTTATTGATTAAGTTAGCAACGTGTGTATATATACTAGGATTAGGCTTGTATAATGTTCTAACAAATGTTGAAATCTCTTACTACGTAAGATGACTTGAGTACTCTTGGATTGTAATGGGAACAAGGATATATCGTCAGTGTTCTTTAGTTTTCTGTATTTTAGCGCTTTCTAATCATCAACAAACCATAAAGTTGAAGTAACAATTCATTAAACCAAAAATCAATCAAAGTACCTAATTCACCCCCTTTTATGTGCACTTTACACTTACAGAAACGTTTGAGAGAAAGAAAAGTATACACGTAAAGAAGTTTTGCTCATTCACTTTCATAGAAAACATTTTTGTGTGTAAATATTTGTAATACATTTGTGTAATCTACTTTCATAGAAGCATCTTTGTAACATATTTTGTTTCTCAACTTTTGAGTTGTATTTCCTTGAGAGACTAGGGTATAGTTAGAATTTCTCAAGAAGACATTGAATTTTTTTTTTTGTGGTTGTAATCAAGTTTGGTTATAGTGGATTAAGTCCTTGTGATAAGGTGAAATCACCTTGGTGGGTAGACTAGAGGTAGCTTCGTTAATAGAGAACCAGGATAAAAATATTTGTGTTCATTATTTTTATTCTAAGTTCTCTCTTTGTTGTTTTGGGTAGCAAAACAATTTCATTCTAGAAACTCAATTCAAACCCCTTTTTTTATCAGAGCTCCAATTATGTTATGGATTGTTTATCAAACACTTCACTGTGTCAGATAAAGATCCAAATTTTTGAAACATAATGGCAGAAGTCTCTCCACCAGCTGCACCCGTTGCTAACAATGACAGAGATCATTATAGTGCCAAACCCCCCATTTTTTATGGGGAAAATTTTGACTATTGGAAAGACAGAATTAAAAGTTTCTTTCTTGGTCAAGATGTCGATATGGTATTTGATGGCTACATTCATCCTGTTGATAATAATGATAAAAAGTTAGAAAAGTGATGACTAATCAACAAAAGAAAGATTACAAAAATCATCATAAAGCTAGAACTATTTAGCTGAATGCTATATCATATTCTGAGTATGAAAGATCACAAATAGTGACACAACTAAGTCTATATTTGGCTCCTTAAAGATGACTCATGAAGGAAATGCTCAAGTACAAGAAACCAAGGGGTTTGTCTTGATACAAAAATATGAAGCCTTCAAAATGGAGGATGATGAAACAGTTGAGAACATGTTCTCAAGGTTTCAGACTCTAGTGGCAGGACTGAAGGTTTTAGATAAAGTTTACTCTACTGCAGATCATGTTACGAAGATTATCAAAAGCTTACCCAAGAGATAGAGGATTATAGTAATTGCACTGAAGCGGTTTAAAGATCTAAACAACACTACTCTTGAAGAACTTGTAAGTTCTTTAAGAATTCACAAAATAGCGCTTAAAGAGGATGAGCCTCAAAGAAAAGTTAAATATCTGTCTCTAAAATCTATGGGAAATTCTGAAAAGACTAAATCCCTTTAAGCTGAAGAAGAGGAATCTAAAGAAGATTCTGAAGAAGAAGATGAGTTGTCTCTTCTTTCCAAAAGAGTTAACCAACTCTGGAAGAATAGACAAAGTAAGTTTAGAGGATCAAGAAGAACAGGTGGTTGATTAGAGTTCATATCTAGATTGAAGAAGTCAGGTGCTAGAAAATACATTACGTGTTATGAGTGCAAAGAGCCAGGTCACTACAAAAACGAATGTCTCAAGTTGAGAAAAGACAGACCAGAGAAGAAAGTCTTTGGAGGGAAGAAGAAATGTCTGATGGCTACTTGGGATGACCCAGAGTCCTCAAAAGATGACTCTAAGGAAGTGCAAGCAAACAGTGCGCTGATGGCACGCGCAGAAACATCTAATGATAAGATATAGTCAGAATCAGAATCCGAGTCAGACTCTAAAGAGGTATTTCCTAATCTATCTTGTTCTGAATTAGAATCTTGCTTATCTGAAATTCTGGAAAAGATCATAAGCTTTAGAACAAATACAAGGGTATAAAACATGCCCAAGTATCTGAATTTAAAGCTCATAGTAAGGTTAAGAAAGAACTATGCACTCTGAATGAAGAAAATTTTATTCTTAGAAATGAAAACTCTGCCCTTCAAAGTAAGAGTTCTAAACTCGAGGAAGAAATTCTTTCAGAAGCTTCTATGGATTCTGAAAATTTCATAAAGAAATATGAAAAATATTTCAGACATTTCTGGCTAGAAACATAAATAGAAGTAAAATGGCTTTAATGATCTATGGAGTTAGCAAAAATAGAAGAAGAGGAATTGGTTAAGTTCCTAAAGAAAAACCTATTTTAAAACAAAAGACAAAACCAAAAGCTCTTTGTTCCCATTTCTCTTATGCACATATGCAAAATGAGTATTCTGCACAAAGACCCAAGTTCGCTAAGAACTCTGAGAGAACTAACTAGAAAGGACCCAAAAAGATGTGGGTACCTAAGATAAGATAATATATGTTGCAAACCTCCTTAGCAGCACAGTTAAAACACCAGTCATGGTACCTGGACTCTGGTTGCTCACGACATATGACGGGAAGAAGGCATATGTTCCAAGATCTGAAACTTAAGCCTGGTGGCTTTGTCGGTTTCACAAGTAATCAGAAAGGAAAAATTATAGGCTCCAGAATAGTTGGTAATGGTTTTTTCCCTTCTATTAATAATGTTTTATTAGTTGATGGATCAATGCATAATTTATTGTCCATAAGTCAATTAGCTGACAATGTTATGACATAATCTTTAATCAAAAGTCTTGTAAAGTTGTTAGTCAGAAAGATGGCTCTATTCTTTTCAATGGCAAGAGGAAAAATAACATTTACAAAATTAGACTTTGTGATATTAAAAATCAAAATGTTAAATGTCTCATGTCTCATGTCTGTTAATGAAGAGCAATGGATCTGACATGGACGATCGGGCCATGTTAGCATGAGAATAATTTCTCAGCTAAATAAGCTTAATTTAGTTAGAGGCCTTCCAAATCTGATGTTCTTTTCAGATGCTCTTTGTGAAGCATGTCAGAAAGTCAAGTTTTCAAAAACTTCTTTCAAAGCTAAGAATGTTATTTCTACCTCTAGGCCTTTGGAACTCTTGCACATTGACCTTTTTGGTCCAATGAAAAGTGCTTATGTCAATGGAAAGAAATATGGTTTAGTCATTGTTGACGACTACAACAAATGGACATGGGTTAAATTCTTAAGGCACAAGGATGAGTCACATTCTGTGTTCTCTAACTTCTGCTCACAAGTGCAAAATGAGAAAGTCTTTAAAATTGTTAAAGTTATAAGTGATCATGGTGGTGAATTTAAAAATAAGCAGTTTGACAAACTGTTTGATGAAAATCGCATTTCCCATGATTTCTCCTGCCCTAGAACTCCACAATAAAATGTAGTTATAGAGAGAATGAATAAGACTTTACAAGAGATGGCCAGAACCACGATCAATGAGAAAAACATGGCTAAGCACTTCTGGGCGGAGGCAGTTAACACATACTGTTATATTCAGAACAAGATCTCTAAAGACCTATTCTAGGTAAGACTCCTTATGAATTTTGGAAGAGTAGAAAACCCAACACTTCTTATTTCCATCCTTTTGGATGAAACTGTTTTATTCTGAACATTAAAGATAATTTGCACAAGTTTGATTCCAAGGCACAAAAATGTATAATGTTAGGATACTCTGAACGCTCTAAAGGATATAGAGTATATAAAATTGAAACATAAATTGTTGAAGAATCAATTCATGTTATATTTGATGATAAGCTTCACTCTAAAAAGTCAAAGCTAGCTGAGAAGTTTGTAGGTCTGGAGATTACCTATTCAGGCTCTGAAGGTAAAGAATCAGAAGCTAAAGAATCGGAGGCAAAAGACCCTAGAATTGTTCAGCCAGAAGCTGCTGAAGCTCAGACACCTCTGAGGAAGCACAAACAAAGATCTTCACATTCTGAAGAATTGATTCTGGGATATAAAACTAAACTAGTCAAAAACAAATCCTCTTTCAAACTCTTTAAAGAGATGCTTCTGTGTTTGGTGTCTCTTATAGAACCTACATATATTGATGAAGCACTTCTAGACATTGAGTGGATTCTGGCAATGCAAGAAGAATTAAACCAATTATTCAAAAATGATGTGTGGACTCTTGTGCATAGACCCAAGGAAATCATGTCATTGGAAAAAATAGATTTTCAGAAATAAGCTAAATGAGAAAGGAGAAGTAGTAAGGAACAAGGCCCGACTGGTGGCACAAGATTATAACCAGCACGAGGGAATTGATACCTTTGCACCAATTGCCAAGTTAGAGTCCATTCGTATCTTAATTTCATTTGCTGTTAATCATATCATCATCTTATATTAGATGGATGTTAAGAGTGCATTTCTCAATGGTTACATAACTGAAGAAGCGTATGTACAACAACCTCCTAGTTTTGAAAATCACAAAAATCCATATTTTGTTTTCAAACTTAAGAAATATTTGTATGGTCTGAAACAAGCTCCTAGAGCATGGAATGAAAGACTAAGCAATTTTATTTTAGAAAATGATTTTACCAGAGGAAAAGGTAGATTCTACTATGTTCTGTAAGACATTCAAAAATGATATCCTAGTTGTTCAAATTTATGTGGATGATATTATATTTGGTTGGTTCTGCTAATGCTACCTTGTGCAAGGAGTTTACTAAGTTAATGCAGGATGAGTTTGAGATGAGTCTGATGGGAGAACCCAAATTCTTTCTGGGTATCTAGATTAACCAGAGTTAAGAAGAAACGTATATCCATCAAAGAAAATATACCAAAGAGCTTCTGAAGAAGTTTGACATGTCAGATTGCAAGCCAGCTAAAACTCTAATGCATCCTACTTGTATTCTAGAGAAGGATGAGGTCAGTAATAAGTTAGAGCAAAAGGTATACAGAGGTATGATAGGTTCTCTCTTATACTTAACTGCTTCTAGACCTGACATTTTATTCAATGTCTATTTATGTGCTCGCTTCCAATCAGACCCTAAAGAGTCTCATTTAACCGCTATTACGAAGATTTTCATGTATTTGAAATGTACTACTAACCTTGACTTATGTTATAGAAAATTAAAAGAGTACAGGTTAGTAGGTTACCATGATGCTTATTATGTTGGAGATAGACTATAAAGAAAAATTACTTCTTGAAGTTGTCAGTTTCTGGGAGACAACTTGATCTCATGGTCCATCAAGAGACAAACAACAATTACACTATCAATAACTGAAGCTGAGTATGTTGCACCATATGGATGTAACACTCAAATCCTCTAGATTGAAAGCCATCTAGAAGACTTTCAGATATATGAGAGTAACATTCCTATTCTTTGTGATAATACCTCAGCTATATGTTTATATAAGAATCTTATTTTACATTCTAGAGCTAAGCATATTGAGATTAAACATCATTTTATCAGAGACTATGTTCATAAGGGATTTTTAAATTTAAAATTTATTGATATAGACCATTAATGGGCTGATCTCTTCACAAAACCCCTTGCAAAGGATAAAATTATTTTCATTCTAAAGAATTTGAAAATGGACTTATGTCTAGAATGAAAAAGATGTATATCTTTGAATGTTTAAATTCTCAGAATCATTCAATGAGACTTTGAAATTTCTGGTTTTTGAACAACGTGTCTTCTGAAGTAAGAAGGTTTCCTATATCAGAAGTATCATGTCAAAACCATTTTGAAAACGTTCAACTTTCTAGAATCTAAAGAGTGTTCTATATTAACCAGATGTCAATCAAACATAAGTTTGTGGTTCAGATTAAAGACACGTGTCTTATACTGAAACACTTTAACGGTTAAGTCACACATTGGGAAAAGATATTTCTTGGAAATAGGTTAAATCTCTCTACACTTTCCCTTAGTCATTTCCTTTGCACTATTCAAGATTTTGTCATCATTGCAAAACCTATTTATAAACCCATTCCACTCACTACTCACACACTATGATACTTTCTATCCCACACTTTCTCTCTTTCAAACCTAAGTTTCTCTGCATCCCTAAACCCTTTTCTTCATCGTGGCTGACAAATATCAAGAACAAGCTCAATCTTCTCAGTAACAAGAACAACAATCTTAGAAGGAAGGTATTCAAGAGATCTATCTATTTATTTTGGTTGAATATTTGGAAGTTCTGTGTGAGATGATAGTTAATTTTCATAATCTCAAAGCCAACGACTACGACCTCACCTGATATGTTGAAAGCAAGGGATGGGAAGAGTTTTTCAACCGTCTGAAAGAACCAGTTTATCTTGAACTGGTTAAGCATTTTTCGATTAATGTTATTGCATATAAACTTTAAATCTCTTCGTATGTTATGGGGCATAAATTTTGCATTACTGAGAAATCTATTGCCAAGCTTCTTAATCATGATGGGACTGGAAAGATATGCTTTGACATGCCTTCCAAAAAGGAAAAATGGAGGAAATTGCAACTATAATTTTTCAAGATGGTAAGAATTCATCTAATGCAAAGAATATGCACAATAGACTCAGAGTGTGGTTGAGGATTCTTTTGGGATGTGTGCATCATATACCATCAAGTAATTCTCCTGACTACATCAACATTGATAATGAGTACATTTTGTACTACATCTCTTTTAGGATCACGGTGAATCTTCCTTCCATCCTTTTCAAGTATATGAGGGAGTTAGTCAAGGAGACCAGAAATGGTGGTACTAAAATTAGAAAGTGGATTCCCATGGGAAGACTAATTTCTAATGTGCTTATTGGAAGCAAGCTTGTTGAAACTCTGCAGGGGCTGAACATTACAAAAGAGATAGTCACAGATGTTGGGAAGATCTTCAATGGAAGATATCTGAAGAACATGTCTTTGATTTTTGAAGTTATTGATCTTACAGAGGTTCTAGATAAGGATGCAGTATCTTCTAGAAGGATACCCATTGATGACTATCCCATTTTTACCAAAGTTGATCCTCCTAAAATCCTATAATCTTACATTGACGACTGCATAGCCTCAGGTATTAAACTTGTAGCTTGTTCATTTGATGAACTTCCAGATGCTCCTCCTAAACTTCCTCTAAAAAAGAAGAGGAAAACATATAAAAAGGTTTGTAATGGACCTTCTGGAACTGTTAAGTCTCCAAAAAAGGTGGCTAAGACTTCGGAAACTATGAGAAGGCCTTTGGGAACTCTAATGGAAGTTGAAAATGAAGGTTCTGAGAATGCTGAGAAAGTTAAAGAATATACAACTCAGAATCTACCTTCTAATAAAACTATTTCAATTTCATCTGACTCTGAAGATGAAGTTGCGACTGTCACAAACTTCCTCGGAACCCAAGTGACCCTCAACACTTTACGTAAACCAAGTGTTGGTTAATTAGTGTTACAATCTGAGGCTGAAGCAAATGATCGTCTACACTCTCTTACGCATGCTTGCACCATTTATGTCAACCCTGCTGAGAGTGATGCTATTTGGAATGACTTTAGAAGATGAGCCAATTCTCTTTCCCAGCCGGTTAGAGAATCTTTTTTTTTTGAATCTGCTCAGAAAAAATTCCATGAAAAACTTTATGCTATCATGGAGCCTCTTCTGGCGTTGTTCAAACCAAAATTTCTTCCTGCACTAGAATTTGATCTAACCTTGGTTCTTTTTGAAAAAGATGATCATACTGAACAAGAGATTCAACCAGGAGTTACGTCTCCTCCTGAACAGCAAGTCGTTTCTCAATATGAGATTGGAACTACATCTGGAACTGAGAAGCCTTCTGAATCCGACTATATGCCTCTGGATGTGCTGAAGACTCTGGAGGAACTCAAGCAGGAAAATGAAGTTATTGGATATCGACTGGACAAGCAAGATGATATGTTTAAGGAATAAGCTCGGGACAACACCAAAATTGAAGGCCTACTTCAAGTGATTCTATCAAGGCTGCCACCCCTACCTAAAACCTCTTTTGTTGTTTTTCTGTTTTTTTAGTAAACCTAGCTTTTTCTTTTTATGTGCTTTTGTATCTTTATATGGTTCAATCAAATGAAGTTATGTTTTTCTTCCTTTTTTGTTCTTTTTTTATTGATGACAAAACAGGGAGAAACATATATATGATTTTGATATACTTATTTCCCTCTCTAATCCCAAACATTTGACTCTGAAAAATTCAGACTCTAACAACTTTTGAATGATTAATGAACTTTGAAAAAAGTTTGCTAATGTTATTAGTCAGGCTATCTAGAAATATTTCAGATATTTATGAACCAGGAATCAGAAAGTCAGATCTCTTAAGATTGAACCAAGCTCTTAAGCTTCATCAAGCTCTGATACAAGCCAGATTCTAATACAAGAATTCAAGAAATTTTAATTAGACTTTGATACAAGGAATCAATAAATTTTAATCAAAATCTCATACAGGGAAGTTCTTACTTTCATTCTAATTAAAATGTTTTATGTATTAAATATTTTCATAAGTCTTAAACTTCGGGGGAGTCTACAAACTTCATTCTAAATAAGTTGGGAAAATTTTGATAACATAAAACTCAATGGGAGCTTATGAGCTTACGAGCTTACTCTGATAAGTTTTTATGTGATTAAACCAAGTAAAATTGTTTATCAAAATACATGGTTTTGTCGTCATCAAAAAGGGGGAGATTGTAAGAACAAGATTTGGTTTTGCATCTGGCCTTATGTTTTGATGATAACGATAGACAAATTTATAAATAACAATTTTTTACCCTAATGGTTTTGTTAAGCTTGCAACTACAAGTTCTGACTCGGAGAAAATGACATGTGATGTTATCAGACTTTGAACCTAGTGCACTACGACTCAAAGAAGTGAAATAATGTGTGTTCTACAAAGATAATCAATCTCTTGATTACTCTACTCAACACTTTTAATAATCTCTCATCTAGAAAGATTCGGTTTATGACTCTGATAAGAGAAACCTTTGATGTTATCAAGCTCTAAAGTCTTACGCTCAACAACTCTGATGAACTATGTCACCGAACTTTGGATTAAGACTCTGAAGACCAGGTTCTGAAGAATCTCTCATACAAACTTTGATTCTTCTATGCATGTTTCATCAACTCTATTTCTAAAGCCTCTAAATATTAGAAATAAGATCAAAAAGTTTTACGTGAGAAAATAGTACACAATACAAAATCAATATTCATTCCACTACATTGATTTCGTGGGAAAAAGATTGTATTATTGTACCATTTTATCTCCTATTTTCACAAACTATTATGCAAGGATACAACTACTTATGGAATTCCATGTCTTCCTTCCAACAAATCTTTCTATTGCCTATACAAATGAGTCTTGGAAGAATGGAACAATAAGAAAAATAAGAAGAACTACTACGTGAACATTGTATACTGTGAAACCTTTGAGAGAAAGAAAAGTATACACGCAAGGAACTTTTGTTCATACACTTTTTATAAAAAACATTTTTGTGTGTAAAAATTTTAATACATTTGTGTAATATGCTTTCATAGAAGCATCTTTGTAACACATTTTGTTTCTCAACTTTTGAGTTGTATTTTCTTGAGAGACTAGGGTATAGTCAGAATTTCTCAAGAAGACATTGATAGTTTGTCTTCGTGGTTGTAATCAAGTTTGGTTATAATGGATTAAATCCTTGTTATAAGGTGAAATCACCTTGGCGGGTGGACTGAAGGTATCTTCGTTAATAGCGAACCAGAATAAAAATATTTGTGTTCATTGTTTTTATTCTAAGTTCTCTTCTTGTTGTTTTAGGTAGCAAAAAAATTTCATTCTAGAAACCTAATTCAAACCCCATTTTCTTGTGTTTTTGAAACCTTCCTCTACTAATTTAAAATGGAGGAGACCAAATATATATTGGAATAATTGACAGAATTTCAAAAGATCAATGATGACTTGGAGAATATTGACGCAAAGATTGATGATGAAGACAAGGCTCTATTCTTTTTAATCTTGTTACCCATATCATTTGATCACTTCAAGTACACCCTTCTTTATGTTAATAAAGATACTATTATTTTGGATGAAGTCCATATGACTATGAGGTTAAATGATCTTTTAATGATGAAATATTTATGTAGATATGGATTACACCTAAGAGGATGTGAATTAGGTTCTTTAAAAATTTTCCAGTTTTAGACTTAGATGTGATAATTTTTTCGGTTGGTTGTTAAGTGATGAAAGAGGTAAAGTGCGGAAAGATAAATGACACAACGATATATCCTGGTTGCCCTCACAATCCAAGAGTATTCCAATTCTCTTACGCAGTAAGAGATTTTACTATCTTGTTTGGATTTTGTACAAGTTATCCTAGCCACTATACACAAGATCCTAACAATCACTAAGGACAACCCCCTTATGATTATACAAAGTGAAATAAGAGAACAATCCTCCCTTAAACACTCTCTTGTTTCCAACAATCCTAGACAACAAGGAAATCAACACTAATCTGTAATTTTACAAGTATCTTGAAGTTGTAGCAATGTATCAATCACTTGGGTTGATCTTCTCCTTCAAGTAAACAATTCTCAATATGTAGTACTAGTGCTCAATGATTGTTTGTGGTTGAAACTATTTGAAATTGCAATGAAATTTAAGTGCAAGAGTTTAAAAAAAACTTATGTCAAGAACACTTGATTTTGAAAAACGAGAGAATATGTGTTTTGAATTGTAAATGAAAAAGGTGAGTTTCAAAATTTAAAAAGTATGGTTTATATAGAGCCTTGACACCTTTCTAAAAGTGTACAAATGCATGAAATGATGCCATGTTTCAAAAATCATTTCAAAAATTCGTTTGCATCAGAAAATGAGTGAAACAGTGCCATTGCTTCAGTGGTAACTGGTTACCAAAAAGAGTGTAATCAGTTACACCTGAAATGGTGTAAAAAAATTTGAAATTTGAACGCTTGTAACCGGTTACATGATATATGGTAACCAATTACATCATTTGAAAAAGGCCAAACAAGTGAACTTTATAGATAGGAAACCGGTTACATGAGTTGTGGTAATTGGTTACCACTGCTATAGGCAGTATAAAAACTTAGAAAAAATTATGGTTTGGCCAAGTGATGCAAGAAAAAGTTTGTAATGTAATATGCTTTGATTGTGAAGGAAATTTTGACCACTTAATTTAACATAGAGAGAATGCAAAGTTATACCTTATAATGTCATGATCAATCCTTAAGAGCATCCAAAACTTGATCTTTAACACTTGAAAATTGGACTTTATTGCACTAGCTTTTGATATGAGTCTTGATCCATTCTTTTTGACATAAGCACATTCTTGTAGTTTGTCTTCATCAAAACTATCATTTGGAGAAGCTTGTCTTAACCATTTAAAGGTTGACAATAATGGTGAAGACTTTAGTGCCTCAATTGAAGTGAGTTAGAGTAAAGGGAAGTCCAAATCTAAGGGTTTGGATAAGGTAATGTTAAAATGTTTTTTAATGAAAACTGAGAAATTTAAAAAGGATTGTCCCAAGATAAGGAGCATGAAAATTCTGTTTTGATTGTTGCTGCCTCAAATAAGGATGGTTATGAAAGTTCTAGTGCACTAGTAGTGACATGTTTTAGATTGAAACAGTTGGATCATGGACTCGAGATGCTCTTATCAAATATTCTCATGCAAATAGTACTTTGAGATTTTGGAACTAAAAGTAGGTGGAAATGTTCGACTCATAGACAATAAAGATTGCAAAGTTCATGGTGTTCCTTTTAGATTGGATGCATTTTGCAAAACAACAACATGGAGAAGTGTTCAAGTTTGCCAGGATGCTTCAAGATGTTTTTCTGGTGCAGAAGGGACACATGCTGGACGCAATGTCACAACATGTGGATACGACATCTAGGCCTTGCTTAACAGGCTAAATGGATGCATTTTGGAACAAATTTTTTTGTTGACTATTCAGTTAGATTTTATTGCTTTTATTTACAAATATGATTATATGAATTATTTGACAACTATGAAGATCAAATCAAATTTAAATGTGATTTAAATTTGAATTTGAATTAAACTGAATTATATCTTTCTGTTGGAGATATTTATGGAACCAATCTTATCCAATAGATTATGCAAAGATTCTGGAAGAAATTAAATCAAAGATCCAAGAAGAAAAACCCATAATATTTTTGCTATATAAGGAGCTCAAAACCTACATTGGAAAGAAAAAAATACATTGAAGATATTAAAGTTCTAGGGTTTAATTTTGATTCCTTGTTATTATTATATGTACACCACACAATGTTTCAGTAACTTGACATAGTTGTAGGTTTGTCTAGTTTAGTGATAATATTTAACATTGATTATTGAGTTGTAATCTCCAATCACAGGTTGTATGATTGAAAAGAAAGTGAGAGGGGTTCTCATATTTAGGGGGAGACCTAAATAGAAATTCATTGGGTAGTGTTAGGAAGAGGCATTGAACAACATATGACTTGTTGTTGCTTGTAAGACTAAATGTACTAACCTACTAATAGCGAATTTCTTTTCTTGGGGTGGAAGCCAACCCTCTAGACTTAGGTGTTGTTGCATCGAACTGAGTTACCAACTATTGTGTTGATTATTGCTTTTGTACTCCATCATCTTGTTCAAGTTAAATTGTGTTAATTTTGTGGATTATAGTACAAAAAGTCAAACCAATTATCTAGGACATTGTGTTTAACATCTGTCCCTGAAGAACATAATTTCAATTGGCTTCAGAGCAGATACCCTAGCCTGTTTGGGTTTACTCCAGGGTTCTTATTCTGCTCATAATGTAAAATTTAAATGAAGAAGGAAAAGATCATGGTTCAAATGTAATTTACTCTCTAACTAATAGAGCAAATGACAGTTATGAAGGTTGTGAAGACCAAGGAGAAAGAAATCTTAGGCTAGCTAAGAGATTTAATAAAGTCTTAAGGAAACTTGATAGAAGATATAAGAATAATATCCCTTCAACTCAGTAGAAAGGAAAAGGTGGTGAAAGAGACTATCTCAACTATTCCTACAGATGGAGAGGGATCCAATGTCTGAATTGCAAAGACTTTGAACACATTCAAGCTGAATGTTCAAGTTTCTCAAGGGAACAAATAAAAATGGCAAAGAACACACAACAATTATCCTTGTTCATCTCCAACTGAGAGTACTTCAGTCCCTTTCCAAGCAAGAGATTTCCACTATAATCAAACTGATTACAACTACTTATACTCACCAGTATAAGATTTTCCCTGCTCAGACCTACAGCCTAAGACTTCTTTGCTTAATCAACACTTGATTAAGACTTCTCTGCTTAGAACCTCAGATCCTAATACTTTCCTTGCTTAAACCCTCATGGTTCAAGACTTCACTGCTTAGACACTCTGCCTAAGACTTTTCTGCTCAAACGCACCGTCTAAGAATTCTTTGCTCATATTCACAATCCAAGATTTCACTACTCAAGCCCAAGGCAAGAGACTTTTATCTAAACTGACTGTTTAGAGAAGGAATAACTTACACCAACACTTGATTAATAATCAGAGGTGTTCAAATATAATACAACACACTTTTACACAAAGGATTCTTAAGTTATACAAGAATAAGAACTATTTAACATATTAGCTTCTTTTGAGCTGATATGAATGTAGTGCGTGTATATCTCAGTTGTAGTTGCAATGTTTTTTCTTAAGTCGATCTTAAAATCTTCAACTCCTTCTATAACTGAAGAAATATAGTCGTTGAAGTATCCTCAACGACTATAATTAGATCAAAACTTCTAGTACATCTTCTTTTCCAATAAAGCAGGTGTTGGAATTCGTAGTCAAGGAATTATCCATAGAACAAGGCCTTTATCTGGAGAACACTTCTATGAAACAAGTACAACACAATCTTTGAAGATAATGTCAACATATCTCGAGTCCCGTGTTAGCAGAGCTTGAGTTTACACTACTCAGTTTCAGAGGCAGCAACAACACACTTCTGATTTTGAAATATACAAGTAGTAACTTTTTAATCAGACTCTCTCATGAATGTATAATCAAAACCGAACTAAAGCTACTTCTGTGTCAGAACCACTTTCATCAAGTAAATTTAATTCTGCACACAAGAACCAGGTAGTTAGAATTCCTAATCTTTTTTCAAATACTTTGTTATCATCAAAACTTTAGAGGATACATGGTATGAACCAAATTTGTCTCATCAATCTCCCCCTTTTTGATGATGAAAACCTTAAGTATTTAAAACAATCAGTAATAGATTAATTACTAAACAACTTTCAGAGTCTAAGGTTTGTAAACTCCTCTGTGTCAAACAGTCTTAGAGGTGAGGTTCGTAAGTTCCCCCTGAGACCTATCTGTGAAGTCTAAGAGGTGAGGTTTGTAAGCTCCCCCTGTATAGAATAATTGAATCCACTCCAAAGGTGAGGTTTGTAAGCTCCCCCTATATAGGATCACTAACCTCATCCGGATCCAAGATTACTCTAGAAGAATACTTAATCCATTCTCCCCATTTGTCCTCAATAAAACGACATAAAAAAAGGAAACTTCAGCAATTAATAATGGTTTATGAACAATTCATAGCTGAACACCAGCCAGGAACAAGTTTTTCAATCAACCCAGCTTGTTGCACATGAGCAACAACACCCTTTTGAACAAGAATAATATAAAGAACTCTACCAAAAGGAATGAGAAAAGACAGTTCCTCACGAGATGTAAGTATCTTTTCTTTGAGATAATTGAACATGGATAGAGGCAGATTGATTTTAGTTCAGGAGACTATGAACAAAATGAAGTGTTTATCATCAGAAGAAAGCCATCTTATCCCCTTTTCTCTAGGCCTTAGATTGGTCCCCATAATTTGGTACCAGACTTTTGTCATAGGAGTAAGAATAGAAGGACTTTCAGCAGGGCCTCCACTGCCATAAACGTTGTGCATAAGGTTCATAAATATGTTGTTATGTCTATAGTTTTCAACATTAACTCCATTTTCCTCATCATTTATTGGTTGAGAGATGATTTAGAGTTAATCACGACAAGAAAACCATAGACAACAGATAGAATCTGACAATCATCTAGCTCATTCTGATGAACATGAGCATTTGCCCAAAATTATTTCACAAGATATGGATAGATTGGTCCATTAAGCATTGCAAAATATCCATCCCATTTCTAAAAATGAATATCTGCGACTATCGTGAAAAATTACTCGTCGTCAATTCATTGAAATTAACCGTATATTCCTTCAGAATATCTAGATCATAGATCTCTTCTTTAATGGTTTTTGAATACTTTTTAAGAAGAAATGCTAGTTTGAAGAACACTGATTTCACAATATTATATTATATAGAAGATAACTCATGAAATTAGAAAAACACACAGGCAGCAACATAACACAAAGAATGTCAAGGTTGGATGAATAGGAGTTGACATGACTTTGCATTCATCAAGATTGAACTTTTTCAAGAGCTCTCTTGTGTACTTAGATTGATGAATGTATATACCTTCTTCCTTCTGATTAATTTGAATTCCAATGAAGTACTTCAATTCACCCATCATGCTCATCTCAAATTCAGCCTGCATTATTTTTGAAAATTCTTGACAAAGAGATGCATTAGTAGAACCAAACATCATGTCATCAACATAAATTTGAACAACCAAGATTTCTTCTTCTAGATTTTTCCTAAATAGTGTAGTGTCAACCTTGCCTTTAGCAAAACCATTCTCAAGCAGGAAATTACTCAGTCTCTCATACCATGCTTTTGGAGCTTGTTTGATACCATAGAGTGATTTCTTGAGCTTGTAGACAAAGTCTGGATGGTTTGGATCTTCAAATCCTAGAGGTTGCTTGACATACACTTTTTCAGTAATAACTCCATTCAGAAAATCACTTTTCATGTCCATCTGATAGAGTATAATGTCATGGTTGATGGCATAATAGAGAAGAAGTCTTACAGTGTCTAACCTTGCCATATGAGCAAAGGTTTCAAAGAAATCAATTCCCTCTTGCTGACTATAGCCTTGAGCTACAAGTCTAGCTTTGTTTCTAATGACTTTTCCATGTTCATTAAGCTTATTTTTGAAGACCCACTTGGTCCCAATGATGTTTTCTTCTGTGGTCTTGGAATAAGATCCCATACATCATTTCTCTAAAACTGATTTAGTTCATCTTGCATAGCCATGATCCACCCATTATCTGATAAGGCATCATCAATAGAAGTAGGCTTTGTCAATGAAATAAGTCCAACCATTGATTGATCAAAATTCAGCCTGCATTATTTTTGAAAATTCTTGACAAAGAGATGCATTAGTAGAACCAAAAATCATGTCATCAACATAAATTTGAACAATCAAGATTTCTTCTTCTAGAGTTTTCCTAAATAGTGTAGTGTCAACCTTGCCTTTAGCAAAACCATTCTCAAGCAGGAAATCACTCAGTCTCTCATACCATGCTCTTGGAGCTTGTTTGATACCATAGAGTGATTTCTTGAGCTTATAGACAAAGTCTGGATGGTTTGGATCTTCAAATCCTGGAGGTTGCTTGACATACACTTCTTCAGTAATAACTCGTTCAGAAAATCACTTTTCATGTCCATCTGATATAGTACAATGTCATGGTTGATGGTATAAGAGAGAAGAAGTCTTACAGCGTCTAACCTTGCCACATGAGCAAACGTTTCAAAGAAGTCAATTCCCTCTTGCTGTCTGTAGCCTTGAGCTACAAATCTAGCTTTGTTTCTAATGACTTCTCCATGTTCATTAAGCTTGTTTTTAAAGACCCATTTGGTCCCAATGATGTTTTCTTCTGTGGTCTTGGAATAAGATCCCATACATCATTTCTTTGAAACTGATTTAGTTCATCTTGCATAGCCATGATCCACCCATTATCTGATAAGGCATCATCATTAGAAGTAGTCTTTGTCAATGAAATAAGTCCAACCATTGATTGATCATTTCTGAAAGCAAATATGGTTCTCAATGGCTCGTTTTTATTTCCAATTATTTGCCCTTCTGGATGAAATGCTTTATATTTAAATGGTCTCTTAGGTGGAACAGAGGCTTCAATACCATTTTGAGCAATCCCTGAATCAATAGCAGTATGACCAGTTGGAGTAACTTCAGTTTCTATTGCCTCTGGTAATTCTTCAATAACAGTAATAGATTCTAAAGTATCATCATCTATACTATTTTCTTTTCGAACACATACCACAATTTGTTCTTCAGAATTCTGAATACCTACAGTGTTATCATTCTGGGCCAAAGACTCTGACTTGTCATAGTCAGGTATTTTGTTATCAAATTTATTGTGCATAGACTCTTCAACCATTCTGGTTTATGAGTTATACACTCTGTACGCTTCTGAGCGTTCAGAGTATCCTAAGAAGATACCCTTTTAAGCTTTAGCATCAAATTTCTTTAGGTAGACCTTATTATTCAAAATGTAACAAGTACATCCAAATTGATGAAAATAAGAAATTCTTGGTCTTCTACCTTTAAATAATTCATACGATGTTTTATTCAAAATTGATCTAATATAGATTCTTTTCTAAATATCACAAGCAGTATTAACAGCTTATGCCCACAAGTACTTAGGAAGTTTATTTTCATGAATCATTGTTATTTCTTCTCGCAAAGATTTGTTCTTTCTCTCTACATCCCCATTTTGTTATGGAGTTCTAGGAGAGGAGAACTCGAGGATAATTCCATATCTTTCACAAAAAGACTCAAATGGTTCATTTTCAAATTCTCTCCATGGTCACTTCTGACTTTCAAAATTTTTACTTCCATCTCAGATTGTAATTGAATGTAGAAGATGCTAAATACTTTGTATGTTTCATCTTTAGATCGAAGAAATTTTACCCAAGTCCATCTGTTGAAATCATCAACAATGACCAAACCATATTTCTTCCCACTGATTGAAGCAGCCCCAATAGGACCAAACAGATCAATGTGAAGCAATTCCAATGGTCTAGAGGTAGAGACAATGCTTTTGGTTTTAAAAGAGGTTTTCACAATCTTTCCAACTTAACATGCTCCACAGAGAGCATCAAAGTGATAGTCAAGATCTGGCACCCCTTTAACAAGTTTTTGCTTGCTAAGTTTAGAGATTAATCTCTAGTTATCATGACCTAACCTTTTGTGCCAAATCCATTTCTCATCACTCATTGTCATTAGGCAAACAACCTTCCGATCTTCCAATTCAGAAAGATTGATTTTATAAACATTTCCCTTTCTTTTCCCTTTGAATACAATAGTTTTGTCAGCATTAACAACAGAGCAGAAATTCTTATTGAACAATACTTCACAACCACTATCACATAATTGGCTTATGCTTAGTAGATTATGCTTCAAGCCATCTACCAGCTAGACTTTATTTATAAGAGTTTGAGAATTACCAATGGTATATGTACCAATGAGTCTTCCCTTCTGGCCTCCTCCAAAACCCACATTTCCTTTCTCTCTCTCAGATTCAGGGTTTGGAACATATGTTTTTCTCCGGTCATATGTCGTGAGCAGCCACTGTCCAGGTACCACGATTGGTTTTCCATCTTTTCCTTTGGACATATCCCAAATCTTCTATATTATTTTTGACAACTCCATAAATCATAGATGCAAGTTTAGTTCTCATCTTCGTCTTCAGATTCGGATAAGAGTCCTTCATCAAATGAGTGTACCATCAATGCAAGATTGACATCATCTTCCTTTTTTGAATCTTCATCATCCAACTCTTCCCATGTTGCCATAAATTTCTTCTTGAATCTAATTCTGAAGTTGTCCTACTTATGACTTCCTTTCTTCTGATTATCTTTTTGAAGATTAGGACAATCATATCTAAAGTGACCAGGTTTGTTGCAGTTGTAGCAGATCCTGTCTTCATCTTTCTCTTTGAAGTTGGATCTCCTATTGCTTCTAGGAAATCTCATGTTACTTCTGGCCATTTGCTGAAATCCTCTGATGAAGCAAGCCATGTCATCATTATCAGATCTACCATCAGAATCTTCTTCAGAAGTTTCATCAGGTTTACTACTCTTTGAAAATCTTTTGGACTTTTCACCAGATTTTCAAAAGCAGATCTCAAGACAAGAAACTTAAGTTTCTTTGAAGACTCATCTCCATTTAGTTCCATCTCATGGATTTGAAGATTGCTGATTAGACTTTCAAGAGACATCGTATTCAGGTCTTTAGCTTCCTGAATAACTGTTACTTTAGGTCTAAACTTTAGAGGGAGACTTCTCAGAATCTTCTTAACATGATCTGAAGAGGAGTAAATCTTGTTTAGCACCTGAAGGCCTGATACAAGAATCTGAAACCTGGAGAACATGGTTTCAATATCCTCATCATCCTTCATTTTGAATAGATCATATTTTTGTATCAACAAGTTAGCTTTAGATTCTCTAACTTACTGATTCCCTTCATATGTAGAGCACAGAGATTTAAAGATAGTCTTTGCAGAAGACTTATCAATGACTTTCAAGTACTCGACATGTGGTAAAGCATCAACCAGAATACCTCTGACTCTATGATGTTTTCTATAGGTTTTCTTTTGAGCTAGAGTTAGAGTTTTCCTGTCAGATACCATACCAACGCTGTCAACAACGATTTTAATGCCATCTTCAAGTATGTCCCATAGCTCATCATCGAGTCTAATGATATACATGTACATCTTTCTTTTCCACCATTCAAACTCAGTGGAGTCACCACTAAATACATGAGGTTTAACAAAGTAATGATTTCTCTCAGAGCTACTGTAATCATAGGGAAATCCCCTTACTGAGGAACTAGCATTAGGATCCTTAGTAGTCATATTTTTCTCGTTAGATCTTTGACTGTACCACTGTTAAGTTTCACGTATAGACCTTGCTCTAACTTACAAAGAAAAGATTGATTATTTCTTACACTTGATATACAATCAGAGGTGTAAACAAAATACAACACAGTAAGACTCTTTCAAACTTAAGAATTTCTAAGATATACAAATGATAAGAAATTATAAGTTAAGTTTGTGCTATTTTTGTTTGACAGAAAAACATCTCTTTTATTATCAATGGTTACTTCTTTTTCTTCAAGTCTTCACCTCCTTATATAGAGAGATAGAAAATAGTCGTTAAAGAGAAGAGCTAGCAGAAGTGAGTCTTGGAGAAGCTTGACCAGAGACGTTGTAATGTTACTTAATATAGTTAATCCTTTTTTAAAAGATATTTGAAATACCATTGCTTAGAGAGGAATTATCCGTTGCATTCCCGTTTTCTGTGAAGATTTTTTTAAATCTTCACGTGATCAGAAGAAGACAAATTGCTCTCTGAGTCAGAAAGTGACATTTTAGAGTCTTATTGATCCTGTCATTGACTGAACTCAGAGTCTGATAGTAACCTATCGGAGTCTTCTTGATCCTTGCGTTGACTGACCTTAGAGTCTGAGTCTTCAGAGGTTGACTTTCTTCAGATTTTGGTTCTAATCCTTCAGGATTTGAATCTTTTAGTTTCTCTTTAAATGTTCATTTTTAGTATCAGAACTGACTTTATATCATAATTTTTAGTCTATGGTCCTGCACACTTGAACATTTTTTAGTATACCAAATTATTATTTTTAAATACTTTGTTATCATCAAAACCTTAGAGATATGGTACAAACCAATTTTGTTCCAACATTATCTACTTTCCTGATTTTCAAAGAAAGAAGATAAAAGACTAAACCTGTGATTCTCAAGGTATATATACTAGTAAGAGTTTCACTCAACTGTTGTGGTACAACCAAGTATTGGATGATGTCATCAAAAAGGGAAATGAAGATGTCAACCAGGATGTTCCAGACAACATGTGTGACATGTTAGTAACTGATTTTCCAACTTAGAGGAAGGATGAACAAGATTCCCTTGTAAATTTTGAAATAAATTGAAGGCTTGTTCAAACATGTGAACTTGAGACAAATGTTGTAGTAAATATCCAAGACACTGTATCAACTTTAAGGAAAGAAGTCGGAGGGAAGAGAATTCTCAAGGATGTCACCTCAGCTCACATGGAAAATATGTTATTCTATTCTGAAACAAGTAAATAAAAATGGAAGAATGTTCTTCATAGATGGACCACAACTAAAAAAAAGTTAAGTGGAGAAGGTCGTTATTGCAAAGGAGTCATGAAAACTGTTGGGCTAATAAAGACTTCAGCTGATGATGGTCATAGTGGTGAAAACCTGGTCAAAGAGCCTAAAGGTACATGATAGAGGAAAGTTTGTGAAACCTTCATATTTTAGTCTATATTGACTAGTCAGAAGCAAGGTTCCCTCGAGTGACAAGATTATGATCATGAAGCTAAATAAAATAAGTCTCTGCAAATGAGGTCACATAATTTTTTTAATGCGAAAAGTAGAAGGTAATGCTGAATACGAGAGCTTGTCATAGGTGATTGAAGTTAAGGATGTTATTTTTCCACTTGGGATTATAAGGATGAGTTATAGTCTAACTACTGGGAAAGATGTATCAGACATTGTGTCCTACATATGTGGATTAGTATATGAATCTAATATGAGCAAAATACTAAGTAGTTCCCTTGGTATTTGCATCTTCTAGTGGAAAATTAGTTTCTCTTCTTTTAGTCAAAGCTGATTTTAATTTGGTTAAGACTTCCTTTTAGACAGATCAGCGAGACTTGTAGAAAATTGGTCTCTTATTTTTATCTTGTTCTTATCTTTGAAGGTGAAAATTTGCTCTCATCATGAGTGAAAAGAAGCTTCCCTCCTTCAAGGAAATCAATATCAGGAAGGATATTGAAATGTTTATGGAGGCTTAGAGAAAAAAGTCAAAAGGGATTGATTATGCTTATTCTGCATCTGTACTTGGTGGATTATCCGGTGGAACACCTATGGCTAGAAAGACATCAACACCTAAGGTGAAGACCGAAAAAAATAATCAAGCGCAAGAGAGTGACTTAGACAAATACTGGGGGTTCCTTCTTAATCCTTAAAATTGGGTAAAGTGGAGGCTTCCAAGTGATATTATTTGTTGTTTGATGGATCTGTAATATTTCCTTAACTATTTAGATATGTCTTAACTTGCTAGATTAAAGGGTTATTTTACTAATGATTATCATAACGCTCTAGCATTGTGTTTAACATATGTACTAGTAGGTCTGGATTTGTGTACAACAGTTATACTAATAGGTCTAGATTTACAAGAGCTTCTTCACCTTTTTAGGCTATGTTTAATAAATAGATATAATGCTTGTGCATCTCTGGATGTTGCTCTGGTTGTTCTGCTCATGTTTTGGTTGTGTATGTGCTAACATACTAACCTATGCATGACTGACCTCTAGGTGCTATTTTGTTGTACTAACCCTTTGTCAAATAATGGCAAAAAGGGGGAGCAGTAATGGTGTTACTGAGGCAACAAGTATTTGTTTAGTATTGACCATCTGGGTAAGTACTAATGATGTGCTCATATGCTGGAGTATCAGGCAAGACATATGGCCTTTTTGGAGTGAGCTTTTGTGTTAGTAATATTTTGCATATCCTGATATTAACTATAACCTATTTGGGTTATGCATGACTAAGTATGTGAATGATTATATACTGATAATTTTTAGTTGGTAGGATTGTATGCTACTAACTATGAGCAGGTTGTGTACCATGCATGACTATGTTGTGAATGATTGCATGTGTGTCTTATTGACTTTGGAGCATTGTTTTGTGTGGTATCTATGATGAATGCTACTGATTTTCCATTGTTGTGTTACAACTTTGATGAATGTTGCCGTTGATGAAATTATATGGTCTGATAGTCTCCTGCTGAATGTAACTTGTTATGATTGAATGAGTGTTATCTATCTTGAAGAGCTGTTTTTCCACAATTTTCCAAAGGAGGAGATTGTTGTTCCTTCTGGATTGGCTGAATTTTTCAAAACAACACCATGGAGAAGTGTTCAAGTTTTCCAAGATGCTTCAAGAAGTTTTTTCTGGTGCATAAGGGACACATGCTAGACGCGATGTCACAATATATGGGTACGAAATTTGAGCTTTGCTCAACAGGCCAAATTGTTGCATTTTGGAACAAATTTTTTGTTGAAGATTTAGTTAAATTTTATTGCATTTATTTAGAAATATGATTATATAATTTGTTGGACAACAGTGAAGCAATGTTTTAAAAAACGGACCGGAGATCGAAGCGCTAAAACATTTGGGTTAAAGTTTAATTGGTTAAACCGGTTAAACCTACGGTCTAACCATTTATCAAATAAAATAATAATATGAAACTAAATTTCATAGATATGTCACACACAATCATATGTTCACAACTTAATAAAATAAATATTTCAAAAATCCATTACAAACTCAAAACAATAATATCAATAATACATATAATAATACAACATAGTTGTACACTTAATTTCAACATTCATTTAAGAATAATTTGAACAAATTAAAGAATTAAAATAAAATAAATTCAAAATAATTCAAAGCAAAATTAAAATAATAGAACATAATAACTAAAATAAAATTCAAATAATTAAGAATACATAAATTAAATAAGATAGAATTACAAAAATAAACAATACAACATACTTAATTGAACAACAATAAGAAAATCCGAGTTAAACGACGACTAACAATTTTTTTAATTTTATAATTGAGAAATGTTTTAAGTTTTGATATTGACATATTAAAATTTTGCCAAAAAATTAAAAAAAAAATATTGATTGATGCATTTTTTTGAACCAGACGATTTTCCAAAACCGGTCCTGGTTCTTTGGCTCAAACGATTTTGAACAATTCAATCCGATTTTTTGGGTTTTACTCCGATTTTGACCCACTAGCGGTTTTAAAAGGTTAATCGGACCAGAATTAGCTCCGGTTCCTGATCCAACAAGTTGAACCGGCCGATTCGGTCTGATTTTTAAAACATTGTTGTGAAGATCAAATCAGATTTAAATGTGATTTAAATTTGAATTTGAATTAAACCAAACCATATCTTCTGTTGGACATATTTATGGAATCAATCTTATCCAACAGATTATGCAAAGATTATGAACGAAATTAAATCAAAGATCCAAGGAGAAAATCCCTGAATACTTTTGCTATATAAGGAACTCAAAACCTACACTAGAAAGCAAGCAATACAATAAAGATATTAGAGTGCCAGAGTTTATTTCTGAGTCCTTGTTATTATTGTATGTACACCACACTATGTTTTAGTAACTTGACATAGGTGTAGGTTTATCTAGTTGGTGGTAATATTCAACATTGATTATTGAGTTGTAATCTCCAATCGCAGGTTGTGTGATTGAGAAGAAAGTGAGAGGGGTTCTCATATTTAGGAGGATACCTAAATAGAAAGTCATTGGGTAGTGTTAAGAAGAGGCATTGAACAACATAGGGCTTGTTGTTGCTTGTAAGACTAAATGTACTAAACTACTAATAATGAATTTCTATTATTGGGTTGGATGCCAATCCTCCAGACGTAAGTGTTATTGCATCGAACCGAGTTACCAATTATTGTGTTGATTATTGCTATTTTTCCCCCATCATCTTGTTCAAGTTAAATTGTGTTAATTGCGTGGGTTTTGGTATAAGAAGTAGAACCAGTTATCTAGGACATCGTGTTTGACATATGTCCCTTGAGGAGCAAAATTTCAGCTCATGGTGTTGGTATACTTAGACTTAAAATGTTAGATAACCGTGAATTCCTTAAATACAATGTGAGGTATGTTTTCGAGCCCGGGTGAAATTCATTACCCATAAGCATATTTGATGATTTAGGCTATTATACTAAAGTTGAACATGGGGTGTTGAAAATTTTACATGGTGGAGTAATCATGGCTGAAGGGTCTAAAATATATGGGCTATATATTTTAGATGGTTTACCTTTTATTAATCATGCATTATTATCTAGAAAAGACTTTTGTAAAAAAAAACAACTTATGGGATTTGAGATCAATGCATGTTAGTGAAAGAAGAACTAACAAAGGTTTGTATGTTATTTTATAGAAGTTTAATTAGTTTTGTAGGAAATAAGGTATAAAGAGGCATACAACCATTGTTGTCATGATGCTAGAAGCTGTGTTGCAAATGTATTTCTCGGGTAATGTTAAAGATAAAACAACTTACCTGATTGGGAATATGTCCATTCACAAGAATATACTTCAAGAAATCTATGGAGCTTTGGAGTGGAAAACCAGTAGACTACTCTAATCTGGAATTCTTAAAAATTTTGTCATTATAATAAACCAAGTTAGACCAGCTTTATGATAAGATTGTGAATGTGTTTTCATTGACTAACCAAAAGGTGGGAAGGGTTACAAATTATGGAAGGTGAAACCTAGAGGATCAAGATTTATCATAACCAAAGCTAAATTTCACGATCATTTTTAAATAAAATACATAATTTTCTTTTCTAGAGCAATGCAATTTTACGAATATAGAATCTAAAAAAAAAAAAGGTTCACAAAGTAGTAAATCCATTGAAATAATAAATTGCATAAGTCATGGTATCATAAAGGTCATAGAACACCAATAATATATGTTTCAATTAATAATTACAACTCCAAAAGAAAATTATAAAGCATTATCTCGTCACAAATATTCATAATCTTATTGCAAGAAACAATCATCACTAAAAACAATGACTATTAAATACATCATCCTAATTATACTCTTTAAAAAAAAGATTCATAAGTCAAATATAGTCAAATATGTACAACCCGTGATCTGATAATCACAAATGATCCCATCACCTCTGATCTGATAACCATAAATGATCCAATTAATAAGGATTCCCACCACTCTCATGATAGGTACCACAAGATGAACCCCTCCTTTATAAAGTCACATCCTCCTTACCATAGTCCTCAAGAGGATTTATCTTTGCAGATAAAGTCCATAACCCGAACAGTGGACCTCAATAGAGAAAAAATATATATGTAATTTGCGTCCTCAACAACTCGAGGTACTACCACATCCACCGACTCTGAAATATAATCCTTAACATAAAGAGACACTACTAAGGTACCATAGGTTCCTCCTTAAAGCCTAGACTTCTAACAACTATTGATGGGCCACCACACCCCTCTGGTATAATAATAGGCATATAAGGTCTTACATCAACCTTCTATCCAGCAGGTAACACCCATACTCTAATTATAACCTCCATAACACCAATATAGTCCATTCAACATAAGAATCAATAACAATCATCCTTTCATAGTCATTGAACAAGTATTTACTCCATGCCTCCATCACCAACACCGAAGATACGAGGTACACTATCTGCTCATGGATATCACCAACATGTAACATAGAAGTCCCTTGCCACATCGTCAACACAACCCTTCTTGTGCATATTGTCCTATCTAAGACCAGGTTGAATACCTAAGAATTAGGCATATCATTATTAGTAACTTCCCTCAAGGTTTATATTGTCATTGTGAATTTGAGAAATGTCCACAGTTAAGTCATATGAGGGAGTCATTCAAAGTCTCCTAATAAGTAGAGAATCATGATCTAAAAATAACATATGAGAATAATACATGATAAATGCATATGATATGTCAAAGAAAAAGAATAACATTTAACATCTTCACAAAACAACTTAACACAATTTGATCATGAACCAATCACCTAGATGGAATGATTACATGTCAATGCAAATGATTTGAGAGTCTTACCAAATCTATTCCATATAAGGTCGTACTTCTGTTCGAGCTGCAATATATCGGCAAAAAGCAAAAGATTTGGAAGAATTCCCTTCGGGATTTATATCGTCTCCACAGGGATCGGTGCGATGGAAAGAATGCCGTTCGACAGTCTCTACATCTCTAAGCTTGGTTTTAAATAGTTTTGGATAAAAGTGCAAAAGGTAAAACATAAAACAAGAGAATAAATACATCCTTTAGATATGAGAAAACCCATTAGGCATTGCATTTCAATCTAACCATCAAGCACTAAAAAATCTATGGATCAGTTACACTCAACCTAAATTAGTCGTTAAATCCCCCACGTATCGCTCATAACAAGAGGTTATGTCTAACGCAAAAGTCGAGAGATCAACCACATTCTCTCGTAGGTGATGTCTCACGCAACTTAACAACACAGAGCATTAAGATCCGACACACACACACGCACACACTCACATATGAATATTAGCCCACTTCCGATAGATAATAAACATTCATCTTAGGTTGAGTTCGAAAAGTGTAAGTCTATAGCAAATCAAACCCATTAACATAGAGATTAAATCAAAGATGACATCGATTAAGAGTTGTAAAAGAGATTTTATACAAAGATCCACAAATATACATACAATCAAGATAAACTTACATACAAAACCCCAACAAATAGAGGGTACAAAGAGAAGAGAGAATATGAACAAGAATCTCTCGGTTTGTCAATGCCGATTGAAGCAAATCCACCTCCGGATCATCAAGATATACACTCTAATGTTGTTTCTAAGCTACTCTACTCACATAATGTGTTTGATGAAGTTGGGGTTAAAAGTTCCCAACAACATAACCAAAAAAAATGCTGAAAAGTGACTTAAATAGGGGCTGGAATAGTGCAAACCGTGCTATGAGGGCGCTTAGCGCCATCAGCAAAATCAAGTTTCTTGTTTTCTTCATAACTTTTGAACCGTAACTCCGATTGATGCACAGTCGGAAGCGTTGGAAAGCTTATTCAATGCTCTATATGACAATGACAAAATATCCTTGCTTGAATAGCTACAAAAATGAGTTAAACTAAAATTATAAAGAATGTTATTTATTACAACCGCGCTAAGCGCCTTCAGACCGCGCTAAGCGCGATCTCACTTAAAGTACCCTTAAACTGACATAAACCGCGCTAAGCATGGTCCTGCTTGCGCTAAGCGCGATCAGGAAAACCAAGTTTATTTGCTTCTTCCATCCACCTCCACCGCACTAAAAATCGCACTAAGCGCGAAAGTCAGTTCAAAAACTCCAAAATTCTGCATTTGAAGCATCCCTCTTGGCTTAAACGGGTCCATACTTCAACCATGCATTATTACCTATAAAAACAGATGGAAAACTATCAAACTCAACTATATGTACACAATATCACAAAATACACAACAATATGTAAATTATACAAAATGTATACAAAAAAGGGGGATTATTAACGAAAAACAAACGAATCAAGCCGTTGAGTGCTAATTATTCACACTCAAAATAACAAAAATTTAGCACTCAAAAACTTCTTTCTATGATACTATACCACATGAACTTCTCTACGACACCACTGTAGCAGCAAGAAGCGTGATGTATGGAAATGACATAATTAATCTTTGTAGTCTTAATGCACTAGTAAAGTTAGTTTTTCTGCAAATAAAGGTGAAGTTAATTTAAATAAGCATAAGAGACAACACATCTTCTATCTTTTGTCGTTGTTGTTATTATGTTGCACACATTTTCAATAACTTGAAATTGACAACCTTTAGGGTGTTAGTTAAGAATTTCAATGTTTCGGAGCTAGGTATTATGTAACACCATAGAATTGAACTTATTCTACGTTGAAGGATGCCTTATAGTATTAAAAAAGCTATTGAATTGCTCTATGCATGTGATAATATATTTCACGAAGAAAGGGAAAAAAACAAACAGAGATTTTAAGAAAGAAGATGGGACATATGTTGCATAAGTACTTTCCTTGCTTGAGATATTTTATAAATCTACAAATCGTTTGTCTGGATCATTATATGTAACTAGTGATTCATATATGAAAAATCTATTCTCCATTGGAAAAGGGATCAATAAGAATTTAAAGGGTGATAATTAACACATAAAAAAACAACAAAGATGAAATGTAAATTCTACAAGTATTAGGAAAATCCTGACACGACAAAGATCTTACTATTGATTGCTTTTGTTTTTTATCCAAGGGTGAAATTGTCTATTGCGGAGTTTTATATAGGTATTTTATATGCTTACAATGGAAAGGTCGATGATCTAAAGAAAAAATTAAAGTCTCGTCTTATAGAACTTTACGTCAAGTATCAAGGTGTTGATGACTCTTAATTTAGCCAACTAAACACACCAGCGAATGAGGATGATGATGATAATATTTTTGTCACTACAGACAAGAAACTAGGCATAAGAATGACCCTAAGACCTAAATTGAATCATATATACATGAAATACAAGTACCATACAATAAATCAACTGAGTTTGACATCTTAGGTCGATGGAAATTCAACTTAACTCGATATCATATTTTTGCAAGCATAACTCGAGAAATGTTGGCCTCTACTGTAGCTTCAGAGTCAACTTTCAGCATTAGTGATTATCACACTTGTCTAACACCTAAAATGGTGGAAGTGCTTGATTGCATGCAAGATTGGTTGAAAGGAAAATTACTCTCCCTATTTTTTGATGAGGACCTTGATGAGATCCCATTAATTAGAGCAAGGTAAATGTCTTTCCTGTAATATATTCAACTAGTTGATGTTTGTGTTATTGTGTTAGTGGTATGAATCATCAAAACTGCTATATTGTCATTTAAATCGTGGTAATATTTACTTGTCTAATATTAGGGTATTATTTTCTATTGTGTCATTTTAAGATATTTGTGTTCATTATGTGAATTACATTTTTTTGAATGTCACTATATATAACACTTTAACAATTATAAAAGTTCACATCTAATTTACAGATACTAGTACACAAAAACATAAGATAGAGACATTAATTAATTAATTAAGGTGACTAATATTCCATTGTAACATTAAACATGGTTTTAACATTTTCATCATCTTATTGAAAACCAAATTGATGTCGTGGTCAATATGGAAAATTATGGCCAGATTCAAGTGAACCTGATATGTTATGCTAAATGTGTTATCAGTTGGAAGAAACAAACATTGGTGAAAAAGACTCATGATCTATATCATCAAAAATTTAATCATTGTTTGATGAAATAAAATCGGTGTTTTAAGGAACTTAACACAATGAATAGATTTTTCCAACATAGAAACAATGTCCATTTTACTTCCTCTAGGGACCATACTCTAAAGAATCTTAAGCGCTTGTCACTAACTCAATGTCTTATTTATCTAGCCACAACACTTTTAGATGGGAGATTTTCGTCCTATCTCTTTGGTAGTGTCACTTTATAAACTCCAAGCTAAAGTGATGGTAAGCAGGCTCACTAGTGTAATGAATAAACTTATTTTCCTCACCAGCCAACTTTCCTTAAAGGTCGATTTCTAATTGATGAGGTTGTAGCTGTGAATGAGTTGGTGGACATAGTCAAGAAGAGTAAAAAGTCTTGATTCATTTTTAAAGTTGAATTTGAGAAAGCTTATGACTTGATTGTTTGGGCTTTTCTAGATTATATGCTCTCTAGATTTGGTTTTCATGATAAGTGGAGAAGTTGGATTCGTGCGTGTGTTTGTTTTGGTAAACTTGTGGACTTGTTTAGTGGTTGCCCAACCTAAGAAATTAGTATCCAAGGGGTTGAAACAAGTTGATCCTCTGTATCCTTTCATCTCCCTTTTGGTAGTCGAATGACTCAGTGGAATTTCTCTAGAGCTATTTACCAACATCTTTTCTCAGGTCTTCGTGTGGGGTCCCCAGACATGATCATCTCTCATCTTTAGTATGCAGATGATATGATTACTCTGGAGAATGCCTCATATGAAAACCTCTAATTCATCAAGGCTATTCTTTTTATTTTTGAGCTAGCCTCAGGCCTTTAGGTAAATTTTGACAAGAGCAGTTTCATTGGGTATACTGTGATCCCACTTTCCTTGACCTAGATTGTAATTTTCTTCACCATCATTGAGATTCTCTCCCGTAACAGTACTTGGGTTTTCCAATAGGGGCAAATCCTTGTTTGTTCTCTATATGGGAACCTTTAGTTAGCCTTATCACTAGGCGACCTCACTCTTGGAGGCTAAGTATATATCTTCGGGAGGGCAGGTGATTCTTCTCAATTGTATTTTTAATGTTATTCATATCTTCTTTCATGGGGAAAGTGGAGGCTGTGATTGATTTTAGGTGATTCGGGTTTTTGGCGGGATATCCTCTTTGCTAGGTATGGAGGTATTCCAACTACTTTTGTCTCGGGAGGTAAAACTGATTGTCTCTGCTCTGTGTATTCTTAATGGAGAGAGGTGTCTCTTCTAGGTGGTAAGGGGAAGGACCCATCAAATTGCTTTCATGATTGTTTTGTTAAGAAAGTTGTATCTTATCTTCTCACTAAGTTCTAGAGTGATCCTAGGGTCGAGGATATCCCTCTCAAAGCCAGATTTCCTCTACTTTTTTCTATCTCTGGGCATAAAGATTATTTTGTGGGGGAGGCTGGTAGATGGGAGGGTTAGTCTTGGCTTTGGGATTTTAAGTGGAGATGAGTTCATATTTTTGAGCATGAGCTTATGTTGATAGCCGATATTGTATTGGTGTGTTCTTGTTGCTTTAGTGGAGATTGGTTGCTATTGTAACTGGTCTTTGACTAAGGAGCTCTAGCCCGTGCTCTTTTTATGGTGCCATTTTTTGCATCACTAGTTTTCTTCTATTTTGTATCAGAGTTTTTCAGTTATTGGTGTTTTGTTTTGGTGGCTGTACTGTATAGTTTTGTTCACTTTATTTTCTTTTGGTTACACTGCTTTGGTACCTCTTGTACCTTTTCCAACCTCCGCTTAAATACTTTGGCTCTAGTGCCTTTTTTAAATCCATTCTATATATTATATTTTCTTTTTAAAAAAGTTTAAAGTGCTACCCTAGAAAATTCAATTTCTTAATTTTAAGGCCACCTTCAAATTTTATAGGTATGAATAACCCTTTTAATGTGGTTTCAAATGGAGTCATCAAATGTTTCATTAAACAATTAGATTAAAGAAATCTTAACTAGAATCACCAAAATGTAAAACCCCTTAATGCAAGAAATCAATAGAAATGAAGTATATATTAGCTTCGCTTAACTCAAAATATTTTAAAACATATTAAAATTTGAATCGGTAGAAAATAGACTCAAGTTACTGAGAATCAATTTAGTTTTATGTCTGGGAGGTCGACCATAGAAGCGATTTATCTACTATGACGGGTAATAGAGCAGTATCAGATGTACCAACAAGACTTGCACTTAATTTTTATTGATTTGGAGAAGGCGTATGATACAATGTTTAGTGAGATTTTATGGAAAGCCCTGGAGAAGAAAGGGATTAGGATTTCATATATTCGAGCTATCCAAGATATGTATGAATGAACATCGACTAGTGTGTAGAAACAGGGTGGAGAGACAAGCGATTTTCCCATTACAATAGGTTTGCACCAAGGTTCAACCCTAAGCCTCTACCTTTTTTATATAATTTTGGATGTACTCACGGAGCACATTCAAGATTTAGCACCTATATGCATACTTTTTACAGATGATGTAGTCCAACTGGGAGAGTCGAAGGAAGATTTAAATGAGAGGTTGAATACTTGGGGACGAGCTTTAGAAACACATGAATTTCACTAAGCAAAAATAAGACAAAATATATGGACCGTAAGTTCATCAAAAGAATAAGCGTTTCTAACCTAGAGGTGAAAGTTGGAGACCATATTATCGCACAATTCACGCAGTCTGAATATCTTAGGTCCGTAATACAAAACTATGAAGAAATAGAATGAGATGTAAACCATCGAATTCAAGCTTAGTGGTTGAAATGGAGGAGAGTTTTATGAATTTTATGAAATTGAATGGAAATTTTATTGGACTACGGTAAGACTTGCAATGTTGTATGAGACATAATGTTGGACGTTTAAGAAACAATACGAGACTAATGTAAGTGTAGCAAAGATGATAATATTGTGTTAGATGTGTGGTAAGGCTAGATAAGATAAGATTAGAAATAACAATAATAGATAGTGTTTGGGAAGCACCTATGATAGAAAAGATGGTGGAAAATATCTTCGGTGGTTTGGACATGTAGAGAGAAGAATTGTAGATTCTATGATAAGTAGAGTAGATCAATTGAAGAGAAGTCAAATAACTAAAGGTAAACGAAGACATAAGAAAATTATAAGAGAAATTATTAAGAAAGATCTTGAGATAAAAACATAGTCTTAAATAAAACATTATGGGGGACGTTGATACATGTAGCAGACTCTACTTAGTAGGTAATGTTTAGTTGTTGTTGTTGTTGGTAGTAGTACATTCTTGTCCAAAATTTAATGTACGTTTGTTTTTGTAGTGAAATGAAATGATTTTGAATAAATTAATTATGTAAAATTGATTATATGTAAAAATGAGTTAAAATGACCTAATTTATGTTTAAATAAATTTATATACAAATGAATTGAATGGTAAATTTTAATATAAAAATACATTTAAATCAAGGCTTTACATTTTAACTTAAAATAGAATCAATTATAAAAACATAATTAATTATACTTTACAAAAGCTAAACGTCTCAAAATCAAATAAATTCTACAACTCTAAAAGTCCGGTTGTTTCTTCCAAAACTAAATCAGATTCTAACTTTTTTTCCTTATCACATTTTCTACTTTGCTTTTGCTGTTTGTTAAAAAACCAATAGAAAAAGACACAAAAAGAGGATAAAAGCTGACCCCACAGTTTTTCATGGTTAAAAACATACCAAAGTATTCCAATTTTGTTTTTATATAAAAAACTCTTTAGTAAAGCAATTCTTCATCACTCTTTTTACCACCCTCTCTCAAAGTAAACAAACCAACCTCCTTTGATTCAAACAAATAGGAGAGAGAGAGAGAGTAGTAGTAGTCAAATAAAATAAACGTTTTAATTATGTTTATCCATTTATTATGATAACAATTAATTTTTAGTCCTATTTAAAGCCATATTTTTGGTTTCTTTTCATAACATTGAGATTTTAGAGTTTCTTAATGCACCACACAAATTTTTTAGCCACCATGTAAAATTATTTTTTTGCTCTCTAATTTCGGATGTGCACATCCGGACGCACCAAATTTTAAAAAAACGCAGAGCTGTTCCGGATATGCATATCCGAAAACAATTCTGATGTGCACATCCGAAAAGATTTCTTATTAATTCGCGCTAGACGTTCTTCCTCCCCCTCATTCTTCACTTTTTTCATTTCCAAAATCTCTAAAACTCTCTCAAACTCTCAAATTTTCAATCACCACAAATCTCGATTTTTTCCACTCGAGTTCGGCGCAGAGCAACTTCTACAACCATCAACACACTCCAAATCCTCCGTATCTCATTTTAATCGGTAAGTTTTCAAATTTTAGAGTTTCGGAGTTATTTTCGAGTAATCGATTTAGAGTAGACATTTAGGTGTAGAAATTGTTAGGTTGTATGAATAACATAGGTTAGAGACAATGTAGGTCATTTTTACTGCTTCAAACAGACGACCAGGGCATTAAAATGCCCTTTTGCATGTTACAGTGGCCATGACTGCCATTTTTAAACCTCTAAATACGTACCGGATTTGCAGATCCGGAAAGCTTGTAACGTTTAGTTTTCTGAGTGTTTCCGGATGTGTACATCCGGAAATACCCAACGTTAAAAATTCCGTGTACTTCCGGATGTGCACATCCGGAAGACTTTTTTTATTTTTTATTTTGTTTGTTTGTTTTTGTTTAATTATTTTTAAACAAAATTTAATTTATTTATTATGCTTTGCAGATTAGATGGCTGACAGAGACGATCATACCATACATGGACGGACATACCCCGGGGGACCGTCTGATATGTCCCTACTCGTGGGGTACTCTGAGCATACTGTCAGATATGTCTGGTTAGGACAGGTAACCTTTCTCGGTTTTTTTATAGAATTGTATTCGTTGAAAATATGTTCATTTGTAACATTGTTTTATTTGGAAATTTTCAGGATAAGGATTCACAGAAGTTCTATAACCATGTGGACAAGGTTATGGACACGATTGAGATACTGCCAGAGGCTGAGTGGTTCACGTATGCACTTGCGGAGTCTGGTCTTGGAGGCCTGTCTAGGATTGGGTATTCCCAGATCCAGTACGGTATCCTGATGACATTTGTTGAGAGATGGCACCCTGAGACATCCTTATTCCATCTACCGTACGGCGAGATCACGATCACGCTGGACGACATCTCGTGCCTCTTACATCTATCGATCACAGGTACCCTTCTCCGTCACGGTAGGTTGATGAAGGCGGACGACATGGAGTTGCTGGTTACAGAGCTTGGGGTTAGCCCAGCGAAGGCGCATGCGGAGGTGCACCAGTTAAGAGGCGCACACGTCCGGTTCTCGTTTCTGATGGATAGATTTGCTGAGGCGCTTGCATAGGCAGGACGGGCAGATGGTGATCCAGCTGAGGTGGCGATCCACAGGACGCGTGCCCTGAGATGCTACTACTTGTTTTTGCTGGGCACGCAGGTGTTTGTGGACACCAGCACCTATTATGTTGATATCGTCTACCTCAGGTACCTTTCGGATCAGACAGAGATCCATGGGTACAACTGGGGGGCAGCTGCGCTGGCATTCACCTATTCCAGGCTCTCTGATGGTTGCCGCTGGGCAGCCAAGACTGTGGCAGGCAGTTGTACGCTATACGTGGTAACAATCTAATATTCTAAGTGATTTTTTCATTTCTTTTCTTTCTGTATTCATTATAATGTTTGACACCCATGTTATGTTTTCCATTCCCAGGCGTGGATTTTACAGCACTTTCCCTACATTACTGGTTGGGGGAGTGTCCAAGGGTACACTGAGGATATGCCACGTGCTGCTGCATTTGTCCTGCTCAGAGGGAACCAGGCGCCGGACCTCTTCAGAGTGTATCTAGATCGGATGGCTGCTGAGGACGTTTTGTATTGCCCCTATGCCGCTCACCGTGTGACGCGCCTGTTCGATGAGGTTTGTTTGTTCTCAGGATGGTTGGCATGCAGTTCGACTGTTACTGCCCGATACCTGCCGGAGCGCGTCTTGCTTTAGTTCGGTTACACGCAGACGATCCCCAGGATGCCTCATGAGTCTGCTCCTCTAGGCTTGACCCGCAGGCAGATAGATGAGCTATATGCTGACTACCAATCCCACTTGGTACCGGAGGAGGCTCGGGCGACTAGAGCGGAGACAGACTAGAGTGTTTCTGCCGGGTACATCGTGTGGTTCTACACCGTCTCACACCCATGCATGGTGCCCACTGCTGAGGGATCGCCACCCAGACCTACTCATCAGGAGATATTAGAGGAGCGACAGTCTCAGCTGGACCATACTCAAGATGTCCTACCACGCTGTCGTCAGATAGTACATATACGGCAAGCAGGACATTGAGGCCAGTCACGTCACTGAGGGCTCAGGTGCCAGACTTGCCGTGGATAGGATGATTGCGATTGCTGAAAGGCACTTCAGTACCGTAGACATCGATCCAGGTTGGGGGTAGGGGCAGAGGAGCAGGGGAGCCAGGAGAGATCCTTCGCCATACGCAATAGTTTTTTTTTTATGTATCATATTTATATTACATGTATGCACTGTATTTTGACAGACGTTTATTATATATATATATATATATGTTGTTTTTCGGATCTGCAGATCAGGAATGTTTTCGGATGTGCACTTCCGAAACGCATCAGCGTTTTTTAAAAAAAATGATGCGTCCGGATGTGCACATCTAGAATCAGGGGACAAAACCGAAAATTCAGATGGTACTTAAAAAACAAGAGTGGTGTGACTGAGACTTTGTTAGCTCCTATTTAAAACCATATTTTTGGTTTCTTTTCTTAACATTGAGATTTTGTTTGCCCCATCATTTTTTTTATGAAAGAAGTGTCGCTTTATTTTTTAATACAAAATTAGTTAATTTTTTATAAATTTTATCCTTATTTAATAATATATATTCTACCTTCAAAATATTAAAATTTAATTTCTGATAATTAATAATAATAAAAATATTTTTGTAAAATTGTTATGCTTATCAATAAATAAAATGGATATTTTTATAACAATTCATTCTTTCATTTTCATTGTGTAAAATATATACAATTGTAACACATTATTGGGAGCGGTTTTCAAAATGGTGAGATCTATGAATAATTCACCATTTAGAGTTATAATTAAATGGTTAGACTAGAGTTTAGCGGAGAAGCGGGATAAGAGTTTTGAAAAAAGAAAAGAATAAAATAGAAAAAATTGAAGCATGAAATTTTTTTTGAGGATTTGTTTTCTTTCGTAACACAAAATTTTAATAATTTATAAAAACTCAAAATTTATATTAAACAAGAGTTTTGGAGAATTTACATAAATTTTTTAAATATGTTTTATATTGTTATAATATTTTGAAATTTAAAAATACAGTAATGATAAACATTTATTTATTATTTTAAATTATTAAACTTTGACCTTATTCATCCTTACAATACCACTTTATAAGGTGAAGATTGTCATTCTATATAAATTTATCTTTAAAGTCTTTATGTCTAACCAATGTGTGACTAATAACCTTTCCAATACACCCCCTCATGCCAAGACTCATTTGGGCTTGGTGTATATAAACGGTGCATAATCCATGTTCTGATCGATAGATTCTGATATCATATTAGAGTTTGACTTAACTCATCATTGCAAAACCGGTTTGTAAGGTGAGATGTGACACTTTATATAATATTTTTTCAAGCTCTATGTCCAACTAATGTGGGACTTAGGATCTTTCCAATACACCCCTCACGCTCAACACTTTTTTAGGTTTGGTGCGTGGAGATTATTGATGGGTGGCCCATGGTCTAATCGACAGACTCTGATACCATATTAAAGTTTGACATAACTTATTCTTATAAAACTAACTTGTAAGGTGAAATGTGGCATTTTATATAAACTCTTTAGAGTCTATATGTCTAACCAATATGGGACTTGAAATCTTTCTAATACACCCTCATGCCCAACACTCTTTTGGGCTCAATACGTGGATATAAATGTTGGACGATGATCCGCTGTCGCACATTATAAGAGTTATGTTTCCTATTCGCCGAATTAAGCAAACAGTTAAGAAACAAACAAATTAACGAATTAAGCAAACGATAACACGCAATTAAATTTAGGAGACATAAATCAATCGAATCAACAAAACTACTCTATGTCAAATCGGATTAAGCAAACGATAATCATAAAACAGGATTGATATGAATAGTAATTGAATTGTAAAATTATATAAATCTCAAGGTAATTGAGTCTGATTACATCATATCAACCTCAAAAGTTTAGTTTTCCATGAAATTCGTAAAAAGCCAAAGTGAAATTCGAAAATAGTGAAAAGAAGATTCATGATCAGTAGCCCGGCTGCTACTAGGTATAGGGAAACATCAATTTCGGTTTCTAACCAACTAGATCGAAAACATAAAAAACCCAGCCCAAAATAAAATATTTCTAAAGTTTGAAACTTCAACGAATTATTCGACATTGTTTCACTCTGAACCAGCTCTTGCCCTCAACACGAAACTTGTAGCTCTTTCTCCTAGCTTTCCAATGCCTGTTATAACACGCAAAACGGAATCCATTAATTCAAGTTATTGTCTGCACAATGAACATGTACCAAATAAATGTTAATGCTGAAAATAAAATACGAATTTAAAATAAAGCTAGAAACAAACTTAAATATGAAAACACATTAAAATAGTAAAAATACTCAAATAAACTTTAGGAAGGCCTAAGTATAACAATGGAAGTGTTATTTCCTTGGTTTTATGGTTGACATTATTTTGCTAAAACTCATGTAGCAGCAGATGTTGAATGAAGATGTCTAATAATATGTTTCATTACTCTTTGTTCAACATGTCGTATGAAGATGTTCCATGGCAGCTCATAGGACATCGCGTTGTGAAGTCAGTTTTATTGCAGATTCTGTTACTATGATTTGTAACTGAATATTCTGTGAATATTTGGTTATCCTATGTGGCATCCAAAGTATTTTTGGATTAGGGTTATTTGTTGGTTTTCGAATTTGCTGCTGTTTCTAATTATGGAGACATAATAGGAAACTTTGGATTGAAGACCTATTTTATTGGAGTTAATTTTGCAGATTTGTGAGCAGTCTAAGTGCTGCGTTTTTGAAGCCCAATTCAGTCCAGATTACAAGCTATAAATAGACTGATGTAAACCTAGTTTTAGGGGTCGAACTTACATGTATTTTTAGGGTTGTGTGCTTGTGTTTTGTGAGCCTAACTGGTATCTTATGATAACAATATAAGGACTGTAGTGTAAGTTGTGTAAGGTTGCTCATAAGCTTTTAAGTATTGAGTAGCTGTGTGTTAATTCTCATAAGCTGTGAAGTATTGAGAATTTGTGTTTCGAGCATTGTTACTTGTCTTGTAAGGAACCAGTCACGGGTTGTGATTGAAGAGGGATTTGAGGAGGGCCTCATACCTAGGGGAGTCTTAGGTAGAAGTCATAGGAAGGGTAGTGATTAAGTGAGCTGATTGAACCGGGTGTGGTTATCAGTGAATTGATACTATCGAATATTGATTTCATCCCTGACTTGGTAGCCCCCAGATGTAGGATAGTTAGATCCGAACTGGGTTAACAATTTATGGTGTTCTTTACATTTTCTGCACACTTTTATTTTGAACTTGTTCATTGTTGTTGTATATCAGTGTCTCGACATCTCGATAGGACATCTGATATATAGGCCAGAATTTTAGGAAGAATGTGCATGAAGATGCACTAATCAGACGATCATTGGTCCGATCGACATGCTATGATGTCATATTAGAGTTTGACCTAACTCATCCTAACAAAATTAGATTTTAAGGTGATGAGTGTTACTATGTATAAAAACTCTTTACATTATTCATATATGACCGATGTGTGACTTGTGATTTTTTTAATATTTAGGTCTGACTCTAATATGGTATCAAAGCCTCTCAATCCGACCATGAGCCACCTAACATTTATATCCTCACATTGGTTAGACATAAAGACTTTAAAGAGTTTATATAGACTGTCACCCTTCACCTTACAAGCCGATTTTATAAAGATGAGTTAGACCAAACTCTAATAAAATATAAGAGCCTCTCGATCCGACAATGAGCCATCCAACGTTAATATCTAAGCACCAAACCAAAAAAGTGCTAGATGTGAGGGGGTATGTTGGAAAAATCCTAACTCCCACATTAGTCAGAGATAAAATTTTAAAATAATTTATATAGAGACACTCCGCTCCTTACAAGTCGATTTTGTAAGGATGAGTTATGTCAAACTCTAATATAACATCAAAGTCTATCGATCAAACCGTGGGTCATCCACCATTTATATCCACACACCAAACTCAAAAGAGTGTTGGACATAAAAGCGTTTATTATAAAGATTTACAACTCCACATTGATTAGACATAAAGATTCTAAAAAATTTATATAGAGTGACACCCTTCATCTTATAAGCTAATTTTGTAAGGATGCATTAAATCAAACTCTAATATAAATAAAAACACAATTTTTAATTTTTAATTTTTTTCTATTTTTTTTACTAATCCTCCTCAAATCCCTCCATCACGTCGTCTCCAAACCTCTAAATAAAGTCTAATTGTATCTTTAGTATCATAGTTATTTGACAAAATTATTATAAAATCAAAATTTTGTGAAAATCTTTGTCATACCAAACCAAACAATAATGTTAGCATTATTTTATAAATAAATCAATAACATTTTTAATCCCTCCATATATTAATAGTTTAATTTTAATTTTTTATAGTTTACAATTCTTACAAATATATATCAACTTTCATTATTGTTTATTTTCTGCAAAATATTTATATCAAATTGTTCTATATAACTGTTAAAACATCAACTAGCAAAATAACAATAGGAAATAGAAACACAATTTGTAAAACACAATATTTATTTAATGTTGATTAAGTGTGGCAACTATGCAACTATAAGATAATTGTAAATTAATCTTATTATTTAAATAAATTAGATTTCATTGTCAAACATTAAATATATAATAATATAAAAGATTAAAGATAATGCACTAAATATAAAATAGTTTTACATTTTCATTCAATAAAAATACTATACATTATACTATACATTAATCTGTCATCCACATAATTTTAAAATATTAATATAATTTAATAGGATACACTTCATATATTTTTTTTCTTCTCATAATACAATCCATACTATAAGAATATATTTAAAACCAAAACTTTACCATAAATAAGTAATTTTGAAAAGTATGAAGAACAAGTCTTGTTTGTAGTGGTTAAACATTAGAGTAGCTAAGATAGAAAAAAGAAAAAACAGAAATAAAAAAGGGTAAATAATAAGAGTTGGGAGACAAAGATAGATAGATAAACATTACACACAGTGTAGGAGAAAGAAAGAAAGAAAAAAGGCAGCAGTAGTAGTATATAGTTGAGAGAGAAATTAGAGAGATAGATAGAGAAAGAAAGAGATAGAGATGGTGGGCTCAGGAGCAACATCTGATAGGAGCAAAGAAGCTGTTGGGATGATGGCCCTTCATGAGGCCCTCAGAACCGTCTGTCTTAACTCTGACTGGACTTACTCTGTCTTCTGGACTATTCGTCCTCGCCCGTATCTCTCTCTTTCTCTCTCCCTCTCTCTTACTTACTATATCTCTCTCTTTTTTTCTCATCTGGGTCTTGTCCATTTCTTGCAGTAGAGTTAGAGGTGGTAATGGCTGCAAGGTTGGTGATGATAACGGTAGCTTGTAAGTCTAAATTTCATCTCTTTTGGTTTGTTTTATAGTAAATTTGTGTTGAGTAACTTGAGTTAACATAATATAACATAACATGCATTTTTTTGTTTGTTTGTGGTTTTTAAGGATGTTGATGTGGGAAGATGGATTTTGTAGAGGAAGAGGTTCATCATCAGGTTGTGTTGAAGATATTGATGGAGAAGATCTTGTTAGAAAAGCTTTCAGCAAAATGTCCATTCAGTTGTATAATTATGGAGAAGGGTGGGTACTGGGTAGGTCTTTGTTTGTTTGTTTTGTTTGTTTCTGTCTGATTCTTGTACATGTGGAGGAAGTTACTATTGTTGACCGTGTACACAAATATAAACACAAACATAAACATAAACACATGAATAAAGTCTTGTTCTTTGTACTACTATGTTGTGATTGGTTGAATTTTTTGTTCTTGTTTGTTTTGGAACAGGTTGATGGGGAAAGTTGCATCTGATAAGTGTCACAAATGGGTCTTTAAAGAGCCAACAGAATGTGAACCAAACATCTCTAACTACTGGCAGAGTTCATTTGATGCTGTATGTATTCATTCATTCTTCTACATCCAATCACACTTCTACTTCTCTGATTTTTTCCCCTTGTCTTAACCAGATGGAGACTTTACTTTAGCATTTAATTTTGTTTTTTTGTTTGTTTTTCTGTTGGCTATTTTGATGATGTTGATGATGATGATTGATTGATTTTAACCTCTTTTTGATATTAATTGCAGCTTCCTCCTGAATGGACAGACCAATTTGAGTCAGGCATTCAGGTCAGAAAATTAAATCATTTGTTAGTTTCTTAGTACTACTAGCTTTGGTTTTTGCTATTATTATTGGTCTCACAACAACTCAACAAGACTATTTTGTTTTTAAGATTTTTTTTGAACTCATTTTATTTTTTGCTTCCTTGACCAGACCATTGCTGTAATCCAAGCTGGCCATGGTCTTCTTCAACTTGGTTCTTGCAAGATTGTAAGTACATTTTTATCATATTTTTTTAGTTTCCTTTCATCTATGGAAATAGCTTCTTTTCTTGTCGGGACAAGGCCGCACATATCTAATCTCAACCTTAGATTCCATGCGGTCGAGATAACTGTCCGTTCACGCGCCGATCTAGAGACTCATACAGTCTTATCTTATCCAGCGGGCACTGGTTGTCGAGTGCGTGAACTCAGGTATCTCGACCGCATGGAATCCTTGATAAGTCAAATAATATTTGTGATTCTATTTTTCAGATTCCTGAGGACCTTCATTTTGTCCTAAGAATGAGGCACACATTTGAATCATTAGGCTACCAATCTGGTTTCTATCTCTCACAGCTTTTCTCATCAACAAGGAACACTTCCTCATCAGCTTCACTTCCTTCAAAACCATCTTCCACCACTCTTCCAATTAGGCCACCTCCACCACTCTTCAACTGGGGTCAGAGACCACTAACTTCTCCTTCATCAATGCTATCCTCACCCAATTTTCAACAACATGCAGCTAGGCTTGGTTTTCCACAAACCAAAGATGAGACACCCATGTTTCTCATGCCTCATGCATCATCATCACATGATCAAACTCCTAGAATTGAAGACATGATGGGAGGAGAACATCATGAAAATGACATCAAATGGCCTAATGGTTTGTCTTTCTTTAATGCTTTAACCGGTAGAGCTGATGATGCTAAGCTTTTGTTTAATCCAGAGAACTTAGGAGGAAAACAAAGTGATCATGATCATAATCGTAATCATAATCAAAATCAAAATCATCATCACCCTCTTAATCAAAATCCTAATTCCGATGGTTCCAACCCAAATGAGTTTTTGAGCTTGGATAGTCACCATGATGGTGGAAGGAAAATGGACAAGTTTAAGAGGAGTTTCACTTTACCTACAAGAGTTACTTCATCATCTTCATCTACTTCAATGGATCATCATCATCAACAACAACAAGGTGTGGAGTATAGGAATTCAGAAGGTGGTATGTACTCAGATGTTATGGAGACCTTTTTGGAGTGAATGTTGTTGGGAAGTATGATTTAGAATTTGTATCTAGGAAAAGCTAATGATGTGTTTCTTTTTCATGTGTTTGTTTTTTCACTATTGTATCTTTGTGTTTTCTTATGTATTCCTCTTAGTGAGACTTTATTAATGATCATTTGTTTCTTTCTTTTAGTTCAATTAGACATAAAGTTTACATCATGTCTTAAAATAAATTTTTCATTGGGGCATCATTGTAAGTGTTTGTTCTTCGATCTACCTAACATTTTTCTTTTACTTTAAAATCTTGTTAAGCAACTTTGTGAATCTTTAAATGTATCAAATTCATGATTGGAGACTTTAAAGTTTAATGCAAAGCCTTCTTTTTAATGTTTTGTTTTCAATAGTAGAAATATAAGAAGATTGAGATTTGGGAAGCCAAATTCTATTTTTGTTTAAAGTTAGTTTAATTGGGGAAGCTAATTATTTTGCTTAATTTGAGATTATATTTATTTACTAAAATTTTGTACTAGAAATATTAAACATTATTTTATATTTTTGTAAAATTTTCTTGAAATAAAAATAAAGTTTTATTTTAGTAACTATTTTTTTAGAGTAATTATTTGTAAACCAAAAATTCAAGAAATGTTTTCTTAAATATAACATGTAAATTAGTGCTTGTTTATTCTTATTGAAATTTTAACCAATCTCTTAAATTTGAGTTTTTTAAATAAAAAAATATGTCGCGAGAATCTCAACCCAAAACAACACCTAGACCGAGGGTTTCAGATTTCACATAGTAGTTTTTTTTCCATGTTGTTTCATGACGTAATCGATTATGATAGTTGATTCGAGATTAAATGGTTTAGATTGCAAATTTGATTTTACACATTAAAATTAAGTTTAATTAGACTTTTAATTCCTTAATTAAATTTATGATATTATGTTGGCCCCTTGGTTAGAAACATTGTTTTTAAGTTTCTCAAAAACATTTTGTTAATTAATTTGACCATTTTTGTTAAATTTTATCAAATAAAAAAAATTAATGTTTATTTGCTAAATGGCATATTTGATTATAATAACTCAACACGTGTTCATCTCCTTCCAAACACTTTAGATCGGACCCAAATCATTTTTAGGTTTATCATTCATCTTCAGCATCAAAAAACTTTGTCCGTTAAAGTTGTTGATGATGATTGTGTAGTTCTTGAGGGTGCCGTTGAAAATGGTGTAACTTATGTTTGAAAATTCAAAATCTCATAAGCGAAATCAAATCTCGAATTCCTTTTCTTTCTCTTAAACCAACCTATTAGAAATTTGTTTATGACAAAATTACATCAAGGGTCATTTAATTTATTTAATTGTAACAGGTTGGTCAATTAAGTTTTTTTTGTTGTTGCTATAAGTTAGTCCTTTAAGCTACCTAACGTCTACAATGTTGCCATTTTTTAAAGATTCCGTTCCAAAAATGCATATCTGGCATTAATGTTGCTGAGGTGGTTGTAACGTTGATGAATGTAATTGTTTTTCTATTTAAGTAATTAAAAAAATCACTTTCTTCTCCATCAAATCCCTAGAATTGTATTCATCTTCTCCCATCGAATTCATCTCCTCCCTTATCCAACAATGACTTCATACAGTATAAATGGGTCAAATCCATGAAATTCGAACTGTCATTTCTTCATTTCGAGTGCAAATCATGGCGAAATCGCACCAAGATGTCATTGTGAAGCTAAAGTAGTGATACAAACGGTTAGGAATAAAAGGTGAAACTTTGGGAAGCTCTTTTGGGGTTGTAGATACTTTGTGATACGTTTATTGCTATCTTATTCTATGTCTTTTTTTGAAGGTGCTAATTGTTATATGTTAATAGAGTGAAGGTTCTAACTGTGGCTGCAACTATTTTGAGTGGTTTGAAAAAGAGTACAATGGTGAAGTGAAACCAGAAACACAACAGTCTCAATCTTTAAGATGTTCAAAATGTGAGGAAAAAAATGTTGAAATCAACACACTTAGAATGACCATTAATAAGATCCATGTAGACGATAAGAAGATCCATGGAGATGATAACTACACTAAGAAGATGATGAAGAACATGTTGAAGATGCTAGTCTTTGTCATAATATTTTTAGTTATGATTTTTGTATTATTGATGTGTATTTTGACAAATAAGTTGTGATTATGGTTAATATTGATGTTAGTGTTGTAAGATAATTTGTTAATGTTATGGAGTAATGACTTTCTTCAATGTTGATGTTTAGTTTATGCCCAATTTGATGTTGAATTAAGCAATTTTAAAGGATATGTTTGTGTCCGATTTGATGATTTTCTGTCCAATTTTATGTTGCTGTAACGACAGATTTATCACACTAAAGAAGACTTAAAGGATATGTGTGTTACACTAAACAAAACTTCAATGACCTGTGTGTTACAACCTAGTTAACTATAAAAATAATGGATCTGGAAATTAGAAAGAATATCACAAGATTCCTTGATTAAACATAGAAGGCCAATTAACCAAAACATTGATAAGGCCTTAATATCATTCATTAAACTAAAGAAAATACATAAAATATCCATCCAAAATAAATAGTAGCCATCCAAAATACATAGTAGCCATCATAAATACATAATCATCATCCAAAATACATATTTCTAAGTCAGCAACATAACATCCTAAATACAAAAACAGTATCCAAAATACATAATCCTAATTCATCAAAATACAACAAACAACATCCTAATTGTTTTTCCTCTTTATGGGCAGCTTAGGCGTGGTTCTTCTTGGTGGTTGAAATGCTGCATTTGGTCCCTCAAATATTGCAGTGCTTCTTTTTGGTGATACCGTTGTTTGGAGTCTAGGGGTTGGTTGTGTTTAGCCTTGTGCAACTTGGTTTTGGGTTCTTTTTGGTGATAACCTAGTTTGAAGTCTCGTTGTTGGTTGTATTTGGGATTGTGAATTTGTGTTTTGTGTTATTCATGGTGATTTCCTTGTTTGAACTCTTGGAGTTGGATGTATTTGGGATTGTGTTGATTGGGTTGGTTGTGTTTGGACATGTGTTGATTAGGTTGGTTGTGTTTGAGATTGTTCAGGTTGTCTTGGTGTTGATGTATTTAGGCATTAGGATTTGTTATGGCCAGATTTACCATACACTGAGCATTTATTTGGTACCCCTTTCCAACTAATAATTCTTGTATGTTTTCTTTTTTCATCACTATCTTTGTTTCTTCTTCTCTTAGGCCTCCCTGGTGCTCTTCTTGATAGTGGTGGTAGTATGTTGGGGTATGGGGTCTTGTAATACCCTAATTTTTACCCCTAAGATCCCACATGTCATTTGCATCTCATACCACAAACAAGATCACAAGCTTTGGTTCTCTTGCCCTCCTCTGAAGGTTTGTTCTTGAGTGAGATCGCCAAACACCCCTGTTCTCTTGTTTGTTTGACGTTTGTTTGATGTTTGTTTACTAACCATTAATTAAAATCCAAAAATATGTTTGTTTTTCCTTTGCTAACTTTTTCAGGAAGAATTTGGATCAAGGATATCAAATACTAGTCCCTCAGCTCGAATGAATTTCATCTGAACAAAGTCAAAGTTAATCTGCAAACAATTCAAAATTCATCTGATCAAGAATTTCCAAGATTTAATTGATTATTGTTCAAGAGAATCCAAGGTTCATGCATTTTTTTGCCTAGATTTTGAAGTTTTCAGCAGTGCAATCTATTCGCGCTACAGTGCAATCGATTGCACAAGGGCATAATTGGCCAAAATCAGCATTTTTCAACTTTTGAAGCATTTGGCACCAATTTCATCATTTGAGAATATTCTAGATCACCCAAAAATAATTCCCCTACATAATCACAATTAATTCCCACCATACACTCTCATTAATCACGCCTTGATCTTCATTTTGCCTCCAAATTCAAATTCCAAGCCTAATTTTGGTGCCAAACCAAACTCCAATCCACCAAAATTTCCAAGCCTAAATCATATAAATAAAGGCCTCATTTCACAAGCTTTTGATAGCCAAATTCACCTTGCAAAAATTTCTCTTGAAGCTTTTGATAACAAAAAAATCTCTTGCAAATTCTCTCCCCAACCACAAAATTCACTCAAAGCTCACTTTTCTTCTTTTGAAAGTTAACAAGTTTTCATATTGAATCTTGTTCAACTTTGAGCTAAACCTTCATCTAAACTTGTTTTCTTCATCAATTCTTGTAGATCAAGGCTTTGGAGTTTGGATCTTGGAGTAATTTGAAGCTATTTTCAGATTTGGAGTGGTAATCTCATTTTCCACCATTGTTGTTCTTGATTCATCTTCCACAATGTGATCCTTTAATAATTCTTGTTGCTTGATCTTTGGATCTTGCAAAAAAATTTTTATTGGTGTTATTTGCTGTTGTTTTACTTGAATTTTCGTGCTCTTTAGCATCCATGATCATGAGGTGTTTAGAGAAATGATTGATCATGGTTTTGCCTTGTAAATGCTGGTTTTATTGCTGTCTGGCAGTGTGAAATCGATTTACATTATAGTGCAATCGATTGCATAATGTATTTTTTGCCCAAAATTGCTGATTTTCTGCAGTGCAATCGATTTGCACACTGGTGCAATCAATTTGCACAGTGCAAAATGGTGTTTTTCACCTATTTTTGGGACTGTTTTGGTTGTTTCTTCATTCCTAACCCCTTCCCTTTGTTCTTAGCCTTAGATCACATAATTTTGTGGTTTAATTTGGCTTTCTCTTCATTTATTTCTCTTTAATTTGGATCGATGAAAGTCTTATGGATCTTAGAATTTCTTTGTTGAATTCTTGATCAAGACTAGATCATTACCTTTTTTCCTTTTCGTGCGGTATTGCTTTCAGAGAGTGATTTACATATCACTTCTCTAACATGGATTAACACAAAGATCATTTTGACCGGCCTCGAGTAGGGTGACTTCTATATAAGTCACTTGGCGATTGCTTAACATAGAGCTACATTTGTCCCTCTCCGAATCGGGATATGAACTTTCGTGGCCCAAACTTATGATTGTAAGCCCAAGGATGGTTGATCTTTTGTATTAGGTTCAAAATCTATGAAGCTTGTTGTGTAGAGGCTTTGATTCTATCAATCTTCTAACAAGTCTTCATTAAACTTGGCCTAAGTACATTGTTCATTCATTATAGTTCATGATGCGGGACGGAAAACCGAGTATTTTTGTAAGCGAGATTGTTAGTCTCCTACTTTCCATGGCGTGGTTTGAAATAGATTAACCTTTGGGTTCTTCATGAGACTAAGTCAAATATCCGTCGATTTCATCCGGATTGAAGCTTTTCTTGTGATTAATGTATGGGGTTATGTTTTCATTCTCATGGAAACTAGTGAGTGGCTCCGAAAAATACTCAAATCGGTGTTACCTTTTGAAGGCTTATGGCATTGGTTCCTTTGTGATGTTATTGTGATATATTGTTTATGTTTCCTTCTTGCTCCATATCTCTCTTTATTTTTTATTGCTCATTGCTCATTATATCATATCATGTTTATGTTTATGTCATTTTTTCTTTTGTCCACTTGGACCATTTTATCTTGTGCTTTTGTTTTTCTTTTGTCCATTTGGACTAAAAAACAATAATAAAGGCGTAAACCCCTAAAAAACTTGTTCTCATAATGTTGGACTATGGTTACTATCCTTTGCATTTGGACATGGAACTTTGGACTTAAAATTAGGATCCTAACCCATGCTTGGAAGTTTGTGATGAAAAACCTTGGATTTTGGGTACTTGAAGTTCTCCTTTGAAGACTTATATTTGATCAAGACCAAATGAAAAGGGAAGAATGCTTATGCAATGGAGCTTGCTTGTGTGGTTAGATCATTCTTATCCTTAGCTTTTATCTTTATGCAATAGGATAGTCACTTCTTCTCCACCCATTCTTAAATTTTCAAAATCTTCTCTCTTTTTCTAAACCTTCTTGTTTTCAAACTTAAAACCACTTTCATAATAAAACCTTGACTTTTGTCAAGTGATTTTCAAACTTTGTTTTCTTTAAAAAATGTCAATCAATGTTAATCATATCTTGACCATTTTAAAAAGACATTAAAAATACACAACTCATTCAAACTTTTTGTGCTTTTATGCACCTCTTTCTTTTAAACTTTTCAAAAAGATTAGACATGAGTCATATTCTTTGATGAGATGTAAAGCTCCTAACCATGATATTTTGTGTAAAGTATGGTCATTTTCCACTTAGATGTTGAAGTGATAGTCTTGCTGATTTTAATCCAAGCAAATCCTCCATCTCAATGTGATGCAAATGCCTCTTTCCAATACATTTGGGTAATTAGTTGAGTATTCTCTCTTGAGAATGAAGGGTTGTCTTTTCAAGATAAAATGAATCATAACCAATAATTTTTGTTATTTGTACCACGAACTACGAGGTTTTGATCCTATATTGCACTTTGTGGGTACGTAGGCATGAGGCGATAAGTCTCTCCAAACACAAAAATCTTAAAAAATACTTCTCTTCTCATCTCCCCAATCTCTTTTCAAACAGACCTTTTCAAACCAAAAAGCGTAAATATTTCAAAGGGCTCCTATAGAGTACTATAGACGTTTTGGGTGTTAACATCTTCCCTTAACGTAACCAACCCCCTTACCCATTCTCTGTTTGTTCTTGTTTTAGAACTTGTTTAGGTTTTGTTCGCTCTTTTTCTTTTTGGATAAAATAAAAGTGTGGTGGCGACTATTGCTTTATAACTTAAGTTAATCAATAACTTACACTCACAAATTTTTACAGCTACAGAAAAGTGGCGACTCTGTTGGGGACTCTCTGGTTCTTAGCGGGTTTAGCCTACTTTGATTTATATACCGCTTTCTGATTGATTTGTTTGTTATTGCTTGTTCTGTTTGGGTGCTTGGTGATCTCTATGTGGTGAGATAGATATTATACCCGAATCATATAGCTCTTATGATAGGACGATGGTATAGTCAAGGATGCTTCTATGGAGTAATCCCGAACAAGCTGAATTGAGAATCCATCCACTCAGTCGAGGCTTCCTCGGAATTACTGATGTTTAGCGAGTAATCGCGAAAAACATTACTTTTTCCGACCTCAGGCCCATGACACTAAGGACTTTAGAACCCTTTAACCCATCTTGGTCAATTAGGACGTAATGCAGTGGCTATGAAGGTGTAAACCTAAAATAGTTGATACACGATACTACACTCAGACGAGGTACTCTTGAGAATATTACTGATTCCTGAGTAATCGGTGTGCTGGTAATATCCGAAAAAGGATTGAGGACTCTGGGAACATTTTATAACCTTGTTCTAGAGGTACTGTTAAAACCTTAGTACATACCATTGTGGGTTGGTTCTCACCATTGGCTCCATGCTCGTGACTCGAACCCTTGAACCTGTGTGCTTTATGTGATCTTGTTTGTGGTTGTTGCATACAAACATTCATTGCATTCGTGGGCATTTTTTCCTCAGTTTTCAAGGAACTTAGAGATTCTTTTTGCAGATATCGCAAATTTTTTAGAATCATGGATATTGAAAGAAGGAACACTAAAAAGTACACTTTCACGAGTCTTAACTTACAAGAGTTGAGAAAGCTTGGATCTTTGGTATCTAGTCATGTGGATTTTAAAGGCTGTTTGGGAAACTCTTGTTTATTCTGAGGACTGATGTTGAAGAGGGGATTCTTAATACCTTGGTCCAGTTCTACGATCTGTTGCATCGTTGATTTACTTTCCCAGATTATCAGCTATTGCCAACCTTAGAGGAGTATGCCTATCTTATAGGTGTGCCAATCTTTATTGAGTTTCTTGAGCGACGTGTCATAAAGAGATCAACAGATCCAGAGGATTTATTTTCCCTTAGCACTTCATCATCTGCTCATCTTCCTACTTCCAGTTCTTGGAAGGGTATTGTGGATCGACTCGTGAAAGAGAAAGAGACCATGAAGATCAGCTATGTAAGATAAATCAAGAGGCTTTGTAATAAGTATCAACTCAGAGTTGGGTCGTTTTCAAACACGATTCCTTAGAACTAGCTTTCATTTTCTCTTGTGTTGTAAGATTGATAAAACTGTACTTCAAAGCTGTAATTATTTAAATATTAATGAAATGAGATTTTTGGTATATCTAGTGTGTTATCTTAATGTAATGTTTGCAAACTGCTTTATAGTTCCTTGAAAACTTGCATTTGGATTTGCACATCAAGCATCATTCTGCATTAGATCTTGCCTTTCCCAGGTGTCTTATTTGCTTCCTTTTCTTGGTCTTCATTCAGACAAGTTGTATCATCGGTATAATACTCGGGCTAATCAGAGAAAGAAGATGAATCAGTTGATTTCCTAGCATTTGTACTGATTTCAAAGTAGTTACTGAAGGATAATGGAGAGAACAGAGAATGTGGATCCCATGTCAGGCTTTATAGTGATGACCAACCCGATGTACGGTTTCCCTCCGGACGACGATGCTCCACAAGTGGATGTTCCTACTCAATCTCAACCTGTGCAAAATAATCTAGCTGTTCAAGTTGATGAAATCTTTTCCCGATTTCTGAGGTATATGCCAAATCCTCAAAATGTCCACCATGTGACAAAGATGATTGATCCTAGAGTTGTGGAAATCGAGGAAGAAGTTCTTGATCTCGAGGAACAATTGAAGATGATGAAATAACGCAATTCATCTGGTTTTAAGGCTCATGACTTGTGTCTGGTTCCGGGCGTGGTTGTTCCCCCAAAGTTCAAAATGTCTGTCTTTGAAATATACAAGGGTGTTAGTTGTCCAAGGCACCATTTGATGATATTCTGTGGAAAGATGACTGCTCATGTCGACAACGATAAACTGATGATTCACTGCTTTCAAGAAAGTTTATATGGGGGATCCATGATGTGGTATATGAAGCTAGAAAGGAACCATATTCAGTCTTGGAAATACCTAGCTGACGCTTTTGTGAAATAGTACAATTACAATTTGGACATGGCTCCAGACAGCGATCAACTGATGTGTATTAGTCAGAAGGACAACAAATCCTTCAAAGAGTATGCACAACAGTGGAAAGAATTGGCAGCCTGTTGAATGCAGAATAGGGCAAGCAAGCAAAAATATTTATTTTTGGAAGAATTCCCTACGGGATTTATGTCGTGTCCACAGAGATCGGTTCGAGGGAAAGAATGCCGTTCGACAGTCTCTCGCGGTAATGAGTTTAGATTAAAATGGTTTAAAACATGAAAACAGAAAAGTAAACATTAAAACATAAAAACAAATTCATTCTTCAGCAAGAAAAACTCATCCGGCAATGCATATAAATCACTCCTCACAAACTTAAACTTACCGACCAGTTATACTCCACCTACAATACTCCTCAATATCACCCAGCATCGCTCACAACAAAGGTTATGTCTAACGCACAGTTGAGATAACAACCGTGTCACTCTCTTCGTCACTCTCGCGAGCGAAGCCTCGAAACACGGAAGGCATTAAGCTTCGACGCCTATTGAAGATTGTTAGCTCTAAATCTATCTCTAGAATCCAGAAACTAACAGACAATCATCCCTAATCGAAGTTTGCGACGGTTATCTCTAACGCAACCCAAACCCCGCGCATATGTCATACCCCAAATTTTGACCACTAAGATTTCCCATCATTGTGAAAATCATCATCACAATATGGAGGAACCATCATACTTCATCAATCTCCCCAAAGATGGGTGAGCATCCACTACAATCAAAATTAGGGTTTCAAGCCCTCTCTGAGTGCTTAGACAAAGGGTCAATCAAGGAATGACATAATCTTCAACTTGTCTAACCTCTAAAATATACACAAAGGATAAAAAAGGACTCCCACTTTAAGGATCAAGCACAAGGCTGCTCCCTTCTAGGTGGATCAAGTCTCAAGATCGACAGTGTCACCAAATTAGGGTTTTGGTCGACCAGGGCCTCCAGATGGAAATTTTTCATCTGGGCACAAGCCAATGATCCAAAACCTAACCTAATATACTCCATGGAACCTCATGGACCCAATCATCAAGTCAATTTTGCCTCAGGGGATGCATTCATAAAAAATCAGGAATTAGGGTTTCTTGACCTAATTCACCCCTAAGTTGACTTTTAGGGCAAATTATGAGCCAAGACCTCAAGAGTGGGTTTGAGGGTCTCTAATGAACTATATTGATCCATTTGGAACAATGGATTAATCCAAGAAGCTTGAGCAACAAGTCTCAATTTCATCTGCACCACAATTAGGGTTTTAAGGAAAAAGTCAACTGTAACTTTGACTTTTGACCAGGACATGCTCCCAAACCCTAGGACATGCCTCAATATGCCCTATGACACCCATGGAACATGTCCATCAAGTTTGATTTAGGTCAAGGACATGATTTTCTGAAGAATTGCACAGTTTGGAATTCATCTGATAAAAAGTCAACTGTGAACAAAAGTCAACTTTGCCTTTTTGGGATTTTTCACCAAAATGGATTTTTAACCCTAAAATGATGTCAATGTATGATTTGAATCATCATTCATCAAGAAAAATCAAGAAAAGTTGGATAACTTGTAAAAGGGGTAACCATAAAAACTTAGAAAATTTTCTAAGTTAAAAATAAAGTGGCTAGGGTACCAACTTTGGAGGGTCATAACTCCTAAACCACAAGACCATTTTTTTCCATCCAAAGCTTGATTTGTAGATCTCATTGCCCTTTACAAAAACTTCAACTAGACCTAACTCCAATTCATTGTGGATTTTGAGCTATGAGTGAGCCAAAATGGCTGAAAATATGAAAGTACACCATTTTCCAACACTTAGAAAAATTCTGGGCAAGGCAGATTTTGTGTTGAAACACCAAAACTTGTGAGATCTTTTCACATAGATGCAAGCTGAATCAAGTCTAAAGTTAAACATTAATATTGTTGCGTATGTTGCCAAGAATTTAAAGAGCTTAACAACATGAATTGATTCAACTTGAGCCAAGAGAAATCCATGCCCAAAGTCATGTTGCTGCAAGCTGTTTTGGAAAAATCAGTTTGCATGTTTGCTTGCCACACACGATTTTGAACCAAAAACTGAGGATCAGCATGCCACATGTATTCAAACCAATCACATTGCATCTAATCCAACTGATAAATCTGAGTCAAAAAGCCAAGGAATCTTCCAACTTGAAATTCATCCACTTTGGCACATTTTGCCTTGAATTCAAAGTGCATTAATGTGGAATAGTGCATTGTCAAGGTAGCTACCCTACTCAGTCAAGTTCTCTGATTAAACAACAATAAAAACATCCGAGGAATGTGATTTTGGTCAAGGCATAACCCTGCTCTTGGGATTGGCTAGCTTGCCTTGCTTAAGAAGAAATCCTCCAAGCCAATCCATGCAAATGTGATCTGATCCAGCAGCCATTCACTATTCCTCCAAAACAAAAGTTGATCACCTATAAATAGAGGTCCCAATGGATCATTCAACTCACACCAAAGCCAGTTACAACACTGCTTTCTCTCATTCTTCCTTAAACCTCAAGTTTCTTGGTTTTTGAGTAACCACTATCGGGTTTTGAGTTGCAGCCTTAGGCAATCAATTCCAATTGCTCAAACACATCATATATGATGTATTTGAGGTGTCCAAACACTTAAATACTGACTGTAACACCTCAGGCTCAAAATCACCCATCAACCTAGCCATTATACCTCAATTGTGCAGGTGGACCTCTCCAGCTTGATCCAAAGAGTTTCAAAGTGTTCCAAAGCTTGTAACACACTCCATAACATCCATTGAAGCTGTAGGGATCATCAGTTCACGACTGGAACAAAATTTGTGCAGAGTTCCATTTCAGCTTGCATCAAGGTAAGCCTCACAACTCAAACTCCATGATCCATGCATATTTCCTCGCATGATATTTTTGCCAATTGCTTGCCATCATATGTTGATTGTTTCCCCTCAAAAAATTTGATCATTGCACTCATAATCATGCCTACTCGATTGCTTTTGCAAAATTAGGGTTCATACGACCACAATGATATAATTTGTTATACACTGAAAATGAATAAAATTGGGTATTGCCATTTTCTTCCTTGTGAAAAAACGTGTGAGTTTGGTGTTTGAATGATGTCCAATGGTTGAGAGATGAGTGAGATATGGTGCTTCACGCACGAGCTCGAGGAAGAAGATGGCCATGGTGTCATACCCCAAATTTTGACCACTAAGATTTCCCATCATTGTGCAAATCATCAGCACAATACGGATGTACCTTTATGCCTCATCAATCTCCTCAAGGAATTGTTGAGCATTCACTACAATCAAGCTTAGGGTTTCAAGCCCTCTCAGAGCCTTTAGACAAAGGATCAATCAAGGAATGACATGATCTTCAACTTGTCTAACCTCTTAAACATCCACAAAGGATCAAGAGGACTCCCACGTCAAGAATTAGGCACAAAAGTGCAACATTTCAAGTGGATCAAGCCTCAAGTTCATCTAATACAAAGTCAACTGACGCAAAAAGTCAAAGTTTGACTTTTTGGTCAACTATGACCTTCACAAGCAATTACTCAAGAAAATATGATGGATGATTTAATTTGATCAAATTTAAATCAAGAAATCACGCAAAATTGCAAAATTGATCAAATTGAAAGAAACTTAGAAATTTTTTCTAAGTTAAAATCATGTTCAAGTGCACAACTTTTCAAGGTTGTAACTATTGATCCAAACATCCATTAATTTTGAGTAAGAGCTACTTTTAAAGAGGGTATTTGATACTTCAACATTGTAGAGGGAATCAACTCAAAATATCATAAGGATTGAAAGATATAAGTGATCAAAGTTGGGAATTCGTAATGTCCAATGTTCTGACATTGCATAGGGACATCATTAATATTTTTTCAGCAAGAATGCCCCAACTTCAAGGACGTTTTTCTCCATGATCCAAGTTGAACCAGGTCTGGAGTCAAACATGAAAGTTGAAGTACGTTGTCTCAGCTTTCCAGAAAGGTGTAGAACGTCCTTGTAGCATACTCGAGCAGGGAGATATGATTTTCTCAAGAAGCATTGATAAAGCAGAATTTTCATGACAGCTTTTGGGACATATTTGACTACGCAAGTTCAAGACCATTTTTGATGACTTTTCAAGCTGAACCAAGACCAAAGTCAAACATCAAAGTTAAAGTATGTCATCTCAGCTTTCCATAGAGTCCTGGAACAACCATTAATTCAACTTGAGCAAGAAGTTATGGATTTTACAACAAGGCTTGCTGCAGCTGATTTTTAAGACATGTTTCAGGATAGATTTGCACATTTCTTATGCCACACGAATTTCCAAGCCTTGTCATCACTTTGGACACATCTGAGGATCAAATTTAAAGGGGACAATCACCGAGCCAAGCCTCCAAAGTCCTTGGAACAAGAAGTAGCATGCTATTCCTAAAAATCCCTAAAAGAGGGACAAGACTCCAATTTTGGATTGGAGCATTCAATGGAAGCATCAAGGTGGCATGGACTGAGCCATTCTCAACTGAATTCCGTCAAGACTTATCCAAGACCAAGGGAACCATAACCCTGTGCCCTAACCTCTAGTCAATGGCTAGAGGAGACTTGGATTCTCATTGGACAACATTGGCCAAACCTCTGCTGCAGCCACCATTCACTATTGCTGCGAAAACAAACTTGCTCTACTATAAATAGAGCTCATTTGTGTTCAGTTTGAGTACACCAAAGCCATCAAACAGATGCTTTCCTCAAAATCTCTTCTTTCACCTCAAATTTGCCTTCCAAAGCAAGTAATTATGAGTTTTTGAGCTAGAGAGCAATTCCACTCAAACTAATCACACACACACACCTCATATATATCATATGTAAGCTGTGCAAACCATCAAAAGTGACCTGTAATCACAAAATCACAAAGTCACTTCTCAAAACCTCAAAATGGCACTTTTTTGCATTTTTCAAGCCATGTCTTGATTCAGTCACTTTCCAAACCAGATAAAACCTCAAACACACTCCAAATATCATCCTTGAACTGTCCCAAATGGTTCCCAACATCTGGAACACGATTTGAGAGAGTTGCTATTTTGGTCACTTTTAACCCCTTTTGCAAGAAAGGGACAGTTTGTGTTTTTGCAGGTACCAGTTGATTCCAATCATCCTAAAAGCTTCTAAAGGATCATTTGAGTGTGTCTAAAGCATCAAATCATTTCTGGAACAAGAGACTTGACAGATTGCACAAAAACTCCAAAAAGCTCAAAAAGAAGTAAGCATCACAACTTGGAATCCTTGAAATCATGCATTGCTTTGAAGTCCACTGATCAGACACATCTCATACATGTTGTATATGTTGCGTTTGGGCTAATTCACCATGTAATCCATGCCTGTATCAAAGTGTAGCACAGAAAATGCAATTATAGGTCCTTTTCAAAACCACTATCGGGTTTTGAGGAGGGAGTGTGATCTGAAAAAACTACCACCACCATTGGATTCCTTGTGAAATTCTGGGCCAGATGCATATAAATTTTGTCTCAAACCATTGAGATTTGAGAAAGTTATGGGTGTTGGAAGTTTGATAAAAAAGATGTTGAAAACTCATGAGTGATGTCTCATGAGTGATGTTGTGACATCACATTCCTCTTTTTCTTAGTTTATCTTCAAAACTCAACCAATTTTTTTACATAGCAAAAATTATCATTTTCCAAATCTGTTTTACACACTTGTTATTCATACTCCATAATATTTTAATCCACCAAAAAATCACAAAAATATTATTATTTGATATATTTTTAATATATTCAAAAATATTGTTTTAAATTGTTTTAAATGCCTTTAAAATGATTTATTTTTCTTGATTTTTTAAAACCAAAATGATTTTAAATATTCATGTGGATAAAATACTTTTTCATAAACCTTAATCACTATTTATAACATGATTAATGATTTTATTTGATATTTTTTATCATTTTTTACTTGATTTTTCTTTGAAAAATGCTCTTTAAAAAATGAAATTAGGGTTTTTGATTAATTCAACCCTCATCAAACTTTTTCAAACACTCATGGGCCTCTAATAGAGTGTAAGACTCAATCCTTTGTAAATACAAACCCATTTTGGGCCTCACTTATGGTATAAGTCCCGTTATATTTCAAAAAGTTCGACGCGATCATCATCCGTTGAAAAACAAACTTTGGGCCTACCCTCGAGTAGTAAGACCCATTTATTTTATTTAAAACACTTTTGGGCCTCTAATAGAGTGTAAGACCCAATCCTTTTTTTTGACCAAATCATTTTCAGTGCATTGTATAAGTCCCGATACCGTAAAAAACAAACGGCGCGATCGTCACCCTTTTAAAACAAACTTTGGGCCTCTCCTTGAGCTATAAGACCCATTCAAAACTTTTGGGCCTCTAATATAGTGTAAGACCCAATCCCCTTTTAACCAAAACAATTGTGGGCCTCACTTATTGTATAAGTCCCTCTACGTTAAAAGAAAACCTCGGCGCGATCGCCATTTTTAACGAAAAAGTCAACTGGGCCTACCCTCGAGTAGTAAGACCCATTTCCTTTCTTAAAAATTTTTGGGCCTCTTGAGAGAGTGTAAGACCCATCCCTTTGTACAAAAAACCTTTTTTGGGCCTCAGTCACTTGTATAAGTCCCTCTGTACAAATTCAAACAGTGCGCTCACTGATAAAACCCTGGGCCTCTCCTTGAGCTGTAAGCCCCAAATCTTTCTTTTTCAAAGCACTTTCTCCTTTGATTTTGAAATATACTGTTGTTTTCAATCTTTCTTTGTTGAACAACTAACCAAACAGCATGGAAGCTTTACAACCGAGTAAGTGTTTATCCGCTTTCATTTACCGCTTTCATATACATATAACTGTATTGTGGGGCTGTTTCGCTATAAGTCTTCTTTCATAAACTCATATCAATTGTGTAATAATAGTATAGATATTTAGAGTTTCCCCGGCAACTACGTCTAGAACTAGGTGACGCCGTTTCGTTTATTCGTAGAAATAGACAACTAGATCCCCCAATAGGATCACCAGATACAGTCTTCTCTTCGGCTGTCCTCATTAGGAATTGTCAAGAAACTCTACTCCCAGAGATGAATGTATTCTCCATGAATGGCATCTTTGAGTTTCTTCCAAATTCTCGAACTTTCCTGGCTTGATCTATTCTCTGTGAATAGCCTGTCTTGAATTTCTCGGGGTTTGGGGACCCACGGGCTTCTTAAAAGCATCGGCCTCCTCTTGGGCATCGTATAAGGACCCACAGGCTTCCTACAAGCAACCCCGCCTCATCTTGGGCTTAGTACAAGGACCCGCCGGCTTCTTAGAAGTATTCACAGCCTCCTCTTAGGCTTCGTATAATGATCTCTTCCTCCGGGAATGATAGCCTCCTCTTGGGCTTCGTACAAGGACCCGTCGGCTTCTTAAAAGATTCCAGCCTCCTCTTGGGCTTAGTACAAATTGTCCCGACGACCTCCTAGAGGTATAGGAACAGAACTTAGTCATCTGCATAGAACAGTCCTTTCAAAGAGTCTACTACTGTTTCTCAAAGCATAGTACGAAAGATGAAACTCTAGACTTGGACAGTCTAATCTCCTTGAGTATCATAGACATTCTCAAGTGACCCCTTCGTTAAATAGGAAGGAAACCCGTAGACTCGGATAGTCTCAATACCCTTCGGATTTCCCACTTCCTTAAAGAACAGGAAATAACCCTGATCCTCGAATAAAAAATCCTTGAGTACATCATTGCTCATATAAGAACTGATTTTCTCTTTCAAAATCAGTATACTGGACCTGTCACTCAACTGAAACAGTAACCATAGCCTCCTCTTAGGCTTTGTATAATGATCCTTCTCCAGTGAAGTTAGCCTCTCTCTTGGGCTTTATACAATGATTCTCCCCAGCAGAGTCAAACAACGTTTAGCCTCTCTCTCGGGCTTTGTACGAGACATATAAGAGACTTCCTCATTGAGTCAATCACCCTTTAGCCTCCATCTCGGGCTTCGTACGAGATACAAAAAAAAACTCTCTTGTTGAGTCAAGTAGCCTTCATCTCGGGCTTTATACGAGATACCAAAAGACTTCATCGTCGAGTCAAAACTTTTTAGCCTCTCTCTCGGGCTTTGTACGAGATACATATTAGCCTCCTCTTAGGCTTTGTATAAGAAAACCACTGGTTGATCCGATCAACCTTTTAGCATCAAAGCTGTGCCTAGTTCACAGTACACAAACATCAACAACTCCTTCCCCTTCATCTAACTGCTGTAAGCGGCAAACCTCTGGATTATTTACATCCATGCCACTGTCCCTCTTTTAGCATGAGAAATTCCTAAGGAAAGATGGCATTGCTCTAAACTGAGTTAAAGTCTTCTCCTTCAGGTTAAAATCCCCTATAAAGGAAATTATGGCATTGCTGGATTCACATATCCCGATTAAAGTAATTCTCCTTTATAAAACAGTTCTGACATACAACCCCCCTCTTTAGAGATGACAAGTTCTCTCTAAAGTAAAACCTTTTTAGCTTCACATCTTGGGCTTTGAACAAGATACAAATAAACCCTTCAGCTTCACATCTTGGGCTTTAAACAAGATACAGATCACCTTTTTCGCTTCACGTCTTGGGCTTTGAATAAGACACCAAAAACAACCATTTCCTCCCATAGAATAGGAGGAACTACGAACGCTCTGATTTCCCTGTTTCGGTAAACGGGAATACGTAGGCATAAGATTGAAAGTAAAATCTTAGCGAGCACACTAAACAAAAACCCAAAATCCCATACTCTCATGTATCTATCAAAAGCATCAGTCCTAACATCCTAATCCTCGTTCCCCACCAGAAAATCCAAGAAAGAGAGAAAACCGTATTGGCGAAAATTCAAATAACCTGTACAAAGGCCCCCCCACATTGATAGCATTCGCAACCTAACAGACCACTGTTTAAACTCAGTATGCAAAGCAGGGTTAATTGGAGACATCTATTTCCCTTCCTTCATCAGCTTTAATAGGATAAAAAATGAATCGACCTGTAGTAAGCTCAACCGCAGAGAGCGACCAACGCTTAAGAATCGCGTCCAAAATCGCTCGCTACAGCATAAAGCAAAAGTCAGAGACAATCACCAATAAAGATTTGTAAAGCAAGTTTTATACAACGCCATGGGCGACAAATATACATGAGATCGTAGTCAATACATATACAAAACCCAACATAGAAGAAAAACACAAAGAAGAAAAGAAATGAACCAAACACTTCACGGATTGTCGGAGCCGATCGATGAGAAATCCACCTCGGATCATCCACATGCAAGCTTCCATGTTGTTTTCTAAGCTAATCTACTGAAAAAATGAAGTTTGATGGAGTTGGAGCAAGAATCCCCAAAACCATCCTCTAAAAAATGCTGAAAAATGAAGTTCATAGGTGGTTTTTGCTGCCCAGGTTCGCACTGCGAACCCCCGTTCGCACTGCGAACATATGCCGCCTTAACTTCCTCCAGAATGGTGTTTTTCATGCTTCCAGGCACTTTTTATTCGCCCCGGGTTCGCAGTGCGAACTCGCTAGCGAGTGCTCACCACAGGGGTTCGTAGTGCGAACATGATAGTAAAACAGAATTTGTTTTGATCATAACTCATGAACCGTAACTCCGATTGACGCACGGTTTGAAGCGTTGGAAAGCTTATTCAATGATCTTTATGAATATGGAAAAATCCCATTGCTGGAACACTTGTAAAAATAAATGAAAATAAATTAAACTCAATGATATTTACACGGTACCGCATTATACACCGAAAACGTAAAGTAAACGTATTTACGAACAAAGCGGGGTTTATTCAACCAATTTTAACACAAAGTAATGATAAGTGCAACAAAACTTATATACAAAAATAGGTACATTTTGCACTTATCAAACTCTCCCCAACTTACATAATTGTTTGTCCACAAACAAGAATCAAACAAACTTGAACATGCACAAGCAATATCCAAAGAATGACGAATCAACAGGTTTTGAAAAACGGAAACGAATGAATGGTTCAAATGAAAACGGTACACACAAAAAGTAAATACTTACCACTAAACTACGACGACAACATAGTCACGAAACAAATGCAAAATACAAAAATTCATGCCGAACATTCTTAAACAACACAAGTTCCAAAGTGAATCACACCTAGCAAAAACAATCATCAGTATATGAAAAACACACAATAAGGTACTTTACACTCACACAACACTCATGCAAACGAAAGACTAAATTATGCATACATCCACAAATTCACATTGAAAATACAAAGGCAAGAATCACAAGGACTTTCAAGGTTGTAACGTGGTCGGGTAAACAAACAAGAGGCAATTTCTAAAGGTAATTGAAACAAAAACTTGCCTAAACCTAAGGGAGTGAAAACTCACAAAGATTCACACACAAAATTTCAACCAACTTCTTCTACAATCCCAAGTGCTACTCAACACACAATACTTATTTAACACAATTATTGAAACTCTTTTTGTTTCCTTTTTCAAGGATTTTTCTTTTTCTTCTTTTTTCTTTCTTTTTCTCTTTCACAAATTTTTCTCTTTTTTCTTTTCTTTTTCAATCCTCATAGAATCCAACCAATGAGTATACAATCATCCTCTCCCCAACTTGAATTCAACCGCACCATCATGTGAATACTCCCTACTTTCTAAGGCAAGGAAAAAAAATCCATACAACAACACAAAGTTGAGGTCCAAGAAAAAAACAAAATCCATTCAAAAATAAGTGAACTAAATACTCATAGACAAGCATTAAGTTCAAATAGAAACATGGATCAAAAAGCTCAAAGGGGTTACAAATTCTCACACACTCACAAGGTGAATTGACTATTTGGCTAAGGTAGTTGTGCTCAAAATGAAACAATTATCTTGATCCTTTTCATGCATTCATATAATCAACACAAACAAAAGATTCAACATCATAAAATCCAGTTAGAACAAGAATGTTGGTTCTCCGTGCATATATGAACAATAGAAGGCTTCCTCACAAAAAGGTTGAGAACTAAAGTGATTCATAATAGAACAAGTATACAAAAGAATGGATGGCATGGAAGTTTGTAAAAAGCCTAAGTATCATGAATATGCTAAAGTATAGAAAGCGATAAACACTTACCTTGGACGTGTACAAAACTTAACAATATCATTACCATGCATTCGCAAGTTGAAATGAACCAACTTGGAAAATCACAAAAGCATCCTCAAATAAGTCGACCAAGACTTGCAACCAAACAACAAACAAAACATTAGAAAAGAAAAACTATAAAACATGCTTGTTTTACGTCGTAAGCTCGACGCCTTTATGGTGCTTAGCTAGAAACTTCCTTCATTCATGCCATAGTGATGCCTCACCGCGCAAACCAAAAACAAGTGCCCTAACCAAACACTTAAACAAACGTTACGGGAACAAAATGTATACAACACTTGAACAAACATAATGGAAACAGACAATATATATGATATATACAAAACTCAAAAACAAAGAAACTATCGCAATGCGATTCAATATCAAAACCGATCCCCGGCAACGGTGCCATTTTGTTGAATGCAGAATAGGGCAAGCAAGCAAAAATATTTATTTTTGGAAGAATTCCGTCCGGGATTTATGTCGTGTCCACAGAGATCGGTTCGAGGGAAAGAATGTCGTTCGACAGTCTCTCGCAGTAATAAGTTTAGATTAAAATGGTTTAAAACATGAAAACAGAAAAGTAAACATTAAAACATAAAAACAAATTCATTCTTCAGCAAGAAAAACTCGTCCCACAATGCATATAAATCACTCCTCACAAACTTAAACTTACTGACCAGTTATACTCCACCTACAATACTCCTCAATATCACCCAGCATCGCTCAAAACAAAGGTTATGTCTAACGCACAGTTGAGATAACAACCATGTCACTCTCTTCGTCACTCTCGCGAGCGAAGCCTCGAAACACGGAAGGCATTAAGCTTCGACGCCTATTGAAGATTGTTTGCTCTAAATCTATCTCTAGAATCCAGAAACTAACAGACAATCATCCCTAATCGAAGTTTGCGACGGTTATCTCTAACGCAACCCAAACCCCGCGCATAAAGCAAAAATCAGAGACAATCACCAATAAAGATTTGTAAAACAAGTTTTATACAACGCCATGGGCGACAAATATACATGAGATCGTAGTCAATACATATACAAAACCCAACATAGAAGAAAAACACAAAGAAGAAAAGAAATGAACCAAACACTTCACGGATTGTCGAAGCCGATCGATGAGAAATCCACCTCGGATCATCCACATGCAAACTTACATGTTGTTTTCTAAGCTAATCTACTGAAAAAATGAAGTTTGATGGAGTTGGAGCAAGAGTCCCCAAAACCATCCTCTAAAAAATGCTGAAAAATGAAGTTTATAGGTGGTTTTTGCTGCCCAGGTTCGCACTGCGAACATATGCCGCCTTAACTTCCTCCAGAATGGTGTTTTTCATGCTTCCAGGCACTTTTTATTCGCCCCAGGTTCGCAGTGCGAACTCGCTAGCGAGTGCTCGCCACGGGGGTTCGTAGTGCGAACATGACAGCAAACCAGAATTTGTTTTGATCATAACTCATGAACCGTAACTTCGATTGACGCACAGTTTGAAGCGTTGGAAAGCTTATTCAATACTATTTATGAATATGGAATAATACCATTGCTGGAATGCCTGTAAAAATAAATGAAAATCAATTAAACTCAATGATATTTACACGGTACCGCACTATACACCGAAAACGTAAAGTAAACGTATTTACGAACAAAGCGGGGTTTATTCAACCAATTTTAACACAAAGTAATGATAAGTGCAACAAAACTTATATACAAAAATAGGTACATTTTGCACTTATCACAGCCCAAGTTCATCCGCCACTCTTAGAGAAAGAACTGGCCAAAATGTTTCTAAGAACACTGTCAGACTCTTATTATGTCAGGATGGTAGGCGTTATGCCTCTAGATTTCTCCAAAATTGTGGAAGTTGGAGTAAACATCGAGAACACATTCAAAAGTGGAAGAATCCAAGATGGTTTGAATGACCAAGCTAGTGAAGAAAAATATGTTAGTGATTCCCAAGTGGAAGAAAATGTTGAAGTTGATGCAATTCAGGATTCTCCTCAAATTCTGCAAGCTCCAGTTCTGGTGCCTTAGCACCAATATCAAAATCAGTGCCAGAATCTTCATAGACCTCTGAATAATCCAAAAGGAGAGACTCGTCAGTTTGATCCAATCCGAATGACCTACAGCCAATTGTGGTCTTATTTTGCCTGAAACTCGGTAATGACACCCAGAAAGACCAAAGTCATGAAATCTCGTCCTCATTGGTACAATCCAAATACCAGTTGTGAGTTTCATGATGGAGTAATGGGGCATCTGATTGAGGAATGCAAGGATTTCCAGGAAAAGGTTCAAGAGTTAATTGATGATGAGGTGTTGACCTTCAAGGGAGGAAGCCCATTTGTGAATGGAACGCCTTTATGCTGATAAATATAAAAACTCAAGGAAGTTCCTATTGTCGATGTTAGTGGAGTGACCCACAGCGGTTGTGCATTTGCCTCTGTGTCTCCCAAGAAAGTTGAGAATGTTCTTTCAAGCTCAGACTGAGACATTCTCTTCAGATCTCTAGTTTATTACTGCAATTTTATTTGTAATCTTTTATGATTGTTAATGCTTTATTTGCACGTAGAAACTTGTTTGATTTTGGAATATTAGTCATGATGCAATAAGTATGTTTGTCTTGAAGTAATTCATTCGCATTCGCTCATAAATTGTTTTCCTGCATTTGCAATACCAACTTCTTGTTTAAACTCTTGGAGGGAGGATGATGAATTGAAAACGCAAAAATTCTGGTTATATACTTTTGAATAAGACCCTGCTGATGATGTAAGGCATTGTTTCAAATTCCCAAACACCGGAGATATAAGGAAGATAATCCCTTGTTAACCCCTTTAAGCCTTGAAGTAGGAGTTTCTTTTATAAAATAAAAAACCCTCACATTTTAACCTGGGCAGGATAGTCTTCAGTTAATTTAACCAAGTGTTCAAATTTCCAAAAGGGGTGTGTATCTAAGGACCAACCACAAGGGTCATCCCTCATTCATAAAGGGAAGAGGCAGTCACAACCCTTTCAAACAAGTCAGAAAAGTCAATGTCACATGATTTGTTCAAAAAAAGGGAAAGAAATCAAAAGAAAAATAAAAGCCCGCTAAGTCGATTTTTTTTTTGAAAACAAGTGACTTAGGCAAAAATTAGGGCATCCCGCTGGACATCAAAAATTTCAAAAGAATTAGTCCAGGAAAAAATTAGGGAAAAACAAAAGATTGAAAACCGTGAAAAGCGAAAAGAAAGGATTACAAAGAAAAATCCTCATTAAAAGAACAAATCTGTGTGACTACAACACCAAAAGGTAAAAAGGGTGACTGTTATTCCCCATAAAACCTCATTGGTTCCTCAACCATCACAAAATCCTTTTGAGAGATGACATTCATGTTAAATTAGCTGATTATAGGACTGAAGAACATCACGAAGAATGGGTGGGTACAAATAATTTTGAGCCTAAAAAACTTTTTTCTGAAAACTGTGAACCAAACCACGTTTCAACCCTCAAAATACCTAATTGAAGCAAGGTTTATTTTGAAAGCATACTTTAACAAGATAACGTTCCTGACTCCCATGAGTTGTGCTGAAAGATCTTTGTTGGTATTGTATATGCATTCAAAATCAATGTCACATCTTAACTAGTGATTCGTTCACAAGTTTTTGCGACATCTTTTTAGTAAAAAACTTCAAGACTAACATATGTAATTGCATTAGAGTTATCATTCTCAGAATTAACATTTTCTGCTTGCATATATTTGTTGACAATATAGAAGCTTACATATGAGCATCAGTGATGAGTTTAATGTTTTGAAGCCTGAAACTCTTATGAGTAATTGGCAAATCATTTTAAAGAATGATCATATCCAGGGGCATGTTACCTAAAGATTTTGTTGAGCATAAGCAAATTTGTTTTCCTAGTTGATGTTTTCACAAGGGCAAGGCTTGAATACTCCATTGATCAAAGAATGTGCCAAGTTCAGTTAATCTGGGACAGTTACATTGAGATTCGACGAATCTCTCAGAGAGTTTGAAGACATTGGGGGAGTTTATCTCAAGTCTTTATGGTATAAAGTGTCTTGAGGAAAATATCCAGTAGACCAATCAGAGTTTGTCATTATTGATGTTCTCCCTAGTAGAGTATGTTGATAATTCCTCAGCAAAGTTGTGACCAGGTTTCACCTTTTGTTCTTAACAATACGGTGGATTTCCTCAAGATTTGTTGCGGTATGTTGGACTCATGAAATCCAATACATCCCAGATAAATGCCAGTTCGGGTTATCTTCAGACGAGTGCTGTTTGGTTTTTCCCTAGCTAAGTCTTAATTTAGATCTTCTCTAGCTGATTATGTTATGGTCAAGCAGTTGAGCAGTTTTGAGAACCACCTCTCATTGGTGTCAATCCCGATGCAGAGATTCATTTTTTGCTATCCCCAGCAAAAGTCATATGAGGAATCCTCGCTCAGAGTTTTACCCTCTAGACGTGTTGTTGTTGCTTTGGATGTCCCCAAACAGAGAGCAATGTTATTTCCCTCTAAGGAATATTGACATAATGGCTGCTTGTCGGGTTTTATATTGTTTTGAGGATGTATTTCTCTCCAGGTTGTTCTACCCAGAGATATACCCTTGTTGATTTCCTCAACGGAGGCAGTGCATTATTGTCTCAAATGTTTCCTAAGCATAGAACAATGATGTTTAATTTCTTATTTTCCCCGGAAAGTCTATGATGTATTTCTCTCCAGATTGTTTTACTCAGAGATTTATCCTCCCATTGAAGATTGTGCATCACTATTTTGGCTATTCCCCAGTGAAGTCGTTGATGATGTCTCTGTTTAAGGAATATTGATATAATAGTCACCTGTTGGGTTTTCTCTCATTTATGATGAGTATTGATCTAAAATCCCCCACAGCTTAACCTTTTGTTGTTTTCGTTAACAAAATCCAGGATGCTCTACTCATATTTGGTTAATCCCCTGAGAGGTTTCTTATATCTCCAGCAGATCTGCCTTGCTTTCCCAGTGGAGTTTGTGTAACTGTTTATATGTTCATAATCCCCAGCGGATCCATTATTTTTCCATAGCAGATCTCCTTATCTTATTGAAGTGGAAGTTCCTGTGAATTTTTATGATCCCCAGGAAGAGTCAGAAGATTTGGGTTGTTATAATTCCCCAACAGCTTTCCTTCCATCCTAGAAGCAGAATTCATGTTGTTATCCTCTTTGTGGATCATTGATGTTAGAAGATTGATATTTGGGTTTCTCCCCAATGAGTATCTTCCTTTCTCCAGCAAGATTTGAGCCTCGTAATAGGATTTATTTTCCTTTGATGGATTTTGTTTATCTCTTGCTGGATTTTTTCAGCTGAATCCCTAGCAGAGCTGCTAATGGTATCTCCAACTTGTTGAGATTAGCCGAGTATTTCAGTGATGTCGTGATGTTTATTCATCCTTTGTTTATCCTTATGTATGTTTTGTCAGCATATTCATACTCATATGCACTGCATGCACATTCATTTGTTGTGCATAGTATGTTGTTGTTGCATTATGCATCTTGCATTTTTTAGTGCTTCTCCGCTCTTCGTTGTTGTTTCCTCCGCAGGGTGTGTGAGTCCTCTCTCAAATAGAGTGTCAACTATAAGTAGAAACATATTATCCTTTCTAATTCCCCACCGAGCTTGATTCTCGTGGAATATTTTGTTTCAGTTTTCTATTCCAGCTCATTATTTGGATGGAGTTTTCCCCAGTTGAGATATTTCCTCCTTGGGATGAGTCTTATTTGACCGTTTCTCTCCAGTTTGTTCCTGGATTGAACTTTGGTGCTCGACAGTGACTAGTTTGAAACTCTCTAGGCTGTGCAACCTAGATGATTGGGAGTGCATTTATTTTTCACCCTTGGGGATTTTGTATTCCTCAGTGGATGATCTGTTTATGATTACCATCAGATGATGAAGATTTTGTTTCCCCCACATTGTTGTTGCAACACTCTCTTGGAATCTATTGTGTGACTTCCAGTGGCATCTTTTTATTTGAGAAGCTTGTTGTGACTATGTCAATTTATCTCATCAAATGGTTTTTACCTCCAGCAAACCTCGACAGAAGGTGGCTCTATTTCAGATTCTTTGGTTAATCTCGGCAGTAGATTCTCTAGTAAATTTTGAAATAGAATTTTCAGCAAACTTTGGAAGAAGGTGTTTCCTTTCATTTCCTGGCAAATCTCGGCAGAAGATTTCCAGTTGACCTCGACAGAAGGTATTTTCTTTTTAGGATCTCGGCAGTAGAATCCTTGGTTAAATCTCGGCAGAAGATTTGACAAAAAAAACCTCGGCAAAAGATGTTTCATTTATAAATTCTCTGGTTAATCTCGGCAGCATATTCCCTAGTAAATTTTGATGGTTGACATATTTCTCAATAAAACCTTGGCAAAAGGTATTCCCAAATGAGGTCCTAAGTCTCGGCAGTAGACTTCTCCAGTTGATATCTTTTAAAATCCCCACAGTGGACCTCGGCAGTAGGTTCTCTAAGTGGAATTTGTTAGAATATTTCGTTCAACTCTTTCCTTTTTGAGATTATTATCTTTGTCGTCTTGCCCTTTGTTGGTAGTAGCTAATATTTCTCATATCCTTTTGGTTGATTACCTTGTTGTAACTGTCACTTGGTTAATAGTTAGTAATCCCTCTTTTGAGCTTATCACCTTTGTCGTCCTGTCCATTTAGTTGGTAGTAGGTAATATAGCTGGCTTATTACCTTTGTCGTCTTGCCCATTTAGTTGGCAGTAGGTAATATAGTCGGGTTTGATTACCTTGTTATAGCCATCACTTGGTTGATAGTTGGTAATGTTTCCCTCGTTCGAGTTTATCACCTTTGCGTCCTGCCCTTTAGTTGGTAGTAGGTGATATTTCTCGTACCCCTTCTGAGATTATTACCTTTGTCGTCCTGCCCTTTGTTGGTAGTAGGTAATATTTCTCATATCCTTTTGGTTGATTGCCTTGTTGTAGCTACCACTTGGTTGGCAGTTGGCAATCTTTCTTTTTGATCATGCTATTACCGAATGTCTAGTAGTAGATGACATTTTCCCCAGCGGAGATTTTTCCCTCCCTGTTTGGACGAGTTATCCCTTTTTTATTTCTGGTGTTGGTAATTTTCCCTCAGTGGAATCTTACCCTTTTATCTTCTGCAGCAGAGATTGTTTCCTCCCCTGTTGGGATGTGTTCCCCTCTTTCGTTTTTCCTTGTGGAGTCTTTTGTCTTTGCTCCCCAGCTTTTTGTTTGTCTCCTGTGGCATTCCCCCCCCCCACAGAGGTCTTCTGTCTGCATATCATTTGCACGATCATATCATTTTGTTGTCTCTTAGGTCCAAAAATTGGGTCATTGTTATATTTAAGTCTCTTCTATCTCGTCGAGACAAAGATGCCCATCTTCGTATCTCCGGATAGAAGAAACTTAAATAGGGGCAGCTGTAATACCCTAATATTTACCCCTAAGATCCCACATGTCATTTGCATCTCATACCACAAACAAGATCACAAGCTTTGGTTCTCTTGCCCTCCTCTGAAGGTTTGTTCTTGAGTGAGATCGTCAAACACCCCTATTCTCTTGTTTGTTTGACGTTTGTTTGATGTTTGTTTACTAACCATTAATTAAAATCCAAAAATATGTTTGATTTTTCTTTGCTAACTTTTTCAGGAAGAATTTGGATCAAAGATATCAAATACTAGTCCCTCAGCTCGAATGAATTTCATATGAACAAAGTCAAAGTTGATCTGCAAACAATTCAAAATTCATCTGATCAAGAGTTTCCATGATTTAATTGATTATTGTTCAAGAGACTCTAAGGTTCATGTGTTTATTTCCATGCATTCTTTGACAAGCAAGAAGAATCGAGCCAGATCTAGAACAATCTAGCCAACAGGGCATTTTTTCAAGTTTTTCAACTGTGCAATCGATTGCACTATTGGTCCAATTAATTGCACCATGCAATTTTTGCCTAGATTTTGAAGTTTTCAGCAGTGCAATCTATTCGCGCTAAAGTGCAATCGATTGCACAAGGGCAGAATTGGCCAAAATCAGCGTTTTTCAAAATTTGAAGCATTTAGCACCAATTTCATCATTTGAGAATATTCTAGATCACCCAAAAATAATTCCCCTACATAATCACAATTAATTCCCACCTTACACCCTCATTAATCACCAATTGATCTTGATTTTGCCTCTAAATTCAATTTCCAAGCCTAGTTTTGGTTCCAAACCAAACTCTGTTAGAGCAAGAGTTGTCTCTACAAGTCGTCTCTATGTTTTGATGATAACAATGGTATTTGTGAAAGAACCATTTTATGTTCTAACGTGTGTTGTATGCAGATCATAAACATAAAATATATCAGATCCAACAAGCACCAGCCAGATGCGCGTAAATGATTATATGTGAAGTTACTATATGTGACACAAGTCGCAAGAAGCAAGAATGCTTTTGTACCTGATCATGATCAGTCAGATCCAAGGATGCCGATATTACTGTTGCAATGCTCTTGTGGATGCTCTCTGAAAGTGGTTGCGATTCTGAAGATTGCGAAGCTTCTGAAGAAGATAATGTTATAGAGAACCGAAGTGCTGAAGATTCCAATGATTTGAAGTTCTGAAGGCTGAAGGCTCTGAAGACCAAGTGCAGAAAGACTGAAGACTTATGCGTTCAAATGATTTTGGTTCCAAAGGTCAAGTGCTGAAGACTCTGAAGACGGATTCCTAATGGATAGTTCTGAAGTTTCTGAAGACTTGAAGCAGTAAAGGATGATTGATTTAAAGACAAGTGCTGAAGTTCTGAAGGCTGATTCCTAATGGACGACTTCGAAAGACTGAAGACTTGGAGTTTCAGATATCCTGATATAAAGTCTCTACTCATGCTTCAATTAATTACCATCAGAAGCCTCTGAAGATTTGAAGACAAATGTTACCGTTGTGAAAGACTGTACACTGCGCCCAAGAAGATATATCATGTCACTTCCTCCACAGTAAAAGGAGATGTGTCAGTACAGCTGCATCATTACACAGCGTCTCTTTTCCAACAGCCAACAGTAATTCAAACGACTATATTTTACTGGGCTATTTAAAGAAAGGAGTATTCACTTCTGCAGAGAGATCAAGAATTCTATCAATGGAGAATTGATCAAATCATTATGTGAAGATAGCAACAACGATGAGTTCTCGTTGTAACACTTAAACATCCAAAGCTATCACCATTTACACATGGCCATTGTTGTTGAAGCTCAAATATCAGAAATCAACACAACAACAATCAATTGGTATAGAAGCTGTTGATGAAGAAGACAACATTGCAAATCAGTCAAGTCATCAACCATCTTCTCGTCTGAGCTACATTGAAGATCCAAAGCAAGGATTCGTTGCTCGAAGCTTGCTCAACAAAGAAGACGACAAAGAAGGAAAATATCTACAAGATGTCATCAACTGTCAAATTCATATACATCTCTGTAGAATAAAAAGAAAGCAAGGAGCTGTTGCTCAAATTTTGCTTGGACACTTGTGTGTTCTTATGTACTTAAACTTAGGAGTTATCTGCTTGTTAAGAAGCATCATTGTAATCTCCAGTTTAACTAATTCTATGTGAATTAGGATTCCTCAAGTGATTAGTGTGATCAGAGACTTGAGAAGACAATGGCTTGGTGCTATTGTAGAAATCCTAAAATATGGTCAATGATAGTCATATCTCAAAGAGAATCATATGTTGATCAAACTCTTATGGGATCCCTGATGTAACTCATTGTGATTCCTCCAGTGAATGTTATATCCTGATTGGATCCCTGAACGGTTCACTGAGAGAGATACCTCAAGGGATCATGAGATGATCTGGGTACTTGAGATGATAATGACGCAAGTTATTATGGGTTAGTCACAATGCGGCTGTGCAGATTGTTAGTCACCAGTTGTTACCCGTGCATCTGTAGTAGAGATTAATTATAGTGGATTAAGTCCTTATGTTCAAGGCGAAATCACCTGAGGAGGGTGGACTGGATTAGCCTTGTGGTGAACCAGGATATATCGTGTGTCCTTTACTCTTGTTATGCTTTATGTTATTGTTTATGTTTCTGTTTTGAGTATCAGAACCTTACAAAAGCGAGTCAGAACCTTGCAGCTTAACTCTGATAAGCTTCCGCACTGTAAGTTCTGAATAATTCCTATTGCGTTCAGACTCTTGTTGGTTCTTATGCTTCATGCATGGCAAGTCTGAATGTTACTTCGCGAGTCAGGGTCTCTCAACAAACTCTGATACTATCTCAGCGTCTTAACGATAAGAAGCGAAAATTTGTTAAAGAGTAAATACATAATTCAAACCCCCCATTTCTTGTGTCTTTCTCGTACCTTCAATTGGTATCAGAGCTCCGGTTCTATTATTGATGGATATCAAACACATAACAGTGTCATAAAAAGATCCAGATGTGGTGCATAGAAATACTCAGGGTGAGATTTCAATCCACTTACAAATTCTGTAATAGCTCAGAAGATGACTGTGTACAAAATTGTAATCAATCAGATTACTTGAGAAAATCACTGATTCTGGAAGTTTCGCAGTTGTCAAACAACTAAATCTTCCTCACTAAAGCCTTGTTGAAGATTGAAGAATCAACTGATAAGATAGACTCATCAGATAAGTAGCAACATCTGTTAAATACTTATCTTAGAAAATACGTGTGGATAAATCAAGTACTTGCTCAAGGCTGAATCATCAGAAAACAAGAAGTCTTGTTTGCTGAAGATTAATTCTTTATGAGTTTTTGAGATGTTTTCAAGAAACGGATTAGGTCCACCCTTGACTTTCTTGTTTGAAACTCATTCAGAACTTCTTCATGTAAAGAAGAAAGATTGTTGTTCTACTATTTTGAACTTCAGAATGAAGTCTATTAAATTCAAAAAATTGAAGAATTCTAATTCTTAGAAATGATTCAACATCTGAATCTTGACTGATCAAGAAGATTCAATGAAGAACTGAATATTGTTTTCTCGGAAAGTATAAACTGAAAGAATATTCAGGAAGAAGAAATTAAAAGATTCATCAAGTACTTGATCAGAATATATTCTAAGTCTTGGTTGAATAAACTCAGATGATTATGATATGTTAAACTTGAGATTCTATCTCAGTTGAATCAAAATGTTATTGGTCAGATTCTATCTGATAAGTTTCTCAGAACCTCATTAATCCGAAATCAGAGGATGTTCAATTTGATGCATTAACTAAAGTCATCTCTTGAAGTCAAAGGATTTCAGTTGCTGATGTTTTCAGAATGAAGAAATCAGTTGACATTCCTTTAGAAGAAGATATGTTGTTGATCCTCTGATAAGACTAATTCTAAACAAGTTAGATCAGCCTTGCAAGAACAAAGATTGTCATGCAAACTATGTCATGTGTTACACACGTGTTTGATGATATTCTCTTTTGAGCAAGCTCTGCATCCGTTAAAGAAACATAGTCAGAAGATGTTAGGAGATTTCAATTAATTCTCTTTAGCTCATAACCTCCTAAGCAGTTTATGATTAAGCTAAATTTTTATTGACCTTCTGGAAATAGGAAACTTGTTGAAAGACAGTTATTCTGATGTTTAAGATCAATGTCTCTATTGATTGTTTTCAGAAGTCAGATGATATTTTTGAACAAGCAGCGAAGCGGTCATCTAAAAAGAAAAAGTAATTCTTGTCTCAGTCTAGAGACTCGAATCAGAGGACATTAGTATTCTTTAAACTTCAGATCCATCTAAAGGAAGCAGAAGCTAAAAGAAGTTGATCAAAAGCTCAGAGTCAGATTGGAAATCACTCAGATGAAGTTTCATGTGTCATAACCCAAAATTTTACCTCCCTCCCTTGCCTTTTGCATAAGCACACGCATTCGCATCGCTGGCATACGCATTCACATTCTTTTCTCCATGTGTTTCTGGTTGTAGGATATTCAGGTTTTCCAAGCCCGATTAATCATATCCTCACAAGGTCATCACATCATCAAAACAAGCACAAAATGAAGGTTTCCATGTCTTTTCATCAATACAAGAGGTGGAAAATCGAAACCGGGACCACAACACCCTTTTTTAGGCAAATTGGGCATATTTTGGCCTGGTTAATCGATTAACCATTTGCAGTGCAATTGTGTTAATCGATTAACACAGGCAAAATAGGCACAATTTGCTGCTTTTTCATGACAGCACCTTTGCACACATTTTGGTCTTGGATTCTAGCAGCATATGGAATATTCTAGACACCTCTAAACATTTCCAAGCTACTCAATTCATTCCAAGTGCATTTGCTATGATACTTCACTTCAAATCAAGTGCACCATGTTCCTTGTTCTCCAAGTAATGTGGATCTTTGGATGTTGGAATTCACCTTGGGATGGTTACCGAGTTGGTTCTAACTAACCGAGTTAACCTCCTTGACTCGGTGAGTCAAGTCCAACTAACTCCTAACCTAGCTCTAAACCCAAAGCTAATTCCAAACCAAATTCTAAACCATCTCATATTCCAAACCTAAAGCCTATATAAACACACCTTCACTCACTTTTCAAGTCCTCAACCATTCTCTACTATTTTTCACCAAACTTCTCACATTTCACTCTCAGTTCTCTCACTTTTTCTCTGATTTCTCTACTCATTCTTCATCTTCATCTCAATTCTTATCCCAAAACCTCACCAAAAGCTCTTATTCTTGAAGGATAATCACTTTTCACATTGAAAAGTGATTATCCTTGGTTGGATTTCTGGAATTACATCTCATTCTACTTCAATCCAAGGGTTTCACACCATTTATTTTGGTGCAAGTTCGATTGCGGTGTATTTTCGCGTTTTTGATCGGTTTCGACGCGTTTCGCCTACAATTCAAGGATCCTCTAGTTTTCTTTAATATTCTGCACCAAGATCACATTGCAACATTTACCAAGGCACATCTCAGCCTTGTAGGTTGGTGGATTTCATTCATTTTAGCATTTCGATCGTTTTCGTATCGTTCGCGACGTAATTTTGATATTTTTGCATGTGAATTGATTATACTTTTGCTTGATCCATGATCTTGATTGTTAATTGATTCTATTGTTGATCATTTGCTGTTTCTAAACTTGATTTTTCATGCATAATTGTTTGCCCTAGCATTGGAGTGATTGCACAATCAAAAAGTTGGCCAAAAGCACTTTTCCAAAACTGATTTTCTGCTCCTTGTACAATGTTAATCGATTAACACATTGCAGTGCAATTTTGTTAATCGATTAACCAGTGTTTTTTTGCACTTTTTCACGTGTTAATCGATTAACACTCTGCAGTGCAATTGTGTTAATCGATTAACACTGAACCAGAAGGTCATTTTCTTGTATTTTCAAGTGTGTTTGCCATGCTTTCTTCATTTTAACTTCCATTGATTATCATGCTTGATTTTATGGATGTTCTAAATGTCGTTTCACTTCTGGTTGAAGAAAATTCATGAACTTTCGATGCACATTTTTGATTATTCATTTGTTTCATGTTCTTAGCATTGTATGAACATAACAATTCTTGCACTATCTTTGTTCACATGATACATGATTTTGTGTGGCATTTTGATGATCATTTGGCACTGTTTTGCTCCTTCCATTTCAGTTTGCATTAAGTTTATTCTTCATGGATAAACTTAATCTTGTATAATCAATAATTCACTCCTTTTTGCTTTAATGACTTTTCATCCTCTTTGGAAAGTTGTTAGCATGTTTATCCCTTGATTAATTGATCGAAACTTTGTTTCGATTAATCGATCTTCCCTTTTCCTCTCTTTAGACCTCCTTTAGAGCTTTTTCTCTCAATCCCCTCGTGGAGTTGGAGTTTCGCGCTGCGCCTTGCATCGGAGCACTATACAAATTGACGTCGTTACGCTGTCCGTTTCTCTACGCAGGAGCACTGTACAACTTAGAGTTGTTGGGCCGTCCGGTTCAACTTCCGCATTACACCCTGTGTGTGTTAGGGAAGGGATGAGAAGGGAGAATTCCTACTCTCATTCTGACTACTTCAGGTAGGGGACGAATGACCCTGTGCTTGGCTCAGTCATCTCTATCTCCAGGCGGTAATGTGCTTTCTTTCCCCAGTCGAGTTGATCCTTGATCACTCTTCTCTCTTTGCGATCTATTTCGATCCTCGATCACTCCTATCTCTTGCAATCTCTCCTTTTGATCAATCACCATCCTTCTTGGTTAAGATCGTTATTCTTGCGCTAGCAATCTCTCTTTGTTCCATTACTCATTTTTCTTGTAATCAATCAGTGCTTTTTGATTCCCCTGAAGAGTCTCAATTCTCTTTCTTTGGTCCAACACAGTTCTCCTGTCACGACCATTTTTTTCCCAGGAGTTCGTAACCTTCTCTTGGTTCTTCTCCTTTGTTGGATTAATCTCCCGTTTCTCAGTTAATCACAGTCCGTCTGTTAATACTGAGAATGTCTTGGGTTAATCACCTTCTTTTGGTTAATCACCCATTTCTTCAGTTAAACACAATCTGTCTGTTAATACTGAGCACCTCTTGGGTTAATCACCTCCTTTTGGTTAATCACCCTTTTCTTCAGTTAACCACAGTCCGCCTGTTAAAATACTGAAGCCCTTGTTGGAGTTAATCAACTTCGCTTGGTTAATCACTCATTTTTCTCGGTTAATCACAACTCTCCTGTTAAAACCGAATCCCTTGCAGTTGGCAACCTTTCTTGGTTCGAATACTTGCACCCTTGGGCTAGTAACCTCTTTTGGTTCAATACCCTTCTCCGTTGGTCAAGTACTGTTTGTTCAGTCATTACCAACACCCCTTTTAGGTTACGACCTTTGATCGGTCCTACACCCGTGCTTCTAGTTAATCACAGTTTTCTCTGTTAAAACCAATGCTTCTCTATTCCCACATAGTTGCAGTCTTTTCTTTCCTCGGTTAACCACTGTTTACCAGTTAATATACCGAGGCCCCTTCAGAGTCAAACACCTCCTCTCGGTTCAACACTCTCTATCTTGGTTTATCACAGTCCATCTGTTGACACCAGCTTCTTTTCCCCGCCAGGGTCCTACTCTCTTTCTTCGGTTAACCACTGCCAGCCAGTTAATATACCGAGTCTCCCTTTTCTCTTGGTTTTGACACCATCCCTTTATTCGTATCCCTAGAGGAGTCCTTTTTGTTCTTATTGCTCTTACTTTCTTGGTTTCGACACCAATTCTCTTTGTTATCCCCAGCGGAGTTTCTTTCACTCTTGGTTTTGACACCACCCTTCTTTCGTCTCCGTGTTTCTTTCTTGTTTCCCTTTTCCGTTCAGTTCCCCGAACTACGGAAGCTCTGATTCTGCATTCTTCTGAATGTCAGATACGTAGGCACGAGACGTAATGTCTTGGCGAGCACACTTCCACCTTTCTTCCGTCTTCCTCCTTTCTTTCTTTCTTCTTTGTCCCCTGGTTCCATGAACTACGATGCTCTGACTTCGTCATTGCACTATGAGGGTACGTAGGCACGAGGACTTCGTTCCTCCGCGAGCACCTTCTTTGTTTCTTTTCTTTTTCCCCTTTCTCTCTCTCTTTCTTTTAGCTATAAGCCTTTAGATAGATAACCCATCTAAGCCTAGAAGCAAGCGAAATGGTTCCCGTCGAGTACGACAGATGCGTTAGGTGCTAATACCTTCTTTTCGCATAACCGACCCCCCATTCCCATTTCTCTTCCCCTTGGGTTTTATCGATATTTCCCTGTCCTTTGGGACTAAATAAAGTTTGGTGGCGACTATGTTGTATCTTTGAGTGTGTGATTCACTCAGGCAGAAACCAGCCATCTTCAGCTGGTGACTCTGCTGGGGATTGGTTGACCTATTGCTGGTCCATCCCTCGAGGGGTCTCGCCTAGTTTTGTTTGCTTTTTCTTGCTTGCTTGGGTGTTTATCTTTAGCGCTTTACTTGCTTTATTGTTATGCTTTAGCTTTATGTTTTTTTATCGCATTTCTTTATTGCTTTGAATATTCATATGCTACATATTCTGGATATCTGTTGTTTTCTGCTGTTGTTGGGATGGGTAGATATTATTGGAGAGAAAGGTCCTAACACCGGGCCTAGTATACACATAGGCTAGAACGTGGATAGTCGTGAGGCCTGCGTTTTACGCGTTGGGATATCACGAGACCCACATCCCAGATCGTGATTCGTTTGAGAATACTTCCGTCCTGTGAGAATTCACTACGGCGGGGGATTTTCATCCTGAGTCCTATGGTTTGGGCGACCTTTTCTAGGGACCACCTTGTTGTGTCTAGATGACACCTGTGAGGGGGATGGGTTTTGCAGGAAAATAAGCCACTTCATACCCTTGTTCTCACACACGCCAGATTTCTTCACCGGCACATCAGATTATGTTGCACTGACACAGATTTATGTGCAGATATCCGGATTATTCAGATTTGATTATTCGGGCAGTGTTGGCTTCTTGTTGTTGTGTTGCATATCATTTCATCATGTAAATTAATTTTTGCATGTGCATTTCCAGGTTTTCGAGGACTTGTCTTTTGTTGACATCATCATGGACATGAGTACTGGTCGTCGTGGCATCTTTTGTTACAAGTTTGTGGAGCCTAAGCTGGGTGTTTTGAGAGATTTGGCATCTTTGTTGGTTGGAGATCACAGAGGGGTTTTCATAGGTACTTATGGTAATCTGTTGACCATCCTCAACACTAAAGTCAACATCACTGCTATTCATACTATGGTTCAGTTCTACGACCCGCCATATAGGTGCTTCACATTTCAGGATTATCAGCTAGCACCTACACTTGAGGAGTATGCTTATATTCTGGGGGTTGAGATCAAGAAGCAGGTTCCTTATGTTTACACTAGTGGTTGTCCGATGTTTCATCTTATTGCTGATGCGCTTTGCATTAGTAAGAAAGATGTGGAGGATAATCTCAAGACCAAAGGGAAAGGTATTCGAGGGTTTGCTTCGAAGTTCTTGGTTGACAAGGCCACTACTTTTGCTAGGGATGGAAACTGGAAGGCTTTCAACGCCGTTCTCGCTTTGCTGGTATATGGGATTGTCTTGTTTCCGAACATGGAGGATTTTGTAGATCAGGCTGCCATCAGCATTTTCTTGTCCAAGAACCCTGTTCCGACGCTTCTTGCTGATACCTACCATTCTATTCATTCTAGGAATGAAAAGAAGAAGGGAACCATTGTCTGTTGTGCTCCTTTGTTGTACCGATGGTTCATGTCTCACCTTCCACAGAAGGGTCCCTTTGTTGAGAATAAGGATAATCTCAAGTGGTCTCAACGAATCATGTCTCTTACCGCTGATGATATTTCTTGGTATGCTCGAGTCTTCGACGATATTCTGATCATTCTTCATTGTGGGAAATTCTCTAATGTGCCTTTCTTGGGTACAAAGGATGGAATGAACTACAATCCGAGAATGGCCTTCCGACAGTTGGGATACCCTATGGTTGACAAGCCTGATCCTGAGGTAGTGGAAGAGTTCATCTTTCATGAAGGGGTTGACGACATGGGTTTGCTGAAGAGGTTTAGTGCTGCTTGGACTCAGATTCATCTCGAAGGTAGAGCCGATTTGGGTAAGAAGAATTGCATAGCCAAGGAAGCTTACACACTTTGGGTCAAAGAGCGCGTCAAACAGATCTTGTTGCCATTTTCTCCCGAGCCTTCCATGAATGCCAAGCTTCCTGAACTTGCCATTGTTCCTCCATCTGAAGTCGATCAACTCAAGCTGATTGTTGAGAAGTTGAAGAAGGAGAATGCTGATCTTCGTCTCAACCTTGATAGAGTCACTTCCGAGAAGGATAGCCTACAGATTGAGCTCCATCAGAAGCGCGAGCGCATGCTCAAAGAGGTGGAGGTTGAACAGAACAAGCGTAAGAAGGTGAATGATGCTTTTAAGAGCACCTATGAGGGACTTGCTTCAAAGAAGAGACAACTCGCCGATGCTCATTATCAAGCCTACAAAGAGGAGTTGAGCTATAACAAGCAACTTGAAGAGCTTCGAGGGAAGTTATCCGAGTTCAACACGAAGTGGAAAAGTGAACAAGACCGTGCTAATCAGTTAGCAAAGGACTTTTCCCAATGTCAAGCTAAGCTCGACAAAGTCTTAGGTGAGATTCAGAAGCTGCAAGATCAAGCACATCAGAGTCAAGAACAGATTAGTCAGCTCAACACAGAGAGCACTCATTGGGAGCATCAAAGCCGTCATCTACAGAACCTCCTAGATCAGAAAGAGGCCTTTCTTCAGGACATGCTTCAGGGACCTAATCATTCTTTGCTGCGCAACCTCATGAAGGATGCGAAGTACTGGAATGAGAGGCATGGTCGTCTAGCCAGATTTGCTGAGCATGCATTGGAGGACCTACCAGGGTTGTTGAGGGATGCATACGCTGATGCATTGCCGCACCGGCTTCCTTGGGCAGTTTTTCATTTCTTATATGTGTGTAGGGTGGTATTTGATAGGATCCGTGCATATTTTGTTGTAGCCCAAAAGGCAGATATTTGACTTGTATTCGACTTACTGCTTCTTTCCTTTATTGAATGAATGAATGAAGATTCTTGCTCACTCTATATTATGCCTTTACTTGTATGCTTTATGATTATAGTCAACAAAGATAAGTTTAAGAATTCCTGGAATTTAAAACTTTATTTTTGCATGCATATCATACATTCATCTGCACACATATGCACGTCCCTTCATCCGAAACCGTTGCTCATCCTTATCCGCCTTCCTTATAGCAAGATGATGACTCGACATCGGTATTTTACTCGCTCAAGCAAATCCAGAATCATGGCTGACTTCGAAGCTGAGAATGCTGCGTACAAGGAAACTCTGGTACAATTCCATGGTCGGATGGATCAGTTCCAGACAAACATGGATGTCATTATGGAGCTCCTTTGTGCCCAGAGGGACGCCGCTGATGCTGCCACTGTTATTGCAACTACTACTTATGCAACTGTTGTCACTCCTGTGACTGTTCCTTCTGTTGTTACGGCTACTCCTGCTATTGTTGTTCCTTCTCCTGCTAGAGTTGAAGTGCCAATTGAGCCTGTGAATCAGCCCGCCGTTCAACCCAATTTGAACCAGATGCCCGCTGGTTTTCCTTAGGGCATGCCTCTGAATTACACTCCTCAGATTGCAAATAATGGTAGTGCCTTCATACCATATCAACCTTTTGCTGCGCCCATGCCTAACGGGAATGCTGCCGCAAAAATTCAAGATACCTGATTTGCCAAAGTATAAAGGCTTGAACTGCCCGCGTAGTCACATCACTATGTACTGCAGGAAGATGGCATCCCATATTGATAATGATGAATTGCTAGTTCATTGTTTTCAAGATAGTTTGTCTGGTGCTTCTTGGATTGGTACATGGGCTTGGAGCGCAGCAAAATCGTACTTGGAGGGATTTGTCGGAAGCGTTCGTGAGACAATACAAGTATAACCTTGATCTGGCACCAACTAGATTGCAATTGCAGAATCAGTCACAACGCCCAGCTGAAACATTCAAGGAGTATGCACAAAGATGGCATGAGATGACATCTCGTGTGCGACCGGCTCTCTCTGACAATGAGTTGGTTGACATCTTTATGGGTACATTGCAAGGATCTTACTATGAGAAAATGGTGGGTAGTTCTTCATCGAGTTTTGCTGATGTTGTGATGATTGGTGAACGGATTGAGAATGGTTTGAAGACTGGAAAGATTCCTGGAACTGCTTCCCAGCAGCCGACCACTCGGAAATCTCAGAACAGTCATTCCAAGAAAAAGGAAGGTGAAGCCAATGTTGTGACAACTCAAGTTTCTCCTCAGTATCAAGCTCCCATAGCTCCCTTGCCGTACTATCCGTATCCGTACATTGCTGCTGCACAGTATCAACAACCTCCATATCAGTATTATTTGCAACAACCAGTTCAGAATGCTCAGAATCAGCAACATAATCAACAGAACAAAAATCAGCAGAATCAGAACCTTCAGAATAACAACAGTCAAGGAAACTGTAAGCGTCCGAATTTCGACAGAATTCCGGTGTCATACACTGAATTGTTTCCTTACTTGGTTCACCAAGGGGCAATTGTCCCCAAACAGATTGCGCCCGCAATTCCTCCATTTGGCCCGAAGCATAACCCAAATGCATCTTGTGCCTATCATGCTGGATACATAGGACATGCAACAGAGGATTGCTTTATTTTCAAAACCAAGGTTCAGGAACTCATTGATAAGAAGGTTCTGACTTTTGCTGAGGAAGGACCCAACATTCAGAGTAATCGTTGCCGAATCACGGTGGACCTGCGGTTAACATGGTTGAGGATAATTCAAGGGCTGAATTGATCATGGATGTTGACGAAGTAAAGACTCTGATGTCTGTGGTTTTCAAGAAATTGAAGGAACATGGGCTGTTGAAAGGTTTGCATGGTAAGTGTCAGATTTGTGACGATAATCCCAACCAGTGTCGAAGGCTGAAGGGTTGTGTCCATATTCTAATAAACCCGGGAGAAATGCAATTTTCCAGATCTAAACCTCTCGAGGAAGTTGCTGCTATTGAGCCGTTTACCATCGTCTATAGGAAGGTTCCTGTGGAATCCCCTAAACAGAAGAAGGTGCAACCCATCGTTGTTTGCCCACCAAAGCCATTTCCGTATCAGAATTCTAAAGAGGTACCGTGGAAGTATGGGTCTTATGTGTTTTCTGGAGGTCAAGAGATAAGGTTCGCCGAATCAGAGATCGTGAATGTTACAGATGGTGGAGGTATGACTCGTAGTGGACGGGTATTTGCTCCGAAGGTCACTACGAAGCCTGTACAAATTCCAAATGTTGTTTCTCTTAAAGAAACGCCTGTAGCTGCAACCCCTGTTGTTCAACAAGGGGCATATACTGCTATTCCAGTACCGACTATCCCGTCTGAGGATGTTTCAAAAAGCAAGGAGACCCTTGATGATCAAAAGTTCCTTAAGTTGATCAAGAAAAGTGACTTTAAGATTGTGGATCAGCTGGGTCAGACTCCCTCGAGGATCTCAATTTTATCCTTACTCATGAGTTCGCCCGCGCACAGATCAACTTTGTTGAAAGTGTTGAATAGCACCCATGTTATGCAAGATATATCCGTCATCGAATTCGATGAAGTAGTGGCCAACATAACTGTAAGTCGGTATTTGGGTTTTAATGAATCAGAATTACCTCCTGAAGGAACTGCCCACAATAAAGCGCTGCACATATCTGTAACCTGCACAGACATCCTGTTATCTCGTGTTCTAGTGGATACCGGTTCTTCTCTCAATGTGATGCCTAAGGGCACGTTGAGTCAATTACAGGTGGAAGGAAACGAGATGAGACCAAGTGCTTTAGTTGTTAGAGCCTTTGACGGTTCTCGAAGACAGGTCATTGGAGAAGTGGATTTACCTATGAATATTGGGCTGTATTTGTTTACCATTACCTTCCAAGTGATGGATATTAATCCAGCGTACAGTTGCCTACTGGGTCGTCCATGGATCCACGCGGCAGGGGCAGTTACATCCACTCTACATCAGAAGTTGAAACTCATGTTTGACGATCAGCTTGTCATTGTCTGTGGTGAAGAGGATTTGATTGTAAGTGAGTTATCATCTTTTCGATACGTCGAGACCGAAGAAGGCATAGCTGAGGTTCCGTTGCAGTGTCTCGAGTTCGAAGATGTCAGCTCTGCTTTAACTAGTTAAAATAGATCACCACAATTGACTTTAGCATCTGCTAAGAGTGCTAAAGAGACCATTGATAGAGGTGCCTTGCCAGGCTGGGGGCACGTGATTGATGTGGTTGAGAAGCATAATCGTTTTGGAGTGGGCTATCATCCTGGTCGTCAATCTGGTCCCTTTGACCAGAAACAATGCAACTTTGTCAAGTTCTATAGCGCGGGTTTCGAGCAGGGTGATATCGTGGCAGCTGCTGATGATGCTGGTCCCCGTAATCAGATTTCAAGCTTCGAGCGCAAATGTCCGCCGGGTTTCAAGCTCAAAAATTGGGCATCTACCGTGATTCCTGTGGTTTTCCCATATAACATGTAATGCATTTTGCTTTCTCGTTTCCTCGTCCTCGCCCGAAACGAGTGGATGGCTTGTAAAGGGCCTCACGCTTTTGCAATATTATGTGATCAATAAATGAAAGTTTTTTGCATTCAAAACCGTGCTCTATTTTCTTTCTTTATTTTACTTTTTCATAAAAAAACAAATGGCAAAATTTTCTTTTCTTTTTCACTTTTGAAATGGCTCATTCTAAGCATTTCACAAACATGCAGAACTAATAAAAGCATTGATAACAACATGGCAAACATCCATTGTAATTATGGAATTCTAATTAACCAAGCCAAAGAAGATGGTGAGGAAGATTGTGAATTACTGGCTGAACTGGAAAGGCTTATTGAGCACGAGCGTAGAGAGATTCAGCCACACAAAGAGCCAGTGGAAGTTGTTAATCTTGGTACTGATGAGGTCAGAAGAGAAGTCAAAGTTGGCGCATCCCTCGTAGAGCATGTACACTCCAAGTTGGTCAAGTTATTGAAAGAGTATGTTGATATCTTTGCTTGGTCCTATCAAGATATGCTTGGGTTGGATACCAACATCGTTGAACATCACTTACCACTCAAGCTCGGATGTTCTCCTGTTAAGCAGAAACTCAGGAAGACTAGACCTGACATGGCACTCAAAATCCGAGAAGAGGTAAAGAAGCAGCTTGATGCTGGGTTCCTAGTCACTTCCGAGTATCCTGAATGGATTGCCAACATCGTCCTGGTTCCTAAGAAAGACGGCAAAGTTAGAATGTGTGTGGATTATCGAGATCTCAACAAGGCGAGCCCGAAGGATGATTTTCCTTTGCCTCATATTGATGTCTTGGTAGACAACACTGCGCAGTTCTCTGTCTTTTCTTTCATGGACGATTTTTCAGGATATAATCAGATCAGGATGTCCCCAACTGATATGGAGAAGACTACATTTATCACGCCATGGGGTACATATTGCTACAAAGTCATGCCATTCGGTCTAAAGAATGCATGTGTCATATCCCAAATTTGTCCTACCTGTGCATAATTTCCATCTGTATATCCACCCACGGACAATTATTCGAAAAAATTCAAAAAAATATGTTGTCTTCAACCTCATCTCTCTTTTATTTTTTATCCATTTTTATTTTAAGTCATACCTACCTTTTAACCATTTTTATCATTCATCCAATTAAATATCCATTTAAACCATTTCCATATCCAAATTCAATTCAAGTATCCGTTCATAAAACCATTCTTTATTGTTAGTTATCCATTTATCCCATTATCCATTTAAAACAAAATTCCAAAAAAATCTAATTTGCCTTATTTTCAAATCACCATTTCTTTTTACATCCATATCCATTATTCAATATCTAAATTCTACAACAACCACTAACCTTTTCTTCACACTACTTCCAAATTATGTAAGAAAAATCAAAGCCCATCATCATTTTATTATTACTTTTTATATATACAAAAGGAGTCATTACCAATTACTTTTTTACAAGAATTATACAAAAAAAAGGCTTAATACCCTTTTTGGTCCTCTAAGTATACCCTCGGGTCCAATTTAGTCATCTTTCTTTTAAAAGTTTCAAATAGATCCTTTACGTTGTCTAACTGAAGCATAAAGGTCATTTCCATCAAATAAATGCAAACTGTGTTAGTTTTGCTTACGTGGAGTATGAGTTGGCATGATGAATGACTTAGTCAGCACCTTTTAATTTTCACGTGGACTTTTATATTATTTTTAATTATTTTTTATTTTCCATGTAGATTTTTTTATATATTTATTTTTTAATATTTTTATATTTCTTTTTGTAATATTTATTTTTTAATTCTATTTTTATAAATTGTTATTTTAAAAATAATTTTAATTGGGGCAGATCAAATCAAATCCACACACAAACCCATCTAGAAGTCCAATATCAATTTCATTCTCTTTGGCCCATATGTTTTTCCTTTGTATGATTTAGCACAAGTAGTTAATATAAAGACTAGATTTTATTCTGAAATAACCAATGTGGGACTAATATAAAGACAGGTATTGCAACTAACTTTTTCTTCTCATTTTTCCAAAAAGTTACGGTGTTGGCTGTATGCTTAATGAGACATAAGCTTCATATAATTGATAACAGATAGGCAATACCTATACTAAGACAGTGAGAAAAACTATACTTTAGAGACGGCTCTGGAAAAATACTTTAGATTTTGAGTTTCTGCAACAACATATTATTGTTGTAAAATATGAATTTGGTAAGCAAAGCAGAAACCCCTCTTGCAATGACAGCATCACATTATCATGAAAACAGTATCATGTAAGGCATTTGCAATGGCTTCGTTCGCAACCTTATTGCATGCATCATCATACAGATGGCCAGAGAGAGCATTGAGTTAGAGAGAGAGAGAGAAAGAGAGAGAATGGTGCAAGTCGAACAAAACCATGAAGTCGGTCATTAGTCTATTATTTCATCACTGGGCAGCATAGATAAAAGTTGCTACATTTTCACTATTTAATTCGAAGTGCAAAAATTTGTTTTCAGCTTCATGTGATCCATTTAATTTACTGTAAATTAAAATATGGTAACCGAAACAAAACAAAAAATGGTCACTGAGAGCATCTTATCTATAAGCTTATTATTCTCATTGAGTTAACAAATATCATCAATGTTTTACAATTAAAAAAAAGCTTTCAGGGTATCGTGTGAAGCCTAAAAGGGTTCACATTTATATAAATAGTTCAGGAAAAATGTGCTAAAGGCTGCTATTCTCGTGGCCAAGAAAAAGCGCAAAGTAAAAAATAAAAACCAAACTAAAGAGAATGATCTATAATTATGAAAGCTGAGTCATCACCAATGCAGGTTTCAATTTTTTTAGTATTTTACAAAAGCAATAATGAGTAGTCATGCATTACACAGGAAAATCAATGTATATAGTTAATTTTACATTATTGTCTTGAAAACTATTAGTAAGTATTTAAATACAGAAAATACAAGGCCTATGATGAAGACCTTATAGACAGAAAAAACTATATACAAATTTATCCCAAGGAAATTGAAGAAGTAAAATTAATTCTATTATATGGTAAAGCAAATCTATTCAGGGAAAATAAGTAGCAATAAACAAAAAGAACTGTTCAATAGTTTAAGATAAAAGAAAAAGGGTTGTCCCTTGATGATGGTAGTAAAACGTTGAAAATACAACCACAAGTAATGTGATACTAAACTTAACCAGCCAAGAAAAATCTATTGAACATTACAACAGCTTAAAAATTGGCAACCAAGAGGGTAAACCCTGCCCACAATCACGTCAATAGTCCATTACAATGTTTCAGAATAATGAGAAGAAAAACTGTCTTTATATTAGTCCCACATTGGTTGTTTCAAAATAAAATCTAGTCTTTATATTAACTACTTGTGCATAATCATACAAATGAAAAACATATGGGCCAAAGAGAATGAAATTGATATTGGGCTTCTAGATGGGTTTGTGAGTGGATTTGATTTGATCTGGCCCAATTAAAATTATTTTTAAAATAACAATTTATAAAAATAGAATTAAAAAATAAATATTACAAAAAGAAATATAAAAAATATTAAAAAATAAATATATAAAAAAATCTACATGAAAAATAAAAAATAATAAAAAATAATATATAAATTCACGTGGAAATTAAAAGGTGCTGACTAAGTCATCCATCATGCCAACTCATACTCCACGTAAACAAAACTAACACCGTTTGCATTTATTTGACGGAAAGGACCTTTATGCTTTAGTTAGACAACGTAAGGGATCTATTTGGAACTTTTAAAAGAAAGATGACTAAATTGGACCTGAGGGTATACTTAGAGGACCAAAAAGGATATTAAGCAAAAAAAAAAGTCCATTCTACAATTCCAAAAAAGAGTCCATATCACAAGCCCATACATACAAAAGAAAGCCATTTTTTACCATTTTTTGTACATTACCAAACGAAACCATTTCATAAGAAAATTAAAGTTCACAAATGCAAGATGCTCCAACAAGAATTGTTACAAGGCCCATTACAAAAGTCCACCAGTTTGTTTCATAATTACAAAAATAAAAGAAAAAAACAACATCACATGAGCCACCTTTACACACCTGCATCACCCTTTTCAAACTGTCGAATTCGCATTTGTACGAACCACAACTTGCAGCCTGTAACAGAGCAAAGTAATGCATCATACACACATTAACAAACCATCCACACCCAAACTTTGCACATACCTACAACCAACCTTAAAAAACCAATCCACAGCAAACTCTCCAACACTATAATACACCTCACGCCGCGAATCTCGTAGCAGCACCGCAACGTAATACCTGCGCACCACGGCCTTGTCAATCATTCCAATCCGTACACACAAAAATCACATGCTCACCATAATCCCAATCTCATCCGCAACGCAAAATCCCAGCTCATCAATTCCTCTCCAATCTTTCCCATTCTACCCTTGATTTTCAGCTATAAATAAGAGCTCTTTTTCACTCTCAAAGGAAGTTCTGAGAACCAAAGATACCCTGCAGAAATTCATTGTGAACAAATCTTTCAATAACCTTCTTTAACCTTCAATCCCAACCTTCTTCGACTCACCCTCATAAACCACAAATACCGTCACCAAACCTTAACCTTCTCCAAATTCAATCCTCTCTCCAACGACCAACACCTACAGCAAACCAAACCAACAATCCCTAACCTTTGCAAAACTCCAAATCGTTCCCAAATCCAACAATAACAACCCCTCACCCAGAAATCATACACAAAACCCTCCCAAAATCAGTTTCATATCAGAACAGAAGAAGATGAAGAGAAACTGAAATCGAAACAACAACAATCAAAGCCTTACAAACTTGATTCAAAGCAAACTGAAGGAAATGAGGTGAATCAGAAAGAAACGAAATCGAAATTAGAAAAGCAAGCGAGAGACGATGTTGAATTCGTTGATTGTTCTTCAAATCAATTTGCCCCTTTCCCTTGATTGTTTTGTCGCGCGAGGATGGAGAGGAATGTTTTCTTCTTCTGAGCACGACCTGTTTTGATTTTGTAGTCATACGCGTTGTTGTCCGTTGATTCTTGAGATGCGATGATGAAGAGATTCAAAGCATATTTTCATTTTCTTTTTCTTGAGGTTTGACCGTGATCCCTTTTGGTGTTGAACCTTGGAGTTTTCTTTCATTTATTGGATTTAAATCATGTGCTGATAGTTTATGTTTCTTATTTATTGTTTTGTTGGGATGTTGGGTTTGGTGAAGCCCACGGTGGATTTTCCTTACCACACTTGCTTTTGTCCAAGCACACCCCTTTCGTTTTTTTTGTCCAAACCGTGCTTCATTTTTTTTTTTGTGATGAGTGGATGATGGGCTTGTAGCCCACATGATTCCACTTCTCACACACTCTAATATTGTTGCTTACACCCCTCTTCTTTATTAATTTGTTTTAAAACCCTTCTTAACAATTTATTTTAAGTTTTCTAAAAAATTGTTAGATATTAATATGTTTTAATCTAATTATTTTCATGTTTTCTCAATTAATTCCACTTTTTTTTTTTTTTTTTCGATTTTCATTTCAATTTCATTTTGGGCCAATGATGTCAAAAACATCTTGATATTGGGTGATTTTTTTAAAATCGGTACCAAATCTTGATTTATATGAGGCCTACCACCTATTTATTTTTATTTTGATTTATTATTTTATTTCTATTAATTTTGGGTCAATGAAAACCAAATATCAAGGATTTATCGATTTTCGATTTTAAATCTTGATAAAGGTGAGACCTTTATTCTTTTCTTATCATTTTCCGATTTTATTTCATTGCTATTATTTTTCATTATTTTTATTCATTTTTGGGTCAATGAAAATCAAATACTAAAGATTATCGATTTTTTGATTTAAAATCTTAGTAGAGATGAGACCTTTCTATATTTTCGATTTAATTTCTATCTCCATTTAATTTCCATTTTCGTATATTCTTTTAGTTGGTCAATGAAAGTCAAGTATTAAAGATTATCGATTTCTCAATTAAATCTTGATTAAGACGAGACCGATTTTATTTCTATTTAGATTTTGTTTTTTCTTTATCTTATGTCTTTTCATTTTTGGTCCATGAAAGTCAAAAATCGTTGATTATCGATTTCTCGATTAAATCCGATTAAGATGAGACCAACTTTATTTTTATGTCGATATTATATCTTGTTCATTTTATGTCAATATTATCTTGATTATTATTGTTCATATTCTTATCATATTGTCCATATCATATTCATACCATGTTTATCTAACCATTTCATTTTTTCATATTTTAATCAAACGCATTAACAATTATCGAAACGCTTAAGCATTTAATTTTCGATTAAAATACTTAACACACCTATTCAAATTGTTTTCATAATTAAATCACGAAAGAATTGAATTCTTGAGGTCAAGCACTTCTTGGGTTCTCGAGTGACCGCTCTTAGGGCGCACGCCTTGGGTTGTGATAATTCGACCTTTCGTTTCTAAGTCACGCGCCTTAACTATTTGGACAAAGAAATATCATTGGAGTCTAGCATTCCACGTGGTACTTTCGTTGTTCATCAAATGACATTTCGTAAATCAATTGAATGAAAAAGGTGTCGTTGGGATCTAGCATCCCAATAATGCCCCGATTAATTGGTTGCGAGGCCGACGTCTCGTTTATCGAATAATCGTCATTCTCCCTAAAATACTTAACAAATCAAACCATTTCCAAACCAATTCTCGACTCGTCGTCGATCCACTCTTCAAAACATTCTCGTAAGTCGAGTGCCTTTTGCCTCGTCGTCAAATGCACACTTGCACATTTCGTAGGTTTCATTACTAGGAGCACCCCTAGGGACTAGTATCGAACCTCACCTCTTCTTTCAACCAATCCGATTCGATCTTTTTCAAGCGCTTTTTTAATCAACCTACAAAAGGAGGAGATTCTTGGAATCTAGCATTCCTTGGGTTTTTGAATGAATGACTCTTGAGGCACGCCCTTGGGTTGTTATTCATTCACCCTTTCGTCTTAAAACACTTAACTATTATCAAACATTTTCGCAATCAACTCACGAAAGAACTGAGTTCTTGGAGTCTAGCATTCCTTGGATTCTTGTGTGACTGCTCTCGAGGCACGCCCCTTGGGTTGTTTGTCATTCAATCTTTCGTCTCCTAAAAACCCTACCCCTCTTTTCGGGGGCGTACCACGAACTACGACTGCTCTGATTCTTTATTCTCGTCCGAATAAAGATACGTAGGCACAAGGTTGTGATGATCTTGGCGAGCACACTTTTTCTTTTTTCCCCGTTTCCACACTACCATCTTTCGTCAAACCCCGTAGTCGAACTACGATTGCTCTGATTCCTCATTCTCGTCCGAATGAGCATACGTAGGCCCGAGGTCGCGATGATCTTGCCGAGCACCCTATCCTAAAACCACTCCATTTCCCTTAGCATCTTTTCCCTTTATTGTATCATTTCGCATATACCGTTGAGAAGAAAACAAACAAGCTTAGATAACATTCCTCATAATTCAAACTAAGAGGTTCCCGTTGAGTACAACGGACGTGAGGGGGTGCGCGTACCTTCCCCTCATGTAACCGACTTCCGAACCCGGAATGTGGTTGCGACGACCATGTTCTTATCCCTCCTTAAAGGTTTTATCGATATTTTCCTTTCCCTATTTTGGGATAAATAAAGTTCGGTGGCGACTCTGTCGAACCGTTTTTCGCGGCTTTCGCGCGAAGGGTCGTGTCTTCGATTAAGCGATTTTTTTTTCCGAGGTGCGACAGATGGCGACTCTGCTGGGGACATTTGCTCCATGTAAGAGAGAGTCAAGCCTATCTTAGAGTGATTTGTGAGGAGCCTTATCTTTGTTTGCATGTTTTTTCTCGTTTACATATTTGTTCTCTTATTGCTTTCTCCTATTGTTCTTGGTTATTGGATCTTGGGATGATATCATGAGTAAAGCTCTACACCCGAGCTTTGGTAAAAGCAGAGATAACACATAGTTTAGAATTAGATGTCGAGTAGTGTTAGTCCCCAAGGACTCGCTCCTTGTTTGCCTAACATGAAAGCTCCCCTAGAGTAGACCTTTTCGTAGATCCTGTTGTAACACAGCTAGCCTGTCGCACGACTTGATTCTTGAAGGGTCCGTGACTCTATGAACCACTCTTAGAACCAAGTTCTATATTGGTGGTCGTGTAGTGTTAGTCTCCAAGGACTCGCTCCTTGTGCGCCTAGCATGAAGACCCCGCTCAGGGGAGACCTTGTCGTCATTATCGTCGTAATGCAGCTAGCCTGTTGCGTGACATTGATGCGATTTGTATCCGTAATCCTGGGAACCTTATCCATCAATGTAGAAACTATCCCGTGAGTGGGTTTGTGGGTAAAGAACCTAGAACTTTCCTCATAGAGCCTACCTATAGGGTTTCTTTGATCAGAGACTTTGGTCATTTACCCGTGAACGGCCAACCTCAGAACTATTTGAACCTGTGATCTGCGATCCTGGATCTTGCATCTTGCATTGCATCTCATGTCATTGCATTGCCTTGCATCTGTTATACATCTTGCATTGTATTTTCAACCTCAGAATCTCACTTCAACTTCCTTCCTTCTCCAGTAAATCAAGCTGATTCCTCGACACCAGTATGCAACTCGAGCCAATACTAGACGAATGATGGAACAGATCCAGCAAGAACAAGCCGCTTTCAGAGAAGAGTTGGACTCTATGAAGGGAAAGATCGACCAGATTCTTGAAGCCATCATGATGGCCAGAAAGGAGGAAGAACTGCGTGAAGCCGCTGCTGCCAACAACAATGCACCCGTTCAAGGATCTACCTCAAGGCTCTCAGTTCCTGTTCCCAACCCCATCAATTATGGTATACCAATGAACTTCACTCCTGCCACTGAAGGAACCATGTCTCAACCACTTCCAACCCCTGGAGTCACTATTAGTGCCATTCCGCAAGCCCAACCTGTTGTCACTCAGATTCTTATTCCTCATGCTGAGGAAAATCTGGTAGATCAGTATGATGAGGTACAAAACTACCATACTGCTATTCCAATTGTCAATCCTACTGTTGCTCAGGATTCTGAGGCCATCAAAATGTGTTGTGATCTAGCTGAGAAACTCCGAGTCATGGAGGGGCGCAACTCAACTTCTTTGAATGCTCTGGAAATGTGCTTGGTGCCAGATGTTGTCATTCCTCCCAAGTTCAAGGTACAGGAATTCCCGAAGTACAAAGGCCTCAGTTGCCCACACATTCATCTGAAGACGTACTGCCGCAAGATGGCTGCCTATGCCAAAGATGAAAAGCTGATGATCCATTGCTTCCAAGACAGCTTGTCTGGGGCATCACTCGAATGGTATATGCAGCTGGAGCGTAGCAATGTGCGCACTTGGGATGATCCAGCTGATGCATTTGTCAAGCAATACAAGTACAACACTGACCTTGCTCCGAATCGTACTCAACTTCAGAGTATGGCTCAAAAGGACAACGAATCCTTTAAGGAGTACGCGCAACGCTGGAGAGAGTTAGCTGCAAGAGTGCATCCACCTCTTGTTGACCATGAATTGATTGACATCTTCATGGGTACTTTGCAAGGTCAATACTATGAGAAGTTGATTGGTAATGTTTCTGCCGGATTCTCTGATTTGGTAATTGTCGGTGAGAGAATTGAAGAAGGTCTGAAAAGTGGAAAAATCCAAGGAGGTTCTAGTAGCCAGTCTCAAGCCAAGAAACCCTTCAATGGATACAAGAAAAAAGAAGGTGAAACAAATGCTGTCTCTGCTCAGAAAGGGCAAGCTCAACAAGCTCTCCCCTAATGCCTTATCAAATGCCATACTTCTAGTATCTGTATGTTGCTGCTGCGCAATATGCTCCGATGCCTTATCAGCCAACTGTTCAAGCTGTTCAAGCTCCAATGCCTCAACAACAGGCTCCTCACCAACAATCCTACAATCAGCAAGGGTATCAGTATCCTCCTCAATATCAATAACAGAGAGCTGTTCAACAACGTCAGCCTAATCAATAGAGGACAAGGAGGTCAGATAGAGACTTTGATCATCTGCCGACGACATATGCTCAGATCTTTGCTCAATTGCAGGAAAATAAGGCTGTTACTCCCAGAGACTTGGCTCCTCCAACTGTCATTCCCCCAGATTATGATGCTAATGCTCATTGCGAGTTTCATAAGGGTGCTCCAGGGCATACGATTGAGGACTGTAGAGCTTTCAAACACAAGGTTCAAGACATGAATGACTCAAAGTTTCTCACGTTCAATGGGAAGGCTCTAAACGTCATTAAAAACCCTATGCCGCCGCCAAACTAGTGCCAGCATCAAGTCAAGTCAAGTTTATTCCTCGAAGAAGACAGTCATGTTGCCATCCCATCATTTGCATTCTTGTATTTTATCTTTGTTTGTTTAAGTATTGTATGCTTTGAACATTGCCGTTTGTATTTGGTTTTCTTAATGTATTGACTATGCGTGTTTTGAATCAGTTATGTCGTATTCACTCATTTTTTCCATTTTACTGCAAAACACTGACACATTTATCCACTTCACTCTCTATATCAAACTGTTGTTAGCAATGATTGGAGGGAGGATGATGAAAGCGAAATACCCATAATTGTAAAATGTATGCTTTTGGATAGAATTCCGCCGATGATGTACAGGCATTGTTTCAACCCCCAAACACTGGAGAGACAAGGAGTTAATCCCTAGTAAACCACTTCGAGCCAAGAAGTAGAAGTTTCCTTCGGATATTCAAACCCTTACACTCAACCTGGGGCAACGTAGTGTTCAGCTAATCCAATTACGCACTCAAATCACAAAGACAAAATCCAGAAGACATGTCGGTTGTTCATCAATACCCATGACATGGCAATCACACCCCCCCGAAAAAAGGAAATAAAAATCAAAAGCCTGCTAAGTCGAGTACCTCAAAGGAGACTTAGGCCAAATAAAAATCAAGGCTACCCCGATGGACTCGAAAAGCAAAATCAGTCCATGCAAAAGTTAGGGATCAAAAGCAAAAACAAAAGAGGCCCTCGAATCCTCAACAAAAACAAAATAAGATCTAGTGACCACCATGTCAAAACCAAAGGGTCACTGATATCCATCAAAAACAAAATAAGGTGACTGCCAGTTGGAGCAAATCTTGAATCATCACTCTTGAACCGTCAACCCTTTTGGAATACAAACATGCGCAAAATTAACTGAGTGTAGGACTGGAGAACATCACGAAGAAGGGGTGGGTACAAGTTATACTTTGAGCCTAATATCCTTTGTTTCATAAACCATAAACCAGACCACGTTACAACACTCGAAAGACCTAATTGAGGCGAGGTTTATTCTGAAAGCATTCTATTGCAAGGTTGCGTAAACTGACTCCCCATATTTGCTAATCTTCAGCATTGGTGTCATTCTCCTTGCTATATCTTTCACACCATCAAAATCAGCACACATTTGGGCTAACGGTCCATTCGTCTCACTATCACGACACTTCGATAAACAACTCTTTTTCAAAACTTGAATGAGAATTACATTAAGATTACCATTTTTTAAACGAGCAATCTTAATTGTAAATCAGTGCTAGACATCAAAGCAATTCCAACAAGGGGCAATCGAAGAGGAATTGGAACTTTCAGTGGTGTCGACCCGAATCAAGACTCCCTCAAACCCTCAATCTGGGGCAAATCACTCAACAACTCGACCAGGGGAAAGTCATCTCAAAGCACATCAAAGATTAACTGCCAAAGATCATACATCGTCAGAACTGGTTAATCAGGGGCAAACCATCACCATGTTTAGACTGGGGCAAGACCCATTTCAGCAGGCAGATCCTTTATGTATTTTCAAATTGGCCAAGCATACCTTGCCAGACATTAGTAATCATTAAGTTCAGAGCAAAAGCACGGTCTTCATGAGTTGATCATGTCGCTACGCTCAGTTTCAGGCCACCCTGACTCTCAAGCACAGAGTCATGGTCTTCTCAGGAACGAACTCACCAATAAATCAACAAGCTATCAAACTCAGGCCTCGAGAGCATCTTCGTCTGCATCAATCATGGCATCTTCAACGAACTGAGTGTCGAGGAAATCAAATCCCTCCCGCCGCCCAAAAGTCCAATCCGCATTGGCAACTACCAAAAGTCCACCATGCTGGCACCTCCAAACTTATCCAATCACCTGTCTTCAATCATAAGCATCATATACGTCGCATTCAGCATCATGTGCATCATATGCATACCCAAAAGACAATCATACTTCCCCAGCACTTGCATCTCCGCGCGTCAGCATTTGCATTACACATCATTACAAAATCAAGCATTCGTACATGCGCATGTCAAGGTCCAGGATCAATCTCAAGACTTCAAGACGATCTTCAGCCCATCCAGGGGCATCTTCCTCAAATCCGTGAGCGTTCCTCACGAAGTTGTTCAAACTTTTGTTGACCAAGCTCAAGACAAGATTTCAAAGCAATCTTCAGCCCAGTCAGGGGCATCTCCTTCAAGTCCTTGGGCATTCCCCAGTGAGTTGGTCCTTTCAACCTTTTGTTGACAAGGATGGTGGTCCTCAGTGACTTCTTTGCCTCAACCTTTCGTTGATGTCTCCAAATAAGCCTCACTCATCATATCCCCAGCAAACTTGACCTTTTGTCATTTGCCTCACTATCATCCTTTTGGTGATAGCCAAACCCAATCAACTTAACTCAACCTGCATCCTTTTGGTGTTAGTAACCCTCAAATCAGAAATTTCCTATCATCCTTTTGGTGGTAGCCGTTCATATTGTCAACCTAACCTGCATCCTTTTGGTGTTGGTCCTTGCAAGTGGGAAGTTCCTATCATCCTTTTGGTGGTAGAAACTTGTGTTATTTGACCCGTCATCCTTTTGGTGTCGCTGATCCGTGAACCCTTGGTCTGTGTGTCATCCTTTTGGTGAGTGATAGCCTTTGTTATCGTTTTGCTTGCTATTATCCTTTTGGTAGTAGTAAGTTGTGTCTCTATCATCCTTTTGGTGGTAGGTCTGTCATCCTTTTGGTGTCAGATACGTGTGTGTGTGTGCCATATTATCCTTTTGGTAATAGTAGGCTTTGACCTCATTTTCCATTCTTTTGGTGGAAGGGTCTGTGTGTGTGTGCCCTATTATCCTTTTGGTAATAGCAGACTTTGACCTCATTTTCATCCTTTTGGTGGAAGGGTCGGTGTGCGTGTGTGCCCTATTATCCTTTTGGTAATAGCAGGCTTTGACCTCATTTTAATTCTTTTGGTGGAAGGGTATGTGTGTGTGTGCCCTATTATCCTTTTGGTAATAGCAGGCCTTGACCTCACTTCCATCCTTTTGGTAGAAGGGTCTGTGTGTGTGCCCTATTATCCTTTTGGTAATAGCAGGCTTTGACCTCATCTCCATCCTTTTGGTGGAAGGGTCGGTGTGCGTGTGTTCCCTATTATCCTTTTGTTAATAGCAGGCTTTGACCTCATTTTCATCCTTTTGATGGAAGGGTCTATGTGTGTGTGCGCCGTATTATCCTTTTGGTAATAGCAGACGTTGACCTCATTTTCATCCTTTTGGTGGAAGGGTTCTGTGTGCGTGTGTATTCTATCATCCTTTTTGTGATAGGCCTGACACCCTTTTGGTGTCAGATTCTTCTGTTATCATCCTTTTGGTGATAACCACCTTTGAAAGCAATCTGTTATTTCACCTCCCAAGCATTTTTCTTCCTTTTTGGACAAATTCGTGGTCTTCTTCATATCTAATTGACTTCTACCTTGAAAGAACGAACGCCGTAGCAGTTCATATTGCTCGGTTTAAGCCAATTAGATAGGGACATCTATCATATCCCAAATTTGTCCTACCTGTGCATAATTTCCATCTATACATCCACCCACTGACAATTATTCGAAAAAATCCAAAAAAATATGTTGTCTTCAACCTCATCTCTCTTTTATTTTTTATCCATTTTTATTTTAAGTCATATCTACCTTTTAACCATTTTTATCATTCATCCAATTAAATATCCATTTAAACCATTTCCATATCCAAATTCAATTCAAGTATCCATTCATAAAACCATTCTTTTTTGTTAGTTATCCATTTATCCCATTATCCATTTAAAACAAAATTCCAAAAAAATCTAATTTTCCTTATTTTCAAATCAACATTGCTTTTTACATCCATATCCATTATTCAATATCTAAATTCTACAACAACCACTAACCTTTTCTTCACACTACTTCCAAATTATGTAAGAAAAATCAAAGCCCATCATCATTTTATTATTACTTTTTATATATACAAAAGGAGTCATTACCAATTACTTTTTTACAAGAATTATACAAAAAAAAGTCCATTCTACAATTCCAAAAAAGAGTCCATATCACAAGCCCATACATACAAAAGAAAGCCATTTTTTTTTACCATTTTTTGTACATTACCAAAAGAAACCATTTCATAAGAAAATTAAAGTTCACAAATACAAGATGCTCCAACAAGAATTGTTACAAGGCCCATTACAAAAGTCCACCAGTTTGTTTCATAATTACAAAAATAAAAGAAAAAAACAACATCACATGAGCCATCTTTACACACCTGCATCACTCTTTTCAAACCGTCGAATTCGCATTCGTACGAACCACAACTTGCAGCCTGTAACAGAGCAAAATAATGCATCATACACACATTGACAAACCGTCCATACCCAAACTTTGCACATACCTACAGCCAACCTTAAAAAATCAATCCACAGCAAACTCTCAAACACTACAATACACCTCACGCCGCGAATCTCGTAGCAGCACCGCAATGTAATACCTGCGCACCACGGCCTTGTCAATCTTCCAATTCGTACACACAAAAATCACATGCTCACCACAATCCCAATCTCATCCGCAACGCAAAATCCCAGCTCATCAATTCCTCTCCAATCTTTCCCATTCTACCCTTGATTTTCAGCTATAAATAAGAGCTCTTTTTCACTCTCAAAGGAAGTTCTGAGAACCAAAGATACCCTGCAGAAATTCATTGTGAACAAATCTTTCAATAACATTCTTTAACCTTCAATCCTAACCATCTTCGACTCACCCTCATAAACCACAAATACCGTCACCAAACCTTAACCTTCTCCAAATTCAATCCTCTCTCCAACGACCAACACCCACAGCAAACCAAACCAACAATCCCTAACCTTTGCAAAACTCCAAATCGTTCCCAAATCCAACAATAACAACCCCTCACCCAGAAATCATACACAAAACCCTCCCAAAATCAGTTTCATATCAGAACAGAAGAAGATGAAGAGAAACTGAAATCGAAACAACAACAATCAAAGCCTTACAAACTTGATTCAAAGCAAACTGAAGGAAATGAGGTGAATCAGAAAGAAATGAAACCGAAATCAGAAAAGCAAGCGAGAGACGAGGTTGAATTCGTTGATTGTTCTTCAAATCAATTTGCCCATTTCCCTTGATTGTTTTGTCGCGCGAGGATGGAGAGGAATGTTTTCTTCTTCTGAGCATGATCTGTTTTGATTTTGTAGTCATACGCGTTGTTGTCCGTTGATTCTTGAGATGCGATGATGAAGAGATTCAAAGCATATTTTCATTTTCTTTTTCTTGAGGTTTGACCGTGATCCCTTTTGGTGTTGAACCTTGGAGTTTTCTTTCATTTATTGGATTTAAATCATGTGCTGATAGTTTATGTTTCTTATTTATTGTTTTGTTGGGATGTTGGGTTTGGTGAAGCCCACGATGGATTTTCCTTACCACACTTGCTTTTGTCCAAGCACACCCCTTTCGTTTTTTTTGTCCAAACCGTGCTTCATTTTTTTTTTTGTGATGAGTGGATGATGGGCTTGTAGCCCACATGATTCCACTTCTCACACACTCTAATATTGTTGCTTACACCCCTCTTCTTTATTAATTTGTTTTAAAACCCTTCTTAACAATTTATTTTAAGTTTTCTAAAAAATTGTTAGATCTTAATATGTTTTAATCTAATTATTTTCATGTTTTCTCAATTAATTCCACTTTCTTTTTTTTTTCGATTTTCATTTCTATTTCATTTTGGGCCAATGATGTCAAAAACATCTTGATATTGGGTGATTTTTTTAAAATCGGTACCAAATCTTGATTTATATGAGGCCTACCACCTATTTATTTTTATTTCGATTTATTATTTTATTTCTATTAATTTTGGGTCAATGAAAACCAAATATCAAGGATTTATCGATTTTCGATTTTAAATCTTGATAAAGGTGAGACCTTTATTCTTTTCTTATCATTTTCCGATTTTATTTCATTGCTATTATTTTTCATTATTTTTATTCATTTTTGGGTCAATGAAAATCAAATACTAAAGATTATCGATTTTTCGATTTAAAATCTTAGTAGAGATGAGACCTTTCTATATTTTCGATTTAATTTCTATCTCCATTTAATTTCCATTTTCCTATATTCTTTTAGTTGGTCAATGAAAGTCAAGTATTAAAGATTATCGATTTCTCGATTAAATCTTGATTAAGACGAGACCGATTTTATTTCTATTTAGATTTTGTTTTTTCTTTATCTTATGTCTTTTCATTTTTGGTCCATGAAAGTCAAAAATCGTTGATTATCGATTTCTCGATTAAATCCGATTAAGACGAGACCAACTTTATTTTTATGTCGATATTATATCTTGTTCATTTTATGTCAATATTATCTTGATTATTATTGTTCATATTCTTATCATATTGTCCATATCATATTCATACCATGTTTATCTAACCATTTCATTTTTTCATATTTTAATCAAACGCATTAACAATTATCGAAACGCTTAAGCATTTAATTTTCGATTAAAATACTTAACACACCTATTCAAATCGTTTTCATAATTAAATCACGAAAGAATTGAATTCTTAAGGTCAAGCACTTCTTGGGTTCTTGAGTGACCGCTCTTAGGGCGCACACCTTGGGTTGTGATCATTCGACCTTTCGTTTCTATGTCACGCCCCTTAACTATTTGGACAAAGAAATACCATTGGAGTCTAGCATTCCACGTGGTACTTTCGTTGTTCATCAAACGACATTTCGTAAATCAATTGAATGAAAAAGGTGTCGTTGGGATCTAGCATCCCAATAATGCCCCAATTAATTGGTTGCGAGGCCGACGTCTCATTTATCGAACCATTTCCAAACCAATTCTCGACCCGTCGTCGATCCACTCTTCAAAACATTCTCGTAAGTCGAGTGCCTTTTGCCTCGTCGTCAAATGCACACTTGCACATTTCGTAGGTTTCATTACTAGGAGCACCCCTAGGGACTAGTATCGAACCTCACCTCTTCTTTCAACCAATCCGATTCGATCTTTTTCAAACACTTTTTTAATCAACCTACAAAAGGAGGAGATTCTTGGAATCTAGCATTCCTTGGGTTTTCGAATGAATGACTCTTGAGGCACGCCCTTGGGTTGTTATTCATTCACCCTTTCGTCTTAAAACACTTAACTATTATCAAACATTTTCGCAATCAACTCACAAAAGAACTGAGTTCTTGGAGTCTAGCATTCCTTGGATTCTTGAGTGACTGCTCTCGAGGCACGCCCCTTGGATTGTTTGTCATTCAATCTTTCGTCTCCTAAAAACCCTACCCCTCTTTTCGCGGGCGTACCACGAACTACGACTGCTCTGATTCTTTATTCTCATCCGAATAAAGATACGTAGGCACAAGGTTGTGATGATCTTGGCGAGCACACTTTTTCTTTTTCCCCCGTTTCCACACTACCATCTTCCGTCAAAACCCGTAGTCGAACTACGATTGCTCTGATTCCTCATTCTCATCCGAATGAGCATACGTAGGCCCGAGGTCACGATGATCTTGCCGAGCACCCTATCCTAAAACCACTCCATTTCCCTTAGCATCTTTTCCCTTTATTGTATCGTTTCGCATATACCGTTGAGAAGAAAACAAACAAACTTAGATAACATTCCTCATAATTCGAACTAAGAGGTTCCCGTTGAGTACAACGGACGTGAGGGGGTGCGCGTACCTTCCCCTCACGTAACCAATTCCCGAACCCGGAATGTGGTTGCGACGACCATGTTCTTATCCCTCCTTAAAGGTTTTCTCGATATTTTCCTTTCCCTATTTTGGGGTAAATAAAGTTCGGTGGCGACTCTGTCGAACCGTTTTTCGCGCCTTTCGCGCGAAGGGTCGTGTCTTCGATTAAGCAATTTTTTTCCGAGGTGCGACAGCAGGGGCAATATACCAGCGTGCCATGACAACCCTCTTTCACGATATGATACATAAAGAGATTGAGGTTTACGTGGACGATATGATTGCCAAGTCCAGAACTGAAGATGATCACTTGGTTCATCTGAAGAAGCTGTTTGACAGACTCTGGAAGTTTAGACTGCGGTTGAATCCTGCGAAGTGCACCTTCGGAGTTCGATCTGGTAAACTGTTGGGCTTTATTGTAAATCAGAAGGGCATTGAAGTTGACCCTGATAAGGTTCGGGCAATTCAGAACATGCCGCCTCCCAAAACAGAAAAAGAAGTCCGTGGCTTTCTGGGCAGACTCAATTACATTTCAAGATTCATTTCTCATTTGACGGCTACCTGTGAACCAATGTTCAAATTGCTAAGGAAAAATCAATCGGTCGAATGGAATAATGATCGTCAGGAAGCATTTGGCAAAATCAAACAATACTTGCAAGAGCCACCGATCTTAGTACCGTCGGTTCCTAGTAGGCCTTTAATCATGTATCTCACCGTTCCTAGTAGGCATTTAACATGCAATATACTATCTGAGCAAAAAGTTCACTGATTGTGAGACCAGATACTGGCTCTTGGAGAAAACTTGTTGTGCTCTGGTCTGGGTTGCTCGACGCCTACGACAATACATGATTTGCCATACTACTTTGTTGATATCCAAGATGGATCCAATAAAGTACATATTTGAAAAGCCTACTGTCTCTGGAAGGATTGCTCAGTGGTAGATGATGTTAACTGAGTATGATATCCAACATGTTACCCAGAAAGCAATAAAAGGGTGCGTCTTGTCTGACTACCTTGCTCATCAACCTGTAGAGGGTTATCAACAAATGAAGTTTGACTTTCCCGATGAGGATATTCTGTTTATCAGAGATTATGAGACTCCAGACCCTGATATAGGACCCGAACCAGGGGCGTGATGGACGCTCGTGTTCAACGGTGCCTCCAATTCTAAAGGTCGTGGAATCGGGGCTATCCTCATCTCTCCAACGGGTTTTCACCTTCCCTTTACTGCCAGATTATGCTTTGCATGCACCAACAATATGGCTGAATACGAAGCATGTATCTACGGTATTGAAGCGGATATTGACATGAGAATCAAGATTCTTGAGGTCTATGGAGATTCTGCCTTGGTCATCGGTGAAGTCAGAGGGAATTTTGTGACTCGGGATTCCAAGCTGGTTCCGTACCAACAACACATAGCGAAGTTGATTCCTTACTTTGATGAGATCACTTTCCATCATATTCCCAGAGAGGAAAATCAACTAGCTGATGCTCTTGCCACTTTAGCATCCATGTTCAAGGTCAAGTGGAAGAATGAAGCTCCTCATATCCGCATTGATCACTTGAACGAACCATCACACTGTTTAGCAATCGAGGATGAGTCTGATGACAAGCCTTGGTTCTACGACATCAAAAGATATCTGGAAAAACAGGAATATCCCAAGGGTATCACTATCACTGACAAGAAGGCTCTTAGACGGCTTTGCGCCAAATTCTTCTTAAGTGGTGGTATACTGTACAAGAGGAATTATGATTCCGTGTTGCTCAGATGCGTGGATAGACACGAAGCACACACGATTATAAGGTCCATACATGAGGGCTGCGAGGGTGTACATGCTAAAGGTCCTGCTATGGCTAAGAAGATCCTTCGGGCTGGGTATTACTGGACAACAATGGAGGTAGATTGTTACAACTTTGCCAAAAGATGTCACAAGTGCCAAATCTACGGAGACAAGATCCATGTGCCTCCAACTCCATTGAATGTTTTGACTTCACCTTGTCCATTCTCCATGTGGGGTATAGATATGATTGGAATGATCAAGCCGAAGGCTTTCAACGGTCATCGATTCATTATGGTTGCTATCGATTACTTCACCAAGTGGGTTGAAGCTGCTTCTTATGCAAACGTTACACGACAAGTGGTTGCTAGATTTATCAAGAAAGAGATAATATGTCGCTATGGCATTCCTAGAAGCATTATCACGGATAATACAAGCAACCTGAATAACAACATGATGAAGGAGTTGTGTCCAGAATTTAAGATCGAGCACCACAACTCTTCACCATATCGGCCCAAGATGAATGGCGCCGGTGAAGCAACAAACAAAAACATCAACAGGATTGTCCAGAAAATGGCCAATACTTACAAGGATTGGCATGAAATGCTTCCCTTTGCACTGCATGGCTACAGAACTTCAGTTCGCACTTCCACCGGGGCAACTCCGTACTCACTTGTGTATGGTATGGATATTGTTCTGCCCATTAAAGTCAAAATTCCTTCGCTCAGAGTCATCATGGAAGTAGGTCTTGATGAAGCTGAATGGGTTCAATCCAGATACGACCAGCTGAATCTCATTGAAGAGAAGCGATTTACAGCCGTTTGTCATGGTCAATTGTATCAGAAACGCCTCAAACGAGCTTTTGACAAGAAAGTTCTTCCTCTAACATTCTGTGAAGGCGAACTCGTGCTCAAGAGATATTCACCTGTTCACTCGGATCCACGAGGCAAATGGACTCCCAATTATGAAGGTCCTTTTGTTGTCAAGAAAGCCTTCTCAGGCGAAGCCCTGATCCTCACCACAATGGATGGGGAGGAGTTGCCATCGCCCGTGAACTCCGATACAGTAAAAAAATCTTATGCCTGAAAAAAAAAGGGGATAAAAGTCCGCTAGATTGACATCCGCAAGGACAATCTAGGCAAAAATGGACGTCCCGATGGACCAAAAAAAGAAATGTCCATGCAAAAGTTAGGGACAATGAAAAAACAATAATAGTCCGCTAAGTTGAAAACCCGAAAGGGCGACTTAGGCAACAATGGGCATCCCGGTGGACGAAAAAAAATGTGAAAAACATGTCCAGGCAAAATTTAGGGATAAAGGCATTGACTGTGAACACTTGAGCCTCTTTTCTTCACGGCTAGACCTTAGAGGTAACAAAACATTCCAATCATCATCGACTGGTGCAAGGCGTTGGAACCTAGACTTACTATGGATGGTGGCCAATGTTGTAATCAATGCAAAGTATGATTTCCCTTTGCCATTTACATTTGTTTTTCAATTCTATTGCAAACTTACTCATCAAGGATTTTGCATCCTTGTACACACTTTATGTACAAAATTTTTTACATTCAATAAGATGCATTCTTTGTTATCTCAATTTGTTTTCATTCCAGTATTTTGTTTGCAAAATAAACAATTATTTGTGATCACATAATACTAAAAAACGTTGAGAACAATAAAAAGCTAAATTCACCGAGAAAGCATTATGCATCGCATATGTTACTGGTAACTCCTGCAGGATGATCGATAATATCCCTTGGTAAGCCTAATGCCTGACCGTCAAGGGGATGATTCTATGAAGAAGTTGTTATCTCCTCAGCAGTTCCTCAGCAGAGTCATCATTCTCCCCAGCAGGTTGCCAAGGTGTTCCCCAGCAAAGACGCTTTGTTCTCTTTTCCCTAGCAAGGACTGTACATCATCTCCAATGGTTAGGAACTATCTATCACCAGCAGCAGTGGTTTCTCCTCAGCTGAGTCAACATGATTCGGGAATCTCTTTGCCCCACGCAGAGCCAGTCTTGGTAGAAAGGATTGACTTGGTTCTTTTATCCATAACAGGGACAGCCATGGTGATTTAGAAACCTGAGATGTCCTCGGTTTCATTCCTCGGCAGGATCATCATCCTTTGTGAACTTTCTTCTCCAGCAGAGATTATCTTTATCTGCGGGTCCTCTCCCCGACCGAGGGTGTCAAAGTCGTTTTGCTACAATTTCTACCTAATCACTTCACACTGTGCCTTATCTTGCATCTTTGCATTGCATGATATCAAGCATCATGTAGAAATGCATACATAGCATATGCATCGATCATACTCCCTCTTTTTTTGCCTGACTTGTCTCCCAGCAGATTTTCAGCAAACTTTGCACTCATCTATTCAAACACTTTCAACTCTCCTTTTGTCGCCGTCGGCCAAATTCTCGAGCTACTCTTTTATTTAATCCCCTTTTACCTCGAATCATCGAAAAGCTGGCACAATTCGTACATTCAGGTCCAAGAGGATTAAATAGGGGCAGCTGTCGTAACCCAACATTTGACCTCCCTCCCTTGCCTTTTGCATAAGCATGCGCATTCGCATCGCTGGCATACGCATTCACATTCTTTTCTCCATGTGTTTCTGGTTGCAGGATATTCAGGTTTTCCAAGCCCGATTAATCATATCCTCACAAGGTCATCACATCATCAAAACAAGCACAAAATGAAGGTTTCCATGTCTTTTCATCAATACAAGAGGTGGAAAATCGAAACCGGGACCACAACACCCTTTTTTAGGCAAATTGGGCATATTTTGGCCTGGTTAATCAATTAACCATTTGCAATGCAATTGTGTTAATCGATTAACACAGGCAAAATAGGCACAATTTGCTGCTTTATCATGACAACACCTTTGCACACATTTTGGTCTTGGATTTTAGCAGCATATGGAATATTCTAGACACCTCTAAACATTTCCAAGCTACTCAATTCATTCCAAGTGCATTTGCTATGATACTTCACTTCAAATCAAGTGCACCATGTTCCTTGTTCTCCAAGTAATGTGGATCTTTAGATGTTGGAATTCACCTTGGGATGGTTACCGAGTTGGTTCTAACTAACCGACTTAATCGCCTTGACTCGGTGAGTCAAGTCCAACTAACTCCTAACCTAGCTCCAAACCCAAAGCTAATTCCAAACCATCTCATATTCCAAACCTAAAGCCTATATAAACACACCTTCACTCACTTTTCAAGTCCTCAACCATTCTCTACCATTTTTCACCAAACTTCTCACATTTCAGTCTCAGTTCTCTCACTTTTTCTCTGATTTCTCTACTCATTCTTCATCTTCATCTCAATTCTTATCCCAAAACCTCACCAAAAGCTCTTATTCTTGAAGGATAATCACTTTTCACATTGAAAATGATTAATTCTTGAGCTTAACCTTCATCATTTGGCTTACTTTGGTTGGATTTCTGGAATTACATCTCATTCTACTTCAATCCAAGGGTTTCACACCATTTATTTTGGTGCAAGTTCGATTGCGGTGCATTTTCGCGTTTTTAATTGGTTTCGACGTGTTTCGTATACAATTCAAGGATCCTCTGCTTTTCTTTAATCTTCTACACCAAGATCATATTGCAACATTTACCAAGGCACATCTCAGCCTTGTAGGTTGGTGGATTTCATTCATTTTATCATTTCGATCGTTTTCGTATCGTTCGCGACGTAATTTCGATATTCTTGCATGTGAATTGATTATACTTTTGCGTGATCCATGATCTTGATTGTTAATTGATTCTATTGTTGATCATTTGCTGTTTCTAAACTTGATTTTTCGTGCATAATTGTTTGCCCTAGCATTGGAGTGATTGCACAATCAAAAAGTTGGCCAAAAGCACTTTTCCAAAACCAATTTTCTGCTCCCTGTACAGTGTTAATCGATTAACACATTGTAGTGCAATTGTGTTAATCGATTACCAGTGTTTTTTTTGCACTTTTTCACGTGTTAACCGATTAACACTCTGCAGTGTAATTGTGTTAATCGATTAACACTGAACCATAAGGCTATTTTCTTTCATTTTCAAGTGTGTTTGCCATGCTTTCTTCATTTTAACTTCCATTGATTATCATGCTTGATTTTATGGATGTTCTAAATGTCATTTCACTTCTGGTTGAAGCAAATTCATGAACTTTCGATGCACATTTTCGATTATTCATTTGTTTCATGTTCTTAGCATTGTATGAACATAGCAATTCTTGCATTATCTTTGTTCACATGATACATGATTTTGTGTGGCATTTTGATAATCATTTGGCACCGTTTTGCTCCTTCCATTTCAGTTTGCATTAAGTTTATTCTTCATGGATAAACTTAATCTTGTATAATCAATAATTCACTCCTTTTTGCTTTAATGACTTTTCATCCTCTTTGGAAAGTTGTTAGCATGTTTATCCCTTGATTAATTGATCGAAACTTTGTTTCGATTAATCGATCTTCCCTTTTCCTCTCTTTAGGCCTCCTTTAGAGCTTTTTCTCTCGATCCCCTCGTGGAGTTGGAGTTTCGCGCTGCACCTTGCATCGGAGCACTGTACAAATTGACGCTGTTACGCTGTCCGTTTCTCTACGCAGGAGCACCGTACAACTTGGAGCTGTTGGGCCGTCCGGCTCAACTTCCGCATTACACCCTGTGTGTGTTAGGGAAGGGATGAGAAGGGAGAATTCCTACTCTCATTCTGACTACTTCAGGTAGGGTTCGAATGACCCTGTGCTTGGCTTAGTCATCTCTATCTCCAGGCGGTAATGTGCTTTCTTTCCCCAGTCGAGTTGATCCTTGATCACTCTTCTCTCTTTGCGATCTCTTTCGATCCTTGATCACTCCTATCTCTTGCAATCTCTCCTTTTGATCAATCACCATCCTTCTTGGTTAAGATCGTTATTCTTGCGCTAGCAATCTCTCTTTGTTCCATTACTCCATTCTTCTTGTAATCAATCATTGCTTTTTGATTCCCCTGAAGAGTCTTAATTCTCTTTCTTTGGTCCAACACAGTTCTCCTGTCACGACCATTTTTTTCCCAGGAGTTCGCAACCTTCTCTTGGTTCTTCTCCTTTGTTGGTTTAATCACCTTCTCTTGGTTAATCACTCGTTTCTCAGTTAATCACAACCCATCTGTTAATACTGAGAGCCTCTTGGGTTAATCACCTCCTTTTGGTTAATCACCCTTTTCTTCAGTTAACCACAGTCCGCCTGTTAAAATAATGAAGCCCTTGTTGGAGTTAATCACCTTCGCTTTGTTAATCACTCATTTTTCTCGGTTAATCACAACTCTCCTGTTAAAACCGAATCCTTTGCAGTTGGTAACCTTTCTTGGTTCGAATACTTGCACCCTTGGGCTAGTAACCTCTTTTGGTTCAATACCCTTCTCCGTTGGTCAAGTACTATTTATTCAGTCATTACCAACACCCCTTTTGGGTTACGAACTTTGATCGGTCCTACACCCGTGCTTCTAGTTAATCACAGTTTTCTCTGTTAAAACCAATGCTTCTCTATTCCCACATAGTTGCAGTCTTTTCTTTCCTCGGTTAACCACTGTTTACCAGTTAATATACCGAGGCCCCTTCAGAGTCAAACACCTCCTCTCGGTTCAGCACTCTCTATCTTGGTTTATCACAGTCTGTCTGTTGACACTAGCTTCTTTTCCCCGCCAGGGTCCTACTCTCTTTCTTCGGTTAACCACTGTCAGCCAGTTAATATACTGAGTCTCCCTTTTCTCTTGATTTTGACACCATCCCTTTATTCGGATCCCTAGAGGAGTCCTTTCTATTCTCCTTGCTCTTACTTTCTTGGTTTCGACACCAATTCTCTTTGTTATCCACAACGGAGTTTGTTTCACTCTTGGTTTTGACACCACCCTTCTTTCGTATCCTTGTTTCTTTCTTGTTTCCCTTTTCCATTCAGTTCCCCGAACTATGGACTGAATGTCAGATACGTAGGCACGAGACGTAATGTCTTGGCGAGCACACTTCCACCTTTCTTCCATCTTCCTCCTTTCTTTCTTTCTTCTTTGTCCCCTGGTTCCATGAACTACGACGCTCTGACTTCCTCATTGCACTATGAGGGTACGTAGGCACGAGGACTTCGTTCCTCCGCGATGATTTGTTCATGGTTCTTGACGTGACGATTGACTCTTTAAGATGGTCAAAGATTACTTGGGACAAATCTATAGGGGTTGGCCTAAGAAGACCCATGATGAGAAGCTTATCATCATGATATAGGAATTATTTGTTTGTATTTCGAGGAAGAATATTTGTCAAGATGAACTTGAACCATCCTTTTGCTGTAGGCAGGAGTTTTTCAGGGTTTGTGGGTTCAAAAGCATATTCTTTATCAAACATATGATGCATTTCAGCATCGGAGGTACATCGAATGAATGCATGATTAGGTGTGACACCGCCTAGGGGACAGTCAATGGCTTCAGCAATGTTTGTGGTGTTGAATGTAACTAGAAGACCAAAGATGTCAGAAGAGATGGTCAGACCATTGTTGCTAATAGAGGCGTTGATCCAAAAATACTTTAAGATGTTAGGATAAATTGAACCCCTTAGCATAGATAGGTGTCCATTCCAGTTTTGAAAATAAATCCCAAGATGAAAGTTTCGACTAGTATTTCCTGGATTTGGTCGTTTCTCAATGATGATTTCTAGAAGATCATCGTTCCCATGAAAGGTTCTTGGAGTCATTTTCGAAGGTGTTTTTAGAGTACTAAGATGATTGTGGATAATAGACGATGAAGAAATTTAGAAGAATGGTATGACCCTAAATAGGCACGGGAAGATACTTTGAATTGAATGTATTAAAGACTGAGGGTGACTTAGAAGAACTGGTTCATGATTACCTAGACTCTAGAGTAGGCAGGGATAGTCGTGCAGTGTAACAGTCAGCTAGCCTAGGAAAGACCAAGACATTACGCATACGATTCTTCTTAATTAACTTTTGGCAGAAGTTAAGTATTGGGCAGGATGAGTTGTGCCTAGCCTAGGGATGATGTAGATTAAGGACATATCACTTGACTGGAGCTTTTGATTTAATGACGTGACCAGTATTTATAAAGGGAGATGTATTATTTAGATTATGGATAAGATCTTGGAAGTGTTATCAAGGAAAAAAACTGTCATAGACTGGAGTTACTTATGTCAGACGGAAAGTCTTTAGTATGTTTTTAATAGGACCTATGTTCTTAGGGATATATCATGATTACTCAGGATATATAATTATGACAGATGTTATAATGAGTGAACACATTATCCAGAGATTTGATCAAAATATTTTTCTTGGAAAGAGAGAATCTCACTAATGTTTTTACCTACCAGACATTTTTAGTTATAATCAATCGTTGATGAGGAGAGTCGTACCTTAAAGAATCTGAAGTTCTTTCCAAGATGAAGATGGCTGGTTTCTACCTGAGTGAATCGCACACTCAAAGATACAACAGAGTCGCCACTGAACTTTATTTAGTCCCAAAGGACAGGGAAAATATCGATAAAACCCAAGGGAAAGAGAAACGGGAACGGGGGGTCGGTTATGTGAAAGGAAGGTATTAGCACCTAACGCATCCGTCGTACTCGACGGGAACCATTTCGCTTGCTTCTAGGCTTGAATGGGTTATCTATCTAAAGGCTTCTAGCTAAAAGAAAGAAAGAGAGAAAGGGGAAAAAGAAAAGAAATAAAGAAGGTGCTATCAGAAGTACTCTTCAGAGCAAGAATCGTGTAAAAGATCTGCAGAGTTCGATGTGGTCCATATACTGCTCTGGATAGGAAGTTTTGTGAAACCTTTGACAGCAAATGGTTCTCATAAAATTAGACGATTACTTGTTACAATAAGACTAAGTTATCATTTTGTAATAGTTTATTAAGACCACATATGTTTATACTATGTAACTACTAACTAATTTAATGAAGTATGTGTTGTCTTTATGCTTACATCTGTGTCTGTGCACTTTTTAGACAGATAACATAAATACTCTTGAAAGTGGAAATCGTGTCTCTCTGTTTCCACTCCTAATTAAACGATACCACTCTTACATATGCACTTATTGCGAATCCTTGACTTCTGTAAAGAATTAATTAGAGAATTCTATGCGTGATCTCTTGGTCTTTCCAAGATTAACAATCTGTCAGACTTAATGCCGGTCTCTCAACCTATTCACAGCTAGCCTAAAATATCTAGGAAATGATGAACCTAACGGTTGGAGTCACAAGCTCTTATTAACTCTCTCTATTCGTTGCCTACTTAAGGCACCTTGTTCACTCCTCTATCCATCATTCCAAACCATCTCAGTCAGTGCCTCTCCTTAGTACTCCCTCTAAAATGTCCACCTCTCATCCAAAACCTTCTAAGAGTGAAATTTCTGAGTTAAGAGTTCTAAATGAATTCGCTGTGAACACCAGTTCTCTCAAAGAACTTGGCTTGACAAGAACTTCGTCCGAATTAAGATATCAAAAATGGGAAGGCTTTCTTGAGATGCTTCCAGGTTTCAATTACACAGATCTTGTCAAATAATTATGGGCAACTGCTGATGTGTTTTCTAACATGTATAACCAGCACATCATTCATTCAGATGTCTCAGGAATTCTCGTAGTAATTAAACCCTCTGTCATTGCACAAGCAATCAAGTGCGATGAAAACGGTGACACCATTGAAGACTACAAGGAAAGAAAAATCTTCAATGATCTCATCTACAAAATTCATTGTGGAAATGGTCCTTCCAACTGTGCCTCCACACTCATCCCCTCTGCAAAAATCTGGCACATGATCATGGAAACTAACTTAAGACCTAGAGAAATAGGAACAAAAGTACTGTCTTACTCAGACCGACTATTTATTTTCTTTTTGGTCTACAGAAAAAAATAAACCTTCCTCAAACCATGTTCAATCATTTGCAGGAACAAATCCTCTTATCTAAAGACAAGTCTTCCTTTAGTATTCCATATGGAAGGGTCATATCTCGTATCCTTGAGATTCAGGATGTAATCTCTGGAATTCCCTGAAGGATAATAGGATAGAGTTATGATTATTTTGCTCTCTGTTTTGTTGCCTTGTCTCTTGCATTATATATTCTCGTTAAGCTATTGAATGAAATATCTTTTGGGTTTAAAAATGCGAAATTCTCGCATGCCTCAAGAACTGATGAGTCTGAAAACTCGTCCTCATCCTCTTCCTCATCATTAGGCACTTCTTAGTCTAAACCCTAAGAACCTGTTTTAGTTAAGTCTATGTTTTGTTTGGTTAGAACTAGTCAGAATTTTTGAAAAATCTATGCTTTGAATTTAATGAAATATATTTTGAAACTATTTTATGTTAAACTGCTCATTATCATATTGATCTAATTATGCTTGAAAGTTCAAACGCTCTAAACTTTTTGATGATGTCAAAAAAGGGGAGAAATAGAAATATGATTTTGATTATATGATTTTGATTAAAAATAAGAATCTTAAAAAGAATGCAAACTCAAACAAATGAATTAATCATATAAAATGCGTTTTCTACAAACGTTTGTTGTTTGATGTTTAACCGAGGAACTCTGAACAAGTTCACTAGGCATTCTTAGAACATGTTAAGAAAGAAGAACTCTGATAGAAGTTCTTATGAACTGTTTGTTCATATGATCGAAGTTGTACTCTTCGTGAACATGTGTTCAGAATCAGATCTACCCAGTATTGTTCAGAAGTTGAGAACTTTCTGAAAGTCAAAGTTATCATGATCTCTGTTTCACTTGGTTCAGAAGCAGTAAGCTGTCTGAAAATATGAGATTCAGAACATAAGAATCAGAAGAAGGAAAGCTCTGAAAGTAGTCAAAGCAAAGTCTACATCGCAAGATGCTTTTCAGAAGAACTGTGCAAATCAGAAGTCAAGAACTGTCTGAAGATCTAGATTGAAGATCTAAGAAGAAGTAGTTCTGATTTTAACTAAGAATCCAATTGAGAAGAAATGATTTGGTGTCTAACTAAATCTACACATGGAAATCAGACTAAGTATATAAAGATTGGTATCAAACTCGGTCTGTAGTAATATCAATCAGTGCTAAGCTGTAAAGTTTTCAAATACTTCATTGGTATCAATTTCAGCACACTAAGGAAATACCCTTTAATTGGTATAAAGATACTTTCAGTTGGTATCAGACTCAACATACCTCAGTATCTGACTAAGAATCTTGATTAACTTTGGTATCAGATTCAGAATCAAGCGTTGATTGATCACTAAATTTCCCTTCTATTGGTATCAGATCAAGAATCAAGCTTTGATGAAACACTGAGTTGTGACAAACAAGGTTCTGAGATGAAGGCCTGTGTTCCTAGTCAAACTCTGAAAAGTCATGATCTATTGGTGAATTAAAATTGATATATCTGAATTACGATTCTGAAGATCCCAATATCTGACTTATGAAAACTAGGGGGAGACTACCCAGAAGATTCAAATGTTAAAATCTACAATCTTCACAAAGTCTGAAACTCAGGGGGAGTTTCTTAAAACAGTGTCTGTTTCTGATAAATAGCGAGGCTATTTTATTAGATAAAAACTATTCTGTTCGGTGCTAAAATGTTTCTGCTAAAAAGTAGAAAATGCTTCAGATAGCTCTGAAGATTATAAGCTCTGATATGACATTAAAAAGGAACTAAGTTCTAAAGATTTGAAGATGGAAGTTTTGATGAACTAGTCCAGATGCTGAAGACTTTTGTCTCCTTAAAGACAAGATAGAGATGTAGTCCTTTTTTATTCTTTGTTCTGGCAACTCAAGTTGTTATTCTGTATGTCTTTGGATCATATAAGATTCTAGATGATCACAGATAAAACTTTGAGGATAACATATTCAGGGGGAGCTGTTGTTCCGGACTCTAAATTTGTTTAGTTTTGGTGATTACCTTGTATAAAATGTTCAATCAAAATACATGGTTTTGTCATCATAAAAAAGGGGGAGATTGTTAGAGCAAGAGTTGTCTCTACAAGTCGTCTCTATGTTTTGATGATAACAATGGTATTTGTGAAAGAACCATTTTATGTTCTAACGTGTGTTGTGTGCAGATCATAAACATAAAAGATATCAGATCCAACAAGCACCAGCCAGATGCGCGTAAATGATTATATGCGAAGTTACTATGTGTGACACAAGTCGCAAGAAGCAAGAATGCTTCTGTATCTGATCATGATCAGTCAGATCCAAGGATGTCGATATTGCTGTTGCAATGCTCTTGTGGATGCTCTCTGAAAGTGGTTGCGATTCTGAAGATTGTGAAGCTTCTGAAGAAGATAATGTTATAGAGAACCGAAGTGCTGAAGATTCCAATGACTTGAAGTTATGAAGGCTGAAGGCTCTGAAGACCAAGTGCAGAAAGACTCTGAAGACTTATGCACTCTGAAGATTTTGGTTCCAAAGGTCAAGTGCTGAAGACTCTGAAGACGGATTCCTAATGGACATTTCTGAAGTTTCTGAAGACTAGAAGCAGTAAAGGATAATGAATTTAAAGACAAGTGCTGAAGTTCTGAAGGCTGATTCCTAATGGACGACTTTGAAAGACTGAAGACTTGGAGTTTCAGATATCCTGATATAAATTCTCTACTCATGCTTCAATTAATTACCATCAGAAGCCTTTTGTCATACCCCAAAATTTGACCACTAAGATTTCCCATCATTGTGAAAATCATCATCACAATATGGAGGAACCATCATACTTCATTAGTCTCCCCAAAGATGGGTGAGCATTCACTACAATCAAACTAGGGTTTCAAACCCTCTCAGAGCCTTTAGACAAATGATCAATCAAGGAATGACATGATCTTCAACTTGTCTAAACCTCTCAAAAATTCACAAAGGATCAAGAGGACTCCCACATCAAGAATTAAGCACAAGAGTGTGTACATTAAGTTTCAATATGTATGAGTGATACCATTGGATTCCTTGCGAAAAATTGGTCAAGATAGGCTCTTCTGGATCTTAATTCCGTTAAAAATTGAGAGAGTTATGAATGTTTGAAGTTTGATAAAAAGATGTTGAAAATCAAGGTGCAGTTCTGGTTTTTGTCTGATGTCGAATGTGATGTTGTGACATATTCCCTTGTTCTCTTATCTTCAAAACTCATGAGTGATGTCGAATTTGATGTTGTGACATTGCATTCCTCTTTTTCTTAGTTTATCTTCAAAACTCAACCAATTCTTTCACATAGCAAAAATTATCATTTTCCAAATCTGTTTTACACACTTCTTATTCATACTCCATAATATTTTAATCCACTAAAAAATCACAAAAAATATTATTATTTGATATATTTTTAATATATTCAAAAATATTGTTTTAAATTGTTTTAAATGCTTTTAAAATGATTTCTTTTTCTTGATTTTTAAAACCAAAATGATTTTAAATATTCATGTGGATACAATACTTTTTCATAAACCTTAATCACTGTTTATAACATGATTAATGATTTTATTTGATATTTTTTTTATCATTTTTTACTTGATTTTTCTTTGAAAAATGTCCTTTAAAAAATGAAATTAGGGTTTTTGATTAATTCAACCCTCATCAAACTTTTTCAAACACTCATGGGCCTCTAATAGAGTGTAAGACCCAATCCTTTGTAAATACAACCCATTTTGGGCCTCACTTATTGTATAAGTCCCGTTGTATTTCAAAAAGTTCGACGCGATCATCATCTATTGAAAAACAAACCTTGGGCCTCTCCTCGAGCTATAAGACCCATTCAAAACTTTTGGGCCTCTAATAGAGTGTAAGACCCAACCCCCTTTTAACCAAAACTATTTTGGGTCTCACTTATTGTATAAGTCCCTCTGCGTTAAAAGAAAATCTCGGCGCGATCGCCATTTTTAACGAAAAGTCATCTGGGCCTACCCTCGTGTTATAAGCCCCACTCTTTTTCTTTAAACCTTTTTGGGCCTCTTGAGAGAGTGTAAGACCCATCCCTTTGTACAGAAAACTGTTTGGGCCTCAGTCACTTGTATAAGTCCCTCTGTACAAAACAACAGTGCAATCACTGATAAAACCCTGGGCCTCTCCTTGAGCTGTAAGCCCCAAATCTTTCTTTTTCAAAGCACTTTCTCCTTTGATTTTGACTATACTGTTTTCAATCTTTCTTTGTTGAACAACTAACCAAACAGCATGGAAGCTCTACAACCGAGTAAGTGTTTATACGCTTTCATTTACCGCTTTCATATACATATAACTGTATTGTGGGGCTGTTTCACTGTAAGTCTTCTTTCATAAACTCATATCAACTGTGTAATAATAGTATAAATATTTAGAGTTTCCCCGGCAACTACGTCTAGCATTAAGCCCGTTGATCACTCTTAAATAGTCAAAACTAGATCCCCATAGGATTACCAGACACAGTCTTCCCTCCTCTTGGGGTTAAACAATATGGAGATATGAAAGGCAGCATTCTCGGTGAACCCTTTCATAGACTGTCACTCGTAGAAGTTGTCAAAGAAACTCTATTCCCCAGAGATGATCTCTTCTTCGTGAATTGCATCTCTTGAGTTTCTTCCAAATTCCCGGACTTTCCCGGCTTGATCTATTCTCGGTGAATGGCATGTCTTGAATTTCTCGGGGTTTGGGGACCCACAGGCTTCTTAAAAGCACTTGTCAAGAAACTCTACTTCCCAGAGATGATCTTTTCTCCGTGAATGGCATCTCTTGAGTTTCTTCCAAATTCTCGGACTTTCCTGGCTTGATCTATTCCTCGTGAATAGCCTGTCTTGAATTTCTCGGGGTTTGGGGACCCATCGACTTCTTAAAAGCATCGGCCTCCTCTTGGGCATCGTACAAGGACCCACAGGCTTCCTAAAAGCATCCCCGCCTCCTCTTGGGCTTAGTACAAGGACCCGCCGGCTTCTTAGAAGTATTCACAGCCTCCTCTTAGGCTTCGTATAATGATCTCTTCCTCCGGGAATGATAGCCTCCTCTTGGGCTTCGTACAAGGACCGATCGGCTTCTTAAAAGTTTCCAGCCTCCTCTTGGGCTTCGTACAAATTGTCCCGACGACCTCCTAGAGGTATAGGAACAGAACTTAGTCATCTGCATAGAACAGTCCTTTCAAAGAGTCTACTACTGTTTCTCAAAGCATAGTACAAAAGATGAAACTCTAGACTTGGACAGTCTAATCCCCTTGAGTCTCAAAGACATTCTCAAGTAACCCCTTCGTTAAATAGGAAGAAAACCCGTAGACTCGGACAGTCTCAATACCCTTTGGATTTCCCATTTCCTTAAAGAACAGGAAATAACCTTGATCCTCGAATCAAATCCCTGAGTACAGTGTTGCTCATATAAGAACTGATTTTCTCTTTCAAAATCAGTATACTGGACCTGTCACTCAAATGAAACAGTCACCATAGTCTCCTCTTGGGCTTTGTACAATGATCCTCCCCAGCGGAGTCAAACAACGTTCAGCCTCTCTCTCGGGCTTCGTACAAGACACATAAGAGACTCCCTCGTTGAGTCAATCACCCTTTTGCCTCCATCTCGGGCTTTATACGAGATACAAAAAGGTTCTTATTGAGCCAAATAAACAATAGCCTCTATCTCGGGCTTTATACGAGATACAAAAAGGGTCTTATTGAGCCAAACAAACAATAGCCTCTATCTCGGGCTTTATATGAGATACCAAAAGATTCTCCTGTTGAGTCAAACCTTTCAGCCTCCATCTCGGGCTTCGTACGAGATACAGAAACACTCTCTTGTTGAGTATAAAAGATTCTCCTGTTGAGTCAACCCTTTTAGCCTCTCTCTCGGGCTTTGTACGAGACACATAAAAATTCCCTCTTGTTGGGCCAATAGCCTCCTCTTAGGCTTTGTATAAGAAAACCATTGGTTGATCCAATCAACCCTTTAGCATCAAAGTTGTGCCTCGTTCACAGTACACAAATATCAACAACTCCTTCCCCTCCATCTAATCGCTGTAAGCGGCAAGCCTCTGGATCATCTACATCCATGCCACTGTCCCTCTTTTAGCATGAGAAATTCCTAAGGAAAGATAGCATTGCTCTACACTGAGTTAAAGTCTTCTCCTTCAGGATAAAATCCCCTTTAAAGGAAATTATGGCATTGCCGGATTCATACATCCCGGTTAAAGTAATTCTCCTTTATAAACAGTTGTGACATACAGCCCCCTCTTTAGAGATGACAAATTCTCTCTAAAGTCAAACCCTTTCAGCTTCACATCTTGGGCTTTGAACAAGATACAAATATACTTTTTCAGCTTCACATCTTGGGCTTTGAACAAGATATATATCACCTTTCACTTCACGTCTTGGACTTTGAACAAGACACCAAAACAACCATTTCCTCCCATAGAATAGGGGGAACTACGAACGCTCTGATTTCCCTGTTTCGGAAAAACGGGAATACGTAGGCATAAGATTGAAAGAAAAATCTTAGCGAGCACACTAAACAAAAACCCAAAATCCCATACTCTCATACATTCGTCCTAACATCCTAACCGATAGCCTAAAGCACCCCTCATCAACAAAATAACCTAGGAGAAACCCCAAATCTTTGTAGCATCTGTAAACCAACAGTTTTGACTGTTTAATCTCAGTATGCAAGCAGGGTTAATTGGAGACATCTATTTCCCTTCCTTCATCAGCTTTAATAGGATAAAAAATGAATCGAGCTGTAGTACCAGAGCGATCGTGCTTCGCAACCACATCCAAAAATCACTCGCTACACCTCTGAAGATTTGAAGACAAATGTTACCATTGTGAAAGACTGTACACTATGCCCAAGAAGATATATCATGCCACTTCCTCCATAGTAAAATGGAGATATGTCAGTACAGCTGCATCATTACACAACATCTCTTTTCCAACAACCAACAGTAATTCAAATGACTATATTTTACTGGGTTATTTAAAGAAATGAGTATTCGCTTCTGTAGAGAGATCAAGAATTCTATCAATGGAGAATTGATCAAGTCATTTTGTGAAGATAGCAACAACGATGAGTTCTTGTGGTAACACTTAAACATCCAAAGCTATCACCATTTACACAAGGCCATTGTTGTTGAAGCTCAAAGATCATAAATTAACACAACAACAATCAATTGGTACAGAAGCTGTTGATGAAGAAGACAACATTGCAAATCAGTCAAGTCATCAACCATCTTCTCGTCTGAGCTACATTGAAGATCTGAAGCAAGGAGTCGTTGCTCGAAGCTTGCTAAACAAAGAAGACGACGAAGAAGAAGAAGATCTACAAGATGTCATCAACTGTCAAATTCATATACATCTCTGTAGAATAAAAAGAAAGCAAGGAGTTGTTGCTCAAATCTTGCGTGAACACTTGTGTGTTCTTATGTACTTAAACTTAGGAGTTATCTTCTTGTTAAGAAGCATCATTGTAATCTCCAGTTTAACTAATTCTATGTGAATTAGGATTCCTCAAGTGATCAGTGTGATCGGAGACTTGAGAAGACAATGGCTTGGTGCTATTGTAGAAATCCTAAAATATGGTTAATGATAGTCATATCTCAAAGAGGATCATATGTTGATCAGACTCTTGTGGGATCCCTGATGGAACTCATTATGATTTCTCCAGTGAACGTTATATCCTGATTGGATCCCTGAACGGTTCACTGAGAGAGATACCTCAAGGGATCATGAGATGATCTGGGTACTTGAGATGACAATGACGTAAGTTATTGTGGGTTAGTCGCAGTGCGGCTGTGTAGATTTTTAGTCACCGGCTGTTGCCCATGCATCCGTAATCGAGATTGATTATAGTGGATTAAGTCCTAATGTTCAAGGCGAAATCACCTGAGGAGGGTGGACTGGATTAGCCTTGTTGTGAACCAGGATATATCGTGTGTCCTTTACTCTTGTTATGCTTTATGTTATTCTTTATGTTTCTGTATTAAGTATCAGAACCTTACCTAAGCGAGTCAGAACCTTGCAGCTTAACTCTGATAAGCTTTCGCACTGCAAGTTCTAAATAATGCCTATTACGTTCAGACTCTTGTTGGTTCTTATGCTTCAAGCATGACTAGTCTGAATGTTACTTCGCGAGTCAGAGTCTCTCAACGAACTCTGATACTATCTCATCGTCTTAATGATAAGAAACAAAAATTTGTTAAAGACTAAATACACAATTCAACCCCCCCCTTTCTTGTGTCTTTCTTGTACCTTCAAACTCCAATCCACCAAAATTTCCAAGCCTAAATCCTATAAATAGAGGCCTCATTTCATTCATTTCACAAGCTTTTGATAGCCAAATTCACCTTGCTAAAATTTCTCTTGAAGCTTTTGATAGCCAAAAAAACCTCTTGCAAATTCTCTCCCCAACCACAAAATTCACTCAAAGCTCACTTTTCTTCCTTTGAAAGTTAACAAGTTTTCACATTTAATCTTGTTCAACTTTGAGCTAAACCTTCATCCAAACTTGTTTTCTTCATCAATTCTTGTAGATCAAGGCTTTCGAGTTTGGATCTTGGAGTAATTTGAAGTTATTTTTCAGATTTGGAGTGGTAATCTCATCTTCCACCATTGATTCATCATCCACAATGTGATCCTTTAATAATTCTTGTTGCTTGATATTTGGATCTTGCAAATTGTGTTTTATTGGTGTTATTTGTTGTTGTTTTACTTGAATTTTCGTGCTCTTTTGCATCCATGATCATGAGGTGTTTGGAGAAATGATTGATCATGGTTTTGCCTTGTAAATGCTGATTTTATTGCTGTCTGGCAGTGTGCAATCGATTTGCACTGTAGTGAAATCGATTGCACAGTGTATTTTTTGCCCAGAATTGCTGATTTTCTACTGTGCAATCAATTTGCACACTGGTGCAATCGATTTGCACAGTGCAGAGTGGTGTTTTTCACCTATTTTTGGGACTGTTTTGGTTGTTTCTTCATTCCTAACCCCTTCCCTTTGTTCTTAGCCTTAGATCACATAATTTTGTGGTTTAATTTGGCTTTCTCTTCATCTATTTCTCTTTTATTTGGATCGATGAAAGTCTTATGGGTATTAGAATTTCTTTGTTGAATTCTTGATCAAGACTAGATCATTACCTTTTTTTCTTTTCGTGCGGTATTGCTTTCGGAGAGTGATTTACATATCACCTCTCTAGCATACATTAGCACAAAGATCATTTTGACCGGCCTCAAGTAGGGTGACTTCTATATAAGTCACTTGGCAATTGCTTAACATAGCGCTACATTTGTCCCTCTCCGAATTGGAATATGAACTTTCGTGGCCCAAACTTATGATTGTAAGCCCAAGGATGGTTGATCTTTTGTATTTGGTTCAAAATCTATGAAGCTTGTTGTGTAGAGAATTTGATTCTATCAATCTTCTAACAAGTCTTCATTAGACTTGGCCTAAGTACATTGTTCATTCATTATAGTTCATGACGCGGGACGGAAAACCGAGTATTTTCGTAAGTGAGATTGTTAGTCTCCTACTTTCCATGGCGTGGTTTGAAATAGATTAACCTTTGGGTTCTTCATGAAACTAAGTCGAATATCCGTCAATTTCATCCGGATTGAAGCTTTTCTTGTGATTAATGTATGGGGTTATGTTTTCATTCTCATGGGAACTAGTGAGTGGCTCCGAAAAATACTCAAATCGGTGTTACCTTTTGAAGGCTTATGGTATTGGTGCCTTTGAGATGTTATTGTGATATATTGTTTATGTTTCCTTCTTGCTCCCTATCTCTATTTATTTTTTTAATGCTCATTGCTCATTATATCATATCATGTTTACGTTTATGTCATTTTTTTTGTCCACTTGGACCATTTTATCTTGTGCTTTTGTTTTTCTTTTGTCCATTTGGACTTAAAAACACTAATAAAGGCTTAAACCCATAAAAAACTTGTTCTCATAATGTTGGACTATGGTTACTATCCTTTGCATTTGGACATGGAACTTTGGACTTAAAATTAGGATCCTAACCTATGCTTAGAAGTTTGTGATGAAAAACCTTGGATTTTGGGTACTTGAAGTTCTCCTTTGAAAACTTATATTTGATCAAGACCAAATGAAAAGGGAAGAATGCTTATGCAATGGAGCTTGCTTGTGTGGTTAGACCATTCTTATCCTTAGCTTTTACCTTTATGCAATAGGATAGTCACTTCTTCTCCACCCCTTCTTAAATTTTTAAAATCTTCTCTCATTTTCAAAACCTTCTTGTTTTCAAACTTAAAACCACTTTCATAATAAAACCATAACTTTTTTCAAGTGATTTTCAAATTTTGTTTTCTTTAATAAATGTAAATCAATGTTAATCATATCTTGACCCTTTCAAAAAGACATAAAAAATACAAAACTCATTCAAACTTTTTGTGCTTTTATGCACCTTTTTCTTTTAAACTTTTCAAAAAGATTAGACATGAGTCATCTTCTTTGATGAGATGTAAAGCTCCTAACCATGGTATTTTGTGTAAAGTTTGGTCATTTTCCACTTAGATGTTGAAGCTATAGTCTTGTTGATTTTAATCCAAGCAAATCCTCCATCTCAATGTGATGCAAATGCCTCTTCCCAATACCTTTGGGTAATTAGTTGAGTATTCTCTCTTGAGAATGACGAGTTGTCATTTCAAGATAAAATGAATCATAACCAATAATTTTTGTTATTTGTACCACGAACTACGAGGTTTTGATCCTATATTGCACTTTGTGGGTACATAGGCATAAGGCGATAAGTCTCTTCAAACACAAAAATATTAAAAAATACTTCTTTTCTCATCTCCCCAATCTCTTTTCAAACAAACCTTTTCAAACCAAAAAGCGTAAATATTTCAAAGGGCTCCTATAGAGTACTATAGACGTTTTGGGTGCTAACACCTTCCCTTAACGTAACCAACCCCCTTACCCATTCTCTGTTTGTTCTTGTTTTAGAACTTGTTTAGGTTTTGTTCGCTCTTTTTCCTTTCCTTTTGGATAAAATAAAAGTGTGGTGGCGACTCTTTCTTTATGAGTTAAGTTAGTTAATAGCTTACACTCACAAATGTTTACCACTACAGGTATCTTCCCATAATTTTTCACCATTGGTTGGATATATGATTAGTTTATAGCAAGTCTGGTAAGTCTCATTCCTATACAGGGGAGGAATACAATATGCAGGGTCTTCAGATCTACTTTGGATGAATGTAATTACATGGTAGCATGGAATTCCAGCGGGCATCTAACTCCTACAAGAGCGTTGCATCTGCTTGAGATGAATTGTGAATTTATCTCCTGTCATATTTATGTGCCTTACTTCATAAATCATCTTACAACAAGTCTTGTTAACAAATAAAATGCAATGATTTAGTTGGTAGGCATAAAATAGAATTATGAGTTAAGTGCGATGCTTCTTGAATTATCTTGCCTTAAAGAATCTTGAGATTTCAGTTTGTCTTTCCAAAACCTTTTTAACTATTGGAAGTACATAACCATTATAAACTTCAATCCTAGTTCTATTTGTTTCCCATATATCTATGAGGTACCCTCGTATCTCCTATAGCACTGTTACAATAGGCTTTTATGTTGGTCAAAATTTAACACTATTAAATGTTTCTAACATATTGTTTACCAACACATCACATTTATTATTATAATTAAACCTAGAATTAATCCAAAGTCTATGAGGAATCTTCAACAAATATTTGTAGGCCTCTTCATTAACTTTCCTCATTTCTTTCATTTACCTTTCCCATGCTTGAGGATATGTTGTCTTGGCAACCATCCACATCATTTCCATCAACTGCTTGCCAGGAAACATCTTTCTAAAGTTGTTGTACAAGTGTCTTACACAAAATCTCTGGTCAACTCTAGGTAACAACTTTTCCAATGCTGGTAACAACCTATACACATAGAAACAAAGTTAAATATACAGTTCAAGTTAGTAAAATGATAATGAGAAAATGCTACAGTTTAAATTAAATATACCTTTTGCTATTTTGATATAAAAGTGAATTGTTCGCAAACTCCTGGCCTTCCTAAAATTTCTGGCATTCTTTTTCTTTGGTCTACCACCCTTCCTTTTTTTTTACCTTGAGGTGAATCATCCACTTCTAATTGATCCACATGTTGATCATTTTGGCTATCAACAAACCCTCATAATCCTACCAACACCTAATCAATTCCATCATTTAATACTTTACCATTAGAGTCATCAAACCTACACCCTAATTCACTATAATCACTTTGTTCATTACGGTCACTCTCAACAATTTTGGCATTTTGTTCAAGTATCTCACGCAGGGTCTCAAGTATCTCAGGCAGGACCTTGGGTTGTTGTTCATTGGGTTGGACATCAGTTAGGACGGGTTGGACATTGACTACTTCTATTACATCAGGTTAGGAAATAGGGTGGACTATGTATAGGTCTACCTTTCCATTAGTGTTGGACCAATTTAGCAATTCTATTGCACCGAAGTCATTTACTAGCTCCTTTAATGTACTAGCAAAATCATACCACATTTCAAGTACCCCAGGATACCCCGTTTCTTTAACAACATCCAAAATTTCAAAATAACTCTATCTATCACCATCACATTTCCAATTTGACACTTCCCTTCCTACATATGTACTCATATCATCAAACTGTCCCCGATGATGAAAGTTAACATAAAAAACATCCATTTGGGGAAGAAATATGTACATCGTAATAATTAGTATAGATATAAGAGACCACATATAAAACCCTAGACTTCAATAAAACAACATTACATTATTTTACACTACCCTACCAATACACGCTCACATACAATCCCTAAAATATGAACAAAAAAATTAGAGAGAGTTGAAATAAGCGAGACTAAGAGACATTTAGATTAAACCGTGTGTTTTGAAAAGCACTACGAAGACATTATTATATATAGATAGATTACAAATAATTACATGACATAGTCGATGTGGGACTATTCTAAATACAAATATTCTTAACACTATATTTACAAATATCAACACTCCCCCTCAAGCTTGAGCATATAAGTTAAATGCACCAAGCTTGTTACATATATAGTTAGTTCTGGGGCTTCGTAAGGATTTTGTAAACACATATGTCAATTGATCATTAGAGTTGATAAACCTTGTGACGATGTCACATGACTCGATCTTCTCTCTGACAAAGTGACAGTCTATCTCAATATGTTTAGTCCTCTCATGGAAGACTGGATTTGAAGCAATGTGCAATGCAGCTTGATTATCACAAATAAGCGTCATTGGTCTCGCTTCTTCAATTTGAAGTTCCTTGAGCAACTATTTTAACCAAATAAGTTCACATGTTTCCATTGCCATGACCCTATACTCTGCCTCGGCGCTTGATCTTGCAACTACATTTTATTTCTTACTTTTCCAGGATATAAAGTTTCCTCCAACACGTACACAATACCTAGAGGTGGATCGTCTGTCAATGGGTGACCTTGCCCAATCATCATTAGAGTATCCAACTATCTGGGTATGTCCATTATCCTCATACACAAGACCTTTTCTTAGAGCACATTTGATGTATCTCAAAATCCGGGTAACAGCATCCATGTGTTCCTGACAAGGGAAATTTAAGAACAGGCTTACCACACTGACTACAAAAGAAATGTCCGAACGAGTGACTGTGAGATAATTTAACTTTCCAACCAATCTTCTATACCTTCCTGAGTCAGATAGAGGCTCCCCCTGATTGGTTAGTGTCATACCCAAAATTTTGACCACTAAGATTTCCCATCATTGTGCAAATTATCAGTACAATATGGATGTACCTTTGTACCTCATTAGTCTCCCCAAAGGTGGGTGAGCATTCACTACAAACAGGATTTAGGGTTTCAAGCCCTCGCAGAGCTCTTAGACAAAGGATCAATCAAGGAATGACATGATCTTCAACTTGTCTAGCCTCTCAAATATCCACAATGGATCAAGAGGACTCCCACTTCAAGGATTAAGTACAAGGCTGCTCCCTTCTAGGTGGATCAAGCCTCAGGATCGCCAGTGTCACCAAATTAGGGTTTGGTCGACTAGGGCCTCCAGATGGAAATTTTCCTCTGGGCATGAGCCAATTCTTCAAAGCATAACCTAAAATGCTCCATGGAACATCATAAACCCCATCATCAAGTCAATTTAGCCTCAGGGGATGCATACATCAAAAATCAAGAATTAGGGTTTCTTGACCTAATTCACCCCTAAGTTGACTTTTGGGACAAAACACGAGCCAAGACCTCAAGAGAGGATTTGAGGATCCCTAACACACCACATTGATCCATTTGCAACAATGGATTGAACCAAGAAGCTTGAGCAACAAGTTTCAATTTCATCTGAACCACAGTTAGGGTTTCGCGAGAAAAGTCAACTGTAGCTTTGACTTTTGACCAGGACATGCTCCAAAGCCGCGGGACACGATTAAATATACCCTATAACACCCATGGAACATGTCCATCAATTTTGATTTAGGTCAAGGACATGATTTCCTAAAGGATCGCACAGTTTGGAATTCATCTGATAAAAAGTCAACTGTGCACAAAAGTCAAACTTTGACTTTTTGAGATTTTTCATAAAAATGGTTTTTTAACCCTAAAATGATGTTAATGTGTGATTGGAATCATCATTCATCAATAAAAATCAAAGAAAGTGGGATAACTTGTAAAAGGGGTAACCATAAAAACTTAAAATTTTTTCTAAGTTATGGAAAAAAGTGGCAAGGGTACCAACTTTGGAGGATCATAACTCCTAAACCACAAAGCCATTTTTCCCCATCCAAAGATGGATTTGTATCCCTCATGGCCCTCTACAAAAGTGTCAACTACACTTCATCCCAATTCATCATGGATTTTGAGTTATGGTTGGATCAAAATGGCTAAAAACCTAAAATTGACATTTTTCAGCACTTAGCAAAAAATCTGCCTTGTAATTTCAGCACAATGTCCCAACTTCAAGGCTGTTTTTCTCCATGATCCAAGTTGAACCAGGTCTAATGTCAAACATCAAAGTTGAAGTACGTCATCTAAGCTTTCCGGAAAGTCGTAGAACGTCCATGTAGCATTCTCGAGTAGGGAGTTATGGATCTTACAAAAGGCCTTGCTGAAGCTGAATTTTTCAGGGCAGATTTGCACATTTTTTGTGCCACACGAATTTTCAAGCCTTGTCATCAATTTGGACACTTCTAAGGATCAAATCCAAGTGGGATGATCTGATCCATGAACCTCCCAAGTCCAAGGAACCAAAAAAACCATGCCAAAACCTAGAAATCCCTAAAAGAGGGACAAAACTCCAATTTTGGTTTGAAGCATTTAATGGATGCTTAGAGGTGGCATGGACTGAGCCATTCTCATCTGAAATCAGTCAAGACTTATCCAAGACCAAGGGAACCACAGCCCTGTGCCCTAACCTCTAGTCAATGGCTAGAGGAGACTTGCATTTCCATTGGCCAACATGGAACAAACACCTGCTGCAGTTGCCATTTAGTGTGGATCCCAAAAAAAACTTGCTCCACTATAAATAGAGCTCATTTGTGTTCAGTTTGAGTACACCAAAGCCATCAAACAGATGCTTTCCTCAAAATCTCTTCTTTCACCTCAAATTTGCCTTCCAAAGCAAGTAATTCTGAGTTTTTGAGCTAGAGAGCAATTCCACTCAAACTAATCACACACACACCTCATATATATCATATGTAAGCTGTGCAAACCATCAAAAGTGACCTGTAATCACAACATCACAAAGTCACCTCTCAAAACCTCAAAATGACACTTTTTTGCATTTTTCAAGCCATGTCTTGATTCAGTCACTTTCCAAACCAGATAAAACCTCAAACACACTCTAAATATCATCCTTGGACTGTCCCAAATGGTGCCACACATCTGGAACACCATTTGAGAGAGTTGGCATTTTGGCCACTTTTGACCATTTTGCAAAAAAGTGCACAAACTTTCTCCAGAGGTTTCCAGCCGATTCCAACCATCCTAAAAGCTTATAAGAGGTCATTTGAGGTTGTCCAAAGCATCAAATCATTTCTGGAACAAAGCACTTGGTAGGTTGCCCAAAATCTCCAAAAAAGAGGTAAAATCCACAACTTGAATTTTTTTGAATCATGCTTTCCTTTGTTGTCCACATACATGCATCATATTAAACAATTCTTGAGGCAAAAATGTAGTCCTTAATGTGTATGTTGTGATCCTCCCACTGTTTGCATTTTAACATGTTTATATGTGGAATTTTGGTTGTTTTAAAATCATATCCAGTTCTGGTTTTTTTTTATTGATGTGTTCTGTACATTAAGTTTTAGTGTGCATGAGTAACACCATTGGATTCCTTGCGAAAAATCGGTCAAGATAGGTTTTTACGGATTTCAATTCCGATGAAAATTGAGAGAGTTACGCGCGTTGGAAATTTGACGCGAAACAACGTCGAATTAACGATAACAGTTTTGGTTTTTTAATTTCTGCGTTTTGTGTGTTAATTTTCCATGTGCGTGAGTAATACCATTGGATTCCTTGCGAAAAATCGGTCATGATAGGTTTTTACGGATTTCAATTCGGTTAAAAATCGAGAGAGTTACGCGTGTTGAAAATTCGACGCGGAACGACGTTTTCACAACGTAGCAGCTCTGGTTTTTTTATTGCTGCGTTTTGTACGTTGATTTTCAGCATGCATGTCCGATACCATTGGATTCCTTGCGAAAAATCGGTCGAGATAGGTTTTTTCGGATTTCAATTCGGATAAAATTCGAGAGAGTTACGCGTGTTGGAAATTCGACGCGGAACGACGTTTTCACAACGTGTAGTTCTGGTTTTTTTGCTGCTGCATTTTGTACGTTGAGTTTTAGCATGCATGTGCGATACCATTGGATTCCTTACGAAAAATTGGTCGAGATAGGTTTTTTCAGATTTCAATTCGGATAAAAATCGAGAGAGTTACGCGTGTTGGAAATTCGACGCGGAACGATGTTTTCAAAACGATAGCAGTTTTGGTTTTAATTTCTGCGTTTTGTGTGTTGATTTTCCGTGTGCGTGAGTAATACCATCGGATTCCTTGCAAAAAATCGGTCAAGATAGGTACTTCCGGATTTTGATTCCGATAAAAATTGAGAGAGTTATGAGTGTTTGAAATTTGATAAAAAACGTGTTGAAAATTAAAGTTTCGGTACTCGTTTTTACCCCAAAAGAAATGTCGGAGATGATATTTTGATATCTTTCCTCTTTTTCTTACTTTTTATTTTCAAAACTCAACCAATTTTTTTTACATAGCAAAAAATCATCATTTTCCAATTCATACCCCATAATATTTTAATCCACAAAAAATCACAAAAAAAGTATTATTTTTAATATATTTAAAAATAGTGTTTTAAATTGTTTTAAATGCTTTTAAAATGATTTCTTTTTTTCTTGATTTTTTAAAACCAAAATGATTTTAAATATTTATGTGGATAAAATATTTTTTTCATAAACTTTAATCATTATTTAATGATTTTATTTGATATTTTTATCATTTTTTTACTTAATTTTTCTTGGAAAAATGCCTAAAAAAATGAAATTGGGGTTTTATTTGATTTTCACCCTAACAAATCTTTTTCAAACACTTGGGCCTCTATTAGAGTGTAAGACCCAATCCCCTTTTAACCAAAACAATTTTGGGCCTCACTTATTGTATAAGTCCCTCTGCGTTAAAAGAAAACTTCGGCGCGATCGCCATTTTCAAACGAAAATCAACTGGGCTTCTCTTTGAGTTGTAAGTCTCATTTCTTTTCATTTTTTAAACACTTGGGCCTCTATTAGAGTGTAAAACCCAAATCCCATATCTCCATCAATCAAAAGCAGTAATTCAAAAGCATCAGTCCTAACATCCTAATCCTTGTTCCCCGCTAGAAAGTCCTAGAAAGAAAGAAAATCGTATTGGCGAAAATACAAATAACCAGTACAAAGGCCCCCCACATTGATAGCATTCGTAACCTAACAGACCGCTGTTTAAACTCAGTATGCAAGCAGGGTTAATTGGAGACATCTATTTCCCTTCCTTATTCAGCTTACAATAGGATAAAAAATGAATCGACCTGTAGTTTAAGCTCAACCGCAGAGAGCGACCAGCGCTTAAGAACCGCGTCCAAAATCGCTCGCTACAGAAAAATGGTGCCCACCATGGGACCGGGTCTTTCTAAAACTTCTTTTTTCTTTTTTCTCTTCACTTATGTGAAAACCACAGATTGGGGCTTCCGCCGGGGAACCCATTTCTGTCAGGAACTTAGGATTCTTAGCTTTATAAGTCTAGGATGATTAGGACAAATATATATACTGCTTTTCCTAATTGAATATGTGTTTATTTTTCTGCTACTGGGAATGCGTGTGATGCCGCATGTGGTGAGATTGAGTATACACTTAAGATAAGTGATGGCGACGGGGTCGACCATCAACCTCAGTGGAGGCATCCTAATGTAACCATTCTCTCACCTAGACAATGTGTCGGTTGTGATGCCTGAGAAGCTGAGGACCCAAACCCTTTCGTAGTGCAGAAACTATCGGAAATAGTTGTTACGCGATACTACCCTCATTTGAGGCTGGTGATATATTCTCGGTGAATGGCACTTACTCTAAGATTGCTCTACAACTCGCTGGCGATCCGCTTGTTGTTTTGCGTTCCTGGGAGGAGCTGATGATAATGAGTACAGGTACAAAAAAACACCTTAGTATAAACCTTTGGGGATGGGTAGAGCCTTGACTTCATGACAACGACCCTTTGACCCCATGTTTTTTCTATGTTTTTGTGTGCTGCATTCATGCATTCATTTAAAAAAAACATTAAAACATTCAAAAAACTTCTCTTCTAGTCTCTCTGTTTTTCAAATTAAACTAAGACTGTGATTGTAAATATCAGAGAAGAGGATTACGCTAATGGATTTCGGTAGAAGGAGGACTCATACGTACACCTTCAAGGTTCCGAAACTAGGGGATTTGAGAAGGTTAGCAAGGATGATCACTAGCCCTGAGGCTTTCAGAGCCAAGTACGGAGGTCTGCTACCACTGTTAAGAGTCCATGTGATTGAGGGAATCATGGACGTGCTTGTTCAATTCTATGATCCGGTTTATCACTGTTTCACATTCCCGGATTACCAGCTTGCACCAATGCTGGAGGAGTATTCTCATCTGATCAATCTACATATCACCGATCGAGCTCCATTTTTTGGACTGGAAGAAATTCCAAAGAATCAGACCATTGCAAAAGCAATTCATTTGGACGAGTCTGAGGTCAGGACTCACATGACTACTAAGGGTGGCATCCAAGGTTTGCCAGCCCAGTTCTTAACAAAGAAAGCTCTATATTTTGCCAGTATAGGAAATTTGACTGCTTTTGAAAGCATCTTTGTTTTACTCACCTACGGATTATTTTTGTTTCCCAACATCAATAACTTCGTCGATATTAACTCCATTAAGGTTTTTCTCATTGGAAACCCTGTGTCGACTTTGCTCGCAGATGCGTATCATTCTGTACACTTGGGAAATTTGTACAGCGGAGGGGAGATCACATGCTGTGTACCTTTGCTTTATAAATGGTTTATCTCGCACTTACCCAAGTCTGCTGCTTTTTGGGATTGCAAGAGTGTCTTACGTTGGTCGCAGAAGATTATGTCTCTCACCAACTCTGATATAGATTGGTGTAATAGGATTTTTGAGGGAATCAGGATCATTGACCGTTGTGGAAACTTCCCCAACGTACCCCTCATAGGAACTAAAGGAGGAATCAACTATCATCCGGTATTGGTTCGTCGTCAATTTGGATACCCGATGAGGCTTGTTCCGCGCAACGCTCATCTGGAAGGTCTTTTCTTCAAGGAAGGAGAAAGTGATAGAGCACTAAAGATGGAAATAGTGCAGGCTTGGAAGCATGTTCATAAGAAAGGACGAGAGTCTCTAGGAAAACCGGACTGTGTCTCGGTGGAGCCTTATCTCCATTGGGTACAAACTAGAGCTCTCAAGCTAAAGATGCCTTATCCTCGTTACAAAATTCTTCCGCCAAGAGAATCTGTCATGTACTTCATGACGGAAACGGAAAAGCTTCAGGTTACTCTCAACAAAATTCAACGGGAGAGGAGGTCTTGGAAGAACAAGTACCGTACCCTCGACGTAGAGTGCATCAGAATACAACAATTACTGAAAGAGAAGGATGCTCTGATTGAAATTTTGGAGCACCATGCTGTAGAGAATCAAGATGACCAAAGGAATTTGCTCATTTCTTTCACTTGGCAAAGGAATGACAACCCGACAACGGCCTAAGAGCCTCGGTCAAAGAAAAGGAAGATACCAGAATCAGTACCCGATTTCTCTTCAGAGAGGACTCGGGACCCATTAGCTTAGGTTTCTGTTTCTGCACCTTGTAATCTACTGTATTTCCATTTCTATAATCCTTTGAATTCAATAAAAAGGGGTTTCCCCACCGTTTGATATTTGCAATCTAATTGTCGAAGTTTATTTTGATTAAACCAAAAGAACAATTAATATAATCATTTCATTCATCATTCTCACATCGCGTATTCTTTTTCCCTACGAATCTCACGTTTGTGTCTCGGTTCTAGAGTCAAACTATCTCATTCGTCAATACTCGGGCCAGTCGTTAGAAAAATATGGATGATCTTGAGGAAGAAAACAGAGAGTTGAAAGAAGAGATCGACGCTCTGAGAGAGGATATGAGAAAGCTTCGTAACGACATGCAAGCTATGGCAGAAGCTCAGCTACAAAGAACTGTGATCATAGAGATCACCTTAATGCCCATAATGGAGAAGAATGATCCTAGGTATCAGATGCCGAAAGATCATCCCTGGGGCATGCCTGTCAACTATATCCCAGGAGGATATGTTCCGCCGATCGCTGAAGATCAGGGAATCACAACAGAAGCCGTTGGGCCTAAAGGTTACAAACTTCGAGAAAGCGAAGATGCCAGGGGCATACTGAAGACTCCTGAAGGTTACACACTTCGGGAAACGCCAAGATTTGCTACCGTAGTCACGGTACCACCCCCTGTGGTGCACACTGTCCCGGAAGGACAGATTCCACCAATACCTGCTGATAAAAAGGAAACTATGTCTGATCGAATGGATGAATTCCAGGAGCAGTTCTTGGAAATGCAGAGAGAGCTGCAAGCCATTCACGGTCAGGATTTATTTGGAAAGGACGCCGCAGACCTCTGCTTGGTCTCCAATGTGAAAGTCCCGCACAAATTCCAAGTGCCCGACTTTGAAAAATACAAGGGTAACTCTTGCCCTCAAAGCCATCTGGTGATGTACGCTCGGCGGATGTCAGCTTAGACGGAGAATCAGGACCTACTGATTCACTACTTCCAGGATAGTTTAACCGGTGCCGCACTCAAATGGTACATGGGTTTAAACCGTACTACGATCAGCACATTCAGAGATCTTGGTACTGCCTTCGTCCAACAATACAAATACAATTTGGACATGGCACCCGACAGAGATCAACTCAGATCAATGTCGCAAAAGGACAAGGAAACCTTTAAGGAGTATGCTCAAAGGTGGCGTGAAATTGCCGCTCAAATTTGTCCACCTCTTGAGGAAAAAGAGATGACAATGATATTCTTAAAGACCTTAAGCTCATTTTACTATGACCGAATGGTTGCCAGTGTGCCCAGTGATTTCACCGAGATGGTCGGCATGGGCGTACGTCTTGAGGAAGCCGTCCGAGAAGGACGTTTGGTAAAAGACACTGGATCGACGAGCGGTACTAAAAAATACGGTAGTGCTTTCCCTAAGAAAAAAGAGCAAGATATTGGGAATATCTCTCTCGGAAAGCAAAGACGACGTTATCAACCAGTAGCGGCTGTGACTCCTGCTATCAACCTTGCACCTATTCCTACGTATCAACCTCAGGTTGCGCAGAGCAAACCTGACCAGCAAAGGACACAACAGCCTCTTCAGCAGGCTCGTCCTCCATACAACAATAACCGTACAACACGGCCACCAGGATTTGATCCTATACCCATGACGTACGCAGAACTGTTTCCGTTACTACTGGCTAAGGGGCACATCTAGACTAAGTCTCCTCTTACAGTACCGGAAAATCCGCCTTTTTGGTTTAAGGTGGATCAGACATGCCCATATCATTAAGGAGGGTCAGTGCATAACATAGAGAACTATCTTAATTTCAAATCTGACATGCAAAAGCTTGTTAGGAGCAGGGTCTTATCCTTCAAGGATACAAATCCCAATGTTCTCACGAACCCGCTGCCTCAACATGAGAAAGCTGCAGTCAACCTGATTGAGAAAGAGACTAACAATGTCTATCAAATTCACGATGTACTCTTGTTAAAGACCAATCTGGTTAAGATGCATTATAGACAGAGTGGATATGGCCATGTGCCACCTCATAATTATCACCAGTGTGATATCTGCTCTAAAGATAACCAGGGATGATCTGTAGTGCAAGCAGCTCTACAGTCAGATGGATCCAAGAGCACCGAGTTCGTGGAGTTAACATGGTATATACGAATTCTAACGTCATTCAAAACCACGACATCCGTGCGATGAATGCCAACTTGGTGGCAATGCACTCAAGGCAAAGCCAGTATCATAATCTGCCGCGGCATGATTACAGTTCTTGTCTGACTTGCTCGGTGAACAAACAGGGATGCTCTTTCATACAGGAGGCCCTCCAGCGTCAGATGGATCTTGGATGGATCCAGGACTACCATGATAGAAATCCCTATCAGATCAACATGATTCAAATCTTCGATATTCGTCTGATGAATACCAGCCTGGTAGAGTTACATGCTGAGCAGGTCCGACTCGGATTCTTAATATCACATGATTACCAAAGCTGTAAAGCGGGTTGCGAAAATGATCAAGGTTATACCCTTGTCCAGGAGGCACTTCAGCACTTGTTAAATCACTGGTGGATGCCAATCTATATGGATGAAGATACCCAGCAAATTAGTATCAGTAACAGGAATCCTACTCGTCGTCAAAATCAGGATGTCCGATCCGTGGAAGCTAACCTAGTGAGGTTACATTGCATTCAAAGTGGACATGGTCGGGTGCCACTACACAACTATGAGCGGTGTAGAGTTTGTTCAGTGAACAATCAAGGATGCTACCTCGTACGAGCAACCCTTCAAAGTAAGTTGGACCGCAAAGAGATTCAACCATGCTCAAGTTCTAGATCAGTCAATTATCTCGCTGATCAAATCGAGGATGTTGTCGTAATCTCTGGTCATCACAGGACCAGGGATGTTTTTGCCATTATTCCTCTACTTGACGAATCTAATGTTCCCAACCGGGAACGAATTGAAATTACTTATGATGGTCAGAAAAATCAGAAGGCTCCCATAGTCATCTATCTGCCAGGACCACTACCGTATGAATCAACTAAGGCTATCCCTTACAAATACGGTGCAACAATAGTCGAAAATGGAAAGGAAATTCCATTACCCTCCGTCGTGAATATTGCAGACATCAGTAGAGTAACACGGAGTGGTAGAATCTTCAACTGAGGGGTTGGGGAACCTAACAAGGAAAAGGAACTTCAGACGGAAACTCCTGATCCACCAGTCGGTCAATCCAGTAATCCCGACCTTTCGAAAAATGATGATGAGATACTGAAGCTCATCCAAAGGAGTGAATACAACATTGTTGATCAACTGTTACAAACTCCTTCAAAGATCTCGGTATTATCACTGTTACTCAGTTCAGAAGTGCATAGGGAGGCTCTACAGAAAGTCTTAGAGCAAGCCTTTGTGGAACAGGATGTAACCATCAGACAGTTCGATAGCATTGTCTCTAACATCACTTCCTGCAATAATATGGGATTTAGTGATGAAGAATTACCTGAAGAGGGTCGCCGTCATAACATGGTGCTCAACATTACAGTTATCTGCCAGGACGATGCTTTAGCCAACGTACTGGTAGACACAGGGTCAGCCCTGAATGTTATGCCAAAGTACACTTTGATGCAATTATCATTCAAAGGCCCTCCGATGAGAATCAGCGAGGTCGTCGTCAAAGCATTTGACGGATCCAGAAAATCGGTTATCGGTGAAGTTGATCTTCCCATAACTATCGGTCATCATACTTTCCAAGTCACTTTCCAGGTCATGGACATCCGGGCAACCTACAGTTGTTTATTAGGAAGACCTTGGATACATCAAGCTGAAGCGGTTACTTCAACCCTCCACCAAAAGCTAAAGTTCGTTCAGAACGATCAACTTGTCACGGTTTATGGGGAACAAGCCTTGCTTGTGAGTAACCTATCATTATCTACTTGTGTAGAACCCGAGGAGATTATTGGAACGCAGTTCCAAGCACTGTCGGTAAGCAAGGACAATCAGTTCAAATGAGGAACCTCGATTTCCTCATACAACGATGCTATCAAAGCGGTCGAGAGTACCGATACAACCGGATGGGGACAGCTTGTCATTCCTATTGACAATAAAACAAAGAAGGGTCTTGGTTTTTCTGCAACCTGTACCCAGACAGCTGCCAACGATGAAAGTCTTCATCCCCTTCAAAACTTCTTCCACAGTGGAGGTTTCCTTCACCCAGTGTCTCAGACCGTTCATGCTATCAATGAGGAAGATCCCTCTGACACAGATGAAGAACGGAAGTCCTACCTTAACAAGGACGATTATATGTCTCAAGAAGAGGTGCCTATGCCTTTTTGCTTTCCTACAGAAAGTCCGAGATTTATACCAAGATCAGACGTCGAAATGATATACGGGGATTGTAATCCGGAAGGATGCCGTGCTCCGCCAAATTCATTAGAGGAAGACACTCCGATGAAAGACAATTTTGACTACACCTATTATGGCCCAATGGATGGTCTGCCAATGTGGCAACCTTACCCAGGAAACTTGGGGCAAGAAAGTCAGCTGAATGATGACAATCAGCTAAGCATCATTGAACAGAATACCTGTGTCCTCGCCATGTCATGGGATCAACACTCAGGTCATTCAGAAACTACTCAACATGACGATGAATTCGCAACGTTTGCAGGAATTGAATTCATCAACTATGTTTTTCCCGAGGTCAACGTCATCGAGAGGGATTACTCCTCCAGTTCCAAAGAAGTTTGGGACACTCTGGGAGAACCAAGTGGAAAATACGACTTTATGGTCAAGTACACTGCGCCCGAAAGCTCTCGTATCAGGCTCGAAGATATCCAGCCAACTGGATGAGGAGATACAGCTGAGAGCACAACTACTCTGCAAAATACAACTGAGGAATCCTCCTACGACAACTCTGCCTGGGAGACAGATTCCAATGATCCTGCTCCACCAGAAATCAGCGTCATTTCTGAAGACAAATTAAGGAAGGTGCCAGACTTTGTGATTCACTGAGGAGTTCGCTGCCAATGGGTTGCCGTCGAGGTTCCAAAGGCCGTTCACCAGTTAAAGTAATTGCCATCTTTAACCTTTCACCCTGCCCAGGTGAAACAGATGTTTTGATAGGACTCGCTTTCTGTAAATTTTCCCTCTTCGCTTCACCCAAAGCGACAGAGTTTTATTTTATAGGGCTGTAGTTTCAAGGATCGACTTGTTCATTAATAAAATAACGTCGTTCTGTAATTTCCGCATTAATTGCTGTTTTCTCTTTTTGCTTTTTCAGAAAATGGTAATCCTAAAAAACAATTCAAAAATAAAAACAAGCAGTAAAGGAAATACACTGCACACACTTGCATTTTCTCTATCTCTTCTAAACACGAATCATCACGTCATGCAGATTGCTTGTTTTACACCCCGTTGAAACATACGATCCGATGCCTTCTCCCGACTTTGAGTTCCCGGTATTTGGGGCTGAAGAAGAAGAAGACAACGAAATTCCAGAAGAGATCTCCCGACTACTCAGACAAGAGGAAAGGTCCATTGAACCTCACAAAGAACCGTTGGAAACGGTAAACTTGGGTTCAGAGCAAGAGAGAAATGAAATCAGGATTGGGGCACTGCTCAATCCAACTGCCAGAGAGGGTTTGATAAAGCTTCTCAAAGAATTCCCCGATGTATTCGCTTGGTCCTATCAGGATATGCCAGGATTGGATACCAGCATCGTGGAACATCACTTACCGTTAAGATTGGAATGTCCGCCTATAAAGCAAAGGTCGAGGCGCACTCACCCGGACATGGCTATCAAAATCAAAGAGGAGGTACAAAAACAGATTAACGCGGGTTTCCTCGCTACATCTGAATATCCTTACTGGTTAGCCAACATCGTACCCGTTCCCAAAAAGGACGGAAAGGTCAGAATGTGTGTCGACTACAGAGACCTGAACAAGGCAAGTCCAAAGGACGACTTTCCTTTACCACACATTGACATGCTGGTAGACAGTACAGCAAAGTTCAAAGTTTTCTCCTTCATGGATGGATTCTCGGGCTATAATCAAATCAAAATGGCTCCGAAAGACATGGAGAAAACTTCGTTCATTACCCCATGGGGTACCTTTTGTTACAAGGTAATTCCGTTCGGTTTGAAGAACGCCGGGGAAACCTATCAAAGGGCCATGACTACTCTGTTTCATGACATGATACACAAAGAAATCGAGGTATATGTCGATGATATGATTGCAAAATAAAAAATAGAGAGTGAGCACGTTGAACATCTGTCAAAATTGTTCGAGCGTCTAAGAAAATTCAAGCTCCGCTTGAATCCTAACAAGTGCACCTTCGGTGTCCGTTCAGGGAAACTACTAGGGTTCATCGTCCGCCAAAAAGGAATTGAAGTTGATCCTGACAAGGTCAAGGCCATTCAAGAAATGCCTTCTCCGAAAACTAAAAAACAAGTCAGAGGATTCCTGGGACGTTTGAACTACATCTCCAGATTCATATTCCTTATGACCGCGACATGCGCGCCGATCTTCAAGTTACTCAAAAAGAATCAGGATTGCGTTTAGTCAGAAGATTTCCAAACCGCCTTCGACAGTATCAAGGAATATCCGTTGAATCCTCCGATTCTATCACCTCCAGTGGAAGGAAGACCACTGATCATTTACCTCACAGTTCTAGAGGACTCAATGGGGTGTGTACTTGGCCAACAAGACGAAACCAAAAGGAAAGAGTCTGCCATTTACTTTCTAAGCAAGAAATTCACCGACTGCGAAACTCGGTACACGATGCTCGAGAAAACTTGCTGTGCTTTGGCTTGGGCAGCCAAACGTCTTCGCCAGTACATGATTCGTCATACTACTTGGTTGGTCTCCGAAATGGATCCAATCAAGTACGTATTTGAAAAACCTGCTCTCACAGGAAGGATTCCCCGTTGGCAGATGTTGTTATCAGAATATGACATCGAGTACCATGCTCAGAAAGCCGTTAAGGGAAGTATTTAAGCAGATCATTTGGCTCATCAACCGATTGACGATCAAGAATCAATCGGGTTTGACTTCCCTGACGAAGATGTCATGTATCTAAAGATGAAAGATTGCGATGAACCGTTACCCAGTGAAGGGCCAGAACCAGGTTCCCGATGGGGACTTATCTTTGACGGAGCAGTTAATCATTATGGAAACGGAATTGGGGCAATCATTGTTACCCCTCAGGGTACCCACATTCCTTTCACTGCCAGACTTACGTTCAAGTGTACGAACAACGAGGCCGAATACGAAGCTTGTATTATGGGTCTCGAAGAAGCGATCGACTTAAGGATCAAGAACTTGGACGTATAAGGCGACTCAACCTTGGTTATCAATAAGATAAAAGGAGATTGGAACACATACCAATCAAGATTGATTCCTTACAAAGACTACGCAAGAAGGTTGTTACCTTTCTTCAACAGAGTTGAGTTTCATCATATCCCTCGTGAGGAGAATCACATGGCTGACGCTTTAGCCACTCTCTCTTCCAGGATTAGCGTAGGTCAATGGAATGACCTACCTAAGATCGACATAATGCGCCTTGAACGGCCCGCTTACATCTTCACGATTGAAGCAGTCATAGACGATAAACCTTGGTATCACGATATCAAATGCTTCCCTCTGAAACAAGAGTACCCATCTGGGGCACTCAAAAAAGACTGGAAAACCCTCAGAAGATTGGCTGGAAACTTCTTCCTGAGCGGTGACACTCTCTATAAGAGAAATTTTGACATGGTCTTGCTCCGATGCGTAGACAGACCAGAAACAGGCATGCTTATGAAAGAAATTCATGAAGGATCCTTTGGTACTCATGCCAACGGACACACAATGGCGAGAAAAATTCTCAGAGCAGGGTACTATTGGTTGACAATGGAATTCGACTGCTACAAGTACATGACGAGGTGTCACAAGTGTCAGATATACTCCGACAAAATTCATGTACCGCCATCACATCTCAAAGTTCTCTCTTCCCCATGGCCTTTCTCGATATGGGGAATCAACATGATTGGCATGATTGAGCCTAAGGCTTCAAACGGACATCGGTTCATCCTGTTAGCCATTGACTATTTCACCAAGTGGGTCGAAGCAACGCCATTTGCTAATGTAACCCGACAAGTGGTAGTCCGATTTATCAAAAACAATATCATCTGCCGTTATGGTGTTCCAAGTGAGATCATTACTGATAATGGATCTAACTTGAACAATAAGATGATGAAAGAGTTGTGCTCAGAGTTCAAGATCGAACACCATAACTCATCTCCCTACCGACCCAAGATGAACGAAGCGGTAGAAGCGGCTAACAAGAACATCAAGAAGATCGTTCAAAAGATGGTTGTAACCTACAAAGATTGGCACGAGATGCTATCCTTTGCTCTTCATGGTTATCGTACATCTGTCCGCACTTCAACAGGGGCTACCCCTTTCTCTCTAGTGTATGGCATGGAAGCAGTGCTCCCCATAGAAATAGAGATCCCATCAATCAGGGTATTGATGGAAGCTAAGCTCACCGAAGCTGAATGGTGTCAAAGCCGACACGACGAACAAAATCTGATCGAAGAAAAGAGAATCACGACACTATGCCACGGTCAGTTGTATCAACAGAGAATGAAGAGGGTGTTTGACAAAAAGGTCCGACCTCGTGTCTTCAGACAAGGAGACCTCGTGCTCAAATAGATACAATCGTTTCTCACTGATTCTCGGGGCAAATGGACCCCGAACTATGATGGCCCCTATGTGGTCAAGAAAGCTTTCTCAGGCGGCGCCTTGAGACTTGCAACCATGGACGGAGAGGAATTTTCCTACTCCACAAATGTTGACGTAGTCAAGAAATACTTCGCCTAAACTAAAAAAAAAAAGTCTCGGTGGATTGAAAACCCGAAAGGGCGGTCCAGGCAAAAGTTAGAGACATGAAAAAAAATCATCCCGATGGATTGGAAACATCAAAGTACAATCCAGGCAAAAATTAGGGATAATGGCAAGTAACTATGTTCAACAGAGGCAAGTCCCTCAGCAGCAGCAGTTATATCATCTGTCAGAAAACTCCAGTCAAGGTCATCTTCGACAGAAGCTCAGGATGTCCCGAATTCAAAGTTGGTAGAAGGACAGTGGTCGTTATGTTTCAACGTAGCCCGTTTCCCTGTAAATTACCATTTTCAAACTTTGTATATACTCTTTGGAATCACGCGTTTGGCTGATCTCCATCTTATCAATAAAATTTGAGCCCTTGTGCTTTTGTTTGTAATTCTTATTTGTTTTAGCTTTACAGAACGACGTTGTTAACATGATTAACGATTCTTGAAATAAAACAAAATGAATTACTTGTTAAAACTTTTTCTGCTTTTAAAATAAAGTCGAAAATTTCTTTTGACTGTTGAACATCAGAAGAATCTCGATCGCTTCTCCAGAAGTAAGCGAACTTCAAAGTGCAGAATCAAAGTACTCCTTCTACGCCAGTACGCCTGATTGAAGGATCAATAGTGTCAGATGCGACTAATCCATCTGACATCTTCGGTCGAGTTCTCATCTCCTAAGCCCGACCAGCATGGTTCCCAGTAGGGACTATCTCTCCTAAGCAAGGCAGAATTGCTATCTTGAACCTGCGATATTTCTTCCACGCCCCGCGATGGCCGAGTATCCAGTCATGTTCATCTTTTAGTTTGTATGTCGCATCAGTTTTGTCCGCATATACATACATACATCATCCATTATTGATTTGCATTCACATTCATATTGCATCACTATCACTCTAGTCGGTCTTATCCCCTAGTGATAAAAGTCCTCTCAATCGAGTTTTCAGACCTTTCCTCGTTAGGAAGTGAATCATCTAAGCAATCTCTCTCAAGTTTATCTCTGGATTAGAGACAGTCCTTGACCACTTTGATAACTTGAACCTCTGAGAAACAAAATAAACTTTCAATAAATATCACTCTTCGCCATTGAAGATGATATCCTTGCTTTCCCAGATTAAGGAAAATCCCTAGAGAAAGCCTCTTAATCAGAGATTCGACAGCACGCCAGTTTCGCTCCGAAAAGATCGCTGATGAAAAGGTCATCGACACCTCAAAATTGGACCCCATCATATGGCGTTTCTCTGGGAAGATCCCGAGAAAAGTATGATGTAAGATCCCAAGCGACAGCAGCCTCCCAAGAGACCTGATTTTCCCCCAGTAGAAACAAATGGCATCTCTAACAGAGAAGTTTGTGCAACTCTACAACTCAGATGACTAGGTTCCCCAGCAAGTCTGACATCAAAACTTTTTCCACTCAAATGGCATCTCCCCAGGAAAATTCGGCGAGAAGTTTGAGGAAAATCGCTACTAACTGCGTTCCTTGTCAAGAAAGTTTATTGACAAAAGAAACTGAGACCAGTTCCTTGGTAGGAAACCAGGATCGAGGGGAAGTTTACTTTAAAAACTGAGACCAGTTCCTTGGTAGGAAACCAGGATCGAGGGGAAGTTTATTTCAGCAACTAAGACCAGGTCCTTGGTAGGAAACTAGGATCAAGGGGAAGTTTATATCAGAAACTGAGACCATATCTTTGGTAGGAAACCAGGATCGAGGGGAAGTTTACAAAATAAACTAAGACCAGTTCCTTGGTAGGAAACCAGGATCGAGGGGAAGTTTATTTCAAAAGAAAACTGAGACCAGCTCCTTGGTTGGAAACCAGGATCGAGGGGAAGTTTACCTTTTCTAAGCATCTTCGCTTAGCTAAAGAAGATGAATGCGTAAGCTACCATTCATAACCACCATCAAAATTTCAGGTATTCTGATATTTAATCCTCTTGCACCCCGAATGCCCGAATACCTTCGTCATTCACACCTTCGGGTCCAAGAAGATTAAATAGGGGCATCTGTCATACCCCAAATTTTGACCACTAAGATTTCCCATCATTGTGCAAATCATCAGCACAATATGGATGTACCTTTGTACCTTATTAGTCTCCCCAAAGGTGGGTGAGCATTCACTACAAACAGGATTTAAGATTTCAAGCCCTCACAGAGCTCTTAGACAAAGGATCAATCAAGGAATGACATGATCTTCAACTTGTCTAGCCTCTCAAATATCCACAATGGATCAAGAGGACTCCCACTTCAAGGATTAAGCACAAGGCTGCTCCCTTCTAGGTGGATCAAGCCTCAGGATCGCCAGTGTCACCAAATTAGGGTTTGGTCGACTAGGGCCTCCAGATGGAAATTTTCCTCTGTGCATGAGCCAATGCTTCAAAGCATAACCTAAAATGCTCCATGGAACATCATAAAACCCATCATCAAGTCAATTTAGCCTCAGGGGATGCATACATCAAAAATCAGGAATTAGGGTTTCTTGACCTAATTCACCCCTAAGTTGACTTTTGGGACAAAACACGAGCCAAGACCTGAAGAGAGGATTTGAGGATCCCTAACACACCACATTGATCCATTTACAACAATGGATTAATCCAAGAAGCTTGAGCAACAAGTTTCAATTTCATCTGAACCACAGTTAGGGTTTCACGATGAAAAGTCAACTGTAGCTTTGACTTTTGGCCAGGACATGCTCCCAAGCCGTGGGACACGATTAAATATACCCTATAACACCCATGGAACATGTCCATGAATTCTGATTTAGGTCAAGGACATGATTTCCTAAAGGATCGCACAGTTTGGAATTCATCTGATAAAAAGTCAACTGTGCACAAAAGTCAAACTTTGACTTTTTGAGATTTTTCATAAAAATGGTTTTTTAACCCTAAAATGATGTTAATGTGTGATTGGAATCATCATTCATCAAGAAAAATAAAAGAAAGTGGGATAACTTGTAAAAGGGGTAACCATAAAAACTTAGAAATTTTTCTAAGTTATGGAAAAAAGTGGCAAGGATACCAACTTTGGAGGATCATAACTCCTAAACCACAAAGCCATTTTTCCCCATCCAAAGATGGATTTGTAGCCCTCATGGCCCTCTACAAAAGTGTCAACTACACTTCATCCCAATTCATCATGGATTTTGAGTTATGGTTGGATCAAAATGGCTAAAAACCTAAAATTGACATTTTTAGCACTTAGCAAAAAATCTGCCTTGTAATTTCAGCACAATGTCCCAACTTCAAGGCTGTTTTTCTCCATGATCCAAGTTGAACCAGGTCTAATGTCAAACATCAAAGTTGAAGTACGTCATCTAAGCTTTCCGGAAAGTCCTAGAACGTCCATGTAGCATACTCGAGCAGGGAGTTATGGATCTTACAAAAGGCCTTGCTGAAGCTGAATTTTTCAGGGCAGATTTGCACATTTTTTGTGCCACACGAATTTTCAAGCCTTGTCATCAGTTTGGACACATCTAAGGATCAAATCCAAGTGGGATGATCTGATCCATGAACCTCCCAAGTCCAAGGAACCAAAAAAAGCATGCCAAAACCTAGAAATCCCTAAAAGAGGGACAAAACTCCAATTTTGGTTTGGAGCATTTAATGGATGCTTAGAGGCGGCATGGACTGAGCCATTCTCATCTGAAATCAGTCAAGACTTATCCAAGACCAAGGTAACCACAGCCCTGTGCCCTAACCTCTAGTCAATGGCTAGAGGAGACTTGCATTTCCATTGGCCAACATGGAACAAACACCTGCTGCAGTTGCCATTCACTGTGGATCCCAAAACAAACTTGCTCCACTATAAATAGAGCTCATTTGTGTTCAGTTTGAGTACACCAAAGCCATCAAACAGATGCTTTCCTCAAAATCTCTTCTTTCACCTCAAATTTGCCTTCCAAAGCAAGTAATTCTGAGTTTTTGAGCTAGAGAGCAATTCCACTCAAACTAATCACACACACACCTCATATATATCATATGTAAGCTGTGCAAACCATCAAAAGTGACCTGTAATCACAACATCACAAAGTCACCTCTCAAAACCTCAAAATGACACTTTTTTGCATTTTTCGAGCCATGTCTTGATTCAGTCACTTTCCAAACCAGATAAAACCTCAAACACACTCTAAATATCATCCTTGGACTGTCCCAAATGGTGCCACACATCTGGAACACCATTTGAGAGAGTTGGCATTTTGGCCACTTTTGACCATTTTGCAAAAAAGTGCACAAACTTTCTCCAGAGGTTTCCAGCCGATTCCAACCATCCTAAAAGCTTATAAGAGGTCATTTGAGGTTGTCTAAAGTATCAAATCATTTCTGGAACAAAGCACTTGGTAGGTTGCCCAAAATCTCCAAAAAAGAGGTAAAATCCACAACTTGAATTTTTTTGAATCATGCTTTCCTTTGTTGTCCACATACATGCATCATATTGAACAATTCTTGAGGCAAAAATGTAGTCCTTAATGTGTATGTTGTGATCCTCCCACTGTTTGCATTTTAACATGTTTATATGTGGAATTTTGGTTGTTTTAAAATCATATCCAGTTCTGGTTTTTTTTATTGATGTGTTATGTACATTAAGTTTTAGTGTGCATGAGTAACACCATTGGATTCCTTGCGAAAAATCGGTCAAGATAGGTTTTTACGGATTTCAATTCCTATGAAAATTGAGAGAGTTACGTGCGTTGGAAATTTGACGCGAAACAACATCGAATTAACGATAACAGTTTTGGTTTTTTAATTTCTGCGTTTTGTGTGTTGATTTTCCATGTGCGTGAGTAATACCATTGGATTCCTTGCGAAAAATCAGTCAAGATAGGTTTTTACGGATTTCAATTCGGTTAAAAATCGAGAGAGTTACGCGTGTTGGAAATTCGACGCGGAACGACGTTTTCACAACGTAGCAGCTCTGTTTTTTTTATTGCTGCGTTTTGTACATTGAGTTTTAGCATGCATGTGCGATACCATTGGATTCCTTGCAAAAAATCGGTCGAGATAGGTTTTTTCGGATTTTAATTCGGATAAAAATCGAGAGAGTTACGCGTGTTGGAAATTCGACGCGGAACGACGTTTTCACAACGCCCAGTTCTGGTTTTTTTTCTGCTGCGTTTTGTACGTTGAGTTTCAGCATACATGTGCGATACCATTGGATTCCTTGCGAAAAATTGGTCGAGATAGGTTGTTTTGGATTTCAATTCGGATAAAAATCGAGAGAGTTACGCGTGTTGGAAATTCGACGCGGAACGATGTTTTCAAAACGATAGCAGTTTTGGTTTTAATTTCTGCGTTTTGTGTGTTGATTTTCCGTGTGCGTGAGTAATACCATCGGATTCCTTGCGAAAAATCGGTCAAAATAGGTACTTTCGGATTTTGATTCCGATAAAAATTGAGAGAGTTATGAGTGTTTGAAATTTGATAAAAAACGTGTTGAAAATTAAAGTTTCGGTACTCGTTTTTACCTAAAAAGAAATGTCGGAGATGATATTTTGATATCTTTCATCTTTTTCTTACTTTTTATTTTCAAAACTCAACCAATTTTTTTTACATAGCAAAAAATCATCATTTTCCAATTCATACCCCATAATATTTTAATCCACTAAAAATACAAAAAAAGTATTATTTTTAATATATTTAAAAATAGTGTTTTAAATTGTTTTAAATGCTTTTAAAATGATTTCTTTTTTTCTTGATTTTTTAAAACCAAAATGATTTTAAATATTTATGTGGATAAAATATTTTTTTCATAAACTTTAATCATTATTTAATGATTTTATTTGATATTTTTATCATTTTTTTACTTAATTTTTCTTGGAAAAATGCCTAAAAAAATGAAATTGGGGTTTTCTTTGATTTTCACCCTAAAAAATCTTTTTCAAACACTTGGGCCTCTATTAGAGTGTAAGACCCAATCCCCTTTTAACCAAAACAATTTTGGGCCTCACTTATTGTATAAGTCCCTATGCGTTAAAAGAAAACTTCGGCGCGATCGCCATTTTCAAACGAAAATCAACTGGGCTTCTCTTTGAGCTGTAAGTCCCATTTCTTTTCATTTTTTAAACACTTGGGCCTCTATTAGAGTGTAAAACCCAAATCCCATATCTCCATCAATCAAAAGCAGTAATTCAAAAGCATCAGTCCTAACATCCTAATCCTTGTTCCCCGCTAGAAAGTCCTAGAAAGAAAGAAAACCGTATTGGCGAAAATACAAATAACCAGTACAAAGGCCCCCACATTGATAGCATCCGTAACCTAACAGACCGCTGTTTAAACTCAGTATGCAAGCAGGGTTAATTGGAGACATCTATTTCCCTTCCGTATTCAGCTTACAATAGGATAAAAAATGAATCGACCTGTAGTTTAAGCTCAACCGCAGAGAGCGACCAGCGCTTAAGAACCGCGTCCAAAATCGCTCGCTACAGTTAGTAGTTTGACACTTGGATCCATAGGAGTATCAGCTGGTTTAGCATTTAACAAACCTATTTCTTCCAAAATATCCATAGCATATTTCCGTTGAGAAATCTCTAAATCATCTTTAGATTGGGCTACTTCAATACCCAAGAAATATTGGAGTTTACCAAGATCTTTTTTCTGAAATTGTTTCGAGAGATGTTGTTTCAACTGGAGTATTCCCTGTTGATCACTACCAGTTATGACAATAAGATAAATACACCCTTGGGGCGAGTGACGATAAAAAAACAGAATGGTCAGCTTCACTACGAACCATACCAAACTGTTGTACTACAGTGCTGAACCTGCTAAACCAAGCTCTCGAAGATTACTTAAGACCATAAAGAGACCTGTGTAGCCTACAAACAATATTTGATGACCCCCCCTGAGCAACAAACCCAGGTGGTTGCTCCATATATACTTCCTCTTCAAGATCACCATGTAAGAATGCATTTTTGATGTCAAAGTTGATGAAAATGCCAATGTCGAATGGCTGCAATGGTTAGAAAAAGTCTCACAGGTGCCATCTTGGCTACAGGCGAAAAGGTATCACTATAACCCAACCCAAAAATATGAGTGTATCCTTTGGCTACATGTCATACCCAAAATTTTGACCACCAAGATTTTCCATCATTGTGCAAATCATCACCACAATATGGATGTACCATCATACCTCATCAATCTTCTTAAGGATTGTTGAGCACTCACCTCAACCAGTAATTAAGGTTTTGAGCCCTCCCAGAACACTTAGACAAAGAATTAATCAAGAACTGACACGATCTTCAACTTGTCTAGTCTCTAAAGCATCTATAAAGGATCAAGAGGACTCCCACATCAAGAATCAAGCACAAGATTGCAACATTCCAAGTAGACCGAGCCTCAAGATCGCCAGTGTCACCAAATTAGGGCTTTGGTCGACTAGGGCCTCCAGATGAAAATTTTCACCTGGGGCATGAGCCAATACTTCAAAGCATGACCCAACAAGCTCAAAAGGACCTCATGGATAAAATCATTGAGTCAAAATAGTCTTAGGGGATGCATTCATCAAAAATCAAGAATTAGGGTTTCTTAACCTAATTCACCCTTAAGTTGACTTTTGGAGCAAGACATGAGCCAAGACATCAAGAAGTGTTTTGAAGACCTCCAATCCATAATATTGATCCATTTACAAGGTTGGATTGACTCCAAGAGCTTGGTTCACAAGCAATACAAAGATTCAAATTCATCTGGGCCAATTAGGGTTTCCTGATGAAAAGTCAACTGTACCTTTGAATTTTGACCAAGACATGATCCAAAACCTTGGGACATGATTCAAGACACTCTAAAACAACCATGGAATCCATCCATTAGGTTTGAATTAGGTCAAAGACTTGATTTCATAAAGGATCACAAAGTTTGAAATTCATTTGATAAAAAGTCAACTATGCCAAAAACCAAGTTTGACTTTTTAAATTTTCTTGACAAACAAGGCTTCCCTAAGTAAAAAACAATGTTAAATCATGGTTTGGATCATCACCCATCAAGAAAAATCAAGAAAAGTGAGGTTACTTGAAAAAGGGGCAACCTTAAGAAACTTAAAATTTTCTAAGTTATGGAACAAAATTGATTTGGTACCAACTTTGCAAGGTCATAACTCCCAAACCACAAAGCCATTTGCTTCCATCCAAAGCTCAAATGAAAGCTCTCATTACATACTTCAAAATTGTCAACTACATCAGATTCCAAATCATCATGGATTTTGAGTTATGGATTGATCAAAATCACAAAAACATGAAAATGACCACTTTTTCCAACACTTAGTGAAAATTTTGGACAAAATCTGTCTTGGATTTTCACCAACTTTGTGGCCGTTTTCCACCTTGATCCAAGTTGATTCAAGACCAATGTTGGACATCAAAGTTAAAGTAGGATATAAAAGCTTTCCAAAGAGTAGCAGAACTCATCCTAATTCAACTTGAGTAGGGAGTTATGAGCATGGAAACATGACACCTCCAAAACTGGTTTTGCAAGACAGTCTTATACTTGCCCCAAGATTTTGTCATTTCCATGACTTGGCAAGCCTTGCCACCATACAAGACAAGTTTCTAAAGTGTAATGAACATGATCTCTGCAGAGCTACAACACCAAAGATCCTTGCAAGTCCAAAACCTCATCATTTGGCTTGTGACACTCAAAGTTCAAATCCAAAACTTTCAAATTTGTCATGAGGCATTGAATGGATGCATAGAGCTATCATGTATCAGTCCACAACATTGCAAATGAGTCAATATAAACTCAAGCATCAGAAGACCATAGACCTGCAAGATTGACCCAAGTCAATAGCTAAAGGAGACTTTGGCCACAAGACAAAGTTCAATGGATAATGGAGTGATCCAACCTCCATTCACTATTTCTACCAAAACAAACTTGCTCTACTATAAATAGAGCTTCTTTTTTATCAATTCAAGTACACCAAAGCACCATAACACATGCTTTCCTCCAAATCACTCTAAAAAAACCAGATTTTGCTTCTCATTCAAGTAACATTCAAATTTTCCATTTGAGAGCAATTCTATCAAAACCAATCATGCCAACACCTCACATACATGATATATGAGTGATCCATAACCTTAAAACTCATCTGGAACATCAGAATCACAGAGTCACCTCACATTTGCTCAAGCTTTTTGGTCTATTTGTAGTTGAGGTGCCACAACAAGTTCCAAGATGATTCAATCCATTCCAAGCCTTCAAACACATTACTTGAGGTCCACTGAAGCTGTCCAGATCATTACAAAACATCTGTAACACCTCCAACATAGAATTCGAATTCTTCTTGCAAGAGGTAAGCCTGACACTCTCAAATTCAATAATCTATTCATCATAAATGTGTTTTAAAGTTACAAACATGTTTCTGCATTATGTAGAGTGATTCCCCTCAATTAATTGCTATGTATGAATCGTGTATAGGATTTCATAGTGTTCTTGTAGAAATTAGGGTTCTTGAGTTCATCTTATGATTTCTCACTCCACACTTAATATAAATGCAATTAATTGGTACCATTGGAATGCTTGTTCAAAACGAGCAAGTTTCATGTTTACAAAAGTCATTTTCATTGAGTAATCAGAGAGATATGAGAGGTTTTGCAAATTGGCTATGGCGGGTAGTCGTGAGGAAGAAGAAGATGGCCTTGGCGCCATTTTCAAATATTTGAATTTTTGAATATGTGATATTTTTATTAAATGATTTCAAAAATTAATTTCTCTCTCATTTTTCATCATTTTTTATTGGTTCTTTTTTTTAAAAAGTCATAAAAATGTTTAAATATTTTATTCTAAAAAAAATCACATTTATATTATTTATTTAATATAGTTTGATTTTTGAATTTAATTTCATTTTTTATTTGTTTTAAACGTTTTAAAAATGAAATTCCCACCTTGATTTTTCAAAACCAATTGGATTTCAAGCTTTCATGTGATTAAACATGATTTTTCAAAATATTTTTTAAAGTTGACAACTTGTTCTTAAATATATTTGATATTTTGTATCATTTTATATTTTATTTCCTTTAAAAAATATTTATTTTTTAATTAAAATTAGGGTTTCTCTTAATTTTAATTTTTCAAACATTTTTCAAAACACTTTTGGGCCTCTTGGTAGAGTGTAAGTCCCGTACCTTTGTAAATAAACCATTTTGGGCCTCAGTCATTATATAAGTCCAGATACGATTTTAAAAATCTCGGCGCGATCGTCGTTTTCAAAACAATTTTCATCTGGGCCTCTCCTTGAGTTGTAAGTCCCATTTTTCTTCTTTTTCAATAACACTTTTGGGCCTCTTGGTTGAGTGTAAGTCCCATCCCTTTGTAAATAAATAATTTGGGCCTCAATCATTGTATAAGTCCCGATACAATTTTCAAAATAACTGCGCGATCGCCAATTTTCATCTGGGCATCTCCTTGAGTTATAAGCCCCAGCTCTTGTATAAAAATGACACTTTGGGCCTCTAATAGAGTGTAAGACCCAACCTCCTTTGTACATAAATAATTTGGGCCTCAGTCATTGTATAAGTCCCTCTGTGATTTTCAAAACTAAGACACGATCGTCGCCTTTTCAAAAGAGATCATTTGGGTCTCTCTTTGAGTATAAGCCCCAAACTTCCTTTTAAACAACTTTCTTTTTTATTTAGATTCAAATTCAAAGTTTTATCAAAACTTTCTTCAATTTCTTGAATAACTAACCATACAACTGTAGTTAAAATGCTTGGGCTTGCACAACTATAAGTTCCACTATCTCTTCAATACATACTTGTTTACATATTTCATCTGTATATAGCAGTTAGGTATACATTTAGGTCAAACCAGAGGTTGCTCTTTCAACACAGTCAAAACTAGTTCCCCATAGGAAATTCCAGATATAGTCTTGCTTCCTCTTGGGCTTATACAATATGGAACAGAGAAATGCATTATTCCCGGTGAAACTTTTCTCAAGACTCTCCTAACTTAGAAATATATGTGTACAAGAAATTCATTTTCCCAAAGAGGATTAATTCCCGGTGAAACCTCTTTTGAATTTCTTCAAACCCTAGAACTGTTCAGCAAAGAAAGGATTAATTCCAGGTGAAACCTTTCTTGAACTTTTCTTAGGTTTGGACTCACAGGCTTCCTAAAAGCATCCCCAACCTCCTCTTGGGCTTAGTACAAGGACCCTCAGGCTTCTTAAAAGTTCTCAGCCTCCTCTTGGGCTAAGTACAAGGACCCAAAGGCCTCCTACAGGTATAGGACAAAGCTTAGTCATCTCTACTTGTTCAATCCTCCAGAGAGCCAGAATCCAAAGTATCATATCATTGTAGGGTTAATCTTCATCCCTTAAACCCTCAGCCTCCTCTTGGGCTTCATACAAGTAGACTTGGACAGTCTTAGCCTCCTCTTGGGCATCATACAAAGATCATTCTCCAACTAAGAGTCAACCTCTTCATACCAGTAGACTTGGAAAGTCTCACTCTCTCTTGGACCTCACTAAGAAGCCCTCAAGTTTCCTAAAAGCACAGGAAAAAAGCCTGATCATTTCATAAACACACTAATCTATGGCAGAGTATGAAACCTCCATTGGTTTTCAAACTCAAGGTTTAAATCTTCACCTTAAAAAACTCCAGACAGGGTCAATTTACCATCAATAAAACCCTAACAGAATCAGAGCCTCATGGTCTCTGATATTTCAACTCTTCTTCAAATCCCCAGAAAGAATAAAACCTTTGGATTCCCCAATACATATGGTACCTGCCTCTGAATTTCAACAGTCCTCAGCAGAAACCAGCCTCCTCTTAGACTTTGTATAATGATTTTCCTCAGTAGAGCCAGCCTCAATTTTGGGCTTTGTACAAGATAGATAAAAACCTCTCCAGCAGAGTCAATCTTTCAGGCTCAATCTTGGGCTTTGTACAAGACAGATAAAACCTCCCCAGTGGAGTCAATCTCTTTTAAGCCCCAATCTTGTACTTTGTACAAGACAGATATAAAACTCCCTAAGCAGAGTCAATCTTTTAGCTTCAACCTTAGGCTTTGATCAAGGCACACAAAAATCATCATCCCCTCAGAGGAAATCAAGAGTTTTCTCTGTAAGAAAACATTTCTCTGTACATCACATATCAAAACAGACAATAAAAAAACCCTAATTCCAGATAACTGTTGTAAGTGGCACACTTGTTGATACAAAAATCCAAGTTGTGGTCCCTCTCTTATCCCGGTAAACTTCCTCTTTCATCTAATTACAGTAAGTGGCAAGCCTCTGGATTATTTACATCCAAGCCAATGTCCTACTCTTAGCATGAAAGATCCCTACGGAAAAATGGCATTGCTCTACACTGAGTTAAAGTTCATTCCTTTAGGACACTTCCCTTCTAAAGGAAATTATTGCATTGCTGGATTCCATACATTCTAGTTAAAGTAATTCCCCTTTATAACCAATCCTTCAATAATAGTGATGAATAGGTGAGATATCTCCCTTTTGAGATGACAAATTCTCTCTGAGTCAACCTTTAGCTTCAATCTTGGGCTTTGAAAAAGACACAAATACTCCTCTAGCTTCAATCTTGGGCTTTAAACAAGACACCAAACATCTTTCCTCCCATAGAATAGGAGGAACTACGATTGCTCTGATTTTCCGAGTATCTTTACGGGAATACGTAGGCATAAGATTGCGAAATCTTAGCGAGCACACAAATAAAAAAACCCTAGGTCCAGTACCTTCACAAAAACATCAGAAAACCCGAAAACAACAAAAACACTCTCTTTACACTCCCAAAGGAGAAACTTCCCCAACCCACAATAGATAAACACCACAAAGTATTTAAACCAATAGAAAAACATGTCATAAAAGGTCTTTGGATAACCATATATACACCAGATGATTAACAACTTCCCTTTGTATAATCTGACCCCGAACCCCCAATCTCTTAGCATTTATTAAAGAAGACATTTGCGTTCAAGGTTAGTTTTAGATATCTTTCCTTTCCTTTCCAGCTTCATAGGATAAATAAGAAATTAGAAAGTAGCACCCAAGTCTTACCATTGCGATAAGGTGGTCGCGTCAACGACAAAAATTGCACGCTACACTACCAAGAGAGCTTTAAATTGATCAATCTTACCATCTGGACCAACCTTCACTATATAAAGCCAACAACAACCTACTAAAGATTTCCCATGGGGTAGAGGAACCAATTCCCATGTACCACTTCTTTGAAGATTTCACACCCTCATTTTCACCCTAATCTTAGCCTTGCATATCATAGCATTTTCATCATCTTTGCATTCCCCACTTTATTTTAGTCATTCATGCTTTGCTTTGGTTCTAAGGCTTGGGATCAAGGCGTCTTGGTTCACATCAATCAAGGAAGAGGAATTGTCTTTTTTAAGACAATGAGCAAGAGGATATTCTCAACACTATGGCCTACTTAAGATACAAGGCCTTTACACTCCTCAGAGTATATCAACAAGGTCACATGTTCACCTGGCAATTTGGGTTTCAAGGAGATTAAAGATTGATCATAACACCTATCTCGTGGCTCTGGATTAGGGTTTCTAGGAAAATCAACCTATGGTGGAATTCTTTGGCAAGACATGTATCCATGGTTCAACATACACCTCAAGGCATCCATACAAGCCTCTTGATTCATCATAAGTCATGTCAAGAGCCACCTAAGTGAGTAGAGGAAGGTTTGGATTCATCTGGCAAAAAGTTAATTGGTGCCCTTCAAAAGTCAACTTTTGGGATTCTAAGTCATCCATGAGCTTTCCAAGTTATTATCAAAGATCTCATGAGGTTTGGTCAAGAAAAACAACAAAAACACTCTCTCGACACTCCCAAAGGAGAAACTTCCCCAACCCACAGCAGATAAACACTAGAAAGTATTTAAACCAACAGAAAAACATGCCATAAAAGGTCTATGGATAACCATATATACATTGGATGATTGATAACTTCCCTTTGTATAATCTGACTTCGAACCCCCAATCTCTTAGCATTTGTTAAAGAAGACATTTGCGGGCAAGGTTTGTTTTGGATATCTTCCCTTTCCTTTCCAGCTTGATAGGATAAATAAGAAATAAAAAAGTAGCACCCAATTCCAACCATTGCGGTAAGGTGGTCGCGTCACCGACAAAAATCGCATGCTACAGAAAAATGGCGACTCTGCTGGGGATGTTTTATGATTAGAGTTCCTAAGAGGTCTAGGCTTTGCTTGGAATTTATTTTTCTATTTACATACTTTCTGCTATATATATCATTTACTGTCATATTACTTGATACCCGTGTTTAAATTTCTGTTAACTGGGAATGCGATTAATACGCATGTGGAAAGTTTGAGAGAACATTAAGATAAGTGGTGGCATATCTGGGAAACGCTTATAGGGAGTGAATCCCGACCAAGATAACTTGGCAGTCCACCGAATCAGGCAAGGTACCCGTGTGGAAATATTGATGTTGAAAGACCGATTGTTGTGAAAGCATCATTTATCCCAGTGCAGTACCCATGACCCTGAGGATTTAGTAGACATTTATCCATATGGCCATTTGGAAGTGCGGTGACTATCGGGAATAGTTGACACGCGATACTACACTTAAAAGAGATTCATCCTAGGATATTACAGCTCACTCGAGTGAATCAGCTTGTTGTTGATATCCCTAGGAGGGGTCAATGACTTTGGGAACCTTTTAGAACCCGTTCTATTGGTACAAAAATTGACCTATTAGTACAACCTTTGGGGATGGGTAGAGCCATGACTCCATGCTCGTGACGTTGAATCCCTAAACCCATGTTTTCAAGTGTTTTTGTTTGCTACATTCATGTATTTATTAAAAAACTCTTTTCAAACAAGAAAAAAAAATCTTTTTCCAAAAGAACTATAACAATAATTGCAAATATCAGAGGTTACGTTATGGATTTCAGTAGAAGGAAAACACATAAGTACACCTCCAGGGCTCTGAAACTAGAAGACTTAAGGAAATTGGGAAGAATGATTACCAATCTCGAGGCTTTCAGAGCTAAGCACGGAGGACTGTTGTCTCTGTTAAAGGTCAACGTGGTTGAAGGAGTCCTGTCTACACTGGTACAGTTCTATGATCCGGTTTACCATTGCTTCAATTTCCCAAATTACCAACTTGTACCAACATTGGGAGAGTACTCCCACCTGATTGATTTACCTATCACTGATCGATCTCCATTTTCTGGACTGGAAGAAATTCCAAAGGATCAGACCATTGCAAGAGCAATCTCTTTGGATGAGTCAGAAGTTAGGACTCACATAACCACTAAAGGAGGAATCCAGGGTTTTACTGGCTAACTTCCTGATGGAGAAAGCTCTATAATTTGCTAGTGTAGGAAACATAACTGCTTTCGAAGACGTCTTTGTTCTGCTCATATATGGCTTATTCCTCTTTCCGAACATTGACAACTTCGTCGATACCAATGCCGTTAAGATATTCTTAATAGGAAACCCAGTACCAACCTTGCTCGCAGAAGCTTATCATTCTGTACATTTAAGGAATTTGTACAGCGGAAGAATGATCACATGCTGCGTACCTTTACTCTACAAATGGTTCATTTCCAATTTGCCCAAATCTACTGCTTTTTGGGATCACAAGAGTACTCTACGTTGGTCACAGAGGATTATGTCTCTTACCAATTTTGACATAGATTGGTACAATAGGATTTATGAAGGGATAGAGATCATTGACAGATGTCGAAATTTCCCCAATGTACCCCTCATTGGAACTAAAAGAGGAATCAACTATCATCTAATTTTAGCTCGCTATCAACTTGGATACCCGATGAAGAATATCCCACATAATGTTCATCTGGAAGGTCTTTTCTTCAAGGAAGGGGAAAATGACAGGGCACTGAAGAAAGAAATAGTGTATGCTTGGTAACATATTCACAGGAAAGGTAGAGAGTCTCTGGGAAGACCAACATGTACCTCCATGGAACCTTATCTCCACTGGGTGCAAACTAGAGCCCTCAAGCTGAGGATGCCTTACCCTCGTCAAGAAGTTTTTCCATTAAAGGAATCTATCCTTTATTTCATGTCTGATGCGGAAAAACTTCAGGTCGCTCTCAACAAAGTTCAACGTGAGAAGAACTCTTGGAAGAACAAATACCAGATCCTTAATTTGGAATGTACCAAGATTCAGGGACTACTAAAGGAAAGGATGCTCTGATTAAGATATTAGAACAACATGCTATTGAAAGTCAGGAAGACCGAAGAAATTTGATCGCTCCTTTCACTTGGCAAAGGATCGTCGACCCAACATCGGCTGAAGAGGCCCGATCAAAGAAAAAAATTATACAGGAACCCACATCTGAGCTCTTCTCAGAGAGGACTCAGGATCCATAGGCCCAATTTTACTTACAGCACTTTGTAAAATACTGTACTTTTTTTTGTAAAATACTGCAATCTTTTGAATTCAATAAAAGGGGTCTTCCCCCTCTGTGTGATATTTGCAATCTATTTGTTAGAGTTTCTTTTGAAAACAAAAACTAAAAAATATGTCATTGCATATCATTCATCATTCTCACATAACACATTTTTCTTATCCTTGAGTCTCACGTATGTGTCACAATCCTAGAGTCAAACTGCCTCATTCGTACAATACTTGGGCCAATCAACAAAAGAAAATGGATGATCTCGAGGAAGAGAATAGATAGCTGAGAGAAGAAATCGACGCTCTAAAAGAAAGTTTGGAAAAACTTCACAACAACATACAATCCCTGGCCGCAGCTCAGAAGCAATAGCATCAAAGGACTGTGATCTCAGAGATTACATCTACACCCATATTTGAGACACATGATAGTCATCCTCGGTACACCATGCCTAAAGGTCGCCCCTGGGGCATGCCTTTCAATTTTATACCTGAAGGATATATCCCACAGGTCACTGAAAACCCGGAAGCCGTAGCGGGAACCGCTGGACCTGAAGGTTACAAACTTCGGGAAAATGAAGATGCAAGGGTTACAACAGCAACTCTTGAAGGTTATAAACTTCAGGGCACTGAAACACCAAGAATCACCACTGTAATGTCTATACCATAACTAGTGGTACACACTGTCCCGGAAGGACAGATTCCGCAAGTAATTTCTGGTGGAAACGAAGACGTCTACGAAAGGATGAATGAGTTCCAAGAACAATTCTTGGAAATTCAGAAGGAACTGCATGCCATTCGCGGTCAAGACTTATTCGGTAAAAACGCTGCTGACCTATGTTTGGTCCCTAATATAAAGATACCGCACAAATTCAAGGTGCCTGACTTTGAAAAATACAAAGACAACTCTTGCCCTCAAAGTCATTTGGTGATGTACGCTCGAAAAATGTCTACTCAGATAGAAAATCAACAGCTACTGATTCATTACTTCCAAGACAGTTTAACCGGTGTCGCACTCAAATGGTACATGAGTTTAAACCGCACCAAGATCAGTATTTCTGAGATCTCGGGGCAGCTTTCGTTCAGCAGTATAAATATAACTTGGATATGGCACCTGATAGGGACTAGCTCAGAGCAATGTCGCAAAAAGATATGGAAAATTTCAAAGAATATGCTCAGAGATGGCGTGAAATCGCTGCCTAGATTTATCCCCCTCTTGAGGAAAAGGAAATGACCAAGATTTTCTTGAAAACATTGAGCTCATTTTATTACGACCGAATGGTTGCCAGTGCACCCAACGACTTCACTGAAATGGTGAACATGGGAGTATGCCTTGAATAAGTAGTCCGAGAAGGACGATTGGTCAAAGATGCAGAACCATCTAGTAGTACCAAGAGATACGGTAGTGCTTTCCAAAAGAAGAAAGAGCAAGATATCAGTAATATCTCTCAGGGAAAGCAAAGGCGAAGGTATCAACCGGTAGCAGCGGTAACTCCCGCTATTAACCCAGCGTTCGCTCTGACTTATCAACCTCAGGTTGCTCAGAGCCAACCAAATCAACAACAGTATCAACAATGGCAGCAACAACCTTTTCAGCAGGCTCGTCCACAGTACAACAACAACAATCGTACTACACGACCATCAGGGTTTGACCCTATATCGATGCTGTACGTAGATTTATTTCCACTTCTACTGGCTAAGGGGCATGTTCAAACCAGGATGCCTCTCGCGGGTACCAGAAAATCTACTTTTTTGGTTCAAAGCAGATCAAACTTGCCCTTACCATCAAGGAGGATCGGGACATAACATTGAGAATTGTCTCAGCTTCAAGTCTGATGTACAGAAGCTTGTCAGGAATGGGGTTTTATCTTTTAAAGATACAAATCTAAATGTTCATACGAACCCATTACCGCAACATGAGAAGACCACATTGAATTTGATAGAAGGAGGACCTGTCAACAGTCATCAAATCTACAATGTCGCTTACTGGGAACCAACCTGGTAAAGATGCACTGCAAACAGAGCGGGTACGACCATGTGCCATCTTACAACTATCATCAGTGTGATGCTCCAAGGACAATCAAGGGTGTATCATAGTACAATCAGCTCTGTAAGAGCAAATGGATCTGGGCTGGATTCAGGATCACAGGATTCTTGAAGTAAACATGGCCCATGCACATTCCAACATTGTTCAGAACCACGACATCCGTGCAATGAACGTCAATCTGGTGGCGTTACATTCAAGACAAAGTCAGCATTACAATCTGCCACAGCACGATTACAACGCTTGTCCAATCTGCTCAACAGATAATAGGGGATGCTCTTTTATACAAGAGGCCCTCCAACGTCAAATGGATCTCAGATGGATCCAAGACTACCGTGAAAAAAGTAACCATCAAGTCAATATGGTTCAAATATTCGACATACGCCTATTGAATACCAGTATAGTGGAATTACATGCTAAGCAGGCCAAACTTGGTTTTCTGGCTTCACATGATTATCAAGACTGTAAAGAATGCTGCGAAGATGGCCAAGGGTTTGCGCTTGTGCAAATAACACTTCAACATATGTTGGATCACTGGTGGCTTCTGATTTACCTAAATGAAGACACACAATAGATTAACATGACTGATGGGGATCCTGGTAGACATCAAAGTCGTGATATCCGCTCAATAGAAATAGATCTAGTGAAGATGCACTACATACAAAGCGGATATGATCGGGTACCACCTCACAATTATGAGCGTTGTAGAGTATGCTTGAAAAATAACCAAGGATGCTATCTAGTGCAAGCAGCCTTCCAGAATCAGTTGGACCAGAAGGAGATTCGACCATGTTCGAGTTCTAGGTCAATCAACATGATACAAGATTACCTCCCTGGTCAAAGCAAAAACGCTGTCATAATCTCCGATTATGAAATAACCAAGGACGTTTGCGCCATAATTCCTCTACTAAATGAATCAAAGATCCCTCTTGATGGAAGAAAAGTTCCCAACCAGGAGCTGATTGAGGTGGCCTACGATAGTCAAAAGGCCCAAAAAGCCCCTGTGGTTATCTACTTGCCAGGTCCAATACCGTACAAGTCAGAAAAGGCTATCCCTTACAAGTATGGTGCAACGACCAAAGAAAATGAAAAAAAACTTCATTACCCTCCTTTGTGAACATTGCCGACAACAGTTGAGTTACCCTGAGCGGTCGAATCTTCAATAGAGGAGTTGGAGAACATGCCAAAGAAAAGGAACCTCAAACGGAAGTTCCCGACCAACAAGTTGGTCAATCCAGTAATCCAGAACCTGTAAAGAACAACGATGAGATGCTGAAGCTCATCCAGAAAAATGAGTACAACATTGTGGATCAATTGTTGCAAACTCCGTCTCGAATTTCTGTATTATCTCTTCTGCTTAGTTTGAAAGCTCACAGGGAAGCTCTACAGAGGGTCTTAGAGCAAGCCTTTGTAGAAAAAGATGTGACAGTAGGACAATTTGACAGCATCATCTCCAACATCACTTCCTGCAACAACTTGGGATTCAGTGATGAAGAACTGCTGGAGGAAGACAAAAACCATAATATGGCACTCAATATCACAGTTAACTGCCAAGACGATGCTTTAACCAGCGTGCTGGTATACACGGGATCATCTTTGAATGTTATGCCAAGATCAACTTTGGTACGACTATCATTTCAAGGAGCTCCGATGAGAGGCAGTGAGATCATCATCAAGGCCTTTGACGGGTCTAGAAATACAGTTATCAGCAAGTCGATATTTCCATATCCATCAGTCCTCACACTTTCCAAGTCACTTTCTAGGTCATGGACATCCGAGCAGCATACAGCTATTTATTAGGGAGACCTTGGATACACGAAGCTAGGGCAGTCACTTCGACACTTCACCAGAAGATGAAGTTCATCAAGAATGACAAATTAGTCACAGTGTGTGGAGAGCAAGCCTTAATCGTGAGCAACTTATCATCATTCTCCTGTGTCGAACTAGAGGAGGTTGTTGGAACTCAGTTTCAAGTGCTCTTGGTGAGCAATGAGAATCAACAAAAAAAGAGGGACGTCGATTTCCTCATACAAAGACGCTCTCAAAGTGATCAGGAGTAATGACATAAAAGGATGGGGACAAATCATAACTCCCATGAATAACAAGACAAGAAAAGGTCTTGGTTTCTCTCCGACTTGTACCCAGACTACAAAGAAGGACGAAAGTTTTCATCCCATTCATGATTTCTTCCACAGTGGAGGTTTCCTCCACCCAGTGTCTCAAGAAGTACACACCATCGATGGGAACGACTCCTCCGATACAGATGAGGAGTGGAAGTATTATCTCAACAATGACGTTTATAAATCTCAGGGAGAGACTCACATGTCATTCTGTTTTCCAAAACAGATCCCAAGATATATACTGAGATCAGACGTCAGAATGATCTATGGAGATTGTGATCCCGAAGGATGTCGTGCTCCACCCAATTCATTAGAGGAAGACAATCTAATGAAAGGCAACTTTGACTATGATTATTATGATCCCCTGGATGACTTGCTTATCTGGAAGCCATACACAGAAGACTTGGGGCAAAAGAGTCAGTCGGACAATGTCTATCAACTGAGTGATATTGAAAAGAATACACAGGTTCCCCCAGAGTCACGGAATCCTTACCCAGAACACTCCGAGAGTGTCCAACACCATTCTAATGAATTCACAAAGATTGCAGGACAAGAATTTATTAACTATGAATTTCCCAATGTCAACGTCATTGAGGAAGATGACTCATCTATGCCCACAGAAACCTGGGACACCTTGGGACAGACAAACGGCAAGTACGACTTCCTAGTCAAATGCACTACTCCCAAAAGCTCTCGTATCAGGCTTGAGGACATCCAGCCAACCGGTTGGGGAGATCCCCTTGAGAGTGAAAACACTATGGAAGATGCCACAAAAGAGTTCTCCTATGAGAACTCTGCATGGGAAGAAGACTCCAATGATCCTACTCCACCCGAAATCAACGTCATTTCTGAAGACAAACCAAGAAGAAAAGTACCAGACTCTGTGATTCACAGAGGAGTTTGTCGCCATTGGGTTGCAGTCGATGTCCCGAAAGTCGTCCATAAGTCGAAGTAATTACCACCTTTGTTTTGACCTTTCACCTTGCCCGGGTGAAATGGATGTTTTTATAGGGCTCACTTTTCTATAAATGTCCCTCTTCGCTTCGCCCAAAGATACAGAGTTTTGTTTTATAGGGGTGTGTTTCAAGAATCAACAAATCATGAATAAATAATGTCATTCTGTCATTCCCGCATTTATTGCTGTTTTCATTTTCGATTTTTCCGAAAATGGTAATCCTAAAAACAACCCAAAATTAAAACAAGCATTTTTCAAAAAATACACTACACACACTCTTGCATTCTCTCCGTCTTTGCTAAATAAATAATCATCACGTCATGCAGATTGCTTATTTTAAACCCCATTGAAACATACGATCCAATCCCTTCTCCCAACTTTGAATTCCTGGTATTTGAAGCTGAAGAAGAAGAGGACGAAGAAATTCCAGAAGAGATCTCCCGACTACTCAGGCAAGAGGAAAGGTCTATTGAGCCTCACAAATATCTGTTGGAAATGATCAATTTAGGTTCAGAAGAAGAAAAGAACGAAGTTAAGATTGGAGAACTGCTCAGTCCAACTGTCAGAGAAGGCTTAATAAAACTTCTCAAAGAGTTTCCCGATGTGTTTGTTTGGTCCTACCAGGACATGCCAGAGTTGGATACCAGCATCGTGGAACATCACTTACCACTAAAATCAGAATGTCCGCCAGTAAAACAAAGACTGAGAAAGACTCATCCGGATATGGCTAACAAAATTAAGGAGGAAGTGCAGAAGCAGATCGCCGCAGGTGTCCTCGCCACCTCAGAATATCCTCAATGGTTAGCCAACATTTTGCTAGTTCCAAAAAATGAAGGAAAAGTCAGAATGTGTGTAGACTACAGGGATCTGAACAAAGCCAGTGCAAAGGATGACTTCCCCCTGCCACACATTGACTTGCTGGTAGACAGTACATCAAATTTCAAAGTCTTCTCCTTCATGAATGGATTCTCGAGCTATAATCAAATCAAAATGGCGCCAGAAGATATGGAGAAAACTTCATTTATCACCCCATGGGGCACGTTTTGTTACAAGGTATTGCCGTTCGGTCTAAAGAACGCAAGGGCAACCTATCAAAGGGCCATGACAACTCTGTTTCACGACATGATGCACAAAGAGATTTAAGTGCACGTCGATGACATGATTGCCAAATCTAAAACAGAAGAAGAGCATATGACACACCTATCAAAGCTATTCGAGCGTCTGAGAAAATACAAACTCTGCTTGAATCCCAATAAGTGCACATTCGGTGTCCGCTCAGGAAAACTCTTAGAATTCATCGTCAGCAAAAAAGGAATCTAGGTTGATCCCAACAAGGTCAATGCCATTCAAGAAATGCGTTCACCAAAGACCGAAAAATAGGTAAGAGGATTTTTGGGACGTCTGTATTACATCTCCAGATTCAAATCCCTCTTGACCGCGACATACATGCCAATTTTAAACTACTCAGAAAAAACCAATGTTGTGTATGGACAGAAGACTGCCAAAAAGCTTTCGATAGTATCAAAGAGTATCTATTAAATCCATCGATTCTATCGCCTCCAGTGGAAGGAAGACCACTGATCATCTACTTAACAGTCTTGGAAGACTCCATGGGTTGTGTACTTGGCCAACAAGACGAGACAAAAAGAAAAGAGTCTGCCATTTACTACTTAACCAAGAAGTTCACGGATTGTGGAACTCAGTACACTATGCTCGAGAAAACTTGTCGCGCTCTGGGTTGGGCAGCCAAACGTCTTCGCCAGTACATGATTTGTCACACTACTTGGTTAATCTCCGAAATAGATCCGATTAAGTACGTCTTTGAAAAGCCTGCTCTCACAGGAAGGATTGCCCATTGGCAGATGCTGTTATCAGAATACGACATCGAGTATCATGCTTAGAAATCCGTCAAAGGAAGTATTTTAGCCGATCATTTGGCTCACCAACTGATTGACGATCAGGAATCAGTCGGATTTGACTTCCCAGAAGAAGATGTCATGTACTTGAAAATGAAAGATTGCGATGAACCGCTACCCAGCGAAGGGCCAGAACCAGGTTCCCAATGGGGACTAATGTTTTTACAGAGCTGTCAATACTTATGGAAATGGAATTGGGGCAATCATCGTAACACCTCAGGGTATTCCTTTCACCGCTCGACTGACATTCAAATGCACAAACAACAAGGCCGAATACGAAGCTTGTATCACGCGTCTCGTAGAAGCTATTGACTTAAGGATTAAGAATTTGGATGTGTATGGAGACTCAAACCTGGTTATAAATTATATCAAAGGAAAGTGGAACACATACCAATCAGGATTGATTCCTTACAAAGATTGTGCGATAAGGTTGTTACCATTCTTCAACAGAATCGATTTTCATCATATCCCTCGTGAATAAAATCACATGGCTGATGTGCTAGCCACTCTCTCTTCCATGATTGTTGTAAAACATTGGAATGAGGTACCTAAGATTGACATAATGCGCCTTGAAAGGCCCGCTTATATCTTCATAATTGAAGCAGGTATAGATGACAAACCCTGGTATCACGATATCAAGTGCTTCCTTCGAAAACAAGAATACCCGCCTGGGGCATCAAGAAAAGATAGGAATACCCTCAGAAGACTGGCTGAAAACTTCTTCCTGAACGGTGATACACACTATATGAGAAACTTCGACATGGTTTTACTTAGATACGTACACAGAGCAGAGGAAAACATGTTGATAAGAGAAATTCACAAAGGATCCTTTGCCACTCATGCTAACGGACACACAATGGCGAGAAAAATTCTGAGAGTAGGATATTATTGGTTGACAATGGAATCCGATTGCTACAATTACATGAAGAGGTGTCACAAGTGTCAGATATACGCTGACAAAATCCATGTACCGCCAACGTATCTCAAAGTTCTTTCTTCCCCATGGACTTTTTATATATGGGGAATCAACATGATTGGCATGATTAAACCCAAAGCTTCAAACGAAAATCGGTTCATCCTGGTAGCCATTGATTACTTCACCAAGAGGGTTGAAGCAGTATCATACACCAATTTAACCCAAAAAGTGGTAATCTGATTTATCAGGAACAATCTCATATGTCGTTATGGTGTTCCAATCCAGATCATTACTGACAACAGATCCAACTTGAACAACAAGATGATGAAAGAGTTGTGCGCTGAGTTCAAAATCGAACACCATAAATCATCTCCCTACCGACCTAAGATGAATGGAGCGGTAGAAGCGGCTAACAAAAATATCAAGAAAATCGTTCAGAAGATGGTTGTAACCTACAAAGACTGGCACGAGATGCTACCCGCTCTTCACGGTTATCGCACATCTGTCAGCACTTCAAGAGGGGCAACCCCTTTCTCTCTGGTATATGGCATGGAAGCAGTGCTCCCCATAGAAGTAGAGATACCATCAATGAGAGTATTGATGGAGGCCAAACTAACAGAATCTGAATGATGTCAGAGCAGACACGATGAACTGAACTTAATCGAAGAAAAAAGAATGACGGCTTTATGCCACTGTCAGTTATATCAGCAAAGAATGAAGAAGGCGTTTGACAAAAAGGCCCGACCCCGCGTCTCTAGGTAAAGAAACCTTGTGCTTAAAAAGATACAAACATTCCTCACTGATTCCAGAGGCAAATGGAGTCCAAATTATGATGGCTCTTACGTTGTTAAGAAAGCCTTCTCAGGCGGCGCCTTGAGACTCGCAACCATGGATGGAGAGGAGTTTAACTACCCCACAAATGTTGACTTAGTCAAGAAATACTTCACCTAAATAAAATAAAAGAAATAAAATGTCACTGTGGATTAAAAACCCGAAGGGGCGGTCCAGGAAAAAATTAAAGAAATAAGCAAAAGTCATCCTGATGGATTGAAAACCTCAAAAGGAAATCTAGGCAAAAATTAGGGATTAATGGCAAGTAACTACGTCCGACAAGGTTAGATCCCCAGCTGTGGCGCCATCCGTAAAAAAAAACTTCAGTCAAGGTCACCTTCGACAGAAGCCTAGAATGTCCAGAATTCAAAGTTGGTGGAAGGATAGCGGTCGTTATATTTCAATGTAGCTCCTTTTCCGTTAAATTACCATCTTCTAAACTTTGTAATGCTCTATGGGATCACGCGCTTGGCTGATTACCATTCTATCAATAAAATTTGAGCCTTAGTGCTTTTGTTTGCAATTCTCATTTATTTAGCTTTACAAAATGACATTTTAATATGATCAATGATTCTTGAAACAAACAAAAATGAATTTACTTGTCAAATTTTCTTCTGCTTTTAAAATAAAGATGGCAATTCTTTTTTACTACTGAACACAAAAGGGAACATCGGTGGCTTCTCCGGAAGTGATTAAACCTCAAAATGAAGAATCAAAGTACTCCTTTTAAACCAGTACACCTGAATGAAGGACCAACTGTTTCAGATGTAATGTCCTGTCTTATATCCCCGGGAGAGTTCTTACCTCTGAAGACCAATTGATGGTTTTTTCTTCCCCAATAGGGACTAACCCTCCTAAGCAGGAAATGATTACTATCTTGAACCAATGATACTTTTTATCTCCCACAGTGGTCGAGTATCTAGTCATGTTAATTCACCAGTTCGTATGTCGCGTCTGTTTTGTCAGCATAAACATACATACTTCATGTATAATTTATTCTTATTCATATTCATGTTGCATTAATATCACTCTGGTCATACTCACTCCCAAGTGATAAACGTCCTCCCACTGATAAAGTTGTATGTTCTTTCCTCATCCGAAAATGTATCGTCTGAGCAATCTCTCTCTTGTTTATTTCTGGATTGGAGCCTGTCCTCGACCACTTTGATAACTTGAACCTCTGAAAGGTGAGAAGACGTTCGACAGACACCTTTGGAACATCACTCTTCACCGTTGAAGATGATATTTTCGCTTTCTCAGATTAAGGAAAATCCCCAGAGAAAGCCTCTTAACCGAAGACTCTCGGCAATACATCAGTTTTTCTCCCAAAGATTTGATGTTAATGAAGTCATCAGCACCTCAAAATTAGATCACATCACATGGCATTTCTCCAAGAAAGGTCTCAAAGGAAAGTATGACGTAACCTCACCAAGCAAAAAAGCGGTCTCTCAAGAGACTCGTTTTCCCCAGTAGGGTCGACAAATGGCATCTCCCACAGATAAGTTTGCACACCTCTACAGTTCATACGAATGGGTTTCGCCAGCAAGTCTGAAATCAAATCTCTTTCCATCAAATGACGTCTCGCCAGTAAAACTCGGCGAGAAGTTTGATGAAGACCGCTGCAACGGATATCATTCTTGTAAAGAAAAGAACTAGACAAGAAGAAACAGAGACCAGTTCCATGGCTAAAGACCAGGATCGAGGGGAAGTTTATTTCAAAAAGAAGAAACTGAGACCAGTTCCTTGGATGAAGACTAGGATCGAGGGGAAGTTTATTTCAAAGAAACTAAGACCAGCTCCGTGGCTGAAGAGCAGGATCGAGGGGAAGTTTTACCCTTTTATAAGTAAGATTACTTAGCAAAAGAAGATGGATGAGCAAGTCAACTACCATTCACAACCACAATCAAAATTTTGGCTATTCCGATATTTAATCCACTTGTACCCTGAATGTCCGAATATCTTCGCCATTCACACCTTCGGGTCCAAGAAGATTAAATAGGGGCATCTGTCATACCCCAAATTTTGAGCACCAAGATTTCCCATCATTATGCATATCATCACCACAATATGGATGTACCATCATACCTCATCAATCTTCTCAAGGATTGTTGAGCACTCACCTCAACCAGGAATTAGGGTTTTGAGCCCTCCCGGAGCACTTAGACAAAGGATCAATCAAGAATATATATGATCTTCAACTTGTCTAGCCTTTCAAGCATCTATAAAGGATCAAGAGGACTCCCACATTAAGAATCAAGCACAAGATTGCTATATTCCAAGTGGATCGAGCCTCAAGATCGCCAGTGTCACCAAATTAGGGTTTTGGTCGACTAGGGCCTCCAGATGAAACTTTTCACCTGGGGCATGAGCCAATACTTCAAAGCATGACCCAAGAAGCTCAAAGGGACCTCATGGACCCAATCATAGAGTCAAAATAGTCTCAGGGGATGCATTCATCAAAAATCAGGAATTAGGGTTTTTTTACCTAATTCACCCCTAAAGTTGACTTTTGGAGCAAGACATGAGCCAAGACCTCAAGAAGTGTTTTGAATACCTACAATCCATCATATTGATCCATTTACAAGGTTGGATTGACTCAAAGAGCTTGGTTCACTAGCAATACAAAGATTCAAACTCATTTGGGCCAATTAGGGTTTCCTGATGAAAAGTCAACTGTACCTTTGACTTTTGACCAAGACATGATCCCAAACCTTGGGACATGATTCAAGACACTCTAAAACACCTATGGAATCCATCCATTAGGTTTAAATTAGGTCAAAGACTTGATTTCATAGAGGATCACAAAGTTTGAAATTCATTTGATAAAAAGTCAACTATGCCAAAAACCAAGTTTGACTTTTTGAATTTTCTTGACAAACAAGGCTTCCCTAAGTCAAAAACAATGTTAAATCATGGTTTGGATCATCATCCATCAAGAAAAATCAAGAAAAATGAGGTTACTTGAAAAAGGGGCAACCTTAAGAAACTTAAAATTTTCTAAGTTATGGAACAAAATTGATTTGGTACCAACTTTGCAAGATCATAACTCCCTAACCACAAAGTCATTTGCTTCCATCCAAAGCTCAAATGAAAGCTCTCATTAAATACTTCAAAATTGTCAACTACATCAAATTCCAAATTATCATGGATTTTGAGTTATAGATTGATCAAAATCACAAAAACATGAAAATGACCATTTTTTCCAACACTTAGTGAAAATTTTGAACAGAATTTGTCTTGGATTTTCACCAACTTTGAGGCCATTTTCCACTTGAGTAGGGAGTTATGAGCATGTAAACATGACACCTCCAAGACTGGGTTTGCAAGACAGTCTTTCACTTGCCCCACGATTTTGTCACTTCCATGACTTGGCAAGCCTTGTCACCATACAAGACAAGTTTCTAAAATCCAATGAACATGATCTCTGCAGAGCTACAACACCATAGAGCCTTGCAAGTCAAAAACCTCATCATTTGGCATGTGACATTCAAAGTTCAAATCCAAAACTTTCAAATTTGTCATGAGGCATTGAATGGATGCATAGAGCTGGCATGTATCAGTCCATAACATTGTAAATGAGTCAAGATAAATTCAAGCATCAAAAGACCATAGGCCTGCAAGATTGACCCAAGTCAATGGCTAGAGGAGACTTTGGCAACAAGACAAAGTTCAATGGATAGTGGAGTGATCCAGCCTCCATTCATTATTGCTCCCAAAACAAACTTTCCCTACTATAAATAGAGCTTCTTTGTGATCAATTCAAGTACACCAAAGCACCATAACACATGTTTTCCTCTAAATCACTCTAAAAAAACTAGATTTTGCTTCTCATTCAAGTAACATTCGAATTTTCCATTTGAGAGCAATCCTATCAAAACCAATCATGCCAACACCTCACATACATCATATATGAGTGATCCATAACCTTAAAACTCATCTGGAACATCAAAATCACAAAGCCACCCCCATTTGCTCAAGCTTTTTGGCCTATTTACATTTGAGGTGCCACAACAAGTTCCAATCTGATTCAATCCATTCCAAGCCTTCAAACACATTACTTGAGGTCCATTGAAGCTGTCCAGATCATTACACAACATTTGTAACACCTCCAACATATAATTTGAATTCTTCTTGCAAGAGGTAAGCCTGACACTCTCAAACTCTATAATCCATGCATCATAAATGTATTTTCAAGTTGCAAACATGTTTTTGCACTTATGTAGAGTGATTCCCCTCAATTAATTTCTATGTATGAATCATGTATAGGATTTCATAGTGTTCTTGCAGAAATTAGGGTTCTTGAGTTCATCTTCTGATTTCTCACTCCACACTTAATATAAATGCAATTAATTGGTACCATTGGAATCCTTGATAAAAAACGAGCAAGTTTCATGTTTACAAAAGTAATTTTCATTGAGTAATCAAAGAGATATGAGAGATTTTGCAAATTGGCAAGGGCGGGTAGTCGCGAGGAAGAAGAAGATGGCCTTGGCGCCTTTTTCAAATATTTGAATTTTTGAATATTTGATATTTTTATTAAATGATTTCAAAAATTAATTTCTCTCTCATTTTTCATCATTATTTTATTGGTTCTTTTTTTTAAAAAGTCACAAAAATGTTTAAATATTTTATTCTAAAATAATCACATTTATATTATTTATATAATATAGTTTGATTTTTGAATTTAATTTCATTTTTTATTTGTTTTAAACATTTTAAAAATGAAATCCCCACCTTGATTTTTCAAAACCAATTGGATTTCAAGCTTTCATGTGATTAAACATGATTTTTCAAAATATTTTTTAAAGCTGACAACTTGTTCTTAAATATATTTGATATTTTGTATCATATTATATTTAATTTCCTTTAAAAATTATTTATTTTTTAATTAAAATTAGGGTTTCTCTTAATTTTAATTTTTCAAACATTTTTCAAAATACTTTTGGACCTCAGTCATTGTATAAGTCCCGATACAACTTTAAAAATCTTGGCGCGATCGCCGTTTTCAAAACAATTTTCATCTAGGCCTCTCATTAAGTTGTAAGTCCCATTTTTCTTCTTTTTCAATAACACTTTTGGGCCTCTTGGTAGAGTGTAAGTCACATCCCTTTGTAAATAAATAATTTGGGCCTCAGTCATTGTATCAGTTCCGATACGATTTTCAAAATAACTGTGCGATCGCGGTTTTTGATATGGGCATCTCCTTGAGATATAAGCCCCAACTCTTGTATAAAAATAACACTTTTAGGCCTCTAATAGAGTGTAATACCCAACCTCCTTTGTACATAAATAATTTGGGCCTCAGTCATTGTATAAGTCCCTCTTTGATTTTAAAAACTACGACGCGATCGTCGCCTTTTCAAAAGAGATCATCTGGGTATCTCTTTGAGTATAAGCCCCAAACTTCCTTTTAAAAAACTTTCTTTTTTATTTAGATTCAAATTCAAAGTTTTATTAAAACTTTCTTCAATTTCTTGAATAACTAATCATACATCTGTAGTTAAAATGCTTGGGCTTGCAGAACTGTAAGTTCCAATATCTTTTCAATACCTACTTGTTTACATATTTCATCTGTGTGTATATATATATGCTTGTAAATGCTTACTTAGAGTTTTCCCCAGCAGTTAGGTCTACATTTAGGTCAAACCAGAGGTTACTCTTTCAACACAGTCAAAACTAGTTTCCCATAGGAAATTCCAGATACAGTCTTGCCTCCTCTTGGCCTTATACAATATGGAATAGAGAAATGCATTATTCCCAGTGAAACTTTTCTCAAGACTGTCCTAACTTAGAAATATATGTGTACAAGAAATTCATTTCCCATAGAGGATTAATACCCGGTGAAACCTCTTTTGAATTTCTTCAAACCCTAGAACTGTTCAGCAAAGAAAGGATTAATTCTAGGTGAAACCTTTTTTGAACTTTTCTTAGGTTTGGACCCACAAGCTTCCTAAAAGCATCCCCAGTCTCCCCTTGGGCTTAGTACAAGGACCCTCAAGCTTCTTAAAAGTTCTCAGCCTCCTATTGGGCTTAGTACAAGGACCCAAAGGCCCCCTATAGGTATTGGACAGAGCTTAGTCATCTATACTAGTTCAATCCTCCAGAGAGCCTGAATTCAAAGTATCATATCATTGTAGGGTTGATCTTCATCCCTTAAACCGTCAGCCTCCTCTTGGGCTTCATACAAGTAGACTTGGATAGTCTTAGCCTCCTCTTGGGCATCATACAAAGATTATTCTCCAACTAAGAGTCAACCTCTTCATACCAGTAGACTAGGAAAGTCTCACTCTCTCTTGGACCTCACCAAGAAGCCCTCAAGGTTCCTAAAAGCACAGGAAAAAACCCTGATCATTTCATCAGCACGCTAATCTCCAGCAGATTTTGAAACCTCCATAGGTTTTCAAACTCAAGGTTTAAATCTTCACCTTAAAAAACCCCAGACAGGGTCAATTTACCATCAATAAAACCCTAACAGAATCAGAGCCTCATGGTCTCTGATATTTCAACTCATCTTCAAATCCCCAGAAAGAATAAAACCTTTGGATTCCCCAATACATATGGGGCCTGCCTCTGGATTTCAACAGTCCTCAGCAGAAACCAGCCTCCTCTTAGGCTTTGTATAATGATTTTACTCAATAGAGTCAGCCTCAATCTTGGGCTTTGTACAAGACAGATAAAAACCTATTCAGTAGAGTCAATCTTTCAGCCTCAATCTTGGGCTTTGTACAAGACAGATACAACCTCCTCAGTGGAGTCAATCTCTTTTTAGCCTCAATCTTGGGCTTTGTACAAGACTAATATAAAACTCCCTAAGCAGAGTCAATCTTTTAACTTCAACCTTGGGCTTTAATTAAGGCACACAAAAATCAACATCCCCTCAAAGGAAATCAAGAGTTCTCTCTGTAGGAAGACATTTCTCTGTACATCACATATCAAAACACACAATAAAAAAACCCTAATTCTAGATTACTGTTGTAAGTGGCACACTTGTTGATTCAAAAATCCAAGTCGTGGTCACTCTCTTATCCCGGTAAACTTCCTCTTTCATCTAATTGCTGTAAGTGGCAAACCTCTGGATTATTTACATCCAAGCCAATGTCCTTCTCTTAGCATGAAAGATCCCTAAGGAAAAATGGCATTGTTCTACATTGAGTTAAAGTTCATTCCTCCAAGACACTTCCCTTCTAAAGGAAATTATGGAATTGTTGGATTCCATACATTCCAATTAAAGTAATTCCCCTTTATAACTAATCCTTCAATAATAGTGATGAATAGGTGAGATATCTCCTTTTTGAGATGACAAATTCTCTCTCAGTCAACCTTTAGCTTCAATCTTGGGCTTTGAACAAGACACAAATACTCCTCTAGCTTCAATCTTGGGCTTTAAACAAGACACCAAACATCTTTCCTCCCAAAGAATAGGAGGAACTACGATTGCTCTGATTTCCCGAGTATCTTAACGGGAATACGTAGGCATAAGATTGCAAAATCTTAGTGAGCACACAAATAAAAAAACCTTAGGTCCAATACCTTCACAAAAACATCAGAAAACCTGAAAACAACAAAAACACTCTCTCGACACTCCCAAAGGAGAAATTCCCCAACCCACAGTAGATAAACACCAGAATGTATTTAAACCAACAGAAAAAATGCCATAAAAGATCTATGGATAACCATATATACACTGGATGATTGACAACTTCCCTTTGTATAATCTGACCCCGAACCCCCAATCTCTTAGGATTTGTTAAAGAAGACATTTGCGTGCAAGGTTAGTTTTAGATATCTTCCCTTTCCTTTCTAGCTTCATAGGATAAATAAGAAATTAGAAAGTAGCACCTAATTCCAACCATTGCGGTAAGGTGGTCGTGTCACCGACAAAAATCGCATGCTACACTATCAAGCGGGCTTTAAATTGATCAATCTTACCATCTGGACCGACCTTCACTATATAAAGCCAACGACAACCTACTAAAGATTTCCCATGGGGTAGAGGAACCAATTCCCAGGTACCACTTCTTTAAAGATGTCACACTCTCATTTTCACCCTAACCCTAGCCTTGCATGTCATAGCATTTTCATCATCTTTGCATTCCCCACTTTGTTTTAGTCATTCATACTTTGCTTTGGTTCTAAGGCTTGGGATCAAGGCGTCTTGGTTCACATCAATCAAGGAAGAGGAATTGTCTTTTTTAAGACAATGAGCAAGAGGCTATTCTCAACACTATGGCCTACTTAAGATACAAGGCCTTTACACTCCTCAAAGTATATCAACAAGGTCACATGTTCACCTGGCAATTAGGGTTTGAAGGAGATTGAAGATTGATCATAACACCTATCTCGTGGCTCTAGATTAGTGTTTCTGGGAAAATCAACCTATGGTGGAATTCTTGGGCAAGACATGTTTCCATGGTTCAACATACACCTCATGGCATCCATACAAGCCTCTTAATTCATCATAAGTCATGTTAAGAGCCTCCTAAGTGAGTAGAGGAAGGTTTGGATTCATCTGGCCAAAAGTCAATTGGTGCCCTTCAAAAGTCAACCTTTGGGATTCTAAGTCATCCATGAGCTTTCCAAGTCATTATCCAAGATCTCATGAGGTTTGGTCAAGAAAAATGGAGTGGAATCATAAAATCAGAAGAAATTGTCAAGATTAGGGTTTTTTTCACCCTTTATGTTAAAATTGGCAAGTGGCATTTAATTGAGCTCATATGGCTGTGACTTAATCTTGGTCAGACAAGTTTTGGTTTCATGATTAAGGCCATGGAATGCAGTTTAGGTGGCGTATGTTTGAAGCCTCAATTAGGGTTTCTGTGCCATTTCAGGATATTTATGTGTGGATCAAGTTATCAGATTGTGCCAGGTTGTCAGTGCTTCATGGTTGAATATCATTAAGAATCAGTCCATTTTCAATCAGGGCGTTGGGACCAAATGGTTTATATCAGGTCATGTTCCTCTGATTTCAAGGCATTTTACTGAGCATTTGTTTCATGGTGAAAGATTGTGGCTCATTTGTGATCCAAGTGGAAATTAGTTGAAGAAGAGTTCAAGATGACTCCATTTTTAATCAATGTCAAGTTCAAGATTAATTCACTTTTGATTCAAGGTTTTAATTCATTACAAGATTGTTCTTAATAAAGATTCAAAGATGTGGGAATTCAAGATTCAATATTGTTTCACTTTGATTCCACTTCTCAAATTCGACTGCTAATTGTAAGGCATGACTCCTAATGCTTTCATCATCTTCAGATTTGATTTTATAAGTTCAAGAATGGCATTGCATTGTTGTGATTCCAAAACACAGGACTCCCATTTTTACCTTCATCCATGGACAAGCATAATTTTGCTTAAGAAATTCAAGTATTAATCATAATTCAAGTTGCATTCAAGAAAAATTTGTCCAAATAAATAAAGGGGTGGTAAGAGTATATTTCAAGCCCAATCGATTTTTTTTTTATTATTTATTACAACAATTGAGTCCATTTACACAAAAAATCATTAAAACCCATTCTAAAGAAAATTACAAAAGTATTTGGTACTCTAATAAACCATCACAAATTCAAAATAGCTCCTACAACAAGACCCACTCAATTGTTGAAGAGACAGAAAGTGATGCTGTTGATAGTAGCCAATTTGCTCGCATGAATACTCTAATAGAATCCCCACCAAAACTTGCTTTGAAACCATCCCATAAACCAAACAAATAATACACCTGCAGCTCTCCACCTTGCTACGTGACCAACACTCACATAATCCTGCAATTTTCCAAAAGAAACTATACCTGCAAAATGAAATAAAGCATCATAAAGCAAATAAAACCATCACAATTCACACAACAACAAAAAAAACCATTACGATACAATTGATCACAAAACCGTTACTTCGTCCACACAATACCAATTCCCACATCCAACTTGCCACAAACCTGTACTTACGAACCATCACATCCATGATTCAAAACAAACTCACATTCTACAAAACAAAACCACAATCTCCAAGCCTTGATACAAAACCGTTACGCGACGCCACAACTTGCCATGACCAATACAAAAATTATAAACTGCAGCAGCCAACATCAAAACCGTATACCACAGCGTATCAACCTTTCCACTCAAACTTCCTACAACATTCCAAACTGCACAAACCTTTCCACGCCTTTCCCACGCAATACACGATAATCCCCAAACCGCTCGTACACCACAACCTTGCCAAAAGAATACGACAAACCTTTTCAAACATAACCTGTATGGATACAATGCGATTCAAAACGTCACAAAATTTCCAGCTCACCAATTTCGAATTATTCCTATTTCACCCTTAATCCCACTCTATAAAAGCGGACCCTTTTCACCTCACTCCCGGAAGTTCTTTTGGAACCGTTGTTATGCTGCAGAACCTCAGACCAATTCCTCTTCATTTCACAAATCAAATCTCATCCCCAAACTAAACCTTTTTAAATTTCAAAACCCACAAATCCTCCACAAACTAAATACACTGTTAGTGCGTGAGCCACTTTTAGTGAGGAGAGAATAGAGAGAATAAGGAAATAAGGATTTGTATTATTGAATTGTGTAAATAATGATACAAGCTAGGACTATTTATATACAACCCTAATTGGGCTTGGGCTAACACAACTTGGATTATATCTAAATATTAAATCTAATCAAGTCTAATCATATCAAATCAAATCAAATCTAATATTTCAACACACCCCTATAATCCAAGTTGTCGGGTCTACGCTAGTCATAGTCAATCTGAACTATTTCTAATTTCTTTCTCAAATTCAGGAATCTGTCGATCTTCAATCCTTTGGTGAAAATGTCAGCCAACTGTGCTTCACTTGAGCAATGCCTAACTTCAAGTTCACCTAGATTTACCTTTTCCCTCAAGAAGTGAAATCTAGCTTCGATATGCTTACTCCTTCCATGCAGAACTGAATTCTTCGCCAGATTTATGGCTGACTTGTTGTCGATTTGCAACACAAGAGGTTTCTTCACTTCGACCTCCATTTCTTCAAGTACTGATCTGATCCAAATTGCTTGACATGCAACATAGGATCCTGCTATATATTCAGCTTCACACGATGATAATGCCACCACAGGTTACTTCTTCGAACACCATGAGATTGGGGCACCAAATACTTGAAAGAAATAGCCAGTTGTACTTATTCGATCTTCCTTATCTCCACACCAATCAGCATCTGAAAAGCAATTAACTATTGCTCCTTTGCCTTCAGAATCTCGTCGAAATAGAATTCCAAAATCTGTTGTTCCTTTTAAGTATCTCAGAATTCCTCTTACAGCTTTCATGTGTGACACTCTTGGTTCACCCATGAATCTGCTCACTAATCTGACTGCGAAACCTATATCATGTCGACTATTGCACATATATCTCAAAGATCCAACTATTTGTTTGAACAAAGTTACATCAACTTTGTCTTCCTCTCCATGCTTCTCCAACTTCATGTTTGGTTCGACAGGTGAAGATGCAGGATTCAAATCATCCATTCTGAATCTCTTGAGTATCTCTTTGACATACTTCCTTTGATGTAGCACCATACCTTGCTTCGACATATGAAATTCCATGCCTAGGAAATAAGACGGTTTTCCCATATCCGACATTTCAAATTTCTTCATCATCAGCTCTTTGAACTTTGACAAGTTCTCCAAGCTATTTCCAGTTACCAACAAGTCATCAACATATAAGCAGATGATTGTTATATCTTGTACTACAACCTTAACATAGACACCATACTCAGACTTGCATTCGACAAATCCCAATTCGACTAAGTATGAGTCGATCTTCTTGTTCCATGCCCTAGGTGTCTGCTTGAGGCCATAGAGTGCTTTGTGCAACTTATATACTTTACTCGCTTCCTTCTGAATCACAAACCCAGGAGTTTGCGTGACATAGACCTCTTTGTCTAACAGACCATTCAGAAATGCTAACTTCATATCTAAGTGAAATGTCGACCAACCTCGATTACATGCCAATGCTACCACTAGTCGAACAGTCTCCAGTCTTGCTACTGGAGCAAATACTTCAGAGTAGTCAAGTCCTTCTCTTTGAAGAAATCCTCGAGCTACTAATCTTGCTTTATGTCTTGTTATCGGCCCATCAACATTGTGTTTTAACTTGAAGACCCACTTTACTTCAATAGCTTTTGTATGTGCTGGCAATTCGACTAACTCCTGTGTGTTATTTCTTTCGATTACATGTAACTCTTCGACCATAGCTAAATTCCATTGTTGAGTTTTTAAAGCTTTGTTATGGTTCATTGGTTCAGCACCTGCAAGTAAAGCAAAATGAACTAATTCTCCATCTGGTGTGACTTCATCATCACCAGTCACTTCATAGTCATGAATTCTTGTTGGAGGAACTCTATTTCACCGAGGGCTTTGGCTTGTTTTAGCCACAACCTCTGTGTCGGGAATGTCAGCAACTGCTTCTACTTCGACTTCGACTGGATTCTCAGCAATTCCTTTTACTTCGACTTCATCAGTTTTTTCGTCGAAATCAGAGCTCACAATGGCTTGTTAATTGAATTAATAGGATTCAATTCCCAGGCAGAATTTTCATCAATCACAATATCTCGACTCAACAGAATCTTCTCATTAATTGGATTGAATAACCTGTATGCACCAGTCTTATGATATCCTACCAGAATCATAGGTTCACTCTTGTCATCAAGCTTCCTTCTTCTTGCATCAGGAACATGCTTGTAACACATATAGCCAAACATCTTCAAATGACTCACTGATGGTCGTTTGCCACTCCACACTTCTTCAGGAACCTTGTTCTTCAATTGCTTAGTAGGGCACCTGTTCAGGATATAAACTGTAGTCGAAACAACTTCACCCCATAAAGATTTTGGCAAATTCTTCTACTTGAGCATACATCTCGCCATATCCAATATGGTTCTGTTTCATCTTTCAGCAATTCCATTATGTTGAGGAGTATAAGGAGTAGTTACTTCATGATCAGCACCATGTTCTGCACATAACTTTTCAAACATCTTCGAAGTGTATTTTCCACCTCCATCTGTTTGCAGAACTTTGATCCTCTTCTCACTCTGGTTTTCGACAAACATATTGAATCTCTTAAAGATTTCAAATATTTCATCCTTTCTCTTGATCACATAGATCCACAGCTTTCGACTAAACTCATCGACAAACGAAACAAAATATTTGTTTCCACCAATGGTATGTTCTTCGAATGAACCACATATATCTGAATGTACAACTTCGAGTATATAGGGTGATCGCATTGGCATAGTCGAAACGAAAGAATTTATGGATTACTTTCTGACTGAACAACCTTCACAGAGTTTGTCAAGCATCTCAAGACTTGGAATACCAGATACCATATATTGAGTAATCAGCTGATTGAGTGATCGAAAGTTCAAATGTCCAAACCTCAAATGCCACAACCAACTATCCTTGTGGTCGACAACAATTTTTAGACATTGTACTTCAGTCAAACTGATCATGGTCTTAAACGTCCTGTTCTTTGACAACGGAGATTTCAAGACCAAATTGTTCTGGGTGTCGAACAATTTCAAAACACAACCTTTCATGACAACCGAGAAGCCTTTTTCGACCAATTTTCCAACACTTAACAACTTGCACTTCATTCCAGGTACATAGAACACATCTATGATCATAGCTTTTGCTCTATTACTCTGTTGAAAAACTATGTTGCCCGTACCTTCTGCTTGCAACGAAGTGTTATCAGCAAGTTTTACCTTGCTCTTCTTCGACTTGTCAAAATCTGCCAACCACTCCTTTCGACCAGTCATGTGATTTAAGCAACCTGAGTTGAGGAACCAGATCTTGTATTCGACATGCTTATCTGCCACTGAAGCCATAACCACCATACCACCTTCAGAATCATCTGAATCTTGGCGTGCAAGGTTCGCTCCTTCGTCCTTGCCTTTTTTCAATCCATTATCTTTCCTGTACCAACAATGTTTGGCCAAATGACCCCACTTTTCACAGTTATAACACTGCATACTTTTCTTATCTTCTTCGTCCTTTCGATAGTTTCCTCCTCCTCTTTTCGAGGATTCAGAAGCTCTATCTTTGACCTGATTCTTGTGAGGGTTCGACCAAGACTTCTTTCCTTGAGTCTTGTCGACTTTGCCTTTGGATTTGTTCGAACCGCCATTCCTTTTCCATGACTGAGCTTGCAGTGCTTGTATCGAATCCTGAACTCCCTTTCTTTCGACAATGCTCATCTCATGCGCCTCCAACGAACCAACCAAATCTTCCACTTTTAGGGCTTCAAGATTGTTGGATTCTTGAATAGCTACGATAACGTGATCAAAGTGAGAGGTCAATGTTCTCATTACCTTCTCAACTATCATCTTATCAGTTACGGTTTTGCCACAACCCTTCATGAGATGGACGAGTTTCTGAACCTTCGACACATATTTTGCAACTTTTTCGTCTTCTCCCATCGACAACAACTCATATTGTCGACGTAAGGTTTGCAACTTGACAACCTTGACTTTCTCACCTCCTTCATAATACTGCACCAGAATATCCCATGCCTCCTTCGCCGTTTCAGCATTAGAGATTCTGTCGAAGTTAGCTGCATCTACCACCGTCTGAATGCAATAAGCAGCCTTGCAATCTTTCTTCTTGACTTTGTTGTGGGCCTTTTTCTGTTCTTCGGTTGCATTTTCAGCCAACATAGGAACACCGTCGGTAACCACTTCTAGGGTATCATGGAAGCCAAATAAGGATTGCATCTGTTTTTTCTATCGGATCCAATTCTTGCCATCAAGCATTGGAAGGGAAATCAGAATGCTCTTATCACCAGTAATCTTCGTAGCGGTTGATTCACTTGCCCTAGAAACACAATCTCTGATGTGAAGTTCTTGAACACTCGATCAAGAACAATAACCGGAAGCTCTGGATACCAATTTGTTAGTGTGTGAGCAACTTTTAGTGAGGAGAGAATAGAGAGAGAATAAGGAAATAAGGATTTGTATTATTGAATTGTGTAAATAATGATACAAGCTAGGACTATTTATATACAACCCTAATTGGGCTTAGGCTAACACAACTTGGATTATATCTAAATCTTAAATCTAATCAAATCTAATCATATCAAATCAAATCAAATCTAATCTAATATTTTTCAACATACACAAACCGAAATCATAACTATTTCAGAACCAGAAAGAACAAGAGGAAATGGAGAGAGTTTGAGCGAAGGAGATCCAGAAAACGAAACAAACTTGTGATTTGAGAGGCGAAGTGAGTCGATCTGTTGAACGAGATAGGTTGGAAATGGAACCTTTCATGACCTTCATTCTTTATCTCTTGTATTTTGTTACCTTGTGTGAAAACTCGCTTTTGTTTTGAGGTTTCGGTTGACCGTGTTTTGCTGCATTGAAACATCACCTGGTGGTTTTGCTTTCCATTTTTTGGTCTGACCGTGTTGGTATTGCTGTTGATAAAAGAGGATGATTTATATTTCATAGTTCCCTTCATTTTCTTTGATCTTGACATTTTAAGGTTTTGACCATATTTCTTCTTTTTAAAATAATATGAGATCTATGTTGTTGCTGTTAATTTTTTCATCCGTTTGGATTCTAGGCTTGTGGCCCGTCTTTGATTTCATGTCTCCCTTCTGTTTTTTTATAAAAAAAAACTGGCTTTTTTGGAGTGGATGATGGGCTTAAAGCCCACATGATTCCACTATATTCACACCATTCCTTTTCAGTCTACACACTCCCTCTTCTATTTTTATTATTTTATTTCTTTTCTCTCTCTTTTTTTTAGATTTTTCTAATATTATTTTTGTATTCTCATAATTATTATATGGATATATTTTACGACTTTTATTTCATCTCATTGTCATTTTTTATTTTATTTTCGATCTTTATTTTGGTATATGAAGTCTTTAGAATCGCGAATGTTGGTTGCTGAGGTTGTTTAACCTTCATTATTTCAAATCTGTAGTGAATGATCATCGAGATCATTTTCTATACTTTGGGATCGTGATAGGTTACCTTCAATTAATCGATAAAAGTTTGTGATTAAGACGAGACCATCCTCTTTTCTTTTCGTGTGACATGATTCTATGAGAATGATCCATATATCATTTCTTCATCGTGTTTAGCACAAACATCGTTCTTGTGTGGCCTCCTATAGCATGATCTTCCTCATAGATCATGCTATGATGGTTTAGCGCTATAGTTGACCCGATTCATCCGAACAATTAACGATTAACAACTAACCACTAACTTTAACTTCCATTCAATATTATCTTGCTTTACATTGTTGTCTATATATCATTGTTCATATTATCATGTCGTTCATATTATCTTGTCATATTATTCATATTATTGTCATATCATTCTTATCTTGTTCCTCTCACTTAAAAAACACAAAAACACAATAAAATTATGGAAACCCTGAAAAATGTTTAATTGGTGGACTGTGGTAACTATTCTGAGTCTTGGAGTTTAGACTTTGTACAAAAACCCTAGGAAGGATATTTTTGTCTGAACTCATGTTCATTACTTAGTTTAGGACACCTCACACACACACAACTTCCTCTTGGGCTACCTGACAAGGATACCTTTTATTTCTCGCAATCCTGTGTATTTTACATGTATCCCTCTCCCCATTACAATGTAATAGTCTAGTTCTTTTTTGCTCTATATGCTTGTTTGCTTGTTAAGAAAGATAAAATGAACTAAGTTAGAACACCATTTTCAAAATAAAAGACAAATCAGGCTTGATCCAATGTCAAGTCATTTTTCAAAACTCATTAACTTAATGTACACCTTAGGGCTTCTCTTCTCTCCTCATTCTCACTTCTCCTATCACTTTCAAACCCCACACTAACCTTATATGTATTTCACCCTTGTAAGTCGATTACCTTGTTCATCTCCATCAACCCACCTTGCTCTATTCAACACCCTTTCTTTTCATACATTTTCTCTCTTTGTTTTTGTATCCTTGAGTCTAAAAATCTTAGCCTTGTACCAAGTGCATTTTCAAACTTCTTTTTTCTTAATAAACTTAGATGGTTGTGGAGTGTTAGGTGAAGGCCTTGTCCTATCCCAATAAGGTACTTACCATCTAAAATTAAAACACCTTAAATAAGAGAATAAGGTTCTCTTTGTATTGAACTAAAGAGAGAGGATTGAGTGAAGACTTCTTCCTCTCCGAGTATTAGGATTCTCACTTTAGAGTGTGTGGTCTTGATATTCATCTTTTAATACGAAGATGTAACTATGTTCGCCACACAATTTTTATAAAAAATATTTTGAGATAAAGAATTGGGTACTACCCGCAAGGGGTTACAATCTGAGGACTTATTTCACCCCTAAAATCAATCACAACAAATCAAATGTGACATCTTGCCTTGATGACAAAAACTCATCCCTTTTTAAAAAGGGCATGTTACATCCGTTCTACCATAAACAAGTAACGTCTAAGACTCCACGAGCGAGTAGAAATTCAACTAACAGCTAGAGCACGAACGTTGGCATCTTCCATAAAAAACACCAACAAAGCTTAGTCCCACGAACTACATACCCTCTGATTCTTCACTTCTTTAAAGTGAAGACATGTAGGCACAAGGGCCCTAATCCTTGGTGAGCACCCTTCCATTTTCCACCCGCAGTCCCACGAACTACGGACGCTCTGATTCTTCACTTCTTTTAAGCGAAGATACATAGGCACAAGGGCCCCAATACTTGGCGAGCACCCTTCCATTTTCTTCACTCGTAGTCCTCCAAACTACATTGACTTTGACTTTCCCATTGCACAAGGGAATAGATAGGCATAGGACTGCAAAGTCCTATCATGTCTCCTTTTTGTTTTCACCCTTTTCATTTCCTTTTTCCTTATTATTTTCTTTATCTTTGTTTCTTCCCTTTATCTCTCCCTCTTAGAACACCCTTAGCAAGCAATATCCTTAGCAAACATCCTTACACATAAGATAAGCGAATGGTTCCCATCGAGTACGATGGATGTAGGGGTGCTAATACCTTCTCTTCGCATTACCGACTTCCAAACCCATAATTTGGTTGCGAGACCATCTTATCCTTTCTTCTTGGGGTTTTCTCAATGTTTTCCCTTCCCCTTTTGGGATAAATAAAGTTTGATGGAAACTTTGTTTCCTTTTCTCCTCCTATTGTCTATTTTTCGAGTAGCAACAGAAGAACACACATTTGATCAATCATTGCTTGCCTCCACTCAGGGTGAGATAATGCTTCACCTGGAGTTTTAGGAATAGAAACAGAAGACAAAGAAGACAAACAAGTATACTGCAAAGGGGAAAGACGATGATAACATAAATCAATATAATGTGGAGAAGGATTTCGTGTTTGACGTATACCTTTTCGAAGGGCAATCAGAAGATCAGACTCAGGTTGCAGGATCGGATCCGGTGATGGTGAGAGCGTCAAAGGAGAGTCCGTAGTAACCTCAGGGACATGTACGACTTTAGGGATAGGTACGAGAGACGTTAGGTGACGACACTGATATGTTTGAAGTGGGCGAGGAGTGGGGGGCGGGGGTTTAACCGTAAGGGTATCTAGTGGGTCAGGTTCCCTAGAATGATGGGGGATAATGACAGATGGGACTTCCGGAAGAGGTATGGGAATACTTTCTTGTAGAGGTTCTGTAGTTACTTGGCTGGACTCGAAATATGGAACAGACTCGAAGAAGGTAACATCGGCGGATATGAGGTATCATTGTAGAGTATGTGAGTAGCAATGATAACCCTTTTGGAATCGATGATAGCCAAGAAAGACACACTTTAGTGATCGAGCTGATAGTTTATCAAGACCAGGGGAGAGATAGTGTACAAAACATGTAGACCCGAAGACTCGAGGAGGAATTGGGTGGAGTGGAGAGTTTAGAAATAGGATTGAATGAGGGATTTTATTATTAAGGACATATGATGGCATGCAATTTATGAGGTAACATGTCGTGAGCACCGCATCTCCCCAAAACCGGAGAGGAACATTACCATGGAGAAGTAGGGTCCGACTGGTTTCTACGAGGTGCCGATTTTTGCGTTCGACTATCCCGTTTTGTTGGGGTGTATGAGGGAAAGATGTTTGGTGAGAAATACCATTGGATGACATAAAGGTTTAAAATTGTTGGGATAAATATTCATGTGCATTGTCACTTCTTAAGGTACGAATAAATAAACCAAATTGGGTTTCTATTTCTTGATAAAATTGCTCAAAAATGGAAAATAATTCAGATCTGTTCTTCATTAAAAATAGCCATGTGCAACGTGAAAAATCATCAATAAAAGTTACAAAATACGTAGACTCAATAGTAGACACGGTACGTAAGGGACCCCAAACATCAGAGTGAACTAAAGCAAAAGGAGACGCGGCCTATTTATTGACTCGATTGGGAAAGTGACTACGAGTATGTTTTCCTTACTGACAAGACTCGCAATGTAAAATGGATAATTTAGATAAATTGGGCACCAACATTTGTAGCTTGGGAAGATCTGGATGACCTAACTTCACATGTATAATGAGTGGAGAATTTGAAGTGGAGCATGTGGTAGATGACATAGAAAAGTAGTAGAAGCCTTGAGACTCACATCCGATGCCAATCGTCTGTCCCGAACTCCGATCCTGCAGAGTAACATTACTATTAGTAAAGGTGATAGAACAATTAAAGGAATGAGTTAAACGACTGACTGACAGTAAATTAAATGGGCAATTAGGTACATATAGGACAAAAGTAACATAGAGAGATGGTAAAATTTGAACAGTACCAATCCCTTGGGATCGAGTTTGAGAACCATTTGCGGCAGTTATAATGGTTAAGAAACCGGAGGTAGAGAGGGAAGAAAAAAGACATTTATTATTAGTAACATGATCAGACACACCAGAGTCGAGGACCCAATGACCAAGAGGAGATGATTGAGAGAAGCAAACAGATGAATTACCCGTGTGTGCAACCGAAGCTGTGGAACCAGAGATCTGATTAGTCTAACACCACCTGAGAAAATTCTCATAGCTTGGCGTAGGGTTTTGAATAGAAAGTGAAGTCTGCATAATGTATGGGTTATCACTTTGAGCTGCATTTACCTTGCGTGGAGGTTTGCCGTGTAGCTTCCAACAACGATCGATAGTATTCCCAAGCCGGTTACAATGGTCACACTTGGGACGAGGTTTGGAGTTGGATGACCCTCCTCGTGGGGGATTCTGATTGTTGCCAAGAGATACGAAGGCAGCAGTGTCACATGGTGTCAGAGCAATAGTAGATGGAGGGGAAACTGGACCAAATGCATGAGATATAGCCAAGCGCAACAATTATTCACCAACTGCATCATAGTTAGGAACAATAGTACCTGATAAAATTTGGTTCCGAACGGAGTCGAGTTCGGATGCTAGTCTTTTAAGTGCCATGACCATGAAAAATTTACTCTGTTGTTCAGCATGAGATGTTGTATCTTTTGCGTACAACATGAGGGTTGTGTAACTTGCTTTCAAGGCATCAAGCATACTCAGATAGGTTTGCATATCCATATTCTCCAACTCAGTGTGTCGAGTTTAAGAATGACACTATATAGGCAATGAATGTCATTGGAGAATACTTTCTTGGCCTTTTCCTAAACCTCGTAGCAAGTGGAGAAGGCTTGATACCATAGTTGGAGGTTAGGTGCTATGGAGAACCATAACACGGTAAGAAGAGGCCGAATTTGGAAAGGGTGGGGAGAGGCGAGTAGACCGGTGGAAAAACGGCCAGAATCATCCGTCGGACGAGCTTGCACGCGTAGTGCAGCAGCGAGAAAAAGGGTGACGGCTGGATCGGAGGATAGCGAGTTGGATGGTGGGGTCGGTTTCTAAAACATCGTCGGAAGTTTTGCCGGAACAGTAACAGCGACAGTGGTGGTAGGGTGGTTACTGGAGAATTTTGAAAAGTGAGAGGCAAATCGGACTGACCATACGATTTGCAAAAAAGTAAATTCTCTGAAAGACAGTGGGTCAAACGGGTAAAGCACGGCGAAGAAAGAATTGCATCTTAGCAGGCTCTAGATACCAAGTTGAAATAAGCAAGACTAAGAGACATTTAGATTGAACTGTGTGCTTTGAAAATCACTACGGAGGCATTATTATATATAGATAGATTACATGTTCCTTCTGCATTCATAGCCCTCCTCCTTCATGTTTAGGGATTCATGTTCTTCAACGCTCCTTCCCTTTCTCAGTTTGGAATTTAAGGATTTTATGTTTAGGGATGTAGTTTAAAACAATGTCCCCTTGTTTAATTACTTAAAGTTAAATAAAAAATAATTACATGTCATTAACGTTATAACCATCTCAACAACATTAATGCCAAATATGTATTTTTGTGACGAAAAATTTAAAATAGGGAAACGATGTAGACATTATGTAACTTAAAGGACTAACTTGTAGCAATAAAAACTTAAAAGACCAACCTATTACAATTAAATAACTTAAAGGATCTCAGATGTAATTTTTCCTTTGTTTATTTATTTTTCTCCAAAATTAGAAGGGAAAAACTTGTGTCGAACGTGAAAGGGTTATCAACTACACAGCCATCTTATAAATTCCAATTTCAATTTTCATACTTTGTTGTTTTTATGTGATAGTTTTCACAACTACATACGAGGTTGCTCTAAAATTTTGATTTTTTTGAAGTTTTTAAGAAAACCTAATTTTTGTTTCTTCTGTTATTTAATTAAGGTTTAATATCCTTTTTGGTTTCGTATGTTAACCTCAGGGTTTATATTGGCCCCTTAACTTAAATAATGTTCATATTGGTCCTTTAACTCTTTAAAGCGTACCATGCAAGTCCTTTCGTTGAATTAACGACAAATTTAGCGGCTAGTTTATGAGTTTTTCCGTTGCAAATTAGATGAAAATGACTAAAATGCCACGTTTTGAAGAGTTAAGGGACCAAGTTGAACCATTTTGAAGTTAAGGGACCAAAATGAACCCTGAGGTTAATATACGAGACCAAAAAGTATATTAAACGTATAATTAATGATTTTTTAAGCAGTCTTGAAGGCATGCTTATTGTGTTTGATATAAGCTCTAATGAGGAATATGATTTGAAAGAGGGGTCAAAAAATAATTATTTAAATGAATTTTACGATGATTCTGCTGTTGTCTTCATTCATGAGAACAAACCACAAAAGTTGAAGTCAAAGTTTTTAACTATGCATGTGAAAGTTGTTGTTGATGATGATGATTGTGTGGTTCTCGAGTGGTGAACAATTTTGAAAATGAATTATGAACCTAGAAATAATTTGCATATGATCTAAAGAATTTGGAAGAAGATGAACACATGATGAGTCACTCTGCCGAATATACTAGTCAAGATGCCAACTAATAATAACTTAATATGTTTTTGGCAAAATTTAATAGAAATGATCAAGTTGGCTACAAAGATGTTTTTGAGGGACTTAAAAATTATTAGACGATGGCGACTTGTCTAGAGGGAGGGGGTGAATAGACACCCAAGCCAAAAAGACCAAATAAAATTTGGGTTTTTAAAGTTATTTAAAATAGAGTGCGCACGGAAGGTTTTGGTATGGATCAACAAAAGTCGTCTATAAGAACCTAGTTATTGGAACTCGGATATGCAAAGCCAAATATGGAATGACAAATACAATAGGAAAATTTAACCTTTAATCGAGTATCACATTATTACTCGTTTAAACTAATTGACCTAATAATGCTATCTCCAATGATAATAAGCAAAAATATTGAACTATGCAATTTTTCGAACACTTGGTGTGCGAACGAATTTTCAGAATTTCCTTTGTGTTGTTGTTGATATAAAAACCACTTATAATCAAAAGTGATTATAAGCTCATCAACAATCAAGTTAAAACAAAAAGATCACTGGAAAATTCTTACGAGTCGACTGACTGATCATTGCTATTTGACAAATTGCGTAATGAAAAATAAAATGAGTTAAGAGATAATAGAGAGATCGACACGAGGATTTGTTCACGCAGTTCCCCACTTTTTTCCTCGCTTGTGGGTACATCTGCGCCTAATTTCCTATGTGGAATTATGATACATTCTTACTATGCAAAAAGTCGATATACAAGAAAAGTGTTCAAGAGCAACCATACAAACACTACTGGTTCTGATGTTGATTCAACCCCTTTTCTTCTTTTGATCTTGAGTAAGACCAAGACAACAATGGATGTCAATTGACTTGTTGATATTGCTACTTCTTTGCGTTCTTTATCTCCAAAGCTTTCGCGCAGGATCAATTACACTGAATGTTCCACATGACTTCAATTCGATTCGCTGTTCTCCGTTACTTCCTTTGTATTCTTTATCTCCAAAAGGTCCTTTGCGTACTTTATCTCCAAAGGCTTTCACAACGTCGCAATCCTCTCTTGAACGTCTTGCACAAAAACCCCTAAATGAACACACGATCTTGGAGGACAAACCCGCATTTTTTTAGGATGAAAACTCCTACAAATCTCAACCAAATATATTAGCTACACAAGAACCCAATTGGACCTTATCAGGCCTTCGCCTAGCTGGCACCCCAACAAAATATTATTATGTGTGATTTGTCGGTGTGTAGACATAGGACGAAGGTTGAAGATGATGAACAGATGCAGGCTAATTTTATGGTATCACCAGTTAGGAATAAATCATGAAAGATGTAATTATAGTTTTGGAAGATTGGTGGAAAGGAGGAATTTTTGGAGTAAAAACAATTTAACAAAATTGACCAACTTAAACAGCAAGTACCGGCCTGAACATTGGATGTGTCGGCACATACTGTAAAAAATAACAGCATGTGCCGACCTGAAAGAACCTATGTGCCGACCCAAATGAAACAGAAGCTACTACCCTATTTAGGATAGTAGATGTGCCAGCCTGAAGCACGTATGTGCCAACACATAATGTTGAAACTTACAGTATTTGCCAACCTGAAGAAGGTGTGTGTCGACCGAAACAAGACAGAAGCTACAGGCTTCAAAAATGAGTTACATGTGTCGGCCTGAGTTTCGTATGTGCCGGCACATGCAGTGCATTTTTGTGGTGAAACTGATTTTCATGATTTTGGACAATTTTGAAGTGGTTTTTGATGATTCTTTAGACCTTTAATGCAAGGGTGCCCCACAAACTTATAGATACCGTCTGACTTACAAAAATGCTAAGTTTTTTTATAGTTTTAACATCATGCAAAACATCTAACGGAGAAGTTGCAATCACATACTCCCCCTTTTTTATGATGGTAAAACTTGCGACAAGGCATTTCATGTTGATATCAAAGGGTTCCCCTGACTTTGTGCTTTCCTTCTTCATCTCGAATATGCTTCTCCCCCTTTGACAACATCAAAAAGAAGAAAAGAAAATCGTGAGAAGTATCATAGTCCAATACAAATATTAATATATCACTCAGAGGCGTTTTTGCCCAGAAGAGCAACAATCACATATCCCGATATATGTAATGAAGAAAAATTCATAGATAACCAACAACAAAGAGAAGCTATTCAAGTTGCTTCTAATAGCATCATAACTATGTAACACAACACAATGGAACTCCCGATGCCGCACATGTATGTTCTTAGCTTAGCGACAAGAACATGTCACTACTCAATCCAACATGAAAATGTGACATTACATATAACACATCCACAACAAGAACAATAGCAAGCAATTATCATTCTATAGAAAAGAATAATAGATAGGGACAATATCAAAACATATTATTCATTAATATATAAACCAAGCAAGGTTGCACACATTGTTCAAATAACATAGCCAAGACAAAAACTTGTTCAAAACAGAAATAAAAGGAAATGAAATGCATGAAACAAAGATAGCAAAACATCACAGAACAACACAACACATCAGCGTCCACCAGCTCCATCATGACGTTTGCGATAGGTTCTTCCACCCCTACGCATTTCTTCATAAAAGTCAGAGGCTTCTTCATCATGATGAGTAATTACGGAGTACACGTTGTTGATCTTCCCTTGGACAATCCCATTGTTCTTGCTCATGACATCATGGATTGATTTGAATTGCGCAGTAGCAACTAATGCAAACATCTCAAAATCAGTGTCTTAAGCGTTCAGCCTTTCATACGCACCAGCTTGAAATTCAGCCCCCCACTTTTGGCCTTCTTCATATCTCTGATGTTGTTGATTCTACATAGTTTGAAGCATTGCCATAACTGCAGTGTTATTTCCAGCCCCAGATTCATACCTATTTTCATGAGACCTGGATACATACTCATAGTATTCACCTTCATACCCCATGTATCCTGCATCATAGCCTCTGTAATTTGCACCTTATGCAGTCCAGCAATTTTGTTGCCAATTATCTTCCCAAGTCTGTTGATACTCATGTTGAACACCTGCAGTAGCATTTATCCAAGCTACATTTCCTTCAAGATTCACATCAGCCATAGGAACATCATCTTGAGTATCATCACCAACTTCTTCATTATAGCCTTCCACCCCCATGATCATCACCTACTTCATTAGACTCAAAGGGATCATCAAAGTTGTAGATTTTCTTCTTTGAAGAAGGAACTTGATAGTAGTACACTTTTATTTTGGAATCCCAATGATATCTCATATTAGTTAGAGTCCTTTGAGTGAACTCATTTTTTACACTTGGAGAGACATAGACCAAGTTTGGGAAGGAGATGTTAAAATGATTGGGAATCTTAGCAACCATAGATGGGTAGCAAAATGCAGTCCCTTTGTTGCAAGCTTGAATGCTGAATATACGATGCATAATAATACGACCAATTTATCTTAATCTTGTTGAGAAGAAGATAAACAAGGTGAATCTCCGTATTATCAACCCTTGAAAAACCCCCACTTTTGGGGTGCAATACATGAGAAACAATCCAATGGAGAATGCGTGGCAATTTCTTAAGGCACCCCGTAGTGATTGGCTCATTATTGTGCTCATCTCTCGGATCTTTTAAATGCTCATTTGAATGAAATTTCCACTTAAAATCGGAATGAACGTTTGAGTCCTTAACTAAAGGCTCATTTCCTATCGTAATACCAAAGACAGATTTCCTCAAAGCATTTGTAAATGTGTAGGAGGTACCTTCGATACGAAAGCTGAACTCAGATTTGTTGTGCTTGTGCAGCCCGACATAAGAGACTCGAACCAAGTCTTCATTGTAGTCTTGATTCAATAACAGAAAAGAATTGTTTTCTTGTTGATTGATGTGATCCACGACCTTAGGAATGTGTAGTTTCTCATCAGTTTGTACCTTGTAGTAATTTTGCCTTGACACACTCCTGCCTTGACACTTTTCTTCGAAGAACTCCAAATTCTCTAGGTCAACCAAATCAAAAATAGTTTCTTGTACCCTAGATGAGGAACCAACCTTGTCTTTTCCTCTACCAGCAGCCCTACTTCTTGCAAGCTTAGGATCCAAGAGGAAATTTCTCAAACAGAAGACGCACGCAAAGTGTTTGACAAAATGACCTAACCAGAACAATTGGAATTTGAGAGAACAGGAGGTAACCCACAACCAACAATGTTGTTATATCAAATATAGATGCAAAGAAACAACAGATAAACACAAAATATATAGAGTTTTTGTATGAAGATGCAATGTATGAAGAGAGGAAAACTAAAGTACACACTAGTGGGTTTTGAATGACATTAAAGAGGGAATATTGAAGGATTTATAGTGGGTTTTGAATAGCTTTGATGACCAAATTGAAAGAGTGAATAGAGTTTGACCGAAATTTTTTTATGAGAAAAGGACTTTGGTTTGAATTTATGAACAAGAAGGATAATGAAAAGATGGAGAAGATGAAAAGAGATAAAAACCCTTACTATCCTTTTATACATGTCGGCCCAATTTGATTACGGGTCGGCACATGTGTCTCATGCGCTGACCTGTACTGAATCATTTAAAAAAAATCAACATTATGTGTCGACCTGTACGACTTTCGTGCTGGCATATACTGAACCAATTTTAAAACACAGTTGAAAATGAATTTATGTGTCGACACATATGACTTTCGTGTCGGCACATACTGAGACAAAATCATCAAACGTTAAATAACTTCATCTCAGGCCGACCTAACTGCATCATGTGTTGACACATGCTTGCAGGTTTTTAGAGAAACACCAAGAGACATAATTTGACATATTTGGAGACATGTGACTTGACTCATGCATGCCTGAAAAAGACTTATATGTATGTTTTGAACAATATTTGTTAAGGCTGTGTATTTGAACAATTTAGATAAGGCACAAAAAGCAAAAACATACATATTTGCGTAATTTGTTCTAGGTCACTATAAGCATGTAAACTGAAAGTAAACATAAGAACAAATAATATTCATCATGTATTTGAAATACCTTTAAATAAAAATAAATAAAAGACATAGCTAACTTTTAGAAAGAAAATGAAACGATACAACCTCACCGTACAAACGGAGTATGCACGAGCATTTCACGAGAAACTCTAGAACAAGAGCTTTAACAAATTCCAACCGTACCATCAAAAAAATCTTTTTAACACATATTCATTCATCTTCGTCTTTCTAAGTTGTCTCAATATCTTTTATCAAAGGGCTTTCTTGTTGATTCTTCTAGAAAACACATTCCTTTTTCTTGACACCAAGTCAATTTGATTTGAACATGTTATCTAGCAAATGTATTGATGTTACTATAAATGAAGCCCGACAACTTCTTCATAGACTCAAGACACTTTTTTCTGCAAAATCAACAAGATAAACTAGGTACCCAATCTTTGTTGGGTCCTTGAGGGTGAGTAACACAATTGTTGCACTTAGGTGACCACTGAGAAATGCCATTAGGGATTGAAAATCTCCTAAGTTTGCATTTGGCAATAGTATGACCTTTTATACAATACTAGTAACAAGTTTTATTTCAAGAAATATGTACTTACTATACAGTGGATTTAAAGGTTTGTTAAACTTTGTTGTATCTATAGCAAAGGTGATATTTGGTTGTTGAGGCTTGATTAACTTGGCCTTAAGAGTCCTAACCTCTTTTTGCCAAATATAGCAAGTATCACATCCAAAGTTAAATGGATTGTCATCTTCTTTATTATTGACTTTTTGATCATTTACTAAGGAGTCCTTTAACGCTTCCATTTTCTTTTCCGTTTCTGAAATTTTTGCCTCCAAGTATGAAAAGATTTTTCTATTTGAGGCCAACTTTTTGAATGCTTCAATAGCTTCTTTGTGCAAGACTTCAAAAGCATTAAGTAACTCTAAATGAGACAATTTATCAACATATTTATTTTGAGAAGAGTTTACCTTAATTTTCTTACCTCCTTGATGATGACTAAAGGGACATATCTCATCATGTCTTGATGATTCATAGTCCTTCTTCTTGTCTTCACAATAATGACCGGAGAAACAGACTTCATCGTACTTTGATGGTTTGTGCTCCTTCTTCTTTCTATTTTTGATGTGAGTTGAAATATAGAAGTTGGATAATTCTTTATCATCGTTAGATTCTTCCCCAAGCCACATAGGCCTTCCTAGGTGTGACATGTTGTTTACGTTGATTTCTCTTCTCATTTTTGTTGGAGTATGAAGGTATTATATTTATTCCTTTGGACTTATCTTCCCTTGAGGATATAGATTGTCCTTTAGACTTAGTACCCCCTTTATTTAAGCCTTTTTCGCCTTTCTTTTGCAAGTATTTATGATACTTTTTGACAAACAAACTCATCTATTCGTCATCTGAAACATATTTGTTGCTACCGTCATTATCATAAAGATGCTCATCCTTTGAGGACTTGGAGCTTGAAGCCGTGAGAGCTTTGGACTTCATTCCTGCTTCCTTATCAGTGTAATTCTCTTTCTTCTTCTTCTTCTCAAGCTTCTTTTCATGTTTATCTAAGCAATTTAGTTCTTTCTCGTGTTCTTCTAATTTTATGAACAAGGTGGTGAGATCAAGTGTTGTAAGACCGTTGGCTTCTTTGATAGTTGTAACCTTCGGTTGCCAATTCCTAGTAAGACATCTCAAAACCTTGTTAGTAGCAATAGCATTGGAAATAGGATTACCCAGCAAGTTTAAACGATTAATAAGATGTGAGAACCATTTTTGCATTTGAGCAATGGTTTCACCATGCTTCATGCGAAAGAGTGTCCCACATAGCGTTAGTGGTCACACGATGAGAAATGCGATAAAACTCATCAACACCAAGAGCGAATACGATGATGTTTTTTTACTTTCCAATCGTGTGCCCACTTCTTATTATCTTCCTCATTCCATAGTGCTTCAGGTTTAGGAACATCAACACCATCAACACGATGTGTTATCGGTGTAGGACCATTTTGAATGGCCTTCCAAACAACTTTATCATAAGAGTTCACATGAGTTTGCATACAAGCTTTCCGATAACTATAGTTTTCTCCCGTGAAAACTGGGGCTCTTTTATAATCCCCTTTAGGTTCATAAGCCATTCTCTAATAAGCGTTTCGAAGCACAGAATGAACCAGGCTCTTGACGCCACTTGTTAGTAGACGACGACTTGTCTAGAGGGGGTGAATAGACACCCAAGCCAAAATCACCAAATAAAATTTGGGTTTTTAAATTTATTTGAAAAAGAGTGCGCGCGAAAGGTTTTGGTATGGATCGACAAAAGTTGTATATACAAACCTAGTTGTTGGAACTCGCATATGCAAAGCCAAATATGAAATGAAAAACACAACAATCGAGTTTCACCTTTAATCGAGTATCACATTATTACTCGTTTAAACTAATTGACCTAGTAATGCTATCTCCAATGATAATAAGCAAAAATATTGAACTATGCAATTTATCGAACACTTGGTGTGGGAACGAATTTTCAGAATTTCCTTTGTGTTGTTGTTGATATGAAAACCACTTATAATAAAAAGTGATTATAAGCTCATTAACAATCAAGTTAAAACAAAAATATCACAGGAAAATTCTTATGAGTCGATCGACTAATTAATACTATTTGACAAATTACGTAATGAAAAATAAAACGAGTAAAGAGATAATAGAGAGATCGACACGAGGATTTGTTCACGCAGTTCCTCAATTTCGTCCTCGCGTGTGGGTACATCTGTGCCTAATTTCCAATGTGGAATTAGGATACTTTCTTACTATACAAAAAGTCGATATATAAGAAAAGTGTTCAAGAGCAACCATACAAACACTATTGGTTCTGATGTTGATTCAACCCCTTTTCTTCTTTTGATCTTGAGTAAGACCAAGACAACAATGGATGCTAATTGACTTGTCGATATTGCTACTCCTTTGCGTTCTTTATCTCTAAAGCTTTCATGCACGATCAATTGCACCGATTGATCCATAAGACTTCAATTCGATTCACCGTTCTCCGTTACTTCCTTTGTGTTCTTTATCTCCAAAGGGTCCTTTGCGTACTTTATCTCCAAAGGCTTTTACAACGTCGCAATCCTCTCTTGAACTTCTTACACGAAAACCCCCAAACCAACACACGATCTTGGAAGACAAACCCGCGGTTTTTCAAGATGAAGAGCTCTAAAAATCTCAACCCGATATCTCAGCTACACAAGAACCCAATTGGACCTTATCAGGCCTTCGCCTAGCTGGAACCTCCACCAAAAGATTATTATGTGTGATTTGTCAGTGTGTAGACATAGGACGGAGGTTGAAGATGATGAGCAGATGCAGGCTAATTTTATGGTATCACCAATTTGGAATGAAGCATGAAAGATGTATTTATAGTTTTGGAAAATTGGTGCCAAGGAGGAATTTTTGGAGTAAATTTTTTTTAACAAAATTGACCAACTTAAACAGCATGTACCGGCCTGAATGTTGGATGTGTCGGCACATACTGTAAAAAATAACAGCATGTACCGACCTGAAAGAACCTATGTGCCGACCCAAATGAAACAGAAGCTGTAGCCTTATTTAGGACAGTAGATGTGCCAACATATAATGTTGAAACTTACAGTATGTGCCGACCTGAAGAAGGTGTGTGTCGATCGAAATAAGACAGAAGCTACAGGCTTCAAAAATGAGTTACATGTGCCGGCCTGAGTTGCGTATGTGCCGGCCCATGCAGTGCAGTTTTGTGCTGAAACTGATTTTCATGATTTTGGACAATTTTGAAGTGGTTTTTTGATGATTCCTAAGACCTCTAATGCAAGGATGCCATACAAACTCAGAGATACCGCCCGACGTACAGAAATGCTAAGTTTTCATATAGTTAAGACATTATGCAAAACATCTAACGGAGAAGTTTCACTGACAAAAATAGCATTTATTAATTAAGGGGCAAACATGAAACGATAAATTTAGTTGAAAGACCACATGACTAGTTAAGCTTTAAATTTTTCTCAACCATAAATTTAAGAATGGACACTAGAACTAAATAACATATTTAACATTAGACACAAAGGAGATTTAATCTCGGTTACACAAGTGAGGTAACAAAGCGTGTCATGAAAACCTACCATTTTACTCTCTGTTTTTCAATAACCGAGGGGTAAATTAGTTATCTTCACACAAGTTTAATCCACATCAACTTCATTTTTTGAATTTTTAAAACTGAAAAAAGTGCACCATTTTTCACCTCGGTTTTTAATAATACTCGAGGGAAAATGTACTATTTTTATTTGTTAATTTAACCTATTTTTTCCTTTCAATCTGTAAAACATCAATTTGTTGACAAATATCAATAAAATATTTAAACATTACATTTCAACAACAACAAGAAATAAAATCAATAGAATCGTTTAACATTAAATCTCAACAACAACAACAACAAAATTAATAGAACCTTTAAACATTAAATCTCAACAACAACAACAAAAACATTAAACATTTTACTCGACTCAACAACAACAACTAACATTACTAAGTTACATACATGCTTTCTTAACTAACATTAAAGAATTTTAGCAAGAAATTACAAGAGAAGAGATTACATTAAAGAACTAACCTTGAAACATTTTCCTTCTCTTGAAGTTCATTCTAGATAATAGTGTTGTACTACATGCAACTAATTTCATTATCAATGTTTTCATTATATTAAGTTTACATATCATAACTTTGCATCCAAGATGGATCGTTGTGGAATTCACGTTCTGATTGGATGGTGAGGGTTTCATGTGGATCACTGATTTTTTGTGGATTGATGAGTTGACAATATCTTGACCATTGTTACTTTATAAATGGACAACAAAGATTCTTTACTTAATCAAAAGGCGTTGAAAATAATTGAAAGACACAATTTTTCCCCTTGGTTTCCAAAATGATCAAGGTAATAGGTTATAAAAAATATTTATATAAAAATTAAAATTTGCTAAAATGAAATTATTGGGATTCGAATAGGGGGTTTATCAAAACTTACTTTTCCCATCGGTCGCTAAATAAACGTGGTAATAGGTCTTAAAAAAATTAATAAAACTAAAATGTGCTAAAATGCAATTGCTGGGATTCGAAGAGGGGGCTGATTAAAACTTTTTACCTCAGTTTTCAACTCAATCGAGGGACTGGGTAGTATTTAAAAATAAAATAAAATGTGTTGTGTCTATGGTTTACACTTCGGTTATTTGTTGGCTAAGATGAAAGTTTTGTCATAAAATATATTATTTGTAGTAGTGGAACAATCCTGATATGTTAAAGTGTCTTATTCTAACAATAGAAAATCCCATTTCACCGATTATATATATGTGTGTGTGTGTGTGTGTGTGTGTGTGTGTGTACGCGCACGCATGTGTGCGTGTGTGTGTGCCTGTGAGTCTTTCAAATGACTATAAAGATCATGATCTACTACAATATTTATATCCTAGAACATTCATGTAGTGTATTAGTAGAAATTTTTAGGCAATTTAAGTAAAACATTTACACAATTTTTTAATTTTAATGTATTATGTGTTATTGTGAATTAGAAGTCCCACATTTGATGAAAAATAGAGTGTTCAACAATATATAGGTGAAATGACTTATACCAAATTCGTCAATGGTTTGGGTCGAGACATGATTTTCATCCTCATTTATGTGGTTGTTCCTAACCCAATGTGATGATCGATCATAGCTTAGTGTGGTTATCCCTCATAGATCAATGTGATTATCGCCTCTTCCCATTATGACACAAACATGATATTTTAGTCGACGGTTATGATAACGCGAAAATGTATCGCATATTTCAACCCAATTCACATGGTATTTAGTATCTTTTTATTATTTTTGCATAGTATTATGTCGTATTATGTTTGTGTTTCAGGTATTTGTCAAAGAAGAAGCCGTACATGAAGAAACAAAGTGAACCGCATGAAAAACGGAGAAAAGGGAGCAATTTGCACTCACAGTGTCTAGCATGGCGTTCGCCATAGAGGTAGCCATGAGGTGGATGTCGTGTCCCACGACTCAATGGTCACAAAGACTAGGTTTTGCACTTTTTGTGAAGATGGCGTTCGCCACTATAGGGATGACGGACGCCATCCTTGGAAAAGTCGCCCCAGTCAAAGGCAGTTGGAGAGGTCACCCCATCACTCCTCTTTTCCCTCACACGAATTCAACAATAGTAGCTTGCTCTCCAAGGCTTGGTACTATTATAAATAGGTGTTAGATTTCACTTTTGCAGGCATCCAAGCTTAGTACAACTTAGGCAATATATTTACATTTTTAAAGCTCTAATTCTTCACATCGGAGAGTTATTGCAATGTTGTTGTTATTGAGTTTGGAGCACTTTATTTGTAGCTGTTAATCTTGCAAGTATTTTCATTTTCGTTCAAGTTATTTCCGTCAATTTACTTTGTACCAGATTCAAGTCTCTGTTTGGAGCAGGTTCTTATTATATTCAGTATTATTTACATTTTATTTTTCTTGTCTATTTACTTCACCTTACTTTATTTCCTCGCCTTAATTTATTTCTTCGCCTTACTTTATTTCCTTGCCTACTTAATTTATTTTCATTACATGTTATTTACTTTAATTGAATCGCTTAATATGTTTAATTCCGTATTTCAAACAAAAGCTAAAATGTTCACCATGAATATGTCCGGTTAATCCATTAGTGCTGGAATGTAAAGACCGTCGATTCGATGGTACTCTGTTTATTGTTTCTTTAGGATTACTATTGGGGCTGTTTTGATTTTAATTCAATTTTTCCAAAATTAATTTGATTAGTTACTACGAGAGTAGAATCATGACACGTCGGGTAAGACCAAAAGTTGTCTGACACGTAAGATTAAAATTGGTTAGTTTTTGGTTGATAAACACCGTGAAAGCATTTTGTTAATTAATTAGGAAAGTTCAATATTTCTAGAAGGTGATTTTAAAACTATTTTCGGGCGCGTTTATAAGTTTAGAATTCGGTTGCCCGAGCGAAAGTCAACAACCTTTTTAAGTTAAAATTTCCAATCAAAACTACTTTTCAATTGAGTAAAAGCATCTGGTTACTAAAAAAGATTTGCTACTTTAATGCAAACGCAACCGGATACGCGAGAGCAGACGATAAAGATTAAAGAGTAAAATCTGGTACCGAATATGCGAAAGCAGCGGTTCCTTTTTAATTAAATGTTTTTCAAGGAAGAAAATATTGCCCCATAAGTAGTTATATTTAGAAACAATAAGAGTAATGTTGTTTGATGAGAGTCGCATTCCAGTATAACATCTTTAAATTTGTTAAAAGTTTATTATTTTATTATGTTCCTATTCCAATACATTTTTACGATCGCCTTAGATAAACACCATATCAATAGAAAAATATAGATTGACCATCAGGTCGCTGTGGGTTCGTCAACCTTTTATATTACTCTGATACACTCTGTATACTTGCGGAAAGCACGCACCAAGTTTTTGGCCCTGTTGCCGGGGACCAATATAGTCAAATATCATAACTCCGCCGTTGCACCGTATAGACCAAGGCACTCTTGTCCCTTTTAATATGTATCACTCTTGTCTCTATTAATAAATTCCCATAAATAGCAAGATTCCCATAAATCCAAATTTTCTCTACAATTACCACTCCCTAGCAGAGTCGCCACTTTTCTGTAGAAGGAAATTTTGAGATTAAGCTATTAATTAACTTAACTCATAAAGCAAGAGTCGCCGCCACACTTTATTTTTCCAAAGGAATGGGGAAAGAACGAATAAAACTCACATAAGTTTTAAAACAAAACTATAAAACAGAGAGACAAAGGGTAAGGGGGTTGGTTATGCAATGGGAAGGCGTTAACACCCAAAACATCTATAGTACTATATAGGAACCTCTTGAAAATCTATGTTTTCCTTATAAGGTGTTGTTTTCAAAATATTGAGGAGATGAGAAGAGAAATATTTTTTAGGGTTTTTGGTGTTTGACAAGACTTTCTGAGCCTTGTGCCTACGTACCCATAAAATTCAATGGAGGATGAAAACCTCGTAATTTGTTGTAAAATAAAAAAGGATTTTTTTGATTGATTTTAGATGGAAAGACAAGTTGTCATTTTTAGGAGAAAACTCAAATAGTCACCCATAAGTATATGATAATGGACCTTTGCATCACTTTTGAGAAGGGCTCCAACTTGGATAAGAATCAACAAGTATGCCAATAACTCTCTCAAGTGGAAAAGAATCAACATCAAGCATCACTATAGGGATATGAGAATTATATCTCAACTATGAAAATGACTCATGTCTAATCCTTAAGAAATTTTTTTAAAAGAGAAATGTGCACAAAGGGCACAAAATGGTTTGAATGAGTTGTGTGTTTTTTTATGTCTTTTGAAATGATCTTGATATGCTTAAGATGAATTAGCATTTATTTAAGAAAAAGATTTTGAAAATCACTTGACAAAGTCAAGGTTTATTAAGAAAGTGGTTCAAGTTTAAAAACAAGAGGGTTTTGAAAAAGGGAGAAGATTCGGAAAATTTAAGAAGAGGAGAAGATGAAGAGACTACCCTAGTGCATAAAGTAAAAGCAAGGAAAGGAAATATCTAACCAAAATAGCAAGCTTATGACACAAGTCAAGCGAACCATTCCCATCCTTTGGATTTAAGCAACAATAAATCAAATAAGCAAAGCACAAACCAAGCATCAGATAAAGAAGAACTTAAGCAAAGGCCAAAGATGAGGTAACAGAGACAAGTCTTCAAAAAGTCAACCCAAGGTCAAAGGTACCAGAGGAGTTCCAAGGTCTCAAGTCACAACTCCAAAGCAAAGGATCAAGAACCTAAATCTAAGTCCACAAGTCCAACATCCAAGCATGGGGTAGTAACCAATAGTCCAAGGAAGCAATTAAGCCTTTTAAGGGTTTTTCCTTTATTAATGTCTTAAAAAGAAAGAGAAAAAGTTCAAGTGGACAAAAAGAAATAAGCAAGCATAAACAATAGCACTATGATATGTAAATGATAAGACTAATAATAAAAGAGCAATAAGTAAATGACATAAAAATAAAGGTGCATAAAAGTAAATGACATAAAGTAAAAGTTAGCACAATAATATTGTTAGTGTTAATGTTAGATTTAATTATTCGATTCGGGACAAATTTAGCGTTATGTTAAGCAATCGTAGCCAATGTATAAGGAAGATCATACTATGGGGGCCGGTCAATAACAATTTATGTACCATACATGTTAGAGATATGATAGAAATCATACTCTTAAAACATGTAGCACAAGTAAAAAACCAAGGAGGGATCAAGCACTGAGGCAAGGAGATTGGTCCATTACATCAATCAATCCTTTATGACAACTTAGGACAAACTTATGCATCACTCCAAAGTACTTCCAATGATCAATGATCAATTGAATAGTAAATTTGAAATGATGAAAGTTCATCAAGAATCAATCCAAACATCATGAACAAGATGGACAACAAATTATCCAATTGATCAAGAGAAAAGAAAAAGAAAAAGGAGAAGGAAAGATGAAGAGAGAACCAAATTGAATCAAGATTCAAGATCTACTTATCATCAATTTCAATCACCTTTCTTGGTGGATTAAGGCATTAAATCTATCATCAACTCATAGCACCAAAAATGAATCAAATGATTCATTTAATGATAGATTTGAATTGATGAAGGTTCATCCAACCTCATCAACACCCAAAGTCCATTGAAATTGAGGAGAAACTTGATCAAGAAGTTATGATCCAAGACAACAACCAGCAAGCAAACGAAAAGGCAATAATATACAATTAAAGATGCATGGAAAGATTTTTTAAAAATGATTTTTAAATGAAAATAAAAGAGAAAATGAGAATGAAGCTTCTAACCAACAAACCACACATTAAGAAAATCACTACAAGTCAGAAACAAATCAAGGATCATATGAAATTTTTTGGAGAATTTAAAAATGCATAAAAATAATTTTAAACAAATTAAAATGCATGAAAAGTTAATAAAATAATGAAAAATAGCAAATCATGAAATAAAAATACTTAAAATAGAAAATATTTTTAGGAAATTATGAAAAAATGGAGTGAAAAATATGAAGGGAGCTATTTTTAATGAATTTTCAAAATAAAAACAATTAAAATGAAATAAAAAGCTGGCAAAAACAATAGCTATCAGGTCTGATCAATGGTTGGGAATCAAAACGCGTGTAGCCATTAGATTTCATTAAAACAGAGCCAAAGGTCCAGATCAATGGAGACACGGTGGACCTCATATGAAATAACGTGCAAGTTCAGATTTAAATCAAAACAAACTCAGGCCACCACGAGGCACTTCCGATCATTTTCTCCGGTGAGTTGCTCACTGGGGTCTGGTAAATGGCAAGCTTAAGTCACAAAACCACCATCATTGTGACTGTTTCATCAGTGTGAACTCAACCTCATGCTTCATTTTCATTGATTGAAAGTGAGTAGAGAGAATTTGAAGGAAACTCAGTGAAAAATATAAACACGAAAAGAGAAATTAAATGCTTAATATGAAAAATCAACACAAGGTAAGTTAGGGGAAACGATCAGAGAGAGAGAGAGTGATGCTAAATCGTGGTAACTTGTTTGAGTCCAAAAGATGCTCAGAACTACCTTGTCCAAATGATGATCGGAGCTGTTGAAAACTGGATTTGGCCAAAGCAATTTAGTGTGCCTCAAGACTTGGTTCTTGTTGCTTTAGCTTTAGAAGATGGCAAGGAAGCTAATGGAAGAAAGAAATGGGGTTGGAAGAGCTTGGAAATGAAACACGATATCTCAAAATTTGAAGAGAAATTCTGAGTTTGAGCAGAGGTTTGAGGGGCTATCCAAGCTTGGTTTTTTAGTTCAAATGCTTCCTCTATTTATAGATCAGGTGAATGAATGGGATACGTGTGAGAATTAGCTGCAATCGTATGAAATGAAGTGTGGAAAAAGTATGACCAAGCTTGATTATGAAGTCATCTAAAACACAGTGCATTGCCTCCAATTTTGGGTTATTTTGCATCACAAATAATCACTTAAATATCATATGTTAATTACGTGCAAACATTAGCTTCAAATTGAAAATTGGGTGAAATTGCAAAATTGACTATGAACGATAAACCAGTTCCAAGTAACCATGCTCATAGCTAGGCCAAATGCAATCTACTCATGCATTTCTTGATTTTATTTGAGCCAAATGATCTTTTCATGAAGGATAACACAATGCAAAAATAATTAACCTAAAAGTATGCTTGAAGTGAAAATGGCATGAGTTGGAAGTTGAGGTCGTGACATTGAAAATCAGGTCAGGCATTAGGACAAATAGGTCATGACCTAGTTCTGTGCACAAATAGCCTTCAAGATTTGAGGTCCTTAGAACATGAATTGATGTTTGACCTCTAAAGCAAAGTTGTAGAGGACATAGAGAGGGATATTTGGAAAAAATAAGCGCCCATAAAAGACAAAAAAATAAAGAAGTTATTGAAAGCTCCAGTGGTTTGACTAAATTTTGGTTAAAACTTGATGAAGAACAAGATGATCAAACATGAAGAATTTTTCCAGAAAATAAAGATGTCGAATGAAATGTCCTGGCATGAAGTCTCGACATCTTGACCTGATATAGCAGGTTGTTGCTAATCTGGTCCAAGATTTAAGGAGAAATCAGAACATGGATCAAGGAATCAATAAATAGGAGATCTGAAGCCCAAGACAGAAGACTATAAAAGGAAAACCAAGACCTAGATTAGAACAGACTAACTAATCTCTTGTAACACTTTTGTAAAGGGAAATAAGGGTTTAGGGTTTTGAGAGTCGTAGGGCTTTCTTGTGTTGTAAGTTTCCCTTTGTATCTGTTTGATACATTGTAGAAGACATGGATGTTTATACAGATTCAGAAACCATTAGGTAATGAATTTTATATTGTTCTTGGATAAATCTTTGAAGCAATTCCGAATTGTGTTGTTAGTCGAGAATGCTCGACTAAACTTTGCATTGAAAGAGGTGTCTTTCAAGTAGGATGATACAGTTGTTGTCGATTGTAACTGTTAGATATCACAGGTTGTGATTTAGGGAGTGAGATGGGTTTCTCTTATCAATAAATTTTTCATTCGGTAGTGATAGGTAAACCAGAGGTTGTTTACTGTAAACCGAAGGTTGTTTACATAAAACTATACTACTAATAGCGGATTCTTCTTCCTGGCTTGGTAGTCCCCAGATGTAGGTGATTTGCACCGAACTAGGTCATCATATTTTGTGTTGTTTATCATTTTGAAATTTACAGTTCAGTATTGATTAACATGTTGTAATAGATGTTGAAACATCTGTTATAAATCTGTTGCTGATATTCAATATATTAGTTTGTTTATTCTGCCCTTTTTTAAAAGTTATGCAGAGAACAATGTCGTGACATGTATTAAGACATCTGTTATCTGCTATGCCATAATTTTAGTTATGATCTTTGGAACATAGGCATTCCATACTTGAATTTGGGCCAAAATTTTCTAAGTCCACAAGATGACCTATAATGTTTCCACACTTTTGATGGTCTTCCAAGCACAATTAGCTCTTGAATTGTGAAGAGAAGTTAGAGAAAATGTCAAGATGAGTCATTTTCTAAAAAAAATCACTCAAAATGTTGAAGTATGAAGAATTTATGAAGTCTTGAACTTAGGCTTCGAATGTTGACTTTTTGGTCAAACTTCCTTGAACACCCTTGCAACCTTGGACATTTTCTTTCAATTCAAGGCACATTGATGATCATATGAACTCAAAATGATGTAGTCTTTGTCATACCCCAAATTTTGACCACTAATATTTCCCATCATTGCACAAATCATCATCACAATATGGATGTACCTTTATGCCTCATTAGTCTCCCCAAAGATGGGTGAGCATTCACTACAATAAAAAATTAGGGTTTCAGGCCCTCTTAGAGCTCTTAGACAAAGGATCAATCAAGATTTGACATGATCTTCAACTTGTCTAACCTCTCAAACATCCACAATGGATCAAGAGGACTCCCATATCAAGGATTAAGCACAAGGCTGCAACCTTCTAAGTGGATCAAGCCTCAAGATCGCTAGTGTCACCAAATTAGGGTTTGGTCGACCAGGGCCTCCAGATGCAAATTTTCCTTTAGGCATGAGCCAATGCTTCCAAGCATAACCTAAAATGCTCCATGGAACCTCATGGACCCAATCATCAAGTCAATTTGGCCTCAGGGGATGCATTCATCAAAAATCAGGAATTAGGGTTTCTTGACCTAATTCACCCCTAAGTTGACTTTTGGGACAAATCATGAGCCAAGACCTCAAGAGAGGATTTGAGGGTCTCTAATAAACCACATTGATTCATTTACAACAATGGATTGATCCAAGAAGCTTGATTCACAAGTTTCAGTTTCATCAGAACCACAATTAGGGTTTTGAGGGAAAAAGTCAACTGTACCTTTGACTTTTGACCAAACATGCTCCCAAACCCTAAGACATGATTCAATACACCCTATAACACCTATGAAATCAATCCATCAAGTTTGATTTAGGTCAAGGACTTGATTTCATAAAGGATCGCACAGTTTGGAGTTCATCTGACAAAAAGTCAACTGTGCACAAAAGTCAACTTTGACTTTTTGAGATTTTTCACAAATATAGTTCCCTAACCCTAAAATGATGTTAATGTGTGATTGGAATCATCATTCATCAAGAAAAATCAAGAAAAGTTGGATAACTTGTAAAAGGGGTAACCATAAAAACTTAGAAATTTTTCTAAGTTATGGAACAAAGTGGCTAGGGTACCAACTTTGGAGGATCATAACTCCTAAACCACAAGGCCATTTTTCCCCATTCAAAGTTGGAGTTGTAGCTCTCATGGCCCTCTACAAAAGCTTCAAACACAACTCATTCCAATTACTCATGGATTTTAAGTTATGAATGATCAAAATCACAAAAAGTGAAAATGTCACTTTTTTCCAACACTTAGTGAAATTTTCACTAAGTCAGAATCTGCCTTCACTTTTTTCCAAATGTAGGGGCATTTTTCACTTGGATCCAAAAGGTATCAAAACCAACTATGATCAAACAGTTATTGTATCATATGAGGGATTTCCAAAATGGCCAAGAACTCCATCAAAGTCCACTTGAGCCATGAGATATGACAATGCCAATATGCCTTGCTGCAAACTGTCATGGCAAGGCAGATTTGGGAGTTTTGCTCGATTTGCTCTAATTTTGCAAAGGACAAGCAACTCTATCCATCTGAGCACCTCAATGGGAGACCAAGGAGGGACAAACACTGATCCATCAGCCTCCTAAGTCTTTGGAACCAAAAGTAGCATGCTGAACCTATAAATGCCTAAAAGAGGGACAAGACTCCAATTTTGGATTGGAGCATTTAATGGATGCACCAAGGTGGCATGGACTGAGCCATTTCCAACTGAATTCAGTCAAGACTTATCCAAGGCCAAGGGAACCAGCAGCCTGTGCCCTAACCTCTAATCATTGGCTAGAGGAGACTTGGATTCTCATTGCTCAACATTGGCCAAACCTCTGCTACAGTTGCCATTCACTATTGCAGCCAAAACAAACTTGCTCTACTATAAATAGAGCTCAATTGTGTTCAGTTTGAGTACACCAAAGCACTACAACACTTGTTTTCCTCAAAATCTCTTTCTCTAGGCAAAAATACCTTCTATAGCGAGGTAACTTTGAGTTTTTGAGTTAGAGAGCAATTCCACCACAGCTCATGATCCAAACACATCCAATATGTCATATCTAAGCTGTCCAAACATTCACAAGTGACCTGTAACACCAAAATCACAAAGTCACCTCTCAAAACCTCAAAATAGGAGTTTTGTGCATTTTCAAGCCATGTCTTGATTCAGTCACTTTCCAAACCAGATAAAACCTCAAACACACTCCAAATATCATCCTTGAACTGTTCCAAATGGTTCCCCCCATCTGGAACACCATTTGAGGGAGTTGCTATTTTGGCCACTTTTGCCCCTTTTGCAAGAAAGAGCTCAAACTTGTTCCTGAGGTTTCTAGCTGATTCCAACCATCTTAAAAGCTTCTAAGAGATCATTTGAGGGTGTCCAAAGCATCAAATCATTTCTGGAACAAAGCCCTTGTCAGATTGCACAAAAGCTCCAAAAAGAGGTAAGCATCACAACTTGGATTCTTTGAATCATGCTTTCCTTTGATGTCCACTGATCATGCATCTCTTATACATGTTATATGTGTTGTGTTTGCACCAATTTATCTTGTAATTCATGCTTGTACCAAGAGATGGCACAGAAAATGTAAATCATGGCCTATTTCAAAACCACTATCGGGTTTTTCAATAGGAGCATGATTTGAAAAAAAACACCACCACAATTGGATTCCTTGTGAAATTCTAGGCGGAATAGACCTAAATTTTGTCCCAATCCATGGAGAAATGAGAAAGTTATGGCCTTCACGTTTTTAACCAAAATCTTGCCTTGCCTTGCCTTGGGCCAGGCCAAAAACAAGGCAAGCCTTGTATATTTGTGGTTGTGTTTCAATCAACGGATGTATCACCACCCCAGTGGTAAGGCGCACGCCCTATACACAAGAGGTCTGGGGTTCGAATCCCCGTCGCCCCAGATCCTCTGTTTGCTATTTTTTCCACTTTTTATTATTTTTCTTATTATTTTTAATGATTTGAAAAATTAATAACTCCCTCAATTTTAATCATTTTTTATTGGTTCTTTTTGCAAAAAATCACAAAAATGTTGAAATATTTTATTCCACAAAAAAAGAAAATTTATATTAGTTATTTAATATAATTAGTATTTTTGTGAATAAATTCATTTTTAATTGTTTTTAAACATTTAAATGTGAATATTTACTTTGAAAATCAAAACCAAAGGAGATTTAATTCATCTTGTGATTAAAACCTCGTTTTTCAAACCTTAAACAAAAATCACAAGTGGTTTATTCAAACTTATTTGGTATTTTTATTTTATTTGATTTTCTTTAAATATTTACTTTTAAAGGAAAACAAAATTAGGGTTTCTTTGATTTTCACCCTCACAAATCATTTTCAAACACTCTTGGGCCTCTATTAGAGTGTAAGACCCAACCCCCTTTGTAAATACACCACTTTTTGGGCCTCAGTCATTGTATAACTCCCGCTGTATTTTCAAAAACAACGGCGCGATCGTTGCCTTTTTTAGCAAAACCCTGGGCCTCTCCTTGAGCTGTAAGGCCCACCACTTGTACAAAAATAAATCATTGGGCCTCTAATAGAGTGTAAGACCCATCCCTTGTAGATAAAACCTTTTTGGGCCTCAATACATTGTATAAGACTCAGTACGTTAAAGAAATCTCGGCGCGATCGTCATTTTTCAAACAAAACCCTTTGGGCCTACCCTCGTGTTATAAGCCCCATTCCTTTTCTTTAAACACCTTTGGGCCTCTTGAGAGAGTGTAAGACCCATCCCTTTGTACATAAAACCTTTTTGGGCCTCAATCACTTGTATAAGTCCCTGTACAATTTCAAAACCACAGTGCGATCACTTATAAAACCTTGGGCCTCTCCTTGAACTGTAAGCCCCAACAATCTTTTCAAAGCACTTTCTCCTTTGATTTTGAATATAATATTGTTATCAAAGCTTTCTTTGTTGAACAACTAACCAAACAGCATGGAAGCTCTACAACCGAGTAAGTGTTTACCCGCTTTCATATATATATATATATATATATATAACTGTATTGTGGGGATGCTCACTGGTAAGTCTTCTTTCACAAACTTTTATATACTTGTCAAATATCAACTGTGTAATACTAGTTTAGTTATTTAAAGTTTTCCCCGGCAACTACGTCTAGCACTAGGTAAAGCCCTGTTGGTCACTCTTAAATACAAACAAAACTAGATCCCCATAGGATTACCAGACACAGTCTTCCCTCCTCTTGGGGTTAAACAATATGGAGACGTGAAAGGAAGCATTCTCGGTGAACCCTTTCTCAGACTGTCACTCTTAGAAATTGTCAAAGAAACTCTACTCCCCAGAGATGATCTTTTCTCCGTAAATGGCATCTCTTGAGTTTCTTCCAAATTCTTGGACTTTCCTGGCTTGATCTATTCTCGGTGAATAGCATGTCTTGAACTTCTCGGGGTTTGGGGACCCACGGGCTTCTTAAAAGCATCCCCGCCTCCTCTTGGGCGTTGTACAAGGACCCTTCGGCTTCTTAAAAGCTCTCATGGCTTCTCTTGGGCTTAGTACAAGGACCCAGAGACCTCTACAGGTATAAGAACAGAACCTAGTCATCAATTTGCTAGAGCTGTCTTTCTGAGTCAAGTGTCATACCAGTTAATGGGTTGACCTTCATCCCTTAACATACCAGCCTTCTCTTGGGCATCATACAAAGATCATTCACTATCTGAGAATCGATTTCTCACAACACCAGTAGACTTGGATAGTCTCAATACCCTTTGGATTTCCCATTTCCTTAAAGAACAGGAAATAACCTCGATCTCCCGATCAGTACCAAAGTACAACCTTACCTTTAATCAGTCCCTTTATAAGAACTGATTTTCTCTTTTATCCAACACACTGGACCTGTCACTCAACTGAAACAGTCCCCAGCACAGATATCCTCCTCATGGGCTTTGTACAAAGATCCCCCCACACTCTCTTGTTGAGTATAAAAGACTCTCTTATTGAGTCAACCGCTTTTAGCCTCTATCTCGGGCTTCGTACGAGATAGAAATCACTCTCTTGTTGAGTATAAAAGACTCTCTTGTTGAGTCAAACCTTTTAGCCTCCATCTCGGGCTTCGTACGAGATACAAATCACTCTCTTGTTGAGTATAAAAGACTCTCTTGTTGAGTCAAACCTTTAGCCTCCATCTCGGGCTTCGTACGAGATACAAATCACTCTCTTGTTGAGTCAAACCTTTAGCCTCCGTCTCGAGCTTCGTACGAGATACAAATCACTCTCTTGTTAAGTCAAACCTTTAGCCTCTATCTCGGGCTTCGTACGAGACATATAAAAACACCCTCTTATTGGGTCACTAGCCTCCTCTTAGGCTTTGTATAAGGAAACCCCAGTTGAGCCACTCAACTCTTTTCGCATCAATCCGTGCCTTGCTCACAGCATACAAACATCAACAACTCCTTTTCCTTCATCTAATTGCTTTAAGTGGAGAGCCTCTGGATTATTTACATCCACGCCACTGTCCCTCTTTTAGCATGAGAAATTCCTAAGGAAAGATGGCATTGCTCTACACTGAGTTAAAGTCTTCTCCTTAAGGTTAGAAAATTCCTAAGGAAAGATGGCATTTCTCTACACTGAGTTAAAGTCTTCTCCTTTAGGTCAAAAATCCCCTAGAAAGGAAATTATGGCATTGCTAGATTCACATATCCCAGTTAAATTAATTCTCCTTTACAATCAGTCACGCAACAGTCGTGATAAACAAACCAAATACCCCTCTTTAGAGTTGACAAATTCTCTCTAAAGTCAAAACCCTTCAGCTTCTCATCTTGGGCTTCGAACAAGATACAAATAGACCCTTCAGCTTCACATCTTGGGCTTTGAACAAGTTACATATACTCCCTTTATCTTCATGTCTTGGGCTTTGAACAAGACACCAAAACAACTTTTTCCTCCCATAGAATAGGAGGAACTACGATCGTTCTGATTTCCCTGTTTCATCAAACGGGAATACGTAGGCATAAGATTGAAAAATCTTAGTAAGCACACTAATCAAAAAAACCCAAAAGCCAGTATCTCCATCAATCAACCCAAAAGCATCAAATCTAAACACATTACCAAAAACCTCACAAATGGTCCAAACACTTTATTCTTAACAAAATAACCGAAAAAATACCCACATCTTAATAGCATCTGTAAACCAACAGTCATCTGTTTAAACTCAGTATGCAAGCAGGGTTAATTGGAGACATCTATTTCCCTTCCTTAATCAGCTTAATAGGATAAAAAATGAATCGAACTGTAGTACCCAAGCGATAGTGATTTGAAACCACAAAAATTGCGCTACAGAAAAAATGGCGACCACAGTGGGAGATTCAAAGATCTTGTTCTTCTCCCATCTTTTCAGAAGAAACCTTAAGTTTAGAGATTTTCCACAAGAAAAAAATGGCGCCCACCGTGGGGCCCGTCTTCTCTTTCTTAGGTAGAAAACCTTGAGTTCACGAAATGTCACCGAAATGGCGACTCTGCTGGGGAGTCATTGTCTGTATAGGATCAGAAGACTAGAAGTCTAGGATGATTAAGACAAATATATATACTGCTTTTCCTAATTGATATCTGTGTTTATTTTTCTGCTAATGGGAATGCGTGTGATGTCGCATGTGGAAAGATTGAGTATACACCTAAGATAGGTGATGGAAATGCTGGTAATCTTACTGGGAGTGAATTCCAGTTAAGAGCCCCCGATCGACCATCAAACCCAATGGAGACTCCCTTTGCAGATACATTGCCTATACGACTCCGGTTGTTGAAAGTAGTGTGGTCGACTGGGTTATCTGAGAAGCTGAGGTTTTTAGCAGACTTAAGCCATTTTGTAGTGCGGAAGCTATCGGAAATAGTTGTCACGTGATACTACCCTCATCTGAGATCACTCTAAGATACATCAGCTCGCTGGCGATCCGCTTGCTGTTGTTATCCCAAGAGCGATCAATGATTTTGCGGACAGGTATAAAAAAATCAACAGTATAAACCTTTGGGGGGGGGGGGTAGAGCCTTGACTTCATGACACCGACCCTTTGACCCCATGTTTTTTCTATGTTTTTGTGTGCTGCATTCATACATTCATCTAAAAAAACATTAAGACAAAGAAAAATCTTCTCTTCTAGTCTCTCTTTTTCAAATTAAACTGAGACATTGATTGCAAATGTCAGAGAAAGGAGATTGCGCTAATGGATTTCGGTAGAAGTAAAACTCATAAGTACACCTTCAAGGTTCCAAAGTTAGAGGATTTGAGAGGTTTGGCGAGAATGATCACCAACCACGAGGCTTTCAGAGCCAAGTATGGAGGACTACAGTCTCTATTAAGGGTCCATGTAATTGAAGGAATCCTGTCCACACTAATCCAGTTCTACGATTCGGTCTATCATTGTTTCACATTCCCGGATTATCAGCTAGCACCAACGCTGGAGGAGTATTCTCACTTGACTGATCTGCATATCACTGATCAAGCTCCCTTTTCTGGACTGGAAGAAATTCCAAAGGATCAAACCATTGCACGAGCAATTTATTTGGACAAGTCAGAAGTCAAGACTCACATGACCACTAAGGGTGGCATCCAAGGTTTTCCAGCCCAATTCTTAATAAAGAAAGCCTTGTACTTTGCTAGTATAGGGAACGTGGCCGCTTTCGAGAGCATCTTTGTTTTGCTCACTTACGGGTTATTTTTGTTTCCCAACATTGATAACTTCATAGATATCAACGCCACTAAGACTTTCCTGATCGGAAACCTTGTACCAACCTTACTCGCATATGCGTATCATTTGGTACACTTAAGGAATTTATACAGCGGAGGAATGATCACGTGCTGTGTACCCTTGCTGTACAAGTGGTTCACTTCCCATTTGCCCAAGTCTACTGCATTTTGGGATCAAAAGAATACTTTATGTTGGTCGCAGAGAATTATGTCTCTTACCAACTCCGACATCGATTGGTACAATCGAATCTACGACGGGATCAGAATCATTGACCGTTGTGGAAATTTCCCAAATGTACCCCTTATAGGAACTAAGGGGGAATTAACTATCATCCGGTGTTAGTTCATCGTCAATTTGGATACCCAATGAGGCATGTCCCGCGCAATGCTCATCTGGAAGGTCTTTTCTTCAAGGAAGGAGAAAATGACAGGGCACTAAAGACAGAAATAGTGCATGCTTGGAAACACGTTCATAGGAAAGGACGAGAGTCTCTAGGAAAACCAGACTGTGTCTCGGTGGAGCCTTATCTCCACTGGGTACAGACTAGAGCTCTCAAGTTGAGGATGCCTTACCCTCGTCAGGAAGTTCTTCCATTAAGGGACTCTGCCCTTTATTTTTTGTCTGAGACGGAAAAGCTTCAGGTTACTCTTAGCAAAGTTCAGCAAGAGAAGAGGTCTTGGAGGAACAAGTACCGTATTCCCAATGTGGGGTGTAAGAAAATACAACAACTGTTAAGAGAAAAAGATGCTCTGATTGAAATTTTAGAGCAACATGCTGTAGATAATCAGGATGACCAAAGGAGTTTTCTCGCTCCTTTCACTTGGCAAAGGAATGACAACCCGACAACGGCACAAGAGCCCCGGTCAAATAAAAGGAAAGCACTAGAACCAGCACCTGAGCTCTCCTCGGAAAGAACTCAGGATCCATTAGTTTAGATTTCTTTTTTCAGCACTTTGTAATCTACTGTATTTCCGTTTCCGCAATCCTTTGAATTCAATAAAATGGGGTTTCCCCACTGTTTGATATTTGCAATCCAATTGTCGAAGTTTACTTTGAATAAACATACAATCAATATAATCATTACATATCATTCATCATTCTCGCATAACGCATTCCTCTTACCTACGAATCTCACATTTATGTCCCGATTCTAGAGTCAAACTGTCTCATTCGTACAATACTCGGGCCAATCGTCAAAAAAAGATGGATGATCTCGAGGAGGAGAACAGAGAGTTGAGGGAAGAGATCGACACTTTGAAAGAGGATCTGAGAAAGCTTCATAAGGACATGCAAGCTCTAGCAGAGGCTCAAATGCAACAACAAAGGACTGTGATCTCAGAGATCACATCAACGCCCATAATGGAAAAGTCTGATCCTAGGGACAAAATGCCGAAAGATCGTCCCTGGGGCATGCCACTTAACTATATCCCGGAAGGATATGTTCTGCCTATCACTGAGGATCAGGGAACCGCAGCAGGAACCGCTGGGCCTGAAGGTTACAAACTTCGGGAAAGCGAAGATGCCAGGGGCATGACAGGGACTCCTGAAGGTTACAAACTTCAGGAGACCCCGAGAGTCTCGGCCATAATGACTATACCACCGCCTGTGGTACACACTATCCCGGAAGGACAGATTCCACAGATACCTTCTGATGAAAATGACAGCATGTTCGACAGAATGAATGAATTCCAGGAACAGTTCCTGGAAATGCAGAAAGAACTGCAAGCCATTCGCGGTCAGGATTTATTTGGAAAGGACGCCGCGGACCTCTGCTTGGTCCCCAATGTGAAAGTTCCACACAAGTTCCAGGTACCCGACTTTGAAAAGTACAAGGGTAACTCTTGCCCTCAGAGCCACTTGGTGATGTACGCTCGGCGAATGTCAGCTCAGACAAAGAACCAGGACCTACTTATTCACTACTTTCAGGATAGTTTAATCGGTGCCGCATTAAAATGGTACATGGGATTAAACCGCGCCTCGATCGGCACATTCAGAGATCTGGGTGCTGCCTTCGTTCAACAATACAAGTATAATCTGGACATGGCACCGGATAGAGATCAGCTCACATCGATGTCACAAAAGGACAAGGAAACCTTTAAAGAATACACTCAGAGATGGCGTGAAATTGCCGCTCAGATTTCTCCACCTCTGGAGGAAAAGGAGATGACAAAGATCTTCTTCAAGACCTTGAGCTCATTTTACTATGATAAAATGGTCGCCAGTGCGCCCAGTAACTTCACCGAAATGGTGGGCATGGGAGTTCGTCTTGAGGAAGCCGTCTTGGAAGGACGTTTGATTAAAGATGCTGGATTATCAAGTAGTACAAAACGATACGGTTGTGCTCTCCCTAAGAAAAAAGAGCAGGATATTGGGAATATCTCTCTCGGAAAGCAAAGGCAACGTTACCAACCAGTAACAACTGTAACTCCTACTATTAACCCTGCGCCTGTTTCGACGTATCAACCTCAGGTTGCACAGAGCCAACCCAATCAACAATAATATCAGCAAAGGACACAACAACCTCTTCAGCAAGCTCGTCCTCCATACAACAACAACCGTACAACGCGACCGACAGGGTTCGACCCTATACCAATGTTGTACGTAGAACTGTTTCCATTACTACTGGTCAAGGGGCACGTCCAAACCAAGTCTCCTCTTACAGTGCCGGAAAATCCGCCTTTTTGGTTCAAAACGGATCAGACTTGTCCTTACCATCAAGGAGGACCAGGGCATAACATAGAAAACTGTCTTAGTTTCAAATCCGATGTGCAAAAGCTTGTTAGGAGTGGGGTCTTATCTTTCAAAGATACGAATCTAAATGTTCTCACAAACTCGCTGCCTCAACACGAGAAAGCTGCAGTCAATTTGATAGAGGGGGAGTCTAACGACAGCTATCAAATTCATGATGTACTCTTATTAAGGGCCAATTTGATCAAGATGCATTGTAGACAGAGTGGATATGGCCATGTGCCACCTCATAACTATCACCAGTGTGATATCTGCTCTAAAAACAATCAAGGATGTTCTATGGTGCAATCAGCTCTACAGGAACTGGATCTCGGGTGGATCCAAGAGCATCGAGTTCGTGGAGTCAACATGAACTATACGAATTCCAACATCACTCAGAACCACGACATCCGTGCAATGAATGTCAACTTGGTGGCGATGCACTCCAGGCAAAGCCAGTACCATAATCTGCCACGACACGATTACAATTCCTGTCTGACTTGCTCAGTAAACAAACAGGGATGCTCTTTTGTACAAGAGGCCCTCTAGCGTCAGATGGATCTTGGGTGGATCCAAGACTACCATGATAAAAATCCTTATCAGATCAACATGATCCAAATCTTCGATATTCGTTTGATGAATACCAGCTTGGTGGAGTTACACGCCAGGCAGGTTTAACTCGGTTTTCTCACTTCGCATAATTATCAGAACTGTAAAGTATGTTGTGAGAGTAACCAGGGGTGCACTCTCATTCAAAGAAATTTACAAAATTTGTTAAACCATTGGTGGCTTCTGATCTATATGGATGAAGACACGCAACAAATCAGTGTGCTTAATGGGAACCCTACTAGACGTCAAAGTCAGGATGTCCGATCTATGGAAACTGACCTGGTAAGGTTAGATTGTATTCAAAGTGGGTGTGGCCAGGTGCCACCACACAGCTACGAACGCTGTAGAGTATGCTCGGAGAATAACCAAGGATGCTACCTTGTACGAGTAGCTCTTCAAAGTCAGTTGGACCGCAAAGAGTTTCACCCATACCTAGCTTCGGGGTCCGTTGACGGACGCCAGACTACTTCGCTGATCAAATCAAAGATGTGGTTGTAATCTCTGACCCTGAGAGGAACAAGGATGTTTGTACCATTATCCCTCTACTGGACGAATACCGTATGAATCAGCTAAGGCGATCCCTTACAAATACGGTGCAACGATAATTGAAAATGGAAAGGAAATTCCATTACCCTCCGTCGTGAATATTGCAGACATCAGTCGAGTAACACAGAGCAGTCGAATCTTCAACCGAGGAGTTGGAGAACCTAACAAAGAAAAGGAACCTCAAATAGAAGTTCTCGATCAACCGGTCGGTCAGTCCAGTGATCCCGACCCTTCGAAAAACAACAATGAGATGCTGAAACTCATCCAAAGGAGTGAATACAACATTGTTGATCAGCTGTTACAAACTCCTTCAAAGATCTCTGTGCTATCACTTTTACTCAGTTTCGAAGCCCGCAGGGAGGCTCTACAGAAAGTCTTAGAGCAGGCCTTTATGGAACAGGATGTGTCAATACGATAGTTCTATAGCATCATCTTTAACATCACTTCCTGCAACAACTTAGAGTTCAGTGATGAGGATTTTCCAGAGGAGGGAAAACGCCACAACATGGCGCTCAATATCACAGTTAACTTCCAGGACGATGCTTTAGCCAGCGCACTGGTAGACACAAGATCGGCCATCAACGTAATGCCAAAATCCACTTTGTTGCGACTATCATTCAAAGGATCCCCGATGAGGGGCAGTGAGGTCATCGTCAAAGCCTTTGACGGGTCTCGGAAAGCAGTTATCGGCGAAGTCGGCCTTCCCATAACTATCGGTCCTCACACTTTCCTAATCACTTTCCAGGCCATGGATATCCGAGCAACATACAACTGTTTATTAGGAAGACCTTGGATACACCAGGCTGGGGCAGTCACTTCGACACTGCACCAGAAGCTGAAGTTCGTCAAGAACGATCAACTCGTCACGGTCTGTGGAGAAAAAGCCTTGCTCGTAAGTAACTTGTCATTATCTACTTGTATAGAACCTGAGGAGGTTGTTGGGACTCAGCTCCAAGCACTTTCGATGAGCAATGAGAATCAATCAGAGAAAGGAACCTCTATTTTCTCATGCAAAGATGCTCTCGAGGCAATTGAAAGTAACAATACGAAAGGATGGGGACAGCTTGTCGTTCCTGCCGATAACAAAACAAAGAAGGGTCTTGGTTTTTCCTCAACCTGTACCCAGACAGCTACTAACGATGAAAGCTTTCATCCCATTCAGAACTTCTTCCACAGTGGAGGTTTCCTTCACCTAGTGTCCCAAGAAGTACACACTATCAACGAGGAAGATTCCTCTAACACAGATGAGGTATGGAAATCCTTTCTTAACGAGGACGGTTATAAGTCTCAGGAAGAGGTGCCTACGCCATTTTTCTATCCCGCACAGAGTCCGATATTTATACCGAGGTCATACGTCGAAATGATATAAGGAGATTGTGATCCGGAAGGATGCCGTGCTCCACCAAACTCATTAGAGGAAGACACTCTGATGAAAGACAACTTTGACCACGAATATTATGGTCCGATGGATGGCCTGCCTATCTGGCAGCCGTACCCAGGAGACTTGGGGTAAGAAAATCAGCCGAACAATGAAAATCAGCTGAGCATCATTGGACAGAATACATGCGTCCCCATCATGTCATGGGATCAACACTCAGGTCATTCAGAAAACGTCCAGCGCGACGATGAATTTGCAAAGTTTGCAGGACTAGAACTCATTAACTATGCTTTTCCCGAGGTCAACGTCATCGAGAGGGATGACTCCTCCAATTCCAAAGAAGTGTGTGTGAAGACATGGCTTCTCAAGAATTTTGATGAAGACAACATTGCTATGATTGCTCAAATGAAATTGGATCAAAGACTTTGAAGCTACATTGAAGATTGAACAAGATTGCACATTGGTTCAAATATTGAAGAACTCTCAAGGATTAATCAAAGGTATAATCAATTACTCATTAGCAATGTGCATACAAGTGTTCAAACTGGTCTTTATTCATATTATGATCATTAGAAAATATTTTAGCATCATAGAAAATGTTTCAGCTCTGTGTCTAACCATTTTTTTCAAAACTGTCTGCAAGTAACCGGTTACTCACAGAGTGTGAACCGGTTACTCTGAGCAAATTTTCAAAAATAAAATGAATGTTACATGAAGTAACCGGTTACCCACCTAGTGTTAACCGATTACCACTATTCCAGTTTGAAAAATATTTGCATCTCTTCAGAAAATTAATTATAAATTATTCTTTTTGAAGCATGGCATCCTTTGACATATTGCAACCATTTGAGGAGGTGTTTGTGTGTTATATAAACTCTCATTTTTCAGAATTTCAATTCACCTCCTTGCAAATAATTTTCACACAATCATTCTTCTACAAAAACCTTCATTTTATCAAAGTGTTCTTAACAAACTTTCTAAGAGTGAAACCTTTGCATAAAATCTTCACATATACAACATTTGTTTCATTTCAATTGTGTTGAACACTTGTATAACATTCGTTGAGTGATTGCTACAAAAGGAGACGATCAATCTTTTGATTGATTAAAGTTCAAATATTCAAAATTCATCACTTACTACAAAATTCAGAATTAAAGTTCTTTATCACATCTTATTTTTAGGATTGTTAAAAATTAAGATTGTGAGGTTGTTTTCCTTGTGATCCGGGTTGTGGATATGTGGATACAAGAGGTCCATTGTAAGAGTTATTCTTGGTTGGACTTTAAAATTGTAAAATCCAAGAGGGTGTTCTTGGTGGTTGATTTTGAGGGACTTGTATAGAAAGACTAGGAAGAGTCTTGTAAAGTCAAAACAATAGTAAACTCTTTTTCATGTTGAAAGGGGAGTGGAGTACTCTCGACCTGTGAGGGGAACCACTATACGTCTCGGTGTTCTTTACTTTCCGCATTTACCGCTTTCCTCACGTAGAAACTTTTAGGAAAAGTAAAATTCAAAAACCGTCAAAAATCCAGATAATTGTCTAAGAGCCTAATTCACCCCCCCCCCCCCCCCCCCCCCCCCCCCGCCCTCTTAGGCACATTTATAACTTACAATTGGCATCAGAGCAGGTCTTAGGTAACCTGTTCCTAAAGATCCAGTATGGCTTCCGTAAGTTCAAACCCGGTTTTCAAAGACGGTGGAAGTAGTAACAAGCCCCCACTTTTCTCTAGAGAGTATTTTGATTTTTGGAAGATTCATATGAGAGCACATCTTGAAACACAAAGAGAAGGTATATGGGAAGCTATTGAGAATGGTCCACATAATCCTGTGAATGTAGTCAATGGCGTTGGTACTGCAAAATTAAAAAGTACATATGATGAAGAAGATAAGAGAAAAATTCTAAATGAAAAGAAAGCTATCAATCTTCTTCAAAGTGCCTTAAGTATTGATGAGTTCTTCCGTATTTGTCAATGTAAATCGGCAAAAGAAATATGGGATACTTTGGTAGAAACACGTGAAGGAACGGTTGAAGTTAAAAGATCTAGACTAAATACTCTAAGTCAAGAATATGAAATGTTCCGAATGCAGCCCGGAGAAACCATTGTTGCATTACAGAAAAGATTTGTTCATTTGACTAACCACTTAATAGCACTTGGTAAGACATTCTCAAATGATGAACTAAATCTCAAAATTCTAAGATCTTTGACAAGAGAATGGCAACCAAAAGTAACGGCAATATCGGAAAAGAAAAGCCTCTCTACGATGACTTCTGCATCTCTATTTGGTAAACTTCAAGAACATGAGTTAGAACTTGGACAACTTGAAAAACATTAACTTCAAGACAAGAAGTCCAAAGGGATTGCTTTAAAGGTAGATGCAAAAGGAAAACAAAATGACAACTCATCGGAGGAAGACGAAAATTTCATGCTTCTAGTAAAAAGACTTGGAAAATTCTTTGGAAATAAAGATAAGTCTTTTATGCTAAAAGGAAGAAACACTTTAAGAAAAAGGATACTTCAACTTCATCTCAAGACATTACATGTTATGAATGTGGGAAGCAATGTCACATAAAACCCGAAAGTCCACAACTTGCAAAGAAAGGAATTTTTAAAGGCAAGAAGGAATTAAAAAATAAGAAGGCATACATTGCATGGAAAGACAACGAAATTAGTTCATCATCCGACTCGGAGAGCGATGAAAGCGCAAAACTAGCACTTATGGCTACACATAACTCCGAAGATGAAAATGACGAGGTTAGTACTAAATTTTCTCTTTATGATAATGATGCACAAGAAGCCATAAATGAACTCTTAAATGAATGTAAGGTCTTATGTAAAACAATTTCTTCACAAAAAAGACAAATAATATCTTTAGAAGAAAAAGTCGATGTTATGGAAAAAGAGTCAAAAATGAAAAACAAAAGAATGCAAGTGAAGAAAAACAAGAGTTGGTATGTAAAAATTGTAAATCACTTTCATTCCAAATTGTTCAATTAAAAAGAGTCCTAGAAAGATATGAGAAATGACAAATTGGTTTAGAAGTGGTCCTTAGTCAACAAAGATATTCAAATGATAAAAGTGGACTTGGTTATTCAAAATTTTCTAAACCAAGTTCTAGTAAAACATTCTTTGTTAAGGCCAGTGACCAAACTTCTAAGGAGAAAGTGAACAAACCTAAGAATGTGCATCCTTATCCTAAAAAGAAAAGAACTCCCATTAAGAAGAGATTTCCTAAAAAGAAATCATATGTTCCTAGATATAAAAGCAATTTTGTTCCTACTTGTTTTTATTGTGGTATTATTGGCCACACACCTAATGCTTGCTATGTAAGAAACTTTAGAATTGCAAGTGGGCATTATGTGTGGGTAAAGAAAGGTACTAATTATGAAGGACCCAAGGCTATTTAGGTACCTAACAAAACTTAATTTATTTTGTAGGTTTGCTTGAAGACCACTTCAAATCTATGGTATCTTGATAGTGGTTGTTCGAAGCATATGATCGGAGATGTAAACAAATTTTCAAGTCTAGTGCTTAAGGCCAAGGGTTATGTTACTTATGGAGATAAAAATAAAGGAAAGATTATTGGCGTAGGCAATGTTGGTTCACCACCTTTCACAACAATTGAAGATGTGCCTTATGTTGAAGGCTTAAAGCATAATCTTATTAGCATAAGCCAACTTTGTGACAAAGGATTCAAAATCAAGTTCACTAAAGATGAATATTTGATAGAAGATGAAGTCACTAATGAGGTATTGCTTAAAGGTAATAGAATTAACAATATTTTTATGATTTCCCTTGATGACACTTCTTTGAAGGTTAAATGTCTTATGGCAAGCAATAATGATTCATGGCTTTGGCACAAAAGGATTGCTCACATTCATATGGAGCATTTGAATAAATTAATTAAGCATAATTTAGTTATTGGTTTACCAAAGATAAAATATGTCAAAGATAAATTGTGTGATGCATGTCAAAAGGGGAAACAAACCAAGTCAACTTTCAAATCTAAAGATGTGGTGTCCACTTCAAGGCCACTACAATTGTTGCGTATGGACTTATTTGGTCCATCGAGAACAAGAAGCTTCGGAGGTAATGTATATGCTTTAGTTATTGTTGATGATTTCTCTAGATATACTTGAACATTCTTTTTAGTGCAGAAAAGTGATGCATTCAAGGCATTCAAGAAATATGCAAAGCAAATTCAAAATGAGAAGTCACTTTCAATTGCCTCCATAAGAAGCGACCATGGTGGAGAATTCCAAAATGCCTCCTTTGAAGTATTTTGTAAAGAACATGGAATGTCTCACAACTTCTCGGCACCAAGGACTCCTCAACAAAATGGAGTGGTGGAGCGAAAGAATAGGTCATTGGTGGAACTTGCAAGGACAATGCTTAGCGACTCAAATCTTCCAAAGTATTTTTGGGCGGATGCGGTGAGCACGGCATATTTTGTAAGTAATCGTGTTAACATTAGACCTATTCTAAAGAAGACCCCTTATGAACTTTTCAAAGGGAGGAAACCAAACATTGCTTACTTTCACATTTTTGGATGCAAGTGTTTTGTCTTAAACAATGACAAAGACAATCTTGGTAAGTTCGATGAAAAATCGGATGAAGGTATATTTCTTGGTTATTCTCTTTCTAGTAAGGCTTTTAGAATATATAATAAAAGAACTTTAACGATTGAAGAATCTATGCATGTTAAGTTTGATGAATCTAACCCCTCCAAGGAGGATATTGTTTTATGTGATGATGATGATGAAATTGTAACAGTTCCTCAAGAAGATACTTCAAGAGAAAATCAAGTGGAATACCAAGAAGAACCGATTCAACAAGAGACAAATTTAAATGTTCTACCTAAAGAATGGAGGACTCATAGAGATCATCCAATTGACAAAGTTATTGGTGATATTAGTCAAGGTGTAGCAACAAGGTTAAATCTTAAAGATGCTTGCTTAAATATGGCGTTTGTCTCACAAATTGAACCTTCCAAAGTTGGTGAAGCCTTAAGTGATGACCATTGGATTATTGCTATGCAAGAAGAGTTAAACCAATTCGAAAGGAATCAAGTTTGGGAACTTGTTCCTAGACCAAGTGATAAACACATCATCGGTACCAAATGGGTGTTTAAGAACAAACTTGATGAGAATGGGATAATTATTCGAAACAAGGCAAGATTGGTGGCTCAATGTTACAATCAAGAGGAAGGCATAGATTTAGAGGAAACATTAGCTCCAGTTGCAAGGTTAAAAGCTATCCGTTTATTACTTGCTTACGCATGTTCATTAAATTTTCAGCTTTATTAAATGGATGTCAAAAGCGAATTCTTGAATGGCTACATCAATGAAGAAGTCTAAGTCAAACAACCCCCGGGCTTTGAAGACTTCAAGAATCCTTCACGTGTCTTCAAGTTAAAGAAAGCTCTTTATGGCTTAAAGCAAGCACCAAGAGAATGGTATGATCGTCTTAGCAATTTTCTTTGTAAGAAGGGATTTGTAAAAGGCAAAGTTGACAAGACATTGTTCATTAAGAAAGCAAAAGGTAATACTTTGTTAGTCCAAGTCTATGTTGACGACATCATATTCGGTTCAACGAATGAAGATCTGTGTAAAGAATTTTCATTGATGAAGCAAGGAGAGTTTGAGATGTCTAGGATGGGTAAGATGAATTACTTTCTTGGACTTCAAATTAAGCAACTAAAGGACGGTATCTCCATCAACCAATCCAAGTATTGCAAAGAATTATTGAAAAGATTCGACATGGATGGATGCAAGGCTATGGCTACACCAATGGGATCCGGAACCTATGTTGATCAAGATGAATCGGGTGCTTCCATTAATATTACCAAGTATCGAGGTATGAATAGTTTTTTATTATATTTGACGGCAAGCCGTCCTGACATAATGTTTAGTGTGTGTTTATGTGCTCGATTTGAAGCAAATCCAAAGGAGTCACATCTCACCGCTGTAAAAAGAATTATGAAGTATCTCAAGGGAACGACGAACGTTGGCCTATGGTATCCAAAAGGTAGTATGTGTAATTTGGTTGGTTATTCTGACGCGGATTATGCAGGTTGCAAAACTGATAGAAAAAGCACGAGTGGAACATGTCACATTTTAGGAAATGCTTTAGTTTCATGGTCCTGTAAGAAACAAGTGTGTGTTGCTCTTAGTACGGCTGAAGCGGAATACATAGCAGCGGGTAGTTGTTGTGCACAAAATCTTTGGCTAAAGCAACAATTAAGTGACTATGGAATCGATCTTGGATGCATACCACTTCGATGCGACAACACAACTGCAATTAATATTACAAAGAATCCCGTCATGCACTCAAGAACCAAACACATAGACATTCGACATCATTTTCTACGTGATCATGTGCATAAAGGAGATGTTGAAGTCACATTTGTGGATACACATTATCAACTAGCGGACATTTTCACAAAACCACTCGCAAAAGAACAGTTTTTCAAGATTCGTCGAGAACTTGGCATTTTAGATGAAGGTGATCTATAACTCTTTAATATTTCTTCATTACACATTCAAATAAAGCCAAGGTACACAAAAGTTTAATTTTTTAAATGTTACGAGTGTTATTTAAAAATTGCTTTATGTTGAAAAGGTGCTATTTCTTTTTGTTACACTTACTTAATCTAATTTTTATGAACTATATTTTTCTTTCAAAGTTGCCTTACTATGTCTATTAACATGTCAAACATAAATATTTTGGAAAAATTTCATGATTTTTACGCTGCAAAGCTACTGTTTTTGCAAGTCTTGCCAGTGTAACCGGTTAACAAAGGGTAAGTAACCGGTTAACCTTTGTAATTTTTGCCCCAAAACGTCATTTTTACACGCTGTAACCGGTTAACAGATGGTAAGTAACCGGTTACCACTGCTACTTTTTGAAAAAAAAAATTAATTAAATGTTACGTTATTTTTGTTGTTGTTCTGAATGTTTAATTGTTTTTGTTTTATTTGTTGGTCAAAAGTGTTTAATAAAATAAGTTAATTGCATCTAATTGTCATAAATTGCATTAAACTTATTTTCCTCCACTCATTCTTCCACTCTTTCCAACTTCATCTCCTTTACTACATTCAAAGGAAATTAAAACCCATTATACTATATTTCATCCTCATACACCTCTCTCTAATCCATTTTCGGATTCTCTCTCCAAACCCTAAAAACCTCATCTTCCAAAAAGCTTCCAAAGCTTCCATGGCTCCTTCAAGGAAAGATAAAGGTAAGAAGAAAATGGGAGAAATTTCTGACTCGGTTGAAGATCACCACATGCAACCTATGAAACTTCGAAGAATGGATTTCAATGTCAGAATCAGAACTCTAATGCAGGTAAAATATGTTAATTTCTCAGCCTTTCCGGATCATAGTTTTACCTTTGAGACATTGTTGAAAGAATCTGGTGTTAAGGATCTTGTTTGTGAAGTTAGACCTTATTATCCAGACCTTATTAGGGAATTTTATCATACTGTCACTTTTGGAAAAGATGAGATTTCAATGGATTTAGAAGAACTAGGTAAATGTTTGGGTGTTCCACATGATGGTGAAGAACTTCGTCAAGGTGTTTTACCTAACACTAGGACTTGGAAAGATTTTGATAGTTTGGCATACTTTGTGGAAATTTCTAGAGGAACTTATGATGAACTTGTTGCCAAACAACCGGCAAATGCTACAAGGGTTCTCAAATATGCTGCTTTCTTGTCTGTTAGTGACCGTATGCTACACTATATTTTGGCATACATTTTGGTCCCAAAGCACTCAAATCACTCCCAAGTAAGTGAGTTCGAAGTACAACTCATCAGGGTAATGAAAATGGGTCTAAAAATCAACTGGGCATATGTGATTTTTCATCACATGGAACATCAACTATCTCTTTCTGGCGGTTTACCGTATGCGAGAATTGTGTCAAAATTCTTGAGTATAATAAGCTATTGCTCAAAAGGGAGCCACATAATCAAATGACTGCTAGGGCATGTGAAATCAATGCAACAACAGTTACTAAAAACACCAGAATTATTATGGCACCTAATGGAACATACCGTTACAAAGATGAAGTGGCTGCCCCGGTTGTTGCTCTGGAAGGCGGGTTTACAAATGAATTTCTCTACAATGAAATTTAGAGCTTAAGGAAAAGAATGACCCACAACCATCAACAAACCACCCATGGCATAAAGTCTCTCAAGAAGCTATTTCGGTCCATGTTCCGCAACCAAGCCACTCATGAAGAAGAAAGAGGAAATGATGATGGTGAAGAGGAAGGAGAAGGAGATGATGATGAGGAAATGGAGGAAAATTATGAAAGTGATTAATTGTTCTTGTTTTTATGTATGCATTTAGTTTCTCTAAGTTTTAAGTTTAGTTCATTATGTTTCTAAGTTCTACATGTTTAAGACTTGTTAAGTTATATTGTGTTGTTTTGTACTTGATTGTTAAGTTGGTACTTTCTTTTGAACAAGTTTAATCTATTAAGCATTTTGTTATAATTTATGTATTAATCTATTTTTGTTTGTTAGTATTCTTTGTCATCTCTAAATTTTGTTCATACAACTTATGATAAATTGTTCCAAAGTCATTTTCCCTTTCCTTTTTGGTAATGAAAAAAGAGGGAGACTATTATATTATGTTGTATGGCTTCTCTAACAAATGTTGCAGAATTTATATAAAGCTTCTAAACATCTCTAAGAATCATGGATTTAGGGAGAGCATCATCTGAGGGGGAGCCTTCATTTGGTTAGAGAAACAATGGTGGAATTAACTTTCAAATATGTGGTTGTCATCATAAAAAAGGGGGAGAATGTGAAGACATGGCTTCTCAAGAATTTTGATGAAGACAACATTGCTATGCTTGCTCAAATGAAATTGGATCAAAGACTTTGAAGCTACATTGAAGATTGAACAAGATTGCACATTGGTTAAAATATTGAAGAACTCTCAAGGATTAATCAAAGGTATAATCAATTACTCATTAGCAATGTGCATACAAGTGTTCAAACTGGTCTTTATTCATATTATGATCATTAGAATATATTTTAGCCTCAAAGAAAATGTTTCAGCTCTGTGTCTAACCATTTTTTTCAAAACTGTCTGCAAGTAACCGGTTACTCACAGAGTGTTAACCGGTTACTCTGAGCAAATTTTCAAAAATAAAATGAACGTTACATGAAGTAACCGGTTACCGACCTGGTGTTAACCGGTTACCACTGTTCCAGTTTGAAAAATATTTGCATCTCTTCAGAAAATTAATTTTAAATTATTCTTTTTGAAGCATGGCATCCTTTGACATATTGCAACCATTTGAGGAGGTGTTTGTGTGTTATATAAACTCTCATTTTTCAGAATTTCAATTCACCTCCTTCCAAATAATTTTCACACAATCATTATTTTACAAAAACCTTCATTTTATCAAAGTGTTCTTAACAAACTTTCTAAGAGTGAAACCTTTGCATAAAATCTTCACATATACTGCATTTGTTTCATTTCAATTGTGTTGAACACTTGTATAACATTCGTTGAGTGATTGCTACAAAAGGAGAAGATCAATCTTTTGATTGATTAAAGTTCAAATATTCAAAGTTCATCACTTACTACAAAATTCAGAATTAAAGTTCTTTATCACGTCTTATTTTTAGGATTGTTAAAAATTAAGATTGTGAGGTTGTTTTTCTTGTGATCCGGGTTGTGGATACAAGAGGTCCATTGTAAGAGTTATTCTTGGTTGGACTTTAAAATTGTAAAATCCAAGAGGGTGTTCTTGGTGGTTGATTTTGAGTGACTTGTATAGAAAGACTAGGAAGAGTCTTGTAAAGTCAAAACAATAGTAAACTCTCTTTCATGTTGAAAGGGGAGTGAAGTACTCTCGACCTTTCAGGGGAACCACTATACGTCTCGGTGTTCTTTACTTTCCGCATTTACCGCTTTCCTCACGTAGAAACTTTTAGGAAAAGTGAAATTCAAAAACTGTCAAAAATACGGATAAATGTCTAAGAGCTAAATTCACCCCCCTCTTAGGCACATTTATAACTTACAGTGTGGGACACCTTGGGGCAACCGAGTGGTAAATACGACTTCATGGTCAAATACACCGCTACTGAAAGCTCTCGTATCAGGCTCGAAGACATCCAGCCAACTGGATGGGGTGATTTACCTGAGAGCACAAATCCTATGCAAAATACAACTGAGGAATCCTTCTACGATAACTCTGCTTGGGAGACAGATTCCAATGATCCTGCTCCACCAAAAATCAGCGTTATTTCTAAGGACAAATCAAGGAAGGTACCAGACTTTGTGCTTCATCGAGGGGTTCGCCGCCAATGGGTTGCAGTCGATGTTCCAAAGATCGTTCATAAGTCAAAGTAATTGCCGTCTTTAACCTTTCACCCTGCCCAGGTGAAACAGATGTTTTGATAGGGCTCACTTTCTGTAAATTTCCCTCTTCACTTCCCCCAAAGCGAAAGAGTTTTGTTTTTAGGGTTGTAGTTTCAAGAATCAACTTGTTCATGAATAAAATAACGTCGTTCTGTAATTTCCGCATTAATTATTGTTTTCTCTTTTCGCTTTTTCAGAAAATGGTAATCCTAAAAAAACAACAAATAATAAAAAACAAGCAGTTTTCCAAAGAAAAACACTACACACACTCTTACATTCTCTCTATCTCTTCTAAAAAAACAATCATACCGTCGTGCAGATTGCTTGTTTTAAACCCCGCTGAAACATACGATCCACCAGTAAAACAAAGGTTGAGACGGACTCATCCGAACATGGCCATTAAAATCAAATAGGAGGTACAGAAACAGATTGACGCAGGTTTCCTCGCCACATCAGAATATCCTCAATGGTTATCCAACATCGTACCCGTTCCTAAAAAGGATGGAAAGGTCAGAATGTGTGTCGACTACATAGATCTAAACAAGGCTAGTCCAAAGGATGACTTTCCTTTACCACACATTGAGATGCTGGTTAACAGTACAGCAAAGTTCAAAGTTTTCTCCTTCATGGATGGATTCTCGGGCTATAACCAGATAAAAATGGCGCCAAAAGACATGGAGAAAACTTCCTTCATCACCCCATGGGGTAACTTTTGTTACAAGGTAATGCCATTCGGTCTGAAGAACGCCGGGGCAACCTATCAAAGGACCATGACTACTCTGTTTCATGACATGATGCACAAAGAAATTGAGGTATATGTCGATGACATGATTGCCAAATCTAAAATAGAAGAGGAACATGTAACCCACCTGTCAAAACTATTTGAGCGGTTGAGAAAGTACAAACTCCGCTTGAATCCCAACAAGTGCACATTTGGTGTTCGTTCAGGGAAACTCATAGGGTTCATCGTCAGCCATAAAGGAATTGAGGTTGATCCTGACAAGGTCAAGGCCATTCAAGAAATGCCTTCTCCGAGAACTGAAAAACAAGTCAGAGGATTCCTGGGACGTTTGAATTACATTTCCCAATTCATATTCTTCATGACCGCGACATGCGGGCCGATTTTCAAATTACTCAAAAAGAATCAGGACTGCGTTTGGACAGAAGACTGTCAAACCGCCTTCAACGGTATTAAGGAATATCTGTTGAACCCACCGATTATATCACCTCCAGTGGAAGAAAGGCCACTAATCATTTACCTCACAGTCTTGGAAGACTCAATGGGCTTTGTACTTGACCAACAAGACGAAACCAAAAGGAAGGAGTCTGCCATCTACTATTTGAGTAAGAAATTCACCGACTGCGAGACTCGGTACACTATGCTTGAGAAAACTTGTTGTGCTCTGGCTTGGGCAGCCAAACGTCTTCTCCAGTACATGATTCGCCACACTACTTGGTTGGTCTCCGAAATGGATCCAATCAAGTATGTATTTGAAAAACCTGCTCTCACGGGAAGAATCGCCCATTGGCAGATATTGTTATCAGAATACGACATCGAATACCACGCTCAGAAAACCGTCAAAGGGAGTATTTTAGCCGATCATTTGGCTCATCAACTAATTAATGATCAGGAATCAATCGGGTTTGACTTCCCGGACGAAGATGTCATGTATTTAAAGATGAAAGATTGTGATGAACCGCTACCCATTGAAGGGCCAGAACCAGGTTCCTAGTGGGGACTTATCTTTGACGGAGCTGTTAATCATTAAGGAAATAGAATTGGGGCAATCATCATAACACCTCAGGGTACCCACATTCCTTTCACTGCCAGACTTACGTTTAAGTGCACAAACAACGAGGCCAAATACGAAGCTTGTATCATGGGTCTCGAAGAAGCGATCGGCTTAAGGATCAAAAACTTGGACGTATATGGCGACTCAGCCCTGGTTATCAAACAGATCAAAGGAGATTGGAACACATACCAATCAGGACTGATTTCTTACAAAGACTATGCGAGAAGGTTGTTACCCTTCTTCAACAGAATCGAGTTTCATCACATCCCTCGTGATGAGAATCACATGGCTGATGCATTAGCCACTCTCTCTTCCATGATTAGCATAGGTCAATGGAATGACCTACCTAAGATCGACATAATGCGCCTTGAATGGCCTGCTTACATCTTCGTGATTGAAGCAGTCATAGACGACAAACCTTAGTATCATGATATCAAATGCTTCCTTCAGAAACAAGAGTACCCAACAGAGGCACTAAGGAAAGACAGAAAAACCCTCAGAAGGCTGACTGGCAGTTTCTTCCTGAGCGGTGATACACTCTATAAGAGAAATTTCGACATGGTCTTGCTCCGATGCGTAGACAGACCAGAAGCAGACATGCTAATAAAAGAGATCCACGAAGGATCCTTTGGCACACATGCCAACAGACACACAATGGTGAGAAAAATTCTGAGAGCAGGGTACTACTGGTTGACCATGGAATCTGACTGCTACAAGTAAATGAGGAAGTGTCACAAGTGTTAGATATACTCAGACAAAATCCATGTACCACCAACGCATCTCAAAGTTCTTTCTTCGCTGTGGCCTTTTTCCATATGGGGAATCGATATGATTGAGCCCAAAGTTTCAAACGGACATAGGTTCATTCTGGTGGCCAATGATTACTTCACCAAGTGGGTCGAAGCAGCGTCATACGCCAATGTGACCCGACAAGTGGTGGTCCACTTTATCAAAAACAATCTCATCTGTCGTTATGGTGTTCCTAGCCAGATCATTACGGATAATGGATCTAACTTGAATAATAAGATGATGAAAGAGTTATGCGCAGAGTTCAAGATCAAACACCATAACTCATCTCCTTACTGACCCAAGATGAACGGGACGGTAGAGGCGGCTAACAAGAACATCAAGAAGATTGTTCAGAAGATGGTTGTAACCTACAAAGATTGGCACGAGATGCTACCTTTTTCTCTTCACGGTTATCGTACATCTGTCCACACTTCAACAGGGGCAACCCATTTCTCTCTAGTATATGGCATGGAAGCAGTGCTCCCCATAGAAGTAGAGATCTCATCAATCCGGGTATTGATGGAAGCTAAGCTAATAGAAGCTGAATGGTGTCAAAGCAGACACGACGAACTGAATCTGATTGAAGAAAATCAAATAACGGCACTATGCCACGGTCAGTTATATCAACAGAGAATGAAGAAGGCGTTCGACAAAAAGGTTCGACCTCGCGTCTTCAGAAAAGGAGACCTTGTGCTCAAGAAGATACAATCCTTTCTCACTGATTCCCGGGGCAAATGGACTCAGAATTATGACGGCCCCTATGTGGTCAAGAAAGCTTTCTCAGGCAGTGCCTTGAGACTCACAACCATGGATGGAGAGGAATTCGCCTACCCCACAAATGTTGACGTATTCAAGAAATACTTAGCCTAAACTAAACAAAAAAAAAAACCTCTCGGTGGATTGAAAACCCGGAAGGGCGGTCCAGGCAAAAATTAGAGACATGATCAAAAATCATCCTGGTGGATTGGAAATCTCAAAGTACAATCCAGGCAAAAGTTAGGGATAATGGTAAGTAACTGCGTCCAACACAGGGGCAAATTCCCAGCAGCGGTTACACCGTCCATCAGAAAACTCCAGTCAAGGTCATCTTCGACAGAAGCTCAGGATGCCCGGAATTCAAAGTTGGTAGAAGGATAGTGGTCGTCATGTTTCAATCTAGCCCTTTTCCCTTAAATTACCATTTTCTAACTTTGTAAATACTCAATGGAATCACGCGTTTGGCTGATTTCTATCCTATCAATAAAATTTGAGCCCTTGTGCTTTTGTTTGCAATTCTTATTTGTTTTAGCTTTATAGAACGACATTTTAATATGATCAACGATTCTTGAAACGAAACAAGAATGAATTTACTTGTCAAACTTTTTCTGCTTTTTAAATAAAGATGGCAATTTCTTTTGACTGTTGAACATCGAAAGAACATCGATTGCGTCTCCAGAAGTAATCGAGCCGCAAAGTGCAGAATCAAAGTACTCCTTCTAAACCAGTGCGCCTGAATGAAGGATCAGCTATGTTAGATGCGAATACTCCATCTGACATCCCCGACCGAGTTCTTATCTCTTAAGTCTGACCAACGATTTTCCCCACGAGGATCATCTCTCCTAAGCAAGGCAGAATTGCTATCTTGAACCAGTGATACTTTTCATCCCCCGCAGTGGCCGAGTATCCAGTCGTGTTCATCTAATAATTTGTATGTCGCGTAAGTTTTGTCAGCATAAACATACATGCATCATGCATTGTGGATTTACATTCATATTCATATTGCATCACCATCACTCTAGTTGGTTTTATCCCCTAGTGATAACGGTTCTCTCAATCGAATTGTCAGTTCTTTCCTCGTCAGGAAATGTTGCGCCTGAACTATCTCTCTCCTCCAGTGTATTTCTGGATTGAAGTTGGCTCCTTGACCACTTTGATAACCTGAACCTCTGAAAGACCAGAGAAACCTTTAGCCAACGTCACTCTTCGCCATTGAAGATGATGTCTTCGCTTTCCCGGATTAAGGAAAATCCCCAAAGAAAGCCTCTTAATCAGAGATTCGACAATGCAACCATTTTCCTCTGAAAAATCCACTGGCGAAAAGGTCATCAGCACCTCAAAATTAGATCACATCGTATGGCATTTCTCTGAGAAGATCCCGAGAAAAGTATGATGAAATACCCCAAGCAGAAACAGTCTCTCAAGGGACTCGTTTTTCCAGTAGAATCAACAAATGGTGTCTCCAACAGAGAAGTTTGTACACCTCTGCAACTCAGATGACTGGGTTCCCCAGCAAGTCTGACATCAAAATTTTTCTATCAAATGGCATCTCCCCAGGAAAATTCGGCGAGAAGTTTGAAGAAAAACTGCTACAAATAGCATCCCTTGTCAAGAAGGTTTATTGACAAAAGAAACTTATACCAGTTCCTTGGTAGGAAACCAGGATCGAGGGGAAGTTTATTTTAGAAATTGAGACCAGTTCCTTGGTAGGAAACCAGGATCGAGGGGAAGTTTATTTCAGAAACTAAGACCAGTTCCTTGGTAGAAAACCAGGATCGAGGGGAAGTTTATTTCAGAAACTGAGACTAGTTCCTTGGCTGAAGTCCAAGATCGAGGGGAAGTTTTTACCTTTTCTAAGCATCATTGCTTAGCAAAAGAAGATGAATGCGTAAATTTCCATTCCTAACCACCATCAAAATTTCGGGTATTCCGATATTTAATCCTCTTGTACCCCGAATGCCCGAATACCTTCGCCATTCACACCTTCGGGTCCAAGAAGATTAAATAGGGGCATCTGTCATACCCCAAATTTTGACCACTAATATTTCCCATCATTGTGCAAATCATCATCACAATATGGATGTACCTTTATGCCTCATTAGTCTCCCCAAAGATGGGTGAGCATTCACTACAATAATAAATTAGGGTTTTAGGCCCTCTTAGAGCTCTTAGACAAAGGATCAATCAAGAATTGACATGATCTTCAACTTGTCTAACCTCTCAAACATCCACAATGGATCAAGAGGACTCCCACATCAAGGATTAAGCACAAGGCTGCAACCTTCTAAGTGGATCAAGCCTCAAGATCGCCAGTGTCACCAAATTAGGTTTTGGTCGACCAGGGCCTCCAGATGGAAATTTTCCTCTGGACTTGAGCCAATGCTTCCAAGCATAACCTAAAATGCTCCATGAAACCTCATGGACCCAATCATCAAGTCAATTTGGCCTCAGGGGATGCATTCATCAAAAATTAGGAATTAGGGTTTCTTGACCTAATTCACCCCTAAGTTGACTTTTGGGACAAATCATGAGCCAAGACCTCAAGAGAGGATTTGAGGGTCTCTAATAAACCACATTGATCCATTTGCAACAATGGATTTATCCAAGAAGCTTGATTCACAAGTTTTAGTTTCATCTGAACCACAATTAGGGTTTTGAGGGAAAAAGTCAACTGTACCTTTGACTTTTGACCAAGACATGCTCCCAAACCCTAGGACATGATTCAATACACCCTATGACACCTATGAAATCAATCCATCCAGTTTGATTTAGGTCAAGGACTTGATTTCATAAAGGATCGCACAGTTTGGAGTTCATCTGACAAAAAGTCAACTATGCACAAAAGTCAACTTTGACTTTTTGAGATTTTTCACAAATATGGTTCCCTAACCCTAAAATGATGTTAATGTGTGATTGGAATCATCATTCATCAAGAAAAATCAAGAAAAGTTGGATGACTTGTAAAAGGGGTAACCATAAAAACTTAGAAAATTTTCTAAGTTATGGAACAAAGTGGCTAGGGTACCAACTTTGGAGGATCATAACTCCTAAACCACAAGGCCATTTTTCCCCATTCAAAGCTGGATTTGTAGCTCTCATGGCCCTCTACAAAAGCTTCAAACAAAACTCATTCCAATTCCTCATGGATTTTAAGTTATGGAATGATCAAAATCACAAAAAGTGAAAATGTCACTTTTTTCCAACACTTAGTGAAATTTTCACTAAGTCAGAATCTGCCTTCACTTTTTTCCAAATGTAGGGGCATTTTTCACTTGGATCCAAAAGGTATCAAAACTAACTATGATCAAATAGTTGTTGTATCATATGAGGGCTTTCCTAAATGGCCAAGAACTCCATCAAAGTCCACTTGAGCCATGAGATATGACAATGCCAATATGCCTTGCTGCAAACTGTCATGGCAAGGCAGATTTGGGAGTTTTGCTCGATTTGCTCAAATTTTGTAAAGGACAAGCAACTCTATCCATCTGAACACCTCAAGGGGAGACCAGCGAGGGACAAACACTGATCCATCAGCCTCCCAAGTCTTTGGAACCAAAAGTAGGATGCCAAACCTAGAAATGCCTAAAAGAGGGACAAGACTCCAATTTTGGATTGGAGCATTTAATGGATGCACCAAGGTGGCATGGACTGAGCCATTTCCAACTGAATTCAGTCAAGACTTATCCAAGACCAAGGGAACCAGCAGCCTGTGCCCTAACCTCTAGTCAATGGCTAGAGGAGACTTGGATTCTCATTGCTCAACATTGGCCAAACCTCTGCTGCAGTTTCCATTCACTATTGCAGCCAAAACAAACTTGCTCTACTATAAATAGAGCTCAATTATGTTCAATTTGAGTACACCAAAGCATTACAACACTTGCTTTCCTCAAAATCTCTTTCTCTAGGCAAAGATACCTTCTTTAGCAAGGTAACTCTGAGTTTTTGAGTTAGAGAGAAATTCCACCACAGCTCATGATCCAAACCCATCCAATATGTCATATCTAAGTTGTCCAAACACTCACAAGTGACCTGTAACACCAAAATCACAAAGTCACCCCTCAAAACCTCAAAATAGGTCTTTTGTGCATTTTTCAAGCCATGTCTTGATTCAGTCACTTTCCAAACCAGATAAAACCTCAAACACACTCCAAATATCATCCTTGAACTGTTCCAAATGGTTCCCCCCATCTGGAACACCATTTGAGGGAGTTGCTATTTTGGCCACTTTTGCCCCTTTTGCAAGAAAGAGCTCAAACTTGTTCCTGAGTTTTCCAGCTGATTCCAACCATCCTAAAAGCTTCTAAGAGATCATTTGAGGGTGTCCAAAGCATCAAATCATTTTTGGAACAAAGCCCTTGGCAGATTGCACAAAAGCTCCAAAAAGAGGTAAGCATCACAACTTGGATTCTTTGAATCATGCTTTCCTTTGATGTCCACTGATCATGCATCTCTTATACATGTTATATGTGTTGTGTTTGCACCAATTTATCATGTAATTCATGCTTGTACCAAGAGATGGCACAGAAAATTCAAACCAAGGCCTATTTCAAAACCACTATTGGGTTTTTCAATAGGAGCATGATCTGAAAAAAACACCACCACCATTGGAAACCTTGTGAAATTCTAGGCAGGATAGACCTAAATTTTGTCCCAATCCATGGAGAAATGAGAAAGTTATGGCCTTCACGTTTTCAACCAAAATCTTGCCTTGCCTTGCCTTGGGCCAGGCCAAAAACAAGGAAAGCCTTGTATATTGGTGGTTGTGTTTCAATCAAAGGATGTATCACCACCTCAGTGGTAAGACGCGCGCCCTTAACACAAGAGGTCTGGGGTTCGAATCCCCCTCGCTCCAGATCCTCTTTTTGCTATTTTTTCCACTTTTTATTGTTGTTCTTATTATTTTTAATGATTTGAAAAATTACTAACTCCCTCAATTTTAATTATTTTTTATTGGTTCATTTTGAAAAAAATCAAAAAAATGTTGAAATATTTTATTCCACAAAAAAATCAAATTTATATTAGTTATTTAATATAATTAGTATTTTTGTGAACAAATTCATTTTTAATTGTTTTTAAACATTTAAAAGTGAATATTTACTTTGAAAATCAAAACCAAATGAGTTTTAATTCATCTTGTGATCAAAACCTCATTTTTCAAACCTTAAACAACAGTCACAAGTGGTTTATTCAAACTTATTTGGTATTTTTATTTTATTTGATTTTCTTTAAATATTTACTTTTAAAGGAAAACAAAATTAGGGTTTCTTTGATTTTCACCCTCACAAATCATTTTCAAACACTCATGGGCCTCTATTAGAGTGTAAGACCCAACCCCCTTTGTAAATACACCACTTTTTGGGCCTCAGACATTGTATAAGTCCCACTATATTTTCAAAAACAATGGCGCGATCTTCGCCTTTTTAAGCAAAACCCTGGGCCTCTCCTTGAGCTGTAAGCCCCACCACTTGTACAAAAATAAATCATTGGGCCTCTAATAGAGTGTAAGACCCATCCCTTGTAGATAAAACCTTTTTGGGCCTCAATACATTGTATAAGACCCAATACGTTAAAGAAATCTCGGCGCGATTGTCATTTTTCAAACAAAACCCTTTGGGCCTACCCTCGTGTTATAAGCCACATTCCTTTTCCTTAAACACCTTTGGGCCTCTTGAGAGAGTGTAAGACCCATTCCTTTGTACAGAAAACCTTTTTGGGCCTCAGTCACTTGTATAAGTCCCTGTACAATTTTAAAACCACAGTGCGATCACTGATAAAACCTTGGGCCTCTCCTTGAGCTGTAAGCCCCAACATTCTTTTCAAACCACTTTCTCTTTTGATTTTGAATATAATATTGTTATCAAAACTTTCTTTGTTGAACAACTAACCAAACAGCATGGAAGCTCTACAACCGAGTAAGTGTTTACCCGCTTTCTTTATCCGCTCTGATATATATATATATATATATATATAACTGTATTGTGGGGCTACTCATTGTAAGTTTTCTTTCACAAACTTTTATATACTTGTCAAATATAAACTGTGTAATACTAGTATAGTTATTTAGAGTTTTCCCCGGCAACTACGTCTAGCACTAGGTAAAGCCCTGTTGGTCACTCTTAAATACAAACAAAACTAGATCCCCATAGGATTACCAGACACAGTCTTCCCTCCTCTTGGGGTTAAACAATATGGAGACGTGAAAGGCAGCATTCTCGGTGAACCCTTTCTCAGACTGTCACTCTTAGAAATTGTCAAAGAAACACTACTCCCCAGAGATGATCTTTTCTCTGTGAATGGCATCTCTTGAGTTTCTTCCAAATTCTCAGACTTTCCTGGCTTGATCTATTCTCGGTGAATAGTATGTCTTGAACTTCTCGGGGTTTGGGGACCCACAGGCTTCTTAAAAGCATCCCCGCCTCCTCTTGGGCATTGTACAAGGACCCTTCGGCTTCTTAAAAGCTCTCATGCCTTCTCTTGGGCTTAGTACAAGGACCCAGAGACCTCTACAGGTATAGGAACAAAACCTAGTCATCAATTTGCTAGAGCTGTCTTTCTGAGTTAAGTGTCAGACCAGTTAATGGGTTGACCTTCATCCCTTAACATACCAGCCTTCTCTTGGGCATCATACAAAGATCATTCATTATCTGTGAATCGATTTCTCATAACACTGGTAGACTTGGACAGTCTCAATACCCTTTGGATTTCCCATTTCCTTAAAGTACAGGAAATAACCTCGATCTTCCTTACAGTACCAAAGTACAACCTTACCTTTAATCAGTCCCTTTATAAGAACTGATTTTCTCTTTTATCCAACACACTGGACCTATCACTCAACTGAAACAGTCCCCAGCACAGATAGCCTCCTCTTGGGCTTTGTACAAAGATCCCCCTCACACTCTCTTGTTGAGTATAAAAGACTCTCTTGTTGAGTCAACCGCTTTTAGCCTCTATCTCGGGCTTCGTACGAGATAGAAATCACTCTCTTGTTGAGTATAAAAGACTCTCTTGTTGAGTCAAACCTTTTAGCCTCCATCTCGGGCTTCGTACGAGATACAAATCACTCTCTTGTTGAGTATTAAAGACTCTCTTGTTGAGTCAAACCTTTAGCGTTCATCTCGGGCTTCGTACGAGATACAAATCACTTTCTTGTTGAGTCAAACCTTTAGCCTCCATCTCGGGCTTCGTACGAGATACAAATCACTCTCTTGTTGAGTCAAACCTTTACCCTCTATCTCGGGCTTCATACGAGACATATAAAACACCCTCTTTTTGGGTCACTAGCCTTCTCTTAGGCTTTGTATAAGGAAACCCCGATTGAGCCACTCAACCCTTTTAGCATTAATATGTGCCTTGCTCACAGCATACAAACATCAACAACTCCTTTTCCTTCATCTAATTGCTGTAAGTGGCAAGCCTCTGGATTATTTATATCCCCGCCACTGTCCTTCTTTTAGCATAAGAAATTCCTAAGGAAATATGGCATTGCTCTACACTGAGTTAAAGTCTTCTCCTTCAGGTTAGAAAATTCCTAAGGAAAGATGGCATTGCTCTACACCGAGTTAAAGTCTTCTCCTTCAGGTCAAAAATCCCCTAGAAAGGAAATTATGGCATTGCTGGATTCACATATCCCAGTTAAAGTATTTCTCCTTTACAATCAGTCACGCAACAGTCGTGACAAACAGACCAAATACCCCTCTTTAGAGATGGAAAATTCTCTCTAAAGTCAAAACCCTTCAGCTTCTCATCTTAGGCTTCGAACAAGATACAAATAGACCCTTCAACTTCACATCTTGGGCTTTGAACAAGATACATATACTCCCTTTAGCTTCATGTCTTGGGCTTTGAACAAGACGCCAAAACAACTTTTTCCTCCCATAGACTAGGAGGAACTACGATCGCTCTGATTTCCCTGTTTCATCAAACGGGAATACGTAGGCATAAGATTGAAAAATCTAAGCGAGCACACTAATCAAAAAAACCCAAAATCCAGTATCTCCATCAATCAACCCAAAAGCATCAAATCTAAACACATTACCAAAAACCTCACAAATGGTCCAAACACTCTATTATTAACAAAATAATCGAAAAAAGACCCACATCTTAATAGCATCTGTAAACCAACAATCATCTGTTTAAACTCAGTATGCAAGCAGGGTTAATTGGAGACATCTATTTCCCTTCCTTAATCAGCTTAATAGGATAAAAAATGAATCGAACTGTAGTACCCAAGCGATAGTGATTCGAAACCACAAAAATTGCGCTACACTCTTAATTGTCCTTTGATAGATCTTGCAATGGCTTAGGGAAACTTGTTGGTGAAGGCATGGAAATAAACACATGAACCTTTAAAGTTTCTTGAGAAATAAGTCATCTAATTTGAAACATATTTGATCAAAATGGAGTTAAGTGATGCTTGATACCTTATGACTTGAGATTGGAGGTCATGCTTTGATGAATAACCTTTGAAAATCATTGGTTGACCACACCTTGACTTAAAGAACTCAAACCCTAGCTGAGGATGCAATCACTTGATGCTCTTGATTTCAAACCCTGCCTTGTAAAATAAATAAAAGGGACAAGGCATTTTTTTGTATTTTGATTAGTGGTTAGTGAACCATAAAGCATATAAGTACAAAAAGATGTAAAGAAAATACACAAGAGGTGCTTGGTGATTTCTGCAAAGGCAAACCAAACAGTGAGAGGGTTAAGAAACAACCAAGTTTATGAACTTGATGCATTGTAAAGATGCAAATAAGGTGGGATCTTAGGGGTAAAAATTAGGGTATGACAATTTGGAGACATTTTTTTAGCTCGAGATTTGAAGTGTTCAGCGATCACAAGAATTTGAAGTATTTATTTGATCAGAAGGAGTTGAATATGAGGCAGCAAAGATGGCTCAAATTTTTCAAGGACTATGATTTTAGCTTGAGTTACCATCCCGATAAAGTTAATGTTGTAGCTGGTACATTGACTAGAAAGTTACTGCATATGTCGATGCTGATGATTCGAGAGTTAGAATTGATCAAGCAATTCAGATACATGGGTTTGTTGTTTGAAGAGACTCCTAATAGTGTGAAATTGGGTATGTTGAAGCTGATAAATGGTATCCTTGAAGAGATCAGAGAAGAACAGAAGATCAATGTGGGATTGTTTGACCGACTTGTGTTATTCAATCAAGGTAAGAGTGGTGACTTTAGAGTTGATGAGAATGGTGTGATGAAATTCAGAGACAGAGTTTGTGTATCCGATGTACCCGAGCTTAAGAAGATTATTCTTGAAGAGGGCCACAGAAGTGGGTTGAGTATTCATCCTGGTGCCACTAAGATGTACCAAGACTTGAAGAAATTGTTTTGGTGGCCTAGAATGAAGAAGGAAGTTGCTTAGTTTGTCAATGTTTGTTTGACTTGTCAGAAGTCAAAATTTGTACATTAGAAGTCGTTGGGTTTTATGAAACCATTGACTATTCTAGAGTGGAAGTGGGATAACATTTCCATGGATTTTTTTACAAGTTTGTCGAAGATGCCAAATGGATATGATTCCATTTGGGTGATTGTTGATAGGCCGACTAAATCGGCTCATTTTATACCGGTTAAGATCAATTATTCTTTGTAGAAGATAGCTAAGTTATACATTAAGAAGATTGTTACCTTGCATGGTACTCCGTCGAGCATTGTGTCGGATTGAGATCCGATATTTACATCAAGGTTTTGATAGAGTCTGTAGGAAGCATTGGGTACTATGCTGAAATTGAGTTCTGCTTATAATTCGCAGACGAACCGCCAGACGAAGAGGACTATCCAATCCTTGGAGGATCTGATGATGGCTTGTGTGCTAGAACAAGGAGGTGCTTGGGATTACTACTTGTTGCTGATATAGTTCATTTACAAAAATAGTTTCCACTAGAGTATTGGGATGGCCCCGTTTAAGGCGTTGTACGGTATGACACCCCTGTGGTTGTATGAATTTGGTGAGAGTGCATTGATTGGACCTGAGATTGTGCAACAAACTTTTGAGAAGATCAAGATATTCCAAGAGAAAATGAAAGCTTCGCAGAGTCACCAAAAGAGTTATCATGATAAAAGGAAGAAAGCACTAGAGTTCCAAGAGGGATACCATATGTTTTTTAGAGTTACTCTAGTAACCGGTGTTGGTCGAGATTTGAAGTCTTGAAAGCTCACGCCACGTTTTACTGGTCCATACCAGATCTTGTAGAGTATAGGAAAGGTGGCCTATCAGATTGCCTTGCCATCGCCGCTTACTAATCTTCATGATGTGTTTCATGTGTCTCACTTGAGGAGATACATTCTGGATCCGTCTCATGTGATCCAAGTGGACAATCTACAAGTGAGAAAGAACTCGGCTATTGAGGCATCGCCCATGCGGATAGAGGATAGGGAATTGAAGTAGTTGTGTGGTAACGAGATTGCCTTAGTGAAGTTAATCTGGGGAGGACCAATTGGTGGAAGCATAAGTTAGGAGCTGGAGAGTGAGATGAGAAGGTGATATCTAACTTTGTTTCCTTCAGCTAATTTTTTAGGGCGAAAATTTTTCTAAGTGGGGGAGAGTTGTAACACTCCAAATTCGATTAAACTATTTAATTGACTTATTTGGATTTATTTTATTTAATTATATGACGTTGGTGTGCATTTTAAATAAATTAGATGTGTTGTTGGGGTGTGGTAGAAATAGTAAGGTATGGTGAGAAGGTAGAGTAAATTAGAAAATAATCATAATAATTGGTATTTTAATTATTATTATTGATAAAATAAGAAATTGGAGAAAATATGAGTTTGGGCCAATTGTGAGATTTGAGGAAAATTCTGGGTGGAGGAGAAAAGGTAAGAGTAATTTGAGAAAAAAATAATAATTAGCTAAAATTAAGGAGGTTAATATATATTTTAAAATTTGGGAGAGAAACTAGGTTTTGAGGGAGAATTTGACAGTACGTGAAATTTGAGAAAAAAGGAAAAGGAGAGAAAGAGCTTTTGAAGGGAGAATTGAAAAAGCTACGGTTTTAAAGAGAGAACCCATAAAAGTTAATTGATTCATCATCATTGCTGAAAACCCAAGTCAAGAGGGGAGAAATGGCTATCAATTTAGGTGTATTACATGATGGGGTAGAGATGAGAAGTATTTACTCTCATTAGAGGTCCTAGGTTTCTCTTGATGAATTATTGTAAGTTGAAATTCTGGAAATTTGTTGGTTGATATTGTGTTTATATGTGTTGCTATGACCGAGTCTATGTTTGAATTAACATGACTATGTGTGTATGAGTTGTGCCATTATTGAAGGTGTGAAAGTTTGAGTGTTATTCACAAATTAATGAAATTTATTGTTAAATTTGATGATGAGATTGCCATGAATTATGATGAAATAAGTGATGTATATGTTAATGATTATGATGATATTTTTCACTATTAACTCATATTTTTGTGTCTCCTAAATTTGTATGAATTAATTGGATTGTCCAATGGAGGTTAGGAGATGAAAAGAAATACTTATCGTAAGTGAAAAATTAGGTTTTTGGGCAAAATTGGCTTAGACTAATTGATTGGTCTTATGGAACTATCGATTGGTTCCTCCTAAAAATTGAAATAAAATGAAAGAAGAATAAATATGTTTGAAGATGTAATTGATTTGTCCATGAAAATTTTGAAAAGAATCAAGTCGGTAGGCTTGGGATAATCGATTGTTCCCCTGTGTCAATCAATTGGTCCCTTGTGTCAATCGATTAGTCCATGTTTCGGTTGTTGAATCCACTTGTCAATGTTGGCTGTAACTTTTGTTCCATAAGTCCAAATGAGACGTTTAAAGCATTGGAAAGCTACTTCGTGGTAGTTCTTGGTGAATTGCTTGAATTATAATCATGTGTTTATTGTGGCAATGTTTATGTTGACTTGTATGATCGGTTAGCAAATCGTTATGTTTATAAAATGATGTGTTGATGCTTTGGTGAAGAAACATTAATGAATGCTTATGAAGTTACATTTTGTTGAGTTGCCACTATTTTATTTGGTTTATTTATGTCATAATATTGAGTAATTGTTGCATATGATGAATGGTGTTGTGCATAAATGGTGAGATACGCATGGTGATTCATTTGGTGAACCGTTTGGTGATAATGAATGTTGTTGAGAGTCATGCATCATGGTGTATGGACTTCGGTCCAATTTTGGTGTGCTTTGGTTTGATGGTATGGATCGGGAGCGAGTATCTAATTCTAATGAGGAATTAGTGAAGCATTGTCTATAGTGATGGTAACGATTTTGGTGCCCTTTGGTCTTATGGCGGTGATTGGGAGTGAGTAGATAGTTCAAGGTGGGAGCTGGTGAAGCTTTACCAATGGTGATGGTAATGAATTTTGGTGGACTCTGGTCCTATGGAGGGGGTCGGAAGCGAGATGAACCTGAGTGTTCATGAATGGTACCGCGTGCATAATGAGTCAGCTATGAAGTACATTTGCATACATGATCGCATTTGTATTTGATTGTTCACGATGTTAATGATTGTTTGCGAATATGTGCATGTTATTATGAATGAGTGTGAGACTATGTTGTTGTTTGTGTAATGAATGTGTGCTTGTTATATGTTCTCTACCTTAACATTCTTTACACTATTTATACTTATTTGTTATTTATCACCTCCTTTGATTCATGTTGTCCACCATGGACATCTTGCAGATACTCATGAGTGATCCTTGTAGTTGTGTATTGGAAGGTGGCTTGTTGGTGATACTATTCGCTTTCATTTTAATCGTTAGCAAGTACATTAGTGGTTTCTGCTTTGATCGTGTAACATCGGGGACGAGATTTATTATGTTTTTGAAGTTGATGTTGTTTTTGTTACTTGGGAATTTATAAATGACTTATGGAGCTTTGTTGAAAAATACTTGTTTGCTGCGTATTTTCAATTAATTTGATGTGTTTTTGAAGGATTATCCTTGGTGACACCTTGACTTGGGGTGTTACATGTGTGTGCGTGTGTGTGTCAAAGTTTTATTGTAACTATTGATTATGTGATAATTCCATCATCAATTGTAGAATCACCCAAATAAAAAATTAGGCCTAAGCTATGAGAGGGGAAATGAAATCTCTTGATAAAAATTGTACTTGGGTAATTGTTGAGAGGCAAAAAGAAAAGAATTCAATTGGATGCATGTGGTTCTATACTGTAAAGCATAAAATAGATTACACCTTTCATCATTACAAGGACAAAGTAGTGGAAAGGGGTTATACTCATACATATGACATTGATTATAAGGAGATATTTGCTCTAGTGGCAAATATGAATACTATTCGAGTCTTTCTATCCCTTGCCACTTATTCTAGATGGTAGTTATATTAATTTCATTTTAAAAAATGAGTTTTTGCATGGAAACTTATAAGAGGGAGTATATATAGAGATTCCACTCTGTGTTAGTACCATGAGTGGAGCCAACAAGGTGTGCCGATTGAAGAAAGCCTTATATGAACTAAAACAGCCCCCTCAATCACGGTTTGGAAGTTTCAATAAGCCAATGTTGTGTTTGGGCTATAAGAAAAGTCAATGCAATCAAACTTTGTTTTTTAAACATACACAAGAAGGAAAGTGGACTATAATTACTGTTTATATTGCAATATTATTGTTAGATAGATATTTTGAGTGAGAGATTACTACTTAAAAATAAATTATCAACAAACTTTGAAGTGAAGGACCATGAAGAACTCAAGTACTTACTGACATGGTTGTCAAACTCACGGGTAGACTCGTAAAATCGTGCGAGTTTAGGAGTCTAGAAAGCAAAAATGAGTAGAATCACCCATAGATTTTTTTATGCACTCAAGTAGACTCGTGTAGACTCGCACAAACTCGTAAGTGTATAGAGAGTTTACAAGTCAGTATGTTTTTCTAAATTTTTTTTTTAAAACCCAACAAAATGTCGCAAATTTCCCAAAAAAAATTTAATTTAAAAAACCCTTATTTTATTGCTTGTACGACAATATGTTTAGAATTAGAAACATCCCTTTCCTAGTCTCTTCCTTCAGCAACTACGACATCTTAGAAGAGTCTCATTTTTCATCGATGTTTCTTCCTCCCTTCATCGACTACATGGTTGTGTTTTGTCTCTTGTTGTGTTTGCGATCATCTCTCATCCTTCATATTTGCATTATGTTCCATCTTTCTCTTGTGTTTTGTTGCTATGTGCTTCATAAAGTTTTTTTTTTGTTGTTTCTCTATTCTGTTCATTTCTTTCTATGTGTTTCATAAAGTTGTTCGTTGTTGCTCTATTTTATTCATTTGCGATTATTTTTGTTGTAGCTCTATTTGTTGGGTTTGTTTCTATAAATCAATCCTTTGTTGTGTAAGTGATCTTTTGTATGTTTCACTTTGATGCCTTTTCTACAAGCATATATGATATTATTTTGGTTTACTACTTTCATACAGTCATACCCCTGCATATAAAGTTTGAGTAATAAAATCCACATTATGACATGAAATTGAATCTTTCTATTGTTTCTCTTCATGTGTAGTTTACTTGCTTCATATCAAAAAAATAGGTTGAATAAAAAAAAGATGAATAACTTGGTTTATGCCATGTACAATATGAAGTTTAAAAGTAGAAAAGGAAAAGAAAAAAACATCGTTCTTTCATTTGAAGATATTCATTCATATGATGAATGGATAACTAAAGATCCTAATGAAGAAAATGTGCAAACTGAAGTTAATGTTGAGGAAGATGATGATAATATTAACAATTTTGTGGAAGTTAATGTTGTTGTTACTAATGTTGTGCAAAGTATTGGTGGCGACAATGTTGAATTACGTGGAAGTGAAACTTTAAGCAATCCAACTTTGGTTAATAATGAAGAAGGTGTTTCATCTGGGGTACTATTTGATGATGATAATCAAGATACCAATGAAGATGATGGTGATGATGTCGGTGGTAGTGATTTCACTAGAACTTTGAATGTTTGAAGCCATTAGCATATTTGTTTTCTAATTTTTTTTGTTTGTTTTATGCAGTAGCCAATTAAGAAGAAATCAGTACATTAAGTATTTAACTAAATACTTTGCTATGTTGTTTGTTTTATCATCAAGTTTTTTTGTTATGAAGAATGAATTTTAAATTTTGATGTTAATTGATGTTCTATTATATATATATATATATATATATATATATATATATATATATATATATATATATATATATATCTGTGTGTGTGTGTGTGTGTGTGTGTCATATATGAGACATTTACAGGTTTATAAATATATGTGTGTGTCATATATGTGTCACTTAGAGTTTTCTAAAAGTCATTTTTTAAAATTTTCGATAGACGCGTATGAGTCTACAAGCCGAGTTTATGAGTCGTGTCTACAGACCTTTCATGAGTCTGAGTAGACTCGCGAGTCTGACAACCTTGCTTATTGAAAATTGAGTTGCCCATTAAAAAATATTTTTTCTATTAGATAAAATATGTGCTTGATCTTTTGCAGGAAACATGATAACTTGAATGCAAAACTATTAATGTTCCTATTGAACAAAACCATAAGATGGGCTATAAGGAGGAAAATGTCAAAGTTGACAAGGGCGAATAGTAGAGGCTACAGGGAAAGTTGATTTACTTGGCACACACTGGGACATATTTGACATATGAAATCAGTTTAGTGAGCTAATTCATGCATGATCTGAGGGTGAGACAGTTGTAGGTGGTTGATTGTGTTCTACAATAATATCAAAGCCACTCCATGACCCTTGTTTAAAATATATGGAAGTCTAACTATGAAGGCTTACACTGATGTACATTAGGCAGGTTCGTTGATTGATATAAGATATACTTCATGTTATTGTAAATTATATCAATCAATGCTTTGAAACATTGTTGCTTCGAGGAGTAAGAAGCAAAGTGTAGTTGCTTGATCAAGCACTAGAGATGGATTTACAGCTATTACATTAAAAATTTGTGAACTATCATGGAAGAAACAAGTGTAGAAGATTTGAAGATACAATGTGAAGACTCCATGAAGTTGCTTTGTAACAATAACTTGACCATTATTATTGATAATTGGTTGATAACTATCGCCTACACATTATGAGCTTTAGTTGATAGATGTCTTCACAAAGGGTCTACCAATAAAATGATTCAACCAACTTACTTCTAAGCTCTGAATGATTGAAATTCATTCACCTACTTGAGGGAGAGTGTTGAAAATATTAGAATTTATAGTTATTTTATTTTATTGGTATGAGGCCCATTAAGTAAGCATATTAGATGTATGATTATCTTTATTTAAGCTAGTTTATTCTCCAATTGTAAATTATAACTTTGAAATATATGAAAATATTTTTTCTACAAATAATAATAATAATAATAATAATAATAATAATAATAACAACAATAATAATAATAATAATAATAATAATATAATAATAATAATAATAATAATAATAATAATAATAATAATGTAGCTAGACCGAGGGCTTTGATGACTGTGGCTTGCCTGTAACGGTAGGTTGGCTACAAAACAATGACTTTGCAGGTTTGGTATGATTTCTGAAGATAAATGTTGCTTGTGTACCCCTGAAGAGGAATCTATTAATCATCTATTGTTCGGTTGTCCTGAAACGATTTGTGTCTGGGCAAGAATCCTCGAATGGGCTCAGATTACACATATCCCGCAACCTTGGGATACGAAATTGGAATGGTTGAGTAAGAGTACTAAAGGTAAGGGTGTACGAGCTTCCATCCTGAATTTATCTGCTACAGAGATTGTTTAATGGTGTGTGGAAATATCGAAACGATATTTGTTTTGGAAATGATGTTGATAAGAAAAAAATAGTTGATAACATAATAGATATGATTGTGTATAGGGGATGGTATAGCAGGAAACTTAGGACATATATAGCTAAGCTGGTGATTTTTTACTGTCCTCGTTTTTCTCATTGTCTTCTCTCTCTCTCTCTCTCTCTCTCTCTCTCTATATATATATATATATATATATATATATATATATATATATATATATATATATATATATATATATATATATATATATATATCATTTTAGATTGAACTGTGCAAACAATTTTATGTATGTTGATTTTCATCTTTTATCTTGTTTTTGATAATATGGTTTTGTCACACACAACATATTTTGCTTGATTTTCATTGATACTTTTATCATTGTTTACCATTGTTCTTTATTACACACAACATATTTATTTGTGTTATTGATTGTCATCCTTTTTATAGGTGGTTCCCATCATGGGGCAAATGATTTAAGTTTTCAAGTGAGCATCATGAGTTCTAAATGGGACATAGAAAAATTTTATTGAGACAATGACTTTGAGTTATGAAAAGTGAAGATGCAAACAACCTTAAATCATAAAAAAAGTGTCGTGACATTGAAACGTGAGGAATTGATGTTGTTAATGTTGGACATATACAAGAGGGACGGTGAATTATGGAGGTTTGAAAATCATTGATTTAAAACAAAATCATTTATGAAATCAGAGTTTAAAAATATTTTATTAAAATGTTTGAATAAATATGCAGCGAAAATTTAATGTAAATATTAAGTGGAAAATAAAAGAGATATGTCAATATTGCTTGAGCGCTTTTAGAAGGTTAAGCCTGCAAACCCCTTTAAAATAGGAACTGGAATTTTCAGGATAACTCCTAACCAAACAACGAACATGACTTGAAGCAGTTAGTCTCCAAAGCAAACAACAAATAGGCACGAAAGAGTTAGTCTTCACGCCAAACAAAGATTTTGCACAAAATGATCTTGAACCAAGACGGATTTTTGAGTTTCCTATCCTCTGAATCAAACCAAGGTTTTACACAGGTTTACTTCAAACCGAATCGAGACTTACACCGGGATGATGTCGAACCTAGTAAGCTTTTATGTCGTACCGAAATAAAAAACAAAGAGAGATCTTACCACCAGGCTAATCTCAAACCAAAATAGCTTTTAACAGGTCTAATCACAAGAATCGTTGTGGAGATTTTCAATGGCTGATTTCCATAAACCTAAAGAGAGCTTTTTCAATGGCAAAGCTCACGAACAAAATAGAGACTAAGACTAACCCTCCAGATAAAAATAAGAGCATTTTAAGTGGTTTAGCTCCCAACCAAAATAAACACTTCTTAAGGAAGAATAGTTTACTAAAGAGAAAAATGTACTATTGGAAAATTTACAATTATACCCTCACCCAAAACAATATCCTCACTAATACTAAAAAACACTCTCAAAGCACTATGGCTAACATACATGAGAAAATAAGAATGATTTAGAGAGGTGACGAGAGAAATAAAAAGTGAGATTTTCACGTTTTCTGGATGTTTTGAAATAATAAAGAATTTATCTATTTATATGCCAAGAAACAATGTAAATTTAAATTAAAACGATCCACAAGCCAAATAAATTACCTAATCGATTAGGCTAATCAATTAAGTAATGCGAATATTCGACGGTGACTGCCAAAAATGGAAGTTTTTTATATAATGTTATTATCAGTCTTTTAGAGATTGTCATAATCCATTAGAGACTCAATTAGGAATCATCTAATCAATTAGGTATATAATCTAATCAATTAGAAATTTTAAAAAGAGTTTTCCTAATCAAGCAGACATTCTCCTAATCAAACGGCTAGGCCGCAAAAATATATTTTGGGTGGTTTTAATTAAAAATGACAGGCTTATCTATGTTTTAAGTGTGTCTGTGTGTGTGTGTCTGTGTGTGTGTGTCTGTGTGAGATTTATCCATAATACTTCAAAAAATGTCCTTATGTCTTTACAAGACACTGATCACTCAACCAAACATGATCATGTGAATTTTCACACTTCCTCTCTTTCACACTCTAAAGCTTCAGGTCTTGGTATCATTATCTTTGATTTTAGCATCAAATAAGAACCTTGAGTCTTCTTGATGAGGCCTGAAATATTTCAATGTTAGATACAATCGTTTGAGATGTTAAGAGTTTCAATAACTGGTGATCATAAACCCTAAATCTTCACTAGAGAGTCGTTGGACTATTGTGTTGACTTGAAACAAAAGTATTTATCTTGATTTGTAAGGATAGCTTGATCAACCATGTCATCGTCAAATCATGTGCTTCTTTGACCGCTTGAGTTACTTTTGGCAATATTCTTGACTTCAATAGTTCTCATCATCAAAACCATGCCATGATCAATCCTAAGCAGCTACTATCTGACTTGTATCTTGCTATCCATAAGCTTCATTACCTTATATCAGTTCTTGATTATACCTGCAAGTACATAGATCCACGAGCAAGCCTTACATAAGAGAATAATAATGAGATGGTGCATACGGCATATAATACAAATATCTTGAGCCTTACACTTAAAGTTTAAAAGGAAGTTGCAAGAGAGAAGACCACAACATAGATGCAGGTCAAGTTTAAATCATTGTATATGAACAAGTTTTTGATTCATAAGTTTTTTCTTAGACAACAAATCTACTCATTTTGGATGGTGGAGAACTAATCCATTGTCAAGCAATTTAATTAATTTCACAAAATTATTGATCACTTGCAAAATATATTATTGATCACTTGCAAAATATTAAGGTGAATCTTGATGAGGCGTAAAAGATTCTATCTTGTTAAACTTATTACTTAGATATTTTAAGCATTTTAAGGATGCTCTTCTTTATAAAAATAAAAAACACTATCAATTTTAGAGAAGGTTCAATCAACTATAAGAACCTATAGGTTAACCCAGACACATTAATATTATTGGTATGCATTTGCCTCACCCCTCACTAGGAAATCGAAAAATGACACAAAGTTATACCAAATTCACTCCATATTGTAAAACTTCTTGAACTTGTCGCATATCTTTTCTTTTATTCTCGAAAAAACCTACAAATCAATATAAACACATCAATTTAACACAACACTTTTTTGGGTCCATATATTGAACATAATGTGTAGCATCCACTATAATCCTAGTACTTGAAATGTTCAATTGAACAAGTAATTAAAATATATTATAAAATATATTTTTATTTTTCCATAAAAACGAGTCAGAAACAAAATAAAAGTGGATCTTTTACAACATATATGGAACAACAACATTTAATTCAAAGATTTCACAATTAAAAAACATGGTGAGATAATAATTTTCTGCATCACTAGTCCTTGCATTTGTTATTTTCCCAAATATGACTGAAGTAACGTTCTTTCACTTCTTATTCAGATGACTCTACCTCCACTACTACTTTTTCATATGTCACTTGCCTAACTTGTTTACAAATTTCCATAACCCGAATCTTAAAATTTTGCATCACAGTGAGTATAATCATAATTGGCTCTATTTTTATGAATAGTCATGGAAAAATCTTGTGGTAATTTCTCAACAGATATTTCCAAAAATATTGGTTCAAACACTTGTATGTAGGATAATGGTGGTAGAAAAGTTGAACAGAAAGATTCTCATTCCTCCTTGGCGATATGAAAACTAGCTTAATCATATTATCACAACACAATAAAATAAAATAAAAATTCATTATAATCGGCGATGAAGATTAAGATCATTATCAACATTATGCCTTCAACAACATAACCAAAAACATGATACGAGCACAAGTTAAGTAGGGGTGGCAAAACGGGTTAAGTCCGTCGGATCCACCCGTTTAACCCATCATTTTTGGCAGGCCGGGGCGCGGTTTTCGACTCGGTGTATTAAGTTGCCCCGCCCCATCTAACCCACTTTTAAAACAGGCCGAGGACGGAGCGGGCGAGTTTTGCGCACGAGTTTTTTGTTAAAAGAATTATTTCTTTTACTTGGAATTAAAATAATCTTAACATGGTCTATAGTAGACATACTTTTAAAAACACTCTCATTTCTTCAAACCCTAATGTTCATATTTCATATAACCACAAACACCTCATTTTGAAGACATTAATTGTTCTCTGTTTCTTTCTTTATTTTCACTCATAGTAGGAAAAACCTTTATTGCAAAATATAGAGAATACAATCTTTTCTATTTTCTATTACTCGTTGTCATTGGAGCCGAGTTCTAACACTATAAGGTTAGTTTTGCACATAGGGGTTTGTTTCTCATTATGATAATAAAGTTTTTATTTGTATTTTATTCTATTTGATTTCTCATTTTATTTTTTTTTTGACACTAAAATGCTCAACTGAGTGCTTATTATTTGTATTGATAATTTTTAAATAATTAAACTTTGATTTTTCTTGGATTGTTTTATTTTTTGAGATGCTTCAATTGATAAATCTACTGATTTTGATGTTGTTGATCTTGATGATTATTAAATAGTGGGTGACGACAAGGATATAGATGGTGAAAGGTTTCACTCAATGACTACGATATCATTCGAAGCTTCGTATGTTCACGACATAGATGATTATTGATGAAGTGTTTGTCATGGAGTATTTAAGATTATTATTTTGTTATTAGTTTTTAGTTGTCTTTGTTTAGCTTGTGCTAGTTTTTTTTCTTGATTTGTGTCCCTAGATGTCCTTAACTAGGTTGCGCTTGTTGATTTTTTTAATGAAAAAGATTATTTTGCGATTTTAGTGTATCTGTTTTATGTTTTTGGTATTATAGTTATGGTTTTTGTTTATGTTGAAGAATATGACATTTACATTAAGACTTTTTAAAGTTTTACTATGCATTGTTAAAATTTGTCGGTCTCTTTGGTAATGATTAACAATTTTGTAAATTATGTAGTAAATCAAATTGTAAAAAAAAATTGACGGGTCAGCCCGCCAACTCGTTAGTAAACGGGGCAGGCTTTACTTTTGAGCTCGGACGCCTAATTTGACCCACCCCGCCCCGCACCCGCTTTTGGACGGGCTTAAATGGGGCGAACCTAAACGGGACGGGCCGCCCGCTTTGCTACCCCTATCTGCAGAAGGATATATCATGTATTCCATGTTATGTACTCGACCATATGTCTCGTATGCTTTAAGTGTAATACGTAGGTACTAGTCTGATCCTGATGATGCTCATTTGGTTCCTGTCAAGAATGAAGGTGTGAAACGTACACAAAAGGGGGGTTGAATTGTGTTTCGCATTTTCTTTAATTTAACTTCTGATCAAAGTTTCAAAATAAAAAATGGTGTTCAAATTCTGTTTTAATTCATTGGCAGCGGATATAACAGAAGTAAACAAATAACAACATAAGACACAAAAGATTCATCCTAGTTCCTCCCCTAACTGAGAGTACTCAAGTCCCCTTGCCTCACAAAATATTTTCATTATAACCACTTCATGATTACAATCTCTTATGCTTCTGCATAAGTCTTTTACACTTGCTCAGACCAACTGTCTAAGACTTTCTTGCTTAGAGCACATGTCTAAGACTTCTGCTCACATCCTCTGACCACGTCCCCTGCTCTCTGGCCATCTAGACTAAGACTTCCTTGCTCACATCCTCTTACCGAGCCACTTGCTCTTCTGGCCATCCATACTGAGACTTCCTTGCTCAAGCATCACTGGAGACTTCCTGCTCACGCCTCTCAAACGAAGACTTTCTCTTTGCTTAATCACCCTAGCTGAATAAGACTTTCACAACTCAAGCACTTAAGCAATGAGACTTATGTGGCTTAAGCATTTGGCTTAAGACTTGTTTTTTGAATCCCAATAAGACAAGACTTTTGCTCAAGCACATGGCAAGAGACTTTGATCTAAACTGCTGAACAGACCCAGCAGGATAGAGAACAAGGTGTACATGTTACAAGTATAGAGGTACGGGAAATCACCATTAACAAAGACCTAAAGCACTTAAGATTTCTAAGATATACAATGTTTAAGAAATCTTAAGGCTTTTATAATTACAACCTACAAATAGAAAATCTGCATATTACGATAGAGTTGATAATTGCTTGATCTTGCTACTCCTTCATCTGGAGAATCCTTGTTCTACTTTTCAGTAAGAACCCTCAGCCATATTTATAGACATTGCACAAAACTTTCCATTGAGGAAGTAACTTGATCAAGTGTTTTTGTCTTTGCCCCATAGTACAAGAGACGTTGAAGATGAAAGCACAGCAGATTCTGAATCCAGTATGTAACATGTTTAACCTTTGAGTCTTCAAGATGTTCTCGTACTGATAGAGCCATTAGAAGTAGTCATCCATAAAGCATGTCAGCTTTTCTTGAGCCTTGCAATCTGTTGACTCTGACTGAAAAACTGATAATACAGTACAGTTTGCTTTCTGTAATATGGACGGCATCCAGCTTTATCACTAACTTTGAGTGGTACTAGATTCTCATATACAATTGCCAAGTGTAGTGACTCGTCTAAATATTGGACCTTCAGCACCAGAGTCTGCGCCAAGCCACACTAGCAAACGTTCTTCAGATTCTGCCACCAGAAACTAGCAATGAAGTAACTCCCAAGTGCGTCTAAGTAAAACAGATTTTGATTATTTATGTACAAGAACCTGCATAAATAAAACACACATCAAATAAACCATTGTTCTTTCAATACTTTTGTTATCATCAAAACTAAAACAAAATATGTCATGAACAAATCTTGTTATAACAATCTCCCCCTTTTTTATGATGACAAACACAAGTATTTAAAGGGCAATGTTGGGCATTTAATTTTCTCTGCAACATCAGGTATGAGGTTTGTAAGCTCCCCCTGAGTCTGATAGTCCAAAGCTGAGTTCTATTGACTTTAACACTAAGAACTACTTTTTAAGAAAAAATACATGAGTCTTCTTAGTAACATCAGGGTCTGAGGTTTGTAAGCTCCCCCTTAGTCAAACAGTTCCAAGGTTGAGGTTTGTAAGCTCCCCCTCAGTTCCATATTTAAGAAAACCAAAATAACAATATCTTAAATTTCTTTGGCAACATCCGAATGCGAGGTTTGTAAGCTCCTTCTGAGTCTGATAGGCTAAGTCTGAGGTTTGTAAGCTCTTACTCAGCAATATGTACAAGAAAGTTGAAATATGTTGCCCTTTTAACTTCCTTTGGTAACACCAGAATACGAATTTTGTAAGCTCCTTCTGAGTCTGATAGACTAAGTCTGAGGTTTGTAAGCTCTTACTTAGTTCTTTGTATAAGGAAGTTAAAATATACCTTGGGCTAGGTAACCAAAATAGAAAGTAAATAACAAGAAAATAAATTACCAATATGTACAACTAAATGGATACTCAATGGGTTCAGTTTCAACTTAAATACTTACTATTATTTCTCCCCCTTTTGTCACATCAAAAAGAAAGAATTAAAAGAAGAAAAAAGAAGAAAAGAAGGAAAGGAAAATAATTTCCACTAATTAATGCAATTCAGATCATCATTACTATAACAATTTCCAAGAATTAAAAAGCAACTAAGTAATAAGGATTATTAAGAAATGTTAAGTACACGCTTTAAAGTCCTAGTGGTCGTTTGTTATTTCAAGAATTAAGAAGGATTAATTTCAGACTTTTGGTATACACAAAAGCCATTATAAAAGCACCCAACTTCTATATCATTTTCATCAACATCTTCCTAGAGATATGAATTCATCAACTGAGAGTCATAACACATTTGTCAAATCAAATGTTTCAGAGATCTCTTCAAGTTTAGAAGTCCAATCTCCTCAGAGGCGAGCTACATCTAAATCATCTACGACAGAGCCCTTTCCCTTAGCGACACTTGCTTCTGACGAGGAAACATCAACAGTTCCTGAACAACCTTCAGAAGAAGGTTCTTCAGTACCTGCTCTGAGGCCAAAGATAAGAAATATGAAAAGGTCAAAGAAAAGAAAGGTCAAGAAGCGATTTTACCGATCGCTCCCGGTCATAGATGAAGTAGAAGAAATTGACTCTGAAGACGAAGAAGTAGATTATGGAAACAGTGGACATTGTTTGGCACGAGATGCTCTAGCTAGGGATATTTAATAGAAACATCTTGTCCCCCTTTATTTAAAATGTTTTTTGTAATCTTTTTGCTTAATATAAATGAAATAGCCATTGTGACTAAGATTTCTTCAACATACAAGTACATTCCAGTAACTTTCCTTAAGAATTTCTGAAGGAGCATTGGCAAAGTGAAATTGACAGCAAAAACATCAATAAAACTATTCAAACATTAACTCATAGTTGTTCACAGAATCTTAAATAAGTTAGACTGCTAGATAACATTTTTAAGAGTTATTATTAGAGTATTATAATATTTAACCGATACTTAAATAATTTTAAACTCAAAACCATGTAAATATCACGTCTATAAAAAGGACTCAAGTAAGCTTTTTTCCATCATCACTTAATCCCTAAAACACCAAGATGTACAAGCAAAAGCAAATCTGGGTTCCAAAGAGAGATTTCAGGAAGGCAGCATTACTGAATGCAGCAACTCAAGCAAACCAAGGCAAAGCAGCAGCTGAAGGATCAGCAAGTAAGTAGACAACTTCAGAAGTGCTCTCCTCAACAACATTTTTTGTGAAGATAACCAGAACAAGATCTTCTGGGTCCAGACGCAGACACTAGCTGAGAAAGGAGACTATGGAGTTTGCTAAGGAAGAATAGCAAGATTACTTAGATAGTCTGGACATGTCAAATGATCCTAGGTAGATCCTTAGGGCCAATCCAACAGACCAGAATCATCTAATTGTCTTGTAATAGCTTCCTTTCCATTAATGAAATAAGTTACAAACATTGGGTACTTTTACCTATTTATTTTAGATTCTCATAAACAACATAGAATAAATATTACACAGTTTAAAACTGAACATAAGCATGAACAAACTCTGAATTTATTAATAAGAAGCTTAATACAGAGATTTCAACATAATACAAAGCATAACTATGTAGAAATCTAACATCAAAATCTTTCATAGATAGCTTCAAACTTGTCTCTCCAAATCTTCGAAGAACAAGCCTCAGAACTTATGTTAACCCCATGCTGAACAAGTATCTCAGAAATAACTCGTCCATAAGGAATGGAGAAGGACTTTCCCTTTTGAAAAGAAGAAAGATACCTTTTTAGATGGTCAAACATAACTTGAGGAAGATCAATCTTTAAATCTGAATTAAGAAGTAGAAACAGATCGTTTTCAATAGGGTCCACATGGTCTAAATCTTTATCATTAGGAATTAAGTTTGAATTCAGAATCTGATTCCAAACAAAAACATCAGGAAGAAGATTTGAGACCTCTGATGTATTATATGGATATACAAAGATACGCCAAGTTGGAAGATAGTGTTCCCAAACAAGAGTTTCTGGGATTTCTCTAATCTCCTCACAGTTGATCACATTTGCAATCACTTTAGAGGTTACTGTAATAGAAACACCAATTACTCTAGACAGAGTAGCATACTCATAATTCAGCTCAACAATGGAGGCATTAATCCAAAACACTTTGACAAGACTTGGATAAGTGAAACCATAAAGCATCTCAAAGTAGCCATTCCAACCTTGTTTAGACACAGTCTTCCAGAAGTTGAAACCAATCTTAAGCAACTCATCAAAATCCACAAACTTTTCATTGATGACAACCAGTTGATTCAAAGAAGAATGAACTGAGGAACTCATCTCAGTTTGGTTTGATCAGCACACAATTAGGAAGAAAAGAAGAAGAAGAAGAAGAAGAAGAAGAAGAGGAAGAATTGAACAAGAATCCTAAAAAAATAAGAATCTTGTAAAAAAAAGGACACAATGATGTTACACAAGATAGGGAATAGTAACAACGAGTACCAAAGGAGAAAACATCATTACCCAAAGGTTTTTATCCAGCAAATGTTTCAATTCCACAAGATGAATTTCACCTTTATGAAAATTTAAGCATTATAAAATTTTTTGGGAAACTTTTTACTGAAACTGTTACGTCAGACATAAATAATCTTCTTCTAAATCTCAGAAACTGACAACTTTCAGAAGCTATCATCCATCAGAGTCTAGTAGATCTAGACTAAGATAGAGATATCATCTGTCAGTTACAATACTTTAAGATTCTATTCAGAACTAGCACTACATCTTGAAACAAGATTCATGAGTGATAGATGAATAGTAAATTGAATTCTAGACAGCTAACACACAGCAATAACGACACAGAAGATGAAGAAACTGTTTCCATAAATAAGATCATCATCTGGCTTAATAAGACATTTAGTATTGACAAATACAATAGAGTTTCCTCTCAAAGATTTCTGAAGCTCTTCTTTTCAAAAGAACTTCTCTAGAAGTCTAACAGAAACTTTGTATTTACATCTATACAAATGTTTCATTGAATCAAAAGATAAACCAGAGAAGAACAAGAATACCCTCCTTTTTTTGTTGGCCAAACTCAATTCAGTATTCAGACTTGACCAATAGAGTCTGAACACAACTTTGAGTCGATTCTGATTCAATGGCTGTTTAACCATTGATTCCAATACTCTCACCAAATTCAGTATCACCAGTACTTGAATCTGGGTTGTTGGCTCTTCCTCCAATAAATGTTGTAAACAACCTTATGGAAGATGCCTCCGCTTCTTTCCTTGATATCTATAGCATATACATTATGATACTCATATTTCTATAAGACCATACATGTAAATACAAACAGACTCTTCCTTACCTTATATCTCTTCCTAATAATAAAATCATAAATCACTCGAGTATAAGTCTAGAATGAGATATGATAGGAACATAATCTTGTTCTAATCAGAGTCACTAATCTCATTGTCTTGGATTAAATTTTTTGACTTTGATACTAATGACAAGCTCGGAACCAAATGGTGTTAACTATCATAAATTGACATAAAGCAAATAAAAGTACTATCTTAGTACAGTTGAGAGAACTCAAAGAGAGATTGAAGACTTCTCATAGAAATGTATTTTAATACGGCTTCCATGATGATCCTTAATCAAGAAGCAATGGAGTTTACTAAGATATCACCTTAAGAAACAAACTCCATATTACCAAATATTTTGGAAACAAGATAGATTTGACAACATCTCTTGCTCTTAAAAACTTGATTTTTTTAAGAACACAAAGGCTTCTTTTCATCTGTACCCTACACTAATATTAGCTTCAAAAGTTTAGACGTTGAAGAGCATCTATTAGGTTCTGGTAGAGTTTCTTCTTGCTTTCAGATATGGGAAATAAGTTGAAATATAAGTATTTCTGAAGCATCTGAAGTTACTATTATATCAACATATATCACAATCCATTCACCCAGTATGGAAGTTCTTCTGACAATAAACCTAAGTTTTTTATCATTATTCATTCCAAAGAACTTGAGCTAAATTGAGAAGGTGATCTGTTGAATAGTTTTTCATCATCTAACTTCATTTCTTTCCTTTGAAGACTGTAAGACAATCCTTCAGAACACAGGAGATTCAAGATGTAAACATCCTAAATAACTGTGATCTTAGATTTAAGTCTCAGAGAAATCTTCTCATAATTTGCATAAAAAGATTAGATGAATTGTAGTTGTTCAAGCTTCAAAAACTGATCTCCACAAATCCAAGCACAAGACTTCAAAGATTGTCCAAGCATCAGACACATCAATGATGTTGATATACTCAGAAGTGAGATTGAACATCTACCAAAATGCAACTACCTCTGGAGATATTCAATATGCATCTTCTGAGCTGGTGAAAGAGATTTTCAAGATGATCATCTTTACACCATTAACTTCTATACTAATACCTCTTTCAAGGATATTCTATAGACCTTCAGTGTAACACCCCAATTCCCATCGCGAATAAATAATACATAAATAAATCAGAGTAAATAAAAATTTATTATTCTTAGACAGAAACAAGGATGCCACATTTAAAGAAAGAAAACACAATCCCTGCTCAGAAATTTGATACATAACACAAAATGGAATAAACCTAAAAGGGAAACTTTTTCCATATAAAAGGAAAGTTCAATTATGGAATAAAGCGGAAAGATCCATAACCGACTTGTTTTACAAAATAAATTATTTTATAACATCAAAATATTCATACAAAGGTAATACAAAATAGATCCAACAAATGTATACATATATAACAAAAGCGTTCCCTGACTCCCGTGTTACGTATCAGAGCAGACTGACTGACAAACGGATGGCGAACTAATCTTCACAAAAGCCTCCAAGACTACTAATCTGCAATTGCCTCATAGAGCAACAAACCACAGTAGAATGGTGAGAAATAACAACTAAATCAAGATTGCATAATAATATGCAAACACATATAAATTCACATGCATAGTTATTCTCACCACAAGCATCACATACCAATACATATAGCATATATCAATTATACCAACATAATCACATATTCACACATAAGGCATGCCAAGGTTATGACATATGGAAACACACCACCACATCACATATATTCATATATAGCATATCATAGATAATTAATACAATCATTGTAATGTACAACATCCCCACAAAACATAGCATATGTCTATACATAAAAGATATCATCCATAACCAATGCATTTATCACAATTTCATATCAAATCACCAATGCTATCACAAGCTCAACACATAATCAATCAATTCACAATTTCCACACATAATCAATCCATTCATGATTTTCCACACATAATCAATCCATTCATGATTTTCCACACATAAATAATCCATTCATGATTTTCCACACATAATCAATCCATTCATGATTTATGCAAATGCAAAGAGACTGACACAACGACTCTATGCAAATGCAATGCGGTACCATTCCATCCGTCATTCTCATCATTAATTCACTCAGGAATTATTGGAATCATCAATTGTTACTTAGTGTAACTCCCCGTCGGGCAAATGATGTTCCCCGTCGCTTTCGGTCCTCTTGGTATAAGGCTCACGACATTTATGGATCGCTTTCGGTCCTCTTTGTATAAGGCTCACGATCTGATCGCTTTCAGTCCTCTTTGTATAAGGCTCACGATCATCTATAACATCGTTTTCGGTCCTCTTTGTATAAGGCTCACGACCGTTATAGCAGATTCCCTCGGGAATCGTTTCGTCGCTCACACCCACTAGGGCACACGACATCACAAGAATGCATATCATGATGCTTGGCATACAATGACTCATGACAATCAAATGCACATTCACAATTCAACAATATGAATTATCTCATCGTCATTATTCATGCATTGGAAACCAATTCAAACAATGCATTTCAAACCATAAAGGCCACCAAACAACATATATTTAATTTCACATAACCAATGCATTTCATCATAAACCACAACAATCATACAATCATTCGTTAATATTCAAAACACTATGATTCACGCCACGAAGGCTACCCACAACAACATCATAGCAACATACATTAACATTCAATCAAACAATGTATTTTACCACACAACAACATCATTATCACATGCATCAACATAATATAAATAGCACAAAAGCCCCACATTTATATGACGATAGCATATCGCATCGAGCACCAACAAACACAACAAAACCTACAAACCCATAATCATGCTCTACCAAATATTCTTAGTTAACACATGGTATCACATAACCAATTACTAGCACGTTGGATTCTTTTTCCAAGGCTTCAAGTCCCATATCAATCGGATTCCTGATTCATGAATTTTGGTGAAAACATAAACTACACTTATCACATTCATCACAATATTTAACTCTACCATATCAATCCATGGCATAAACATATGTTTCTATTCCACTATCATAAAGAGCATTGAAATAGCTTTCCAACACATCCGACCGTGACTCAATCCGAGTTACGGATCAAAAGTTATGAAGGAAAAAAAAATGGAAAATCTGTCATGTTCGCTTTCCTATTCGCAATGCGAACACCCAGTGAACTGTGGCAGAGAAAAAATAGCATAAAGTTCCCAATGCGAACTTCTGGGCAAATCTTCACCTTCCCCTTCACTGGGGTTCGCAAAGCGAACCTGCGAACCCAGAAATTCACAACAGCGTCAATATAGGTCATATGGGACCAAAATTCATCATTTCTTCCACCCAAACACTTCCAAATCACAATATATCAACCAAAACATGTTCCAACATAATTAACAAGTATTCTACGCAGTTTATATCGAAATTCATCTGTGAAAACATCGATTTCTATCAATTGTTCATCAATTTATCAATGAGAAAAAGTTGTGAAACAACCAAAACAATTACAACAAACAACACATATACATACACAAGCAAGATATAATCGAAACTTCTCACCCTTACCCGATTAATCGCGATTGAAACGGAGATTTCTTCGATCCCAAGTTTTCCTCTTCTTTCCCTTCCTCTTCCTTTCTCTCTTCTCTTTTTCTTTCTCTCTATTTTCTCTCTAAACTCTCTTTTCTTTCTTTCTTATAATAACAAATATCTAAACCCCTAAAAAGACCATTTTACCCCTCAGCTCAAATATCTCGCAAACGCTCTCAAAACGCGATAAACCATAATAACGATGAAAAATAATATATTGTCAAATAAAAGTCAAGAATAAAATAATATAAAAACAAAAATAATTAAATCGACTCGATTAAATAAATAAGACAAAACGGGGCGTTACAATTCTCCCCCACTTAGACATTTTCGTCCTCGAAAATATAACTGATACGAACAACTCCGGATACAACTCTCGCATCTGACTAACAAACTATCATGCCAACAAAAGGCACACCACGAATAACACAAACTGACAAACCACCTTGCTAACAGCAACTACAACAACGACACAACAACGACGACAACTACAACGACAAGATGCAATGCCCATACAATGCACTTGACGACCAACTCACAACTCAAAGAATACCCAAGTTACGAACACACAGGTTCACTCTTGAACCGAAACACAACGAGATCGTTACCCTCACCATAGGTAACACTCCCCTAATTCCCCACACAGGAATTAGCTACTCGCACTCGAACCATCACGATGGAAATGAGGCAACAACACAAACAAGAACCTAAAGTCCCACGACATAACATCGTTTCAACAACCTCTTCATAACCACAATACCAACATCCTTGTCACACAACAATATTGCAACAATGCTACGATTCCCCAATCGAACATATAACCAAAACATCCATCTACATAGTAGCCCATGAATAATATTTAAACCTTTCACCTAACACTTCCATTCTGAAACGTCCAATGGTCTCATCATTCCTACATGTTTCCAATGTTCAACCTATAAACTCTTACAAGTCACACACGCATATACGAATTGTGCCACGTCACACTTCCGATGCGCACTCTGATTACTCGAAACCATCAAGCCTACCAATCTCACGTCCAAAGTCTAACTCTTTCTCATATTCACCAAAAATCATTGTTCACTTTTAATATACCCAACCTCACACTCTACTGTGTTATCTCACACACCAGACACAAGTCTCTGAACTGCTCAAATAATTTTAATTCTCTGACCATCAAAACAGTCATATGCAAAGACTATCAACCTAACTCTTCAGGCACAACATTAGCTTTTCCCGAAGGATAATCCAAGCCAAATTCATAACTCGTCACGAATTCTAACCATCCCCGTTGTCTCATACTCTATTCCTTCAGACCAAACAAGTACTCTAAACTCTTGTGATTACTAAACACTTCGAACCTAGAACCATAAAGATAATACCTCCAAATATTCCAACACAATACAACCGCAACCAATTCCAAATCCGGAATAGTATAGATCCTTTTATGAATCCTCAATTGTAGTAAAGCATAAGCCACGACTTTACTCTCGTGCATTAACACACTGACTAAACTCATCAAAGACGCATCCCAATACCTCACAAACGGTTTATCAGGATCACGCAGTATCAAAACTGGAGCCGTAGACAACTTCTACTTTAGCTCTCTAAAGCTTTCCTTACAACGAACATCCCAAACAAACGACTCACCCTTTGCAAGTCAACTGAGATAACAGAAGTACAAACTTAGAAAAGTCTTCCATAGCCTGCAGTAACAACCAACTAAGCCCAAAAGTTTCTAATCTCCTTAACCGATTTTGGAGCCTCTCATTGTAGAACTACATCTACTTCCGATGGATCCATAACCATACTCTCATCTGAAATAACATATCCAAGAAAACTAACATTTTTCAACCAAAATTCTCACTCGAATAACTTAGCATAAAACTTCGTCTCTTTTCAACACTTATAATTTAAATCTCAAACACTCTACCTGTCCTTCCTCTGAGTTTATAACAGATTCGAATATCCTCAATCAAAGCCATTAAAAACTTATCCAAATAAATATGGAAGATACGATTCATATACTCCACACACAATTTCATTCTCTTGACAGTCCAAATTCCATAAATTCCAACATGTAGCAACAACCAACCAAAAAGAACTCTCAAATATTACATCCACACCTAAGGGTTTTCTCAAGATTTCCATTAATGCCCTAAAACTTTAAAAACTCCAAAACTCACCAAAACTCTAAGTTTTGCTTTCCAAAGCCTCAATACCATTATACACATCATGCTTGTTATTCCATTTAATCATCCATCCTTTTTGTTACTAACAACACTAGAGCTCTCCTAGGCGACACACTTGGTCTCACAAATCCCCTTTCCAGTAAATCTTCTCACTGCTTTTTCAGTCCGGGTACTTCTAATGCTAACATCCAATATTCCATCCGGAAACACATCTGGAAATCACGCACAACTGGCAGCCCTTCATTGTGGCCTTTCTGCCAATTTCTAGAAAACGATCATCACAAACATAACAAACATCTTAGTCTCATCCCCTGAGAGTTTTCTACTTACTTAGCAGATATAAACCTCAACTATTCACCTTCGTCCAATTTTGAGTTCACTCTCTACTCTCTGAGAAGCAACCATTAATGATACCCAATCATTTTCTCTCAATGACTTCCCAACTGGACCAACATACAAAAACCTTAAATCCTTCTCATCTTCTGATATTAGAATCTTCATCGACTCAACAAAATAATTCGTAACCATTTTCTTAATTCCAAACAATTCATTGCACCAACTATCAAAGTCGGAAAGACACGTCTATTCCATCCAACATAATTCCGTCTACTATCAACAAGAAATTAAGGGTGATCAGTTCCTCAATTTGTCAATAGACAGCCGACAATCATGATGGGGCATAAACCGTCTTTACCAAACTATAATAGCATTTCTTGCATCTTGTGCACAAAACTACCTCAGGCACAAATCCTTAGTTGACATAAACCTTACCTCCGCATTCCCTCCGGAACCGGGAACAACACTGTCCAAACAACACTTACAATCTTGCAACCAACGCTCCACAAGTGAAGCAACTTGGAGAAGCACAAGCTTCTCCCCCACTTATCTCATTCTAAATCCTGTAGACAAAGGATTAAAAGAACCAGAAAGTACTGACAGTGTTTCACACACATATCACATACTAAGGAATAAACAACATCGACAGTATTCAACTGTCACACCAACTGACTCAACAACTTGGCCGGACAGACCGACCTGCTCTGATATCACTAATGTAACACCCCAATTCCCATCGTGAATAAATAATACATAAATAAATCAGAGTAAATAAAAATGTCTTATTCTTAGACATAAACAAGGATGCCACATTTAAAGAAAGAAAACACAATCCCTGCTCAGAAATTTGATACATAACACAAAATGGAATAAACTTAAAAGGGAAACTTTTTCCATATAAAAGGAAAGTTCAATTATGGAATAAAGCGGAAAGATCCATAACCGACTTGTTTTACAAAATAAATTATTTTATAACATCAAAATATTCATACAAAGGTAATACAAAATAGATCCAACAAATGTATACATATATAACAAAAGCGTTCCCCGACTCCCGTGTTACGTATCAGAGCAGACTGACTGACAAACGGATGGAGAACTAATCTTCACAAAAGCCTCCAAGACTACTAATCTGCAATTGCCTCATAGAGCAACAAACCACAGCAGAAGGGTGAGAAATAACAACTAAATCAAGATTGCATAATAATATGCAAACACATATAAATTCACATGCATAGTTATTCTCACCACAAGCATCACATACCAATACATATAGCATATATCAATTATACCAACATAATCACATATTCACACATAAGGCATGCCAAGGTTATGACATATGGAAACACACCACCACATCACATATATTCATATATAGCATACCATAGATAATTAATACAATCATTGTAATGTACAACATCCCCACAAAACATAGCATATGTCTATACATAAAACATATCATCCATAACTAATGCATTTATCACAATTGCATATCAAATCACCAATGCTATCACAAGCTCAACACATAATCAATCAATTCACAATTTCCAAATATAATCAATCCATTCATGATTTTCCACACATAATCAATCCATTCATGATTTTCCACACATAATCAATCCATTCATGATTTATGCAAATGCAAAGAGACCGACACAACGACTCTATGCAAATGCAATGCGGTACCATTCCATCCGTCATTCTCATCATTAATTCACTAAGGAATTATTGGAATCATCGCTTGTTACTTAGTGTAACTCCCCGTCGGGCAAACGATGTTCCCCGTCGCTTTCGGTCCTCTTGGTATAAGGCTCACGACGTTTATGGATCGCTTTCGGTCCTCTTTGTATAAGGCTCACGATCCGATCGCTTTCGGTCCTCTTTGTATAAGGCTCACGATCGTCTATAACGTTGCCTTCGGTCCTCTTTGTATAAGGCTCACGACCGTTATAGCAGATTCCCTTGAGAATCGTTTCGTCGCTCACACCCACAAGGGCACCCGACATCACAAGAATGCATATCATGATGCTTGGCATACAATGACTCATGACAATCAAATGCACATTCACAATTCAACAATATGAATTATCTCATCATCATTATTCATGCATTGGAAACCAATTTAAACAATGCATTTCAAACCATAAAGGCCATCAAACAACATATATTTAATTTCACATAACCAATATATTTCATCATAAACCACAACAATCATACAATCATTCGTTAATATTTAAAACACTAGGATTCACGCCACGAAGGCTACCCACAACAACATCATAACAACATACATTAACATTCAATCAAACAATGTATTTTACCACACAACAACATCAATATCACATGCATCAACATCATATAAATAGCACAAAAGCCCCACATTTATATGACGATAGCATATCGCATCGAGCACCAACAAACACAACAAAACCTACAAACCCCTAATCATCCTCTACCAAATATTCTTATTTAACACATGGTATCACATAACCAATTACTAGCACGTTGGATTCTTTTTCCAAGGCTTCAAGTCCCATATCAATCGGATTCCCGATTCATGAATTTTGGTGAAAACATAAACTACACTTATCACATTCATCACAATTTTTAACTCTACCATATCAATCCATGGCATAAACATATGTTTCTATTCCACTATCATAAAGAGCATTGAAATAGCTTTCCAACGCATCCGACTGTGCCTCAATCCGAGTTACGGATCAAAAGTTATGAAGGAAACAAAATGGAAAATCCGTCACGTTCGCTTTCCTATTTGCAATGCGAACCGTAGCAGAGAAAAAATAGCATAAAGTTCGGAATGCGAACTTCTGGGCGAACCTTCGCCTTCCCCTTCGCTGGGGTTCGCAAAGCGAACCTGCGAACCCAGAAATTCACAGCAGCGTCAATATAGGTCATATGGGACCAAAATTCATCATTTCTTCCACCCAAACACTTCCAAATCACAATATATCAACCAAAACATGTTCCAACATAATCAACAAGTATTCTACGCAGTTTATATCGAAATTCATCTGTGAAAACATCGATTTCTATCAATTGTTCATCAATTTATCAATGAGAAAAAGTTGTGAAACAACCAAAACAATTACAACAAACAACACATATACATACATAAGCAAAATATAATCGAAACTTCTCACCCGTACCCGATTAATCGCGATTGAAACGGAGATTTCTTCAATCCCAAGTTTTCCTCTTCTTTCCCTTCCTCTTCCTTTCTCTCTTCTCTTTTTCTTTCTCTCTATTTTCTCTCTAAACTCTCTTTTCTTTCTTTCTTATAATAACAAATATCTAAATCCCTAAAAATACCATTTTACCCCTTAGCTCAAATATCTCGCAAACGCTCTCAAAATGCGATAAAACATAATAACGATGAAAAATAATATATTGTCAAATAAAAGTCAAGAATAAAATAATATAAAAACGAAAATAATTAAATCGACTCGATTAAATAAATAAGACAAAACGGGACGTTACATTCAGCAACCCTTTATCAAGACCAATGAGTTAAAAATATGTTTAGCTTTTCCATCATTTAAATTCACTGGAATCATCCTTTGAATATGGTAGAAAAATTCGTATGATATTTTTCATGTGGCACTTGATTCCTTCTTGAAGAAGAATTATACTTTTCTTATTGGATCATTAGTTGCGCCACTATTAAGTGTTAAGCATAGACCATGATCTGATACCAATTGAAGGTGTAAAAAGTACACAAGAAGGGGGGGTTAAATTGTGTTTCCAGTTTTTTTTAATTTAACTTCTAATAATAGTTTTAGAATCAGAACTGGTGTTCAGATTCTGTTTTGATTCATTGGCAGCGGATATAACAGAAGTAAACAAATAACAGCAGAAGACACAAAATATTTATCCTGGTTCCTCCCCTAATAGAGATTACTCCACTCCCCTTGCCTCACAAGAGATTTTCATTATAACCACTTCATGATTACAATCGCTTATGCTTCTGCATAAGTCTTTTACACTTGTTCAGATCAACTGTCTGAGATTTTCTTGCTTATAGCACATGTCTAAGAATTCTTCTCACATCCTCTGACCGAGCCACCTGCTCTTCTGGCCATCCAGACTGAGGCTTCCTTGCTCACATCCTCTGATCGAGCCACCTGCGCTTCAGGCCATCCAGACTGAGACTTCCTTTCTCAAGCAACACTTGAGACTTCCTGCTCATGCCCCTCAGACGAAGACTTTCCCTTTGCTCAATCAGCCTAGCTGAATAAAACTTTCACAGGTCAAGCACTTAAGCAATGAAACTTATGTGGCTTAAGCATCTGGCTTAAGACTTGTTGCTTGAATCCTAATGAGACAAGACTTTTTCTCAAGCACATAACAAGAGACTTTGATCTAAACTGCTGAACAGGCCTAATAAGATAGAGAACAAGGTGTACATGATACAAGTATCAGAGGTACGGGAAATCACCATAACAAATACCTAAAGCACTTAAGTTTTCTAAGATATACAATGTTTAAGAAATCTTAAGGCTTTTACAATAACAACCTACAAACAGAAAATCTGCATATTACAATAGAGTTGATAATGGCTTGATCTTGCTACTCCTTCATCTGGAGAATCCTTGTTCTACTTTTTAGTAAGAACCTTCAACCATATTTATAGCCTTTGCAGAAAAATATCCTTTGAGGAAGTAACTTGATCAAGTGTCATTGTCTTTGTCCCATAGTACAAGAGACGTTGAAGATGAATGCACAACAGATTCTGAATCCATTTTGTAACACGTTTAACCTTTGAGTCTTCAAGAGGTTCTCGTACTGATAGAGCCATTAGAAGTAGTCATCCATAAATCATGTCAGCTTTTCTTGAGCCTTACAATATGTAGACTCAGACTGACAAATTGATGAGACATTACATTTGCTTTCTGCAGTACGGATGACTTCCAGCTTTATCACCAACTCTTAGTGGTACCAAATTATGATATAAAATTTCCAAGTGTAGTGACTCGTCTAAATACTAGACCTTCAGTACCAGAGTCTGGGCCAAGCCACACTAGCAAACGTTCTTCAGATTCTACCACCAGAAGCTAGCAATGAAGCAACTCCCCAGTGTGTCTAAGAAAAATAGATTCTTATTATTTTTGTACAAGAACCTGCATAAATAAAACACACATCAAATAAACCATTGTTCTTTTAATACCTTTTTTATCATCAAAACTAAAAGAGAACATGTCATGAACAAATCTTGTTCTAAAAAAGAATATCCTTAAGTACTTGAGAAGGACTAAGGACTCATTCTTGATATATGGTGGTTAGGAAAAGCTCGTTGTAATTGAATATGTCTATGATATCTTCTAGACAGTTGAGGATGACTTTAGATGGCAATCTGGTTATATGTTTTTTCTTAAATGGTGGGGTTGTGAGCTGGAAACGTTCATAGCGGGATACAATTATTGATTCTACAATAGAGTCTAAGTATATTGCTGCCTCAAATGCAACAAAGGAATTTGTTTGGATCAAGTATTTCATAAGTGAGATTGGCATAGTCCCTAGCATTGTGGATCCTATTGATATATTGTGATAACAATGGTGCTATAGCATAAGCTAAGGTGATATCACCTCATTCGATCCAAACACATATTAAGGTGATATCACCTCATTCGAGAGATACTATATAGAGGAGATGTGAAGATATGAAGAATACCATCACTTGACAATGTCGTTGACCCAATGACAATGCCTCTTGTGCAACACAAGCATGATGGTCATACTAGATCTATGGGTACTAGGTGTATGCCTAATTAGATCTAGTGCTAGTGGGAGATTGTTGGTGTAAGCCCTAAAGGCCAATAGTTTTGGTACTTGTATCGAATTATTTATTAATAATAAAAGGAATTTTTTTATTATGTTTACTTTCCCAAAATAATAAATTCCCTAGAATGGCTAGTTCGTTTAATGAAACATTAAGTCTAACTTAATCATGAGTTCCCATCAAACATAAGGACACTATTCTTAAAGTATTCATAGTCAACCTTTATTGTGAAGTGTGATAAAAATAAATCATTGATACTATTATATGGATAGGATGATGAACACGTCTCATGGATCATGGATAAAGTGTTATCAAGTCTTCACATATGTATAAGTGTTATGATTAATATTTATAATGGATTGGCCCACCATGAGAATACTACATAGAATGTTATGGAAGTGTCATAAGTTATTCTCAATTTGATAGTGGTGTATACCACCCTTCGACTTGAAACCAATATGGACCCTAGATGTGGAGTCGAGTACTTTATTGCCAATTAAACAATATCTACAATAGGATGACCATAAAGATGGTTGATGGGTACTCCGCAAATCATGATGAGGGATACGAGTGAGCTAGATGGAATTTTTCCATCCTGCATAACATGATATATTTCTATGGGCCAAATATTGAACTAGACAAGGGTGACACGGTCTATGCCTTGTGTTTAATTTAAACATGAGGGTAAATGGGTATTTATACACATAAGCATTATAACAGAAAGGTTTTGTCAGATCACATGACATTTTTGTGACGTGGGAAACAATGATGTGTTTCTAGATACCTCTCATAATTTATTATGTTAAATATATGATTTAGTATAATTGCCAACGTCACGAGAACCTACAAGGTCACACACAAAGGGACAGATTGGTGAGAGAATGAAATATGAAACACCAAAAGGTAAGGTGTACTTAAGAGAACTACAAAATACTATAAGGTACCTTGCACTTAATGTGAATTATAGAACGCCATAAGGTATGGTGCACTTAAGTAAAATACTAAATACCATAAGGTACCATGCACTAAAGTGAAAAACAATACTATGTAAGGTACGATGCATTTAAGTGGGCTTTTTGAGCTTGTAGCCCACACAAATGGTTCTATAAATAGAACCCTTGTGCAGAAGCTAACACACTTGATAAAATTTGATTTTGAACCCTAGCCATATTCTCTCTCTCTCTCTCTCTCTCTCTCTCTCTCTCTTTCTCTCTCTCTCTCTCTCTCTCTCTCTCTCTCTCTATCTATCTATCTCTCTCTCTCTCTCTCTCTCTCTCTTTCAAGGTCTTTTTCTTCGCAACTAGCACTAAGATTGAAGGTACTTTGTTCGTGTAGACTGAGTAGAGGTGTTGTTTTTCGTTCATCGCTTGTGATCGTTTATCCAATTTTGTAAAAAATATTTTAATCCGCACAAGAGGTAAATATTTATATCACTGATCATGCTCATTTGTAAGGATTGACTTAAGGGAAATTTTTGTTTTCCACTGCATATTATATTATGATTTCCATTCAGATGCCTGTAATCTTAATGCGAGCAAAGAAGACTAAGATGGTGGATAAAATCCTAAGCTAAGTTGTTAGGGGGTCTACCACAACAAAGATGTGCATCAAGCTTGAATAATTTTATATGACCACGTCTTTGGCTCATATTTTATGTTTAAAACAACACCTATACTCATTTATAATGGTGGAGAACATATCCATTGTAGAGTAATTAACATAATTTAACAAGATCATTGGCGACTTGAAAATTATTAAGGTGATGCTTGATGACGAAGACAAGGATCTGCTCTTGTTGAGCTCATTACCTAAATATTTTGAACATTTTAAGGGTGTTCTTATTTATGGTAAGGAAACATTATCACATTGGAAAAGGTACAATCAGCTATAAGAACCAAATAGCTAACCAAGATGAAATAATTGAAGGTTAATGATTGAAAATTCTACTGATGGCTTGAGTGTTTCAAAAGGCAAAAGTAAGAGTATAGAAAATGAAAAAGGGAAATAAATTCATATCAAAGAAGGATTATACCGAGAGGGGAACAAATGGTACTAATTTTGTTCATATTATGGTTTCCTCATGTGAGGATGGTTGTGAAAGTGCTTGTGAACTAGTGGTGACGAGTTTTGAGACAAAGAATAGTTAGTTCATGGACTCATAATGCTCTTACCACATGTGTCTAAGTAAAGAATACTTTGAAACTTTTTAGCTAAAATAAAATAACTTCGTTCGACACAGGGTTTTCACTTTTATTTGTTATGCACCATTATCTAGTCAAGATTTTCATGACAAAACCAAGTTATGGAATTTCATATTAGGGCATGTTAGTGAATGAGGTTTAGTTGATCTAGCTAAAAAATATTTTCTAGGATGTGATAAATTGAACAAATAATAATTTTGTGATCAATGCATACTAGGAAAATAATACAGGGTGAAGTTTAGTAATGACATGCATAATTTATGTAGATCATTTGAGTATGTTATCTTAGATCTATAGGGTCCATCTAGGGTTAAAACTCATGTGGGTGGATTTTATCTCCTAACTATCATTGATTATTTTCCTAGATGGTTATGGGTTCGCATTAAAAAAAATAAAAGTTACACATTTGAAAATATTATGGAAAATCAATAAGTACCTAAATTTAACGTGTTAAGAACTTACAAGGACCTGGAGTTTATTTCAGAGATTTTTATTGAGTTTCGAAGGAAACATTGTTTCAAGATACATGTAACTATTGTTGCACACCTCAACAAAATGGCATCGTTGAAAGTATGAATATGAAAATTTTGAAGAGGGTAATGTGTATATTACTGGGAGCTAGGTTACCAAAACATTTATGGGGTGAATTTGTTTCTACAACAACTTACTTGATCAATAAATGTCCATTCACATGAATAGACTTTAAGACATTTATGAATGTTAGTAGTGGGGAATTAGTAGACTAATTTAATTTAATGATCTTATGAGCTTTGGCGTTGGCCCATATCAAGCAAGAAAATCTTGATGCTAGGTGTCATACCCCAAATTTTATCCTTAGATTCTTTGATCTTTTGCATTATCAGTCTAGGTTAACCTTTTTTTGTATCTAAAGTCATGTAGTGTGTTAATCATAATCATGCATTTTTCCGTTTAATATTTGTCATCTAATGTCATCTTGATTTTTATTTTTTTGTCTATTGCTATCTTAGTTTTTGTTTCGAAATTTAAAATTAGAGTTCTTATCTCATTTATAATTAAATTATTTTCGTGCATTATCTTCACATTTAATCTTTATTTTAGAGTTTTATAACTTTATGTCTTTTTTTAATTTAGAATTTTGTTTTTATTTATTACTTTTAAGTTATTTGTTTAATTTAAAATTTAATTCCATTTTATTTCCAAATAAAGTTCATGGTTAATATTAGGTTTCCAGGTCCAAACTAGTTCCAAAGTCCATTACTCAAAAAGATCATTTGAGTCCATTTACATGTGGCAAAAATTAAAAAAATTGAATTAAAAAGGCATTGTTTCCCTGCTACAAACTCGTACCAACCATCTGCTACAATTAGCAAGTGCTCCAAGACAAAACAAATATCACCATCGTACAGACCCAAGTGCTCCAAGACAAAACAAATGCAAAGGTCCAAAACATAGCCTGCTCCTAAACTAAACCTGCGACTTCCTACAGCGCCTTGATACAAGCAATACGACACTCCAAACTTCCTGCACATCCTACGCACCACGACCAAACAAATGACCTCCAAAACTGCGACACTGCTAACACAACAAATAACCTGCGATCAGAACAGGCAAAAGACAAAAAATCTGCATCATTGAAAATGACACAACAAGACAAATTCAATTTTGTGATACAAAACTTGTTTGCTTTAAGAAGAGGAAGGAGAATGAGGAGAGGTGGAGACCAGACCAGAAGAAAAATTCTGAAAAAAAGAAAAGAGAGAGAGGAGTATACCTCAAACAAAAACAACACAAACTCATTACTCTGCATAATTCCTTCTCAGCAAACAACGAACACATCTTCTTGCAACAAACTCACTCAAAAAGTCACGCATCTCTCTCCCTCAAAAACTCAGATTTCATTCTTCTTCATTTCTTTCTTTCAGTTACACAGTAACAAAACTCTACAACAAACCGCATTATCACCTTTGATCCACCCACCACGACTTTATTGTTTCATCCTTCAAACCAATACCCTTCTTTGTTGGAAATTCACCACACCCTATGAGATTTCCACTTCAATCTTGATCTCAAGATTGTACACAAACCCACTACGCAATAGCAATGAAGAACAAAGAAAGAAGAAGAACAAACTAACAGCAAGAAAGAAAAGAGAGAGAAGAGAAATATTCAGAGGAGAAGTGTTCTACCCACGAACTGTTGGATTTCTGAATATATTGCACTTTCACTGCTAAATCTGCAACTGTGAATACAATACAACGTTATGATTTCAATGCAAGGATACTTCCTATTTATAGATATAGATTTGCAAAGGCCCAAAATTAAAAGCCCAAAATATCAAATCTAATCTAAACAAATCTAAATCCAATCAAATCAAATCAAATCTAACACGATTATGTCGAAGTACCTTCGACGACACTATGAATGCTTTCCACTTCGACACTATGAATTACATTTAACACACCACATAATTCATTGTGTCTAAACTATCTAAATTCATCATCAATCTTAGTCTTCTGAAGGCTTCGACCTGCACTTCCTTCGTCATAATATCTGTAATCTGATTCTCAGTTCTGTAGTGTTCCAAATTCATCTTCCCTTCTGCTACCATCTCTCGAAGATAATGGAACCTCATTTTGATGTGTTTGCTTCAACCGTGTGCTATTGGATTCTTCGCCAAGTTGATAGCTGACATGCTGTCGATCTTCATGGTAATTGCTCCATGATTCTTCCCTGTAATCTCTTCGACCAAGTTCACCATCCACGTTGCTTGACATGCACAAAGAGAATCAGCTATATATTCTGCTTCGCATGATGACAATGCCACTACTGGCTCCTTTCTCGAACTCCAAGCAACTGGTGCACCACCTAACATAAACACGTATCCAACTGTGGATTTTCTATCCTCAGCATCACTACACCAACTAGAGTCTGTGTATCCCACTAACTTGCATTTTATCCCTTCATCAGCTGCAGGAAACAAAATGCCATAGTCGAGAGTCCCCTTCAGATACCTCAGTATCCTCTTCGTCACTGTTAGGTGTGATACCTTTGGCTTCTGCATGAATCTACTTACCATACCCACACTGTATGCTAAGTCAGGCCTTGTGTGACAAAGGTATCTAAGTGACCCAATAAGTCTTCTATATTGGGTTGGGTCGACATCATATTCGTCTGGATCCTTCGACAGTTGCAGTCTGGTCTCAGTTGGAGTCGAAGTTGAGTTACAATCTTGCATCTCAAATCTCTTGAGTATTTCGCCTGCATATCTTCGTTGGTGCATCATCAAACCTCTACTAGTCTTGTAGAATTCGATGCCAAGGAAATATGAGAGATCTCCCAAGTCTGACATTTCAAACCCCTCACTTAGGTCAAGTTTGAAATCTTCGATCTCTTTCCTGCAACTTCCTGCTATCAACAAATCATCGACATAGAGACATAATATAAGCAATTCGCCATTGCTTCTTCTTACATATACTCCATGCTCAGTCGTACACTTCACAAATTCCTTTTCCCTTAAGAAGCTGTCGATTTTCTTATTCCAAGCTCTTGGAGCTTGCTTAAGTCCATACAGGGCTTTATGCAGCCTGTACACCTTTCTTTCTTCGCCTTGTTTCACATACCCAGCTGGTTGTGCGACATAGACTTCTTCGTCTAAGGGGCCATTAAGGAATGCACACTTCACGTCCATCTGACATGTGTGCCAATTGTTCATATTTTCTAGACCAACAACCAACCTAATTGTTTCAATTCTAGCAATAGGTGCGAACACTTCATCGAAGTCAATTCCTTCCTTCTGAAGAAATCCTTTCGCCACAAGTCTCGCCTTGTGTCGAGTTACTTCTCCTCTAGGATTCACCTTCACCTTGTAAACCCACTTCACATCAATTGCCTTCTTGCCTTGAGGCAATTCGACAAGTGACCATCTGTTGTTGACTTCGATGGACTCTAACTCTTCATTCATTGCTTTCACCCACTTCGAATCTTTCAATGCCTCAGCTGCATTGACTAGTTCGACATCTGCGTAGAAAGAATAATGTACCAGCTCACCCTCTTCATCGACCATATCATCTGTTGTAATTACACATTCTTGCAACCTTGCAGGCATGTGTCTTGTTCATCGAGGTCTGCTTGAACCTGCTTCATCTGCAACTGGTTCCTGTCGAACTTCTCTTTCGACTTCAGTGGTTGGTTCTTCACAAGAGATTCTCACTGAATCCTTCTTGGAATTCTCAGTCCAATCCCATTCTTTAAGCTCATCTATGATCACGTCCCTGCTGATCACTACCTGCTTATTCACTGGGTCGAACAGCTTGTAACCTCCAGTCGAATGACATCCTATCAAGATCATCTGATTCGACTTGTCATCAAGTTTCCTTCTCAACTGATCTGGCACATGTCTATGTGCTATAGATCCAAACACTTTCAAGTGACTGAGCCTAGGCTTGACACCAGACCAACATTCTTCTGGTGTGATTCCTTCAAGCTTCTTCGTTGGACATCTGTTCAAAATATATGTTGCTGTCGAAACTGCTTCTCCCCATAATTCTTTGGGTAGATGCTTTCCATTCAACATACTTCTCACCATGTTCATGATGGTTTTGTTCTTTCGTTCTGCAACTCCATTTTGCTGTGGTGTATAGGGTGGCACCACCTCATGGACAATCCCTTCTTTTTCACATAATGCATCGAACTCTTTCGACACATACTCTCCACCACCATCTGTCCTCAGAATCTTCAACTTTCGACCACTATGTCTTTCGACCATGGATTTGAATCTGGAAAATACCTCAATCACATCACTTTTCTTCTTGATGAGGTATGTCCACAACTTTCAACGAAAATCATCTATAAACGTGACAAAATATCTGTTGCCACTAATCGAATCCACTTGGATTGGACCACATACATCAGAGTATATGACTTCAAGAATTGCCTTCGACTTCCTTCCTGCATCCTTTCTGAAGCAATTCTTGTGTTGTTTCGACTGAACACACTCTTCAAAGACTTCACTTAGAATGTCGATTTCTGGTAATCCTGAAACCATATTTCTTCTCTTCAGTTCTCTGATGTCATTGAAGTTGAGACGGCCTAGTCGAAAATGCCATAACCACTCATCTCTGCTGGTTATTGTTGCTAGACACTTGTGCTCCATCACCTTGAGTTCAATCTTGAAAGTCCTATTCAGAGACATTTGAGCCTTCAAGATCAACCTACCACCTGCGTCAAGAACTCTCATCATCTTGTCTTTGATAACTACCTTGTAGTTCTTTTCGACTAGCTGCCCTATACTGAGCAAATTACTCTTCATGCCTGGAATGTACAACACATTGGAAATTGTTGACCTTTTGCCATCTTTCCTAATAATTAGAACATCACCAACACCTTCAGCTGCTAGAGTGTTATCATTTGCAAACTTCACCATGTTCTTCGACGAGGGCTTCATGTTGACAAACCAATCTCTCCTTCCAGTCATGTGTGATGAGCATCCTGAGTCCAAGTACCACTGATCTTGGAATCTCTCTTCATCTCTCGTTGTGACCATCAACAACGTCTCTTCTTCTACATGCTTCGCCAGCTTGGCATCAATTTCTTGATTTCTCTTTTTTCTGGACAGTTACTAACATAATGGCCATACTTCTGACAATTGAAACATTGAATGTGACTCTTGTCAAATTTTCTATCACCACCTATTCCTCTACCTTCAGCACCACCTCTTTGGTTGCCTTGGTTCTAAGGTTTCTTCTGATTCAACTGGTTACCTCCTTTACCTTTGTTGCCATTCCAGCTGCCTTTCCTTTTCTCACTGTGCCTGCAAAGCCATATCACTCTCTGACTTTCCTGCAGCTCTCTCAGCCATCCTTTATTCATGAGACTCAAGCGTCCCTTGAAGCTCTTCTTTCGTCAATACTAACAAGTTCTTCGACTCTTCTATGGCTACTACCACGTGGTCGAATTTTGGAGTCAATGACCTCAAGATCTTTGCAGCAACTGATCTTGATGTCAACACCTCTCCACATACTTTGATTTGATTCACCAGCTTTGTAACTTTGGTGAAGAAATCTGTAATACTTTCGTTGTCTTCCATCTGAAGCAACTCATAGGTTCTCTTGTGAGTTTGTAACCTCACCTCTTTCACCTTCCCTGCGCCTCCAAATGACTATTTAAGAATCTCCCATGCTTCCTTTGCTGATTCTGCATCGCTAACTTTTTCAAAGTTATCTGGATCAACACATTGATGGATTATAAATAGCACTTTATAATCTTTCTTCTTCAATTCTTTGTGTGCAGCCTTTTCTTGATCCGTCGCGTTCTCCCCAAGCGGTGTTACTCCTTCCTTCACAAGATCCCAAAGATCTTGATAACAAAAAACCACCTTGATCTGCTTGCACCAATTCTCATAATTATCTTTTTTGAGAATTGGTAAGGTCACCGGAAAGTGCCCATTTGAATGATTCATAGCCATCACAATTTTCTTCCTTGAATCGCAACCGGAGCTCTAGATACCAGATGTTGGAAATTCACCACACCCTATGAGAGTTCCACTTCAATCTTGATCTCAAGATTGTACACAAACCCACTACGCAATAGCAATGAAGAACAAAGAAAGAAGAAGAACAAACTAACAGCAAGAAAGAAAAGAGAGAGAAGAGAAATATTTGGAGGAGAAGTGTTCTACCCACGAACTATGGGATTTCTGAATATATTGCACTTTCACTGCTAAATCTGTAACTGTGAATACAATACAACGTTATGATTTCAATGCAAGAATACTTCCTATTTATAGATATAGATTTGCAAAGGCCCAAAATTAAAAGCCCAAAATATCAAATCTAATCTAAACAAATCTGAATCCAATCAAATCAAATCTAACACGATTATGTCGAAACACCTTCGACAACACTATGAATGCTTTCCACTTCGACACTATGAATTACATTTAACACACCACCTAATTCATTGTGTCTAAACTATCTACATTCATCATCAATCTTAATCTTCTGAAGGCTTCGACCTGCACTTCCTTCGTCATTATATATGCAATCTGAGTCTCAGTTCTGCAGTGTTCCAAATTCATATTCCCTTCTGCTACCATCTCTCGAAGATAATGGAACCTCATTTCGATGTGCTTGCTTCGACCGTGTGCTATTGGATTCTTCGCCAAGTTGATAGCTGACATGCTGTCGATCTTCATGGTAATTCCTCCATGATTCTTCCCTGTAATCTCTTCGACCAAGTTCACCATCCACGTTGCTTGACATGCACAAAGAGAAGCAACTATATATTCTGCTTCGCATGATGACAATGCCACTACTGGCTCCTTTCTCAAACTCCAAGCAACTGGTGCACCACCTAACATAAACACGTATCCAGTTGTGGATTTTCTATTCTCAGCATCACTACACCAACTAGAGTCGGTGTATCCCACTAACTTGCATTTTTTCCCTTCATCGGCTGCAGGAAACAAAATGCCATAGTCGAGAGTCCCCTTCAAATACCTCAGTATCCTCTTCGTCGCTGTTAGGTGTGATACCTTTGGCTTCTGCATGAATCTACTTACCATACCCACACTGTATGCTAAGTCAGGCCTTGTGTGACAAAGGTATCTAAGTGACCCAATAAGTCTTCTATATTGGGTTGGGTCGACGTCATCTTCATCTGGATCCTTCGACAGTTGCAGTCTGGTCTCTGTTGGATTCGAAGTTGAGTTGCAATCTTGCATCTCAAATCTCTTGAGTATTTCACCTGCATATCTTCGTTGGTGCATCATCAAACCTCTACTAGTCTTGTAGAATTCGATGCCAAGGAAATATGAGAGATCTCCCAAGTCTGACATTTTAAACTCCTCACTTAGGTCATGTTTGAAATCTTCGATCTCTTTCCTGCAACTTCCTGCTATCAACAAATCATCGACATAGAGACATAGTATAAGCAATTCGCCATTGCTTCTTCTTACATATACTCCATGCTCATTCGTACACTTCACAAATTCCTTTTCCCTTAAGAAGCTGTCGATTTTCTTATTCCAAGCTCTTGGAGCTTGCTTAAGTCCATACAGGGCTTTATGCAGCCTGTACACCTTTCTTTCTTCGCCTTGTTTCACATACCCAGCTGGTTGTACGACATAGACTTCTTCGTCTAAGGGGCCATTAAGGAATGCACACTTCACGTCCATCTGACATGTGTGCCAATTATTCATATTTTCTAGACCAATAACCAACCTGATTGTTTCAATTCTAGCAACAGGTGCGAACACTTCATCGAAGTCAATTCCTTCCTTCTGAAGAAATCCTTTCGCCACAAGTCTCGCCTTGTGTCGAGTTACTTCTCCTCTAGGATTCACCTTCACCTTGTAAACCCACTTCACATCAATTTCCTTCTTGCCTTGAGGCATTTCAACAAGTGACCATCTGTTGTTGACTTCGTCGAGGTCTGCTTGAACCTGCTTCATCTACAACTGGTTCCTGTCGAACTTCTCTTTCGACTTCAGTGGCTGGTTCTTCACAAGAGATTCTCACTGAATCTTTCTTGGCATTCTCAGTCCAATCCCATTCTTTAAGCTCATCTATGATCACGTCCCTGCTGATCACTACCTGCTTATTCACTGGGTCGAACAGCTTGTAACCTCCAGTCGAATAATATCCTATCAAGATCATCTGATTCGACTTGTCATCAAGTTTCCTTCTCAACTGATCTGGAACATGTCTTTGTGTTATAGATCCAAACACTTTCAAGTGACTGAGGCTAGGCTTGACACCAGACCAACCTTCTTCTGGTGTGATTCCTTCAAGCTTCTTCGTTGGACATCTGTTCAAAATATGTGTTGCTGTCGAAACTGCTTCTCCCCATAATTCTTTGGGTAGATGCTTTCCATTCAACACACTTCTCACCATGTTCATGATGGTTTTGTTCTTTCGTTCTGCAACTCCATTTTGCTGTGGTGTATTGGGTGGCACAACCTCATGCACAATCCCTTCTTTTTCACATAATGCATCGAACTCTTTCGACACATACTCTCCACCACCATATGTCCTCAGAATCTTCAACTTTCGACCACTCTGTCTTTCAACCATGGATTTGAATCTGGAAAATACCTCAATCACATCACTTTTCTTCTTGATGAAGTAAGTCCACAACTTTCGACTAAAATCATCTATAAACGTGACAAAATATCTGTTGCCACCAATCAAATCCACTTGGATTGGACCACGTACATCAGAGTATATGACTTCAAGAATTGCCTTCGACTTCCTTCCTGCATCCTTGCTGAAGCTATTCTTGTGTTGTTTCGACTGAACACACTCTTCACAGACTTCACTTGGAATGTCGATTTCTGGTAATCCTGAAACCATATTTCTTCTCTTCAGTTCTCTGATGTCATTGAAGTTGAGATGGCCTAGTCGAAAATGCCATAACCACTTATCTCTGCTGGCTACTGTTGCTAGACACTTGTGCTCCATCACCTTGAGTTCAATCTTGAAAGTCCTATTCAGAGACATTGGAGCCTTCAAGATCAACCTACCACCTGCGTCAAGAACTCTCATCATCTTGTCTTCAACAGCTACCTTGTAGTTCTTTTCGACTAGCTGCCCTATACTGAGCAAATTACTCTTCATGCCTGGAATGTACAACACATTGGAAATTGTTGACCTTTTGCCATCTTTCCTCATAATCAGAACATCACCAACACCTTCAGCTGCTAGAGTGTTATCATTTACAAACTTCACCGTGTTCTTCGACGAGGGCTTCATGTTGACAAACCAATCTCTCCTTCCAGTCATGTGTGATGAGCATCCTGAGTCCAAGTACCACTGATCTTAGAATCTCTCTTTATCTCTCGTTGTGACCATCAGCAGCGTCTCTTCTTTTACGTGCTTCGCCAGCTTGGCATCAGTTTCTTGATTTCTCTTATTTTCTGGACAGTTACTAACATAATGGCCATACTTCTGACAATTGAAACATTGAATGTGACTCTTGTCAGATTTTTTATCACCACCTTTTCCTCTACCTTCAGCACCACCTCTTTGGCTGCCTTAGTTCCAAGGTTTCTTCTTATTCGACTGGTTTCCTCCTTTACCTTTGTTGCCATTCCAGCTGCCTTTGCATTTCCTTTCCTTTTCTGACTGCGCCTGCAAAGCCATATCACTCTTCGACTTTCCTGCAGCTCTCTCAGCCATCCTTTGTTCATGAGACTCAAGCGTCCCTTGAAGCTCTTCTTTCGTCAATACTGACAAGTTCTTCGACTCTTCTATGGCTACTACCACGTGGTCGAATTTTGGAGCCAATCACCTCAAGATCTTTGCACCAACTAATCTTGATGTCAACACCTCTCCACATACTTTAATTTGACTCACTAGCTTTGTAACTCTGGTGAAGAAATCTGTAATACTTTCGTTGTCTTCCATCTGAAGCAACTCATAGTTTCTCTTGTGAGTTTGTAACCTCACCTCTTTCACCTTCTCTGCGCCTCCAAATGACTTTTCAAGAATCTCCCATGCTTCCTTTGCTGATTCTGCATAGCTAACTTTTACAAAGTTATCTGGATCAACACATTGATGGATTATAAACAGCACTTTATAATCTTTCTTCTTCAATTCTTTGTGTGCAGCCTTTCCATCGCGTTCTCCCCAAGCGGTGTTACTCATTCCTTCACAAGATCCCAAAGATCTTGATAACAAAAAACCACCTTGATCTGCTTGCACCAATTCTCATAATTATCTTTCTTGAGAATTGGTAGGGTCGCCGGAAAGTGCCCATTTGAATGATTCATAGCCATCACAATTTTCTTCCTTGAATCGCAACCGGAGCTCTAGATACCAGTTGTTGGAAATTCACCACACCCTATGAGAGTTCCACTTCAATCTTGATCTCAAGATTGTACACGCAATAGCAATGAAGAACAAAGAAAGAAAAAGAACAAACTAACAGCAAGAAAGAAAAGAGAGAGAAGAGAAATATTTGGAGGAGAGGTGTTCTACCCACGAACTGTGGGATTTCTGAATATATTGCACTTTCACTGCTAAATCTGCAATTGTGAATACAATACAACGTTATGATTTCAATGCAAGGATACTTCCTATTTATAGATACAGATTTGCAAAGGCCTAAAATTAAAAGCCCAAAATATCAAATCTAATCTAAACAAATCTGAATCCAATCAAATCAAATCTAACACGATTCTGTCGAAGCACCTTCGACGACACTATGAATGCTTTCGACTTCGACACTATGAATTACATTTAACATTCTTCTCCCTTAAATCCACATCACACCACATTCAACCTTCAATCAACAACCACAATATAAACCTAAATCAAACCCAGAATCGAAAGAAGGGGAGAATAAATTGAAACAAAATAGAACCAACAAACCTGAAGCAGAGACAAGACGAACGGAGTCGAACGAAAACGAATTTGAAAACCAATGAAGCAGAGAGGAAGAAGTGAATCATACGCGAAGAAGGGGCGTACGCGATTGTGAGAGGGAAGAAGGGAAAAGTGATCGAGACGGAATCTTCATAGTAGGTGGGGAGCAAAGTCGTGTTTTTCTGCTTTGTTCCTATTTGTTGTGTTGCTCCTCATTTCCATGGCCTTGTCTCATAAATAAAGTGCTGAACTCTGCCTTTGTTTTTAGATCCATGTCCTATTTTATTGTTGTTAGGTTATTGAGCCCATCCGCGTGTTAATTATTCTTTTTTGGGAAGTAATTGATGTGCTACTGGCCCCATCTGCTTCACATCATATACACCCATGTTCTTAAAATCTGATTTGCTTTTGATCAATTGTTTTTGGTTGATTAGTTTTTTTAATAATTTAGAATTAGATTTTAGATCAGAAGTAATAATAGAATTTTATTTTTTAGGAATATATTTTTATTTGTTTGATTTGTTTTAATATGTAGTTAATGATAGTTATTTAGATTATTAGTCTAGTTATTGAAATTTCGGGAAAAAAAGTATTTTCTTATTTAGCACTTAAAATCCCTTTTTAATTTTAATTCATGTTTGAAGTGTAAATATTTAGGATTCCATCTATGATCATTGATTTTATATTTTCATTAATCTTCTTGACCTCTAATTGTTGTGACTTGTAACTTAGATACAGACTGCTTGATCTTATGATTTCGATTATTACTCTGATTGTTCTTCTGTTCATATCTTGTGTATATCATTCATCTAATTCATGCATATTTTATTATGTCATATTTTTTCCCGCCTCATTTGATTCTATTCTTGTGAGTGTTAGCTTCCATGTTTAGGCTTGTTTTATCTTGATAATTCATCTTGATGCTTGAGTTGTGCCACGATTATTTATCTGCTTGTTGCCCCGCGTGTTCCCTTAGGATCCCTTAGTTCAACTTAATTTTTTATTAAGCTCAAAGTAGGATAAATTTAGGTTTTCGATCATTGCATGACAACATTTAGGATTCAGTCTCCCATGGATTTTCCTTTCTTTTTGCATCCAAAATCTCTTAATTTGATTCCAAAGGAAAGGATCACTCACGTTGACTGCCATGTCATGATTAGGATAGCCTTGTACATCTTCCCATTTCATCCTAGCCACTACTACAAAACGCGCAAACAACAACGCCAGGTTTACAACAGATTCATTTACACCGTTGTAATAGGTTATAATGTTCGTGCATCAGTGAGTAGCTGGATTTATTACTACGATTGTCTTATAACACCATAGTAATATATGATTTATAGCAAGCTTTGATCCCCAGCAAATACGTGTTTTCAATTTTTTAGACTACATTAAGCGTGTGTCACTTAAATCCATTATCTAAAAATTAAATTGTAAATGATTTTACAACGGTTAATAAACCAACTGTTGTTATAGGACTTTTAAAAAAATATAAAATAGAAAATTATTTAACCAAGATATTTAACCACGGTGTTACTAAACAACCGTTGTAAAATTTGAAAATTGCATGACGGTTGTAATTTCTAACCGTGATGAAAAGTGATATTTTTTAGTATATAAGCAAAACTATATATCGTTCAGTACATAGTAGCCGTTTCTCTCAAAAGAAAACCCTAACATATTTCACTCTTCCCTCTCATAACATAACTCTAAACATACTTCAACCTTCATATACGTCTTCAGATTCGTCTTCACAAATCGCTAACTTGACGTTCGTTGATTACACTTATGCTTCGATTTCTTTTACTTGTCTTGTTAAAAATGGTTTCTAATTTTTTTCCTGAATGTTCTCATTTTTTCATATTCATCATCACCACCTTAATAAATTGTATATTTTCGCTATGTTACATATGGTTTGTGTAGCTATGAGGAAAAATACAAGAAGTATGAAGCCATTATGTTAACTTCATTCACCTTGTACTTTTTTTCATAGCTTCATGAACTAGATGAAATAGGAAAGTGTCTCAGCAAATCCTTCCATAAAGTTTCACCATATACTTTTTTTCATTCTTTTCCATAAAGTTTCCATTAAATCCTTCCATTAAAATGTCTCAGCAGTCCGACTGTAGCCATGGAAGCAGATCCTCAAATAGTTCAAGGTACGTATGCAAGTGTGGTCTCAACGCTCCATTGATGACGGCATGGACTGACTCGAACCCAGGTCGTCGTTTCTATAGTTGTGGGATGTATAAGATTCAAGGATACAAACAATACTCTCACTTTTCTTGGTTGGATGACGAGATGGATCCTAGAGCAAAACAAATAATTTCTTCACTAGTAAAGAACTTGAATGAGGAGAAGGGAATGGTTAACACCTACAAAGCCAAGGAGGATGAATTGATGTTGAAGGTGAAGATCCTGAAGAAACAGTTGAAGATTACCTGGATTTTTTTTATTTTTAGTGTTCATTGAATTTGTTGTAATGACGAATTAGGTTATAGTTGATTAGGTTTGTATGTTTACTGATGGTGTAATGGTTGATGTATTGGTTACATAAGATTTATGTGATGATGTTATGGTGTATCATGAATATGATACAATGAATATTATTATAACTTTATCACAAATTTGTGTTGTATTTTCTATTGTGATATGATGAACAATAATATAGGTTAAAGATTGGTATAAATTATAAAAGCGGGATATAATTGTAAGTTCTGCAGAAAATATAAAAACGGTTATTTAACATAACCATTATAATAACTCGCGCGCTGTCCAGAAAAAAATTAAAAACAAAACTACGCAGCTGGGAATCGAACCTAGGACCATCACTTTATCACAACGGTTTTTTGGATAAATCGTTCTGATAGGGTGCGCTCTTTCTAGTTTATTACAACGGTTACAAGGTCGTAATTGTAAGTATCGTATATACAACCACGCTCTACATAACAACGCCTGGTCCTGCGTGGTTATATATCTTTTCCAACCATTGTTAAATGTATGTTCCATAGTAGTGAGCCTTAGGATTAGAGTCTTCGTACTCTATGTAGATGTCCTACCATGGACGCTTATCCTTCCCTTTTATCCTAGCCTTAGGATCAAGGTCATCGTACTCTATATGAGTGTCATGGTTATGAACACTTACTCTTACCTTTCCTTTTGGAACCTTGACCACAATCAAGAATTCCTCACCCGTAGTGAGGTGAACTACGAATGCTCTGATTATATCCTAGTCAGGATACGTAGGCACGTGATGAGACGTCTTGGCGAGCATACTTAGGAAAACTTTAGGTCCTTCCCTTTTCATCCTAGCCTTAGGATTAGAGTCGTCATACTCTATGTAGATGTCCTGCCATGGATGCTTATCCCTTCCTTTTATCCTAGCCTTAGGATCAGAGTCGCAGTACTCTATATGAGTGTCATGGTTATGAACACTTACTCTTACCTTTCCCTTTGGAACCTTGACCACAGTCAAGAATTCCTCACCCGTAGTGAGGTGAACTACGAATGCTCTAATTCCATCCTAGTCAGGATACGTAGGCACGAGATTCGATGTCTTGGCGAGCATACTTTGTATATACCTTAGGTATTTACCTTAGCATATTCCCATTAGAAAGCAAACATTAGCATAACACAAATACTAACAAAGGGTTCCTGTAGAGTACTACAGATACTTAGGATGCTAGCACCATCCCTAGGTATAACCAACCCTCGAACCTTAGATCTCTAGCTTTGTTGTTACATAGCACACTTAGGGTTTTCTTCAATCTTTACCATTTCCTTTGGATAAATCAAAGTTCGGTGGTGAACTTCATGATTTGTGATTCAAGTTAATCAATAGCTTGATATCCGACTCTCACCGTAACACTAGGGTTATTAAGTGCATCTTCATTTTTCATCTTGAAGGTGTGAAGGGTTACAAGATGTGGAAGATTCAACTTGGAGGATCAAAATTTATCCTAAGAAAATGCATTACTTTGGTTAAGACCTCTATAAGGATGAAGTGCAAATACTTGGAAGTAAAAGAACTCAAAAATATGGCGGATAAGACCTAACTTGAGGCGGAGGTTCCTAGTAGTGAGACTAGGGACAAGGAGGAAGTTTAGGAAACCTTTTCTAGTTCTAGTGAGTGGTAAAATACATTGCCCCCCAAACTATCAGTTAGTATGTAGCTCGGTAAAAAAGAGAGATTGTACCACCTTACAGGTAAAACTATGTTGATCATATTTGTTACGATTTTAACATAGAAGAGGGTTGCAAGAATTATAACCAAAGACATTTTGGGATTCATTCAAAATCTAATATAATAAAAAAATGGTTGAAGGCAGTGAAAGACGAGACACATGAATTAAGGAAGAACCATACATGGGAGCTTGTGTGATTGCCTAAGAAATAAAAAGTGGTGGAATGCAAGTGGATTAAGACCAAGTTTTAAGGCAAAACTTGTAGCAACGTGGTTTACTTAAATGGAGGAAATTGATTACAATGGTGTTTTCTCACTTATTTTAAACCATTATTCTATAGGGGTACTTTTGGAAATTTTAAATCAATGATCTTGAGTTGGAACATATTGATGACGAAACAAATTTCCTACATCGAGACCTTAAGGATATAAACTACATGGAGAAACATAGTGCTTTGTAGAGGACAAGTCTAAGGTGAGTTTATTGAAGTTATCTTAGTATGGGTTCAAAAAAATCCCAAGGAAATGGTATCGTCGATTTAATAGTTATATTCTTAAGCATGGTTTTGAGAGTTTTGTATACATATTGGAAAGAAATGAGGAAGTCATTCTCTATCTACTTTTATATGTTGGTGATATCTTGATGGCATGCTTTAGCAAAAAAGAGATTGGTAAGCTCAAGGAGACTTTAAATGCTGATTTTGAGATGAAAGATATTGGTGAAGTTGATAGGATCCTAGGGTTGGATATCATGAGAAACCACAAAAGTTTTGAAGTGTTATTATAAATATGGTTTCCTTGAAGAAATTGGTGGAGTGGTTTATAAAGCAAGATATTAAAATTGTCAAAACGCTTTTGGTTCATCACATGAAGCCTTCTATTTTGCAATGTCCTTAAATTGAAGAAGAAAAGAAGAAAATGGAGAGTACTTCCTATGTAAGTGGAGTTGAAAACATCATGTATGATATAGTTTGTAGTATACTAGACTTAGCATATGCAATTAACATAGTAAGCCAATTTAGGCCCAATATTGATCAAGTTAATGGGTGACTTTGAAGTGAGTGCTAATATATCTTAATAGTTTGTTAAGAGGTGTTTTGATATACACATAAGTATCTCAAGAGGAAGAAGCATTGGAAGGTTTTGTGGATACATACTATGTGAGAAATATGGACACTAGAAAATCTTTATCGAGTTTTGTGTTTGTGTTGTTTTAAAAACTAAACATTGAAAGGAAAATTAAAAATCGATGGTTGCGCTATCTAATACTAAAGTGAAATATATTTCCCTTGTTTGAGGGGACAAGGAAGCCATATTTATTGAGAGACATGATTGGAGAGTTAGGGATCACTAATGAGTTTGTGAAGATACATTGTGATGGTTAAATTACTATTTACTTCTAAACCTTCTAAACACTTTGAATTTGTATGATTTATATTTTGAATGAATGAGAGATTGTGAAATACTTGGATAGAAAATAAGAGATGCCCATATGAACTTGGAATGCTATTTTCTCGTAACTCATGCAATAACTCTTGAATTAATATGGATTGGAAAACTTTTTCTCTCTCCTCCACATTAGACCAGTTTGATCAAACCAAATAAACAAACTTTATGTATACTCGTGTTTTATTTGTCTTCTTCTTCTAGTTTGCTTACACTATTTGACATATTAATTTTTGCTCGTGACTATTTATTTTGATTGTCCACTATTACAAATAATACTTTTTATGATGAAGCTTTCACCTCGAAATGCAAAAAACCGAGAGTATAGTTCCTGGTAGAGTCATGCTAACAACATGTTACCTCAGTTATCCATAAAACCGAGGGAATATATCTATAAGGAAGCGTTATTTTATTTTTATGTTTTTTTCAATTGTTTAATTAGTATTTCTCACTTGGCACCTTTCCATATTTCATTTTTTCTTTGTTAGTTTTTTTATTCATTTTTTCTAAGTTAATTAGTAAAACTCAAAATCTTTGTTATCAATAAAAAAATTATGAGAGCAAGAGTTGTCTCTGCAAGTCATCTCTATGTTTTGATGATAACAATGAGTATTTGTGAAAGAACTATTTTATGTTCTAATGTTTGTTTCTGTGCAGATCATATTTATTAAATATATTAGATCAAACAAACATGTGCAAAGATGTGCGTAAAAGATTACATGCGAGTTACTATGTGTAACACAAGTCGCAAGAAGAAAGTTTGCTTCTGTATCTGGAAACAAGCAGAAAGATCAAAGGATGCCGATATTGCTGTTGCAATGCTCTTGTGGATTCTGTTCTGAAGGTGTTTCAGATTCTGAAGATAAGCGAAGCTCCTGAAGAAAGACTCTGAAGAACCAAGTGTTGAAGACTCTAATGACTTGAAGTTCTGAAGGCTGAAGGCTCTGAAGACCAAGTGCAGAAAGACTCTGAAGACTGAAGTGTTTTGAAGATTAAGATTTAAATTATCAAGTGCTGCAGACTCTGAAGACAACGTTCTGAGTGAACATGGTTCTGAAGACTCTGAAGACTTGAAGTTATGAAGATAAAGGGTTTCAAGACAAGTGCTGAAGCTCTAAAGACAGATTCCTAATGGACAAGTTCTGAAGACTGAAGACTTGAAGATTCTGAAGACCCAACTAAAGTCTCGATTCATGCTTCAACTAATACCATCAGAAGCCTCTGAAGATTTGAAGACAAATGTTACCGTTAGCAATGACTGTACACCATACTAAAAAGATCTATCCCGTCACTTCTTTCTACAGTAAAAAGAAGATATGGTAGTACAACTTTCATCATTGCATAACGACTCTTTTCAAACAGCCAACCGCTCTTCAACGACTATATTTTACTTGGCTATTTAAAGGAAAGGAGTATGCACTTCTGAAAGAGTCGATGTGATGATAGTCGCAACGATCAGTTATCGTTGTTACACTAAACACTTAAAGCTATCACCATTAACAAACGACCATTGTTGTTGAAGCTCAAAGATCATCATTCAACACAACAACAATCAATTGGTACATAAGTTGTTGATGAACAAGACATCATTACAAATCAGTCAAATCATCAACCAACTACATCATCTCTGAAGATCAAAGATCAGTAGCAAGGGAGTTGTTGCTCGAAGCTTGCTCAACGAAGAAGATGAAGAATTCTCAAGATGTTATTCAACTGTCAAATCATGTACATCTTGTTAGAATCATGTAGTTTACAATGAGATGTTGCTCATATCCTTCTAGAACACTTTGTGTTCATTTGTATTTAAACTTAGGAGTTATCTGCTTGTTAAGAAGCATCAATGTAACCTCCTGCAACTAATTATATGCGAATTAGGATTCCTCAAGCGATCAGTGTGATCGGAGACTTGAGAAGACAATGGCTTGGTGTCATTGTGGAAATCCTGAAATATGGTCAATGATAGTCATATCTCAAAGAGGACCAATTGTGGGTCAGACTCTTGTGAGATCACTGATGGAACTCATTGAAAATCCTGGAAGAATGGTCAGTAAACGTTATATTCGTTAACTCGGATCACTGAACGTTTAGCTGTGAAATCCTGGTAGTAGATCTTGCGAGATTGGAACCTATTGGGTCAATGTTCGTTATATCCATTAACTTGGATCCCTGAATGGTTCATTGTGGGTTAGTCACAACTGCGGTTGTGCAGGTTGTTAGTCACCGACGTTAACCCATGTATCTGTAATCGGTGTTTGATTATAGTGGATTAAGACCTCGTGTTCAAGGCGAAATCACCTTGGAAGGGTGGACTGGACTAGCTTGAGAATGACTCAAGTGAACTAGGATATATCGTGTGTTCTTTACTCTTGCTTATGCTTTGATTTATTAATTATGTTTCTGTATCAATTATCAAAACCTTGCATAGCAAGTCAGAATCTTGCAAATCAACACCGATAAGCTTCCGCACTGCAAGTCTGAATCATGCATAGCTTATTCAGACTCTTCTGGTTGCTTATGCTTTATGCATCGCACAGTCTGAATGACGCATCGCAAGTCAGAGTCTCTTAACGAAACTCTGATATTCTCCCAGCGCATTAACATAAAGAGACGAAAAGTATTTAAGAGTTAAAACACAATTTAAACCCCCCCCCCTTCTTGTGTCTTTCTCACACCTTCAAAAATTAGGCAATAATATGATCGAAAAGGAAAGGAAAAAATTCATTGATAATCAATTACAGATTACAAAAAAAAAACAGGACAATAAATAACTATTCCACATATTAAAACTTATGACTCCACTCAACTTCAACAGTTAATCTTGCTATTTTTACCCTTTTGGCTATCCATAACAGAGAGAAAATTTTAGAAAGAACTCTTCCATATGGTTAGAGGAAAGTAATTTCCTCGCGAGAGGTTACTACCATTTCCATTAAAAAGTTAAAAATAGTAAGAGGAAGATTAAGTTTGACATTGTGGATAAGAAAGTACAAAAGATGGTTGTCGTATGAAGTAAGCGTTTCTACTTGTTTCTCTCTTAGATAGAGATTTGACACTAGAAGTTGATGTCAAACTTTTGCAATTGGGATGAGAGTAGTAGGACTGGTGAGCTTATTGTAGTTGGCATAAATTAGGAGAAGGTGTGTTGAGAAGACATTGTTGAATCTATATTGTTCAACACAACTACCTTTCTCTTCACACTTTATTGTCTGAGCAATAAGTGATGGAGTAATGGTGATAGGAAAGCCATATACATTGGATTGTATTGACTCAGCATCCTCACCAGATTGCCTAATAGAGACACTTAACCAAAACTTTATTACGAGATTAGTGTAGATTTGTCCATGAAGCATGTCAAAGTAACCTTTGAACGTTATGTTTGGAAATAGATTTCATTAGATCAAAATCATGGTCTTTTAGCTCATTGAAATCAATAAACTTTTCATTGATAACGAACAAAATATTTTCATCTTGGTTGAAGGTATTTGTAGACATTTTTTGAATAAAAAGAAAATTTTTTAAAACTAGATTTGAAGACACAAAAAGATGGAAATGAAATGAGACCTGAATAGTGTATAAATAAATTGGAAAAGAGGAAGTGAAATAATCAGAGATGCTCAAACACATCCTTGAAAATTCAAAAGAAACGTTGCGTTTTGAATAGAGATGATCATTACTATTCTAGTGATATGATTCTAAGGCGTTATTTTTATTTATTTTTTAAATATAAAAACCACATATTACCTCGGTTTTTTCATATAACCGAGGGGAAAAACCACATATTACCAACAATTCAAGAACCTTTCTTTTTTATTATATTTATTATTTGTAAATATTCTTTGTAATCAATGAAATGTTAAAAAAAAATATGATTTATCTCGGTTTTCTATTAAAACGTGTTAAAGTAGTTTACCTAAACATAAAAACCATTAGTGATTCTGATGATCAAATATTTTTTGTTCATTTCATGACATATCAATGTTCAAGATACTATCATTAGTGATTCGCGTAAAACACAAAAAAAAACATCCATTATAAAAGCATATTTATGAATATGAAGAAGCAAGTGAAGGATCATGAAGCACTTGAAACTATCTACATCCACCTCCTTATGGTTTGCAAGATCATTTGCCATGAAAGGTTCGATAAGATGGATGCAAGAACAGAATATTATTTGGGTTAAAGGTTTATGTTCTTAAATATTTATTTGAGTAAAAATCATTTATTTATCTAACCTTTTTTCTATCAACATTTTTTTTTGTTTTATATCGGAAACAAATTCATATGAGAAAAAGCCATTGAGAATATAGTCGCACCCAACATTTGATCTTGCCCAAATATCAAGGATTCGAAGATCTAACATATCATCTTCATGAAGTAATTAATTTTTATTTTAATATTTTATGAAAACAATATTATATTTTAGGTAAACATTATAGTTTGTAAATAAATTATTTTATTAATATTCTGTGTAAACATTGTAACAAGTTTTAATTTAAAAAAATTATCTTACCTCTCGGTTTTGTGGATAAGTCAATAGGTATGAGGCATTGTTTTTGTAAATAATAAAAATGCAGATGCTGAGATTTGAACCCATATTTAAATAACGTTACCCCTCAATTTTTTATTAATCGATATATTAAATAGTATCTTTTCATGTCACCATTCATTACATCATCTTAATAGACGATATTACATTCCTTTCACATGCGATGTTAAAAACATTATTTATAATAGTGGTCACTTTTCTTTATCTTTCACACGTCAAATATCTTTTCGATTTTACAACAGTATTAAATTTCTATCCTATCAAAGTTCTCTTCTATTTTAAATAGTCTTTAAATTATTATTAATCCATCAAATAACCCTAAGTTACTTTAGAAAATTATTAATTAAAAAAATAATATAATATCAACAATAATTTATATATAGACTTATATTACTGTAGTGCTCATTCAACTTATATTTTTACTTTGATTCAATAATTTTTATAATTATTTTTTATAATAGTTAAATATTAATATTTATTTAAAATATTTATTAATTAATTTAAAAATTATTTTTATAGATAACAAAATTTAGCGACCTATTATATAACAAGAAATTTGATATTTACTATTTTATTTTTAAAAATTTTGACAATATATTTTTAGATGGTTTTTTTTAAAATAAGATGAAAAGAGCAGCTAAATGAGTTTATTTTATAATTGATAAAAAATAAATATTAAGAGAAATTAATTATAATAATTTAACTAAATAATTTTTCATCTAAAAAATTCATTATAATTTAAATAAAAATATATTAAATTTATTAATAAAATAATATTATATTTAAAAATTTTAATTTTAAATTTTGTCTTAGACCTCCGAATAGGTTGGACCGGTCCTAAAGAAGATTCAAGACTTAGCATTTGTCCCGTGTTGGTGTATACACATGAACTAACTAATACAAACTTGTCCACTAAAATAAACTAAAACAAAAATGAGCATTTTTCCTAGTTTAGGAGGTAGATGTATAATTTGGATCAATACAGTAATTTAGTAAGTAAAAGTATATTTGATAATTATTTCCCATGGCTGCAACTGCAAGACATATTAAAAAAATACATTAAAGTTGTTGATTTTTGTTTGATAAATCTTTTCTTATTCCAAGTACAACGAATGAAACAGTATTCTTTATCAACTTGTCTTTTGTTATTATTATAGTAAAGGACAGAGTCCCAAATATACCTACTATAATATAGACAAAACAATAAAAGTAAAAAAGTGGTACAAAAGTAAAGTAGGAAGAGAGAAGACCAAGCATGCAGATGCAAGAATATTAGTACTGCAACCTTCCCTCAGAAAGACCAAACAATGGTGGGATGTGATAGTGTACCTTTTTTGTATAAGGAAATAATTGCCAATGGTACCACAACTAGAACTGTTTTTTTTGTCCAAACACAGTACAAGAAAAAAAATAGAATTAAAAAATATATATTTTTTGTGGTCGAAATAATGAGTCCAACTCCTTTTGAGATATGATAGTTGAGTTGGACTTATTAACTCTATTCATAGATGTGTTTTAAAATTGGTATACTTATATCTCTACTAAAAAAATTGCAGACTATTATTTACTATAGATTAGCATCAATCTTTTGAAGTGCTTATTGTTGATTACATCCTTGACTTTTAAAATTAAAAAAATAAAAAATATTATTATAATCATCAAGTACATTAAACTTGTTCATAAAATCAAAATATTAAACGCAATTGATTGATACAAAGAATTGAAACAAAAACATGTGGTATTTTGGATTGAACGTTGATGTCAGTAAAGATAATTTTTTGATTTGACATAAATCATGCATGGTGTAGTTGAAATTTGTTCACATGTATGTTGGAGTGGAAATCAAAATATATTTTATTTAAATTATGTTGAATTAGTCCTTGCTTGTAAGCCTAATTTTTAAATTAATTTGCAGTCAAAATTAGCTTAGTAATTTAAAAATAGATTTGTTCTCTCAGATTATTGAGAGATATTAATTGTTATTATTCACTTATAATATTTAAATATATTAAATACTTCTTTCGTCTCATAAAAAGTATCTTATTTGAGCAATGCACCGTTCTTAAGAAAATGATTAGATAGGTTGGTTTTAGTAACAAAAATTAATTAATTTATTAGAATACTCCTATTAAACATAGTTAATAAAGTATTTAAATAAATTGAAAGCTAATAAATAGGAGTATAGTAGTGAAAAAAATAATAAATATTATATTGGTAATATAAATAAACAATTATGTTGATATATAAAAAAGTATAAATAAAACCATTTTTATCCGACGGAGCGAGTAAATTAATAGTAAAACAATTATAACTAATTCTAATTCTTTTCTTATCCCTTCTTCTTTCCTTTTTATAAAATCTAATAAGGAAATAATCAATTGTGCAATAACTAAAACAGTCTTTTTTTTCAAACACAGAAAAAAAAATTAGAATTAAAAAAAAAAATGTGATCGAAATAATGTGTCCAACTCCTTTTAAGATATGTTAGATAAGTTGGACTTATTAACTTTATTCATAGGAAAATCTACAGTTATTCCTATACCCCTACAATTTTTTAAATATTCTAAAATTATCCTTTTCAATTTTTTTTTTTACTTTTTATTGTGCAGTCAAATTAGTACAAAAAAAAATGCTTTTTTGGAAGTATATGACACCAACCAGATAACATTAGATAAAGAAATTCAGAATGTATTATTCGCAAATTGAAAAACACACGTAGAAGAAATTCGGTTGTATAATTTAACAAACCGGATAACTTGTACATGAGTTATCCGGTTCATATAATACGTTCCGAAAAACACGTTCATAAGTTCTCCGATTTGTATTTTATACGTTCCGGATAACTTATGTAAAGTCTTCCGGTTTAGTTTTTTTTACTTCTAGATAATATTACCCCAAGTTATCCAGAACGTTTTTTATATTTTTTTATATTTTATATTTTTTTTTATTTTTGTCAAAATGTTAGGCATGGACAATCCTTTGATGATATGGGTAAAAACTAGACATGTGTAGACACGACTGAAATATTCTCGACTATAGAAAAATTTGCCACGTGAGATAAGGCGACTAGGTGGAGTAGGAAAGTTGGAATCAGGACTTTCTCATGAGTCAACGGCTGTCAAGTCGGCCGTCCCTCACCATATCGTCGATAAATTCTTCCATCCCATCCTCGAATGCGAGACACTAAAACAAAACAAAAAATTTAAAAATAAAAAAATCTATCAAGCCGAAAAACTACAATGCAAGCTTTTCTGAACTGCAAACAACAAAACCGGATAACATGTGGATAAGTTATCCGGTGAAGAAAATATAAGAACCGGATAACTAGACCACAAGTTATCCGGTGTGCAAAAAACTCAAATCGGATAACTTCACCACAAGTTATCCAAAGAATAAATATAAAAAATGTAAACCGAAAAACTTACTAGTAAGTTCTTCGAAGTGCAAAATGTGAACCGGAAATCTTGTGTCTGAGTTCTCCGGAAGTCAAAAAAATTCGTCAGAATAACTAGAAGGAAATAAGAAAAAAGCTTAAAATTTTTGAATTGTTGGGTATTTATACAAGGGTATTTTTGTCCAATTTTTTATGTTGTAGGGGTATGGAGTTAAATGTAGGGGTATGGAGTAAAATTTTCTATTCATAGATGAAAGATGGACCGGGCTAGGGTGAGATTGTAAGAGACTAAATTTTTGTCTTTTATTATTTTAGTTTTTAATTATTTAACAACAATTTTAAATTTTTGTAAAATTTTATTTTTTATTTTATGAAAATTTAAAATCGTCGCTAACAATTGAAAAGAAAAAAAAAAACGAAATGATGGTCTATCTTAGACAACACCGATAAAAGATACCATAATCTACTATCAATACATTAAACGAAGATTGCATACATTGCCTCATTTGTTCTTCCACTAAAAAATTATTACATTATATTATAGATAAATTAATAATTAACAAATGTTCCAATTAATTCTCAATCATCACTCTATTTATATGACAAGTGTCAATCTTTCTTATACACTCATTCTCTTTCTTTATTCAAATTTCAAATCTCCCTCATATTTCTTTTTCCCACATTTTCTCACTTTCATTTTATTTTTTTTCTTTATTTATTTATTATCACTAAAAATATTAATAATCTATTTTTTAATTTTAATAAATAACACTATACATTTATTTCACGGGTCATTATCAAAAAAATATCTATTTTATTTTAATCAACCATTATCTTAATTCAAGAGACAAAATCTATATTTTTAAATTTTTTTTTTTCTTTTTTCATCTCACGATTCTTTTTTTTCTTTTTATATAATTATCAAATACAATTAAATTTGTATAATTATTGTTTATTTTACAATTAAGTAAATCATTTTAAATTTTGCATTTGTATCTAAATACATTTATATTGCATCAAATAATTTTTTTTATCTCACGGGTCATTAGCATCAAAATTTTCTTTTTTTTGTCTTTCTTCATCTCACGAGTCTTTTTTCTTTTTTATCTCGGGTAAAAATTTTTTACAGGTATATCTATATATATTATTTCTACAATATCAAAATAAATTTACTTTTATTACTACCTGTGAGATGAAAAAAGAAAAAAAAAAGAAAATTTTGATGTGATAATGACCCGTGAGATAAAAAAAATTATTTGATGCGATATAAACGTATTTAGATTTCAATGCAAAATTTAAAATGATTTACTTAATTGTAAAATGAACAATAATCATACAAATTTAATTGTATTTAATAATTATATAAAAAGAAAAAAAATAAATATTTTGTCTCTTAAATAAGATAATGATTGATTAAAATAAAATAGATATTGTGTTGATAGTGATCCGTGAGATAAATATATAGTGTTATTTTATTAAAATTAAAAAATAGATTATTAATATTTTTAGTGAAAATAAATAAATAAAGAAAAAAATTAAAATGAAAGTGAGAAAGTGTGGAAAAAAGAAATATGAGGGAGATTTGAAATTTGAATGAAGAAAGAGAATGAGTGTATAAGAATGATCGACGCTTGGCATGTAAATATAGGGATGATTGAGAATTAATTGAAACATTTGTTAATTACCAATTTATCCATAATATAGTTTAATAATTTTTTTGGTGGAAGGGAAAATAAGACAATGTATGCAATCTTCTTTTAATAGATTGATAATAGATAACTAATTTCAATTTTACATTTGTATACAAATACATTTTATATTGTATCAAATAAACTTTTTATTTCACGAATCACTATAAACACAATACATATTTTATTTTAATCAATAATTATCTTAATTTAAAAGATAAAATCTAGGGTTGACGACCATGGGCAAAAGGGGCGTCGGCCGGCCAAAATCTCAGATGGCGGCGCACCGGAAAGGAGATGAAAAGACCATTATTACTCAGGCTACAATTGAACTAGAAGCGAATGACACGACTGATACTCAAAGGGAATCACAACCACAAATTGACGAAACACCACACGCAGAGACTGAAGAAACACAATTTGATAACCAACAATCTAAAACCACTGATGATACACACGACAACAAGGCCGCATCCCCAGCAAAACCGACTGAAACCTTATCGAAGCCATGGGTGGAAGTGATTAAAGGTAATCAGACACTGAGCAGGGGTATATCCGTTGAGTTTATCGCACCTGCAATAGTAAATGGCGAGGTTGAGATCATAATTGAAGATGCCGACGTGGAAGATGAATTGGAGTTCTGGCAAAATGCCTTGATTATATTTGCCTTAGGTGACGCACTTTCAATGAGTGTTGTAAAACGATTCATGGAGAACTCATGGAGTTTTGTTGCGATGCCCGAGCTATACTACAACGAAGAAGGATACTTCATTTTTAGATTCAAAAGTGAGGAGGATAGACAAGCGGTTATGACGCAGTGACCTTACTTCATTCATGGGAAACTTATGTTCATCAGGAAATGGTGCTCGGAGTTTGAGATGAAAGAAGATCTATTAAGGGTGCTACCGTTGTGGGTGACACTACCCAATCTCCCATTACACCTATGGGGAGATAGAAGCATTTCAAAGATTACAAGTGCAATTGGGAAACCAATTACCACTGATGAATGCACGGTAAAAAAGCTACGAATCTCATATGCGAGAGTTTTGATGAAGGTGGACATTACACATAAATTGAAGAAGTCCATCAATATAAGAGACCACAAAGGGGGGCTGTTGGAGCAATGAGTCGAGTATGAATGGAAACTTGCATATTCTCAAAGATGCCTAAGGATTGGACATGACTGTGACATCAAAAAGAAGAGTGATAATAATGCTAAAGTGCGGAAACCAGTGGCAAGCAAACAAGCTACTAAACAACAAGCACAGACAGTGGAGCAAGTACCCGGAGGAGACACTACACAAAGTGATCATGAAAAGGAGTAACCAAAGGAGGGGTCCCTCAAGAGACTAGACCATTTCAACCTAGAAGAAGATTGTACCACCATTACACCAAGTAGAGTAGACAATGGAAGGAAAGGTATGACTCCCACCCAAAAGAGCTCTTTTGTGAGGTATAACAATTCATTTACTCCTCTTAAGATTGGTGACTGTCCAATAGGAGAAATCGATTTTGACCCATGTTAGTAACTTGGAATGTTAGGAGCATCAATAAATAGGCTAGGCATAGAGAGATTAGCTCATATCTCTCTATTTTTAATGTACCAATTTGTGCCTTGCTAGAAACTAGAGTGAAAAAACAAAATGCTGAGAAAATTAGAAGGAATTTTGGGAGAACTTGGAACTATATAGATAACTATGATCATCACACAAATGGAAGGATCTGGGTTTTATGGATCCAAATAAGGTAGATATTAAAATGCTCAATTCCAATGATCAATTCATTCATATTGAGGTGACTGCCCTGGACTAAACTTATAGGTACTTACTCACTGTGGTTTATGCTTCTAATCAACTTGAATGTAGAAGAGCCCTTTGGAAAGATATTGAAGAGATGAGTATAACTATCAATGGACCTTGGATTGTCATTGGTGATTTCAATAATGTGGTAAAAAGCCAGGATAGGATAGGAGGCAAGGATGTTACTGAGGCAGAATATAGGGATCTTGTGGAAATGATGCATACAACTGGTCTATTTGAAGCACCAACTCTTGGGCCTCATTTCACATGGAATAATAAACACACTACTGGTATAATCCACTCTAGAATTGATAGATCTTTGGGGAATGCATTATGGTACCAGACATTTTAGGATGTTGTGGTTGAAAATCTGGCTCCAAACATATCAGATCACACCCCTGTAAAGGTTAGCAAACAGGAACATCATACCAGGAGGAAAACTGTCTTTAAATTTCTTAACTGTTTGACTAAAGAGCAGGACTTTTTCAAGATTGTTGAGGAGAGTTGGAATGAAGAGGTACAAGGTAGACCTATGTGAAGGTGCGAGAAAGACACAAGAAAGGGGGGGTTTGAATTGTGTTTTAACTATTTAACTGCTTTTTGCAAACTTATCGTTCTCGTGCTTATAGAAAATCAGAGTTGCGTTGAGAGACTCTGACTTTGCGTCATTCAGACTGTGCTATGCATGAAGCATAAGCGACAGGGAGAATCTGAATAAGTGATGCTTGAATCAGATTTACAATGCGAAATCTTATCAGAGATATGTTGCAAGGTTCTGACTTGCCATGCAAGGTTCTGATAACAGATACAGAAACATAAACAATAATTCAAAGCATAAGCAAGAGTAAAGAACACACGATATATCCTAGTTCACTTGAGCCATTCTCAAGCTAGTCCAGTCCACCCTTCCAAGATGATTTCGCCTTGAACACAAGGACTTAATCCACTATAATCAAAACTGATTACAGATGCACGGGCTACAGCCGGTGACTAACATCCTGCACAACCGCAGCTGTGACTAACCCACAATGAACCGTTCAGGTATTCAACTTAATGAATATAAGGAACATTGACCTAATAGGTTCCAATCTCGCAAGATTTACTATCAGGATTTCATAGCTAAACGTTCAGGGATTTGACGTAACGAATATAACGTTTACTGACCATTCTTCCAGGATTTTCAATGAGTTCCATCAGTGATCTCACAAGAGTCTAACCTACAACTGGTGCTCTTTGAGATATGACTGTCATTGACCATATTTCAGGATTTCCACAACGAGACCAAGCCATTGTCTTCTCAAGTCTCCGATCACACTAATCCCTTGAGGAATCCTAATTCACATAGAATTAGTTGTTCTGGAGATTACATAAATTGCTTCTTCATAAGCAGATAACTCCTAAATTTAAGTACAAAAGAACACTAAGTGTTCTAGCAAGATATGAGCAACAACTCCTTGCTAATTTTATATTCTACAAAGATGTATGTTGATTTGATAGTTTGATGACATCTTGTAGATCTTCTTCATCTTCTTTGTTGAGCAAGCTTCGAGCAACAACTCCTTGCTTCAGATCTTCAATATAGCTCAGATGATGAAGTTGGTTGATGATTTTAACTGATTTGCAATGTTGTCTTGTTCATCAACAACTTCTGTTCCAATTGATTGTTGTTGTGTTGAATGATGATCTTTGAGCTTCAACAACAATGGCCATGTGTTAATGGTGATAGCTTTGAATGTTTAGTGTAATAACGATAACTGATCGTTGCGGCTATCATCATATCGTCACCATTAGAAGCACGTTCTCTTTTCCTTTAAATAGCCAAGTAAATTATAGTCATTGAAGAGCTGTTGGCTATTTGAAAAGAGTCGTTATATAATGATGAAAGTTGTAATGCCATATCTTCTTTTTACTGTAATGAAGTGATGGGATAGATCTTTTTAGCACATTGTACAATCATTGCTAACGGTAACATTTGTCTTCAAATCTTCAGAGGCTTCTAATGGTAATTAATTGAAGCATAAGTAGAGACTTTATAATTGGGTCATCAGAAACTTCAAGTCTTCCGTCTTCAAAACTTGTCCATTAGGAATCTGTCTTCAGAGCTTATGCACTTGTCTTGAAACCTGTCATCTTCACTGCTTCAAGTCTTCAAATTCTTCAGAACCTTGTTCACTCAGAACGCTGTCTTCAGAGTCTTCAGCACTTGACCTTTAGAACCATAATCTTTAGAACACTTCAGTATTCCGAGTCTTTCTGCACCTGGTCTTCAGAGCCTTCAGCCTTTAGAGCTTCAAGTCATGAGAATCTTCAGCACTTCGGTTCTCCACACGATTATCTCTTCAGAAGCTTTGCTATCTTCAGAATCAGAACCACTTTCAGAGTAGCATCCATAAGAGCATTGCAACAGCAATATCGGCATCCTCAAATCTATCTAATTATGATAGATACATAAGCATACTTGCTTCTTGCGACTTGTGTTACACATAGTAACTCGCATATGATCATTTACGCACATCTTGCTAGTGTTTATTGGATCTGATATCTTCTATGATTATGATCTGCACACAACACACATTAGAACATAAGATAGTTCTTTCACAAATACTCATTGTTATCATCAAAACATAGAGATGGCTTGCAGAGACAACTTTTGCTCTTACAATCTCCCTCTTTTTGATGATGACAAAACCATGTATTTTGATTGAACATTTTATACAAGGTAATCACCAAACATAACATATTCAGAGTCTGGAACAACAACTCCCCCTGAATGTGTTAACCCCGAAATTTTATTTGTGATTGTCTAGAATCTTATCTGATCCAAAAACTCACAAAATAACAATTTGAGTTGTCAGAACATAGAATAGAGAAGGACTATTCCCCTCTCTGTCTTAAGGAGACAAAAGTTTTCAGCATCTGGACTTGTTCATCAGGACCTCTGTCTTTAGATCTTTAGAACTTAGTTCCTTTGGTCTTCGTATCAGAACTCATAATCTTCAGAGTCTTCTGAAGCAATTTCTACTTTTCAGCAGAATCATTTCAGCACAGAGATAGAACAGTTCTCTTCTAATAACTTAGTCACGCTATTTATCAGAATTGAACTTGTCTTTTGACGTAACAAACTCCCCCCGAGTTTCAGACTTGATGATCTTCAGATTCTTGATTTGGTCATACCGGTTCTGATCATCATTTAATATCTTGACTTTTCAGAGTTTGGCTAGACAACAGGCCTTCATCTTAGAACCATGTTTCTATCAGAACTCGTTGGAAGATAACAGCTTGATTCTTGATCATATTGAAAAATATTTTTGTGATCAATCAAAGCTTGATTCTGAATCTGATACCAACTGTAGATTTGATTCTTTAGTCTACTGAGTTCGATACCAATTGTAGATTCGGTCTGATGCCAAATCATTTTCTTCTAAGTTGAATTCTTCTTGGATCTTCTATCCAGATCTTCATACAGTCTTCGACTTCTGATTTGCTCATTTCTTCTGAAAAGCATCTTGGATTGTAGACTCTGTCTTGATTGCTTTCAGGAAGTTTTCTTCTTCTGATTCTTATGTTCTGAGTATCATATTCTTAGACAGCTTACAACTTCTGAACAAAGTGAAACAGGAATCACAATAACTTTAACTTTCACAAAGTTCTCAACTTCTGAACAGTACTGGGTCAATCTGATTCTGAACACATGTTTACGAAGTGTACAACTTCGAGAGTATGAACAAACATTTTATAAGAACTTTAAACAGAGTTCTTTCAGTTTAACCTGTTATAAGAATGCCTAGTGAACTTGTCCAAAGTTCCTCGGTTTAAACATCAAACAACAAACGTTAGTGGTAAACGCATTTTATATCATTGATTTACTTGTTTGAGTTATGCACTCTATCAAAATTATATTTCTTTTTCTCCCCCTTTTTGACATCATCAAAAAGTTAGAGTATTTAAGCACTTTAATGTGTTCAATATGATAATGAACAATCTATCAGAATTAGACATAATAAAACATGTACACCATTAAGGAATAGAACTACTAAAATTTCGTTGATTGATTGTTTGAGAAGCATTCAGCAATCAGAGAATAGAGTATAAACATCAACAACAACAAAAAACTTAGATCTAAACTACGTGACATTGCAAAGACTAGTAAGACTTTAATCATCAAAGTCTTCAACGATGTCTACTCTGGCACATCTTGTTTCAGTCACTGAAGGTTGTGGTCCAAGTCTGCTTAATAATCCCCAGAACTTTTCTTTCAGCATTATCTCAGATAGTATCCTACCGTAAGGAACGTAAGAATGCATCTGAGTTCTTGAAACTCTAATAGATTATTTAAGGTGATTGAAGATGGTTTTGGGAAGGTCAATCCTATAGTGATGCGTCAGGAGGAAGACAAAGACCTTGTCATCATGAGACAGAGTGCTTCTTGCAGTTGCTCGAGGACGAAGATTGGTTAGAGAGAATCTGAACCATGTTCTGGGAGAAGGAAGAAGCTTCTCAGGGTTGTTAGGTTCATATGGAACTAAATTATCAAATAAAATCTTGCATCTCTCCAGAAGCGACACATTTTGTGATCTAGTCTATTGAGGAAATAGAAACAGCAATTGGGAGTTGATAAACTTCTGACCAGATGGTATTGCCATCGTTACTAATCCTGGCATATTTCCAGAATTCCTTCACAAGAACTGGAAAGATAGGACCATTTAGCAATGAGTAGTAACCATGCCATGATTGGATCTGCATGCTTTTTACAAATTCCACACCATCATGGTTGAGTCGAGCTAGATTTGGTCTTTTCTCTGAGATAACTTCTAGGGTTTCTACATTTCCTCTGAATGTTGGGGAAGCTATTGTTCCAGCACACACAAGATTTTAAATGGATATTAGTTTAGATTGAGGATGAGAAGGGTTAGAGAATCAGTTCCTAGTATTTATAGAAGGATGAGATTAAGAACTCAATCGTTTGCATTAATTATGGTCTCGGTAGGTCATGAGTGCCTAAGGTATTCTACGAGACATGAATAATTTAAAGAGGCAGGGAGTAGTTAATTTATTTTAATGAGTGAATATCAATCGATCAGAAATAAGTGATTTCCCTCTACTTAGTGGCTAAAATGACGGTCACATAATAATGACGTCGAGGGGGAAAGCACGAAACTACTATCCTACTGTAAGAAATATTAAGTGAGGATAATCATGGTTTGATCATTTCCAAGAAATTTTACTGCTCATTATGCATTCTTTAAGCAGGTATAATGATTTAAGATATAACCAAGATTGAACGCATTAATCATTTTCTACTTAAGTGACACATTCACGTCTTTAGAGACTAGAAAACCAGAGGGTTTCCATTTGATAGAGATACTTCTAATCGTAATTATTTAAAATTTTTTAAGGAGTTTTTAGAAGAGATAAGTTATTTACTCCAAAGGAGACATTTCATTAATATATAGACAATATGACACGTAATAATATGATCACTTAAACTATTAATCAGACAGGAGTACAACAACAAGGACACAAGACATGATTAACTCATCAGAACAAGCCATGTTCTTCTAACCACAAAAGACTTCACATTTAGTCTTTAACAAGCAATCTACTGGAAAGTTTTCAGAACCATCCTCTGCAATTTTCTCTTTGATTATATTCACTATTCCTTCTCTGAAGAAAATCTCAGACAAAACTCTTGCATAGGGAATGTAAGACTTTGTGCGATTTCTGGACTCAGAGATGGATTTCCAGAGACAGTTGATGATTGTGTATGGAAGGTTTATCTGAATATCCATCATCAGAAAATAAATAAATTCATGATCATGATATCGTAGTTCGTCATGGTTTTCCTCTCTTGGAAGAAAATTGGACAGCACAAGCTTGTACCAAGCTTTGGGAATGGGTGGAAGATTTTCCGGATTGGAAAGTTTATATTCTGATGACAGGTCATGAAGAAAGGCAAATTTATTTGCAGGAAAGAACTTATTTCTGTCAAAATCAACAGTGATTCCAATGTTTTCACAACCAGTTGCGAGAGTGATTGAAAAGTGAGTGATGGAGATGGGGACTTCAAACACATAAGAAGTGATACGATCACTTTCATGATCAAGGTATGCATGCTTCCAGAAGTCCTTAACTAGATTCACGTAAATGGGTTTTTCCAACATAGTGGAATATCTCGTCCACTGTTGATCATAAAACACATCTACCAGGCTGCTAGCTATGTTACTCATAAGAGGAGGGACATTAATTACAAATTGTTTTTCAAAAATAATTTCAAGCAGGTCTTCATTTCCTAAAAAGGCTAGTGGAGGCAATTTGGTAAATGCAGGAGAGAGTTTTGATACTAATGTTTTATGTGATGGAAGAATTTGAATGTGATATCTTTTGATAGGGAGAGGTATCTTATATGTTAGTTCTTGGATTGGCTGGAATTTTGGTAAAGCAAAGTATATTCAATGTTGATGTCAAGGTACTGATGTTGCAACATTGAGATTTAACACTGGGTTGTGTTAAGTAATTAATTTGCTGAAGTTGGATGTATGATATCACATGGCGATGTTGTAACATCAGATCTGCAGAATTAACAATAGCAGGTTGTGATGTTGTTAGGGTTTGCGTGTTAGCTGGAATTGTGGAGAGCAAGTTGTCTCATTGGATGCGAATATCTTGGGATAGATATTTTCTGATGCATAGGAGATCTGGTGCAGATTTGTAGGAGATTTAAAAGGTTGAAGATTTAAAAAGATTTTAGGAGAAAATCTATTTTAAATATTCAGTTTTAAATAACAAATAAGGTCAGATATTGTAGCAGGTCCAAGACCAATTCAAGGAGCTATATAAAGCGCACAAGACCAAAGGAAAAAGTACAGAAATACAGAGAGAAGATCAAGAGCATAGGCTGAGTGTCTTGAGTATTTTGTACGAGTTGTATATCCAGAATTCTAGGGTGAATTGCTGAGTCGTTTTCTGTCCTCTCTTAGAAGCTGTGAAGCAACAGAGAGTTATTACTTGATCAAAGCTGTGAAGCAGAATCAAGGTTTCTCAAAGAGGTTGTTCTTTGAGTGTTTTAGGGATTGAGTAGTGTTCTCATATCTAAGTGGTTTCTTAGGTAGAAAGTCACTAGTAGGAATTAAGTTTAGGAGATTGTCAACTGGGTTGTTGAGTCTGTAAATTAATTCTACAAGTAGTGAATTTCATCCCTGGCTTGGTAGCCCCCAGACGTAGGTAGTTGGACCGAACTGGGTGAACAATTTAGTGTGTTTATTTACTGTTATTGCTGTCCATTGTGCAGAGTATGTTGTTGTGACATCGCACCTTAACATCACACGTCTGATACCATAATTTCAATTGGTATCAGAGCAGGCATCCTGTCTGTCTCTGGGTGAGATCTAGGGAAGTTACTTTCTGGTGTAAAGATGGACAAAGAAGTTGGAGGATTCGTCAGCAGACCCCCTATTTTGGATGGATCCAATTATGACTATTGGAAGCCAAGGATGACCACTTTCTTAAAATCCTTGGACAGCAGGGTTTGGAAGGCTGTTATTAAAGAGTGGAAAGCACCTGTTGTGTGTGAAAAAGATGATGCTGGAAAAGACAAAGAAGGCACCTCAAAGCCAAAGCCTGAAGAAGAATTGACCGAGGAAGAAGATGAGCTTGCCCTTGGAAATTCCAAAGCTCTAAATGCAATTTTCAATGGAGTGGATAAGAATATCTTCAGGTTAATCAATACCTGTGAAATTGCTAACGAGGCGTGGGATATTTTGCAGGCTACTCATGAAGGAACATCTAGAGTTAAGATGTCAAGACTTCAGCTTCTGACATCGAAGTTTGAAAGTCTAAAGATGAAGGAAGATGAGACTATTCATGACTTCCACATGAGTGTTCTTGAGCTGGCTAATGCTTCCAGTGCTCTTGGTGAAAAGATGTCAGATGAAAAGCTTCTAAGGAAGATTCTTAGGTCACTTTCTAAGAGGTACAAGATGAAGGTGACTGCCATTGAAGAAGCACAAGACATCAGCAAGATGAGAGTTGATGAGCTCATTGGATCTCTTCAAACTTTTGAGCTTGGGTTGAATGAGGAAGAACCAGAAAAGACACCAAAAAGTATAGCCTTGGTGTCAAATGATCAAGAGGAAAAAGGAAAGAGATCTAAGTCCCAGGAGGATCTATCTCAGGCCATAGTTATGTTGGGAAGACAGTTCAACAAAGTGTTCAAGAGAATGAATAATAACTCCAGGCCTAATGTCAAGAACATATCTTCTGACACCAGCAAGTCAAAAGAGAAGGATGAAGAGAAAACTGCCCAAGATAAAGGGGTTCAGTGCTTTGAGTGTGAAGGGTATGGACATGTCAAGAAAAAATGTCCCACCTTCTTGAAAAAGCAGAAGAAGGGCATGACAGTTTCCTGGTCTGACTCTGATAGTGAAAGTGAAGGTGAGTCAGCAAAGCATGTTAGAGCTTTAACAGGAGCTGTTGTTTCAGATGATGATTCTAGTGATGGAGAAATAACTTATGAGGAGTTAGCATCTACTTATCAAGAACTGTGTTTAAAAAGTGCAAAGATTTGTCAAGAAAACAAGTGCCACAAGCAACAGATTGCTCAGCTTGAGAATGAAAAAGCTGACCTGGAAAATGAAGTTGTACTGGTTAAAGCTCACCTGGATCATATGACCAAGTCTGTTAGGATGCTGAGCTGTGGTACAGACACACTTGACAAGATCCTTCAGACTGAAAACGTTGCTGGTGATAAGTCAGGTATAGGATTTGTGGCTGAGAAAAAGGTTTCTGCTGAAGCAAGCACTTCAGAAGCAAAGGAGGAGGTTTCCCAACCAATGTCTCAAACAAAGAGACAGGACCCTACACCTAAGAAGGATGCTCAGAATGTTGAGAAAAAGAATGGTCCCCATCAGAGGAAGATGCAACCTCAAGGAGCTAGTCAGTATATGCCTCCCCAATATCACAAGAGCATGTAAGCTGCAAGGTTCAAACAGAATATGTCTCATCAGGTGTCTCAACATCAGGAAAACTGGTATGGTTATGGATATGGTTACAACAATGTTGTGCCTCATCACTATGGAAGAAGGAAGCCTCATCATCATAGAAGACAGCCTAGAAGACAGCATCAGTACAGAAGAAGATATTCCAACTATGGAAGAAGAAGACATTATGGGTGGCAGCCACAGCACTATCATCAAAGTGGCAAAAGATTTAACCACTTTAGAGATGACAGAGTAAGATGCTTCTATTGCGGAAGGTTTGGACACATGCAATACTCTTGTTTTAAATTGCATGGTTATCCACAATCTGCTCCTCAAAGCAAACCCAAGGAGGTCAGACCTAAAGTTGCTAAACAGTGGGTTCCTAAGGAGAATGTGAAATGTATTCTAGCCCACACCTCAGATAGCCAGGTGGATAAGGATACATGGTACTTTGACAGTGGATGTTCAAAGAATATGACTGGATTCAAAAGCTTGTTAGTTGAAGTCAGTCATTGTCCCTCTCATAAGGTCATTTTTGGCAATGGTGAAAAAGGTGTAGTTGCAGGAGTTGGAAAAGTAAAGTGTGGACCTAAACTTGACAAGGTCCTATTTGTCAGTGGTTTAAATGCAAATTTGATCAGCATAAGCCAGTTGTGTGATGAAGGTTACAAAGTGAACTACACCAAAGATGAGTGTGTGGTTTCTGATAAGCATAATCAGGTTGTTATGAAGGGTGCCAGAACCAAAGATAACTGCTATCAGTGGATTTCTCTTGAAGGATAACATCAGACTATGACGTCAGGATGCTGAAATGTCACTCAAAGTTAACAAGTTCTGATGTGAATCCTTTTAAATTTTTAAAAGGAAATTCTTTATGGAGGGAAAACATTAGTGATTTGTCTTTAAGAGGTACTCAAAATCAGGCGCCTTACCATATTGATTCTACATCAAGATTTATCAAAGGGTTCTCGTCTCAACGATTCGTCTCCCTCAACAAAATAGAAAAATCCTCGCTAAACCTAGTCTGTTACAAAGGAACGATGTCTTCCCCATCTAAGAACTCTGGTTCTCAAAGAACTGCACATGTACGAACTAGGGTTTCTTCGGACAAAGAGTTGGTTGACAAAGAACACATTCTTATGGCGCTTCCCGAGTCAGGTAATTCTAAACCCCCAACCAAGATGAATAGAACTGAAACTGGGTCACCATCCTCTCATGCGGTTGAGGAGAAGTATGATGTAGACATGCATTTGGAGCAGATTGCCACCAAAATCCTTGAGAAGGGAATACGTGTGAAAGGGATTTTTGTCCCTTTAAGGCAAATGCCTGCTGAACAGGTGGACATTCAAAGTGAGGACAAAAATCTTCAAAGACTGGCCTTGTCTGTGAGTCAAGAAGCTGAAGAAGAAGATCTTGATGATACTGATGTCATATTTGATGTCAGAACATCGTCCCCTAGGAAAGAAAGTCACGGGAGTAAAGGGAAGGATCAGGTTGAGGTTATAGATGTTGATGACTCATCTGATAATGAAGATATGGTCAAGGACAAGAAAAGGACTTCAGTCGCAGACTCTCGCAAGTCGTGGAGCAACGTTGCCCGGTCTGGCAAGAAGAGGAGAATCAAGGAAGAATCAGATTCAGAGTGTGATGTTCAAGACATCAACCCTGTGATGAAAGGAGCTGCTGATCAAGTACCTGATAACATCTCATTTCACTGTGCCAGAAGTGCATCAATGTGGAACTGTGTGAGCCAACGAAGGATAGCTCTGGAAAGAGAGCTAGTAGGTGATGACTTAGAGTCTACTGGAATTGTGGATTTAATTAAGGTTGATGGTCTCATAAGGACTGTGTCAGGATTGTCTAGTTGTTATGATAGACTGGTCAGAGAGTTTATAGTGAATATCCCCGAGTCTATTGATAACTGCAAAAGCCTAACCTTCAGAAGAGTTACCGTCAGGGGTAAGCGTGTCTGGTTCTCTCCTAAGGTGATCAATGCCTACTTAGGAAGAAGTGAGGAAGACGATGGTGAATTAGAAGTTTCTAATAATGCTATCTGCAAAGAGATCGCAGCTAGTCAGGTTGAAGTTTGGCCTTCAAGAGGAAAGTTGTCAGCAAGTTTATTGAGTGTGAAATATGCTCTACTTCATAGAATAGGTGATGTTAACTGGGTTCCCACTAATCACAAGACCTCTGTTTCTGCTGGATTGGGAAAATTAGTTTATGCCATTGGAACAAAGAAACTAATTGATTATGGCTCTTACATCTATAATCAGACTATCAAGCACGCTGGAACAAGAGTTGTGAAATTGCCTATTGCATTTCCATCCCTCATTTGTGGGATAATTCTGTCTCAGCATCCTGAGATTCTTAATCAGGATAATAGTGTGAGTAGAAGGAAGCCTGGATTGTCGTTTCATCAGAAGCTATTTAAAGGAAGACATGTTGCTGATAATGTCAAAACATCTGCCTCAACATCTACTAATCATACTCATGTCAAGACTGATATGATTTTTGAACTGGAGGAAGCCTGCAAAGAACTAGAGGAAGTCATCAGAGTAAACATTGAAAGGAAGGATAAGTTTAAAAAAAATTACTTATGTCCCTGAAGATGAAGGAAAAAGAAACTGAGAATGTAGTTGCTGATAAGACAGATGAGTCTGACAATGACAGTCCAAAAGAAGATGAAGAAGATGATGATCTCAACTCAGATGATTAATGCTTGTATTATTTTGTTTAGTAGTTTTAGTTTATTTTATGTCTGTGTTTCAGCACTTAATGTGCTTGGTTATGTAATTTGAATATTGTGCAGTTATATGCACCTGTTTATGTTTTTGGTTTCCTTCTATGATTTGTTTTGCCTGGTTGCTAACTGTGAGGCTAACAATGAGAGCTAGGGTGTACTGACTGTAGTTAATAGGGCTTCTGATTGAAGCTTGTCTAATTGTGGCTAAAAAGGGGGAGAAATAGCCAAGAGAGTCAAGAGTGCCAAAGAATGCCAAATGCTGCTAATGTGATGCAGATATTAAGGGGGAGTAATTGACAGCTGCTATGCTGGTTGTTGCATTGAGGGGGAGCAACATTGTTGAAAATTGTTGCTGTTGAAGATGGTGCTGCAGCAGAGTTTTTCTGCTAGATGCTGAAGTAAATTGAAGCTGCTGTAGTTGAAGATAATATGTGTTGCTGTTGTAGTTGAAGATAATATGTGCAGTTGTTTGAAGAGTGTAGCTGTTTTGCAGCATAATGATATATGCTGAAGTGTTTATGTGAGCAGCAGAGTTTTGTGAAGAAAAGCTGTTACTGCTGATGCTGCTGCTTGGAGTTTCAAGTTTATAAGATTATTGATTGAAGTTTTTCCGCTGCTAAAGTCTCTGAAGGTGCAGAGTGCAGAGATTGTTTTAGCCAAAATTAGCCAAAGGGAGAGATTGTTAGTTCTTGGATTGACTGGAATTTTGGTAAAACAAAGTATATTCAATGTTGATGTCAAGGTACTGATGTTGCAACATTGAGATTTAACACTGGGTTGTGTTAAGTAATTAATTTGCTGAAGTTGGATGTCTGATGTCACATGGCGATGTTGTAACATCAGATCTGCAGAATTAGCAACAGCAGGTTGTAATGTTGTTAGGGTTTGCGTGTTAGCTGGAATTGTGGAGAGCAAGTTGTCTCATTGGATGCGAATATCTTGGGATAGATATTTTCTACTGCATAGGAGATCTGGTGCAGATTTATAGGAGATTTAAAAGGTTGAAGATTTAAAAAGATTTTAGGAGAAAATCTGTTTTAAATATTCAGTTTTAAATAACAAATAAGGTCAGATATTGTAGCAGGTCCAAGACCAATCCAAGGAGCTATATAAAGCGCACAAGACCAAAGGAAAAAGTACAGAAATACAGAGAGAATATCAAGAGCATAGGCTGAGTGTCTTGAGTATTTTGTACGAGTTTTATATCTAGAATTCTAGGGTGAATTGTTGAGTCGTTTTCTGTCCTCTCTTAGAAGTTGTGAAGCAATAGAGAGTTATTACTTGATCAAAGCTGTGAAGCAGAATCAAGGTTTCTCAAAGAGGTTGTTCTTTGAGTGTTTTAGGGATTGAGTAGTGTTCTCATATCTAAGTGGTTTCTTAGGTAGAAAGTCACTAGTAGGAATTAAGTTTAGGAGATTGTTAACTGGGTTGTTGAGTCTGTAAATTAATTCTACAAGTAGTGAATTTCATCCCTGGCTTGGTAGCCCCCAGACGTAGGTAGTTGGACCGAACTGGGTGAACAATTTGGTGTGTTTATTTACTGTTATTGCTGTCCATTGTGTAGAGTGTGTTGTTGTGACATCGTAACTTAACATCACACGTCTGATACCAGAATTTCATTATATATATCTAAATAGGTAAGATGAGTTGTGCCTAACCTAGAGATGACGTAGATCAAGTACATATCACGTGACATAAGTTTTGATGACGTGAACAATCTTTATAAAGGGAGAGATACTATTTAGATTATAGATAAGATCTTGGAAGTGTTAGCGAGGCAGAAACTGTCATAAGGATAGAGTTACTTATGTCATACGGAAGATCTTTAGCATATTTTCAATGGGACTTATGTTCTTAGGGATATATCATGATTACTCAGGATATGCAATTATGACAGATGTAACACTGAGTGCACACATTGTCCAGAGATTTGATCAAAAGATTTTCTTTGGAAAGAGAGAATATTTCAGATCATTAATATTTTTACCTACCATACAGTTTTTAGTTTGGACTTGCACTATTATTTAATTAGTCATAGTTAAGAAGAAGCATACCTTAGAGATTCTGAAATCTTTTTCGCAGTGATTCTATATCTGAGTGTATTCCATTCTGACATGAGCTGTCTTGTGTTTAAGCTTTTGACTTTTATCAGATTCTCTTCATTCTGGTTTCTCTTGAGTTTGATAGGAGCGTTCCATACTAAGGCTTCTAATTGTCATAGTGGTGCATCTGCTTTCTTAAGAGTGATCTATCAACCATTTGCTGACACCTGTATTCTTCATAAATTCTTTGTATTCTGACGTTGTAATCTATAGTTTGAAGAATATCGATGTCCTCTGAACTCGGATTTCTAGTCTGAAAACTAGAATCAATCTTATCTTCAGATGATCCTTCCCTTTTTCCTGTTCAGAAATAATCATCTGACTTCTAAGAGCATCCTTCAGGGATTATTTCATACCATCTTCTGACTCTGTTTCTTCGAACAGATGCAGGGCTTATTCAGATACAAGTATCATCAAAGCCCGTGAGTAACACATGACATATTTTGCATGACACTCTTGTTCTCGCAGTGCTGATCTAACTTGTTTAGAGTTAATCCATCAGGGATTAACAGTATATCTGCTTCTGAAAGGAATGTCTACTGATTTCTTCATTTGAGAAACATCAGAGACTTAAATCCTTTTTGGCTTCGAGTAGATGACCATTGTTTTAGCATCTAGTCAAGCATCTTTATGATTTCCACCTGAATTTATGCAACATGAACTTTTGAGAGAAATATCAGATAACATTTTGACCAATTATAGTTAGTTCAACTGAGATAGAGCAGAACTCGGTCGTCTATGTCATTTTAACCAAGACTCAGACATTGTTCTTAATCAGATTCCAGATGAATCTCTAGATTTCTTCTTTCTAAAGGTTCTTCAGTTTTCTGCAAGGTTTCTTCTGCAGACTTAATTCTGAAGTTCAAAATCATAGAACAACAATCTTTCTTCTTTACATGAAGAATTTCTTAATGAGCTCTAAATAGAGAAAGTCAAGGGTGGACTAATCCATTTCTTGAAAACATCTCAAAAACTCATAAAGAGATAATCTTCTGCAAATAAGATTTCTTGTTTTCTGATGATTCAATCTTGAGCAGATACGTTGTTTATCCAAACGTATCTTCTAAGATAAGCATTCAACAAATATTACTACATATCTGAGGAATCTATCTTGTTAGCTGATTCTTCAATCTTTTCTTAAGTTTTAGAGAGAAAGATTCCGTTGTTGACAACAACAAAACTTCAAGAATCAGTGACTTGTTCCGGTAGCCCGATTGATTACAATTTAGTACATAGTCATCTTCTGAACTGATACTGAAACTGTAAGTAGATTGCAATCTTACCCAGAGTATTTCTACACACCATGACTGGATCTTTTTCTGACACTGTTAAGTGTTTGATATCCATCAATAACAGAACCGGAGCTCTGATATCAATTGAAGGTGCGAGAAAGACACAAGAAAGGGGGGGGGGGTTGAATTGTGTTTTAACTATTTAACAGCTTTTTGCAAACTTATCGTTCTCGTGCTTATAGAAAATCAGAGTTGCGTTGAGAGACTCTGACTTTGCGATGCGTCATTCAGACTGTGCTATGCATGAAGCATAAGCGACAGGGAGAATCTGAATAAGTGATGCTTGAATCAGATTTGCAATGCGAAAGCTTATCAGAGATATGTTGCAAGGTTCTGACTTGCCATGCAAGGTTCTGATAACAGATACAGAAACATAAACAATAATTCAAAGCATAAGCAAGAGTAAAGAACACACGATATATCCTGGTTCACTTAAGCCATTCTCAAGCTAGTCCAGTCCACCCTTCCAAGGTGATTTTGCCTTGAACACAAGGACTTAATCTACTATAATCAAAACCGATTACAGATGCACGGGCAACAGCCGGTGACTAACACCCTGCACAACTGCAGATGTGACTAACCCACAATGAACCGTTCAGGTATTCAACTTAATGAATATAAGGAACATTGACCTAATAGGTTCCAATCTCGCAAGATTTACTATCAGGATTTCACAGCTAAACGTTCAGGGATTTGACATAACGAATATAACGTTTACTGACCATTCTTCCAGGATTTTCAATGAGTTCCATCAGTGATCTCACAAGAGTCTAACCTACAACTGGTCCTCTTTGAGATATGACTGTCATTGACCATATTTCAGGATTTCCACAACGACACCAAGCCATTGTCTTCTCAAGTCTCTGATCACACTGATCCCTTGAGGAATCCTAATTCACATAGAATTAATTGTTCTGGAGATTACATAAATTGCTTCTTCATAAGCAGATAACTCCTAAATTTAAGTACAAAAGAACACTAAGTGTTCTAGCAAGATATGAGCAACAGCTCCTTGCTAATTTTATATTCTACAAAGATGTATGTTGATTTGACAATTTGATGACATCTTGTAGATCTTCTTCATCTTCTTTGTTGAGCAAGCTTCGAGCAACAACTCCTTGCTTCAGATCTTCAATATAGCTCAGATGATGAAGTTGGTTGATGATTTTGACTGATTTGCAATGTTGTCTTGTTCATCAACAGCTTCTGTTCCAATTGATTGTTGTTGTGTTAAATGATGATCTTTGAGCTTCAACAACAATGGTCGTGTGTTAATGGTGATAGCTTTGAATTTTTAGTGTAACAACGATAACTGATCGTTGCGGCTATCATCATATCGACACCATTAGAAGCACATTCTCCTTTCCTTTAAATAGCCAAGTAAATTATAGCCGTTGAAGAGTTGTTGGCTGTTTAAAAAGAGTCGTTATGCAATGATGAAAGTTGTAATGTTATATCTTCTTTTTACTGTAATGAAGTGATGGGATAGATCTTTTTAGCACGGTGTATAGTCATTGCTAACGGTAAAATTTGTCTTCAAATCTTCAGAGGCTTATGATGGTAATTAATTGAAGCATGAGTAGAGACTTTATAACTGGGTCATCAGAAACTTCAAGTCTTCCGTCTTCAGAACTTATCCATTAGGAATCTGTCTTCAGGGCTTCAGCACTTGTCTTGAAACCCGTTATCTTCACTGCTTCAAGTCTTCAGAATCTTCAGAACCCTGTTCACTCAGAACGTTGTCTTCAGAGTCTTCAGCACTTGACCTTTAGAACCATAATCTTTAGAACACTTCAGTCTTCAGAGTCTTTCTGCCCTTGGTCTTCAGAGCCTTCAGCCTTCAGAGCTTCAAGTCATGAGAATCTTCAGCACTTCGGTTCTCCACAAGATTATCTCTTCAGAAGCTTCGCTATCTTCAGAATCAGAACCACTTTCAGCGTAGCATCCACAAGAGCATTGCAACAGAAATATCGGCATCCTCAGATCTATCTGATTATGATCAGATACAGAAGCATACTTGCTTCTTGCAACTTGTGTTACACATAGTAACTCGCATATGATCATTTACGCACATCTTGCTAGTTTTTGTTGGATCTGATATCTTCTATGATTATGATCTGCACACAACACACATTAGAACATAAGATAGTTCTTTCACAAATACTTATTATTATCATCAAAACATAGAGATGACTTGCAGAGACAACTCTTGCTCTTACACTATGTACATCCTTTGGGAGAAATTGAAAAGGCTACAACCAAGGTTGAGGCAACTATCCAAAAGATACACAGGAATGCAAGCTAAGATTCTCCAAACCAGGGAGGAACTTCACCAAGCCCAGGGCAGGTTACAAAATGATGTCCTCAATGAGCAAGCAATTTAACAAGTTAAAGCCAAAACTGAAAGACTCATGCATTTGAACCAGGTGGAAGAAGATATCTTAAAACAGAAGACAAAAGGGGACTGGCTTCAATTAGGTGATCAAAACAATTCATACTTCCATGCCTCTGTGAGAGAGAAGAATAGGCAGAAAGGTTTACACAGGCTACAAGATCTAAATGGTAATGTCCTAAGTAATCATGAGGAGATTGAAGCAGAAATTCTAGAGTTCTATAAAGGTATAGTAGGTACCACAGCAGGAAATCTTAAAGGGATTGATATCCCCACTGTTAGAGCTGAAAAGACTCTGAACAGAGAGGATACTCATTAGCTGATAGCCAGTGTGGATGACAAGGAGATTTGGAATGCCCTTAACAGGATAGGAGACAACAAGACACCAGGGTTTGATGGTTATAATGCTTACTTTTTCAAAACTACTTGGAAGATAGTTAAACAGGATGTGAAGGCTACTATTTATAACTTCTTTCAAACCAGCAACAAGTATGCAACAATCAATTGTACTCTGGTCACACTGATCCCCAAAATCCCAGATGCAAAAACTATTAAGGAAATGAGGCCAATAGCCTGCTGCTGTACTATATATAAAATAATCTCAAAGATCCTAACTTCTAGGCTTGGTAAAGTCATTGGCAATGTTGTTGAAGATACTTAGTCAACATTTGTCCCTGGCAGGACAATCCATGATAATGTCATCCTTGCACAGGAACTGGTCAAAGGGTATGGCAGGAAACATTTGTCTCCTAGATGCATGACTCAATTAGACATACAGAAGGCATATGACACTATTGACTGGCAGGCACTAACTCTGATCATGGTGGAGCTAGGGTTTCCTCAAGTTTTCATACAGTGGGTCATGGCTTGTGTGAATTCTGTTTCCTACAGGTTTTCTATCAATGGTGCCCCATCCCACCTCCTTAGAGAAAAAAGACTTTTGAGACAGGGAGATCTCATATCTCCACTATTGTTTGTACTCGTTATGGAGTACTTACATAGAACCCTCCAAAGACTGCATCTAACCCCTGATTTTAATTTTCATCCTAGGTGTGAGAAACTAAAAATTATCAACCTATTTTTTGCAGATGCATCCTTCTATTTACTAGAGGGATATTGTGTACTTGAAACTGATTTTGGAAAAGGTTCAAAATTTCTCTGATGCAACTGACCTTTGTATTAGTCAACCAAAAAGTAAGTTGTTTGTGGCAGGTGTTGAAAAAGACATCAGAAGAAACATCCATCAACAAACTGGTCTAGCCGAAGGTGTAATGCCCATTCGATCCTTAGGTGTGCCCTTGGATAGCTAAAAGTTGAGTGTCCACTTATGCCAACCTCTAATTGAAAATATGTTGCAAAGAATAAATCATTGGAGTACAAAGTTACTGTCATATGCTGGTAGGTTTCATTTTATTAGAAGTGTTATGCTCTCTATCTCAAATTACTGGATACAAATATTTCCTCTGTCAAAAAAAGTTATAGTTCATATTGAGGGTTTGTGTAGAAGATTTTTATGGACTGGTTCAAATGAGAGCAGCAGAAAAGTTCTAGTTTCTTGGGACCGTATCTGTGACCCTGTCTCTGCAGGTGGTAGAAATATGATATCGCTCGTGTAGTGGAATAGAGCAACAATAGGAAAGCTATTGTGGAACATTTTGAATAAAAAGGATGTGTTGTGGATAAAATGGTTGCACCAGTATTATGTGAAAGATGGAGATGTGCAAAACTTCAAGCCTGACCAGAATTCTTCTTGGATAGTAAAATCAATTTTCAAGAACCAAGATATCATGGTGAGTTCTGAAGCATGGCAGGATTTCAAGGCTGCTAGGAAATACAAAACAACTAGCATGTACTGGTCGTTGAGGGCTAATAAACCAAAGGTTGAATGAAGGGTATTGTTTTAAGGCAACATTGCAAGGCCTCGAGCAATTTTTACTCTATGGATGGCTTGCCAAAGCCGGTTGATGGCCAAGGATAGGGTGCAAAAATTTGGAATAGCTATTGATAGTAATTGTGTTTTCTGCAATATGCTTGAAAAATGCCCCACACCTCTTCTTTGAATGTGCCTATACAAAGCAAGTGTGGAAACAAGTACTGCAGGAGTTTAACATTGTCCATGACCCAACTGCTTGGAATTTTGAAATCCACTGGGCCACTCAAGCTACTCGCGGCAAAGGCATGAAAGCAAGAGTGATTAAAGATGTGCTTGCTGAAACAATTTACCATATTTGGACTGTTAGGAACAAGTGTGTCTTCCAAAATGGAAGTAGAAATGCGTTGAAAAGCGGGGAAATCAAAGATGTTGTGATGATGAGAGCGGAAAAATATGAGAAAGTATTTGAATATTGTAATAGATTGACATAGTCTCTCTTAGTTCCCTTGTTTTTTGATGTCTATTTGAGCCTGGATTGATTTGATCGGCGTTGTACTGATTAATCATTTTTTTGCAATAAAATTTCTCCCTTATTCCAAAAAAAAAAATTTAAATATTCTATTGTTTTCATCTCACGAGTCCGTTTTTTCTTTATAATTTAATTGAATTGAATTTACATAATCATTGTTCATTTTAAAATTAATAGCTAATTTTAAATTTAAATACATATATAAATACATTTTATATCGTATCAAATTTATATATATATATATATATTATATACAGTATCAAATAATTTTACATGTGCTCGCACAGGTATCTTACTAGTTGTGTTTTAAAATTTCTACTTATATCTTCAAAAGAAAATTGCAATTTACTGTTTATTAGCATCAATCTTTTGAAGTGCTTATCATTGATTACATTCTTGATTTTTAAAATAAAATAAAAAAAGGAAAAATATTATTAAAATTTCATCAAATACAAGATACTCAAATATATTAACATTATAAAAAATCGATTGATACAAAGAATTGAAATAACAAATTAAAATTATAAAAAAAATTCCTCTCCAAAACCCTATTCTTGTGAAGTTTAAAATTTGAATTTTTTTAGAATAACACATTTATTTAATATGAATACCAAAATAACATCAGTTTCAATTTATTTAGCAAAATAGTGTAGTTTCAGACTAAACTAACAAGGAGGCGCCATTTCAGTTGGAGTATATGCAACAATGAGAGCTTATGCGCCATTTGATTTGGAGCATACATGTAGGTGTAGTCAAATCAAATGGCACCTACACATACACATGGCCTAATTTGAAGTGCATGCGCCATATCAAATGGCACATCCTCCCTAAATTTTTTAATTTTTAATTTTTTTTGTTTTATTAGAAAAATAAATTGAAAATAGGTTAAAAATTGAGGAAAAAATAAAAACAAATAAGAAACAATTAAAAATATTATTAAAATACATCAAAGTTTACAAGAAATGAAAAAAAAATCAATGTCCAGCCCGATCAAAACATCCCCCGGTTCCACATCCTGGCACATTATCATGCCTCTGAGATCTACCACGACTTCGTTGAGGTGTTTATGGTCTTTGCGTATTGGCATGCGGAAAAGGTTTTTGTTGCGAGGGTTCCGACGTATTTGACAAATTTGCAATCATCTGTCCCCAATAGCTAGGGGTTGCTGGCAACAGCGCTACCGTAATTTAGTTTCGTGCCCAGATTTTCGAAGTTGGGATGCAGTGGTTGGGTTAGGTGAGGATGGTATGGTTGACCGAATTGGTACATTGAATCATTTTGGAAACGATGCAATGGCTATTGTGGGGTATGGTAGTCAAATAGTGGTTAGGTGTTTTGGTGGTAGGAGGTCCGTGTGTTCATTTATGGGGGGCTATGGTGGGCTGAGGTGGAGTCGAATGAGTCATTGGGGCTATAGGCAGATGTAGTGTCGGTGTGTGGATGTTGGCGGTAACGGTCATGCTCTTGGTGTTGTGATTGAGTGGATGGCATAAATGGGTTGCGGGTTTGGAAGTTTGATGATTCGGTGTACATGGCATGTCGATGGTGTCAGGTGGGTAGTTGGGATTGGGTGGGTAGATATTTTTGTTGGGAGTGGTGTGGGGTTGGTTGTTGAACGTAATAAATGTTGGTTCAGTGTTGCTGAGTCAATGGATCACAATGAAGGGAGGCCGAGGGGATGCTACCGAGTAGAACTAGATAGAAGTTGATGCGACTGCGAAATGTTTCAAGCCTTTCGTATGCCTTGCTCCCATGTAATAGCAGCATTTTCAAAGGCTCGCCAGGACCCTTCCAACTTTTTGTCTGTTGTTTACCAAGTCATTAGTCTTTGCAATGTCTACAACACTAGCTTTCAGGTAGTAGCAAATGAGGACTATTGGCCGGCATATGAAGGCAAAATTGTCTGGCACAATGAAATTATGCAAAGAAAGAAAAAAAAAAGTCGCCTTAATAGCACGCGTATTCAAACAGAGATGGATATGGCAAACAATGTGGTAAGATTATGTAGTTCGTGTCATCCACCCAGGCACAATCGTACAAAATGTCCCAATGTTGGATCAAGCACAACATCATAATTTTAAATGTAATCTTGTCTCTTTATATCAACAACAACTTTCATTCCATGAATAGCATAACATTCAACAGCAACAATTAATAATAACTTAAACAATTAAAAAAGCAAAACAAACAAATATAACAGCTAAACAACATAACTAAGCGATTACAACCATCAAGACAATTTCCTGAGAACTATAGATCAACGTATGAACATCATTGTTGGTTGTAACATTCTCCCAGAAACGGACTTCTCCATTTTGGTTGAACGTGGTAACAAGCCTTTGAACTCTTTTGATCTTTTCACCCTCTAGAATGTCTCCATCTAACCAGCAGATCAGACTCCTGTTGAGATGTTCTAACGTCAGTGTATTCCAGAGACGAATCTTCATTGGAGGTTTGATTGGCGAGAAAATTAAATTGGCATTTCTCTTGTGGATATATGGAACCTGATAGAGATATGAGGAGTAAGAAGAGGAAGAAGAGGAAGCCATTTTGACAGAAAAATATAAGGAATGAGAATATAATGAGAATTTGGTGCAAAGAAAAATAAGGAGAAGTTGGTGCAAAGAAAAATGAAGACAGGGTGGTCAGTATTTATGGAGGAAATGTGTAGTAATAGTCATTTCAAATGGCGTATACACAGTTGATTTTAAAAAGAAATTAAAGGGAGGTGTCATTTCATAAGGCGCATGTGTATGAACTTTAAAGGGAGGCGGCATATGAAATGGCTTGGTGGAGATGGATAAGCCATTTGGAATGGCGTATGGTAACAACTTTCAAGGGATGCGTCATTTCATTTGGCGTATTCATGTTACTCTGATCTCAAACTGTGTCACTTTGGTAAATTTTTTTAAAATGGTTAATTTTGTATATTTTTTTTAAAATAGATTATTCTAAAATGAAACTCTTAAAATTTATCTAAAATACTGTGCATAATTTTTTTATATAAAAGAAAAATTAATGTTCACGTTGAAGGACTATTATTCTCTACCTTTTTTTCATCACTTTTTCTTTTCAAAACTTTTCAATTTTTTTTTTATAGTAGGCATATGGTATGTTTGGTTTGGTGTTAGTTGAATTTTTATCACATTCAAATGTGATTTCAATGTGGGTTTAAGAAGCTAGTATTTTTAGTGTATGTTTGGCTGAGCTTCTAGCAAAGCAAACGTGCAGTGAAACTACATTTCGAGGCAAAAACATCTAAAAATGGAGAAGCTACAAAACCAAACTTCTATATTGTAAAAATATTTTGTCAAAAATAAATTTAAATATTTTAAATAATACTTAAAAATAAGAAATTTAAGATTCCTCCCTTTTCTATAAAACATAAATCACAAATTAATTTTTTTAATCTTTCAAAAAATTTAAGTAGATCACCGTATTTTATACATAAAAAATGTTTAATTGCAATTTTATCCTTTTTTTTCATTTTCTTGAGATTTGATCCTCCTATTTTAAAATTCAAGATTTTTGTCTCTTTTTAATTTTTTTTTATTTTAGTCCCCCACCACATTTAAGTATTATTTTTCATGACATGACACTTGAATTAATGATGTAGCGTGGCTTAAGTGGCAAAAAAAAAACAATTTCTATATCATTCATATATATATATATATATATATACACACACACACACACACACTAGTGTGTATACCCGTGCAAGGCACGGGATAAAATTTCTTATAAAAAAAATATTTTATAACTACTTCCAGTTTACAAATGAAATCCATGTCAAATAAAATCTCACTTTTCGTAAAATATATTTCTCTTACACTATGTTCTGTTAGAACATCAAGAAAACATTAAATATTTTTTCTAACAATACTCTTACATAATTTGGATCTCCTAGTACAATAATATATGAAAAGGAGATATTAAATCGAAGTGAAAATTAGAGTCAATATGATATTAACCAAACACATCTTTAAACACATAATTGATAAATCAATGTCTTCACAAATAGGCAACATATTACATAAAAATTCGATGACAGAAATATTTCTCAAAAACTTCAAATTTTGCTCCTGTCTTTCCTTCCATTCTTTTTAAAACATGATCTATCTATGCATAAACAGTAAGAAAAAATAAACATGATGGTTCATCAATACATATAGAGTTAGTATATACTATTAAACCAACTTGTTTTAGGTAATCATCCAAAAACATTACAACATGATCATTTTGTCCAGTATATACTATATCTTAATACAAATTACCACCACATTAACTAATCAATCAAAATTTAAGAGCTTAAATAAGCACAACTATGATTACAAAAATTCCCTAAACAGACCTCTAATTCCCGTATCTACTTGTGTTCTGTCCTTCACACTGCTATACAATTGAGACTTCAATATAAACGGTTCAATAAGTTGTTGGAGTATTCACAATCAGTTCACAAACACAATTATGCAGTAGCATAGTACAAACAATTGCATCCTAAGAGCTGTCGAAATCGGAACTTCACAGTTAGATCTCCACAATAATCAAAATGAACAATTCCTTGGCCAAAAATCAATTAAATGACTCTTCAAGATAAATGACTTAGTTAAACTTCACGTCCTTCCTAAACGTTTCATCGCACACATGCCAAATCTGATATATGAATAATGAAGTAGTAATAGAGGTGTCAAATTTCAAATGCAACAAAGACATTTTTATAAATTAGAATATAAATCAACATAGACATAAAAGGGACTTCACAAACTTACATGTTTGTAGATTGTCAAAAATTTCGCTATAGACAACATTTGTAGTGTCCGCACACGGATTTCCTTCACGTCTAAAATAAGAATCTTCAATCATTTTCTTGACTTTACCCTTGAAACAGCCACATAGAACTGGCCATGAGTGAATACGGGCCGTTGTAAATACAAACTGACTTGAGAAAGAGATTGACTTTGGCTCTTATTAATAGTCATCGCAAAACACAACGCAATTGGAAATTGTCTTCTCTGGAACTTAAATGGAAAGCTCGTATCAGAAGGAATCAAATTCATTCTCGGTATGTAAATCTTATCACCGATTTTTTTTCCTGTAATGACAGTGGCACCAATAATATTTGGACACGATTCATTTATGAGCAACCTTGTTCTATTGCATAACCCATTGGATTGATCTATGTTCCTCAGAAGCATAATTGGAACACCAATCTTCAATCTTAATCGGTGATTAGGCATTCCGAAACATTTCATATCATTCAAAAATTCAGATGTGAACCAATCTGCCTGCATTGCACAATTTTCATCAGGTAGAACTGTTGAGTCAGCACTCAAATAAACCTTTTCATCACCTGGAATTAATGATAGGACGAAATCATTAACAATATCCACTGAATCATGAGTGAGAGAAAGTAACGCCCTCTTTTCATAGTATTTCAACTTGTACATGTTTTCTAAAAGCAGTGGATATGTTAACTCAACCAGAGATAATAGAGGATTGTGAGAATCTGTAACCAATAAGTCTTCAGGAATATCTATTGTGCTCTCTCCATACTCATTTGAGCCGTGTTTACCATTGCCAATATCAAGTAACCAGTCTGCAAAGCATTCCATTTCATTAGAATCTCCAATGGAGTTTGGAACAACCAGCTGCATGTTCTTCGACAGCGTCAATACCTTGCAATATTTCCATAGTTCAGATGAGTTTATTGAAGCTGACACTATATCATGCCTATAACCTTTTCTAACAATAGGTAATATTTGTCTAAAATCTCCTCCAAATACAACGACCTTACCACCTAATGGTTTAAATTGGTTAGAATCATCTACAGTCCCCATGATGTCCTTCAAAGCACGATCGACAGATTCGGCACAAAATCTATTTAGCATTGGTGCTTCATCCCATATAATAAGCCTGGCATGCAAGATAAGATTACATCTGTCAGTGCGTTTTTTGATGTTGCACGTAGATGTCTCATTCGTAACTAAAGGAATACAAAACATAGAATGGACTATCTTTCCTCCAGGTAACAATAAAGCCGCAATCCCCACTTGAAGCAACATTTAAAACAATTAAACCTTGGGATCTAATAGCAACTGATAGAGTTCTCCAAATAAAAGTTTTTCCTGTGCCACCATATCCATGTAAAAAGTAAAATCCTCCACAATTAGACATCACAGAAGAAATAATTTGATCATAAACTGACCTCTGTTCAGTAGTCAAGGTTGACATCAAAGACATGTGGGTTGCTGCCAACTCTTTCTTGTCATAGTTTAATTTAGCAGCCAACAAACTATTTTGAAATTGAGGCATTTCTGAATTTGAAGGTTGTGGCATGGACTCAAAGTCATCAAGAGATTTACCATTCATAGAGAGCAATTTTTCAAACTCAATCAAGCAAATATTTTTTAAATCATCGTCGCTAATTTGAAGACCTACAGTAGAAAGAACTATGTTTAACAGCCAATAAGCATGAAAGTATAAGTAAAAAATATATTCATTATATAATGGAATACCTGGGTTGCTTAGCCTCTTCCTTGCGTCATACAAAAGTCCATCGCATAAAAGTTTCCACGTTGCTTCCCAAACGACAAAAGGATTTGTCATTGAATCCATAAATAATAACGTAACAAATAATTTCCTCATCTGATTACCAGAGGCAGAATGGTTGGCTTCAATAATGGCATCCACGAATTCTTTGTCGTTTCTTAACAATCCAAGTGCAACACATGCCTCTTTAAATGTGCCGTGTATAGTTCCAGCCACCGTCTTAATATCATTGTAACTTGTGCACCCCTTTTGTATAGTCAACAGGAGTCTCAAATAAAAAACATTACCACATCTGGGGGGAATATACGCAAGCCTTCCAATAGAATTACCTCGCTGCCTAGGACGCCACGCTTTGACACTTTTATCATAAACAAACCTTGTAGGAAATTCACCATAGGTTAAGTCCCTTCCATCAATATATTTTTTATTTACCTCAAACCAAGCCAAAAACATCGTATCAATTTCTTCATTACGTGAAACAACAGACTCAACAGTAGTACTTTCTAAAAACATTACAGACTTCTCATTTTCAAGATGAAACGAAAGCCTTATAACAGCAGGCCATCTGTGACGTATGTCATACTCAAAAATCCTCCAGACAGCCTCACACGGCGCCAAATATCTAAATTCGTAGTACTGCTTTATTTCATCCAAAACTCGCCCATTTTTAGTTCGGTTTGAAATCTCAATCGTGGCTCTGTCAGAGCCTTTATTAACATACTTAAACAAATACTTGATAGCATTTCCCTTGTTGCAATACTCAACATTTATATGTGCATCATATCTAACCAACAATTGTGGATTGTAAGGAACTACATGCCTATTGTCCAAGCGTATTCCCTTTTTCATAACAGACAAACCACTATGTCGGTGCTTGTACTTTGGATAGCCTTCATCGTTGACTATTGTGGAATTCTGGTAGTCCTTTTGAAAATACTTGGAGCATTTACCATCTTTCGTGCATGGTGAATTTACATTGGCTTTTCCACAGGGACCGTGTAACATAAAACCCGAAACAACTTTTGCAAGTTTTGGAAATAGTCTATGATCAGGTAGTTCTGCATAAATGAACTTGTCGATGTCAGTGCCTGTTTTGAGTGAATTTGATGCATCGAGCCACAACAAAATGTGTGCGTGTGGCAGGCCCTTCTTTTGGAACTCTATAGTATATGTCCCTAATTAACAAAATTGTATACATTAAATTGTAATTGTAATATTAATAAATACATTTATAACATTGATTTACATAAGTAATAAAATATAATATATCAGTTAGTTTCATTACCTGCAACAACTTCTCCGAAGATCTTTTCTTTTTTAATAACATTCATCATGTGATCAAGCTTTCCCTTAATGATTCTACAAACAATGTCTGGATGGTCACTGGTTGTAAGGCCTCTCAGAGTAACAAACTTTTTAATTTCTGGCCAGTTAGCATTGCACGTGATGGAGATGAACAAATCAGGATACCCAAACTTTTTGCAAATTGCCATTGCATCCTGACAGTTGTTAAACATGTATCGTGGTCCACCAGTAAAAGATGCAGGTAGTATGACACGTTTTCCTACTGCATAAGGTTGATTTTCTCCGCTGTGTACTGCTTCCTGTAAACCACTTAATATATCACATCTTATTGATGCTTGGTTCAGTCGAACCCAACATAACCTCTATGATTCAATCATTGAGAAACTATCGATAACAAACTGTTGAAATAATCTGCCAGCATTTACAATACCTCAATCTTCAAATTCTCTCTCCTGAATGCGAAATGCAATGAAGTCTCTAAATGTAACTCGTAGCCTCTTCCTTGTTCCTTCTTTGATAACAGACTCTCTATAAGGAATCATTTCATGATATTGGTCTTGACCAAAGGGGAATAATAACGGATACTGAAGAGGTAGGAATGAAACATGAGTTTCTTTGATTTTTTTCCAAATGACCAGATGACTTCCTAACAATAATATCTCTACCAGGATCAAGGTTGTCAAAATCTCCTACAATTAATGCAGCAACCTCGTCACATGTGGGAAAATTATGTGTTCTTGGATCCTTTGTTCTATTTCTAAACAACCTCAAACAAAAATTGGATGTGTTGTTCTGTTGTATGTGGCTGCGAACTTTTCTAAAAGACTTGACTAAGACATTGTGTTCATCCATCATCTTTGTGATGTCTTCAACCAATGTTTTTTCCAGGACCTTTGTGTTATCGTTGGATCTGCATAACGTTGCAATAAAACAGTCACGTATAAAATAAAATGAACTGTATAAAAACCATCATAGAGTATAAGATACCAATAACATGTAAATTAAGAATATACTAAAAATGACCAATTATATTCGATGTCTCATTCTCTGTGTCATAAATATACAGCTGGGCGAATTCGGGAGTTACTTCTTTATCTGGAATCAGACTACCAATTCTATGAAAATTTTGACTGCTAAGAATAAATTAGGGAGGACCTCCACTTGAGTTTGACTGGACCTTCCCACCCATGGAGGTAAAACAGAACATACTATTATATGCTCGAATGTTTTCTTTGTAATGTTTACTCCTTGAATCATGTCCATTCATTAAGTTAATAAGCAAATTTGGAGGACGTAATTCGTATGGAAGCTCAACCACTCCTTTCAAACAGCAAAGTGAAAACGTAACATTTATGGTTGTATTGTCACATTTGTTAGATCTCTCCTCATACCATATTTGGGCACCACAATAAGAACATACATACAATGGTTCTCCAAAATCGATGATATCTGTTAAAAACAAAAAACTCAATTTATAAGATGACGCAACAAACTATCAAAGACAGAATTTTGAACTATTCATCTATAACGGTTTTGAATATTTGTGATTACCTTCACTTTCAGCCTGTGCATATCTATCAGAATGGACAAAAGCTCTCTGCTCATTCATGCTTGTACCTGATGGTTTAAAGAAACTTAGTATAGCAACATAATTGTTTAAATAACAAAACATATTTAAAATGAAAGATATTGGAACTTGAATAATTAAGATGTACATTCAATGACAACGGGTTCAACCGTTGATTCTCCGTGAAAATTTAAGTCGAACGAAGAAATAGACTCAAGAACATGGGTAGGTTGAGATACACGTTTTGTAACATGTATGGAAGTTGGATCTATTACTTCTGACATAGGAGTGTGAGGTCTCAAATCAGTGACACCTATACAAATAAAATTTGAAAAAAATTAAATGTATATTCAAGAGTATAAAAATATTCGAGTGTTACTTGGTAAATAAGAAAGAAGATATACGAACCATTAACATCTTTTGTTGGATGAGTAGCCTTGTTTCTAATTAACATCATCCTACGTCTTCTAGATGTGGCTGAAATATTAAGCACTTGATGGTCAGTGTTGTTTTTTGTTGAATTCTAGTGGATTATGTGTTTCAAGTATTATGTGAGTCTGCTGAGTTTATATTAGATCCAAATAATGGTCAGAGGATGAAGATTATCTATCTCATAATACAACCAATACTCTTGGTCAGTCAAATGGACATCAGGACTTTGTTACTTTAAACATTTCTATTAGTATGATATGTCAACAGTTGATGTTGTTTTAAAAACAGTGGCTAACCGAACCTGCATCAGATGTAAGGTCAGCTGCGGCTGAAGTCACACCAGTAGGATTCTTACGTTTGTTGCTCAAAAATCCAGAAGAGCTGTCTATAGCGGATATGCTTACGGAATCACTAATTGTTGTTCCAGTTGCAGCTGTAAAAGAGTAGCAAGAAAAGGAAATTGAGGATGTAACTCAATGAAAAATAATGTAAACGTATTATATGTATTGAGATACAATGATATGAATTTTCACCATTTGTTAACGAAGACAAAGGAGTTAGAGGAACATGATTTTATCTATTGGCTGAAACTCCACGATCTTGTCTAACAGCTATAAAATTTTCGCCTAATAGAAAATGAGCATAGTTTATATAATTGCGACAACATATAAAATACAATGTTTTCCCACCAAAGTAATCAACAAATCATGATTTCAAGTGCATAACCAAGGATCGGAAAAATGTGTTTTCATTCGAAAATGTTCGTAGGTCAACACTCATCTTACTTAAATAATAATATGGAGAAAATAAAAATGTATAAATACTTGTGAATGTACTCTTTTGCCGCGATGACTTGTCTTTCATTAACATTTTCCTCCTTAATCTGTTATTAGAAGAGCTGTTCTCATCCATAGCAATACGCCTTAACTTTCACAACACTGCAAAGTGCACGTCCCTATCAAATTTAATGCATTTCGTTATCAGACGATCGGGCAGAAAATCAACCATTTATAGGATGAATTATGCAGTATTAGAGAAAATGTAAGTATGACTTGAATGTAAAGTATTAGAGAAAATGTAAACCATACCTTAGCTCAAAATGTACTATGTTGATATGTGGATGTGAGGGTGGTAGAGACTGGTATCATGCATTTATAGTAGACCAAGGAATATTCCATTTATTACTTGGTTAAATGATTTGGTTAAATCATGTATAAAATATTTCCAAGAATCTTGTATTACCAATAATAATTAATATGACATTGGGACTTGAATAATTAATATGTACCTTTCATATTCACAGCCATTTCATATTCACAACCATTCATATGTTTGAACCTGCCACAAAATTTTAAATAAATAAGTTAACAAAAGAACATTGCAAGTATTTATTTGAGAAATACAGAATTGAGGGACTCCATACCTTTTAGTGCATATAAAGAGTTGATGTTGTGCATACCTTTCAAAGAAGAATTGGGCTAAAAAAATATGACAGTAGCATTGTAATAGTTTTTGACTGTCATAGTAATCAATTTGACTGTCATGACACAATATGACAGTAGCATTGTAATAGCTTTTGACTGTCATAGTAATCATTTTGAATGTTTAATAGCTTTTTTAGTAAGGTTTCTAAAGTACACGAAGGATAATTAACATAATAAAAGTTAATATTGAAATAAATAATTGAAGTCGACATCAAATCCATTCCAAACACATGACAGTAGCATTGTAAACATAACACAAATGAAAGTACTAAACATTGGGCTAAACAAATGCCACCAAAATCCAAAATACAGAAATTGTAGACCACTTAAAGTGCCTTACATTTGAACAAAATAAAAAACTAAGCATAAAACAATACGAAAGCGAAACACTACAACCATCTCTACTAATCCTTCTCAATATTTACGTTTTTCAGCGTCCTTGCGTTGGCTCCATCAGTATCTCCAGCAACTTCCACAATTCCTCTCTTAACAGGAGTGTAATCTGCAGAATCAACTTCAATATGTGTTGACACGGAACCACTATCTTCACATTTCTCCTCAGCTTTCACATTCTCAAATTTTGAACTCAAATCCTGAACTACACCAGCAACCACATCACTCTGAACATCAGCAGCATTCAAATGCTCACCAACACCCGCAGAATTCTAAACAAAATACAATTTCAACTTATTAATTATATGAACATAGATCCCATATTACGTATAAAATACAAAAAAAAGTAGAATCAGTTACAAAGTATAGCCACCTTCACAACAGATTTCAAATCCTAAACTACACCAGCAACCATATCACTCTGAATGACACCAGCAGTCAAATCATCCTCAACACCAACAGAATTCTAAACAGTTTGCAAATGCTCAATTATTGCTTATATGAACAAACATGAGACTCACATATTACAAAAATTTAAAAAACAAATTCAAATAACATGTAAGAGTATTATCCACCTTCACAACATATTTGAACTTAGTTATAATATCTTTGTCGGCACAAAGTTTTTTGACGTGAAACGACTGTTCAAATTCAGAGTTGACATCATTATTGACATCTATCTTAAATAGAAAAGTTTGTTCAACAAAACCACCAATAATTGTAGGCATAATTGTCTACTCATCATCCTAAAATAAAGAGTTTCAAAGCAACTTACATGTCAAAAAACAGTTTGATTATATTATGATATTAGAAAATATGTAACAATCGAATTTTTTCCAAATACTAACCCGATCCATCTCAGCAATCAAATCAGAGCATGTCATCTTGGTCAGCAAATAACAATCACGGTCAAAAAGCACGAAAGTAGTCGAGTCTGTTTCATCAATTACTCTAAGCTTGACACGGTATATATATATATATATATATATATATATATAAATATATAAAAGGAAGTAATGACATTAGATAATTAGATAATATCATACAATATATAAATTAGCCGTGAATAATTCAAACAATTTACATCTAAATACCTTGGCATAATTGTCCAAATATGCTTGTTACACTTTGGGCAGAAAAACCTTTTGGAATCTGCAGCAACTGCCTTGTTGCAGACACATGCAACATACCACCAATCATTGCCACCAATAACATGTTTGATTGTGCCTAACACAACATAAACCATTTTCTACAGGCAGCAAAAAGAAATATCAAGCAGATGAAGTAAAATACGTATAAAATATAATTATAAACAACATTACATCTTGACAGTCTTTTAGTTCTTCAATTGTTTTTTGCGTTGACTTAAATTCAAGAAATCTTCTTCTAAACTCAACTCAGAAGCATCCTTCATGTAACTAAATGGCTGAGTGGGTGATCCAATGTTATCACTAATAAGAAAGAAATCAAAACACTCATCAATCATCACTATGAAGAGAATGCATAAAACTGAACTGAACAAATTAAATTAAACATCATACAATATTTATAAAGTACATACTTGAGTTTGAAACTATCTGCTTCAGGTATATTGGGGTTGAACAAAAGTTTGGTACAGTTCATCTAATTTTGCATCTGCATTTTGCCATTATACAATTTGACTTTCAGATATTGAGCAACCACAACAACATTTTCGCTGTTAGCAGTTTGGAGGTATGCATCAAGCTCAGCAACATATGGTCCAAAGAGGGTACAGTCAAGCTTCATACTACACAAAGAAAATATATCAAACCACTTAATTCATAAGTTATGTAAACCCTAAACCCTATGACTTTCAAACCAGTATAAGTTTAATATCAGTTAAAATAGCTTACCCATTGGACTGGAACTCAATCACTTTGAACTTAGTAGTTTCACGATTCCTTTCATAGGCTCTTTCACGTCCAACCCCAGACAAAATGGCCACAACATCTATTACACAAATAAGCCATAAGACAATATCAGCATATTGAATAATAAGGATTATGTAGCAAATAGAATTGGCCACAAGACAATATCAGCATTTTGAATAATAAGGATTATGTAGTAAGCAGAATTGGCCATAAGACAATAACAGCATATCAAATAAGCCATAAGACAATATCAACATCATACAATAAGCCATAAGACAATCTCAGCATATAGAATACAGATCACCAATCAAGTAGTCCATGTAGTAAACAGAATACAAATTGAATAATAAGCCATAAGATAATACTAAATCATACTATCAGCATATTGAATAATAAGCCATAAGATAATTCATTTTGGAAAAACAGAACACACATTATGTATTAAATAGAAGTTTTAAAGGATTTTTACCAATCAAGTAGTCCATGTCAATTTTCCCAACAATCTCCGGGAAAGATACAAATGAGTAAGGGGAGACTGTTATCGTATCAGCACCAAGTTCTGTAACAGCAGTGACATTCTGCAAATTCAACTTGAATTGGTGTTTTGTGGTCCTATAGCCTCCAGTATTAGCAGCGACACCAAACAATTTTAAATTATAAACACTACCCTCACGAATCTTATTATCAAATCGAGACAGCAGAGCTTTTCAAACGGAAGCTTAAATCTTGTCACCCTGTCAATTAAAAATTAAAAACGATAAAAGATTAGAACAAAATCACATAACATAATCATACACATAATTCAATAACGAAACAAAAGCAACAACCTTCTCATCCATTAGAACCATTTCCATCGCATAATATTTTTGTTTCGAGTTCATGTCTGGCACAAACCATAAGCGAATGACTCTAACAACAATATTCCATGATTCCTTTGCAGGAGTGATTTCAGTAACAAAGTCACGTCTTCCGGTGGCCATTGCAATAGATTGAAACACCAGAGAAAATGATAAGAAAAACATGAAAATTTGGAGAAGAAATTGGTGATATATATACATGTAGAGTAAAGCAAACCATTGATGAGAGTAGAAGTCAATAGATAGAAAGATTCATCCGAGGTTGATTGGAAGCTCAACCGATACATGTACTCAAAGGTTACTATGAATTTTCACGAATGGAAGCTGAAGCGGCACAAAAGCATAGAATTTTTCGATGGAAGCTGAAGCAGCTGAAATCCATGGATTTGTGGCTGATATTGTATTTTCGATATCTATTATTAATTAGATCTTGGGTTAGTTGAATGTAGTACTATCCAAAAACATCTAAAAATGGAGAAGCTATAAAACCAAACTTCTGCGTCATCGTGAAAGTTTACTGTATTTTTGGCAAATTTCAAGGAATATCCAAACATGTTATTAGAGTGTGTTGGTTTGGAGATAATGTGATTTTAGTATAGAATCTAAATAGTTTTAATTTAAAATTTTCTTATTTGTATAAAAATTTTAAAGAATTTTTAAAATAATAATTTGTAAGAATATTTTGTCAAAAATAAATTTAAATATTTTAAATAATACTTAAAAATAAGAAATTTAAGATTCCTCCCTTTTCTATAAAACATAAATCACAAATTAATTTTTTTAATCTTTCAAAAAATTTAAGTAGATCACCGTATTTTATACATAAAAAAATGTTTAATTGCAACTTTATCCTTTTTTTTTCATTTTCTTGAGATTTGATCCTCCTATTTTAAAATTCAGGATTTTTGTCTCTTTTTTTTTTTTTTTATTTTAGTCCCCCACCACATTTAAGTGTTATTTTTCATGACGTGACACTTGAATTAATGATGTAGCGTGGCTTAAGTGGCAAAAAAACAATTTCTATATCATTCATAATTATTATATATATATATATATATATATATATATATATATATAATTAAATTAAAAAAACTAAAATAAATCAAATTAAATCATCATAAATATTTTATGAAAATTAATTTAGTTTATTTTCAAAATTAAATATAAAAAAAATCAAATCTTTATAATAAAACTTCATTTTTTCGAATCCATATCTTCATCAAAATTATTTAACATGAAGAAATCCCCTACTATCTTCATCGCCCAAAAATCCATATCTTCATTTTCCTAATCTCAAATTTTAACGTGAAGACATTCTCCACCCAAATCATCCACATCAATGACAAACCTCTAGAAAAATTAAAACTTAGTAAAAATTTGAACGAGTAACAATCGAATCACCAGGAATTTGATATATCAGACACTCAATACCCAGTAGAGAGGGGGTTGAGAGAAGAGTAAGAACAAATATAAAAAAAAAAGGGAGAGCTTGATAAGAGAGGAAAATTTATAAAAATTAGAAGAAGAAAGACAAGAACAAAACCACAATCAGCTCAATGAAAAAAAAAACCAAAAACACACTAGATTCAAATCTACTTTTTCTTCAACATTAATAACAACACGTTACTTCTTCCTTAATAACAAAACTAAAATAATACATCAAATAGAAGAAAAAGAAGAAGGAAATCTGCCGATTTACTTCTTCGCCAATGTGAGTATCGCATCTCGAAACATATGATCCTTTTTGAAGCATTTGCGCGCTCGTGGAAAATGATTCAAATAGAGTCACCAGCGAACTTTATTTATTCCAAAGAAGGAAATAGAAAATATCTATAAAACCCTTAAGAGAAAAAGAAGATGGTCGTCGCAACCAAATTCGGGTTTGGGAGTCGACTACGCAAGGGGAATGTATTAGCACCCCTCACGTCCGTTGTACTCAACGAGAACCTTTTAGTTAAACTTACGATTGAATGTTAGATTATGTTAATTGTTTTCTTTGAGTAATCAAAAGTGAAAAGGAGAAAAGAAAAAGGGTCACAAAAAGGTTTTTATTAGGGTGTTTGACGAGATTGCGGGTCTCGCTCCTACGTATCCTTGGGTACAATGAGGAACTTAAAGCTTCGTAGTTCGGGGCAAGACAAAAGATACTTTTGGGTTTTTTGTTATAGTGCTTGACAAGATGTTAAATCTCGTTCCTGCGTATCTTTAGGTGAGATGGAGAACTCAAAGCTACGCATTTCTTGGTAGAAAACTACAATTTTATTGGCTTGTTTATTATATTAAACAAGTGTTTAGATCACATTCTAACGATTAAATATTTTCTTGTTTGCTCGCGGTGGAGACTTAAGTGCTAGTTTGTATTCGCATTAGAATGGACTAAACAATATTCTTTTATAAAAAAGGTTTTCGATCGCACGGGGCAAGATAATATATGTTTGATTGGTTGAGGTTTATTTTTAGGAGGAAAAAGAATACTTGGGCTTGCAAGCTATTACGACATAGGCCTAATGTTCAGGAATATGACTGAACCTTTCACCCAAGTAGTCTTTTCTTTCCATTTGTTTTAAAAAAAGGTTTGAATACTTATAAGTGCTTTTTATGAAAGATAAACTCTTGATCTTGCAAGCTATTACAAATAGGGCTTAGGGTTCAGGACTATGCCTGGACCTTTCACCCAGGTAGTCTTTTTCTTTTGATTTATTGAAAAAAGGAGACGCGTTTGAATTTTGGAGAAAGACGAGTATTTATGACTTATAAGCGATTACCACTAGGGCCTAATACTCTGGGGCTATAACTGGACCTTTCAACTAGGTAGCATTTTTATTTTATTATTGTTTGAAATGCTCAAAATATGAATTAGTCGTTTTGAATTTGATTATTAAAAGAGCTTGATGTTGGGTCAAGCGTTTGGTTTGCGTTGCAAAGCGAATTTAGTTATAAAAATGGTTTGCAAAAAGGTTTGAAGTCGATAGTGAAAATGGCTTGATTTGTAAAAATTGTTTGACGTTGGATCAAGCTTATTTTTTATTCTTTTAGAAGGTGGTTGATTTTAATCCTAAATTAGAAGTTAACTAAGACAACAAAACAACCACAAGAAAGCGATAAAATTAAATAAACAATACAACCCGGGGTTGGGGATACATCTTGTCGAATGGGGAATGAAATATGGATAGGCAATAGAAGTAAAATAAATACAAAGCAAGACACGATGCAAGAGATAGGAGTGCCCACGACATATTCATTGTAATTGAATCGAAGAAAGTAAAGCAAAATGAAATGTGCACGAGTCAAGATCATGATGCGATGACATGATCGAAGTCGCGTAACGCAAAGATGTGCAAAGCTAACAGAAGTAAAATCTAAATTTGATTTAAAAGTAACGACGTTGATTCGTTACGTGCTATCATGAATCGAATGAATTGCTAACGTGAAGTGAATTATCACAAAATGAATCAAAATAAGAATGAAATCAAAATGCCAAGAAACAAAATCGCAATGAAGTGAATTTTAACGCACACAATGGTAAAACAAATGACATCAAACAGTAATGATGTAAAACATCATAATTAAAATTAAAATGAGCATTATCATGTAAGGACGCATGCAAACCTAACCCTAATGTTCTCAAATCCAATTTATAAGTAACGACAACAATAGTGGGATGTCGCACGTAAGGACCGTAATACGGCGAAATATCACATAAGTATATCGAAAATTCAGCAGCATAACAACGTATAAATTACATTGTAACCATGGATTCAATCCGATTTATGGAAAAGGAATAAAAAATGAAATAAAACGACATCAACCAAAATATTTACATTGTTTATGGATTACATCAAAACCGAATAGCAACAATTCACAAATAACAAACCTAAGATGATTTTATAATACAAAAGTATTTACAACATTCCTCCATCGATACAATATCGAAACAGCCCCACATATGCAATGTAATTTATGCGTTCAATATGTATCCGAGAATGAAACTGAGTTCATACTCCCAAAATCGTAACACAATAGTGAAATAAACCAGAAACACTAACAATATTATTTACACGATAATAATAACATTACAAAATAGAAACAATGCAAGCAGTGATCGATAACAAAAAAATCACATACAACCAAACTGTAAACAACAAAAGCATACACAAATGCAAAAAAATATGCAAAGTTACCAACACAAAGTCGTGATAATGATGCTATCATGTTTTATTTTCCTTGATGCCGTATGGAAAGATAACGAGTCGTCGTCGTGAGTACGGAAATAGTGGTTGTCGGAGGAGCGGAACAGATCAAAGTTGTGTGATTGTGAAGAGCTTGACACTGTGAGATTGTTGTTACGAGCAAGGTTCTGAAATGACATCATCAGTTTGGGATGCAGATCAGCATGAAGTAGTTAGCAATAAAGAAGAGATACATCCTGAAACTAAGAGTTTCACCTTCTGATTATACAAATGAAGAAAGCATTTTGGAATATGAGTAAACATGGAGAGGTTGTCGAATAGCATGGTTCTAATGGTGGTTGAAATTCTGGTATCAGATGTGTGATGTTAAGGTGCGATGTCACAACAACACACTCTGAACAATGGACAGTGCAATAACAGCAATAAATCAACACAATGAATTGTTCACCCAGTTCGGTCTAACTACCTACGTCTGGGGGCTACCAAGCCAGGGATGAAATTCACTACTTGTAGAATTAAATTACAGACTCAACAACCCAGTTGACAATCTCCTAATCTTAATTCCTACTAGTGACTTTCTACCTAAGAAACCACTTAGATATGAGAACACTACTCAATCCCTAAGAACACTTCAGTGACACAATTCAAAGATCACACACTTTGAATAGCACCACTTGATTCTGCTTCACAGCTTTGATCAAGAACAACTCAAATCAACAATACCAATTCACACTCGAATGGTTTACAAAACATACACGAAGACACAAACGACACTCAGTCTTTAGCTCTTTTTCTTCGTTACTTTTCCTTCAGTACATATGCGCTTTATATAGCTCTTTGAATTGGACTTGGACCTGCTACAATATCTGACCTGATTTGTTATTTAAAACTGAATATTCAAAACAGATTTTCTCCTAAAAGCTTTTCAAATCTTCAACCTTTTAAACCTCCTACAAATCTGCATCAAATCTCTATGCAACAGAAAATATCTATCCCAAGATATTCGCATCCAATGAGACTACCTGCTCTCCACAATTCCAGCTAAAACACAAACCCTAACAACATCACAAAACCTGATGTTATTAATTCTGCATATCTAATGTCACAACATCGCATGTGACATCAGACATCCAACTTAAACACTTAACACAGCCCAGTGTTAAGACTCAATGTTGTGACATCACCCATATGACATCAAACATTGAACAAACTTTGTTTTACCAAAATTCTAGCCAATCCAAGAACTAACAATCTCCCCATTTGGCTAATTTTGGCTAAAACAATCTCTGCACCTTCAGAGACTTCAGCAGCGGAAAAAACTTGAATAATTTTTGAAACTTCAAGCAGCAGCATCTTCAATACATAAAGACTTCACTTCACACAAAACTCTGCTGCAGCACCATCTTCAACAGCTACTTGGCAACAATCAACAATGGTGCTCCCCCTCAATCATGAACCAGCATACCAGCTGTTCAGCAAATACTCCCCCTCAATATCTGCACTTCTTCACTTCAATCACTTTAGCAGCATTTGACATTTGTACTCCTTGATACTCTTGGCTCACTTGGGTATTTCTCCCCCTTTTTAGCCACAATTTGACAACCTTTAGACTCTTTGTTTGTAACTTTTTATGAACTCCAATCTTGTATGCCTTCAGCAGTTGAATCAATTTTCAATAAAGTACACAACTGCACAATACACTCTCCATCACATTTAATCTTCATAAATGCAAATTCCCAATTTACTTCTTTCAAATTGGTTTGCATCTAAGGCTTTAGTGAAAATATCAGCTAATTGCTTATCTGTAGCTACATGTTCTAAGACAACAACTTTGCCTTCAACCAACTCTCTTATAAAATGATGCCTTATATCAATATGCTTAGTCCTGCTATGCTGAATAGGATTATTAGAAATATTGATTGCACTCAAATTATCACAGTACAAAGTTATGACATCTTGCTTGACATTGTATTCAGTCAGCATTTGCTTCATCCAAACAAGTTGAGAACAACTACTTCCTGCTGCTATGTACTCAGCCTCAGCAGTAGAGAGAGACACACAATTCTGCTTCTTGCTAAACCACGATATCAGATTATTCCCCAAGAAGAAACAACCTCCTGAAGTGATTTTCCTATCATCTGCACTCCCAGTCCAGTCAGCATCACAATATCCCCTTAACTCAGTCCCAGATCCATGACTATACAATATCTCATAGTCACTAATGCCACTAACATATTTCAGGATCCTCTTCACTTAATTCAAGTGACTAGCCTTAGGTTCAGATTGATATCTGGCACACACTCCAATAGCAAACGCAATGTCAGGTCTGCTAGCTGTGAGATACAATAGACTCCCAATCATGCTTCTATATAAACTTTGATCCACACTGACACCATGTTCATCCTTGGACAATTTTAGATGAGTAGGAGCAGGAGTCCTCTTGTGATTAGCATTCTCTAGACCAAACTTCTTCACTATGTTCTTTGCATACTTGCTCTGAGAAATGAATACGGAGTCCTTCATTTGTCTAACTTGTAGACCAAGAAAATAGTTCAGCTCACTAACCAGACTCATTTCAAATTCAGACTGCATCTGTTCCACAAAGTGTTTCACCATAGCATCCGACATCCCTCCAAATACTATGTCATCAACATAGATTTGAGCTATCATCAGTTTTCCTCCTTCCTCTTTAACAAGCAAGGTCTTGTTAATCCCTCATTTTCTGTAGCCATTCACAACCAGGAATTCAGTAAGTCTTTCATACCAAGCTCGTGGTGCTTGCTTCAAATCGTATAGAGCTTTCCTTAGTTTGTACACATGGTCAGGAAATGTTGGATCAATAAATCCTTTTGGTTGATCAACGTACACCTCTTCATTTAAGTATCCATTCAAGAAGGCACTTTTAACATCCATCTGAAAAAGCTTGAATTTGAAATTACAGGCCACACCTAAGAGCAATCTGATAGATTCCAATCTAGCCACAGGAGCAAAGGTTTCATCATAATCAATTCTTCAACCTGAGTGTATCCCTGAGCAACTAATCTAGCCTTGTTTCTGGTGACCACTCCTTGTTCATCAGATTTATTTTTGTAGACCCACTTGGTGCCAATCACATTCACTCCATCAGGCCTAGGTACAAGTTCCCATACTTCATTCCTCTTGAATTGCTCCAGCTCTTCATGCATTGCATTTATCCAAAACTCATCAGTCAATGCTTCCTTGACATTCTTTGGCTCAATTTTGGAGACAAAGCATGAACTTGCTATAACATCTCTTGACCTAGTCCTCACTCCAGAGTTTGGATCTCCTATAATGAGCTCCTTTGGGTGTTCCTTCTGCACTCTGATGGAGGGATCCTTTTGAGGTTGCTCAGTTGCAGGCTCAGCAGCAGCAACACTAGGAGTTGGACTTTTGTCTTTAGCTTCTGGTGCAACTTCACCAACTGATGTTCCAACATCATCTGGGACATCATCATCTTCCTGCTTGTCACTGTCATCAATCGCCACATTGATTGACTCCATCATCACCTTGGTTCTAGAGTTAAAGACCCTATATGCTCTGCTGTTAGTAGAATATCCCAAAAATATTCCTTCATCACTTTTGGAATCCAATTTTCTTCTCTGTTCTCTATCAGCCAGAATATAACATCTACTTCCAAAAACATGAAAGTATTTAACACTAGGTTTTCTTCCCTTCCACAGTTCATACTGAGTGGATGAAGTGCCTCTTCTCAGGGTAACTCTGTTGTGAATGTAGCAGGCAGTATTCATGGCTTCAGCCCAGAAATGATAAGGAAGTTTCTTGGCGTGGATCATCGCTCTAGCAGACTCTTGGATGGTTCTGTTCTTCCTCTCAACCACTCCATTTTGCTGAGGAGTAATAGGAGATGAAAACTCATGACTTATACCTTTAGCAGAGCAAAATTCTTTAAACTTTCTATTCTCAAACTCTCTTCCATGGTCACTTCTTATTCTGATAACCTTACTCTCCTTTTCTCTTTGGAGTCTTTGACAAAGATCTTTAAACACATCAAACACCTCTGATTTGTCTTTGATGAAGCTCACCCAGGTGTACCTTGAATAGTCATCCACAACTATATAAGCATACTTCTTTCCACCCAGACTTTCAACCTGCATAGGTCCCATCAAGTCCATATGAAGTAGTTCCAAGACCTTGGAGGTGGTGTCATGTTGAAGCTTCGGATGAGACATCTTTGTCTGCTTCCCCTTTTGACAGTCTCCACACACTTTTCCTTCCTCAATATTAAGCTTGGGAATTCCTCTGACTGCTTCTGAGGAGATGATTCTCTTCATTCCCTTCAAGTGAAGATGTCCCAACTTCTGATGCCAGATTTTGACATCATCTTCTTTAGCAAAAACACAAGTGGAAGAACTTGAGTCTTGTGGCACCCAGAGATAACAGTTGTCCTTAGACCTGACTCCTTTCATAATAACTTCTCGTTTATCATCTTTGACAATGCATTCAGACTTTGTAAAGTCTACTTTGAATCCTTGATCGTAAAGTTGACTAATGCTAATCAAATTAGCTGTCAGTCCTTTAACAAGAAGAACACCCTCCAGTTTGGGAGCACCAGCACAGTTCAGTTTACCACTCCCCTTGATCTCTCATTTGACCCCATCACCAAATGTAACATAGCCTGAAGAATGGAGCTTCACATCTACCAACAGATTCTTTACTCCAGTCATGTGCCTTGAACACCCACTGTCAAAGTACCAGTCTTCTTTGGTAGAAACCCTTAAAGAAGTGTGAGCTATCAAGCTGGTAACCTTAACTTTAGGAACCCATTGCTTCTTAGGCTTGGGAACCTGCCTTCCTTTATAACAGTTCTGTTTGGGAACAACCTGATGAGCCTTCTGTGGATATCCATGTAGCTTATAACAATAAGCCTTAATGTGTCAAAAACATCCACAATGGTGACACCTCCAGCGTCTGTATTTCTTCTTAGATGGAGTTCTGTCATGATGTTTTAACATCTATTTTAACATCACTGGTTTTGGGGTGATAGAACCTGCATCACTGGTGAATCCCAACCCACATTTGTCTCCAGCCATCTTCCCAATACTGAGAATGTTGTCTAACGCATCAGTCCCATTGTTCAACATTCTGATAGTTTTGGTCATAGAGTCCAGCTTATAGTTAAGCATACTGACTTCAGCTTCAAGTTCAGTCTTTTCTGCTTTTAACTGAACTATGGTATTCTTCAGCTCTTCTCGTTCAAGACACACTTGCTCACTTCTCACGAAAAGGTCTTTGTAAGTGACAGCAAGTTCATCGTAAGAGACCTCATCATCTGACTCATAAACCCTAACCATAGCTCTAACAAGTTTAGCTGAATTTTCTTCAGATTCACTCTCACTGTCAGACGAAGAAGCTGATAACCCTTTCTGCTTCTTTAGAAAAGTGGGACATTCCTTCTTGACATGTCCATACCCTTCACACTCAAAGCATTGTATCCCTTTGTCATTGCTGGATTTTTCTTCATCTTTAGACTTCTTCCCTTGCTCTCCTGATCTGTTGATGTCAGAGGTAATGTTCTTGACATTGGGATTATAACTCCTATTTATCCTCTTCATAACTTTGTTGAACTGTTTACCCAGCAAAGCAATAGCCTGAGACAGCTCCTCCTGAGAGTCATCTGCTTTCTCTTTCTTGGCTTCTTCAGAACTGGAAACTAAAGCTATACTCTTGGACTTCTTCTCAGGTTCTTCTTCACTCAATCCTAGCTCAAATATTTGAAGAGATCCAATAAGCTCATCAACCCTCATTTTGCTGATGTCTTGCGCTTCTTCAATTGCAGTCACCTTCATCTTGTATCTCTTAGGAAGGGACCTAAGGATCTTCCTTACAAGCTTTTCTTCTGACATCTTTTCACCAAGAGCACTGGATGCATTTGATAGCTCAAGAATACTCATGTGGAAGTCATGGATAGTCTCATCTTCCTTCATCTTCAAACTTTCAAACTTTGATGTTAGAATCTGAAGTCTTGACATCTTAACTCTAGATGTTCCTTCATGTGTAGCCTTCAAAATATCCCATGCTTCCTTAGCAACTTCACATGTATTGATCAACCTGAATATATTTTTATCCACTCCATTGAAGATTGCATTCAGAGCTTTAGAGTTACCAAGGGCAAGCTCATCTTCTTCCTTGGTCCATTCTTCTTCAGCCTTCAGCTTTGAGGTGCCTTCTTTATCTTTCCCCGCATCATCTTTTTCAAACACAACAAGTGCTTTCCATTCTTTAATTATAGCCTTCCAAACCCTGCTGTCCAAGGATTTCAAAAAGGTGATCATCCTTGGCTTCCAATAATCATAATTCGAGCCATCCAAAATAGGGGGTCTGTTGACAAATCCTCCAACGTCTTTGTCCATCTTTACACCAGAAAGTAACTTCCCTAGATCTCACCCAGAGACAGACAGGATGCCTGCTCTGATACCAATTGAAATTCTGGTATCAGATGTGTGATGTTAAGGTGCGATGTCACAACAACACACTCTGAACAATGGACAGTGCAATAACAGCAATAAATCAACACAATGAATTGTTCACCCAGTTCGGTCTAACTACCTACGTCTGGGGGCTACCAAGCCAGGGATGAAATTCACTACTTGTAGAATTAAATTACAGACTCAACAACCCAGTTGACAATCTCCTAATCTTAATTCCTACTAGTGACTTTCTACCTAAGAAACCACTTAGATATGAGAACACTACTCAATCCCTAAGAACACTTCAGTGACACAATTCAAAGATCACACACTTTGAACAACACTACTTGATTCTGCTTCACAGCTTTGATCAAGAACAACTCAAATTAACAATACCAATTCACACTCGAATGGTTTACAAAACATACATGAAGACACAAATGACACTCAGTCTTTAGCTCTTTTTCTTCGTTACTTTTCCTTCAGTACTGATGCGCTTTATATAGCTCTTTGAATTGGACTTGGACCTGCTACAATATCTGACCTGATTTGTTATTTAAAACTGAATATTCAAAATAGATTTTCTCCTAAAATCTTTTCAAATCTTCAACCTTTTAAACCTCCTACAAATATGCATCAAATCTCTATGCAACAGAAAATATCTATCCCAAGATATTCGCATCCAATGAGACTACCTGCTCTCCACAATTCCAGCTAAAACGCAAACCCTAACAACATCACAAAACCTGATGTTATTAATTCTGCAGATCTAATGTCACAACATCGCATGTGACATCAGACATCCAACTTAAACACTTAACACAGCCCAGTGTTAAGACTCAATGTTGTGACATCACCCATATGACATCAAACATTGAACAAACTTTGTTTTACCAAAATTCTAGCCAATCCAATAACTAACAGTGGTGGTTTAGAAACGAAAGTTGAAAATATAAGGGTGGCTAAAGGTGTGCAAAGTTATCGTGGTTTTTTAAAGCTTGATAATGGCGAAGATAGGTGGTGGTCAGCGACGCAGTGAGGTTGGCAAGATTTGGTGATGGAAGTTTATTTTCGTTTTGTGAAAATGAAGGAGAAGGAGTTGTATAAAGTGGATAACAGTTTGGTGGTGGTGTTATCGTGTGTATGCAGTGGATGATGGTTTCAATGGGAAGGTGATGGTGTTCGAAGGTGGTGAAAGTTGGTGGTGGTTGGATCGAGAGGAAGGTGGAGTGAGCAGTTGACATTGGAGAGGAAAAGCTTTAAGACAATGGTGGTTGGGTCTAGGTCGGAGAGAGTAGACAGGGGAGTTATGTTTGTTGGATGGGTGGCGTAAGGTGGAAAGGAGAGTGAGGGTGACACGTGTGGTAGTGAGAAGGGGAGGTTGAAGGATATGAGAGGGAGAAGAGAGGAAAGTTTTTTTGGTTGTAGAAGGAAAAGAGAAAGATTTGCACGTATACACAGAGAGATCAAGAGACCGAGAGAGAATGAGAGACCACGAGGGCTGGGTAGAAGTGCGTCCTAGAAGAAGGAGAGCAGTACGACCAGACAGCATAGGGACTGATTTTTACGCTACATCGACAGAAGGAATAACGACATGTTACATGAACAATCTTCCTGAAGATATAAATGAGAAAGAAATGAAGAGAAAATACGAAAGATGGGGAAGGGTGACAGATGTATACATAGCCAAAAAGAGGAACAAGCAAGGAAGAATCTTCGCATTTGTTAGGTTCAAAGGAATCAAAGACGAGGAAGGGCTAGAAAAGCAGCTGAAGGACATTTGGTTTGGAACTTATAAGGTACAGGTGAACATTTCCAAATTCTCCAGGCATGGTACTGTAAGGAGAGCGAAGAGTTTCATCATCAGAGAAGGTAAATAAGTAGTTCAATCCGGCATAAGAAAGCGGTTTCAAGCGGAGGGAAGAACCAAACAAAGACCTAGATTTTGGCAGAGTTGGAGAAAGGATGGAAAAACATATGCGGAAGCAATCAAGGAAGCAGGATCTGTACCTAAGGCCTCTACATTCAATAATGCGGATTCGTCGAAAACGAAATACAATGAAACCAAAGTAGTAGAGAAACCATGGGTGGGTTTATCATGTAACATCAAGGAAGACGAGATGGAATGGGTTAAGAATGGATACATAGGGTGTCTCAGAGATGCAGAAATGTTAGGAACGGTAAATCAAAGGCTCATTAACGAAGGCATTGTCTCTCTTAAAGCTATACCTATTGGGGGGAAAGGTCTTCCTCAAAACTGACGAAGACGAAGATTTTAGCGTGCTGATGAAGGAAGCTGAAGAAGTGCTTAATCAGTTGTTCTCAGTGGTGAGAAAATGGGAAACTAGAGATACAGGGGGGGGTCAGATACATCTGGTGTCGTATGTACGGTGTCCCTTTACACACATGGAAGAGGAGTGTCTTCTCAATGTTGACATACTCTTTTGGCCGGCTCATTAAGCTTGATTCACTGACTGAAAATCTCCAGAGATTGGATGTAGCTAGAGTGTTAGTGAGAACACCGAAAATGGAATTCATTAATAAGGAAGTGAAGATAAAAATTAATGATGAAAGCTTCTGTATCAGAATCACCGAGGAGTTATGTGAATGTTCATATGTAGAAAGAGAAAGAAACAGTCGGGATAAGTATGTTGATGATAGCAATATTGAAGATTCAGATTCATCATTCATATCTTCATCAATGGTGTTTTCAGAAGACGAAGAGGAGAGAGAGAAGCTGGAACATAATTATCTTCAATTAATGCAGCAGGCAAGTAACTGTAGCAAGGAGGACGAGGGGCTCGAAAATACGACAGAAGTAGATAATTATTTTGAGAATGGTAATCCACTGATTTCCCTAGAAGAAAAAGATGGTTCTTCCCAAGGCAGAAACGGCGGAAAGCTCGAAAAAATGGAGATAGATGAAAATCCAGATCAACAGAATTCTAGGTTACACGTGGAAACAGATAGAGAGGGTGGGCCAGACCAAATGAAGCAGCAAGGAAATATAGAGCCAACAAATGGGCCCAATGAGAATTATGTCCAAACTAAGCCGGGCCAAACTCATTATGGGAGCCCAAGGAAAAGGTTTGAAATAGAGGCAATAGAAATTAATGAAAGAACGGATCCAAGTCCTGAGGTAGGCAATATCTGTAGCCAAAATGAAGCTAATGAAGATAGCAGATATGTTAGAGAGAGGAAGAACGAAGGCTCCGATAAGGTTCAAAATCCAGGTCTCACTTATAAAGAATGAAGAAGACGTAGAAGTGTTATTCTCAAAGAAAAGAAGAAAATATGGGCGGAAAAAAGGAGAAAAACCAGAGCTGCAATTGCAAACTAAAGAAAGTTTCACAAAGCCTGGTATCACGCTCTGACGATCTCAAGTTGATAGATAAAGAATCGGACAGGGTAAACTGGAGAATTCTGCATGGGGAAGCTAGAGAGATAGCTAAAGACGTATGGAATTTAGGTAAGGACTTTGGTTTAGTACATAAAGGGGTGGAAGGGGAAATCATTTAAGAGCTGGAGATGAGAGTGGGTAGTGGGAAATGGAGCTCTTAGGGGTAATTCCAGTCATGGTGTTCCTTTTTCAATGATGTCAATGAAGTTGATTAGTTACAATATTAGAGGGCTTGGTGGTCTGGTTAAGAGAAAGGAAGTAAACAATCTTATTCAGAAGCAGAAACCCAACTTTGTCTGTATCCAAGAGACAAAGTTGGAGGTCATCGACAGAGCTATGTGTTTTGCTATATGGGGGTCCGATGGATTCGATTTTGCATTCAAACCATCTGAAGACAGATCTGGAGGTATTTTGGCTATTTAGGACAACAACGTAATCACAATACGGAGAAAACAAATCATGGATCACACACTTTGGCTAGAAGGTGAATATGGAGAGGATAGATCAGATATCACCTTAGTCACAGTATACGCACCCTGCGACAATAGAAGGAAAAAAGCTCTATGGGCGGATTTAGCAATAAGAATAGAAAGGAAAAAAAGAGAGAACTTATGCTTAATGGGTGATTTCAACGTTATGCGAGAAACCGCAGAAAGAAAGGGGACTAGTGAAGGTACTAGAAAGGAAGAGATAAAAGACTTTGATAATTTTATCGTCGAGTCAGAGCTGGCTGATCTTCCGCTTCAGGGCAGAAAATTTACATGGTCCAGAAGCGGGGGTTCAGCGATAAGCCGGTTGGATAGATTCCTCCTCTCGGATAAATGGTTGAGAAGTTGGCCGAAGAGTATGCAATGGTGTCTAGATAAGAATTTATTCGACCACTGTCCCATCATGCTTTGCGAAGTAGTCCAAGACTGGGGTCCAAAACCGTTCTGTATGTTGAAGTGTTGGAAGGAAATAGAGGGGTATCACAAATTTGTTACAGATAGTTGGCATGAGATAAAGGTAGAAGGATGGGGAATGTTTGCATTAAAAGAGAAATTCAAAAGTATAAAGAACAGTCTCAAAGTCTGGCATAAGAATCATACACAAAACTTGTAAGGTAGAATTATTGAGGCAAAGGAAAAGCTAAATAAACTAGAGATTCGGGGAGAAAACTCAAACCTTACGGAGGAAGAGTTATTGATCAAGAGAGAGGCAGCAGCAAAACTTCACGAATTAACGAGACTAAACTGCAATATTCAGTGGCAAAAGGCTCGATCGAGATGGCTAAAGGATGGGGATGCAAATACAAAGTTCTTCTATAGAGGCATAAATCAAAAAAGAAAAGACAATGAAATTGTGAGTTTAGTCTCGAACGGCAGGAGGCTTACGGAAGTGAACGATATAAAAAACGAGATCTTCGAGCATTTCCGTCGCCAATTTACAGCGCGTAGTGTTAGAGCTATCCCAGCAAACCTATCTTTTAAAAGGATAACAGCAGAGCATAACGATGAATTAGTGAGAGAATTTTCGGAAGCGGAAGTTAGAAGAGCAATATGGGAATGTGACAGTGACAAAAGCCCAGGACCGGACGGAGTGAATTTCCAATTCGTGAAAGACTTCTGGGATGAAATCAAACAAGACTTCATGAGGATGTTTGCTGAATTCCATGAAAAAGGTAGGGTGGTCAAAGGTGCCAATAGCTCCTTCATCGTGTTGGTCCCAAAGAGGAGAAATCCACTGCAAATATCAGATTATAGGCCTATTTCGTTAATAGGGTGTATATACAAGGTGATTTCCAAGGTTCTAACTAACAGAATAAAAAAAGTGATAGGTTTGATTATTTCGGAGCAGCAGTCTGCCTTCATAGCAGGGAGACACATCCTGGATGGTATTTTGACTGCTAATGAAATTACGGACGAGGCTAGAAGAAGGAAAAAGGAAGTGATAATGTTTAAAGTATATTTTGAGAAGGCCTATGATTTGGTGGACTGGAATTTTCTCGATTTTGTGATGTCTAAGATGGGGTTTCACGAGAAATGGCGGAGGTGGATTGCTGAATGCCTCAGAACATCTTCAGTATCAGTGCTCGTTAATGGCAGCTCGACTAAGGAAGTGAGAATGGAGCGAGGTTTAAGACAAGGCGACCCAATTTCTCCGTTTCTCTTTCTTATGGTAGCGGAAGGATTTCACATGCTAATGAAAAAAGCGGAGGACAGTGGGTTATATAGTGGGTACAAATTCGACAATGGTGAAGATCGTTTCTCCCATCTCCAATATGCAAATGACACTTTGATAGTAGGCAAAAAAAGCTGGTCGAGTATTCGAATTATCAAGGTAAATCTGATGTTATTCGAAGTAATGTCTGGTCTCAAGGTGAATTTTAACAAAAGCAAGTTAGTAGGGATAAACATTCAGCACAGGTGGCTTGAAGAAGCATCAAAGATTCTGAACTGTCAAACGGAATCTCTCCCATTCAAATATCTCGGCATTCCTATCGGATGCAATCCAAAAAGAATGGACACATGGAATTCGGTGCTAGAAGTGGTTAAATCCAGACTTAATAGGTGGAGGAATCAATATCTCTCATTTGGTGGAAGAGTGGTGATAATAAAATCAGTCCTTACTGCACTACCGGTATACTTTCTCTCCTTTTTCAAGGCGCCGACATGTATAATTTTGAAACTTGAGTCCATTTTCAAATAATTTTTGTGGGGTGGGGGAGGGAAAGAGAGGAGCATAAACTGGATCCAATGGGAGAAGGTTTGTATGCCTATAGATAAGGGGGGTTGGGTGTAAGAAATTTGAAATCATTCAACAAGGCTCTTTTAGGTAAGTGGAAGTGGCGAATTAATTCGGAAAGGAACGGTTCGTAGTACAAGGCTTTGACTAACATATATGGTAACCTGATGGACACTAGAGACATGGATAGGAATCAAGCTTCAAAGTGGTGGAACGACGTCCGTAACATCGATATAGGGGGATGGGAAAATTCTAGCTTTTACTCTGTAAAAGAAGCATACAGAGATATTCTAGAGTCTGTCCCTACACAACCAAGCTTTATATGGATTAAGGTTTGGAGTAAATTCATTCCATTGAAAGTGTCGACTCTTGTTTGGAGATTATTTCAAAATAGGTTAGCGACAAAGGATAACCTCTTTAAAAGGGGCGTCATAGGAGCTGAATCGCTTAACTGTGTCGGGGAGTGCGGGTGTGAGGAAACTATAACTCACCTGTTTTTCGAGTGTCCGTTTTCAACAGGTTTATGGCAAAACATCTCTAAATGGCTTAGGATCAACACAACATTTCACAGAGAAGGTGTCAATCATTTTCAATAATTTGAAGGTTTAGTCGGAAACGAGAGGGAGACAGCGTCAAAAGTCGGCGTGATCTGGTTTGCAAGCGTATGGTCTATTTGGAAAGCTAGGAACGATAAATTGTTTCGCAATAAGGAGATCGATGTCGAGAAGCTTCTTGAGGTCGTTAAAGAGTACTCCCGTAGATGGCTGTCCACAAAACTAATTAATCCGAAAGTGAACATATCTCAATGGTGTGCAGACCCTAGGCCCTGCCTTGGTTGCATCTGTGTTTAATTTCGGGTTTAATGTCGCCTTTGGAGCAGGATTTGTACTCGATTGATCTCGCTTTCTGTCTGCTTTTCCTCCCGTGTTTTAGGCGAGGCAGTTCTGCTTTTCTGGCTTGCAGGACAGCTCTGGTTTGTTTCTGAATCAATATATGTGTTTCATTATGAAGGTGTCTAAATAGGGTGCAGGGGCAATTTCTGTAGTGAGCGAGCCGGTAACGGTTAATCAGTTAAGTTAATCTTTTTGTTTTGGAATTAATTGTATGTCTGAGTGGTCTGTTTCGCTGCTGTAATAATTCGATTGTTAGGGGGGCTGCTGTTTTATTTTTGCTCAGCAGGTTTTTTATCTGAGGGCTGTGGTTTTTAGTTGCTATGCTGGACATATTTGTTTATTATCAGGGTCAGGTTGTCCTTGTATTACATTGGCATGTCTTATGGCTGTTTATATAATGAATTTAGCAGTTTAAAAAAAAACGTATTTTTTCTCAAAATAGGTGATGAGTTTTTGTGAAGGCCTTGTTTGGATTTTTACTACCTCAAAAAACGTTTTCTTCTACTTTTATGTACAAAGAGAGTCACGTAGAGAGAGTGGATAAAGATGGAGGAAAATCGGTTGGTCCATTTTTTGAGAGGGACATCCGCGTGTCATCATTTGTGAGGAGGGAATATCTTTTCTCAACAACCAATGAAAGGTTGTCAACGTGGTCCCCCTTGTTTCTTTATTTCCACACTTTTCTGAAATTGAGATGGATAGAGAGTATGTGAGGGGTGCGTGTGCGTGTCTCCCCCTCCCATTAGTCAACCTGCTAGCAATTTTTATTCCTTTTTATTTCCTTATTTTGATTGGATAAGAATGAAAATTATGCATATCAATTAATTATCATTGATTAATTTGATCTAATGGCTAAAGATGAACACAAAGAAACATGCATTTTACCAATTAATTTAAAATGCCAAAAAGCCCTCTTATATATTTTAGGATAAAAATGAATTTAAATGAAATAGAATGGAATAAAAATCAATTTTTTCTAATTAAAAAAATAAAAATTAAATGATTATTTATTTGTTCCAATTTACTTTTTCTTGATATTTTGACATAAGAACAAAAATTAAATGAATTAAATCAGATAAAAATTGGGCGCGGAAATGTGGGAAAAAGTACAATGAATGCATTAGAATGATCTATGCGAAATATACTTCTGTAAAACAGATAAATAAAGATCAGATTTTGCAGTAAAAAATGCCCAATTGAAAAGGCTTAGACTGATCAAACTGCGAATGCAAATAGGATCTAAAAAATAAAACGAGCATACCGGGTTAAACTACACGAGCCATAAATCAACAAAACTGACACCTGCAAGTCTGGTCTTAAATTTTTTTGCCTACTAAATTTACACGCATTTGAGAATCGATTGAATCGGTGTGTCTGTAGAACCAGAATTTTATTCTAAGCAAAGCAAAGTAATGTTAGATGCATTAAAGGTTAAAATGCCTAGACAAAATTGGGGTATGACAGCTGCCCCTATTTAATTACCTTGAACCTGAAGGTATGAATGACAACGGTCTACATACATTCGTGGTGGATGATAATTAAATATGAAAAAACCCTGAATCCGGTCTTTCGAAATGCAGTGAAGTTAGGAAAACGAGTTCATTGGGATAGAATATTGGATCAATATCAACCCTCAAGTTGATACTAATCAAACTAGAAAGACTGCCATTACCCAAAGGATGATGGTTATATAACAAAGACAAAGTTTGCCATCGCCAAAAGGTGGTAGTTAGACACAAACGTCTGAAATTGCCATCACCAAAAGGATGATGGTAACACAACAATGACAACGATCGCCATCACCAAAAGAATGATGGTTAAATCACATTTCAACGATCGCCATCAACGAAAGGATGATGGTCAGACATAATAACCCAAATGGACTGAATGATACACGTCACCAAGAAGGGTATGCACGGGGTTTCTTAAGATGAAAATCCGAATTGCATGCATGTCAACAAACTCCGGGATGTTGGGGAATAGGACAATCCCATAAATGCAAAGAGCTAAAATAACATTGAAAGCAAACCAATTTCTCTCCTTAGCATATGAGCTGGCTTGGTCAAACAGAAACTTCAAAGGGAGGCCTTTAAACCCTTGTTTGTCCATAACATTGTTACTCAGAATGGATTCCCCCATGTGAATAGCAGCCGCCATCTCTTCCAGTCCGGACTGTTCTTCAGAAAAGAAAGGTATCCTCGGATCGACAGAGATTCCCAAAATAAATGAGATCTCCTCTAAGGTTGGAGCCAATACATAATCCGGAAAAGTGAAACAACGCAAAGGAGGGTCATAGAATTGAAGGAGCGTGTGAATGGCATCGTGCTCTTCTTGTGAAATATTTCGGATAACCTTCAATATCTTCCCATATTCCTCCTTGAACTTGGCACGGATCTCAAGATCAGTCATACTAATCATCTTGTGAATCAACTTCAGAGTCGGATCTGGGAACGTGTATGCTACATTCTTCTTCCTCTAAGCTTCCATGACGAGAACACCTCAACAGCCGGAATCAAGGGTAAGATGCAAGTCCTGAAAAATGTCAAACATGTTAGAATGCAAGAAATGATGCAAATGCAAACATGGGATCAAGGTATCACTGTTCTGGACATGTGCTGTGCTGTTAACTGAATAAGAACCACAACCCAAAAAACCAGAATTCCAGAACATCGGACCACTGAGATAACCAGAAACCAGGTAAATAACTATACACTGTCGAGAAATCCAGAAAACCGGGTAGGTTGAAGGTTTCGGTTACCTGCAGACCTGTAAACACCCGCCCGTCTCACATGTGGGTATTAGAAAACCGAGGATCCTCAATATCACGGGCTCTCAGGTCGAGAAATGATGATACGTTCACCATTTCTGGTTTGACATCATCATCAATCGAGGAGGCCTCAACTGATTCCCCTAAAAAATAAGGTCATCCTATGCAAGTTCCCAGCATTGAGTCCTCGAATCGACAAGTGTAATGGGTTTGCCATTTCTGGTCTGCCATTATCACATGTCGGGAGGAGAGGCGTTGCTGAGTCCTCGGAGAAACGGTCGCCAGAGTCGACAGGTCTCTAGATCAACATTCTAAAATGCGCAAGACACGCACGTCAGAATATCTCCCAAGATAGCCTTGTCTGGATTTGAATTTCGTGAACACCAAACGTACCAAGACGGTGTGTAGGTCCCACTACTTTCCACTCTAGTCCTAAGTGTATGCTCAAGCCTGTGTATTGGGCTTATCTCTCAAAGAATCTGAACCTACCAAACAAAAAACCAGCACAACACAGTACAGTCCAGCAAAATAATGAAATGCAATGCAATAAATGCGGTAAAAACAGTAAAACAGTAATACACAGTAATATACTGCAAAATAAAGCACAACAGAAAACACCCAATGAAAATAAACAAACAAGCGCTAGGATTGACTCGCAAAAGGGGATAGACTAGCAAGAGGTCATTTAGTCCCCAGCAGAGTCGCCAGCTGTCGCTCCCGAGGATTTTCATCCATGGTACAAACGCGAAAGTGGCGCGGAAAATAGAGTCGACAGCAATGTGTATTTATCCCAAGAGAGGGAAAGGAAACACTGCGTAAACCTGAGGGAAGGGAAAGAGCATGGTCTCGCGACCAAGAGAAACGGGTAATGGAGTCGGTTACGCGGAGGGAAGGTGTTAACACCCCACGCGTCCATCATACTCGACGGGATCCACGCTTGTTATCTCGATCAAAGGGTGTCGTCATCTGGAGCTCCGCTGCTACTGGAAAGGAGAAGGAACGGGAACGGAAAAGAACGAGGAAACGAAGAAGAAAAGAAAAAGAAATGACTCGATAGGACATCTCTCGTCCTATGCCTACGTATTCCCTCGTGCAATGGGAAAGTCAGAGTCAACGTAGTTCGGACACGAACTAAGGGGGGAGGTTGCTCGCCAAGACATCGTCGTCTTGTGTCTATGTATCCTCAATCGGACGAGAAAGAGGAAATCAGAGCAGTCGTAGTTCGACCTAACAAGGTCGGTTAGTGTTTTTTATGAGCGATGTTAGATTCGCGTCTGGCAGTTAGGGTCGATGCCTGTTTGCGACGAGACGGAAGTAACATGCCCTTTTCTGAAAATGATTTGAACTTAACAATCCCGAAGGATAAAAATATTTGAGTTTGTTTTTTGTGTTTTTTAGACAGAAGTGGATTGAAGTTAGTTCGTAATTTGCATTGCACCGGAGTCTATGAGGTAGGAACGAATGTTTAGCAAATCGTTCCAAGATGGAACGTCCACCAAACACTCTAGAAAAATGAGAGGAAACCCCTCATTCCCCACTTCCCACATGCAAGGCTCATGCACAATACACATTAATTTTATTAAGTGTTTTAGAAGTGTTATGAGATGAGAAGAGAAGACTCAAAGGAAAAGAAAACACTAAGGGGAATTCTATCTTAATGTTGTCATGCAAAGGTGGCCCTATAGTTGAGTTTGAAAGGGGAAACATCTACCTAAGTTAGCATGCAAAAGAAAGCCTAATGCTAATCCTACTCCAAGCTTAATCAAAAATTAAGTTGGACTAGGTAGCTCTAAGGGAGTGAATCCAAGACTTAAACAAGTCTTGAGACTCATGGGAAAAGAAGGAGTGAAAGAGAAAGGATAAGAAAAGATGAGTTAAAAACAAACAAACAGCAGCTACAACAGTGCCTATGCACCTGCACAGCAGTAAAAGATAGCACACAACCAAGACAACTTTCAACAGTACACATATTCAGCACAAAATAGGTGTAAAAAGCAGCAGGCAGCAAGTGTAAACAATAGACAACACATGCACAAATTTAGAACAACATCTGTAAAAAACAAGGCAGCATACAAGAAATGATTGCAAATGAACATGCATAGCAAGGCAAACCAAGCTTGGAGGTTGCAAACATCAAGGATGAACAAACATGATCATGTTAACAACTCAAGAACAAGCATACTCAACAACATTGCACAATTTAAACATTGAACAAAATAATCATGCGCAAGCAACCATGGAGACAAACAACAATCGCGCATCATATGTCTAGCAAGTTGAATCATCAATCAAGAATTAACATGCTCCGAATGTGTGTGCAACGTGTTCATCGCATCAAGAATGCAACAACGCAAACATGTTCATAAACGAATGAAAACCACAAAATCGCGTGTCGAAAAATTGTGTTCATGCAATAGTGTGAGGTGCAACAGCTCAAGAATGATCCACAAATCATCAACATATCAATCCATAAAGTTTAGACATGAAAAGGATCTCAAACAACCAAGAAATTGCAAGAAAATCAAGTTCTGCTTCAGTGGTAACCGGTTACACAGTTCAAAATTGCACAAATTACGCTGAAAATACACAGTGTAACCGGTTACAGCATAACTGCTAACCGGTTACTTTGGGACAGTGGTAAAAAAAAAATCAGTTTCAAAAGCACTTTTCAGCAGCAAATCACTTATGTAATCATGTTCAATGATCATGTAATCAACAATGCACGAAAATCAAGTTCAGAAACAGCATTCAAACATCATTTAGATCCAATAATCATCAACATCCATAATTAAATTCACACAAATGAATAAAAACACTCCAAAAATCATGGATCTACATTGTGAAAGTTGCAATTAAGCTAAAATGAGTATGGATCTGAAATTAACCAACCTACAAAGCTGAGATTTGCTTTGGTGAGTGTTGTAAACATAATTTGATGAATCCAAGTAGAGAAATCCAAGATCCACAAGCTCCTTGCACTCAAAAGTAGAAGATCCAAGCAATAATCAACCAAAACTCCAAAATCACTTCCAAAAATCACTTCTGGAAAATCAGAACTAGATCCAAACGAAAATCCAAGCTGAAAAGCAGAAATGTAGTGATGATGAGAGGCTTTAGCTCAAGAATTAACAAGTTCCAATGAAAAACTTGTTAATCTTTGAAAAAGAGCTTTGAGTGTGGTTGAAAATGGAGGTTGAGAGTGAAAAAGTGAGAGAGAATTGAGAGCAAAATTCTGAAGAATGAGAGTGAAAAATGATCTAGGGTTGAGAGGTTAGGAGTTAAGTTTGGGTTTGGAGTGAGGTTAAGTGGGTGGAAATTGGGGTGAAAAATGAATTAGAAAAAAGAAAATGAGGAATTTGAGTAGAATAATGATGGAGAGAATTTGAATTTTGGGTGGAAAATGATGAAATTGGATCAATTCTAGATCCTTCCCACACATGCACAAGCCAAGCACATAATCACTAATGATGCAAACTTAAGTTTTTTCAAACTGCGCCCAGGGTAACCGGTTACAGCATAACTACTAACCGGTTACACAGTTCAAAAAACTTTGAGAATATGCTGAAAATGAATGAGTAACCGGTTAGCACATATGCTGTAACCGGTTACACAGTTCAAATTTTGAATTTTGGCGCCTTTTAGAGGGAAACTTGGAAAAGTGACTTCTAATAGCTGTTTTGAACCCGTTAAACCTCTGAAACTCAAAACTTGATATTGCTACTGAGTAACACCTGAAAAGAACACAAATTCCTGCTGATACCTCAGAATATGCTGCTGAATTAATAATGCCTGATATCGGATCGCTTGATCAGAAAATGACTGTTGAAGCTTCTGATTATCAAAACGCCTAATAAGAAAAATAAAAGCTCCAAAAGACCTTGAAAACCATCTGCTTGACCCTGAATACTGCTGAAAATAATGCCGGAGCTGATAACACCATGAGCTGCCAGAAAATACCTTGATCCCATGCCCAAAAGAAACATGCAAAATGCAGAAATGACGATGCAAATGAAATGAAGCATAAGCCAAAAAGGTTAGCAACACTAGGGTAAATTTTGAGGTGTTACAGCTGCCCCTATTCAAACTTCTTGGATTCGAGGGTATGGAAGAAACGGCTTTCAGACAATCGGAATACGCGGAGATTGAATACCAAAATAACCTGGAAATTTGCAACCTGTGGGGATGATGAAATAATGCGAATACGAGAATGGCCGAAGGCAAACTCGGAAAGGCAGACTGGCCGAAGGCGGACTAAACTGGGGATATAAGGATACTACGAGAACGACCGAAGGCGGACTCGATAAGAAAGACCAAGCCGAAGGTGGGTTTTCAAAGAAAGACTATGCTGAAGGTAGACTTTCAAACAAAGGATACGAGACCATGCCGAAGGTGGACTCGAAAAAGAAAGACCAAGCCGAAGGTGGGTTTTCAAAGAAAGACTATGCCGAAGGTAGACTTTCAAACAAAGGATACGAGACCATGCCGAAGGTGGACTCGAAAAAGAAAGACCAAGTCGAAGGTGGGCTTTCAAAGAAAGGCTATGCCGAAGGTAGACTTTACTGGGGATACGAGACCATGCCGAAGGTGGACTCGAAAAAGAAAGACCAAACCGAAGGTGGGTTTTCAAAGAAAGACTATGCCGAAGGTAGACTTTCAAACAAAGGATAAGAGACCATGCCGAAGGTGGACTCGAAAAAGAAAGACCAAGCCGAAGGTGGGTTTTCAAAGAAAGACTACGTCGAAGGTAGACTTTCAAACAAAGGATACGAGACCATGCCGAAGGTGGACTCGAAAAAGAAAGACCAGGCCGAAGGTGGGTTTTCAAAGAAAGACTATGCCGAAGGTAGACTTTCAAACAAAGGATACGAGACCATGCCGAAGGTGGACTCGAAAAAGAAAGACCAAGCCGAAGGTGGGCTTTCAACGAAAGACTATGCCGAAGGTAGACTTTCAAACAAAGGATACGAGACCATGCCGAAGGTGGACTCGAAAAAGAAAGACCAAGCCGAAGGTGGGTTTTCAAAGAAAGACTATGCCGAAGGTAGACTTTCAAACAAAGGATACGAGACCATGCCGAAGGTGGACTCGAAAAAGAAAGACCAAGCCGAAGGAGGGCTTTCAAAGAAAGACTATGCCGAAGGTAGATTTTCAAACAAAGGATACGAGACCATGCCAAAGGTGGACTCGAAAAAGAAAGACCAAGCCGAAGGTGGGCTTTCAAAAAAAGACTATGCCGAAGGTAGACTTTCAAACAAAGGATACGAGACCATACCGAAGGTGGACTCGAAAAAGAAAGATCAAGCCGAAGGTGGGCTTTCAAAGAAAGACTATGCCGAAGGTCGACTTTCAAACAAAGGATACGAGACCATGCCGAAGGTGGACTCGAAAAAGAAAGACCAAGCCAAAGGTGGGCTTTCAAAGAAAGACTATGCCGAAGGTAGACTTTCAAACAAAGGATACGAGACCATGCCGAAGGTGGACTCGAAAAAGAAAGACCAAGCCGAAGGTGGGTTTTCAAAGAAAGACTATGCCGAAGGTAGACTTTCAAACAAAGGATACGAGACCATGCCGAAGGTGGACTCGAAAAAGAAAGACCAAGCCAAAGGTGGGCTTTCAAAGAAAGACTATGCCGAAGGTAGACTTTCAAACAAAGGATACGAGACCATGCCGAAGGTGGACTCGAAAAAGAAAGACCAAGCCGAAGGTGGGTTTTCAAAGAAAGACTATGCCGAAGGTAGACTTTCAAACAAAGGATACGAGACCATGCCGAAGGTGGACTCAAAAAAGAAAGACCAAGCCGAAGGTGGGTTTTCAAAGAAAGATTATGCCGAAGGTAGACTTTACTGGGGATAACAAGATAACAACGGGTGCGAGGACGGCCGAAGGCGAACTCGAGAAAAGAGAAAGACCAAGCTGAATGTGGGTTCTCAAAGAAAGACTATGCCGAAGGTAGACTTTCAAACGATAATATGTAGAATCGACAGTTCTACAAAGATGACTCCGCCGAGGAAAAGAGAAATCTAAACAGACAACTCTGCGAGGGAGTATAGGAAGAACCAATAAGAAGGATGAATCCACTGGTTACGGTGTAGTGTTAAACAACATCTTCTGAATTTTGTTACTTTCTTCTAGGGAAAGAATCTGGTAAAGGATATCAAACCTGGCTTATGCTTCGAATGCATATGTTTGAAATTTCCTATGGCGTAATGCTCCATACGAAATGGAAATGCTACGCGTTTGGGAGGATGCCATGCAAAAATGCTTATGCAATGCAAAAGAGGTGTCTCAGCAAAAGAAATGCTGAAGACCAAGGCAAATCCACTGAGGATGACAAACTAAATTGTCCTCTGAAATAAAAGACCCTGCTGAGGAAGACTTCACTGAACGACTTCCTGATCACAAACTCTGCTGGAGATGAAAATTCCGAGAGAAATTCCACTCTGTTGGGGATGGATAGAAACGAATATTGAAGATGGAACCCAAAGAGAAATTCTCTCCACTGGGGATTACCAATGACTTTTACCTGGATCTGAAAGAATACCAATAACAATTGGACTTAGGACCTACTAGAGATATCAACCGCTGTTGATCAAACCACTGTGAAGATCACCATCAAACTTTTCTTGGGGAGACAAGTCAATAATTCCAAACCTGTTTGGGGATATTACCGAACTCAAACTGCTGTTGGGAGATGCCCTTGCTTTTACCCTGCGGGGGAATATTAGTACCTTTACCTTGCTGGGGAGTACCGGCCATGATCAGCAAACTTGCTTGAGGAACGGTAGATGCTGACATCCACCCTGTTAGAGGATAACATCAAGATTACTCACCTTAGGGGATTAACTCATACCGTTGCTGGTGAGGAATACATTTCTTGACTAGCTGAGGAGAATAAGTGCTCAGGCCCTACGGGGAAAATAACATCTTTGTCCAAAGAAGATATTCTATAAGTCTCTTGCTGGGGATGCGTCAGCATCAACTTCTGACTGCTTGCAGAAAGAGTAATGAATCGATCACAAGTCTAGCTGGGAATTAATCTTCTGTATTTGCTGAAGAGGATAATCCTCGACACTCTGGCTAGGAAAACAACAACCTGCTGAGGAGGATGAACTTTTCAATGTCGAGGAGAGTAGCTCTATTGGGGAAGGACAAACTTGTTACCCTGGAAACAAAATCAACAGAAAATTCTATGTGCAAAATAGCTACTTCAATTACCAACACAATGACCACTGCTTAAGCAGTTTCTACTGTTTTTCTGATATGCTTCGCAAAGCTTAACATTTTCGCATGCAATGTTTTATCAAAATCGGACGTTTTCACAAACAAAACAGTAAAAGCAAAAACACAAATGGAAAGCTTTTGAGTGAAATGAAAATTTTATTGAATGGAATTGGCCTGTAAATATGCATTTACATTCGGAAGCAATTCCTGAAAAGAGGTAATTGCAAAAAAGAAATAAAAGAAAATACACATGTCGACAATGTGGGGAACAGAAATCCACCATGATTCAATTCAGCTTGACCCAATATGCCTCGCTTATCCGCATATGTTTTGGCCTTCGAAGAAACTGACTAGACTGATTCATTTCCTTTGAAACCTCCAAGTATCAAAAGTGTTCATAGACCGAACACAGCTCATAGCCTCTTGCTTTAAATCCCTAACTTTTGTCTGGATCGCCCTTTTCGGGTTTTCAATCGACCGGGATACCCCTTTTTGCCAAAGTTGCCTTTTCAGGTTTTCAACCTTGCGGGTTTATTCTTTTTTCTTTTATCCCTAACTTTTGCCCGAACCCTTTTCTTTTGGTGGTTCGCCGGGATGCCCCTTTTTTGCCTGTACTTTCTTTTTATGTCCAGCGGGTCTCTTTTATGCAAAGTATTTTTTGACTACGTCTGCGTTCACAGGGGACGTAAAATCTTCACCATCCATAGTTGAGAGTAATAAGGCTCCACCAGAGAAAACCTGTCTTACTACATATGGCCCTTCATAATTTGGAGTCCATTTGCCTATGTGATCTATTTGATGAGGAATGATCCTTTTCAAAACCAACTCACCAGCCTGAAAACACCGAGGACGTACTTTCTGATCAAAGGCTTTCTTCATCCAGCTCTGATACAACCGACCATGTGCAATGGCTGCCAATCTCTTCTCTTCAATAAGGTTCAGCTGATCCAGTCTGGAACGCACCCACTCAGCTTCATCAAGCTTCACGTCTGCCAGGATTCTTAAAGAAGGAATCTCAACCTCTAATGGTAGAACTGCTTCCATACCATATACTAGTGAGAAAGGAGTTGCCCCAGTTGACGTACGCACTGAAGTACGATAACCGTGTAAAGCATAAGGCAACATCTCATGTCAGTCTTTATAGGTCACTACCATTTTCTGCACAATCTTCTTGATGTTCTTATTTTCCGCTTCAACAGCCCCATTCATCTTCGGACGGTAGGGAGAAGAGTTGTGATGTTCAATCTTAAAGCTCTGACATAGCTCCTTCATAATGTTGTTATTCAAATTTGAACCATTATCAGTAATGATTCTCTCCGGGACTCCATACCGGCAGATGAGGTCCTTCTTGATAAACCGAGCTACCACCTGTCTGGTGACGTTGGCATACGAGGTTGCTTCCACCCACTTAGTGAAATAATCGATGGCAACCAAAATGAAACGATGCCCATTAGAAGCAGTAGGTTTAATCTTTTCGATGATATCAATGCCCCACATAGCAAAATGCCAAGGTGATGACAATACATTCAGAGGAGTAGGCGGTACATGCACCTTATCAGCATAAATCTGGCATTTATGACATTTTCGGGCGTATTTGAAACAATCAGATTCCATAGTCATCCAATAATACCCCGCTCTCAGCAGTTTTCTGTCCATAGCATGCCCATTGGCATGGGTACCGAAAGATCCTTCATGGACTTCTTCCATCAACAAGCTTGCCTCGTGTTCATCAACACAACGCAGCAAGACCATGTCAAAGTTCCTCTTGTACAGTACATCGTCTTTATTCAAAAAGAAGTTCCCTGCCAACCTCCTTAGAGTTTTCTTATCTTTGGCAGACGCACCTTCTGGATACTCTTGACTCTTCAGAAAAACCTTAATATCATGATACCAAGGGTTGCCATCTGATACACCTTCAACTGCAAACACAAAAGCTGGTCTATCTAGACGCATGATTCTGATCGAAGGAGTTTCATTCCAACGATTCACCCGATACATTAAAGACAACGTCGCCAACGCATCGGCCATCTGATTCTCCAATCGGGGTATATGATGGAAGTCAATTCTGTCAAAGAAAGGTAACAACCTTCTGGCATAGTTGTTATAAGGCACCAAGTTTGCTTGACGGGTCTCCCATTCACCTATAATCTGATTAGCTACCAACACGGAATCACCATAAACATCGAGGTTCTTGATTCATAAATCAATCGCTTCTTCTAACCCCATGATGCATGCTTCATACTCCGCCTCATTGTTGGTACATATGAACGCTAATCGGACAGTGAAAGGTATATGAGAACCTTTTGGAGTTGTAATGACTGCCCCGATTCCGTTACCATATGAATTAACAGCCCCATCAAAAACCAGCTTCCATTGGGACCCAATTTCTGGCCCTTCATCAGGTAGAGGCTCTTCACAGTCTTTCATCTTCAGATACATAATGTGATCATCAGGAAATTCGAACTTCATCGGTTGATAATCCTCAATTGGTTGTTCAGCGAGATATTATGACAAAACACTTCCCTTAATGGCTTTTTGGGAAACATATTGAATATCATATTCTGTCAAACCATTTGCCAACGGGCTATTCTACCAGAAAGCGCCTGCTTTTCAAACACATACTTGATCGGATCCATCTTCGAAATCAAGAGGGTTGTGTGGTTTAACATATACTGCCTCAAACGCTTAGCTGCCCAAGCGAGCGCACAACATGTTTTCTCCAGCATCGAGTACCTTGACTCACAATCAGTAAACTTTTTACTCAGGTAGTAGATGGCATGCTCTTTTCTACCTGACTCGTCGTGTTGACCGAGCACACACCCCATTGAATTCTCAAGAACCGTAAGATACATAATCAATGGCCTTCCTGGCACTGGCGGCATAAGTACCGGAGATTCCTGCAAATATTCTTTTATTTTTTCGAATGCCTTTTCACAGTCTTCGTTCCATCTGACCGCCTGATCTTTTCTTAACAACTTGAATATTGGTTCACACGTGGCTGTAAGATGAGAGATGAATCTAGCAATGTAGTTCAACCTCCCTAAGAAACCACGAACCTCTTTTTCTGTTCTTGGTTCAGGCATTTCTTGAATGGCTTTTACTTTAGCAGGGTCAACCTCGATACCTTTTTCGCTGACAATAAAACCCAATAACTTTCCAGATCTCACCCCGAAGGTGCACTTGATCGGATTCAACCTTAGTCTGAACTTTCTCAACCTTTCAAAAAATTTATGAAGATTAACCAGATGTTCTTCCTCCGTCTGTGACTTCGCAATCATGTCATCAACATAGACCTCGATCTCTTTGTGAATCATATCATGAAAGAGAGTCACCATCGCCCGCTGATATGTTGCCCCATAATTTTTCAATCCAAAGGGCATCACGTTATAACAGAATGTTCCCCATGGTGTTATGAACGTCGTTTTCTCCATGTCCTCTGGGGCCATCTTGATTTGGTTATACCCAGAGAAGCCATCCATGAAGGAAAACACAAAATATTGAGTAGTGTTGTCCAGTAACACGTCAGTGTGAGGAAGCGGGAAGTCGTCTTTTGGGCTTGCTCTATTCAGATCTCTGTAATCAACGCACATCCTGACCTTTCTGTCTTTCTTAGGTACAGGTACAATATTAGCAACCCATGGAGGATAATTCGTTACAGCAAGAAACCCAGCATCGAACTGTTTCTGAACCTCTTCTTTAATCTTAACAAACATTTCGGTTTCGTCCTTCTTAGCTTCTGCTTAACCAGAGCACATCCTTCTTTGAGCGGCAGCCGGTGTACCATGATGTCAGTGTCGAGCCCAGGCATGTCTTGGTAAGACTAGGCGAAGATATCCACATACTCTCAGAGCATTTCAATCAATCTTCCCTTGACAGAGTCTTCCAAAGCATCCCCAATCCGTACCTCTTTCTTTGCGTCATCGGTTCCCAAGTTAACAACCTCGATTTCCTCCTGATGAGGCAGAATGACCTTTTCCTCCTATTTTAACAGCCTGGCTAATTCCTCTGGTAAGGTACAATCTTCATCAGTCCCGTCTTCAGCCTGATATATGGAATTATCGAAGTCATATCGAGCCATAGCCGAATCATGATGGGTGGAATCTGAACAAGAAAACCTGCATGATTGATGATTTATGTTTATTATGGATGCATCAAACAAAAACACATTGCCATTTTGCTGTGGTTTTAATGCAAAAAAATAAAAAACAAAAAAATAGGGATCAAAACATTTGAATGCGAAAACGTCCTTTATTAATGATAAATAAAAAGCATACAAAAACATTCAAGCCCTACAAACAAGAATCACTACGTCTTGGGCAGAATGTAGGATTAACATAGATGACAAACAGGAGAAATTACTCTGGTCCGGTCACTTGAATGGCTCTCTCTGATGACCAGTTGCAAAGACTTTGACCTGGAACACAAGGGCAGATCCAACTATCCATATTACAATCACTATCCCCATCTTCGCTAATAGCATTGACTATGTCAAAGAACACACCAGCACTGGTGAAACGAACTGGACCATAGAACTTGGGAGGCTCTTCAGGACGCCTAGGTGGCTTATAACCTAGTCCATGAGTATTCCGCTTTTCCTGGACATCAATAATCTGGCCCCAATTTGTGAATCGCCGGCTTCAACCACGGCCTGTGCATCCTTGAAGGAGGACATAGAAATTTCTGGCTGATCTACCACCACAGGCTGCTCTACCACTTCAGGCTGGCTCACTCCCTTGAGAGATTCCTTAGGGATCTTCACTGCCTCAAAAGCCTGACATAAAGTTTCTTGTATTTCGCCATCTACTTCCACATACTTGAAAGTAGATGGCGGGCTTACCATGATATCCTCTTCTCCACAAACCGTCACCACATGTCCGTCTACCATATACTTTAACTTCTGATGCAATATAGACGTCACAGCCCCAGCACTATGAATCCATGGATGACCCAGCAGATAGCTGTAGGCAGGTTGGATGTCCATGATATAGAAGGTAGCATCGAAAACCTCTGGTCCGACCTTCATTGGTAGCACAATCTCACCGAAAACAGACCTCTTCGAGTCGTCGAAAGCGCGCACCACCAAATCACTTGGTGTGCATATCAACCCCCGAGTGTCCAGCTTCGTCAAGGCTTTCTTAGGTAGAACATTCAAAGAGGATCTAGTATCCACAAGCACATGAGACATCAACGATCCATGACACTCGACAGAAATATGCAAGGTATTATTATGGTTTCTCCCAGCTGGAGTCAAGTCAACATCAGTAAAACCCAAACCATTTCCTGCATTAACATGGGCCACTACCCCCTCAAACTGATTAACTGAGATCTCCTGGGGTACGTAAGCAGCATTAAGTACTTTCAGCAGTGCGTTTCGGTGTGCCTCAGAACACAATAATAGGGACAAGATAGAAATCTTAGACGGAGTCTGATGCAATTGATCAACAATTTTATAATCACTTTTCCGAATCAGTCTCATAAACTCTTCTACATTCTCTGAAAAAGAATTATCAATCGGCCCTGCCGTGGAGTCCTTCACTACTGGCACTTGCACATAATTATCTACAACCTGCTTTCCTTTGTCTTGTCTGGAACTACCAGCTTGACCATCTGAAGGGATAAAGATTCTACCACTTCTCGTGATAGCCCCTGCTTCATCACCAGTCTCAACACGAGAGTTCACCACAGAAGTTCCAACCAACTCTTGTTTCTTCCCATTGACAAACACTTCGGCTCCATAATTCCAAGGAATGGCCTTGATACTCTCAAACGGAACGGGTCCGGGAGCTGTAATAATAACCGGTGCTAGCCTTATCGGCCCTGAAATAGTGATTGTTTTGAAAGGGATAGTAATGGTAGCAACCTCATTTTTCCTGCTAACAACTTCTTTCTGTTGGTCACACCGGTCAAACTGTAATTGACCTTCATCTATCAACTTTTGAATTCCTGACTTTAACAAACCACACCCATTCATTTGCGACATACAATCTGAACAATTCTCATTACATCCGGGGGACACCCCGCCCCTCAATAACCTCTCCTTTACCACCATCAAAGGAGTCTTTAATTCATTAACATCTATAACCAAATTCAAAGATTCATTCTCCACTAACACAACATTAACCCTCGGCCCACCATGATTCAGCATTGGGTTTTGGACGACATTTGGCACATCATTTGAAAAGTTTATGGCCTTTGAATCCACCAAGTCTTGGACTATATGCTTAAAAGCTTTGCAGTCCTCAATATAGTGTCCGGGTGCCCCAGAATGAAAGTCACCGTGGGCGTTAGGATTATAACCCGGAGGTGGATTACCGGTGGGGGGAGCTAGAGTCCTTTTCTGGATTAACTGCAACTGTAGCAAATGCTGAAACAACTGTGAATATGGTAGAGGTGGAGTATCAAAATGTCGGTTCTGTTTGGGCTTTGGCTGATATTGGCGCGAAGCCTGATTTTGCTGCTGCTGAGGTGGAAGCGCTGCAAGAATTGTCACTGAAGCTACCTGCTGGTTATAACTCTGATGCTGCTTTCCTTTACCTCGGTAAGACGACACAGAATTTGTTTCCTCCTTCTTTTTATAATTCACATAGGGTTTCTTCCCTTGACCAGAAGACGACCCATCACCACCTGCTACCTTCCCCGCTTTGATTCCACTCTCTAACACTTACCCGACCATGATTAAGTCAGCAAACTTGCCTGACGCGCAAGGTAACAGTTTCTCATAATAATGTCCCGACAAAGTATCCAAAAACAAATTCAGCATTTCCTTTTCTAACATGGGCGGCTGTACCCTTGCCGCTAGTTCACGCCATCTCTGCGCATATTCTTTGAAGCTTTCATTATTCTTTTGAGACATATTCTATAACTGGGTCCTGTTGGGAGCCATATCAGTATTATATTGGTAGTTCTTGATAAAGTCCTCGACCAACTCTCTCCAATTACGGACATGGCATCTCTCTAATTGCATATACCATTCCAAGGATGCCCCAGACAGGCTGTCCTGGAAGAAATGCATCAGCAATTTCTCATCTTTAGAGTACGCGACCATCTTTCTAGCATATGCCCTGACATGCATCTTGGGACAAGTGGTACCCTTGTATTTCTCAAAAGTGGGCACCTGAAATTTGTGCGGAATTACAACACCAGGAACCAGCCCCAAATCCTCCAGATCCATTCCTACAGAATTCTGATTCACCACTCCTCTTAGTTGTTCTTCAATGAGTCTGAACCTTTGATCATTGTCGGCCTGAGCACCAGCATCCCCGCCTGGTATAGAGAAAACGTCATCTTGTTGGTCTTCGAAACGACGAACATGAACAACACAAACACTTCCTCCTCCCACAACATAAGGAATCACAAGCTGCTCTCCTCCGTCTGGAGGGATCACAACACCAGGAATGGGGATTGCTACGTCCACAGGACCTCCCTGAGCACCGTTACCAACAATGCCATTATGGACTCCGCCATGAAGAACCCCGTCTTCATCCACTCTTGCCACTAAGGGTTGGACCAGAGTCCTCAATTACTCTTGCCCTTGGGCAACACCTTGCATCAATTCCATGAACTAGGCCATGCGAGCTTGCATGGTGGCCATCTCTGCTTGCATTTGCTCCATAATTCTCCTCTGATTTGATCTAGTAGAATACTGGTGAATTGGCTGGTTATCAATCCTTCCTGCAACCAAATAAAGGTTAGAAAAACCCGGGACGAGCAGCTGCTATGCAAAAATTATTATGATTATGCAAATGCAAATGAACATGCTTGAATCTTTGCAGGGCGATCCACCCCTTGATTCCAGTTTAAAGACAAGATAGGAATGAAACTTCTGCTCGTATATCAGAGAAAATCACTGTCTGAGATTACAACCCAAGATAACATAATAAGTCTGAAACAAAAGAAGCAAAGATCCCAGCCAACAATTCTGGTGGTGACCCAAAATACAAAGAAAAAACAAACTACAGAGTATCATCAATGCGCGAGTTCTTCTCAAACATCATGATCTTGCACCCTTTGAGGACCACTGCCTGAGCTAGAGCCTTCACCCCTAGACCTCTTCACCTCAGCTCGTATCTTCAGCTCTTCTATGGTTGCTATGGCCTCATTCAGTCACTCTTCAACTGCGTGTCTCCGGAATGTCCCCGATAAGATCTCCTCGTCTTTCTTCCTGAGCTTTAACTTCAGACTCTCAATCTGCTCCAAATACTTATCCTCTTTCTGCTTGTTGGCTATGATTGCAGTATCTCGGTAAGCGTTGAACTTGTGAATTTTTGACCAAGCCTTGGCTAGGTCTTCCTTCTTGGATTTGAGAATCCTGCTAACACCTTTTAGAGCTTGCCCTACCTTTTGTCTGGCTGTGACCTCTTCAGCTAGCTCTTTTTCTTTCTTAGCGAGAAGCCCTCTCTTCAGCTTGGAGACATGAACAACTTCACCTCGGTCATGTTTCAACTGGTAAATTTCTTTGTGTAGTTCGTTGTTCTCCTTTCGTAGCTTCTCTTTTTCAGCCCACAGTTTATTACACTTCTCTATCTTCACCGTGGTTGGTGGCTCAATCAACAGAGGGTACAAAGGCGGCTCTATTAGGAAAGGAAGAAGCTCCTCTTCTGCCCTTTTCTGGACCCACTCCACATACGGAGAGAAAGCTTGGTTGTTGCACTTCCCAAAGAAAGTATTTCCACTCTTAAAAACTTGCTTCCAAGCGTTCACGACTTTCCTTACCATCTCTTGGTCTACAGTGCCATTGAAAAACAAGGATTCTCTGATATCTTGCTCCTCAGGGGGAGTCTTCAATGCGTACCCAAATTGTCTGATAGCAAGGGAAGGGTTATAATTAATTCTGCCTTTCCTCCATATTAAGGGCACATTTGGGAATCCTCCGCAGTTGAAAATGAGCTCAATCCCTAGCAAACTGTGATTAAACCAAATGATGTTATCGGCAGTCAATCCCATCAACCTTTTAGACCACTTCATAGAATCCCTTGCATCAACAAAAGCCCCAGCTTTAGGGAGATGACTAAAAAACCATGTAGATAGGAGCGGAGCGTAGTAACTTACAGTCCTTCCTCGTCTCTTTTCGTTCTTGTAGTGGATTGAATGATACACGTCACCAAGAAGGGTAGGCACGGGGTTTCTTAAGATGAAAATCCAAATTGCATGCATGTTAACAAACTCCGGGATGTTGGGGAATAGGACAATCCCATAACTGCAAAGAGCTAAAATAGCATTGAAAGCAGACCAATTTCTATCCTTAGCATATGAGCTGGCTTGGTCAAACTGAAACTTCAAAAGGAGGCCTTTAAACCCTTGCTTGTCCATAACATTGTTACTCAGAATGGATTCCCCCATGTGAATAACAGCCGCCATCTCTTCCAGTCTGGGTTGTTCTTCAGAAAAGAAAGGTATCCTCGGATCGACAGAGATTCCCAAAATAAATGAGAACTCCTCTAACGTTGGAGCCACTACATAATCCGAAAAAGTGAAATAACGCAAAGGAGGGTCATAGAATTGAAGGAGTGTGTGAATGGCATCGTGCTCTTCTTGTGAAATATTTCGGACAACCTTCAACATCTTCCCATATTCCTCCTTGAACTTGGCGCGGATCTCAGGATCAGTCATACTAATCATCTTGTGAATCAACTTCAGAGTCGGATCTGGGAACGTGTATATTACATTCTTTTTCCTCTAAGCTTCCATGACGAGAACACCTCAACAACCGAAATCAAGGGTAAGATGCAAGTCCTGAAAAATGTCAAACATGTTAGAATGCAAGAAATGATGCAAATGCAAACATGGGATCAAGGTATCACTGCTCTGGACATGTGTTGTGCTGTTAATTGAACAAGAACCACAACCCAGAAAACCAGAATTCCAGAACATCGAACCACTGAGATAACCAGAAAATCAGGTAAATAACTATACACTGTCGAGAAATCCAAAAAACCGGGTAGGTTGAAGGTTTTGGTTACCTGTAGACCTGTAAACACCCGCCCGTCTCACATGTGGGTACTAGAAAACCGAGGATCCTCAATATCACGGGCTCTCAGGTCGAGAAATGATGATACGTTCACCATTTCTTATTTGGCATCATCATCAATCGAGGAGGCCTCAACTGATTCCCCTAAAAAATAAGGTCATCCTATGCAAGTTCCCAGCATTGGGTTATCGGATCGACAAGTGTAATGGGTTTGCCATTTCTAGTCTGCCATTATCACATGTCGGGAGGAGAGGCGTTGCTGAGTCCTCGGAGAAACGGTCGCCAGAGTCGACAGCTCTCTAGATCAACATTCTGAAATGCGCAAGACACTCATAATATCTCCCAAGATAGCCTCGTCTGGATGTGAATTTCGTGAACATCAAACGAACCAAGACGGCGCGTAGGTCCCACTACTTTGCACTCTAGTCCTAAGTGTATGCTCAAGCCTGTGTATTGGGCTTATCTCTCAAAGAATCCCAACCTGCCAAACAGAAAACCAGCACAACACAGTACAATCCAGCAAAATAATGAAATGCAATGCACAGTAAAACAGTAATACACAGTAATATACAACAAAATAAAGCACCACAAAAAACACCCAATGAAAATAAATAAACAAGCGCTGGGATTGACTCGCAAAAGGGGATGGACCAGCAAGAGGTCAACCAGTCCCCAGCAGAGTCGCCAGCTGTCGTTCCCGAGGATTTTCATCCATGGTACAAACGCGAAAGTGGCACAGAAAACAGAGTAGCTAGCAATGTGTATTTATCCCAAGAGAGGGAAAGGAAACACTGCGTAAACCTGAGGGAAGGGAAAAAACATGGTCTCGCGACCAAGAGAAATGGGTAAGGGAGTCGGTTACGCGAAGGGAAGGTGTTAGCACCCCATGCGTCGTACTCGACGGGATCCACGCTTGTTGTCTCGATCAAAGGGTGTCATCATCTGGAGCTCCGCTGCTACTGGAAAGGAGAAGGAACGGGAACGGAAAAGAACGAGGAAACGAAGAAGAAAAGAAAAAGAAGTGACTCGATAGGACATCTCTCGTCCTATGCCTACGTATTCCCTCGTGCAATGGGAAAGTTAGAGTCAACGTAGTTCAGACACGAACTAAGGGGGGAGGTTGCTCGTCAAGACATCGCCGTCTTGTGCCTACCTATCCTCAATCGGACGAGAAAGAGGAAATCAGAGCAGTCGTAGTTTGACCTAACAAGGTCGGTTAGTGTTTTTTATGAGCGACGTTAGATTCGAGTCCGGCAGTTAGGGTCGATGCCTGTTTGCGACGAGACGGAAGTAACGTGCCCTTTTCTGAAAATGATTTGAACTTAAAAATCTCGAAGGATAAAAAGATTTGAGCTTGTTTTTTGTGTTTTTTAGACAGAAGTGGATTGAAGTTAGTTCGTAACTTGCATTGCACCGAAGTCTATGAGGTAGGAACGAATGTTTAGAAAATAGTTCCAAGATGGAACGTCCACCAAACACTCTAGAAAAATGAGAGGAAACCCCTCATTCCTCACTCCCCACATGCAAGGCTCATGCGCAATACACGTTAATTTTATTAAGTGTTTTAGAAGTGTTATGAGATGAGAAGAGAAGACTCAAAGGAAAAGAAAACACTAAGGGGAATTCTATCCTAATGTTGTCATGCAAAGGTGGCCCTATAGTTGAGTTTGAAAGGGGAAACATCTACCTAAGTTAGCATGCAAAAGAAAGCCTAATGCTAATCCTACTCCAAGCTTAATCAAAAATTAAGTTGGACTAGGTAACTCTAAGGGAGTGAATCCAAGACTTAAACAAGTCTTGAGACTCATGGGAAAAGAAGGAGTGAAAGAGAAAGGAGAAGAAAAGATGAGTTAAAAACAAACAAACAGCAGCTACAACAGCGCCTCTGCACCTGCACAGCAGTAAAAGACAACACACAACCAAGACAGCTTTCAACAATACACATATTCAGCACAAAATAGGTGTAAAAGGCAGCAGGCAGCAAGTGTAAGCAATATACAGCACATGCACAAATTTAGAACTGCATCTGTAAAAAACAAGGCAGCATGAAAGAAATGATTGCAAATGAACATGCATAGCAAGGCAAACCAAGCTTAGAGGTTGCAAACATCAAGGATGAAGAAACATGATCATGTTAACAACTCAAGAACAAGCATACTCAACAACATTGCACAATTTAAACATTGAACAAAACAATCATGCGCAAGCAACCATGGAGACAAACAACAACCGTGCATCATATGTCTAGCAAGTTGAATCATCAATCAAGAATTAACATGCTCCGAATGTGTGTGCAACGTGTTCATCGCATCAAGAATGCAACAACGCAAACATGTTCATAAACGAATGAAAACCACAAAATCACGTGTCAGAAAATTGTGTTCATGCAATAGTGTGAGGTGCAACAACTCAAGAATGATCCACAAATCATCAATATATCAATCCATAAAGTTTAGACATGAAAAGGATCTCAAACAACCAAGAAAATGCAAGAAAATCAAGTTCTGCTTCAGTGGTTACCGGTTACAGCATAACTGCTAACCGATTACACAGTTCAAAATTGCACAAATTACACTGAAAATACACAGTGTAACCGGTTACAGCATAACTGCTAACCGGTTACTCTGGGACAGTGGTAAAAAAAATTCAGTTTCAAAAGCACTTTTCAGCAGCAAATCACTCATGTAATCATGTTCAATGATCATGTAATCAACAATGCACAAAAATCAAGTTCAGAAACAACATTCAAACATCATTTAGATCCAATAATCATCAACATCCACAATTAAATTCACACAAATGAATCAAAACACACCAAAAATCATGGATCTACATTGTGAAAGTTGCAATTAAGCTAAAATGAGTATGTATCTTAAATTAACCAACCTACAAAGCTGAGATTTGCTTTGGTGAGTGTTGTAAACAGAATTTGATGAATCCAAGTAGAGAAATCCAAGATCCACAAGCTCCTTGCACTCAAAAGTTGAAGATCCAAGAAATAAGCAACCAAAACTCCAAAATCACTTCCAAAAATCACTTCTGAAAAATCAGAACTAGATCTAAACGAAAATCCAAGCTGAAAAGCAGAAATGTAGTGATGATGAGAGGCTTTAGCTCAAGAATTAACAAGTTCCAATGAAGAACTTGTTAATCTTTGAAAAAGAGCTTTGAGTGTGGTTGAAAATAGAGGTTGAGAGTGAAAAAGTGAGAGAGAATTGAGAGCAAAATTCTGAAGAATGAGAGTGAAAAATGATCTAGGGTTGAGAGGTTTGGAATGAATTAGTTTAAATAACCTCTAGGTTAGGAGTTAAGTTTGGGTTTGGAGTGAGGTTAAGTGGGTGGAAATTGGGGTGAAAAATGAATTAGGAAAAGAAAATGAGGAATTTGAGTAGAAGAATGATGGAGAGAATTTGAATTTTGGGTGGAAAATGATGAAATTGGATCAGTTCTAGATCCTTCCCACACATGCACAAGCCAAGCACATATCACTAATGATGCAAACTTAATTTTTTTCAAACTGCGCCCAGGGTAACCGGTTACAGCATAACTGCTAACCGGTTACACAGTTCAAAAAACCTTGAGAATATGCTGAAAATGAATGAGTAACCGGTTATCACATATGCTGTAACTGGTTACACAGTTCAAATTTTGAATTTGGCGCCTTTTGGAGGGAAACTTGGAAAAGTGACTTCTGATAGCTGTTTTGAACCCGTTAAACCTCTGAAACTCAAAACTTAATATTGCTACTGAGTAACACCTGAAAAGAACACAAATTCCTGCTGATACCTCAGAATATCCTGCTGAATTAATAATGCCTAATACCGGATCGCTTGATCAAAAAATGACTATTGAAGCTTCTGATTATCAAAATGCCTAATGAGCAAAAATAAAAGCTCCAAAAGACCTTGAAAACCATCTGCTTGACCCTGAATACTGCTGAAAATAATGCCGGAGCTGATAACGCCATGAGCTGCCAGAAAATACCTTGATCCCATGCCCAAAAGAAACATGCAAAATGCAGAAATGACGATGCAAATGAAATGAAGCATAAGCAAAAAAGGTTAGCAACACTAGGGCAAATTTTGAGGTGTTACAGTAAGATTACAATTTATCTTGCTATCACCAAAAGGATGATACTAAGTTATAATGATTTCAAAGATCTCAAACACCAAAAGGATAATGGCCATCAACAAAAGGATGCTGATTAGTATTAATGATTAAGGGACTATCATCAAAAGGATGATAGTAAAAAAAACTTATTGGAAATTAAGACTATCGACAAAATGTCAATAGAACAAACTTGTTGGGGAATATTGAACATTAATGGGTAATACTTGCTTGGGAATATCATCAACAAATGGTTGAAGAAAAAATTCATTAAGGAACCCCATCGTTATTAACAAAATGTTGAAGGGAAGGGTTCATTGAAATATATAATACCTATCAACAAAAGGTTGAAGAAAGCAACTCACTAGGGTACACCCAATGAGTAAACAATGCAGGGTAAGAACTTACTCAAAGAAATATCACTAACTTAACTGAGGATAACACGCTCAACACCAAAAGGTTGAAGAAACAATTCACTGGGGAATGCCCAATGAGAAAACACACATGGTAAGAACTCATTCAGAGATAAACCACTGACTTGGTTGAGGATAACATCTTCATCAATAAAAGTTAAAGGAAACAAACTCAATGGGGAACACCCAATGAGAAAACAATGCAGGGTAGGAACTCATTTAGAGATATACTACTGACTCGACTACGGATAACGTCCTTATCAATAAAAGGTTAGAAGAACAATTCACTAGGGAACACCAAATGAGAAAGCACGCAGTGTAGGAACTCACTCAGAGAAATACCACTGACTTAGCGGAGGATCAACCTGGATACTCATGATTGACCATGGATCCTAATTTGTGTCACGTTATGTATGTTTATTTTTGTATGGTACTCCAGTTTGGGTGGATACTGTGCATGAAATGAGGTATGAGATGCATGTAGGGATGCAACTGTTTGACTGGATTTTGTTGTTTTTTTTTGTTTTTTTAAGAAGCTTCCTGTTTTGGATGTAATGATATGCATGCATTTATATAGGTATGCCGATGATTGATACGATTATGTTTTTTTAATGAAATTTTCTGTTTAGGCAAGAAATTTATGCATGAAGTGATGCATGTGATGTATGTGGATAAATGGACTTTTTTGGAAACTTCCCATTTCGGTGGGAAGGTTATGCATGAAGCGATGCATGTGGGAATGCTGGTGAGTGATTGGATTTTTTTGGAACTGGTCTCCCTTTTTTGAAGGTGAGATTTTTCTGGGTACTAATGATTAGATTTGGTTTTATGATGATGTCAATAAGGTGGACTTTTATTTTGGGAGACTAATATAGATTGTAGAGTTAGGTAGTTCTAACTTCCCAGTACTCCAAAATTAATGATCTTATGATCAGCAAGAAGATATGGATGCTCTTAGTGCCCCAAGTTAGATCTTTTACTGGCAGGTTGTACTTTTGTTCCTCAGAACTTCATCTTTTTCTATTTGATGAGCCCTGACTACCTGCAAAAGATTTCGTGAGCATAGTGACATGATCAACGTATGACGAATGTGCTTTCACTCTTCCCTAAGGCTTTTTGTCAAGATATGACATTGTGCTAATGTTATCTTTGGACACTTGCCTTGAACTCAATGATTGCTCATATCTGACGCGACCTGTTTGATCATCTTCGATCTTCCTTATCTCCACACCAATCAACATCTGAATAACTAGTAACCATAAATTCTTTGCTTTCAGAATCTCCTGGAAATAGAATTACGTAGTTTGTCGATCCTTTTAAGTATCTCAGGATTCTTCTCGCAGCCTTCATGTGAGACACCCTTGGTTCACTCATATATCTGCTCACTAATATGAATGAGAAACCTATATGAGGTCGATTGTTGTATACATATCTCAGAGATCTGAAAACATTTTTGAATAAAGTTGCATCTACTTTGTATTCCTCTCCATGATTCTTCAACTTCAAATTTGGTTCGACAGGCGAAGATGCAGGAGTCGAATAATCCATCCTGAATCTCTTAATTATCTCTTTGACATAATTTCTTTGATGTAACACCATACCTTGCTTTGACATTTTAAATTCCATGCATGGAATTAAGAAAAGTTTCCCATATCCGACATTTCAAATTCCCCATTTATCAGCTCTTTGAACTTCAACAAGTTCTCCAAGCTATTTCCAGTTACCAGTAAGTCATCGACATATAAGCAGATGATTGTTATATCTTTTGCCACAACCTGGACATAGACATCATACTTAGATTTGTATTTGAGAAAGAAAATAAGAATAGTTCATATTGACTATTATTAGTGTATGTTCGACAACTTGGATTATAGGGGGTATGATGTAATATAATCCAAGTTGTGTAGCCCAAGCCCAAAGTTAATTAGTGTTTAAGGTTTTTTACTTAGTATACAAGTTAGTTGTATATAAATAGACATATTATATATCTTAGTTTGTACAATCATAATTTAATAATACAAATCCTTATTTCCTTATTCTCCCTCTCTTTCTCTCTGTCTCTCTCTCTCTTTCTCTTTATCTCTCTCTCTCTCTCTCTCTCTCTCTCTCTCTCTTGCTATCTATCTATCTATCTATCTTTTTCTCTTTGTCATTTTTATAGGAGTTTCCTTCTCCTCATTTTGAGGATTCAAAAACCCTATCATCGACCTTATGCTTTTGAGGGTTCGACCAAGACTTCTTACTCTGAGTCTTATCTCCTTTGCCTTTGAATTTGTTGAAACCACCAAGCTTCTTCTAAGCCTAAGCCTACATTGTTTGTATCGAATCTTGAACCAATTTCATTTCGAAAATCCTAACCACATGCGCCTCCAACGAATAATCAAAATTTCCTGTTTCAGGGTTTCAAGATTGTTGGATTCTCGAATAACTACGATAATATGATCAAAGTGAGAGGTCAACATATTCATTACATTCTAAATTATCATATTATCAGTTAGAGTTTCACCATAACCCTTCATGAGATGGACGAGATTCTGCACCTTCGACACATAACCTGCAATCTTTTCATCTTCTTCTATTTGTAACAATTCATATTGCCGTCGCAAATTTTGCAATTTAACGACTTTGACTTTCTCATCTCCTTTATAGTACTTGACAGGAATATCACATGCCTCCTTCGCCAATTCAACATGAGAGATCTTGTCAAAATTTGTCGAATCTGACACCGATTGAATGAAATATGTAGACTTTCAATCTTTCTTTTTGGCATCCTTGTTCGCGGCCCCCTGAGCATCAGTTGCGTTCTCAGCAAGCTCAGGGATGCCATTAGTAACCACTTCAAGTGTTTCATGAAAGCCAAACAGATATTGTATTTGTTTTCTCCATCGAATTCAATATTTGCCATCAAGATTTTGAAGATAATTCGGAATTCCATTAGTACCATTCATCTTTTTCAGCAATTAATTAACAACCCACGATCCTAAAAACCCGATCACCGATGTGTGATTTTTGAAAACACGATCAAGAATCTAACCGGAGCTCTAGATACCAATTTATTAGTGTGTGAGACAATTTTAGTGATGAGAGAGAGAGAGAGAGAGAGAGAGAGAGAGAAAGTACTACGAAAAACCCACATCACAACGGTTGGAAAAGGGATACCATCACGCAGGTCAAACCATTGTGATGTAAGGTGTGATTGTATGTATGATGATTTCTGTAACACCCCAATTTTTAGTAATTATTTATATATATTATATTAATTAATTAATTATGTGATTTTGTGCGTAATTGATTTATTTGGATTATTTAATTTGGTGGAAATAATATAGAAATAATAGAAATAAGATAATTGGGCCTATTGGATGAGAATGTGAAGAGTAAAGGTGGGGGTATGATTAGTAAGCCCATTAGTTACTAGAATTAGTTGTTATAAGCGTTTTATATATAAAGAGAAAAATAGAGTTAATAAGGGAAAAGAAGAAAATAAACTAACATAGAGAAAAAGAAAAGGGGAAAAGAGGAGAAGAAAACTTAAGGAGGAAACCCAAGAGTTCATTAAGAAACCAAGGTAAGGGTGGGTCTTTACATGGTTATGGGATTGTATGATAGTGTATGATGGGTAGTATCATGTTTAGGATAAAAATTTCTAATTTCCATGGTTTTGAAATTGATGATTACATGATGTAAGATGGTAGGATCCTTAAATATGTGTTGTGGGATGTTATAATGGTAGTATTTTGACTTCTGGAATTGGAACTTTTTACGGAATCAAAATCGGAGGTCCGTAAGCCTTAGACAGTGAGAATGGGTTTTTCTGGGCTGTGACACGGCCTGTGTCACCTGGCATCGGTGGCCATGTCAGCCCCCCTATTTTGGAGTGCAAAAACATGATTTTCTGACTTTGGAGTGCCACGGGCCATGTCACCTGACACAGGCGGCCGTGTCAGCTCGCTGGATTTTATACTCGAAATTGTCTCGATCATAACTTGTGATTCGTAAGGCCGTTTTGGTCCCCGTTGAAGCGTCGGAAAGCTTATGAATAGAGTTATAACATAGTATGGATACGAGAATTGGTTGCCCAATATTTTTATATCTAATATGTTTGGGAAGCCAATTGTGTATATGTTCTATTAATGAATTGTTGCACTGTTTGCTACCTGTTGTGAAATTATTTGTGGATAATTTATAGAATACTTGTGTGTGTGCTTGTATAAGTATATTTTGGTATGTGAAAGCATGAAATTCATGATAGTTATTGCTTGTTGTAATGATAATACAATCGTGATTGTATTGTAAAATGTGTTGTATACCATTTGAAAGTGAATTGTGTGTGGATGATTCATAAATATGTGCAAGTATGTGTAATTGTGTGGTAATTTAATTACGATGAATTATTGAAGATATGCATGGATATTAAGATTGAGTGATGGTATTAATTGTATATGGTTGTTGAACTTGCACATGCATCATTGTAGTCAAGAGGTAATGCTTGTTAGTTCCGTGGGAACTAATGACTTGTCCCAAACCTAGAGAGGGGTTTGAAGCTTAGAGGATGGGCTTTTGTATGTTATTGGTCTAGAGGACGGACCCTGTTTAATGTAAATACCGAAAAATAATAACACTGATTGGTACCACATACATGAGTATTGGATTTAAGTCTTGCATTGAGTCATATTGTGTCTATGATTGCAATATGAGATTATGCGCATTATGTGAATTTCATGAATTGGTGAAATTGTGGATTTGTGAGTATGTACTTATGAATAATATGGTTGCTTGAGTGATGCTATGTTTATAAAGCATTTGAAGTGTGAAAATAATTATGCTATGCATGTATGTTATGTATTATATATTATTATATAATTTCGATAATTATGTGAATTCTCACCCTTCTGTTGGAATGATGTTTTTTACGACATCGCTCAGGTACTGAAGAGTAGAGTTGCTTCTAGCACGAGGGTAGCTATTGGATTTATTTACTTTATTTTCCTTATTTATTTTGGGTCGAGTCATGCTCTGGTCATGTAACACTGGGAACATTTTGATTCATGTTTTGAGAGATACTTTATGTACTCTATTTTATTTTGCTATCGTTATTTGAATTATGTGGAGTTTTGACTTTCATGGCTAAGTGGTGATATGAATGAGTTATTCATGAGACTATTTATTTTGTTCATTATGAATAAAAGTGATTCCGCTGCTACATGCTATGTGAAAGTGTATGAAAAGCATGGATTTAATTAAAATGTTATCGAGCATGACAGGTGTATGTGTGATGTTTGAATTATATGTGACACCCTTATTTGAGATGCATGTTATCTTACTCTAATTTATGACGTATTATTCTGTGGGGTTTAGAAGGGTGTTACATTAGTGGTATCAGAGCAAGGTCGGTCAGTTGACCAAGTTGTTAATGCGTTTATTCCCTTTTATATTTGATATGTGTGTAACACTATCGATAGTGTTTGTTCTAATGAGAAATTGTTATTGGAAACTCTCAGAACAATGGTTGCAGGCAGGAATAACAAAGTAATTGTTGAATCTTTGGCAATGTTGGTTGGAGCGATTGGACAGAATCAGCAAGGCAACTTGAATGTTGGAAATAACAATGATGATGAGTTTCGTGCTTTGGGGAAGTTTCAGAGGAACAATCCGCCAATCTTCAAGGGATCGCATGAACCTGATAAGGCACAAGTATGAATAAAAGCGATTGAGAAGATTTTTCGGCTCATGAACTGTTCAGATGCGCAGAGAGTGCAGTTTGGCACTCATATGCTTGAAGAGGAAGCTGAGGACTGGTGGGGGTAATACTCGTCAGAGATTTGAAGAAGAGGAACTTAAGGTTACTTGGGATATTTTCAAAGAAGCGTTTCTGGAGAAGTATTTTCCAGAAGATGTGCGTGGGAAGAAGGAAATTGAGTTCCTTGAGCTGAAGCAGGGTAACTTAACTGTGGTCGAGTATGCAACAAGATTTGAGGAGTTGATTAAGTTTTGTCCTCATTATAACATTGCTAATGCTGAGAGATCTAAATGTCTTAAGTTTGTGAATGGTTTGAGGCCTGAGATCAAGTAAGCCATTGGTTATCAGGAGATTAGGTGATTTTCCGAGTTCGTTAACAAGAGTAAGATCTATGATGAAAATAGTAGAGCTCGGTCTACTCACTACAAGAGTTTGAATGAGAAGAAGGGAAAAAACCCATTCAGAGGGAAGTTGTATGTGACTCCTACTGATAAAGGGAAACAAAAATCTGGTTATGACAAGAAGCCAAGTGGGGGAGGAGCTCCTACTCCAGTTAAGTGCTATAAGTGTGGTGTTGAAGGACATCATGCCCCAGAGTGAACAAGTACTGAACTGAAATATTTCAAGTGTGGCAAGCCAAGCCACAAGTTTTTGATAGAGAAAGCCATGTACTTTGCTAGTATTGGAAATGTTACTGCTTTCGAAGATATCTTTGTTCTACTCACATATGGGTTATTCCTTTTTCCCAACATCGATAACTTCGTCGATACCAATTGCATTAAGATATTTCTGATTAGAAACCCCGTACCGACCTTGCTCACAGATGCTTATCATTTTGTACACTTAAGGAATTTGTACAGCAGAGGAATGATCACATGTTGTGTACCCCATGCTATACAAATGGTTCACTTCCCATTTACCCAAGTCTGCTGCTATTTGGGATCATAAAAGTACTCTACGTTGGTCACAGAGAATCATGTCTCTTACCAACTCTGACATAGATTGGTACAATCGAATCTATGACGGGATAAGGATGAATGACAGATGTGGAAATTTCCCTTATGTACCCCTCATAGGAACTAAAGGAGGAATCAACTATCATCCAATTTTAGTTCGTCGTCAACTCGGATACCCAATGAGACATATCCCGCGCAATGTTCATCTGGAAGGTCTTTTCTTCAAGGAAGGAGAAAATGACAGGGCACTAAAGACAGAAAGAGTGCATCCCTGGAAACATGTTCACAGGAAAGGAAGAGAGTCTCTAGGAAAACCAGACTGTGTCTCTGTGGAACCTTATCTCCACTGGGTACAAACTAGAGCCCCCAAGCTGAGGATGCCTTACCCTCGTCAAGAAGTTCTTCCGTTAAAGGAATCTGTCCTTTATTTTATGTTTGATGCGAAAAACTCCAGGTCACTCTCAACAAAGTTCGATGATAACACTAAAATACACTGTATGTTTGACTCCGATTGCACATGTTTTTAGTTGTTTATTTGTTATTTTCCCATGTTATGATGGTATTTTGTCTTACTTTCAGATACATTGCCTGATTTGAGCATGCAGTGAAGAAACGATGCAAAACGGGGCTAAAACGGAGATTTCCTGCACAAATTGTACACTAGCCGTTTCACTCAGCGAACGCCATAGAGGACGCCGTTTGAGTAGTGGGTTTCACCCACGTTCCAATGGCTACAAGACACGTCTTCCCCATTTTACACACTCTGCAGACGCGGGGGGGGTCTCGGCGGACGCTGACTATTGTAATGGGAGAGTGGTCAAGGGCGTTAGGAGCATTCACCCACGATTGGAGATTTTACCTCAACCATTTTCTATAACGTTATGCACCCGTTACAGCATCACTAGCTCTATAAATAGGCCTTGAATTTTCACTTTTGGATCATCTAATTCTAGTTTCCAACCTTAGGCATAAAGTTCACTTTGTAAAGCAATAATCCGTCACATCGGGGGGTTATTGCAGTATTGTTGTTAGTTAGATTGGAGCACTGTAGTTAGGAGTTTTACATTCGAAGTTATTTACGTTCAAGTCAGATTTACATTTCCCGCAATTTACTTTCCAGCTCTGTACCAGATCCAGTCTCCGATTTGGAGCAGGTTTTTATATAATTTGCAATTTATTATTATCCGCATTGCCTTTACATTCATTTACATTATTGCACTGCCTTATATTCGTTTATTTTCTGTCTCTGCCATTACTTTATTACTGCTTGAGTTAGATTTGCACGATTAACGTGTGCTGATTATTTATTTGTTTGTGTGATCCATTTGTCTTTCGAAACTGAACTTAAGCGTGACACTTGTGTTCACTCCTTTGAAATACACTCTCACACTTCGCACGTTTTCATTCTAAAAATTTCTTATTTCGCAAACCAATTTACCGTTATGTTTTCAATTACCATGTCCAGCTAAATCTCTTGTGCTGGGATGTGAGGATCGTCGTTCCGACGGTACTCCACATGTTATCTTTTTAGAAATACTTTAGGGGATGTTTTTGGTTTTAATTAAACTCTTCTAAACTTCAATTGATCGGTCATTACGTAAACGAGACCGTGTTTTTGTTTGCGTAATGACTGTGCCTAGATCGGGTAAGATCGAAAGCCGTCCGGCATTTTAGAAAAGATTTTTTTAGTTTTTAATTGATAAATACAGCGAAAGCACTGTATTAATTAATTAGGAAAGTTTTATATTATTAGAAAGAGATTTTAAACTATTTTCAGATGCGTTTATAGATTTTGGATCCGGTTGGCCGAGCATATGCCGAAAACCCTTTGGTAATAAATATTCCCAATCGAAAACACTTTTTAACTAAGTCTTAGAGGTAGTTATATAAAAAAGGACTTTATCACTTTAACGCAAGGAGCGACCGGCGCAGCGTGAGCGGCCGGTATAGATTAAAGTTTAGGTCTGTTTCCAGTCACGCTAACGCGGCAGATCCTTTTTAATTAACTCTTTTTCAAAGAAGAAAACATTGCCCCGTAGTATTACTACTTAGATAATAGGAGTACAATTTGATTGATGTGAATTGCATTCAAGTATAGTCTTTATCTGATTTATTTCTATTTTCGTTCAGTGGAAAATTATTACTCTGATTTTTCTTTAGCCTTAGATAAACACCGTAACAATAGTAATAGATAGATTGACATTGGTCTTTGTGGGATCGATAAATCTTTTATATTACTCTGACGTAATCCGTATACTTGCGGATAACACACATCATTCAACGGGAAAAGAAATCTTGGAAGAACAAGTACCGTATTCTCAATGTAGAGTGTACCAAAATTCAACAATTGTTAAAAGAAAAGGACGCTTTGATTAAGATATTAGAGCGACATGTTGTAGAAAGTCAGGAAGACCGAAGAAATTTGCTCGCTCCTTTCACTTGGCAAATGACTGACAACCTGACAACGTCTCAAGAACCCCAGTCAAAGAAAAGGAAAATACCAGAACCAGCACCTGAGCTCTCCTCAGAGAGGACTCAAGATCCATAAGCTTAGACTTTTTCTTTTACAGCACTTTGTAAAATACTATATTTCCCTTTCTGCAATCTTTCAAATTCAATAAAACAGGGTCTCCCCACTGTATGATATTTGCAATTGGTTTGTTGAAGTTTCTTTTTGATTAAAACAAAAAAATATAAATATATCATTGTATATCATTCATCATTCTCACATAACACATTCTTCTTACCTTTGAATCTCACGTATGCGTCATGTTTCTAGAGTCAAACTGTCTCATTCGTACAATACTCGGGCCAATTGACAAAATAAAATGGATGATCTCGAGGAAGAGAATAGAGAGCTGAGAGAAGAAATTGACGCTCTGAAAGAAGATCTGAGGAAACTTCACAGTGACATGCAATCCCTGGCAACAGCTCAGAGGCAACAACAAAGGACTGTGATTTCAGAGATCACATCTACGTCCATAGTGGAGACGTATAATCCTTGGCACAACATGCCTAAAGATTGTCCCTGGGGCATGCGTATCAACTTTATCCCTGAAGAATATATCCCTCCGGTCACGGAAGACCCGAAAACTGCAGCAGGAACTGCTGGGCCTGAAGGTTACAAACTTCGGGAAAGCGAGGATGCAAGAGTCATGACAGCAACTCCTAAAGGTTACAAACTTCGGGATAGGGAAACACCAAAGGTCACCTCCGTAATGACTATACCATAACCCGTGGTACACACTGTTCCAGAAGGACAGACTCCACAAGTAATCTTTGGTGGAAACGAAAGTATGTACAATAGAATGAATGAGTTCCAAGAACAATTCCTAGAGATGCAGAAGAAACTGCATGCCATTCGCGACCATGATTTTTTCGGAAAGGACGCCGCAGACCTTTGTTTGGTCCCTAATGTGAAAATCCCGCACATATTCAAGGTGCCTGACTTTGATAAATACAAGGGCAACTCTTGCCCTCAAAGTCATTTGATGATGTACGCTCGAAAGATGTCAATGAAATTCTGGTATCAGACGTGTGATGTCACAACAACACACTCTACACAATGGACAAAATAAACAGCAGAATAACACACCAAATTGTTCACCCAGTTCGGTCTAACTACCTAAGTTTGGGGGCTACCAAGCCAGGGATGAAATTCACTACTTGTAGAATTAATTTACAGACTCAACAACCCAGTTGACAATCTCCTAAACTTAATTCCTACTAGTGACTTTCTACCTAAGAAACCACTTAAATATGAGAACACCACTCAATCCCTAAAACAATACTCAAGGAACAACCTCTTTGAGCAACCTTGATCTTACTTCACAGCTTTGATCAAGTAATAACTCTCTATTGCTTCACAGCTTCTAAGAGAGGACAGAAAACGACTCAGCAATTCAACATAGAATTCTGTATACAAAACTCGTACAAAATACTCAAGACACTCAGCCTATGCTCTTGATCTTCTCTCTGTATTTCTGTACCTATTTCTTTGGTTTTGTGCGCTTTAAATAGCAACCTGAATTGGGCTTGGACTTGCTACAATATCTGACTTGATTTGTTATTTAAAACTGAATATTCAAAACAGATTTTCTCCTAAAATCTTTTTAAATCTTCAATCTTTTAAATCTCCTACAAATATGCACCAGATCTCCTTTGCAGCAGGAAATATCTATCCCAAGATTTTCGCATCCAATGAGACAGCTTGCTCTCCACAATTCCAGCTAACACGCAAACCCTAACATCACAACCTGATGTTATTAATTCTGCAGATCTAATGTCACAACATCGCCATGTGACATCAGACATCCAAACTTCAGCAATTTAAACACTTAACACAGCCCAGTGTTAAGACTCAATGTTGCAACATCAACACCTTGACATCAACATTGAACATACTTTGTTTTACCAAAATTCCAGCCAATCCAAGAACTAACAATCTCCCCCTTTGGCTAATTTTGGCTAAAACAATCTCTGCACCTTCAGAGACTTCAGCAGCGGAAAAAAAACATCAAACAATGATATTGAAACTTCAAGCAGCAGCATCTTCAATAAAGACTTCAAAAAACTCTGCTGCAGCACCAAGTTCTACAGCTAAACTCTTCAAACATTCAAACAGCTGCACATATTTCATTATTAGCAGCAATGAGCACTCCCCCTCAATGCAACAACCAGCATTAGCAGTACTTTCTCCCCCTCAATATCTGCACTTCTAACATCAGCAATCAGCTACATCCTCAGCTGCATATTTCTTGACTTCATTCCTTAGCAGCAACAATCAACTCCTCTTTAGGCATTTGTACTCTTGGCACTGACCTTTGTACTCTTTGATACTCTAGGCTCTCTTGGCTACTTCTCCCCCTTTTTAGCCACAATTAGACAATCTTCAATCAGGAGCCCTATTAACTACAATTAGTACTACCCTAGCTCTCATTGTTAGCCTCATAGTTAGTAACCAGGCAAAACAAATCATAGAACAGAAAAACAATATAACGGGTGAATATACAACACAATATTCATGATACAAACCATGCACAACAGTGCAGAAACAAAAACAACAGAATCAAAATTAAAACTACTAACTAAGAAAAACATTAAAAGCTTTAATCATCTGAGCTGAGATCATCAGCATCTTTTTCTGAACCCGGCTCGTCAAAATCATCATTATTGTTAGCATTGACTGCTTCATCTTCTTTTTCTACCAATCTCAGAGTCATGAGAAGTTTTTCAAATTTCTACTTTCTTTCAGTACTCACTCTGATGACTTCATCCAACTCCTTGCAGGCTTCCTCTAGTTCAGAAATCATATCAGTCTTGACATGAGTATGATGAGTAGATGTTGAGGCAGATGCCTTGACATGATCAGCAACATGTTTTCCTTCAAACAGCTTCTGATGAAAAGACAAGTCAGGCTTCCTTCTACACACAATATCATACTGGTGAAGAATCCCAGGATGCTGAGACAGAATTATCCCACAAATGAGGGATGGAAATGCAATAGGCAATTTCACAGCTCTTGTTGCAGCATGCTTGATAGTCTGATTATAAATGTAAGAGCCATAATCAATTAGTCTCTTTGTTCCAATGGCATAAACTAATTTGCCCAAACCAGCAGAAACAGAGGTCTTGTGGTTAGTAGGAACCCAGTTAACAACACCTATTCTATGAAGAAGAGCATATTTCACACTTAGTAAACTTGCTGATAACTTCCCTTTTGAAGGCCAGACTTCTACCTGACCAGCTGTGATTTCTTTGCAGATAACATTATTAGAAACTTCTAATTCTCCATAATCTTCCTCGCTTCTTCCTAAGTAGGCATTGATCACTTTAGGAGAGAACCACATACACTTACCCCTGACGGCAACTCTTCTGAAGGTTAGGCTTTTGCTGTCATCAATAGACTTAGGGATATTCACTATAAATTCTCTGACCAATCTATCATAGCAACTAGTCAATCCTGACACAGTCCTTATGAGACCAGCAAACTTAATTAGATCTACAATTCTAGTAGACTCTAAGTCATCTGCTACTAGCTCTCTTTCCAGAGCTATCCTTCTTTGGCTCACACAATTCCACATGGATGCACTTCTGGCACAGTGAAAGAAAATGTTATCAAGCACTTGATCAGCAGCTCTGTTCATCACAGGGTTGATGTCTTGAACATCACACTCTGAATCTGATTCTTCCCTGATTCTCCTCTTCTTGCCAGACCCGACAACTTTGCTCCACGACTTGGGAGAGTCTGCAACTGAAGTCCTTTTCTTGACCATATTTTCATTTGGAAGTGACTCTACTCCTTTCCCTTTCCTATCCTCCCTTCTTTTTGCATTACCAATGATATCACTATCAGATGAGTCCTCAACATCTATAACCTCAACCTGATCCTTCCCTTTATAACTGTGACTATCATCCCTGGGGGACGATGTTCTGACATCAGGGATAACATCAGTATCTTCAAGATCTTCTTCTTTACTACCACCTTCAGCGTCTTGAATCACAGACAAGGCAAGTCTGTGAAGATTTGTGTCCTCACTTTGAGAGTCCACCTGTTCAGCAGGAATTTGCCTTAAAGGGATAGAAATCCCTTTCACACGTATTCCCTTCTCAAGAATTTTGGCGGAAATCTGCTCCAAATGCATGTCCACATCATACTTCTCTTCAACAGCTTGAGAAGATGATGACCTAGTTTGAGTTTTATTCAACTTGGTTGAAGGTTTAGAGATACCTGAATCTGGGAGTGCCATAGGAATGTGTTCTTTGTCAGCAAGTTCTTTTTCCGAAGAAACCCTAGTTCGTACATGCGCAGGTCTTTGAGAATCAAAGTTCTTGGATGGGGAAGACATCGTTCCTTTGTAACAAACTAGGTTTAGAGAAGATTTTTCTATTCTGTTGAGATCAAGGGAGATGAACCATTGAGAAGAGAACGCTTTGATGAATCTTGATATAGAATTAATATGGTAAGGCGCCTGATTTGGAGTACCTCTTAAAGACCAATTACTAATTTCCTCCCTCCACAGAGACTTTCCTTTTAAAAATTTAAAAGGATTCACACCAGAACTCATTAACTCTGAGTGACCTTTCAGCATCCTTTCACACCTGATGTTATGGTCTGATGTTATAACATCAACTTGAACATCATCAATTGAATTAACTTCAAGAGGAATCCACTAATAGCAGTTATCTTTAGATCTGGCACCCTTCATAACAACCTGATTATGATCATTAGATACCTCACACTCATCTTTGGTGTAGTTAACTTTGTAACCTTCATCACATAGCTGACTTATGCTAATCAGATTTGCATTCAAACCTTGGACAAGGATCACACTATCAAGAGTAAGACCACCAAGATTCTTCACTCTTCCACTTTCTTCTACTACTCATTTTTCTCCATTGCCAAACACAACCTTATTTGCATGGCAAGGATTAAACTCCACCAACTGCTCCTTTGATCCAGTCATGTGCATAGAACATCCACTGTCAAAGTACCATGCATTCATGGCAAAATGTCCATCTGAGGTAAGAGCCAATAGACACGTGACCTGAGCTTTAGGAACCCATTGTTTAGCAACTTTGGATCTGACCTCCTTCTGTCTGGTTTGAGGAACAAAATTTGGATAACCATGGAGCTTGAAGCACGAGGACTGCATATGTCCAACCCTGCCACAATAGAAACATCTTACTCTATCACCTCTAAAGTGGTTAAATCTTTTGCCACTTTGATGATAATGCTGTGGCTGCCACCCATAATGTTGTCTCCTTCTTCCATAGTTGGATTGTCTTCTTCTGTACTGAGGATGTCGTCTTCTATGGTGATGAGGCTTCCTTCTTCCATAGTGATGAGGCACGACATTGTTGTATCCATATCCATATCCATACCAGTCTCTCTGAAGTTGAGACATCTGATGAGACATGTTCTGTTTAAACCTGGCAGCTTGCATACTCTTGTGATATTGCGGAGGCATATACTGACTAGCTCCTCGAAGCTGCATCTTCCTCTGTTGTGGACCATTCTTTTTCTCAACATTCTGAGGCTGAACAATCTTCTTAGGGTTAGGATCCTGTCTTTTTGTTTGAGAAATCTCCTCCTTTGTTCCTGAAGAGCTTGCTTCAGCAGAAACCTTTTTCTCAGCCACAAATCCTATACCTGACTTATCACCAGCCACTTTTTCTGTCTGAAGGATCTTATCAAGAGTGTCTGTACCACAGCTCAGCATCCTAACAGATTTGGTCATATGCTCAAGATGAGCTTTGACCAGTGAGACTTCGTTTTCCACATCAGCTTTAGCAGTCTCAAGCTGAACAATCTGTTCCTTCTGACTCTTGTTTTCTTGACAGATTTCAGCACTCTTCAGGCAAAGCTCTTGATAAGTAGATGCTAACTCCTCATATGTTATTTCTCCATCACTAGAATCATCATCAGATACAACAGTTCCTGTCAAAGCTCTAACATTCTTTGCTGACTCACCTTCACTTTCACTATCAGAGTCAGACCAGGAAACTGTCATGCCCTTCTTCTGCTTTTTCAAGAAGGTGGGACACTCTTTCTTGACATGTCCATACCTTTCACACTCAAAGCACTGAACTCCTTTATCTTGGTCAGTTTTCTCTTCATCCTTCTCTTTTGACTTGCTGATGTCAGACGATATATTCTTGACATTAGGCCTGGAGTTATAGTTCATCCTCTTGAACACTTTGTTAAACTGTCTTCCTAACATAACTATGGCCTGAGATATATCCTCCTGGGATTCAGAACTATTTCCTTTTTCTTCTTGATCATTTGTCACCAAGGCTATATTCTTTGGCTTCTTTTCTGGTTCTTCCTCATTCAACCCACGCTCAAAAGTTTGAAGAGATCCAATAAGCTCATCAACTCTCATCTTGCTGATGTCTTGTGATTCTTCAATGGCAGTTGCCTTCATCTTATACTTCTTAGGAAGGGACCTAAGGATCTTCCTTACAAGCTTTTCATCTGACATTTTTTCACCAAGAGCACTGGATGCATTAGCTAGCTCCAGAACATTCATGTGGAAGTCATGAATAGTCTCATCTTCCTTCATCTTCAGGTTTCAAATTTTGATGTTAGAATCTGAAGTCTTAACATTTTAACTCTAGATGTACCTTCATGAGTGGCTTTCAAAATATCCCACGCTTCCTTAGCAACTTCACAGGTAATGATTAACCTGAAAATATTCTTATCCACTCCATTGAAGATTGCATTTAGAGCTTTGGAATTCCCAAGGGCAAGCTCATCTTCTTCCTTGGTCCATTCTTCTTCAGGCTTTGGCTTTGATGTGCCTTCTTTATCTTTGCCAGTATCGTCTTTCTCACACACAACAGGTGCTTTCCATTCTTTAATAATGGCCTTCCATGCCCTGCTGTCCAAGGATTTTAAGAAGGTAGTCATCCTTGGCTTCCAATAATCATAATTGGATCCTTCCAAAATAGGGGGTCTGTTGACGAATCCTCCAACTTCTTTGTCCATCTTTACACCAGAAAGTAACTTCCCTAGATCTCACCCAGAGATAGACAGGATGCCTGCTCTGATACCAATTGAAATTCTGGTATCAGACGTGTGATGTTAAGGTGCGATGTCACAACAACACACTCTGCACAATGGACAAAATAAACTGCAGAATAACACACCAAATTGTTCACCCAGTTCGGTCTAACTACCTACGTTTGGGGGCTACCAAGCCAGGGATGAAATTCACTACTTGTAGAATTAATTTACAGACTCAACAACCCAGTTGACAATCTCCTAAACTTAATTCCTACTAGTGACTTTCTACCTAAGAAACCACTTAGATATGAGAACACCACTCAATCCCTAAAACAATACTTAAGGAACAACCTCTTTGAGCAACCTTGATCTTACTTCACAGCTTTGATCAAGTAATAACTCTCTATTGCTTCACAGCTTCTAAGAGAGGACAGAAAACGACTCAGCAATTTAACCTAGAATTCTGTATACAAAACTCATACAAAATACTCAAGACACTCAGCCTATGCTCTTGATCTTCTCTCTGTATTTCTGTACCTATTCCTTTGGTTTTGTACGCTTTAAATAGCAACCTGAATTGGGCTTGGACTTGCTACAATATCTGACTTGATTTGTTATTTAAAACTGAATATTCAAAACAGATTTTCTCCTAAAATCTTTTTAAATCTTCAGCCTTTTAAATCTCCTACAAACCTGCACCAGATCTCCTATGCAGCAGGAAATATCTATCCGAAGATATTCGCATCCAATGAGACAGCTTGCTCTCCACAATTCCAGCTAACACGCAAACCCTAACATCACAACCTGATGTTATTAATTCTGCAGATCTAATGTCACAACATCGCCATGTGACATCAGACATCCAAACTTCAGCAATTTAAACACTTAACACAGCCCAGTGTTAAGACTCAATGTTGCAACATCAACACCTTGACATCAACATTGAACATACTTTGTTTTACCAAAATTCCAGCCAATCCAAGAACTAACAGTCAACTCAAATAGAGAATCAACAACTACTGATCCATTACTTTCAAGATAGTTTAACCGGTGTCGCGCTCAAGTGGTACATGGGTTTAAACCGCTCCAAGATTGTTACTTTCAGAGATCTTGGGGCATCCTTCATTCAACAATATAAATATAACCTGGACATGGCACCAACAGAGATTAACTCAGAGCAATGTCGTAGAAGGACAAGGAAACCTTTAAGGATTATACTCAGAGATGGCGTGAAATTACCGCCCAGATTTGTCCCCCTCTTGAGGAAAAAGAGATGACAAAAATCTTTTTCAAAACCTTGAGCTCATTCTATTACGACCGAATGGTCGCCAGTGCGCCCAACAACTTCACCGAAATGGTAAACATGGGAGTACGCCTTGAAGGGGCAGTTCGAGAAGGACGTTTGGTCAAAGATACATGACCATCAAGCAGTACCAAGAGATACAGTAGTGCTTTCCCTAAAAAAAAAGATATTGGTAATATCTCTCTCGGAAAGCAAAGGAGAAGGTATCAACCAGTAGCAGTGGTAACTCCTGCTATCAACCCTGCACCGGCTCCAACGTATCAACCTCAGGTTGCTCAGAGCCAACCAAATTAACAACAGTATTAGAAAAGGACGCAACAACCTCTTCAGCAGGCTCGACCTCAGTACAACAATAACAATCGTACGACACGACCACCTGGGTTCGACCCTATACCAATGTTATATGCAGAACTGTTTCCACTACTACTAGTCAAGGGGCACGTCCAAACCAGGACCCCTCTTACAATACCGGAAAAAACTTGCCCTCACCATCAAGGAGGACCAGGGCACAACATAGAAAACTGTCTCAGCTTCAAGTCCGATGTACAGAAGCTTGTGAAGAACGGGGTATTATCCTTTAAGGATACAAATCCAAATGTTCAGATGAACCCGTTGCCTCAACATAAGAAAACTACCGTAAATTTGATAGAGGAAGAATCTAACCACATCTATCAAATTCATGATGTACTCCTATTAGGAACCAATCTGGTCAAGATGCATTACAAACAGAGCGGATACGGTCATGTACCGTCTCACAATTATCACCAGTGTGATATCTGCTCCAAGAATAATCAAGGATGTTCCGTAGTGCAATCAGCTCTACAAGAACAGATGGATCTCGGATGGATCCAAGATCTCCGAATCCGGGAAGTCAATATGGCTCACGCAAATCCCAACATTGTCCAGAATCACAACATTATGGCAATGAATGTTAACTTGGTGGCAATGCACTCAAGGCAAAGCCAACATCATGATCTGTCACGACACGATTACAATTCCTGTCCGATCTGCTCAATAAACTATCAGGGATGCTCTTTTGTACAAGAGGCCCTCCAGCGTCAGATGGATCTTGGATGGATTCAGGACTATAGTGATAGAAGTTATTATCAAGTTAATATGATTCAAATCTTTGATATTTGCCTGATGAATACCAGCTTGGTAGGATTACACGCTAAGCAGGTCAGGCTCGACTTTCTAGCTTCACATGATTATCAGAACTGTAAAGTATGTCGTAAAGACGACCAAGGATGTGCACTTGTCCAAAGAACACTTCAACACTTGTTGAACCACTGGTGGCTTCCGATCTACTTAGATGAAGACACACAACAAGTCAATATGACTGATGGGAACCCTACTAGGCATCAAAGTTAGGATGTTCGATCAATGGAAATAGACCTAGTAAGGTTGCACTGCATACAAAGCGGACGTGGCCGGGTACCACCACACAACTACGAGCATTTCAAAGTTTGCTCAGAGAACAACCAAGGATGCTACCTTGTGCGAGAAGCTCTTCAAAATCAGTTGAACCAAAAGGAGATCCGACCATGTTCAAGCTCTGGTTTGATCAACGTAATGCAAGACTATCTTCCTGATCAAAGCAAAGACGCTGTCTTAATCCCTAAACAGGAAGTGGCCAAAGATGTATGTGCCATAATCCCTCTACTCCATGAATCAAGACGCCTTCTTGACAGTAGAAAGATTCTCAACCTCGAACCAATTGAGGTTGCCTACGATGGTCAGAAAAATCAAAAGGCTCCTGTGGTTATCTATCTGCCAGGACTAATACCGTACAAATTCGATAAGGCAATCCCTTACAAATACGGCGGTGCAACAAGAATCGAGAATGGAAAGGAAACTCCATTACCCTCCGTCGTAAACATTGCTGACATCAGTCGAGTAACACGGAGCGGCCGGATCTTCAACATAGGAGTTGGAGAACCCATCAAGGAGAAGGAACCTCAAACAGAAGTTCCCAATCAACCAGTTGGGCAATCCAGTAATCCCGACCTTTCAAAGAACAACGATGAGATGCTGAAGCTCATCTAGAAGAGCTAGTACAATATTATAGACCAACTGTTGCAAACTCCTTCAAGAATCTATGTCCTATCTCTTTTGCTCATATTCGAAGCTCACATGGAAGATTTGCAAAAAGTCTTAGAGCAAGCCTTTATGGAACAAGATGTTACGATAAGACAGTTCGACAACATCATCTCCAACATCACTTCCTGCAAAAATTTAGGATTCAGTGATGAAGAACTGCCAGAAGGAGGCAAAAATCACAACATGGCGCTTAACATTACAGTCAACTGCCAGGACGATGCTTTATCCAGCGTACTGGTAGATACTGGATCAGCTCTGAATGTTATTCCAAAATCTAATCTAATGCGACTATCATTTCAAGGATCTCCGATGAGAGGCAGTGAGGTCATCGTCAAAGCCTTTGACGGATCCAAAGAAATAGTTATCGGCGAAGTCGACCTTCCCATAACTATCGGTCCTCACACTTTCTAAGTCACTTTCCAGGTCATGGACATCCGGGCAGCATAAATCTGTTTATTAGGAAGACCTTGGATACACGAGGCAGGGGCAGTCACTTCGACACTTCACCAGAAGCTGAATTTCATAAAAAATGACAAGCTAGTCACAGTCTGTGGAGAGCAGGCCTTAATAATTAGCAACCTATCATCGTCATCCTGTGTAGAACCAGAGGAGATTGTTGGAACCTAGTTCCAAGCACTTTCGGTGAGCAATGAGAATCAATATAAAAAAGGAACATCGATTTCCTCGTACAAAGATGCCCTCAAAGTAATCAAGAGTAACAACGCAAAAGGGTGGGGACAACTTTTCATTCCTACTGATAACAAGACGAAGAAAGGTCTTGGTTTTTCTTCAACCTGTACCCAGACTGCTACTAATGATGAAAGTTTTCATCCCATTCAGGACTTCTTTCGGAGTGGAGGCTTTCTCCACCCAGTATCTCAAGAAGTACATACCATCAATGAGGGTGATTCCTCCGATACAAATAAAGAGTGGAAGTCCTATCTCAACGAAGACGGTTATATGTCTCAGGGAGAGGCGCATACGCCATTTTGCTATCCCACGCAGAGTCTGAGATATATACACAGATCGGATGTCAAGATGATGTACGGAGATTGTGATCCGGAAGGATGTCGTGCTCCACCCAACTCATTAGAGGAGGACACTCTGATGAAAGACAACTTTGACTATGACTATTATGGCCCAATGGATGACTTGCCTATCTGGAAGCCGTACCCAGAAGACTTAGGGCAAAAGAGTCAGCCAAACGATGTATATCAGCTTAGCATTATTGAAACGAATACCCGCGTCCCCACCAAATCATGGGATCATTACTCAGGACGTTCCAAAGATATCCAGCACAACGATGAATCTGCAAAGATTGCAGGACATGAGTTCATCAACTATGCTTTTCCCGAGGTCAACGTCATCGAGAAGGATGACTCCTCTAGTTCCACGGAAGTATGGGACACTTTAGGACAACCGAGTGGCAAATTCGACTTCTTGGTCAAGTACACCGCTTTTGAAAGCTCTCGTATCAGGCTCAAAGACATCCAGCCAACTGGATGGGGAGATCCGCCTGACAGTGAAAACACCGTGCAAGATGCAACAGAAGAGTTCGTTTACAACAACTCTGCCTGGGAGGAAGACTCCAACGATCCTGCTCCACCAGAAATCAGCATCATTTCTGAGGACAAGCCAAGAAAGAAGGTGCCAGACTTTGTGATTCACCGAGGAGTTCGCCACTAATGGGTTGATGTCGATATCCCGAAAGTCATCCATAAGTCTAAGTAATTTCCATCTTTGTTTTAACCTTTCACCCTGCCCTGGTGAAACAGATGTTTTGATAGGGCTCACTTTCTCTAAATGTCTCTCTTCACTTCACCCAAAGCGACATAGTTTTGTTTTATAGGGCTGTAGTTTCAGGAATCGACAAAATCATCAATAAATAAATGTCGTTCTGTAATTTCCGTATTTATTGCTGTTTTCACTTTTTGCTTTTTCAGAAAATGGTAATTCTAAAACAACTCAAAATAAAAACAAGCATTTTTCAGAAAATACATTGCACACACTCTTGCATTTCTCTCTATCTCTTCTGAAAAAACAAATCATCACGTCATGCAGATTGCTTGCTTTAAACCCCATTGAAACATACGATCCAATGCCTGCTCCCAACTTTGAATTATCGGTATTTGAAGCTGAAGAAGAAGAAGACAAAGAAATTCCAGAAGAGATCTCCCGATTACTCAGACAAAAGGAAAGGCCAATTGAACCTTATAAAGAGCCGTTGGAAACAATAAACTTAGGTTCAGAAGAAGAGGAAAAAGAAGTCAAGATTGGGGCACTGCTCAGTCTAATTATCAAAGAAGACTTGATAGAACTTCTCAAAGAGTTTCCAGATGTGTTTGCTTGGTCCTATCAGGACATGCCAAGGTTGGATACCAGCATCGTGGAACATCATTTACCATTGAAGTCAGAATGCCTGCCGGTAAAACAAAGGCTGAGACAAACTCATCCAGACATGGCCATCAAAATTAAAGAGGAAGTTCAGAAGCAGATTGACGCAGGTTTCCTCGCCACATCAGAATATCCTCAATGGTTAGCTAACATAGTGCCAGTTCTGAAAAAAGATGGAAAAGTTAGAATGTGTGTAGACTACAGGGATCTGAACAAAGCCAGTCCGAAGGATGACTTTCCCTTACCGCACGTTAACATGCTGGTAGACAGTACATCAAAGTTCAAAGTCTTCTCCTTCATGGATGGATTCTCGGGCTATAATTAAATCAAAATGGCGCAGGAAGACATGGAGAAAACTTCCTTCATCACCCCATGAGGCACCTTTTGTCAAAAGGCAATGTCGTTCAGTCTAAAGAACACGGGGGCAACATATCAAAGGGCCATGACTACTCTGTTTCATTACATGATACACAAAGAAATCAAAGTGTATGTCGATGATATGATTGCCAAATCTAAAACAGAAGAGGAGCATGTGACCCACCTATCAAAGTTATTCGAGCATTTGAGAAAGTACAAACTCCGCTTAAATCCCAACAAATGCACGTTTGGTGTCCGCTCAGGAAAACTGCTAGGGTTCATCGTCAGCCAGAAAGGAATGGAGGTCGATCCTGACAAAGTCAAGGTCATTCAAGAAATGCCTTCTCCAAAGACTGAGAAACAAGTTAGAGGATTCCTAGGACATTTGAATTACATTTCCAGATTCATATTCCTCATGACCGCGACATGCGCGCCAATCTTTAAATTACTAAAAAAGAATCAAGACTGCGTATGGACAGAAGACTGCCAAACGGCCTTCGACAGTATTAAAGAGTATCTGTTGAATCCACCTATCCTGTCACCCCTAGTAGAGGGAAGACCATTGATCATCAACCTAACAGTTTTGAAGGACTCCATGGGTTGTGTACGTTGCCAACAAGATGAAACAAAAAGAAGAGAGTCTGCCATCTACTACTTAAGCAAGAAATTCACAGACTATGAAACTCGGTACACCATGCTTGAGAAAACCTCCTGTGCTCTGGCTTGGGCAGCCAAACGTCTTTGCCAATACATGATTTGCCACACTACTTGGTTAATCTCCGAAATGGATCTGATCAAGTACGTCTTTGAAAAACCTGCTCTCACGGGAAGGATCGCCCATTGGGAGATGTTGTTATCAGAATACGACATCGAATACCATGCTCAAAAAGCCGTCAAAGGAAGTATTTTAGCCGATCATTTGGCTCATCAACCGATTGACGATCAAGAATCAGTCGGGTTTGACTTCCCAGACGAAGATGTCATGTACTTGAAAATGAAAGATCGCGATGAACCGCTACCCAGTGAAGGGCCAGAACCAGGTTCCCAATGGGGACTAATCTTTGACGGAGCTGTCAACAATTATGGAAACGGAATTGGGGCAATCATCATAACACCTCAGGGTACCCACATTCCTTTCACTGCTATACTGACTTTTAAATGTACAAATAACGAGGCCGAATACGAAGCTTGTATCACGGGTCTCGAAGAAGCGATTGACTTAAGGATTAAGAACTTGGATGTGTATGGAGACTCAACCTTGGTTATCAATCAGATCAAATAAGATTGGAACACATACCAATCAGGACTAATTCCTTACAAAGATTACGCGAGAAGGTTGTTGCCATTCTTTAACAGAATCGAGTTTCATCATATCCCTTGTGACAAAAATCACATGGCTGATGCACTACTTACTCTCTCTTCCATGATTGCTGTTAATCAATGGAACGACATACCTAAGATTGACATAATGTGCCTTGAAAGGCTCGCTTACATCTTCATAATTAAAGCAGTCATAGACGACAAACCTTGGTATCACGATATCAAATTCTTCCTTCAAAGACAAGATTACCCACCTGGGGCATCAAGAAAAGACAGGAAAACTATCAGAAGACTGGATGGAAACTTCTTCTTGAGCGGTGATACACTCAATAAGAGAAACTTTGACATGGTCTTGCTCCGATGCGTAGACAGACCTGAAGCAAACATGTTGATGAAAGAGATTCACGAAGGATCCTTTGGCACTCATGCCAATGGACATACAATGGCAAGAAAAATTCTAAGAGCAGGATATTATTGACTGACAATGGAATCTGATTGTTACAAGTACATGAGGAAGTGTCACAAGTGTCAGATATACGCTGACAAAATCCATGTACTGCCAACACATCTCAAAGTTCTCTCTTCCCCATGGCCTTTTTCCATATGGGGAATCGACTTGATTGGCATGATCGAACCCAAGGCTTCAAACGAACATTGGTTCATCCTGGTAGCCATTAACTACTTCACCAAATGGGTCAAAGCAGCGTCATACACCAATGTAACCCGACAAGTCGTGGTCCGCTTTATAAAAAACAATCTCATCTGCCGTTATGGTGTTCTGAGCTAGATCATTACTGATAATGGATCTAACTTGAACAATAAGATAATGAAAGAGTTGTGCGCAGAGTTTAAGATCGAACGCCATAACTCATCTCCCTACCGACCTAAGATGAACGGGGCGGTAGAAGCGGCTAACAAGAATATCAAGAAGATTGTTCAAAAGATGGTTGTAACCTACAAAGATTGGCACGAAATGCTACCCTTTTCTCTTCACGGTTATCACACATCTGTCCGCACTTCAACAGGGGCAACCCCTTTCTCTCTAGTATATGGCATGGAGGCAGTGCTCCCCATAAAGGTAGAGATCCCATCAACCCGAGTATTGAGGGAAGCCAAGCTAACGAAAACTGAATGGTGTCAAAGTCGGCACAATGAACTGAACCTGATAGAAGAAAAACGAATAATGACACTATGCCACGGTCATTTATATCGGCAAAGAATGAAGAAAACATTTGACAAAAAGGTCCGACCCCGTGTCTTCAGGAAATGAGACCTCATGCTCAAGAAGATACAATCATTTCTCACTGATTCCCGGGGCAAATGGACTCTGAATTACGATGGCTCCTACGTGGTCAAGAAAGCCTTCTCAGGTGGCGCCTTGAGACTCGCAACATGGATGGAGAAGAATTTGCCTACCCCACAAATGTTGACGTAGTCAAGAAATACTTCGCCTAAGTGTAAAAAACGTCTCGGTGGTTTGAAAACCTGAAAGGGCGGTCCAGGAAAAAATTAGAGACATAAGCAAAAAAAAAATCATCCCGATGGATTGGAAATCTCAAAGTACAATCCAGGAAAAAGTTAGGAATTAATGGCAAGTAACTACGTCTGATCAGTTCAACTCCTCAGCAGTCGCGCCATCCATCAAAAAACTCCAGTCAAGGTCATCTTCGACAGAAGCTCAGGATGTCCAGAATTCAAAGTTGGTAGAAGGATAATGGTCGTTATGTTTCAATGTAGCCCTTTTCCCTTAAGTTACCATTTTCTAACTTTGTAAATACTCTATGGGATCACTCGCTTAGCTGATTGCCATCCTATCAATAAAATTTGAGCCCTAGTGCTTTTGTTTGCAATTCTCATTTGTTTTAGCTTTACAGAATGACATTTTTAACATGATCAACGATTCTTGAAATAAAACAAAAATGAATTTACTTGTCAAATTTTTATGCTTTTAAAATAAAGATGGCAATTCTTTTGACTGTTGAACATCGAAAGAACATCGATCGCTTCTCCAGAGGTAATTGAACCTCAAAGTATAGAATCAAAAGTACTCTTTCTAAACCAGTACGCCTGAATGAAGGATCAACTCTTTCAGATGTGATTTTCCCATCTGATATCCCCGGCAGAGTACGTATCTCTTAAGACTGATTGAACAACTCTTTCTCCCCACAGGGACTACCTCTCCTAAGCAAGGCAGGATTTCTATTTTGAACCAGTGATACTTTTCATCCCCCGCAGTGGCCGAGTATCCAGTCATGTCCATCCATTAATCTGTATGTCGCGTCAGTTTTGTCAGCATAAACATACATACATCATGCATTATTGATTCATATTCATATTGCATCAATATGACTCTGGTCAGTCTTATCCCCAAGTGGTAAAGTCCTCTTATCAATCGAGTTATCAGTTCTTTCCTCGTCAGGAAATGTTTTGTCTGAACAATCTCTCTCCCCAGTTTATTTCTAGATTGGAGACGGTCCTCGACCACTTTGATAACTTGAACCTCTAAAAGGTAAGAAGACATTCGACAAACATCACTCTTCACCATTGAAGATGATATATTTTCTTTCCCGGATTAAGGAAAATCCCTAGAGAAAGCCTCGCAATTAAAGACTCTCAGCAACACATTGGTTTTTCCCTTTAGAAAGTCAACGCTAATGAAGTCATCAGCACCTCAAAATTGGATAATGTCATATCGCATTTCTCCGAGAAGATCTCGAAGAAAAGTATGATGTAATATTCCCAAGCAGAAAGCAGTCTTTCAAGAGACTCGTTTTTCCCAGTAGAGTGAACAAATGACATCTCCAACAGAGAAGTTTGTCCACCTCTACAACTCTGTCAAATGGCGTCTCCCCGTTAAACTCGGCGAGAAGTTTGATGAAAACTGCTACAGATAGCTTCCCTTGTCAAGGAAGGAACTTGACAAAAAAAACTGAGACCAGTTCCTTGGCTAAAGACCAGGATCGAGGGGAAGTTTATTGACAAAAGAAACTGAGATCAGTTCCTTAGCTGAAGACCAGGGTCGGGGGGAAGTTTATTGACAAAAGAAACTGAGACCAGTTCCTTGGCTGAAGATCAGGATCGGGGGGAAGTTTCAACCTTTTCTAAGCATTATTGCTTAGCAAAAGAAGATGGATGAGCAAACTGCCATTCATAACCACCATCAAAATTTTGGGTATTCTGATATTTAATCCTCTTGCACCCTGAATGTCCGAATATCTTCACCATTCACACCTTCGGGTCCAAGACGATTAAATAGGGGCATCTGTCATACCCTAAATTTTGACAACTTGTTGTCAAAATTTTGTCTAGTCGACTGTGTTTTCACTTCGTGTCATTTGCACATCATATCATCTATTTACGTCATGCATATTGTTTGAATTTTTAGTCGAAATATACGCGTTGAAATTTCAGTCATTTTTGGTTAATTATACGAAAAATCGATGAACAGACGTTTTTTCAACTGAAATTACAAATGTTCATTTTCCATCTATCTTTCGCACGAATTTAAGGAAATCTCATTTTTATTTTTATTTTTTACATATATATAATAAAAATGAAAAAAAAAAAAATATATATATATATATATATATATATATATATATATATATATATATATATATATATTTATATTTTTTTCTCACGTTTTTTTAATATATATATAAATATTTTTTTGTTATATATATATATATATATATATATATATATATATATATATATATATATATAGATATATATAGATATATATATTTATTTATTTATTTATTTATAGAAAAAATAAATGTAAATTCATATATTTATACAATTTTTTTTATGAATTTTTGTTTTAAATAACTTTTATTTTTAATACAATTTGTTTTTTATATAATTTGTTTTATATGCCAAATGCATATTTGTTTTATATACATAATTTGTTTTGTAACAAACTTTGAATTTTGAATAAAAAACCATTATTAATTTTGAATCTTATGGAACAAGTAATGAAGACTTGGAATACAAACTTTGAATTGATTATTCTATCTTTTGTTTTTTTGATCACCAAGTTACATTTCTCCTATAAATACCACAAAATTTCTCATTTCAAAATACACCAAACAATGTTCCTATACTTGTTTCTCACTTCTCCACTCTCATAATTCCTTCTCGTATAACTTAGGAAAAGGAAAGAAAAAAATGTTGTAACATACACAAGGTGGTGCACCCCACCCCTTTCACACACTTCACCATTTTTTCTCTTTTCATATTTTTCACACATGTATAAAAATCATATTTTATTTAATATTTATTTTATTAAATAATTGTTAAATTAATTATTTATTTAGTTTTACTAATATTAATTAGTTATTTTTACTAAATATATTTCAATTAATTTAATATGTGTGAATGGTCATTTAATTGTTTAATTGATTATTATTCGATTATTTGATTTCATCTTTGCTAAATACATGGCTTATTTTTAAGCTTGTTTTCAAAAGAATTATTTGTAAATAAGTGTTCACATCACTTATGATTTGAATTCAATTCTAACCACTTAATGAGACCAAAGGCATTTCTACGTGATCTCTGGTTTTCTCCGTTTGTTTGTGGGTTTTCATCTAATGCAGGAATTCTTAATCAATATCTTGACGATCATTGGATGCTTAAAAGCTTTTGTCAGATACCTTGGACTCATCTGACGCTCCTCTGCTTACGTGAAAATTCACTGGTGTCTGGTACACTCTATATTTAATCTTTGCTTGTGCATCATGTTTATGATTAAACAAATCTTTTCAAACATTTTTGGGCCTCTTTGTAGAGTGTAAGTCCCATTCCCTTTGTAAATAAATAAAATTGGGCCTCAATCATTGTATAAGTCACGATACGATTTTAAAATCTCGGCGCGGTCTTTGCCTTTTAAACAAAAATCACTTGGGCCTCTCCTTGAGTTGTAAGCCACATCATTTATATATAAAATAAACTTTGAGCCTCTAATAGAGTGTAAGATCCAACCCCTTTTGTACATAAATAATTTTGGGCCTCAGTCATTGTATAAGTCCCACTGTGTTTTCAAAATCTCGGCGCGATCATCGCTTTTTAAAACATTTTAATCCGGGCCTACCCTTGTGTTGTAAGTCCCATTTCTTTTCTTTTTCAAATCTTTGGGCCTCTCCTTGAGTTGTAAGACCCATCCCTCTATACATAAAACCTTTTTGGGCCTCAGTCATTCTATAAGCCCCAGTACAGTTTACAAAACAACGGTACGATTACTGTTTTTCATCTGGGTCTCTCCTTGAGTATAAGCCCCAATAATATTTGCAAAACAACTTCCCTCTTGATTTAGGTTCAAATCCATAGTTGTTGTCAAAACTTTCTTTGATTTCTTGAACAACTAACATACAGCTGTTGCAATGGAAGCTTGCTCGCCTGTAAGTTTTATCAGCTTTCATTTACTTGCTTTCACATATATATATATATATATATATATATATATATATATATATATATATATATATATATATATAACTGTATTGCTGGAAGCTTGCTCGCCTGTAAGTCCTTCTTTCATATCTTTTTAAATACTTGTCATATATCAACTGTATATATACTTGTATATCTGTCTAGAGTTTTCCCCGGCAACTAGGTCTAGAACAAGGTAAAGCCAGTTGGTCACTCTTAAATACAGTCAAAACTAGTTCCCCGTAGGATTTCCAGATATAATCTTGCCTTCTCTTGGGCTTAAACAATATGGAACAAAGAGAAAGGCATTATTCCCGGTGAAACTTTTCTCAGACTCTCACTATTAGAAATTGTCAACGAAATTCAGTTCCCCAGAGAAGATTAATTCTCGGTGTAACCTCCCTTGAATTTCTTCAAACTCTAGAACTGTTCACTAAAGGATTAATTCTCGGTGAAACCTTTTTTGAACTTTTCTTAATTTTGGACCCACAGGCTTCCTAAAAGCATCCCCGCCTCCTCTTGGGCTTTGTACAAGGACCCTCACGCTTCTTAGAAGTTCTCATGTCTTCTTTTGGGATTAATACAAGGACCCTGAAGACCTCTTAAAGGTATAGGACATAACTTAGTCATTCTTTGATAGAGAAGTTTTTCTTGAGTCAAAACCTCAGACCAATTTAGGGTTGATTTTCATCCCTTAAAACACCAGCCTCCTCTTGGGCATCATACAAAGATAAAACTCTTCCATACCAGCAGACTTGGACAGTCTAATCCCCTCTTGGATCTCAAAGACATTCTCAAGTTCCTTACAAATATAGGAGAAATCCCTGGTCATTTTTTATCAATCTCTAGTAGAGTTAAAACCTATGGGTTCTAAAACCCAGTCTTTCTCCTAAAAATCCCTTAGACAAGGTCAGTTTATCATCAATATAACACTATCCCAAATCAGAACCTCAAGTCATCTGATATCTCAACCCTTCTATAAACCCTCAGCAAGAGTTGATTCCCCATTTGGACCTGCCTCTGGATCTTAATAATCCTCAGCAGAAGACAACCTCCTCTTAGGCTTTGTATAAAGATTTCTTTCTTTGTTCTTCCCCAGCAAAGATAGCCTCCTCTTAGGCTTTGTATAATAATCCTTCCTTTCCTCAGCATAGTCATCCTTCTCTTGGGCTTTGTACAATGATTTTCCCCAACTGAGCTAACCTCCTCAGACTCTCTTGTTGAGTCAAACACCTTTCCAAACTCTCTTGTTGAGTCAATAGTATAAAACAAAAGCACTCTTTGTTGAGTCAACCCTTTTAGCCTCAATCTTGGGCTTTGTACAAGACAAACAAAAACACTCTCTTGTTGAGTCATCCTCTTTCAGCCTCAATATTGGGCTTCGTACAAGACACCATATAAGCACTCTCTTGTTGAGTCAGTCATCTTTTAAGCCTTAATCTTGGGATTTGTACAAGACATATATAAGCTTTCTACAACAAAGTCAAAATCTTCGTAACCTTCTCTTAAGCTCTGGATAAATATCTTCCCCAACAGAGTCAATTCCTCCCAGCCTTCTTTTAGGCTTTGAGAAATAATATCCATAAGTAGAGTCAATCCTCTTTCAGCCTCAATCTTGGGCTTTGTATAAGACAGATAATACTCTTCAGCAGAGTCAAACTTCTTTCAGCCTCAATCTTAGGCTTTGTACAAGACACTTAAAATATCCTCAGCCGAATCAGTAAAAGCCTCAATCTTTGGCTTTGTACAAGGCAGATAAAGATTTCTTTCCCACAGAGTCAGTCTTCTTTTAAGCCTCAATCTTGGGCTTTGTACAAGACACATACAAACCCTCCTTAGCGGAGTCAAAATTCCTTTTAGGCTTTGTATAAGGACTTCCCCAGTGGAGTCAATCAATCTTTTAGCTTCAACCTTGGGCTTTGATCAAGGCACACAAAAATCAACATCCCCTCAGAGGAAATCAAAATCTCTCTGTAGGAAAACATTTATCTGTGTTATCACATATCAAAATAGATAAATCAAAACAAACCCTAATCCCAGATAACTGCTATAAGTGGCATACTTGCTGATTCAAATATCCAAGCTGTCGTCCTTCTCTTATCCTGGTAAACTTCCTTCTTTCATCTAATTGTTGTAAGCAGCAAGCCCCTAGATTATTTACATCCACGTCACTGTCCCTCCCTTAGCATGAAAGATTCCTAAGGAAAAATGGCATTGCTCAACATTGAGTTAAAGTTTTCTCCTTTAGGATAATTCCCTTATAAAAGAAATTATGGCATTGCTAGATTCACATATCCCAGTTAAAGTAATCCTCCTTTATAAACATTCACCCAACAATTGTGATAAACAAACGAGATGTCTCCCTTTAGAGATGACAAGTTCTCTCTCAGTCAAACCTTTAGCTTCAATCTTGGGCTTTGAACAAGACATAAATACTCAACCATTTAGCTTCAATCTTGGGCTTTGAACAAGGCACCAAAGCAAACATCTCTTTCCTCCCATAGAATAGGAGGAACTACGATTGCTCTGATTTCCCTGTTTCTTTAAACAAGAATACATAGGCATAAAATTTCGAAATCTTAGCGAGCATACCAATAAAAAACTTTAGGTCAAGTACATTCATTCATCAAAAACATCGGCGAACCCGAACATCAACAAAAACTCACTCTGTCTGTCTCTCTCTCTCTCTCTCTCTCTCTCTTATATTTCCCAAGAAACTTTCCCAACCCATCAACAGATAAACACCATCAAGTACAAAGCAGAACCTAAAACTAACAACCTGTGGATAACCACATATAGGATGGATAATTGACAACTCCCCATTGTATAACCTGACCTCGGACCCCCGAATCTCTCTAAGCGTTTGTTCAGTTAAACATTCGCGTGCAAGGTTAGTCTTAGATAGCTTCCCTTTCCCTTCCAGCTTCACGGGATAAATAAGAAATCAGAAAATAGCACCCCACTCCTCCTCATTGAGGTGAGGAGAAAACTATTTGCGATAAGGTGGTCGCGTTACCGACAAAAATCACTCGCTACAGGTATGTAGTTGCGGTTGAGTTCTGCTTAACATCCGCAGATAGATGGTTAGACAGAGAGGATGATTCAATCACTTAAGGATCTTTTGAGAGCTTGTGTGTTGGAAAAAGGAGGTGCTTGGGATAACTACTTTCCTTTAATTGAGTTTACTTACAACAACAGTTTTCATTCGAGTATTGGAATGACACCGTTTGAAGTCTTGTATGGTAGGAGGTGTAGGACGCTATTGTGTTGGTATGAGTCAGGAGAGAGTGCTATGGTTGGACCTGAGATAGTCCAGCAGACTACTGATAAGATTAAGATGATTCAGGAGAAGATGCAGATTTATCAGAGTCGTCAGAAGAGTTTTCATGACAAGAAGAAGAAAGCACTTGAATTTCAGAAAGACGATAATGTGTTTCTTAGAGTTACTCCGGTAACTGGTGTTGGTCGGGCATTGAAGTCACGTAAGTTAATGTCGCATTTTATCGGTCCATACCAGATTTTGCAGAGAATAGGAGAGGTGGCCTATCGGGTTGCTTTGCCACTGTCTCTTGCTAATCTCCATGATGTGTTCCATGTATCTTAATTGAGGAAATATATTGTGGATCCATCTCATGTAGTCCAAGTAGATGATGTGCAGGTGAGAGATAACCAGACTGTGGAGACATCACCTATGCGGATAGAGGATCGGGAGTTGAAGTAGCTCCGAGGTAAAGAGATTGCCTTGGTGAAGGTAGCTTGGGGAGGACCAGCAGGTGGAAACGTGACTTGGGAGCTTGAGAGTCAGATGAGAGAGTCTTATCTTGATCTGTTCGTTTGAGGTAATTTTCGAGGGCGAAAATCTTTTAAGTGGGGGAGGGTTGTAACAACCTAATTTTTAGTAATTATTTATATATATTATATTAATTAATTAATTATGTGATTTTGTGCGTAATTGATTTATTTGGATTATTTTATTTGGTGGAAATGACATAGAAATAATAGAAATAAGATAATTGGGCTTATTGGATGAGAATGTGAAGAGTAAAGGTGAGGGTATGATTAGTAAGCCCATTAGTTACTAGAATTAGTTGTTATAAGCGTTTTATATATAAAGAGAAAAATAGAGTTAATACGGGAAAAGAAGAAAATAAGCTAACATAGAGAAAAGGAAAAGGGGAAAAGAGGAGAAGAAAATCTAAGGAGGATACTCAAGAGTTCATCCAGAAACCAAGGTATGGGTGGGTCTTAACACGGTTATGGGATTGTATGATAGTGTATGATGGGTAGTATCATATTTAGGATAAAAATTCCTAATTTCCATGGTTTTGAAATTGATGATTACATGATGTATGATGGTAGGATCCTTAAATATATGTTGTGGGCTATTATAATGGTCATATAATGGTAATATTTTGAATTTTGGAACTGGAAATTTTTACAGAATCGAAATCGGAGGTCCGGAAGGCCTCCGATAGTGAAAATGGGTTTTTTCTAGGCTCTGACACGGCCCGTGTCACCTGGCACGGGTGGAAGTGTCAACCCCCCTGTTTTGGAGTTCAAAAACGTGATTTTCTGAATTTGGAGTGCCACAGGCCGTGTCACCTGACACGGGCGGCCGTGTCACCTGACACGGGCGGCCGTGTCACCTGACACGGGCGGCCGTGTCACCTGACACGGGCGGCCGTGTCAGCTCGTTGGATTTTATACTCGAAATTGTTTCGATCATAACTTTTGATCCGTAAGTCCGTTTTAGTCCCCGTTTGAAGCGTAGAAAAGCTAATGAATAGAGCTATAACACAGTATGGATAAGAGAATTGGTTACCCAAAATTTTTATATCTAATATATTTGGGAACCCAATTGTGTATATGTTCTATTAATGAATTGTTGCACTGTTTGCTACTGGTTGTCAAATTATTTGTGGATAATTTATCGAATACTTGTGTGTGTGCTTGTATAAGTATATTTTGGTGTGTGACAACATGAAATGTATGATAGTTATTGCTTGTTGTAATGATAATATAGTCGTGATTGTATTGTAAAATGTGTTGTATACCATTTGAAAGTGAATTATGTGTGGATGATTCATAAATATGTGCAAGTATGTGTAATTGGGTGGTAATTCAATTACGATGAATTATTGAAGATATGCATGGATGTTAAGATTGAGGGATGGTCTTAATTGCATATGGTTGTTGAACTTGCACATGCATCATTGTAGTCAAGAGGCAATGCTTGTTAGTTCCGTGGGAACTAGTGACTTGTCCTAAACCTAGAGAGGGGTTTAAATCTTAGAGGGCGGGCTTTTGTATGTTATTGGTCTAGAGGACGGACCCCATTTAATGTAAAAACCGAAAAATAATAACAGTGATTGGTACCACATGCATGAGTATTGCATTTGAGTCTTACATTGAGTCATATTGTGTCTATGATTGCAATATGAGATTATGTGCATTATGTGAATTTGATGAATTATTGAAATTGTGGATTTGTGAGTATGTACTTATGAATAATATGATTGCTTGAGTGATGCTATGCTTATAAAGCATTTGAAGTGTGAAAATAATTATGCTATGCATGTATGCTATGTATTATATATTATTATATGATTTCGATAATTATGTGAATTCTCACCCTTCTGTTGGAATGATGTTTTTTACGACATCACTCAGGTACTGAAGAGTAGAGTGTCTTCTAGCACGAGGGTAGCTGCTGGAGTTATTTACTTTATTTTCCTTACTTATTTTGGGTCTATTCATGCTCTGGTCATGTAACACTGGGAACGTTTTGATTCATATTTTGAGAGATACTTTATGTACTCTATTTTATTTTGCTATCCTTATTTGAATTATGTGGAGTTTTGGCTTTCATGCCTAAGTGGTGATATGAATGAGTTATTTATGAGACTATTTAATATGTTTATTATGAATGAAAGTGATTCTGCTGCTACATGCTATGTGAAAGTTAATGAAAAGCATGAATTTAATTTAAGTGTTATCGAGCATGACAGGTGTATGTGTGATGTTTGAATTATATGTGACACCCTTATTTGAGATGCATGTTATCTTACTCTGATTTATGACGTATTATTCCGTGGGGTTTAGAAGGGTGTTACAATTTCAACCATAAGTGTGCTAATGTGATTGTATCCATGTAGCGCGCTACCTACCACACTGGTTACTTTAAACAACCGTTTTGGTATATTAAAATGCAACATATTTAACAACGGTTGTTCTAGACAACCATTGTTGTATATAGCCCGAAGTTTTTTATAAATTATGTGGAATGCTTTTTTCGCCAATGCTCACTAAAAATATAACCTTTTAATCTGCACTAGAACATTATAATAAGACAAATTAAGTTATATTAGAAGAATAAGTACACGTTCAATTCTTGACAAGGGTTCTTCAACTCCTTATTCGTATTTTGTTCTTTGACAATAAGAACTTGGTTTAATGATCCTAGTTCTTCAACAACCCCTGCCTTCAACTCTAATTATTTTTGCAAAATATTATTTACTTTGCAAACAAAGTTAGAGGTGGAGAGAAGGGTGGTTGAAGATATAGAATCACTAAACCAAGTTCTAACAGTCAAAGAACAACATGCAATTAACAGTGAAGAATACTTGTCAAGAATTTAACGTGTACTTATTTTCTAATACAATTTTATCTATCATATCATAATTTTCTAATGTAGTTTGAGAAGTTATATATTCAATAAGGGATTGGAAAAACACTCAAACCACATAATATATAATAAACTCATATTTTGAACAGACATTAACAACAACATTCCTAAAAAAATTCATCAACAACAAACAATTACCAACAAACCCGATACAATAAACATATCAAGGCATAAAACGCTTCAGAAACATACCATACATGTCAATTCCCATAATGGCGTGTCAACAATGAAATAAGGATGAAGATAAATTTAGACCAGCAAACTTGTGTATATTTGAATGGATGTCATTGTGGATCTTTGACACAAGTTTGGCAGGCTATATTTAACTTCGTCCTCTTTATTGCAATAATCATCCATACCTACAAGAGGAAAAAAGAAGAAAGTTCAAACATCATGAAACAAGCTATTGAAACAAATTTTGAAAAAAAAAACTACAGAGAAAATGAACCTGTAAATACCCATTGGCTAATATTTGTTGTTATGGTTTTGTTTTGTGGTTTCCATATGAGAGAGACGAGTGACAGAGTTGTTAGGGTTTCATTTTGAGAGACGAGTGAAAGATTTGTTAGGGTTTTTGTTTTGAGAGAGACGACTGTTATGTACTGAAGCAATAGATAATTTTGCTTATATATATATGAAAAAATCATGTTTCATCACAGTTGGAAATAAAAACTGTGGTGATATGCATGGTCAATAACATTTTTTATCATGAGAAATGGGTAATTGTTGGTGATGGGAATCGAACCATTTCACTCTATGTACTTTTCAGTTTGGTTGCTACTTCTGACCGTTATGACATGTCATCTAGTAAATAAAAAAAATATTCGCCCAGGATAAATCTATTACCACGGTTAACACTATGTCTGTCGTAATATTGGTGTTACAAAAGGTTTGTTTTGTAGTTGTGTGTGTGTGTGTTTGTGAGAGAGAGAGAGAGAGAGAGAGAGAGAGAGAGAGAGAGAATAAGGAAATAACGATTGATATTATTGAATTTTGATTATACAAATTAAATTACAAAATATGTCTATTCGTATACAACTAACTTATATACTAAGTAACAAACCCTAAACCCTGATTAACTTTGGGCTTGGGCTACACAACTTGGATTATATCACAACATTTACTTTAGAGAAATGATAGATATAATCATTAATACATACTTATTGGGGTAACTATGTAGTTGACATTTGAGTTTTCAAATGATCCTAAGTTGAAAAAATTGTAGATCTCTTATGCTGGTACGTGTTGGAGGGGCTTTAAGTCACGACTCACACGTGACAATATTAGGGAGCATAAGCCTAATCTTGAGCTTCTGTGGGTGAGAGATAATTTTCTTGATAAGAAGGTTTGGAAAAAATTTGTGAAGTCTTGTAGTTTTGAGGAGTTCCTGGTTAGTACTAAATGTATTTTCTGATAATTTTATGTTTATGCTTTATAGATACAACCACGCAATATAATATTTCTTCTATGCTTAAAACAACTTAAAAGTGAAGTAGGAAAGCAGAACAAGGAGAAAACAAATACCCCCCATAGATTGTCTTGTGTGGGATTAAACTTGATAAAACATTGATTGTTGAAAAAAATACAACAACTAGGAGATGAGGACTCCATGACTCGTGATCAGAACCCATCTCCACCATCACAACATGAGAAGTGGAAGAGAGCCCAACAAAGACCAAATGGAGAATACACTTCAGATGCCTCAATATTAGTCGCTGAGAAAATTGTAAGTTGGATTTGTTGCGTGTGTTATATGTTATTTAAATTGCTTTGGTAATTAACAATATGCAGCTTATCATGTTGTGTAGGATTTGTTTGTTATGTCAGCCTGTGAAGGTTCCTTTGTTATAGAACCATGACATGATATATTAGTATAATCAATTGAAACAAAGGAGCATGGTGGTCGTGTCCGTGGTGTTAGAGATGGCATCAGCCTGAGAATGTGGTTTTGTACATCTAAAAAAAACTCCAGGAAGGTGCAAAAAGAAACTATTGAAGAATTAAAGAGGTAGTTAGAGAGTCAAATGAAATATTTTCAACACGCATTAGCAGCGGAGCGGGAAAGACATGGAAGAGTTACATGCGATATGAGCGAATATTGTGATATCTGATATATATATATATATATATATATATATATATATATATAATGTTTTGTTTTTATGTGTTTTTTACTCTTCCATGTGCTGATATCTGAAATATATCATATATATTGCGTTAATATCTGAAATATAGAAAACCAGTAAAACCCTCCCATAGTGTACACATGATGATGATCAATTTCCTGGAAGAACCATTGTATGTGGTGCAAGCACAAAATGAAGTTGTATATATATATATATATATATATATATATATATATATATATATATATATATATATATATATATATATATATATATATATATATATATATAATGTTTTGTTTTTATGTGTTTTTTACTCTTCCATGTGCTGATATCTGAAATATATCATATATATTGTGTTGATATCTGAAATATAGAAAACCAGTCAAACCCTCCCATAGTGTACACATGATGATGATCAATTTCCTGGAAGAACCGTTGTATATGGTGCACGCACAAAATGAAGTTGTTCATTCGCCCCTACCGGTAATGAGATCCATAAAGAGTTATTGGCTCCTTCTGAACAATTACATACCAAAATGTTATGTCACCGTATTGACAATAAAGAAAATAATTCTTTTGGAGCTAGAACATGATTGAGAGTTAGAGTGTTTCAATGTCGATCTTAAAGAATTAAAGGATATGGTCATTGGAAATCGATGGCTGGACATAAGGTTACTACAAGTTTGGTGCACGTAAGTATATAGAATTGAATATCTCATTATGATTGTGTACATTCATACTTACTTTTTGAATTCCTCGCTTATTTTTTAAATATTGTTTAACCATTTAGTGTTGTGAATTGATGTCGTCAAAAACAAACAAAAATATGACAAAAAGATTGAGTTTCTTGAACAAATACAAGAAACCCTATTAGTTCTTACAAAAGGGAAAGAAAAAGGAAGAAGAAAAATAGAGATTTGGTTAAAACTATTTTACGATTCACTTTCTCAATAAGGGTTCAAAGATTACAATTGAATACCAATAATTAACCTCCCTCACCCTAATTAGGATTTGCACCACTTCCCAAAGACGAGATACTAGCATGCTATTTATTAGAAAACTAATATACTAATATAATGGGCTTTTACACACAGGCCCATTACACAAGCTAACTTAAACAATTAGACCTTCAAGCAAGACCCAATTCGACATACTAACTTAAATTACAAGTTAATATATTTTGACAACATGCTTGAACAGACTTTGATTACAGTATGCACAACTCCTGTCGAAATATCAAGCTACCCTTGTCGACACTAGAGTTTGATCCATATACCAAAAATCTTCACCATGGAAAGAACTCTACACAAACATCATAACAAACTAGCTTTCATCATCCATGGCTTTTCAGCCATTCTGTCTTGTACCGACTCCTCATAACTTCCTTATAGTTTAAAGCTCTAAAAGATTTGACTAAATTTTGGTAAAATAAAGTGTTGAAGAAGATGTTCGAACATAATGAAGTCTGCTGAAAGAAGACATGTCAGACAAGATGCCCTAGCTTGTGTACTCGACATCTTGGTCTGATATAGCAGGTTGTTGCTAATCTGGGCCAAGATATAAGGAGCAATCAGAATGTGGATCAAGGAATAATTAAACAAATATTTTGAAGCCCATGGATAGTTGAAGATTATAAAAGGAAGACCAAGGCCTAGGGTAGAAACAGATTTTTAAGAATTCTCATTAAGACCTTTGTAAAGTAGAAAATAAGGATTTAGGCTTTTGAGAGTCGTGTACTTTCTTGAGTTGTAAGTCACCATTTGTATCGTTTGATAGATTGTGGTAGACATAGTTTTACGGATTCAAAAACCTGTAGGTAATGAATTGTGTATTGTTCTTGGATGAAGCTATTAAGTAAATTCAATAGTCATTGTTTGTTAGTCAAGAGTCTTGACTGAATATTGTATTGGAAGAGGTGTCTTTTAATTGAACAGATTGATACAGTTATTGGAGGTTGTAACTGTTAGATATCACTGAGGTGATTTAGGAATTGAGATGAGTTTCTCTTATCTAGATGGTGATTTCTAGATAAAATTGTACTGGGTAGGGATTAAGTAAAGATTTGTAAACAGGGGAGTTTAGCTCTAAGTTAATACTGCTGATAGTGAATTCATTCCTGGCTTGGTAGCCCCTAGATGTAGGTGTTGTTGTTCACCGAATTGTGTCATCATATCCTTGTGTTATTTATCTTTCTGTTTTGTTTAATTCAGTCTGCTCTCTTGATCAGAAGTTGATGTCTTGACTGATGTTGAAACATCTGTCACGACATTGTATTATGAATATGCAATTTTATTGAAGGTTATTGTTTCTGTCCTTGTTCAGTTTTAGCAGAGATCTATGTCTTGACATCTCTTAGGACATTTGTGATCTGCATGCCAGAATTTCAATTGGTACCAGAGCAGGCATCTTGGTCTGTTTCTGGATGAGATATAGGGAAAACACTTTATAGTCTTTAAACAAGGAAGAAGGTTGCATGATCAGATCATTCATTGGTGTTTTAGGATAGGGTGTTCCAGATAAACAACTGCTGATTGTTGACTAATACGTTGTGAAGATTCTCCGCTGCTGCTGATAATGATGCTATCGCTACACATGGTGCCTGATACGATGTTGTGACATCTTACCTGGTGCATGTTGAAGATGGGTTGTCTTCTCCAAGTGTTCTTGCCACATCTAACTGGGAGTAATAGACAGGAGGAAACACTATGACCTGGAGTCCTCTTAAGGATCTTTCTATGTTGCTTAGGTAACATGAAGGGCCATAGAAGGAAAAAGGTTGAATTGAGGTCTTGTGTATCCAAATAATTGGATTTGATTAACATTCTATGTCAAGTTTAAAGTAGCCAAAGATACTTGAGGTTTCTCTCAAGTCCACTCATAAAGTTACTTCTGAATGTGAAGAGAAGATTGTCAAGAAGAAGATCCACGTGAAGAAATGAGCAATTTATTTTTGCTCTCATCCCTATAAGAGTTTGACCTTGTTTGAGGTTTCTAACTCTTGGAAGGCGATACTGATTTTCAAGGACTGTACTGGTTTATCTAAAGTTTTATGCCTTGAAGATTTCTTCCTAGGTTGTGCTGAATGTCTTATTCCTTATTTTGGAGCTGGAGTCACTACATGAAATTTGGCAAGTTGCGGCGGTTAATTTTGTCAGCTTACGGCGATTTGAACCGCCACAAATTGCTAGTCGCGACGGTTTTGTTTCTGTCGCGAAAACGTGCGTCTCCAGGTTGTACTGTGACGGTTCCTAAAATCTCCACTCCAACTGTCGTTCTTAGTTGAGACAGTTAGTCAAATGACGTAAATTGAAAATTGTGGCGGTTATAACCGCCATTAAATAACTTTGTTTTTGTTACTACTACATATCCAAAGATAAAACCGCAGGTATTTTCAAAGATAAATCTGCAGGTAATTCCACAACTAATGTATTTCTAAAATTAAAAATAAAACCTTAAATTGAGAAAGCATGGTACTCATCAATAAAGTTGGAGTGGCTTGCAGTGGTTTCTTTTAGGAAAAAACAATTTAAAATCATTCTAGTACTTATAAATTTTTAAATTAAAAATACAATCCAATTCAATACTCAAATTTATTTTTTCAATCATCTCTTTACATAAAAAACATTTATTCTTCAGCAACTTAAATACATGTTTAGAACCTTCAACGTAATTAATGTTCACTAATAAACGTAAAGAAAATTTTCATTAGCTGCTTCATGTACTTTAGAGTAAAGCTATACTATGTAGATACCATAATTTCATTGGTTTTGGACGTTGATACTAACAATTCAGTAACACAACTCTTATTCTACTTTAGCTTAGTTGCAAAATTTCTGCCAGCAACCTCCCATCTAAACTAGAAACCATCAAGTGCATTACTTTGCATGTCACTTGAGCCAAACTCCCAACCATACTAGCAACCATAAGTGCATTACATTGCATGTCACGTGAGCCAAACTCCCAGCCAGATTGCAAGGGCAAAGGCTAAAAACACAAACAATTTGTATCAGTTTCCAGCTCAAATTGAATAAAAACATAATTAAACAAACTAGTAATTTATGTGGAATCTGTATTAAATACCTAGATATCAATTCAACAAGTGAAAGGCGAGATCTATTGAAGGATTGAAAGGGCATGTAAATGCAATTATGACACTTTTGAATCCAACTGAGATAGAAATCCACAATCAACCCTATATTCTTGGAGGTGGGTAACTTATAAAGTTTCCTACTAAACAAAAAATCATTTGTTGTGTTATGTACATGAGTTAATAATATGTGAGGTGCACTAGTAATAAGCTCATTAATGCTTTTTCCTTAATATCATTCTCATTTAAATCAAAGCTCTATACAGAAGACGTACTACTACTTTCTTCGACAGACGAATTCAATCTCTCATTAAGAACTTGCACAGACTGCACTACTATATCATCATTATCACATTCCAGAGGACTAGCAGTTTGACTGCTGTCTGGAGAAACCTTAGAGCATTCATTAAGAGAATCAACTATCATCTTTTAAAATTTCCAGTTCATCAAAAAGCTTCCAAACTATTCCAACTCAATTTTAGTGAATTCGGTGCCACAACCTCATTTCTACAATCAACTAGAACTCTGACATTTTAAAATTTGTGTGGAACTCTACCTAGCTTTCGCATCCATGTGTTTGATCATGACTATGGCAAAAGAAATTCTACTTAGCACTTGCCAAATTAAACTACACATTAGTTAAAAGTTTAACAAATTAAACTACACTATTATATAGAATCGGTGAAAGTATATTAACCTAAGAAGACAAGTTTGTATACGTTATATAGAATCAGTAAAAGTGTCCCATTTACCTTTCTATCAACAAAATTGACATAGATAGATGGCTTCAGAAGAGTTGAGCGGCTTCAAAAATAAACACAAGAGGAAAATGAAAATTTATTTATTAGCTATATTCTCAACACATTTGGTGATAAAAGCTTAAACTTAGAAGTAAGAAATGAATGTCATACCAACAGCTCATAACCATTAACCCCTTGCATATACTGCACCAGAATTATCCATTGTATTCTCAACCACGACCTCATTGTATTATCAATCACACCTCTATGATTTAGATCAAATCTCAACCACTCGTGTCCGCCACACGGTCCCGAATGCTAGCCAGCTTGAACATATTAAAAATTCAAAACTTCTTATTATTATAATATCAAAGAGAGGCCTGTGTCACTCACTCTGCCAAAATTCTTATGGCTGCAGACCTGAAAATAGAAAAACATGTGACCCTTGCATCTTAATCCCTTCAACTTGTTCATGGAATTAAGGGGATATCAAGTGAGTGTCAAAGTGATACAATGTTTCCATGCTTAAAAAAGATCGACATTATTGAAATTATACAACGAAAATTAAAGTTTATCACTTTATCGTCACATGGAACTTGTCTTGTATTTAGTATTAATCATAAAAGACAGGAAAAGATATCCATATCAGTATATTTGGAATAACTACATAATTATAATAAAAAAAATTCAAGTAAATTTCCTACAAAAAGTTACCAGGTTAGATATCAAGTTGTTCAAAATCAATACCATCAAGAAAAACTGTATCATATATCTATAAGAGACTTTTCCATTGATGAAAACACAATATGGCTTGCCAAGATCTATTCCATCTTCTAGATCCTTTCTCAAATCCTACATTAATAATTAATCCAATCAACATCAAATATAATCTATCACATAAATAAAAACTTTTTTCATAACACTCTCCTATATATATTGCCGCCAAAGTCTATCTCAACATCTTTAGATCAGGGGTGTTGGTGATTGCTTATATCATCTTGAAGTCTCATCTAAGATGTTGGATGTGAGTGTCCAGAATTTTGTCTGAGGTAAGAAGATATTCTTAATAGAAGCTTCAGCTAATCAAGGACCTTGTGGAAGGTGTTCTGATTGCTCACTACTGGTGGAAGGTGGTACTTAAGTATGACTCAAGAAATTACCTACTCAAGCCTGTTGCTCTAGGCTTGTGATGTCATCTTCTGTTAAAACATTAGACTTTGCCAACACTGATGTACTGTGTCTCGTGGGGGATTGAGCAAGGTGGAGTTTTGAGGGATAGAAGACTGAAGTGCAGAGGAGAAGCAGATCTTGCTGAGGAGTCTGTTAAGATTGGGATGTCTGGTCTTTGTGAAGCTTCATGAGGGTGGTGAGAATTTATTTCTCTCTGGGGTATTCAGACTTTTGTGAGGGTGTATGATCTACTACAACTATGATCTATTGTGATTCTCATGTGTTCCTTGCCAATGGAAGTATGAGAATGGCAAGTTCAGTGTTTAGTGGTTCAAGAATCAAAGTCATTCAGCCTGGTATCCTAAATGATGTTGGAACATCATTTCTGGTTTTGGTTATTCTTGAAGGATGACTGAGGTTGACGTTCAGCCTTTGAGCATGAGATGTAGAGCTACTGGTGAAGCCTGTGTGGATTCTGTTGATAGGTTCTGCTGGAAGTATCATTAGAAGAGATTGTATCAGGCTGAAGGTGTATCACTCTTCTTATGGAGAAGGGGTGTGGTGTCTTTCAAGTGTGAATGACATTTTGTCTAACCAAGAAGTTAAGAGAATGTATATGTCTCTTTCGTGGATGTGAGCATTCCAGATTTGATTGGATTCATTCTCAAAGAACAGGGTTGTCTTTGGCTGTAAAATTCAAGGTGAATTTGTGCAGGGTGTGGATATGTTCTGGGGGAGAATGATCAATGGTGTTATCTGGTATCAATCCAAGAGTTCGTTGGTTATGATACAAGAAGTGTGATCCTGATACTTTTCTAACTTATGAGCAAGAAGATGCTCATGTGATTCTTGTGAGGATGTGATGTCAGGAAAGATGTCTCGACATCATGGTGTATTGATGTTATGGCTTTGTCAGCTCTCCTTAGGAGTTTGATCTATTAAGGTTATTGACTTATATCAACTCTGTTCTTAATTCTTAGGAGTGACATGAGAAATAAAAGTGGGTACTATTTGGGAGAATTTATTTTTCTATGCAGATTGAGATAAGGCTCATGGGAGTCTTTGTTGTTGACTGGGAGATGTTAAAAGGAATGTATTAACATCTTGGTCAGTTGCTTTTACTTCTGGTTGAAGGGAGTATTCTTGGGGCTCATTGGAATGCATTGTGACTATGCTTCAGAGGCTACAAGATGGATTGGACAAAGTCTGACCATGTGTCAGGACATTGTTTAGGACTTGTGGTTGTTTCCAAGTTACTTTCTTTGGACGTGTGCCTTGGACGGTTGAGAGTGTGTCTTAGAGAAGACGTGTTAAACATGTGTCTTGGTGCTCGTGCATTCTTTGGACGGTTCAACCTTATGTTGAAACAGTCAAATCCTAGTTGGGCGATGTACAACCATATATGTTGAAGTTACCTACTTGAAATTATTTCTTCATTGAATTGTTCTTTGGTAACTTCTATGGACCGTTAATTCCTAGAGAAACTGCTTGGGTATTTATAAGGGGTCGCTGCTTCTTGGTTCTCAGGTTATGTTTCTTTTTGATGTGTTATGTCCTTATGGCTTTTGTCCGGGTTTGGGTAAGTACCATGTGGGTATGGAACTGTGTTGGTTTCTTTTGCCAATTTTTAGCTAAAAATGGGGAGAATGAATATATATTCTTCTCAGTTATGTGTTGGTCCTTACAACACATAACCGATATCCTTTTGGGCATGAAATCCATTCTTGCAGTGCTTTTGCAAGGATGTTGGATGGGATGTTCTAACATCTTGTCTGTGTCTCAGTTTCTTTTCTGAGCCTGTCTCAGTTTCTTTTCTGAGTCATCTTTTTGTGTCTTGTGTTCTGAGTTACCCGGAGTAGCACTCTGCTCCCCTGAGTCCTTGATGGGATAATTCTGGTTGGATTTTGGTTGCTCGGGTAACAAGTATTGGTTCTGGGTTTGAGGGGGAGTAGTGTGCATCTTCTTCGGGAGTGGCGTGCATCTTCTTCCTCATGTACACCAGGACAATGGGCAATGGGTACACGGGAAGAGTGAAAGCTTCCGGCTCAAATGACTTTGGGACTTTCAACTCTCTCTCTAGAGCATCCTGGGTTTATAGTGCAAGAGGTATTTTAGCCAAAATTTGTCAAAAAGGGGGAGATTGAAAGCTCTAAAAGATTTGACTAAATTTTGGTAAAACAAAGTGTTGAAGAAGATGTTCCGACATGATGAAGTCTGCTGAAAGAAGACATGTCAGACAAGATGTCATAGCTTGTGTACTCGACATCTTGGTCTGATATAGCCGATTATTGCTAATCTGGGCCAAGATTTAAGGAGAAATTAGAATGTGGATCAAGGAATAATTAAACAGATATTTCTAAGGCCATGGATAGCTGAAGATTATAAAAGGAAGACCAAGACCTAGGGTAGAAACATATTTTTAAGATTTCTTATTAAGACTTTTGTAAAGTAGAAAATAAGGATTTAGGGTTTTGAGAGTCGTGTACTTTCTTGAGTTGTAAGTCACCCTTTGTATCGTTTGATACATTGTGGTAGACATAGTTTTACAGATTCAGAAACCTGTAGGTAATGAATTGTGTATTTTTCTTGGATGAAGCTATTAAGAAAATTCAAGAGTCATTGTTTGTTAGTCAAGAGTCTTGACTGAATATTGTATTGAAAGGGGTGTCTTTCAATTGAACAGATTGATACAGTTACTGGAGGTTGTAACGGTTAGATATCACTGAGGTGATTTAGGAATTGAGATGGGTTTCTCTTATCTAGATGGTGATTTCTAGATAAAATTGTACTGGGTAGGGATTAAGTGAAGAGTTGTAAACAGGGGAGTTTAGCTCTAAATTAATACTGCTGATAGTGAATTCATTCTTGGCTTGGTAGCCCCCAGATGTTGGTGTTGTTGTACATCGAACTAGGTCATCATATCCTTGTGATATTTATCTTTATGTTTTGTTCAATTCAGTCAGCTTTCTTGATCATAAGTTTATGTCTTGACTGATGTTGAAACATTTGTCACGACATTGTTTTATGAATTTGCAGTTTTATTGAAGGTTCTTGTTTTTGTCCTTGTTCAGTTTTAGAAGAGATCTATGTCTTGACATCTCTTAGGACATCTCTGATCTGCATGCCAGAATTTCAATAGTCTCTAGGTTCTTTGTCCAGAACCTCACTTGCAGAGATTATGGCATAAGCTATAAGATATGTATAATCAAGTCACTGAGGTGGCTTGATGATTCTTCTCCACCTGTCTCTTGCCAGCAGGCAGTCATTATCAGTTTCCTCATCTTCATCGGTAACTTGAGATTCTTCTTTGACTTCATCTGGGTTATGCAATTCGGCATCACTATGCTCCACCTCAACATGAATCTCTTCCTGCTCCAGCTCTTCTTCATAGATCTTCGAACTTCGACCAATGTCATCATCAGTTTTCTTAAAAGTCGTCTAAGCTTCATTGAAAACTACATCTCGACTTGTGATACACCTCCTGTGACTTGGCTCTAGGCACCACAACCTATAAGCTTTGAATCCTTATGGGTATCAAAGGAACATACATCTTAGAGCTCTAGGTTTGACCTTGTCTTGCCTAATTTGAGCATAGGCTAAACAACCAAATACTCTAAGTCTGTCAAGACTAGGTGGATGTCCGAACCAGACTTCTTCAAGTGTCTTCATTCCCAAGGCTATCGAGGGACACCTATTTATCAAGTATGCTACAGTCACAACAACTTCTGCCATAAACACCTTCTAAAATCCCGCACTTACCAACATGTACCTCACCCTTTCCAGGATGGTTCGATTAAATCTTTCAGCTTAACCATTTTGTTGGGGAGTCCCTGCAGTAGTTCTGCACCTTGCAATACCATACGCAACACAACAGTTGTCGAAAGCCTCATTATTGCAAAATTCAAGACCATTATCGGTCATCAACCTCTTGACCTTCTTTCCAGTTTGGTTTTCGACCAGAGTCTTCCAACTTTTGAAATTTTCAAAAGTTTCATCCTTAGTTTTCTGGATGAATACCCATAACTTTCTGGAATAATCATCAACTATGGATAGAAAATACTTTACACCTGAGAGTGAAAGATTCCTTGAAGGTCCCCAAAGATCAACATGAATGTAATCAAGGGATCCATGTGTTCTTTTTTTTACCTTTGTTAAACTTCATTATACAGGATTTACCAAATACACAAGGTTCACAAAACTCCAGATTTTCAACCTTATCACCACCCAACAGATTTTGTTTTGACAATTCGATCACGCCTCTTTCACTGACATGGCCAAGTCTCTTGTGCCATAGATCAGTCTTCGACATAGGTTTCGTGGATGCCACATCTATTAAACCACTTACAACCTCTGCCTCAAGGGTATACAAGCCTTGTTTCTTCACACCTCTCAAGACTTCCTTCGACCTCTTCATTACCTTTAGGATGCTTTTCTCTCCTTTGAAAACATATCCTTTCTTGTCAAATTCACCAAGAGAAATCAAATTCATCTTAAGATCAAGTACATACCTAACATCAGTCAATAGTCTTATTGACTTATCGTGGAGCTTGAATCTCACAGATCCAATACCTGCAATTTTGCAAGCTTAGTTGTTTCCTAGCAGCATTGATCCACCATCTTAATCACACAATTCTTCAAACACATCTTTGTTTGGTGTCAAGTGCCAAGTACACCCTGAATTCATAATCCACTATTTGCTAGAGTCACTGCTTAAAACCACCAAGAGCTCAGACGATTCATAACCGTCTTGCACAATGGTTGCATTACCATTATCCTTTTCACCATGATTGTTCAGTCGATCAGGGCATACTTTTCTTTTATGACCCTCCTTCTAACAATGATATCACTTAATAGTATGAGCATTACCACCATATGAATTTTGTAGAACTTTACCCTTCTTCTTCTCAAACATATCATCTTTCTTCAATAATTTCCCCTTAATGGACAAACCTTTACCAACAGAAGATGGCTTGTGCTCCTCTCGTTCGTTCAAATCCTTAGAGTACAAGGAAGATTGAACATCTTCAAAGGTCAATGACTCTCTTCCATACAAGAGAGTTTCTTTGAAGTGAGCACGAGACTTAGGTAAAGAGCACAACAACAACAATGCTTGATCTTCATCATCAATCTTGACCTTAATATTTTCAAGATCAAGAATTAACTTGTTGAATATATCCAACTGCTCAGCCAAGGCTTTGTCTTCACTCATCTTGTATGAATACAAAGCTTGCTTCAGGTAGAGACTATTAACTAATGATTTCGTCATGTACAAGCCTTCAATTTTCGCCCACACACCCGCTGCAGTTTTCTCCTATGAAACCTGCCGGAGAACCTTATCACCAAGGCTCAAAACAATGGCATTGTGGATTTTTTCGACCATCGTTTGTAAGACCCTAATTTTTGACCCATAAGATTCCACATATCATTCGCATTTCATTTTACATCTTATACCACAAACAAGATCATGCTTTGGTTCCTTTATCCCTCTCTTCTTTGGGTTTATGCCTTGTAGGGATTACCGAGCATCTGTGTGTTTCCTATTCACTTTGTTGCTTTATTTGTTTATATTTTACTAACCTTAATCAAAACCCAAAAATATTTTTTGTTTTCTCTTTACTGACATTTTCAGGGGAAGAAAGGTCAAAAATGCCAAAAAAAGAACAGTCCTTCAGCTCGATTGAATTTCACCTGACAAAGTCAAAGTTGATCTGCAAACAATTCAAAAATTCATCAGATCAGAGCCTCCGAGATTTAATTGATTTTTATTCAAGATATTCCAAGGTTCATGTATTTATTTCCACGCCTTCTTTGACAAGCGAGAAAAATCGAGCCGGAATCAAGACAGCACATCAAAAAGCCAAATTTCCCAAATTTTCACTGTGTTAATCGATTAACACATTGGTTAATTGGTTAACGCGTGTGAATTTTGAAAAAAATGGCAGCAAATTCAAATTTCAGCAATTGGCACCAATTTTCATCATTTTGGAATATTCCATACCATCTCATTTTATTCCCCTACATCACTTTGATCATTTCCTACCATACACCTTCACTAATCACCACTCTTTTATGAATTTCCCTCCAAACTCAAATTCCAAGCCTAATTTTCATTTCCAAACCAAATTCCAATCCACCAAATTTTTCAAGCCTAAATTTTATAAATAGAGCCCTCATCTCATTCATTCATTCAAGCTTTTGAGATCCAAATTCACCTTGTCGAAATTCTTCTTAACTCTTTCAACTTTCTCAAACCACAAATTTACCAAAGCTCTTCTTTCTTCTTTTGAAAGTTAGTAAGAATTCACATTGATTCTTGCTTAACTTTGAGCTAAACCTTCATCCATTCACTTTTTCATCATCAATTTCAGTAGATCAAGACTTTGGAGTTTGGATCTTGGAGTAATTTGAAGCAATTTTCTGATTTGGAGTGGTAATCTATTTTCCACCATTGTTAAAGCTTCATATTCATCATTCAAGATATAGATCTTTGGTGCTTCTTGTTGTTGATCCGTTGGATCATATATTGTTGTTTGATTGCAGGTTTCTTTGTCTATTTTTACTGTAAAATTCATGCAAATTCAGTTCATGATCACAAGGTGTTTGAAAATTGTTTTGAAAGAAGATCATGCTGAATTTTGCACATTTTTTTGCTTCTGTCACAGTGTTAACTGATTAACCAGATACAGTGTAAATTGGTTAACCGATTAACACCCTGTTTTGCGCAGAAATTCAAAATCTGCACTGGTTAACCGATTAACCAATGTGTTAACCGATTAACCAGTGTCCAGAATGCTATTTTGGCTCTGTTTTGGGACTGTTTTGGTTCTTTTGCCATTTTCTTCCCTCTTCCTTTGTTCTTAGCCTTAGATCACATAATTGTGTGGTTTAATTTGGCTTCCTCTTCATCTAATTCTCTTTTATTTTGATCGATGAAAGTCTAAAAGATCTTGGAATTCCGTTGTTGAATTTCGATCAAGACTAGATCGTTACCACTTTTCTTTTCGTGCGGTATTGCTTTCGGATGACGATCTATATATCGTTCATCTAGCATACATTAGCACAAAGAGCTATTGACCGGCCTCATTGTAGGGTAATTACTCCATAAATTACTCGGCGATTTCTTAACATAGCGCAATATTTGTCCCACATCGGAAAACGATCAAAATTGTTGATTATTTGTCTTTCGGTTCAAAACTTATGAAGCTTGTTGCTGTAGAGGCTTTGATTCTATCAATCTTCTAACAAGTCTTTATTAACCTTGACCTAAGTACACTATTCAATCATTATTGATCACTTACTCTAACGACTAACATTACTAACTTCTAACTTCTTTACAATTCCTTCTTGCTCCCTATCTCTCTTTTACTTTTATGCTCCATTTTTATCATTTCATATCATGTTTATGCGTCCGCAATTTGCCCTTTGTCCGTTGGACATATGTTTATGCTTCCGCAATTTGCCTTTTGTCCGTTGGACACATGTTTATGCTTATGCCTTTTTCTCTTTGTCCACTTGGACCAAAAACATTAATAAAGGCCAAAACCTCTAAAAAACTTGTGCTTCTAATCTTGGACTATGGTAACTATCCTTTGCAATGGACATGGAGTTTTTCACCTAGACCTTGGACTTCAATGCTATTCTTGAATCCTTGAACTTAGACCTTGGATATCCAATGCAATTCTGGGAACCTTGGACTTAGAACTAGGACCTTTTCCCTTTGGTTTGGAATTATGGTTCGAAGACTTCGAAGACTTGTGCTTTTGCTTGGTTTATGGTGAAGACAAGTACATTTTTGGTTAGATCTTTCTTATCCTTAGCTTTTACTTTATGCTTTAGGATAGTCACTTCTTCTCCTCCCCATTCTTCAATTTTCAAAACTCTCTCCCTTTTTCAAAACATTCTTGATTTCAAACTTTCACCTCTTTCATAATCAAACCTTGACTTTGTCAAGTGATGTTACTCTTTTCTTTTCATTTCTTAACAAATGCTAAACTACATAAGCATGTTGACACCTTTTTCAAAATACTTTAAAAAACACCAAACTCATCAAACTCTTTTTTTGTGCCCTCGTGCACTTTGTCCTTTAACTTTTTCATAAGTTTAGACATGATTCATCTCTTTAAGCGGAATTATTCGCTTGGAAATGACGATTTGTCTTTATATTTAAAAACAACAAAAAAAAAAACAAATTTCACTCTTTGTACCATGAACTACGGGGTTTTGATCCTACATTACACATCGTGGGTACGTAGGCATGAGGCGACAAGTCTCTCCAAACACAAAAAACTTAAAAACAATTTCTCTTCTCATCTCCTCAATCACTTTTCAAGCAAACCATTTTCAGACCAAAAGCGGTAGATATTTCAAAGGGTTCCTATAGAGTACTATAGACGTTTTGGGTGCTAACACCTTCCCATTGCGTAACCAACCCCCCTTACCCGGAATCTCTTCACTTGTTCTTGTTTAGAGCTTGTGTAGGTTTTGTTCGCTCTTTTCCTTTCCTTTTTTGGATAAAATAAAAGTGCGGTGGTGACTCTTGCTTTTCGAGTTAAGTTAATCAATAGCTTACACTCACGATTTTGCCACGACAGAAAAGTGGCGACTCTGCTGGGGATGACCTCCCTTGAAGGGTTTAGCCTACTTTGATTTATTTACTGTTTTTCGTCTGATTTGCTTGTTACTTGATTGTTCTGTTTTGGAGTTCCTCTGTGTGCAAGATAGGTCCTATACCCGGACCAAAGTGTACTTTGAGATAGGAGGATGGTATAGTCAAGGGAACTTTGAGGGAGTCGAATCCTGAAAAAGCAGAACTTGAGAATCCATCCACTCGGTGGTTGCCTCTTTGGAATTACTGATGTCGATCGAGCGATTGTGAAGGCATTACTTTTTCCATAGAAGCCTATAACACTGAGAACCGTAGTAACCCTTAACCCATCTTAGCCTTTTTAGGATCGTGGTATGGAAGCTATGAAGATGCAAATCTGACTTAGCTGTCATGCGATGCCACACTCAGGTTAGATTCTCTTGAGGATAACTACCAACCTCCGAGCAAATCGGTGCGCTGGTGTGTCTGATAGTGGATTATGGACCCTGGGCACTCTGTTAGAACCGCTGTTTTCTGCAGGTACAATGAAGACAAACCTTAGTACATACCTTTGTGGATTGGTTCTTAACCTTGGGTTCATGCTCGGGACTCGAACCTTTGAACCCGTGTGCTTTGAGTGATCTTGTTTATGGTTGTTGCATCCATGCACTCTTGTATCCATGAGCATACATATGCATTCTTCCAAGTTGTCCAGAAACTCATCTCAACTGTCTCCTTCTCCAGTTATCTGTTCACCGTCAAGCTGTTTCCTCAACACAAATATGGAACTAGAGCTGCTGTCAGATTGAGAATGGAAAACCAAGAACAACATAATGCCGAAGTTAGAATGGAAATTGATGAGTTGAAGACCGAGATGACCAAACTCACAGAAATGCTGCAAGTTCTGATTGCTAGAGGTGAGCCGCCTCAGAGGACCGTGATTGTTGAAACTTCAACTGCTATTGTTGACGCTCCACTGACTTAGCAACCAGCTTCTACTTGGCCAGAATTTGGGTTACCTCTGAATTACTCGCCACCTTTTGCAACTACTCTTGTGTTTGTTCCGTCTGTACTGCCAGTATCTTCAGCTCCATTGTTCACTGAACCTCAGCCTATTATGCATTCTGTTGCTCAAGCTATTCCTGAGAATCCTTTCGTGTACCATGCTGCTGGTCCATAATCTGAAAGTCAGGGAGAACCTGGATACATTGAAGAAGTCAGAGAGCAATGGCAAACTCTAGACAAAAGGATAAGAGTCGTGGAAGGAAGTGATGTCTTTAGTGTTGTCGCAATGGACATGTGCTTGGTTTCTGACTTGGTTATTCCTCTAAAATTCAAAACTCCTGATTTTGAAAAATACAAGGGGCATACCTGTCCCAGAACCCACTTGGTGATGTACTGCCGCAAGATGGCTGCTCATGCCAAAAATGACAAACTGCTCATTCACTGTTTCCAAGACAGCTTGAGTGGGGGCTTCAATGAAATGGTATATGGGACTTGAGAAGAATCGTATCTAAAGCTAGAATGACTTGGCTGATGCTTTCTTAAAGCAATACAAGTACAATTTGGACATGGCACCTGATCGCCGTCAATTGCAAAACATGTCTCAGAAAGAAAAAGAATCCTTTAAGGAGTACGCTTAGCGCTGAAGAGAGCTAGCTGCTCAAGTGGAGCCACCCTTGGCTGAAAAAGAATTGACTGGTTTGTTCATGGACACTCTTCAGCCACTCTTTTGGGAGAAGATGATAAGCAGTGTATCATCTGGTTTTGCTGACCTAGTCACTATTGGAGAAAGACTAGAATAAGGTATCAAGAAAGGAAAGATTACTAATGCCGAAGCCTTTAGTGGTGCTAAAAAGTATGCTGGGAATTTTCAAAAGAAAAAGGATGGCGATACCCATGCTGTTTCAGTTGAAGGGAAACCTCATCGCAAGCAACAACAATATGTAGCTGCAGTTGCTCCTGTTGTCAATGCTCAACCAGTTCAAGCTCCTCGTCAGACTGTTAGACAAAATCAGAATCGCAATAGGGTTAACTTTGATCCTATCCTGATGTCCTACACTGAGCTATATCCATGTCTTGTTCAGAAAGGTTTGATTACAACGAGGGATCTACCTCCTCCTCCAAATCCTCTCCCACCCGGCTATAGGGATGATCTTCACTGTGAGTTCCATCGAGGTGGGGCAGACCATAACTTAGAAGGCTGTTATGCATTGAAAGCTAGAGTACAAGAATTGGTGAACTCAAAGATTCTGACTTTTCTTGATGAGAATCCCAATGTTGTCAATAATCCTTTGCCAGAGCATGCCAAGTGACGTTTGAGTCAGTTCAGACGAATCATCTCCTAAAGCCAGTGTTTCAGACAGGACAGCTCATCCTTGTTGCTGATTAATCACTAGGCCTTGTTTCTTTCTGTTTGCATTTTTCCTTGATTGTATTGACTATTTTCTTTTGAACTTTATTTGTACTTTCATGGTAATTTCAATCAAATGAGCATTGCAATGTTTGATTCAATTCATTTATATCCACTGTGTGCATCTTTATGCTTTCTTTTTCACAAAACAAAATATATTTCCTGTTCACTTTCTTTATCAAGCTTTTGTTTATGCAAAGATTGGAGGGAGGATGATGAAAACAAAATACCTAAAATTGGTGGACTGTATGCTTTCAATTAAAACTTAGCTGATGATGTACAGGCATTGTTTCAACTCCCAAACACTGGAGAAATAAGGAAGTTAATCCTTTGTCAACCCCTTCGAGCCTAGAAGTTGGAGTTTCTTTCTGTACGAAAAAACCCGCAATCTTAACCTGGGGATGGGTAGTTCTCAGTTAATTTGACTGTGCATTCAAGACGCCTTTCAATAAAGGTTGCAATCACAAGTTTTCCTTCGCACACATCAAAAAAGTGCCGAAGATGTCTTTCAAATCAAAAGCCAATGATGGTTCACCGTAATCATTAAGCTAGGCAGTCACTATCTTTAAAAAAAAAGAAAAAAAATCAAAATCAAATGAAAGGCCCGCTAAGTCAAAACCTACGAAGGAGACTTAGGCAAAAATTGGAGCATCCCGCTGACTGTAAAATCAAATGACACAGTTCAGGCAAAAGTTAGGGATAACAAATGAAAAATCAAGAGGTTACCAAAATCCTCAAAGACAAAACGAGTTGACTAAGGTCCTCATCAAAAACAACAAAATGTTGTAAGAAAGAGTGACTGCCATCATCATAACAGTGTTGCAATTTAAAAATCTCCTGGAACCTAAATGCATAGGTTGAATTAACTGAGCATAGGACTGAAGGTCATCACGAAGAATGGGTTGAGTACAAATAAACTTTGAGCCTATATCCTTTATTTCAAAAACTGTGAACCAGACCACGTTACAACCTTCAAAAGACCTAATTGAAGCCAGGTTTCTTTTGAAAGCATACTACAGCAATGTTGCGTAAATTGACTCCTATATTTGTTGCCAATCATTTGCTTTGATGACATACCTTTGCTTTCTCTTTCATTTTTGAATGTTTAAACCACCGTGTTTTGGAAGCTGATTCATTTTGCTTTACATCAATAATATCATTCCAAAAATGATTTTTGATTTCAAAATTGCATGAGCTTTGCAATAAAATTACCATGTGTGGATAATCCTATTTGCAGACAAACTTTCTTCATCAAGAATTTTCAAACAGTTGAGAAACTTGGTCAGTGATCCTATCAGGGGCACATTACGTCCAGATCCTATTGTGAACCAGTTCAAAAATTTGTTGCTCAATGCAAGTCATTCTCAGAATTGGTTAGCCAGAATATCTCTTTCAAGATTCATACTGAGTTTAACCTTCTCAATAGTCACTTCAAGAACTAAAGCCATGATCAGTTCATCCTCAACAATAGCAACTGAAGCCATGATCAGTTTATCCTCAATATTCATTTCAAGATTTGAAGCCATGATCAATTCATTTTTCCCCTACAGCAGTCAAACTGAAGCTATGATCAGTTTATTTTCATCAGTCAGTCAATCTGGGGCAGTATTCTTCAAGAACCCTTAAGATGTCTTTCCTCAAAAGACGATCAGCCTGATACAATTCATAAGTGTGACAGAGAGATGTTTAACATCTTCTCTCCAAGCAGAGTGGGCAGTGTTCCCTGTGTTGAGGAACCAGAGTTTCCATTCTTCCCTCAGAAAAGAGTCTATCTCAGTTGTCCCTATCATCTGCATTGCATACATAAATCATATATCATACATAGAAAGATTTTCATAGCTCGAAGTGTGCTTTGCGCTCATATGCATTTTTCTGAGGTCCTGTTGTTTTCAACATCTTACCTTGTGGTCAGAGTCCAACTTACTTGGCACCTACCAAACAGTTACCTGTATTTTCATTCAGTGCTATTCTTGGATGTTGTTGTTTCCTTGTGCATCCAGTGTTATTCCTGTCTGTCTTCTTTCTTTCCAGTGCCATTCCTGGATATTGTCGTTTCCCTGTGTATCTTGTCCTGTTTGTCTCCTTTCATTCTAGTTCCTTTCCTGGATCTTTATATTCTTTCACCCCAGTGCCATTCCTGGATGTCTGTCTCTTTTGATCTCTAGTGCCATTTCTGGATAGCTTGTTCCTCTTGTTTCTCCCAGTGCTACTCCTGGAAGTTTTGCCTCTCTTCTATAATCCCCCAACAGATTTTGCTTGGATATCTTTCAGTGCCATTCCTGGAAGTTTTATCTGTTCATTCAGTGCCATTCCTGAATGAGATTTCTCCTTTGCATTCAGTGCCATTCCTGGATGTCTTTCTCACTATCATTCAACGCCATTCTTGAATATAGTGAGTTACCTTTACTTTCAGTGCCATTCCTGAAAGTCCTTCCTTTATCCAATGCCATTCTTGGATATCCTTTCCTCAACAGAGTCCAATGCCATTCTTGGATACTTCTGATATATTTTCCAGAACCTTTCTCACTTCATTCAATGCCATTCTTGGATGTTGAGATTCTTCTGTCCAATGCCATTCTTGGACACCTTTTCCCTAGCCAAGTCCAATGCTATTCTTGGATATCTCTGATGTTTAACCTTGCCATCCAATGCCATTCTTGGATGTCCCCAGTGAAGTTTTCAAATGGAATTTTGTTTATATCTAATGCTATTCTTGGATGTCTCTAATGTTTGTTGTTGCCCCATTCAATGCCATTCTTGAATGATGCAGTTCCCTCTATCCAATTCGAATTCACCAAGAGAAATCAAATTCCTCTTAAGATTAGGTACATACCTAACATCAGTCAATAGTCTTATTGACTTATCATGGAGCTTGAATCTCACAGATCCAATACCTGCAATTTTGCAAGCTTAGTTGTTTCCTAGCAGCATTGATCCACCATCTTGATCACACAATTCTTCAAACACATCTTTGTTTAGTGTCAAGTGCCAAGTACACCCTGAATTCATAATCCACTATTTGCTAGAGTCACTGCTTAAAACCACCAAGACATCAGATGATTCATAACCGTCTTGCACAATGGTTGCATTACCATTATCCTTTTCACCATGATTGTTCAGTCGATCAGGGCATACTTTTCTTGTATGACCCTCCTTCTTACAATGATATCACTTAATAGTATGAGCATTACCACCATATGAATTTTGTAGAACTTTACACTTCTTCTTCTCAAACATATCATCTTTCTTCGATAATTTCCCCTTAATGGACAAACCTTCACCAACGGAAGATGGCTTGTGCTCCTTTCGTTCGTTCAAATCCTTAGAGTACAAGGAAGATTGAACATCTTCAAAGGTCAATGACTCTCTTCCATACAAGAGAGTTTCTTTAAAGTGAGCACGAGACTTAGGTAAAGAGCACAACAACAACAATGCTTGATCTTCATCATCAATCTTGACCTTAATATTTTCAAGATCAAGAATTAACTTGTTGAATATATCCAACTGCTCAGCCAAGGCTTTGTCTTCACTCATCTTGTATGAATACAAAGCTTACTTCAGGTAGAGACTATTATCTAATGATTTCGTCATGTACAAGCCTTCAATTTTCGCCCACACACCCGCTGCGGTTTTCTCCTATGAAACCTGCCATAGAACCTTATCACTAAGGCTCAAAACAATGGCATTGTGGATTTTTTCGACCATCGTTTGTAAGACCCTAATTTTTGACCCCTAAGATTCCACATATCATTCGCATATCATTTTGCATCTTATACCACAAACAAGATCATGCTTTGGTTCCTTTATCCCTCTCTTCTTTGGGTTTATGCCTTGCAGGGATTACCGAGCATCTGTGTGTTTCTTATTCACTTTGTTGCTTTATTTGTTTATATTTTACTAACCTTAATCAAAACCCAAAAATATTTTTTGTTTTCTCTTTACTGACATTTTCAAGGGAAGAACAGGTCAAAAATGCCAAAAAAAACAACAGTCCTTCAGCTCGATTGAATTTCACCTGACAAAGTCAAAGTTGATCTGCAAATAATTAAAAAATTCATCTGATCAAGAGTCTCTGAGATTTAATTGATTTTTATTCAAGATATTCCAAAGTTCATGTGTTTATTTCCATGCCTTCTTTGACAAGCTAGAAAAATCAAGCCGGAATCAAGACAGCACATCAAAAAGCCAAATTTCCTAAATTTTCACTGTGTTAATTGATTAACACATTGGTTAATCGGTTAACGCGTGCGAATTTTGAAAAAAATGGCAGCAAATTCAAATTTCAGCAATTGGCACCAATTTTCATCATTTTGGAATATTCCATACCATCTCATTTTATTCCCCTACATCACTTTGATCATTTCCTACCATACACCTTCACTAGTCACCACTCTTTTATGAATTTCCCTCCAAATTCAAATTCCAAGCCTAATTTTCATTTCTAAACCAAATTCCAATCCACCAAATTTTTCAAGCCTAAATTCTATAAATAGAGCCCTCATCTCATTCATTCATTCAAGCTTTTGAGATCCAAATTCACCTTGTCAAAATTCTTCTTGACTCTTTCAACTTTCTCAAACCACAAATTCACCAAAGCTCTTCTTTCTTCTTTTGAAAGTTAATAAGAATTCACATTGATTCTTGCTTAACTTTGAGCTAATCCTTCATCCATTCACTTTTTCATCATCAATTTCAGTAGATCAAGACTTTGGAGTTTGGATCTTGGAGTAATTTGAAGCAATTTTCTGATTTGGAGTGGTAATCTATTTTCCACCATTGTTAAAGCTTCATATTAATCATTCAAGATGTAGATCTTTGGTGCTTCTTGTTGTTGATCCTTTTAATCATATATTGTTGTTTGATTGCAGGTTTCATTGTCTATTTTTACTATAAAATTCGTGCAAATTCAGTTCATGATCACAAGGTGTTTGAAAAATATTTTGAAAGAAGATCATGCTGAATTTTGCACATTTTTTTGCTTCTGGCACAGTGTTAACTGATTAACCAGATACAGTGTAAATTGGTTAACCGATTAACACCCTATTTTACGCAGAAATTCAAAATCTGCACTGGTTAACCGATTAACCAGTGTCCAGAATGCTATTTTGGCTCTGTTTTGGGACTGTTTTGGTTCTTTTGCCTTTTTCTTCCCTCTTCCTTTGTTCTTAGCCTTAGATCACATAATTGTGTGGTTTAATTTGGCTTTCTCTTCATCTAATTCTCTTTTATTTTGATCGATGAAAGTCTAAAGGATCTTGGAATTCCGCTGTTGAATTTTGATCAAGACTAGATCGTTACAACTTTTCTTTTCGTGCGGTATTGCTTTCGGATGACGATCTATATATCATTCATCTAACATACATTAGCACAAAGAGCTATTGACCGGCCTCATTGTAGGGTAATTACTCCGTAAATTACTCGGCGATTGCTTAACATAGCGCAATATTTGTCACGCATCGAAAAATGATCAAAATTGTTGATTATTTGTCTTTCGGTTCAAAACTTATGAAGCTTGTTGTTGTAGAGGCTTTGATTCTATCAATCTTCTAACAATTCTTCATTAACCTTGACCTAAGTACACTATTCAATCATTATTGATCACTTACTCTAACGACTAACATTACTAACTTCTAACTTCTTTACAATTCCTTCTTGCTCCTTATCTCTCTTTTACTTTTATGCTCCATTTTTATTATTTCATATCATGTTTATGCTTCCACAATTTGCCCTTTGTCCGTTGGACATATGTTTATGCTTCCACAATTTGCCTTTTGTCCGTTGGACACATGTTTATGCTTATGCCTTTTTCTCTTTGTCCACTTGGACCAAAAACATTAATAAAGGCCAAAACCTCTAAAAAAACTTGTGCTTCTAATCTTGTACTATGGTTACTATCCTTTGCAATGGACATGGAGTTTTGCACCTAGACCTTGGACTTCAATGCTATTCTTGAATCCTTGATCGTAGACCTTGGACATCCAATGCAATTCTTGGAACCTTGGACTTAGAACTAGGACCTTTTCCCTTTGCTTTGGAATTATGGTTCGAAGACTTCGAAGACTTGTGCTTTTGCTTGGTTTATGGTGAAGACAACTATATTTTTGGTTAGATCTTTCTTATCCTTAGCTTTTACTTTATGCTTTAGGATAGTCACTTCTTCTCCTCCCCATTCTTCAATTTTCAAAACTCTCTCCCTTTTTCAAAACATTCTTGATTTCAAACTTTCACCTCTTTCATAATCAAACCTTGACTTTGTCAAGTGATTTTACTTTTTTCTTTTCATTTCTTAACAAATGCTAAACTACATAAGCATGTTGACACCTTTTTCAAAATACTTTAAAAAACACCAAACTCATCAAACTCTTTTTTTGTGCCAACGTGCACTTTGTCCTTTAACTTTTTCATAAGTTTAGACATGATTCATCTCTTTAAGCGGAATTATTCGCTTGGAAATGACGATTTGTCTTTACATTTAAAAACAACCAAAACAAACAAATTTCATTCTTTGTACCACGAACTACGGGGTTTTGATCCTACATTGCACATCGTGGGTACATAGGCATGAAGCGACAAGTCTCTCCAAACACAAAAAATCTTAAAAACAATTTCTCTTCTCATCTCCTCAATCACTTTTCAAGCAAACCATTTTCAGACCAAAAGCGGTAGATATTTCAAAGGGTTCCTATAGAGTACTATAGACGTTTTGGGTGCTAACACCTTCCCATTGCGTAACCAACCCCCCTTACCCAGACTCTCTTCACTTGTTCTTGTTTAGGCTTGTGTAGGTTTTGTTCGCTCTTTTTCCTTTCCTTTTTTGGATAAAATAAAAGTGCCGTGGCGACTCTTGCTTTTCGAGTTAAGTTAATCAATAGCTTACACTCACGATTTTGCCGCGACATCGTTGTCTTCTTCTTCTTCGATAATGCATTGTGCATCTTCTATGATCCTTTCAATGCTTCTAACAAACCATGTTAAACAAGAAGGCTTTGCATCTTGAAGCGCCCAAAAACGTAATCATTCACACCGATGAATTCCTCAATCTAAAACTTTATTGACGACATCTTCTTCTCCACGCTCACTGCACCAGTTTGTTGTAAAACAATGTCGTCAATAACAGAACAACGTTATGAGATAAAGATTGAGTTTCTTGAACAAACACAAGAAACCCTATTAGGTTTTACAAAAGGGAGAGAAAAAGGAATAAGTATTTCACTATTCACTTTCTCAATAAGGGTTCAAAGATTACAAGTGAATACCAACAATTAACCTCCCTCAGCCTACCTAGGATTTGCACCACTCCCCAAAGATGAGAGACTAGCATGCTATTTATAAGAAAACTAACATATTAACCTATTGGGCTTTTACACACAGGCCCATTACACAAGCTAACTTAGGGAACAAGCTAACTTAAACAATTGGGCTTACAAGCAAGACCCAATTCGACATACTAACTTAAATTACAAGTTAATATATTTTGACAGCATGCTTGAACAGACTTCGACTACAGCTTGCACAACTCCTGTCGAAATATTAAGTTATCCTTGTCGACACTAGAGTTCGATCCAAATACCACATTTAGGCACATTCACTGTGTTTGTATATATTTAAATAAATAAATATTTATGGGTTCTTGGATCCAGTTGATATTTGATTTACAAATAATTCTGCAAAAAAGATTGAAGAATACATAACATAACAGTTAGATGGGAAAAAAGATGATTACTTAGCACCATTTATCCATGAGTGAGTTATTTTGAAACTGTGGTTTCTCTATTATATGTAGTTAGTTTTCATGTTTAATCAAATACTAATTATATATGCTTGTGTTCATTCAGTGAAAATTTTCACTTGATCATCATATCTCTTCGGATGAATATGATAACTACATTATGTTCCTTACAACGTCCACTTGAATCTAAGATAAAACAAATTATTACTAGGTAACTTTATATTTATGAGACTTTTAGTAATATTTTCTTTGACTTAGTAATTAGTTAAGCGTGTAATATTTTTAAATCATTTTCAATATACAGGGTTGTAGAACGACACTATATTATGAACAATTCTAGAAAAAAACTCACATTTTGTACCTTCAAGGTAAGTTGATTACTTGTTACATTCATATATATATATATATATATATATATATATATATATATATATATATATATATATATATATATACACACACACACACACACACACACATATGCATATGTGGTTATATATTCATGAAATGTTTAAACTTGTAGATGAGAATGTTAATATATGAGTGCGCCTAAGAGGGAGAGGGTGAATTATGTACTTTGAAATTTTTCCAGTTTTTATCTTTAGTTGTATTTTCTTTCCTGATTATTTTCTAATTTATGAAAGCGATAAAGTGCAGAAAGTAAACAACACAAGGATATATCCTAGTTTTCCTCACAGTCCGAGAGTACTCTAGTCCCCTTTCAATATGAAATAGATTTTTAATATTGTTGTGACTTATACAAGACTTATCTTAGTCTTACTATCACTAACAAACCAAAAACAATCCTCTTAGATTTTTACAAAAGCTCACTAAGAGAACAATTCTCTCTTTGAGTGAACCTCTTGCTTCCAACAATCCTGGACAACAAGGATTACAATAAACCATATAGGAAGAAACAATCCTCCTTCTTATAGTACACACATAATTCCAAACAATCCTTGGAACTTAGGAATTTTTACAACAATTTTAATAAAATGAATATATGAAGATTTGTAGTATTCTTTAAGACTTATAACAAAGCCTTCTTCTCTTTCAAGTATGAAGATTCAAGACAAATTCTCTCTAAGTGCTTAAGATACTTTTACGATAATAACGTGAAAATGTATTTCAAAAAGTATCTAAGTATGCAAGATGTGTAGAAAATAAATGTAGAGATATTTTAATATTTGTATGAAAGAGGTAAATGAAAAATGAAAATTTGAAATGAATTTATAGTGATGAAAGCAACCATTCAAAAGTCATGGCAATGGTTAGAGAAATTATGAATTTTAATAAGAGAAATGATGTAAGGGATGCCATGAAAAGATATGATGAAAATGTGCATTCAAACAAAGTATTTTTCAATTCTGCAACAATACTTGTTAAGTCGGTTAAACGGATACCTGACTTAACAAGTTCGCAACATTTTTCAAGTTTTAAATTTAAAACATTGTTTCAGACTGGTGCTAATTGTGGCGGTTTTTGTGTTGTTACGACGGTTCAAAACGCCATAATTTATAAAAAAATAGAATGTTTAAAAAAATCGAAAATTTTAAAATTTGTCTAAGTATGTGAACCAATCTTATGCAACATCTATTGATTTATCAAAATAAATAGATTATATTTGAAAGTGATTTAATATGGTTCAAACATGAAAAATAATTTTTCCAATGCAAGAAATATTTTGAGCACTAAGAAATGTTTTAGTCAAGAATTTCATATACCTAAATGAATAGAAACTTGATTGCTATTGTCTTCAAGCTTTGACTTCTTAAATGTATAGAAACTTGATTGCTCTTTCCTTCAAGCTTTGACTTCTTTTTTGTTATGTGTTTTTCTTCATCAAAACTATAAACAAATAGAAGAAGAACTCTTCTTCACATTCGCCCCCTTTTTGATGATGACAAAACATCCTTTGAAATTTTACTTGTTCATCATGAGTTGTTTCAAAATTAGATTTTTTGAAAGTTGAGTAGCAACTAGAATCTCCCCCTTGCTTATGCATTTCAAGGCTTTCTCCCCTGAAAGTATTATGAACAAGAAAAATACAATACCTACTTTTTCTCCCACTTTTGACATCATCAAAAATAAGACAAAGTAGAATAAAGTACAAAGCAAAGTGATAACATAGGCATGATATAATAATATAATTGAAAATTAATAGCACAAAATTAGACGCTTATCTCCTTCACAAGGATTTGATGTCAAAGTTGATATCAGTTTTGATGTTTCTTCAAAACATCTTTTCAATCAATGAAACTTTTAGAATTACCATATCATATGATCTTGTATCTTGAAAGATCAATCTTTATTAGAAAATGCTAGCACATGACCTTCAAGTACCTATAAAACAATTAGATTCATCTAGGTACCCAATTTTCTTTGGGTCCTTTTGGGTTAGATACCTTCCTCACCCATACGTACTCATTATAAGGAATACCATAATTTCTTATGTAGCAAGCATTAGTAGTATGGCCTTTTTCTTTACAATAGAAACAAGTAGGTCTAAAATTATGATTCTTATTATAAAAAAATTTATGATGATTTGCAACATGTTCTTTCTTTGATTCTACATTGTTGAATTCATTTTCATATTTCATAATTACATGGTTTAATTCAGCAATTTTAGACTCAAGAGATGAACAATTATTACATGCTGATTTTTTTATTAAATCTAACTCCACTTGAGTGTTATTAGCCTTACTTTCTAGATTTAAAATAGTTTTTTTCACTTGAACATTTTCTAGAAAGTTTCAAAAGTTCATCATGTAATTCATGAAAAGCACTTTCTAATTCACCATAAGATTGAATATCATCGGTTTCAGAATCACTAACCTCATGTTCTTCATCACTTGAATGATGTGAGGCTATCAATGCCTTGTTTGCATGATATTCATTTGAAAATGAGCTTATTTCATTGTCATCTCATGCTACATATGCTCTCTTTTCCCTTTTATGATTCTTTCTCTTGAATTTATTCTTCTTTTGAAGTGTAGGTGTTGTGGTGAGAATCAGATACCAAGCTATTAATTAACTTGAATCACACATCTTTGAAATTCACCACCGAGCTTTGATTTATCCAAAGGAAAGGGTAAAGATCGAAGAAAACCCTAATTGCGCTATGTGAAAACACAGCTAAGAGATCGGGGGTTCAGGGGTTGGTTATACTATGGGAAGGTATTAGCACCATAAGTATCTGTAGTACTCTACAGGAACCTCTTGTTTGTATTTGTGTTATGTTAAGTTTGCTTGCTAAGGAATCTGATAAGGTTAAAGGTAAAGACCTATGGCTAAAGGTAAAGACCTAAAGGTATATACTCTAAGTATGCTCGCCAAGACGTCGCATCTTGTGCCTACGTATCCTGACTAAAGAATCAGAGCAACCGTAGTTCACCTAACTAAGGGTGAGGAACCATTGACTATGGCCAAAGTTCCAAGGGGAATGCGTATGATACTCATATTGAGTTTAAAGAACTCTCTAAGTCTAAGTTGTAAAGCGTAAGTGAGTACTCATGATGATGAGAATCACATAGAGTTTAAGAACTCTAACCTAATTCTAGGTTGTGATGAATGGCTCTAATAAGGCCAAGGGGGAAAGGAACATCATTATGATGATGCTCACATAGAGTTGAAGAACTCTAGGTGGATTTTAAGTTGTAAGGTAAGTGGCTCTAATGAGGCCAAGGTGAGAAGTGAGCAACTATGATGCTAGTGCTCACAAGAGGGGAACCTAACTAGGTTAAAGGGAGAAGTGGCTCTAATGAGGCCAAGGGATTGATCCTAATGAGGATAAGGGAATGGCTCTAAAGAGGCCAAGAGGGTAATGAGCTATCTATGACTTTGAGGTCAATATAAAGACTTTCCTTTGGAAGGAGGGGAACAAAGAGGGTTAAGGAGGAGAGCTAAAGAGCTAGCCTCACTTATAGGGGATAGCTTAAAGAAGTTCAAGATAACAAACATCATTGAAGCAAGATGAAAGTATAAGCATGGTAATCACCAAGGCTAAGAATATGAATGTAACAACACTCAAAGTCAAGATTTTTTCAAAAGAGTTTTAGGTAACAACCAAAATCTTAACATGGGGATATACATATCATAGATGTTACAACACCTAAGCAAACATGAATTAAGTTTTCATGGTATGAACAAGATATTTGCAAAGACATTCACATGTAAACAACATATTAAACATCATGGTATCAATGTGAATAAATGGCACATAATGTCACAACATCATACAAGATTCAAACAACATGCATTAGGTTTCAATCTATCAAAGCAAACCAAGGATTCATGTTAAAAGAACAAAAGAAGAAAAGAAGTTTTCATAAAAACCCTAAAATGGTCCTTCACTTTCAACATTTATAAATGCCTCATAAATAATAATTTTGGACAATTTCTTTTCACCATCAGAAAATAGACATTTCAATGAACAATTTTCAAAAAGAATGGATAAAAAATGATAAAAAATGAGCAAGTTATGAACAAACCAAGTGAAGGTACAAACCATAAAAATTAAATAAAACAAGGTAATAAAAAGAAAGGAAATGTCCACCATGGGACTTGAACCCACGTCCTGAATCTCGCCCCCAAAACACTCACCAACGGAGCTGTGTGTGCGTTGTGAATAAGTGATGCAAACACATAATAAAATATCAAAACAAGTGAATAAATCAGGAAAAGTGCAAAAAGGTTGATTCGCAGGATCGAACCCAGGACAGGCAAGGCGAAGGGAAAGGCAAGGCAAGGTTTCTACCACTGGGGTGGCTGTTACATCCAAACATATAACGCTTCCAATTATTTTTATTTTAGGTTCATGCACAAATGGCCACCTCAGCGCCACCTCAGGCTGACTGGGTGCCATCTCACCATCATCTTCTCCATCATATTTTTCCCTCGCTCTTGCCCTAGAACAAACCCCATGGCCAGAAATTCCAACTCATGTATCTCTCTCAACTCCTACCAAATCAGATGAAATAAAAAGCAAAATTGGAGCATTTTTCACAAGGAACAATAATATGACACTGGTTTAACATAAAACTCAACGTATAAGGCACAATACCCTCCACAACAGTGCAACACAAAGAACTTCAACATGTTATAACTTGAGATATTCAAACCAAACAAAACAAGCGTTCATTCAGAACAACAAAACATAATACATACTACATTTTGCCAATCAAATGAGAACAAAAAAGTGCATGAACATACGAGTTTCAAAGGTCACAATTTCTTACCTCTTGGAGAAAGTCCAAGGCTTCTTTTCAGCTACTACATATACAAGAAAACAATCTCCTTAGCTTCCTTAAGTCCTTTAGAAACTGTTGGAATGGCTGGATCAGTTGTAAATGAACTTGAGCATAAGTCACGATCCTTCTTGCAACAATTGAGGTTGAAGATGGCAGATGATGTATAGGATGTTACAGAATTGTTTCAATGGTATCAATGAACTCTAATGGATGTATAGAGGTGATCTGTGAGGTTTATTTGAGAAGTACATGAGTGGATAATATGGAGCAGTGTTCTTGCAAATTTGTAAGAATGAGTGAGTGAGAGAATTCAGAGAGTATCAGCCTTTGTTTTGGGGTGATTCTGGTGTCCTTTGTAATGAGGATTGATCCTCTATTTATAGGAGAAGTGGAGGAGTGAAGGCATGGTCAGATTTCACAACTTGCCAAGATTGCCCTTTTTCAAAGTTTTCCTTCGTGCAAGTAGTATGCTGAGTCATGAGCCTTCAAGCACTCTAGAAAATGGTCAGAATAGTGTTTGGACTATTGATGTGTGCGGATGGGATTGGAGCAAGGCCCTATGCTGCAAGAAACTTGGACTGCCCTTGCTTTCTTGGAAAAGTTTCTCTTTCATGAATCCACTTGCATTACTTTGCATAAAACTATCTTATTTTAATGTGGTAACTTGCATAGCTCATGTAAGAGGTTCAACATACACTAACCATGCTTTGAAACATCAGAAATGTGATAACTTTGGTGATTATGAGAGGTTATGCATCATTAGGCACATGTTGAAACTTGGAATTCAAGAAATGGACCTCAAACTTCTCCTCTTTGAAAATCCTAGCTCACTCAATGGATTTGGTAGTTTTTGTACTTTTTCAAAAGCCCCAAATGTCCTCTACAAAGTTCATGTTCACTCCAAGTCCTATATCCAAAGGGATCATGGTGAAAAATGGAGATGAAGTTGGCTGAAATTTAGGGCAAAAGTGGTGAAATTTCACCAAGTCTTTAATTGCCTTGAACTTCCAAGCCTCCTAAATTAAAAACCATGCCTCTTTTGAAGAAGGATCCTCTAATATGTTTTGAAGTTCATGATGAGAGCTTCAATTTGAGCTTTGAGTCACAAAAATTAGATGTGTGGTTTGAAAGTTATGACTTTTCAAAGTTTGCACAAGGAGTGAATTCTTCCACACTTAGAAAAAATTAAGAAACAAAACTTTGCCCTTTTTGCAAGAAACCTTTCAAATGGTGATTTCTCATGCTATAACTCAAGAATTAAGCATGTCTTGATGGAATATATCTTGAATGCTTCATCTTGGGTCAAGATATCAAAAGTCAAAGAGTTGACTTTATCAGATGAAAATTAGGTCAGATGAATTCCATAGTGCGATCCTCAATGGATTTGCAACTTTGAACTTTTCCAACCACCAAGATAGGTTCCAATGATATATATGAACACAATGGATCATGTCCCATGGATTGGGATCATGCTTTGACCATGGATTAGGGCACAGACGTCTTTCTCCTGAAGAAAACCCTAATTTAGGGTTAACCTGTGCAATGCTTCAATGATCTTGCAATAACTTCAATTAGCACTTGATTCTTGTTGAATAAGACCTCTTGGATGTATGTGAGCTCAATTGGTTGATGAACCAATCAAGGCATTGACTGATAACATCAAGGTCCCTTGTAGTTCTTTAGATAAAAACCCTATTTTCCATAACTTCTGACTTTATGGTCTCTTTTGATTTCTCTTGATCCAATCTCATGAGATCATGGAATATTATTTGAAATCTCATGATTAGTATTTAAGACCAAATGGTTGAACCTTGGAGCCTCAATTGGAGTTTTGAACAGATGACTTCATTTACCAATCCCAACCCCCTAGTGAACACTTGGGGTGATTGCATAGAGCCAAAGAGTGTCTTAAGAGACTTTGAAACAAATGAGAACTTGGCTTATTGATCTTCTCCTATTTCTTTTGCAAACCCTGGCTTTAACATAAAAGAACAAACTAGCAAGATATGGTGGTTAGTTGACAATGCATAGATGATTGAACCCTAAATGCAAGTGCAAGATGTTATGACATCTAAGGGGTAAAAATTTGGGGTATAACAGTTGCCCCTATTTGAATAGCTTTACCGAATGGCACGAGAGATGATAATCCTCGGGAAATCAGGGTGAAAGGTATTTAAATATAGCAAACCGAAAATTTTGCCCTTAGATGGAATGCCTATGCTAAGGACAGGAAACAGACATGCAAATGTCGACATGCCATGAACTTCTAGTATGATGATATGATGCCAAGATGGTACAAAATGCAGACAAAACAAGACACCAAAGACAAAGAGCAAACACCCATGGGTGAGCCTCACTGGGGAGGGACAAAGGTTTAGTATCCATAGGCAAGACTCACTGGGAATGCAGGTTAACAACCAAAAAGAGATTCACAGGGAGAAGACTAAGAAAACACTGGGGGATAAGAACATAAAAATGAGGGGAATCCCACAGATCTCCACTGGAGAGAGAAGTCAGAGAGGTAATCTCCATTGGGGAAGGATCTAGGGAGATGGACAACAGGTTCAGATATGACCGGACGACATCGGGGACAGCAAGAAAGGCATACAAACTCTCTACTGGGGATAAAACCAGAAAGAAGATATGATCTCCACTCGGGATCATTTTGAACAAAAGGAAAGACACCCAACAAACGATTCTCTGGGGATTTCTTATACTGAAGAGTTTAAACGGGGTCTTCAAGAAAAAACCAGAAAGACAGAGACAAACACAAACTCGGTGTGCGCCAAATGATAATAATCACAAGGGCTTTCAAAGGATACTGGTAATGACCAAACTTAAAAATGCCAATAAGGATTGGACTTAGGAAGCATGCCAGTAATTACTGGACTTAAGATGCTGATAATGATCAGACTTTCAACAAATGCCAGTGAACACTAGACTTTTACGGGGATATTGGTAATGACCAAAACCTCTGCTGGTGAGAAGATTAAAGTGCCAATAATGTTTGGACTCAGAAATAAAATTCCAGTAAACACTGGACTCACAGTATCAATAAGATCAATATTTGAAACGACGCCAGTAAACACTGGACTTGGGATAACTATAATGATTGGATAAACAAATATGCTAGTGAACACTGGGCTTATACGATATAGATAATGATCGATATGCCAGTAAATACTGGATTTGAGACAAAAAACATGCCAGGAAACATTGGACTTGTACGATACCGATAATGACCGATATTAAAACAATGACAGTAAATATTGGACTTGGGACATCAATACTGATGACTTTTGAGGCAATGCCAGTGGACAGTGGACTTAGAATACCAAAGAAAACAGGTCTTTAAATAATGCCAGTAATCACTGGACTTTGGGTACCTGATAATAATCGAACCTTTAGGAAATTCCAGTAATCACCGGACTTTACAATACCGAGACTGATTGGATTTAAAATATGCCAGTAAACACTGGACCTTACGATATCGATAATGACCGATATTAAAACAATGCTAGTAAACACTGGACTTTACGATATCGATGATGACCGATATTGAAACAATGCCATTAAACACTGGACTTAGACACCAATAATGATTGAATAAAAAGCATGCCAGTAAACACTGAACTTTAACGATATCGATAATGACCGATATAAAACAATGACAGTGAACACTGGACTTAGACACCAATAATGATTGGATTGAAAACAGAGGTTAACTATCAGACAGGACATTACCGGGGTTGCATAGTGATGACTATACTTCACGGGGAATATGGATAATAAACAAATTGACGCACGCAGGTGAAAACCAGACGCAAGCAGGACATGGATAACGATCCACAAACTCAAAAGGATACTTAACCTGAGCAAGTTAAGGGTTAAAGGAGGTAAAGACTCACAAGAAAGACTTACTCAATGCAAAAATGCACGATGATATGGTATGATGCGAATGCTCAATGATATGCAAGAGACGACTCTGACAAGAGACGACAGACTAGGGAAAAAGAAGATAGATAATACATCCACTGCAGAGAGTCACACTGAATTTGAAGAGAGTAGCCGCTCGGAGTCAAATGGGGAACATTCTTCTTTCACCTGAGGAGGTAAAGGTTCTCCATATTCAACAAACACCTGTGGAAGATACTGGGGAGAAATCCTTTGCATCATAGTGATCAGTCACTACTGAAATATCCAATCCAGGAAACATTTCCAACTAAACTTATATCATTGGGGAGTTACACGTCAGATGGTTTAACAGTGCTTTCGTCGCAACAAGAGTCACTGGGGAAGGGCATGTGAATTTTACTGAATCATCCCAAAAGCCAAAAGTAGGTTATGTTTCCATTGTGTTTTCTCAAAAGATTTATTTTTTATTTCAAAATTTTCTGCTTTCAAAACCATTATTAAAATATAAATGAAGTTTTGCATAACAAAGAAAAATTAGAGACATGATGAATATCAAACAAAGAATGGTCAAAAATATGATTTCATTAGAATGATAACTTCCCAATGGCAAAGTTCCCTGGAACATTACAATTAGAAAAATGGCAATAGGAAAAAGGTTACATTGTATTCAATGACCACTACTATCCCTAATGACTAAGAATCCTCCAAAACCTCGCTGCTGATGGAAGTGAGTGATCTTGAACTTCATCTTGAATTCTTTGGTATGGGTGACAACCCTTTCTGACACAGTGAAACGCCTTTTGTTCCTAACTTTTGCCTGGACCGCCCTTTCGGGTTTTTAGTCCACCGGGACACTCTTTTTTACCTAGGCCGCCCTTTCGGGTTTTCAACCTAACGAGCTCTTTTCTTTTTATTTAATCCCTAACTTTTTCCTGAGTCTCCTTCATAGGTTATGACCCACTGGGATACCCTTTTCTTGCCTAAGTTTCCTTCATAGGATTTTTTTGGAGTAATATTTTCTTACTGAGTTGACATTCATAGGGTGAGAGAGCTGGTCACCATCCATCGTTGTAAGAATTAGGGAACCTCCTGAGAACACTATTTTCACCACGAAGGGGCCTTCATAATTGGGTACCCATTTTCCATGTACATCCCTTTGAGATGGAAAAATCTTCCTGAGTACAAGTTCTCCTTCACAGAATTCACGAACACAGACCTTCTTATCAAATGCTCTCTTCATCCTCTTCTGATACAATTGACCATGGCACATGGCAGTCAGTCGTTTTTCATCAATGAGGTTTAGCTAATCATATCTTTCCTGGACCCGCTCTGCTTCATCAAGCTTGGTTTCCATCAAAATTCTCAAGAACGGTATCTCCACTTCAATAGGAAGAACAACATTCATCCCATACACCAGAGAAAAGGGAGTTGACCCTGTCGAAGTCCGAACCGAAGTTCTGTATCCATGCAAGGCAAATGGTAACATCTCATGTCAATCCTTATAAGTCTTGACCATTTTCTGCAGGATCTTTTTGATGTTTTTGTTAGCAGCTTCGACAGCTCCATTCATCTTGGGACGATAAGGTGAGGAATTATGATGCTCAATCTTGAAACGGTCACACAACTCCTTCATTTTCTTGTTGTTCAAATTTGTTCCATTATCCGTTATAATCCTGTTTGGGGTTCTATAACGACAGATAATCTGATTCTTGATAAAACGAGCAACCACTTGCTTGGTCACGTTGGTGTAGGAAGCACCTTCAACCCATTTTGTGAAATAGTCAATGGCCACTAAGATGAACCGATGACCGTTTGAAGCTTTCGACTCAATACCCCCAATCATATCAATGCCCCACATAGAAAATGACCAAGGTAATGACAAAACATTCAACAATGTTGGAGGCACATGCACCTTGTCGGCATAGATCTGGCATTTATGCCACTTTCTGGAATATTGGATGCAATAAGTCTCCATAGTCAACCAATAATACCCAGCCCTTAAGATCTTCTTAACCATGGCATACCCATTGGCGTGAGTGCCAAATGCTCCTTCGTGAATGTCATGAATTAACAAGTCTGCTTCTCGTTTATCAACACATCTTAGCAAAACCATGTCATGATTCCTTTTGTAGAGCACATCATTGCTGAGGAAAAAATTGAATGATAACCTTCTCAAATTTTTCTTGTCAAGAGTGGAAGCATTGGCAGGATACTCTTGATTTTTCAGATAATTTATGATGTCGTGAAACCATGGTTTCCCATCCTCTTCTTCTTCAACCAGTTGGCAGTAGGCTGGTTCAGTCTTGCGCTCGATACTGATGAGTGGCACCTCATTAACAAAGTTAACCTTCCACATTGAAGCTAACATGTCTAAAGCGTCAACTATGTGGTTCTCTGATCATGGAACATGACGGAAAGTGATCTCATCAAAGTATTGGATCATCTCCACAATATAAGCATGGTATGGGATCAACTTCTCATCTCTAGTTTCCCATTCACCTTTGACTTGGTAGATAACCAAATCAGAATTTCCGCTGACTTCCAAAATCTTAATTCTGAGGTCAATAGCTGCTTCCAACCCTAGAATATTCAGTGTTGTTGTTCGTGCATCCAAAGCATAATCTGGCTGTAAACGGGGTATAACCACCATCAGGGTTTATCAATACATCACCTACACCATGTCCATTGTAATTGGAAGAACCATCAAACATCATTTTCCAACGTGAACCAGGTTCGGGACCTTCATCAGGGTCTGGCTCTTCACAATCCTTCACTACTATAATGTCTTCATCTGGGAAATCAAACTTGAGAGGCTCATAGTCTTATACAGGTTGATTTGCGAGGTAATCTGCTAAGACGCTTCCCTTGATGGACTTCTGAGTGACATACTGAATATCGTACTCTGATAAGAGCATGTGCCAACGGGCAAGTCTTCCTGTTTAAGAAGGCTTTTCAAAGATATACTTTATTGGATCCATTTTTTAGATCAACAAAGTAGTATGACATATCATGTACTGCCTCAAACCTCTGGTGGTCCATGCTAAAGCACATCAAGTCTTTTCCAGCAATGAATAACGACTTTCACAATCAGTAAACTTTTTACTCAAGTAATAGATGGCATGCTCTTTGCGCCCAAATTCATCATGTTGGCCCAAAACACATCCCATTGATCCTTTCAATACAGTCATATACATGAAGAGGGCCTCCCTAGCACAGGTGGGACCAAGATCGGTGGTTCTTGCAAGTAACTCTTGAGTTTGTCAAAGGCCTGCTGGCAGTCAGAATTCCACTCTACAGCCTGGTTTTTACGAAGCAACTTGAAGATCGGTTCACAACTGGGAGTCATGTTAGAGATAAACCTGGAGATATAATTCAAACGACCAAGAAAACCTCTTACTTGGGACTCAGTCTGCGGAGCTGGCATCTCTTAAATAGCTCGCACTTTGTCGAGGTATACCTCAATTCCTCGTTGACTAACAATAAAACCGAGTAGCTTTCCTGATCTAACACCGAAGGTACACTTGGCAGGATTCAACTTCAATTGATATTTCCAGAGTCTTTTGAACAGTTTCAAAAGGTGGTCCAAATGGTCCTCCTCACTCTGGGATTTAGCAATCATATCATCAACATATACCTCAATTTCCTTATGTATCAGGTCATGGAAAAGAGTCACCATAGCTCTCTGATAGGTTGCCCCTGTGTTTTTCAAACCAAAGGGCATGACTTTGTAGCAATAAGTTCCCCAAGAAGTGATGAATGCAGTTTTGTCCAAGTCAACAGGATCCATTCTGATCTGAGTGTCATATGCGGCAGAGGGAAATCATCCTTCGGACTGGCTTTATTGAGATCCCTATAATCCACACACATTCGTACTTTACCATTCTTCTTCATCACGGGCACAATGTTGGCCACCCATTCGGGGTATTTTGAGACTGCCAAGAATCCTGCATCAAGTTGTCGCTTGACCTCATCTCTAATCTTGAGAGCCATGTCGGATCTGCTTCTTCGGAGTTTCTATTTCACTGGCGGGCATTTAGGCTTGAGTGGTAGTTTATGAACTACTATGTCTGTATCCAAACCAGGCATGTCCTGATAGGACCATGCAAACACATCCACATACTCTTCAAGAAGCTTCACTAACCGTTGTCGGACTTCTGCCCCAAGCATTGCCCCAATCTTGACTTCCTTCTTGTCTTCATCGGTACCAAGATTGATGGTGTCAACTTGTTCTTCATGCGGCTGAAGAGCCGTGTACTCGTACTCACACATTTTTGCCAACTCAGCCGGGACCTCATAATCTTCCTCTTCCTCATCCTCAACTTGATAGATGGGTGAATCGAAGTCAATAGTGAAAGTAGGGTCACTGAATACAACTGGTTTGTGGATTATTCTGTATGATGGAGGGACTTATTTTATTAAAATGCACAAAAATAATGCAAGAAGAAAGTGTTTTTTTTTTGTAGTTTTGAAAAGATTACAATTTTTCCTTAAGAGCAAAAACAGTAAATAAAGACAAAAGAGTTTTAACAAAACAACATCTTCATTGATTAATTAAAGTTGAAATCGGTGGCCCATACAAAATAGTCCAGTAGCCTTGGGCACGGCTACGGAATTAAAAACAAACAACAAAAGCAAACATATTACTCTGGCACAGGGAACAACACAGGGATCTCAATAGCCTCCCAATTGTCTAGTGCGGCGTCACACTGAAAAACCAGATGGCTGATGTCTTCGTCTTCTTCGCCCCCTATCACAGCATTGACTTGATGTCCTTTACTGACGAACATTTCCTGGATTGTCCTTGGTAGAGTTGTTGTAGAAGCAGCTGCTTTGCCACGAGTTGGTTTGTGACCCAACCCTTGGTATTTCTTCCTCTCTTGAATTGCAATAACTTTGCTCCAGCCTTCGAGAACACCTTCTTTCAGGGCAGATTGCATACTCTTGAAGGAAGAAAAAGATGGATTACTCGGGACCACCGGCTCTTCAATGTCTAGCATAACAGCATTGGCTATCTCAAGAGCTTGGAAAGAAGTTTCCAAAGCATCTTCATCAGCCTCAATATAGCGGAAGGAAGACAAGTTACTGACCATCAAATCCTCTTCACCGTGTATGATAACCAGTTTTTCACCAACTACAAACTTCATCTTTTGGTGCAAGGTTGAAGTTATAGCACCAGCT